>JARLTB010000291.1:11270000-12595000 GCA_030141615.1 Unio pictorum
GATTTGTCTGATTTTTAATCAGACCATAGAGACTAATTCTGTCAAGAAAGATTTATGTATTTTCTTCTATTGGACAATAGATGAAACTGATATGGCAATATGCGGGGGAGTTAGTAGCATAATGTACCCTGAGACTTTCCTAACCCTCTGTAGAGCCCGGATGATGTCTGCAAAAGGCCAGTGTCACGCGTTTTCTGACATGGCGGATGGTTACGCCAGAGGCGAGGGATGCGGAATTGTAATTTTACAGAGGTTGGAAACAGTAGGTATTATGTTCACGCAGACTATGAACTCTTTGCAGAAGGAAACAAGAAGCCCTACTTATTTGCTAAAGTTGTATCCATATAAGACCACATTCTTTGTCTTTGAGGTAATGTTTTAATTAAAGAAGGCTTATAATGACCCATTGATTTTAGAAGCAAGTACTGGCACATGGACATAAATAATGACCACAGGTACGAGAAACGTCCGATTTATTTCAATTGGTTGTAGGCAATTGTTTCATTTATATTATTCAAATTAGGTAAATAATTGCATAGTTTCAAATGATTTACATTATGTATGAAAATCTTTCATATGTCCTCTGTCATCATTTACATGATCAGCTTTGAATATAATACCATATTTGACATTGTATAGGAATATTACGTTTGTATATATTATTGTGCATTGTTTTGCTGAATCCACTAGAAGAGTTGTTCTTTTAAGTTTTATTTTGACCTAAAATATAAGATCTAGGAAAGAAGACGCTATCTGCTAAAATGTTTTCGACAGAAGAAAACATTATGTGCGGTGATAAGATCGATTATATTAAAAAAGCCAGTTTACTTTAGAAGTAAATAATATATAACTTGTCAGATATAGTAGCCGCTGCTACATACAAATTATCCACTTAGTTGTTGGAAATTTGTCCAGTATATTATTCAAACTAGGCAATCAAAAACATATCCTTAAATGATTTACATTATGAATGCAAATTCTCCGTATTTCCTCTTGCATCATTTACACAATCGGCTTAAAAAATAACTAGCATGGGATTTTTTTTATAGTCATTATAAGCTTGATTGATTGATTGATTAGTTTTAATGGCGCAAGAGCATTGTTAGGCTATTTAGCGCCATACAATAGGCTGTATTTATACATCTTTACTACTATTTGAAAGGTTTAATATCGACCAGTGATATAGAAAACTAAATAGTTCAAAGTAAAATGGTAAGATGTCGGCAACAGTAAAATAGGAAGCTTCAGAATCAACGGGAGATGTTGATGAGAAGATGTTGAAGATATGGGGCGGTATTTACATTAGATAAAAATGTTCTAGGTGATGGCATACGAGTTATAGTTTAAAATAAAGATTTACTTCCTTTAGGAAATCTAAAATGCAAGTCCTATGTTTAGTATCAAAACATTAGAAGCTTGAAATCGATACAAATTGCTGTATAATCGTATGGTCAATCCACTGGGATAGTATTACGAAAGTTGTTTCCAATGTTCAGGCTCTGCAGAAGAACAGGAATATATGGGCGGTTATTTCCACTGGATGCAATCAGGATGGCGCTACAGCGCATCCCATCACAGCTCCTTCAACCCAACAGCAACTGGAACTTCTCAAAACAGTATATGAAAGGCACAATATTGACAAGTCACAGATTCAGTACATTGAGGCACATGGTAAATTCGCTTTATGTACTTAAGTATCAATACATGTAACTAAGTACCTTCAACACATACTCCGCAAGACTAAATCTTGAAAACAAATTGAATGAATATTCTTACAGTATCTGTTCTATAGTAATTCCAACTAAAACAAAGGAAATTGTCATTTAAACAAAACCATGTCATGTTTTGAGAGTTCCTTTATACGCTATCACCTGATCAGATACCATTATGGCGTTATGTGTGAATTTACAATTTACAAATCAAGTTACAATTTATGCAAACGAACGATTTTCCAATTTAAGGTCTGACATATTTTACCTCTTGGTTGTAGAGATTTAGGCAAAGCATGTATTATCTTTGCTTTTATATAATGAATTCGTCTCAAAACGCTCCTGTAAGATAGAATCCCGTTTTTAATGAAAGACCATAATATACAGTCCTCGTATAAAGAATCTCGCTTAGTTAATTACCCTATTATACCTTTCAAACAGTCCTCGTATAAAGAATCTCGCTGCGTTATTTACTCTATTCAACATTCTCAAACAGTCCTCGTATAAAGAATCTCGCTGGGTTACTTAAGCTATAAGACTTTCTCAAACAGTCCTTATATAAACAATTTCGCAAAGTTACTTACCATATAAGATTTCAAACAGTCTGAAATACCTACCTTATAAGACCATCTAATGCAGCACTTGTGTGATAGAATCTCAGAGTTATTTAAATTTGTATGATAGTGTAAGTAGTACATTAAATATATTAATAGTTGTAAAGTGCTAAATCTTTATTTATAAGACACGTACGCCCCAAACAGTCCTATTGAGATACGTATACGCGATATAAATACAAGGAAATATTATTCTTTGTATCTTTAACTTCCCAATATACATTTAAGTTTATTTTGTCCCTTTTACTACCACTATCTAAAATATGGTTTATTCTAGCATCACATTCAACAAACAATCAATCTTATTAACTATTATTATTCTTGTTTTCCGGCTGAAACACTTTTCCTTTCATGTTACATTAGATTCAACTTTTTGCATGCAATATGCGTACAAGGTACATAATTAAGCATCTCCTTATAAGCGAGGTAGATCCCGCATTATGCTATCGAAAAACATTATGCTTTCAAAAATTAGCATCATATGTTCTTCAGGAACAGGAACTCCAGTCGGAGACCCTATAGAAGCCAACGTGCTAGGAGCGTTTTTCACTGGAGATAAAAGAAGAAATGCTAAAATACCGATCGGTTCCGTTAAAAGTAATATTGGTCACCTCGAATCCAGTGCAGGGACAGCAGGATTGATCAAAGTACTTCTTATGATGAAGCACGGTTTGATTGTTCGATCATTGCATATCGACCCGGAAAAGAAGAATTTCAACCCCAAAATCGACTTTGACAAGTATGATATTAGAATTCCTCTTGAGAATGAAGTTTGGGAACCTAACGAAGAAGAGAGGAGAGTTGCATGTGTAAACTCGTTTGGATTTGGCGGAACGAATAGTCACGCGATTATTCAGCAGATACAAGTCTCAAAAAGAAAGATTAACAATAACAAGCCAGCCACTGCACCGCACATGTTTTGTGTCTCCGCAGCAGATCGTATTTCTCTTTCCGGATCCCTTGTGCATCTAAAATCGTGTTTTGAGAAGGAAGTGGACTATGATCTGGCTGATGTGTCTTTCACTTCAACGTGTAGAAGGGACCACTTTGAATACAGAGTTTCATTTTTGGCTGCAAGGAACACAGATGTTGTTACAGAATGTGACAATATTCTAACTACAATCGAAACCAGAAAACCGGCCCGTGCTCAAACAATGCGCTTTGTTTTTGTATTTTGTGGAGTGGGAACGACATGGACTGGCATGTGTAAAGAAATGCTATCATCGCAAGATACATTCCGGGATGCAGTGATACTTGTAGACAAACTTTTGACCCCGTTGACGACATGGTCTATACTTGAGAAGTTGAAGACTTCGTCTGACTTAAGTGATCCTTTTACATCTCATATTGCTATCTTTTCTTGTCAGATTGGACTGTATCATCTATGGAAATCATGGGGAATTAAACCGGATGCCGTTGTGGGCCAGTCTGTAGGGGAAGTAGCAGCTGCATATGCGTCAGGAGCTATTGACCTCGCAGATGCTGTGAAAGTGATTTACCACAGGTCAAGAATTCTCGCCAAGAAAACAGGAGGTAAAATGATGGTAGTCAGCAATGTTGATGTTGAGAACATCAAGGACATGTGTGCCAAGGACGTAGGAAATGTTAATATTGCTGTATACAGCAGTCCAAAAGCCTGCACGATAGCTGGCAACGCAGATGCAATCGATAGAATCCAAGAGCGCGTCAAACACGAATACAGGTCCGAAAATGTCTTTCTTAAGGTACTCGATGTAATATGTGCCTATCACAGCCATCATGTTGACAGTTGTCAAGTGGAAGTCCAGGAAAACTTAAAAGAATTGCACGGTGGCATTCCATCTGTAGAACATTATTCAACGGTTCTTGGAAAACAAATATTGGACAACAGTATTTCAACAGGAGCCTATTGGGCTAAAAATGTGCGCTATCCTGTACAATTTTGTCAAGCAATTGAACAATCTTCAAGAACAGACTGCCTCAATGTATTCATAGAGCTTGGTCCTAGACCTGTACTTCATGGACACATTACAAATATTCTTCCTAATACAAATACAATCTGTCTCAGCTCAATGAAAGACAACGATGAGAGACGCACTATCCTTACATCGCTCAGAAGATTGTACGAGCATGGGATGAACCTCGAATGGGAAAATATAATACCTGAGCGGGATACAGTCACCGACATTCCACAATACTACTTCAATAGAGTGAAGGGCTTATTTGAGCCAGAACTTACACAACTACGTCGTGAAGGAATCATTACAGTCGCAAGAGTTCATCCATTTATCAGCTCAGCAGCAGGAAATTGTAGGTTTCAAGTGCATATAGATCCTGTTTCGACACCATTTGTATTTGACCATAAGCTACAGGAAACTGTATTAGTGCCTGGAGCAATCTATGCAGAAGTTGCATTCTTTATTGGAACAGATGTACTGAAAACCACTCCAGACAATATCGAAGTATCCTTGAATTTCAAGCATCCAGTTGCCCCTTCGCAGGCAAAAGGTTGTGAATTATATGTAAGTACTGAAGAGGTAAATGTGGGGAGTTTGCAGTTTATCGTTAAACATAAAGATGTCGTAGTCACTACTGGAACAATTGGCCAAAGAACCCTACCAAGACGATTGCCAGTTCAACTTCGTTCGATTAAAGAGCGCTGTACACAAGAATGTGATGTTTATGAAATCCTCGAGAATATAGGTCTGACATATGGAGATACACTTACAATACATGCGAAAACGTGGAGAAACAAAACGGAGAGCCTCTCTGAGCTTGTTGTACCAGATAGCATTGTTGAAGACATGAAACATACCATTCTTCACCCTGCGGTATTAGATGCAATGTTCCAGGTTATAGCTGTTATTACAACAGGAAACCCAGATGACAAGAGGCTTCCAAAAAGTGTCAGACATCTCGTGTACAATCAGTTTCTGCAAAGGAAGATGTATGCGTACACTAAAGTGTACCATGATGGACACTACAATTCGCTTATAACTACAATCGACGGACATGTGATCGTTGAGTATACACATTTGTACACACAGACAATAGGCGATCCAAGAAATGGTGACACAAACATCGCATTCTGGCAGCCATGGCAGAAATATGTCATTGAAAGTGAAACCCTAATGGCCTCAAGTTGTACCAAGAAGATATTCCTTGCATTTACTTGCAATATTGAAAGTATGGCTCAGTTAGAGTCTCTGTCAGTAAACGGTTCTGTAAAACCAATTCACATTAATGGACAAGCATTAGGTCAGAGTTTTTGTCGTGATGCTCTTGGCATGATCCCATCTGATAGCTTAGGAGGAGTAATATATGCACCCGGACAAAGACTTCAATCGCATTACGAGGACAGTCAAGTGATATTCGACACATTAAAAAGGTCTTTCAAACAGTTATCGGACCTTATTATGGTTCTTTATGAGCAGAAACACTTTGTACCATTGTTTGTTGTAACAGAATCGACTCAAAATGTCATGTTAATGGAAACCTCAGAGCCAAATATATACGGTGCTGAATTATGGGGCTTGGTTAAATCTGTGACAAAAGAAGGAATTATGGCAAGAAAAGAAGGTACTCTGCAGGGAATATATCTGATTGACATTTGTCCAGCATTAGAATATGGGGTATCTCAGCTTGGAGTATTGATCTCCGTAGTTGCGTCTGGAAAATGTCCACCTGAATTTCCGGAAGAATTAGCGATTGTCGATGGGGTATTATATCATAAAACATTTGCACGCTTTGATGAAAAACTCTTAGAGCCTCTGCCCAACGTACACCAGCTGGAAGATGGCCAAATGGCTTTTATTAAATCATCTCAACCAGATACAATACATGAACCGTGTCTTGTAGTATCAGATACAGTCAGGGAGGGAAACACTGTCACAGTGAAATATAATGACAAACTCGATAAACCTGTTACGATGGCCCTTGATTGATTGATTGATTGATTGATTGATATTTAACGGCGCACCAGCACTTTTAGGCTATTTAGCGCCATACAACAGGTTGTATTTAAACATGGTTAAAAATACTAAAGGTTTAATATCGACCAGCGATATAGAAAAAAAAATAGTTCAATATAAAATTGTAAGTTGTTGGTAACAGTAAAATATGAAGCTTCCCAATCAACGGGAGATGTAAATGGTGTATGTTGATGTAAATATGTTGTAAATAAGAGGTGATATTTGCATTAAATAAAAATGCACTAGGTGATGACATACAAGTTAAAGTTTAAGATAAAGATTTACTTCCTTCAGGAAATCTAAAATACAAGTGATAGATACAGTATCAAAAAGTTCCTTCATGTCATGTACATTATAGTACTTAGCACGTGTAGGTTGCAGGTCGGAACACTCGGTCATGAAGTGTTTAACAGTGAATGGTTCATTGCAAGAGACGCACTCTGGTGGATCTTCACCTTTTAGTATGTGGGAGTGGGTTATGTATGAATGACCGATTCTGAGTCTTGCAATGACAGTCTCCTCCCTACGGATAGTTCTGTAGGAAGGAGTCCATTCCCCCAGGGTTGGTTTGATGGCATGAAGTTTGTTGTTGACTGTATGATCCCATGACGTCTGCCACTTCTGACGCAGGTACCTTTTGATACAAGGTTTAAAATCAGTAAACGGTAGTTTAAAATCTGATGGTTCTTGGGATAGAGCCATCTTAGCAGCACGGTCTGCTTCTTCATTACCTCTAATACCAATATGGCTAGGTAGCCAACAATATACTATATTGTTGGAGGTACTAAGCGCTGTATTTTTGACGAGGAGATGGACTAATAATGGATTATCCAGTTTTCTATTGTGTAGCGACTGAAGCACTGATAAAGAGTCACAGAAGATAACACTATTTAAGACGCGTTTCTCTTCGATAAATTTGAGAGCAAGGTCTATTGCTGTGATTTCCGCTGAAAAAATGGACGCATTGTTTGGCAAGCGCACTTTGGTTATGTGCTTGCCACTAACGAAGGCTGCAGCAGCCTTTTCATCAACCTTTGATCCATCAGTATAAAATTTAGTGTAATTTGTAAAATCGTTGAGAAGTTCATGATAAGAGTTCAGGAATGTGGCAGGGTTGGTCTCAGATTTATTCCCATCGTGTAACGTAAAAATCACTTTGGGTTGCTTAAGTAGCCAAGGTGGTGTTTTCGAGACAAACGTTTTCTGAATTGTAGAGAAATTACTTTTGATATTGTCGAGGCTGGATGATATTCTAATGCCAAATGAAGGTATGGCATTTGGTTTGTTTTCGTATAAAGTTTTGTATTTTGGTTGAAATACAGCCGAAAAAGCAGGGTTCCGAGGGTTTGATCTTAATTTAAGAGCGTATTGTGCAGAAAGCATTTCTCTGCGAAGTGATAGTGGTGGCTCATTCGCTTCCGTGAGAAGGCTTTCACATGGAGATGTCTTAAATGCTCCTAGAGCGAGTCTTATTCCTTGATGATGAATTGGATCAAGCATTTTCAAATAGGACTTCCTAGCTGAACCATAAACAATGCATCCATAGTCTAGTATAGAACGGATAAATGTTCTATACAAATTAAGGAGTACTTTTTTATCAGCACCCCAGTCAGTGTGCGCAATTACTTTTAGTAAATTTAAAGCTTTTAAACATTTAGCTTTTAAATTCTTGATGTGTGGTATAAAAGTCAGCTTTCTGTCGAAGATAATACCCAAAAACTTTGTTTCCTCAACAACTGGAATACGTGTTCCATCCAGCGTGAGTTTAGGGTCATCATGATGTCTTCGCAATTGACAGAAATGCATGCATACTGTTTTCGATTTAGAAAATTTGAAACCGTTATTACTGGCCCAACATTGGATCTTATTGATATTTTGCTGGAGTTGCCTTTCAATTGTATGCATGTGCTTTGATCGATAACAAATTAAAAAATCATCTACATATAAAGAGCAATCCACACCGGGAGCCAAGCACTTGGTGATGCTATTGATTTTGATATTAAATAGAGTCACAGATAAAATACTGCCCTGGGGCACACCCATCTCTTGCTGGTGCATATCGGAGAGGGTAGAGCCCACTCGTACTTTGAATTCTCTGTCTGAGAGAAAACTGGAGATGAAAGCGGGCAGGCGGCCTTTTAGACCTAGATCGTGCAGGTCATTTAGTATCCCGTACTTCCATGTTGTGTCATAGGCCTTTTCTAAATCAAAGAAGACTGCTACTAAATGTTCCTTCTTGATAAATGCATCGCGAATAAATGTTTCCAGTCTAACCAGATGATCGTTTGTACTACGACCAGAACGGAAACCGCTTTGGAAAGAAGATATTAAATTGTTACTTTCCAAGTACCATACAAGCCGAGAATTAATCATTCGTTCCATTGTTTTGCATACGCAGCTTGTGAGTGCAATGGGCCGATAGCTGTTAGGATCTTCGCTGTCTTTGCCTGGTTTGGGAATCGGTATTACTATTGCTTCTTTCCAGCTCTTAGGTACATTACCAGCAATCCATAAATCATTGAAGATTTTCAGTAGTAATGTCAGAGAAGATTCTGGCAGGCGTTTCAAAAACTGGTAATGGACTTCGTCGGGCCCAGCGGATGTATCGTGGGCCTTGTCTAAAGCCTCCCTAAGCTCCATTAAAGAAAACAGCTGGTTATAGCTTTCAGAGTTGTTAGATGTAAACTTTAAACGTGACTTTTCTTTTTGAGATTTTAATCTTCGAAAGGTTTCTGAATAATTAGTTGATGACGAGTTTTTTGAGAAACTATTGGCAAGAATATTTGCTATGTCACGTTTCGAATTAAAATTATTATTGTTTGTTTTCAGTTGTCGAATAGAATTGTGTTTACCCTTTCCATTTATTTTGCGAATAGTATCCCAAACTTGTTTCATTGAGGAACGAGAGTTTATAGAAGAAACATATTTCTTCCAGGATGTACGTTTACATTCTTTGATTGTGCGTCGTGTTTTAGCCCGCACAATACGATATTTGTTTAGATTTTCGGGCGTAGGACGAGTGTTGAATTGTTTTAATGCTTCTCGGCGTTGTCTAATGGCCTCTTTGCATTCCTTGGTTACCCAAGGTTTTTGCGGTTTTTTACTGTTCGGTGAGGACTTAGGAATAGATTCATCTGCAATTGAAATTAGAATTGAAGTAAAATGCTGTATAGGATTAACAGCGTTGAATATTGTATCATTATTTAGTCTAGTTTGACATAGCGTTTCAAAGTAAGCCCAGTCAGCTTTCTTTATATTCCATTGTGGAATTGCGTCATCAATTTTAGTGTTATTTTCAAGAGTGATTGGAAAATGATCACTACTGTGAAGGTCATCAGCGACCTTCCATTCATAGTCCAAAAGCAATGAAGGAGAGCAAATTGTTAAATCAATGGACGTGTACGTACCCGTTCCTGGGTGTAAATATGTCGATGAGTTAGTATTATATAGACACAGATCATGTCTAGAAAGGAAATCTTCTACTTTATGGCCTCTGTCGTTTATGTGATTCGATCCCCATAGGATGTTATGGGCATTAAAATCCCCGAGTAAAATGAAGGGTGTGGGAAGTTGTTGAACAATATTGTCTAATTCATTTGGTACTAGTTTGGTGTTTGGTGATAAGTAAATAGAGCAAAATGTAATCACTCGATGTAAAGTGACGCTTACAGCAATAGCTTGTAAATTTGTATTTAAAGGAATGACTCTGTGAGGGGCTCTATTGTTCACAATAACAGAGACTCCTCCTGAGGCCCTGTCAGCGTTTTGTAAGTACGTGTTGAACAGGGAAAAGTTTTTAAATGTAATTTTATCTGTGTCTTTCAGGAATGTTTCCTGTAAACATAGTACAGCGGGATCATGTTCATTTAAAAGCAGAAGAATATCATTGTAGTTTGCTTTCAGTCCTCGACAGTTCCATTGTATGATGGTGTTCTTCATTATAAAGTTATGCTGGAGATTCTGGATCTAGGTAGGACTATTCGCGGAGAAAATGTGTTGTTATTTGTCTGGAGGAAGTACGGGAGTATATTTGGTTTTGCTAGGTTTGGAGGAACCTTGAGTACATGGAGCAGTTTCTTCTGCATCCATACTCTCAAGTTCTCCAAACATATTGTAAAGTTTAATGGGGTCATCTGACCCCTTTTGCTGCTTATTTGTTTGTTGTTTTTGTTTATTTTTTTGAGCTTTTGGTGGTGGGTTGTTATTAAATGTTGTCTGAGTTGATGCTGTGCTTTTCTGTGGTTGGTAATTAGGGATGTTGGCACTTGTTGAATCGGGCTGATCTGTCTGTGTTTGTGCGTCCTTGGTGATTTTGGGGTTGTGTTTCACAACTGTGGAGAAGGATGGGCCAGGAAGGGATGTTCTTGCCTGGACAAGTTTTCTGGCCTCTGGGTAGGGTACGTTGGAGGAAAACTTTACCCTCTGAATTTCCTTCTCCTGTTTCCATGTATCACAATCCTTAGAATTGGCGTGATGCTCTTTGCCACAGTTGACACAGTGCGGAGTTGCTCTACAATCAGCTTCCTGATGAGAGTGGTCTCCGCATCGGCCACAGACCTTGACTCTGGAACATCGGTCTTCGTGATGGCCGTATTTCTGACACTTGTAGCATCGAAGAGGATTTGGTATGTAAATCTCAACCTTTACTTGCAGAAACCCAACCTTGACCACTTTGGGCACTGTCGGTTTATTAAAGGTGAGTACAAATGTGTTGGTGTCCTGCAGGGTGTTATTACGTTTAATACGTATTCTACGTACTGCAGTGACACCTTCATGTTTCATCCCCTCGATGATATCTGTGTCGTTGACTCCAGCCAAGTCACGACACCGCATCACGCCTTTAGACGTATTCAATGAAGTGTGAGCGAATGAGGTTACTGGAATGTTGAAGAATGTTTTCATCTTTTTCAGATTTTCAGTTTGACTTTTTCGCTCACATTCAACGAGAAGACAGCCCGATTTCAATTTCTTGACACCTTTTGGTGTGCCGATCAAACCCATTAAAGTTTTTTCAATAACAAACGGAGATAGTGCAGCAATTTGTTTTTCAGCATCTGTTGATTGTATGACCATGAAGCGTGGGAATGACTCCACACCACATGGTTCTTCATCAGAGTCGGATAGTGGTTTCGTTCGTTTGTTTTGGTTTTTTTTTGAATTTTCCATGATTTAGTTTTAAAGTTTCAGCACCCATGCTCCCCGCCCACCATGGAGCCCAACAAGGGGACACTTTTCAAGTGCCAGGGATACACAGATGCTATACTCGTTAGATAAAATTACCTAGGATCGGCAAAATTACCTCCCGATTGACCCGTTAAGCCACCGCTATCTGGAAGGTCCTCTAGTACTTTTTGAAAATGAATGCTAGAATGATAGAATGAAGGGGCAACGGTGGTATCAAGAGAGATACAATAAAGATAAAGAAGGTGATCCAGTAAAGAGAGACCTCCCAGTGCTCGGCGTGACCAGCCGATTTGTCGAGACCGGGCCCATCTCGACCACCCGTCTAAGAGAAGTAGAGGCCAAAGTAGTGTATTGCATCGGAAAAGCCTCCGCTCAACTACCAGGATCCTTTCCTCCTCCGACACGGGTCGCAACCCACGGCAAACAGGTCGCCTCTACTTAGTCGCCTTTTACGACACGTGGCGAGGCACGTCGGGCCAATTCTACAACCCCGAACCCGCAGGGGGTTACGATGGCCCTTGAAGAAATATGTCTCCATAACAAGAACATTTACCCAGTGACTGACGACCAAGATGCAGATTGTAACGATATGTGGGAAAAAGTGGAAAAATCTGATTATCAAATGCTACATCTGGAGGCCATTGGCTACGAAATATCATTCAGTCCTGAAAGACACAAGTTTACTCGAGGAACAAAACTTGTGGTGTGTTACCCAGTGACATCTGAAACATATATTAGCGTGCCTCGCTATGCTACTTGCCCCATGAATTCACTGAGGAATTATAGCCCCGGTTTGGTAACGGCCGCCACTATTCTTTGGAGTATAGCGGACAAAGTGAAACATAGGGGCGATCTGATAGCAATAATTGACGAGCAATCATTACATATGCGGGAACTTGTCGAAAGTCTATTCAGACACCGCAGTCAAAAAGTGACTGTTCTTATGGTCAACCAGATCAAAAGTGAAAAACCATTTGATGAAAAGGCGATAATTCTTCTAGCATGTGTTAAATCATTAGATGAATGGTTTCACAGATGCCTGGGGCACGGATATTTCAATCAACTAGTCACGTTGCGTCAGTTTTTATCGACGTCATTTGAAAGAGCAATTCAAAGGAAATATGCTCACACTGATGTCCTTGTCTTGGATACGAATAGTATTTTTGCACCATGCAAACTTCGCAACGTTCTCGGTCCTGTATTTTGCTGGCTTCAAAAGACTGATATTGGTAACCAAAGTAACTTTGAATTATCTCGAATTGCTGAAGATAAGCTACTAGCTGTTAGCACCAAATCGGCTATTTCGCGTCATTCTAATGCCTGGGAAGAAAATACATCAATGTTACCCATACCAGCTGTAACGATATCTCTCAAGAAAGAGAGACACACCAAAATGAAAGTAAAATTTTCAAGTGGAGATATATTCAAGTCAAATGGATGTTATATTGTCGTTGGTGGTCTGACAGGATTAGGATGGGAAATTGTTCTCCTCCTTGCAGAGAAAGGTGCAGGGGTGATCGTAATCTTCTCAAGAAGAGCTCCTGATTCCTCGCAATTGACGAGGATTGATGGATTGATCAAACAATACAAACGTCAAATAAGTAGCATGCAAGTAGATATTTCTGAAGTTAATTCCCTTAGAAATGGAATTACTTTGACAGAATCGCAATTTCCAAAAACGCCAATAAAGGGCATTTTTCATGGAGCTGGAGTTTTGTCAGACTCCCTCCTAATTCAAATGTCAGACGAAAAGCTCGAGAGCGTACTTATGCCTAAAGTGAAAGGAACATGGAACCTACATCTATGTACGACTCATCTCCAGCTTGATTATTTTGTTATGCATTCTTCAATTGTATCTATCATAGGAAATGCAGGTCAAACAAACTACGCAGCAGGAAATGCATTTATGGATTCGGTTTCCCACTACAGAAAAGCTCTGCGATTGTGTGGACAGAGTATTAACTGGGGACCAATGGCAGTAGGTATGGCAAAGAACAATGCAGCAGTAGAAGAACAGATGCAAAAGGTGGGTTTTCAAAGTCTGACTGTCTCACAAATTAGAACATGTCTCTTGCACGCATTAATGACGGGCGCACCACAAATAACATACAATTCATTTGACTGGCCACAATTTACCAAATGTTTGATGCAGAGTCCCAGCAAGAGTTGGATGACAACATTCGAATCCTTGATAACTCCTGAACTTATCGTTCATGTAACACAAGCGAGTGTTTCGACACATAGTGGTGGAATAGACCTTAGGAATCTTCATGAAATGTCAGCCATGGATCAGACAGAAGTGATCTTAAGTATCATCTACAAAACCGCCAGTGAAGTTTTTCTTGTAGACATCGAAACACTGGAACCGAAAACACCATTTATGACTCTAGGCGTCGATTCGATGGCTGCAATGAGTTTTGTTAATCGAATTTCTGAATCCGTTGGTTACGAGATACCCATATTGAAACTTCTTGCTAGTGAGACAAAAATGTCTGATCTTGCTGATGAAATCCTTGCTGGTGTATTATCCATGACAACAAGCACAATCGACAATGTAGCACTGACTCCAAAAACTAGCATAACTTACATCCAAGAGGTTGTGCTTAAGGACTATGAACAAAAGCCAAATGACCATACTTTTCTCATGCTCGTTGACTTTGAGGTTGCGCCATATATTCCAGAGAAAGGACTTCGAAAAGTGCTCGAATTAGTTTACAAGCGACATCCACAAATGAGAACAATTTTCAAGCTATCTCATGGAGGAAACTATGAAGCAATAGTAGTAGCACCAGAAGAAGTGGGATCGGGAACTTTGATTGGATTTGATGAGCAATTTGATATGTTGACGATACCACAAAGAAGCGATCCCAGAATGAATTACAAGATCGATGTTACCCAAGAATTACCTGTTAAGTTTTATTTACTTCGTAATGGAAGTAAAACAGTCCTGCGAATGGTGGCACACAAGATAGTATTCGATCTCAATTCATTTGGAATCTTAAAACAGGACCTATATGAACTTGGAGAGCGAGTTGCAAACAATACAATCATAGACGAAAAACCAAACGTTATAAATATACAATCCACTCTGAAGCGATTTTTGAAACCAAGTTTGAACAATTTACAGGAGTTCTGGAAACGATACTTGATAGATGCAGTGGATCCCATCACTCTTGGAGACGGAACATTCCAGCCAATCAATAGTATTTACAACCGTTACCACTGTACAAGACTACCATCCAGATATCAGATCGACATATTCAACTTTATTCAAGAAAGAAAGATTACTCTCTTCCAGTTCTTTGCGTCGATATACCAGCTCATGTTGCACATGCTTACAAGGAAAATGTATATTCCAATCATCACAAGAGTCGACCTAAGAGTCCACATTTTTCAGTTTAGAAAGGTCATAAGTCGACTAGTCAACCCATTTCCCTTGGTTGCGCATATCAATCCTGATGATTCCCTGGAATCATATGTATACAAAAATGCACATTTAAGTGCTGAGGCAGTTGATAGCAATATATATCCCTATATTATGATTAAACAGGCAATGAAGGAATCTTTAGTGAAAAACATCGAAAGGCATGGCCTCAACATGGCTGGTCTGACAAATATGGACTACTATGAAGGTCCTGATTCCCCTCAGTTAAAGCCTTTTTACATTGCCCACATCAGCGGAACGTATGAAACACACATTACCATTAGATATGACCGAAACAGTAAAACCATTGACCTTGAGTGCGCCTACAATGAAGATGTAGTGGATGCACGGATTGGAAACTCTATGTCTCAGTTTATGATAGAAATTATTGAACATGTGACGAGAACACCAAGTTGCAGAATCAAAGATCTGCCCGAGCTTGGCTCAGCAAAACACATCATAGAACTTTCAATTATTGAAAAGACATTTATCTTAGGCCCTGCTTCCAACCAGAAAGAAATGTCAGCCGATACTGCTATCACGCATCCAATGCAATTTGATAATTTCTTAAACAAAAGAAATATAGCGTCCTGTGAGGAGCCTCCGAACAGCAAAGTATCGACAGAGAAGGCAGTCGAGACAAATGCATTACGTAGACAAGAAAACGGTTCAACTCATGCCAACAAAGAGACAGGCAAGACGGACGCATTGAGTGGAATAGTTATCAATTCGAAGATGGATGCTTACACAAGAACGCCATATCCATTTCTGACAGGTTCCTCTTTCATTATTTTATATAGTTCTTATTATAACGCATTTCCCATAAAATAACTATATACATAAGGAGCTATACATTTAAATGCTGGTCTCAAAGAGTGATTTTGTAAAACGCAGATTAAAGGAATTAACCATGTAATCACTTCAACTTAAAAAATAATTCAATTCTTCATTGTACATTAACTTCTTATAACTCATCGTATAACTCACTTATCTTCACAACATAAACATGAATAATAATAACATATTATATATATATATATATATATATATATATATATATATATATATATAGGATATTTTACGAAGCAGACATCTAAAGGATGGGATCACCGAGTAGCTGTTACGCTTGAAAGCAAAACATCACACTTTGTTCTTAAATGGGGCAAAACACCAGCTCGCCAAGATAGGACCCTTCATTCGAACACAGTACAAGAAATATCACTATGCATCATTAATGGTACGTGATTATTACAAGATAGTTTGCAGGCAAATATAAAAGTTTTAGAAATTTTCAAGATCAAAATCTAACGTTCATTGTAATGTATTATTTGGATTTGAAAAATGGACCCAGTCAATTGCAGACACATTTAAAAATTAACCTCCGAAGGATTTAGGGGCTCTTTATGAATACATCTTAATACATCAACTTCCAATCGATATTCGATTAGCCTAATGCCTATTTGTGTTAGATACACTGTTTCCATTGGTTATCTGGCTCGAACATGAACATAATTGGAAACGTTGTAGTTCTTATTTTGTGATTAGCGGACCCACCATTTTCGTATCGAGACCACTCTTTATTCCAAATGCCCACCCTACGCTACTTTTTTCACAGGTTCACTTGTCTGCGTGCAGTTCAGACCGGTCTGCCTTAGATCCGAGGCCAAAAGGTATAAAATCTTGACACAAAATCGGATTCACACCACGGGTGAATTTTGAGTGAAATAAAGTGCTAAAAATTAGTTTTTCCTCTGTATTTTGTAGTCCACATTATTTGGTATCTATGTAGAGCCAAACCTCTATAATACCACACACCTTAGGGTATCATACATGACCTTGACGATAAAGAGCTTGGAAGTAGGCTACTACCTCCCACCTCATAAACGCGGCGCCAGGGGTTTTGTTAAGGATGATATATTTTGTTACAGTTTCCATTTATTATGGGGGGACACTTCAGTTATGAATATCGTGGAAGATGACTATTCTTAAACTAATACAGAATCTTATGTAAAAGAATATATTCCATTTTCTTGCATAGTTTCTAAAAATGTATTTCGCACACGCAATATTTGTGTTTTTAGTTAGTGAGATACATTTATTCGGCACATTTTCTGTCTAAATGCTAGCAAAACAATACAAATTGTCACCTATTCAACCCATCCGATTTCTATTGAATAAGATTTTACTTTCAGGACATTGCGCCTTAATGTTTCGCACCCAGCAGAGATCGTACATTTTCAAAACCACCACAGCAAAGCTGGCATACAAGTGGATGGATGCTGTCAGGAACATATATGCCGTCTGCAGCTGAGACCTATACATTGCTGTTTGTGTGCATATTACCACGGGCATGGCTACGGCTATCAGAAAATGGACTAGTTGTAAACGGCAAGAATTCAGTACTATTCTAGGTAGTGCGTTGAAGACGTATAATATGTCAGTCACATGCAACAGTAGTTGCCACTATTGGTTACACAAATCGGTGCACTTATCGGTATTTCACGCCGCTGTGGAGCTATGGTCGACGAAAGCGTTCTTCTGCTAACAAGTTGCATTTTTTCTCGAAGCATAACCTATGTTTAGTGACTTGTAAATCCGCCGGGGGATTATCAATCCTCAGATCTGTGGCCATTTTTAATTTCGCGCTTGATATGACTGTAACCATTAACATGTATGTGTATAATGTGTAAATAGGCTTGTTCAGGAAAGACTTGCACGCAACAAAATTGCACATTTTAATGTACAAGCGACTTAGACCCACATATCGTCAATCAGTATCATCACAGATTATGCGGGTAGCCTTCGTTTATTGGACCAATTCTGTTTCAGAGTCAATCAATTTGATTTATATTTGTAATGCCAATAAATCGGTGTTTGAAGTGCAATTTTTGTTTTTCAGACTTGTAGTTTGTGTTATACTTCATCAAATATACTAGACTAAGACTATCCAAAAAGGATATTAATAGGTGAAAATTGGAAAAAATATACAACTTGACAGATAGAAAGAACAAAGACTTATTCCATTCATTCGTAAACATCATTTCCAGGGGTCGATTTATGAACGAAATGCAAAATAGAATTAAAAGTGATTTATTATAAATCTAGGAAAATTAGAACAAATACGTTCCTTGCTGAAGAAAACCGTATAAAAGAAAACTATATTCTTTCTTACGTTAATTTACTGGATTTAAGGAAACATGGTACAAAGTAATCTTTATCAGATACTGTGACAGTAGCTTGTAATTTTTAATCAACTAACAGTTTTATAAATGTGTTTCATATATACTTGCTTAGCGCGAAAGATTGCAGAATAAATGAATGGACGAATGACTGAAGAATGCATGAAAAGCTCGACCTAAATGTTATGTAAATTGTCAATCTCCTCTTGATGCAGTGATGATGATTTTAAGTAAAGTTTCACTGATTTTGGCTTTTTAGGTGCAGCCAAAGAGTAGTTTGTTGGGTAAGCTGATATAAAACTGTTGCATGTTGTTGCCGAACGTCATTTCATAATGCATATTTTTATTATATGATTTTGTTTAGTATATTTTATTTTACTGTCTTTCCTAATCATACATTACATTAGGTTTAAATATAAAAGTAGATGCGTGTGAATATGGTAGTAATATATAAATCGTCATTGTAAATATATTCACACAATTGAGAGAAAAACGTTTCGAGTCATATTTACTCACAAGAAGTGTTACAGAGTGTTCTATAACCGCACGTGCTAGCAATGATTTGTATAATTAAGAAACAAATTGTTCATATCGTGTTTGAATGTTTATATTCTTAGCTTATCAAACGATCCGTGGTCATTGAGAATGCTATACATAATTCCAGATTTTGATGAAAAGGTCGAGGTCAAAACTAGTAACCATTTTACTATACGCATAATTGAATGGCTTATCCATTGACGATGAGAACAAGATTACAAAAGATGCACACTATCAGTCATTTAAATACTCCATTATAGTCAAAATTTATCAATCTGCTTTAATACGTACATCACCTGAGCATAAGACTATCGACTATGTCTGCCGCAGAAACAACATAGCTCAGAATAAGTCTGTTTTCTTTATACAAAATTAGAACATGTGATTTCGCCTGGTTCCTTGGTATCTTTGTATTGCAAGGACGTGTTGTTGTTGTGATGTAATTATTATTGTAGTTGTGATGTAATTAATGTTGAGACATCAGAATGGTGTTAAAGGAATCTAACGTAATTTCATTCAGTTTTCAGTGTTGCAAATATTGCGTGATAATTTAATTGGATTAACAATAGTTGAAGTAGGGCTCTTCAATCGCATATCTGAAGCTAATTTTATTTGTATGATGCTTCATCAGTGCATGCAATTCACTGATCTTATAGCCACATTCAGATCTGACAGCATATATAAATTTAAATTGAACTAAGAAAGATTTCAGTTTCATAAAGAACATATCAACTTCTCACTTAAACTAAAAATATTGTAATAAAGCAATGTTAATAATTGTGTTTGTTATCATTGTATGTGGACTGACAGAATTTGGCTATTGTTTACAATATTCACTTTAGTAAATCAAGAAGTGACTGATGTCTTTCAGATCCGAGCCAACGTATTAAATCGTATCATGATCTTATTTGTTGTCTGTTCATCATCAAATTTTTGTGGTAGAAAATGTGGATTTCTTTAAGAATTTCGGGTTCAAGGTATGCAAGAATAGCTTTCGGTCAAATGTACCTAAGGTTTTAATTAAGGCCAGTCAGCTCATTTCAGTTGATAAAAAGCATTTTAAAACATAGTTATACCAGTCAGTGCATCTATAAAACTCGTTGAGTTTTGTTGAATTCGTTTTGTCCTCGTGAGTTATAATGCTAACATCTTATATTTTTGTTCTGCAGAACGAATATTGGTGTTTAAAGTTAGTCTAGTTTAAACGGATTGTATTGTACAATCGGGAGATATCGAACGAGTCGGAGAGATACGAACGACGAAAAATATAAAATTTAATATTTGTGTAAAGTGTTCCTGGTGTTATGTTTAAAACTAATAAGGACACTTTATTTGTATGTACAATTTTTAAAGATCTGAGAATGATGTATTTTGTTTTAAATGTTAATATTTATGGCTAAAAGACAAAATGTTTATCTTTAGCACATTAAATTTTTATTTCAATGTCCAATATCTAATTTTACAATCAGAGCTGATAGCAAGAAAACTCTATCTTCACGATCAATTTACTGTATTTATAATAGTTACATTAATATCCTCGTTGAATATTATTTGAATACCATGTATATTTGAGCTTATGTTACTAATGCATGTTGTATAGTACACCAATTTTTTTGCCGATATAAATTGTAATATACAGTTGAATGTTGAATACAGCCTTGATTAATTACGTTTTGTGTTTGCTTGTATGTATCACATAGATAATGACACATACTACACAAAGATAACCATAAATAGAAGATGATCAAAACACCTATGTAAACTAATTAGCTTGTCCATTGTGTAAACTAATTAGCTTGTCCATTGTGTAAACTAATTAGCTTGTCCATTGTGTAAACTAATTAGCTTGTCCATTGTGTAAACTAATTAGCTTGTCCATTGTGTAAACTAATTAGATTGTCCATTGTGTAAACTAATTAGCTTGTCCATTGTGTAAACTAATTAGCTTGTCCATTGTGTAAACTAATTAGCTTGTCCATTGTGTAAACTAATTAGCTTGTCCATTGTGTAAACTAATTAGCTTGTCCATTGTGTAAACTAATTAGCTTGTCCATTGTGTAAACTAATTAGCTTGTCAATTGTGTAAACTAATTAGCTTGTCCATTGTGTGGCACTTCTTAAGCATATGAATTTATTGCATGAACATGTCACCACTTTCTAGCTGAATGTTTTGTAACATAACATCTGTTCTGTGCAGAAAGATATGTCTACTGAATGGAATGCTAATATATATATATATTTATATATAAATTAACAAATTACACATAGCTCATCCTAACATATCTCGATTTCATTGCGTGTTCCCCTTGTATCGAAAGTACTCAGACCATAATTATTGTGCTCCCTGTATAAGTCTGAATGTGTCATTCGTGAACATTCCATTGTGTCCATATAAACAGTATGTTAATTTAAAATATAATCAAAGATGAAGTCAATGTAAAGATATTGTCATAGGTTGATTGGTATTTGTTGTAGTCTCTTCTATAAATAAAACATCTTTCCAGTAGATCAGATGTCATTTCCTGACCAGCAATAATACCACATTATTCACTTTGCAGTGACGCCATAATAAACATATAAATATAATGAACATATAAATCCATACCATAATGCTAACAATGATTATTTCAAAACATGAGACAAGGCAGGCTCTACAAATATATTGTGAAAACGTATCAGGCCAACATGTTTATGGCTATTTGTATCCATACTCATAGTGTGCATGTCCAGTGTTGCCGATCTCTGACATGAATACTGAACTAATGCTGGTATTAACTGATACTGGTAATGCAATATTTTAATGAGACCATTGTAGCACTGCTTAATTACTGGAGAGCTTTCTAGCTACTCCAACTCTTCCATATTGTTCCTAATGCCAGGATAGAACTCAAAAACTGCAACATGTATTAATTAATTGAAGAGGTCAGTAAACGAAAAAATATGGAATATATTGCGATTTAAAAACGACATAAAGGGTGCAAGGAAAAGATCACATCTTTAACATATTGACACCCAGATTAATACAACTGACGTATATTAAAGTGACAATTCCTCCAAAACATATTAGCTTTTTATAATTAGGATTATCAGTGTATCTTTAGCTCTGTTTATATGTTGATTGATTGATTGATTGATATTTAACGGCGCACCAGCACTTTTAGGCTATTTAGCGCCATACAACAGGTTGTATTTAAACATGGTTAAAAATACTAAAGGTTTAATATCGACCAGCGATATAGAAAAAAAAATAGTTCAATATAAAATTGTAAGTTGTTGGTAACAGTAAAATATGAAGCTTCCCAATCAACGGGAGATGTAAATGGTGTATGTTGATGTAAATATGTTGTAAATAAGAGGTGATATTTGCATTAAATAAAAATGCACTAGGTGATGACATACAAGTTAAAGTTTAAGATAAAGATTTACTTCCTTCAGGAAATCTAAAATACAAGTGATAGATACAGTATCAAAAAGTTCCTTCATGTCATGTACATTATAGTACTTAGCACGTGTAGGTTGCAGGTCGGAACACTCGGTCATGAAGTGTTTAACAGTGAATGGTTCATTGCAAGAGACGCACTCTGGTGGATCTTCACCTTTTAGTATGTGGGAGTGGGTTATGTATGAATGACCGATTCTGAGTCTTGCAATGACAGTCTCCTCCCTACGGATAGTTCTGTAGGAAGGAGTCCATTCCCCCAGGGTTGGTTTGATGGCATGAAGTTTGTTGTTGACTGTATGATCCCATGACGTCTGCCACTTCTGACGCAGGTACCTTTTGATACAAGGTTTAAAATCAGTAAACGGTAGTTTAAAATCTGATGGTTCTTGGGATAGAGCCATCTTAGCAGCACGGTCTGCTTCTTCATTACCTCTAATACCAATATGGCTAGGTAGCCAACAATATACTATATTGTTGGAGGTACTAAGCGCTGTATTTTTGACGAGGAGATGGACTAATAATGGATTATCCAGTTTTCTATTGTGTAGCGACTGAAGCACTGATAAAGAGTCACAGAAGATAACACTATTTAAGACGCGTTTCTCTTCGATAAATTTGAGAGCAAGGTCTATTGCTGTGATTTCCGCTGAAAAAATGGACGCATTGTTTGGCAAGCGCACTTTGGTTATGTGCTTGCCACTAACGAAGGCTGCAGCAGCCTTTTCATCAACCTTTGATCCATCAGTATAAAATTTAGTGTAATTTGTAAAATCGTTGAGAAGTTCATGATAAGAGTTCAGGAATGTGGCAGGGTTGGTCTCAGATTTATTCCCATCGTGTAACGTAAAAATCACTTTGGGTTGCTTAAGTAGCCAAGGTGGTGTTTTCGAGACAAACGTTTTCTGAATTGTAGAGAAATTACTTTTGATATTGTCGAGGCTGGATGATATTCTAATGCCAAATGAAGGTATGGCATTTGGTTTGTTTTCGTATAAAGTTTTGTATTTTGGTTGAAATACAGCCGAAAAAGCAGGGTTCCGAGGGTTTGATCTTAATTTAAGAGCGTATTGTGCAGAAAGCATTTCTCTGCGAAGTGATAGTGGTGGCTCATTCGCTTCCGTGAGAAGGCTTTCACATGGAGATGTCTTAAATGCTCCTAGAGCGAGTCTTATTCCTTGATGATGAATTGGATCAAGCATTTTCAAATAGGACTTCCTAGCTGAACCATAAACAATGCATCCATAGTCTAGTATAGAACGGA
Source organism: Unio pictorum (assembly GCA_030141615.1). Classification (NCBI taxonomy): domain Eukaryota; kingdom Metazoa; phylum Mollusca; class Bivalvia; order Unionida; family Unionidae; genus Unio; species Unio pictorum. The sequence goes on from JARLTB010000291.1 coordinate 11,293,301, forward strand.
TAAATGTTCTATACAAATTAAGGAGTACTTTTTTATCAGCACCCCAGTCAGTGTGCGCAATTACTTTTAGTAAATTTAAAGCTTTTAAACATTTAGCTTTTAAATTCTTGATGTGTGGTATAAAAGTCAGCTTTCTGTCGAAGATAATACCCAAAAACTTTGTTTCCTCAACAACTGGAATACGTGTTCCATCCAGCGTGAGTTTAGGGTCATCATGATGTCTTCGCAATTGACAGAAATGCATGCATACTGTTTTCGATTTAGAAAATTTGAAACCGTTATTACTGGCCCAACATTGGATCTTATTGATATTTTGCTGGAGTTGCCTTTCAATTGTATGCATGTGCTTTGATCGATAACAAATTAAAAAATCATCTACATATAAAGAGCAATCCACACCGGGAGCCAAGCACTTGGTGATGCTATTGATTTTGATATTAAATAGAGTCACAGATAAAATACTGCCCTGGGGCACACCCATCTCTTGCTGGTGCATATCGGAGAGGGTAGAGCCCACTCGTACTTTGAATTCTCTGTCTGAGAGAAAACTGGAGATGAAAGCGGGCAGGCGGCCTTTTAGACCTAGATCGTGCAGGTCATTTAGTATCCCGTACTTCCATGTTGTGTCATAGGCCTTTTCTAAATCAAAGAAGACTGCTACTAAATGTTCCTTCTTGATAAATGCATCGCGAATAAATGTTTCCAGTCTAACCAGATGATCGTTTGTACTACGACCAGAACGGAAACCGCTTTGGAAAGAAGATATTAAATTGTTACTTTCCAAGTACCATACAAGCCGAGAATTAATCATTCGTTCCATTGTTTTGCATACGCAGCTTGTGAGTGCAATGGGCCGATAGCTGTTAGGATCTTCGCTGTCTTTGCCTGGTTTGGGAATCGGTATTACTATTGCTTCTTTCCAGCTCTTAGGTACATTACCAGCAATCCATAAATCATTGAAGATTTTCAGTAGTAATGTCAGAGAAGATTCTGGCAGGCGTTTCAAAAACTGGTAATGGACTTCGTCGGGCCCAGCGGATGTATCGTGGGCCTTGTCTAAAGCCTCCCTAAGCTCCATTAAAGAAAACAGCTGGTTATAGCTTTCAGAGTTGTTAGATGTAAACTTTAAACGTGACTTTTCTTTTTGAGATTTTAATCTTCGAAAGGTTTCTGAATAATTAGTTGATGACGAGTTTTTTGAGAAACTATTGGCAAGAATATTTGCTATGTCACGTTTCGAATTAAAATTATTATTGTTTGTTTTCAGTTGTCGAATAGAATTGTGTTTACCCTTTCCATTTATTTTGCGAATAGTATCCCAAACTTGTTTCATTGAGGAACGAGAGTTTATAGAAGAAACATATTTCTTCCAGGATGTACGTTTACATTCTTTGATTGTGCGTCGTGTTTTAGCCCGCACAATACGATATTTGTTTAGATTTTCGGGCGTAGGACGAGTGTTGAATTGTTTTAATGCTTCTCGGCGTTGTCTAATGGCCTCTTTGCATTCCTTGGTTACCCAAGGTTTTTGCGGTTTTTTACTGTTCGGTGAGGACTTAGGAATAGATTCATCTGCAATTGAAATTAGAATTGAAGTAAAATGCTGTATAGGATTAACAGCGTTGAATATTGTATCATTATTTAGTCTAGTTTGACATAGCGTTTCAAAGTAAGCCCAGTCAGCTTTCTTTATATTCCATTGTGGAATTGCGTCATCAATTTTAGTGTTATTTTCAAGAGTGATTGGAAAATGATCACTACTGTGAAGGTCATCAGCGACCTTCCATTCATAGTCCAAAAGCAATGAAGGAGAGCAAATTGTTAAATCAATGGACGTGTACGTACCCGTTCCTGGGTGTAAATATGTCGATGAGTTAGTATTATATAGACACAGATCATGTCTAGAAAGGAAATCTTCTACTTTATGGCCTCTGTCGTTTATGTGATTCGATCCCCATAGGATGTTATGGGCATTAAAATCCCCGAGTAAAATGAAGGGTGTGGGAAGTTGTTGAACAATATTGTCTAATTCATTTGGTACTAGTTTGGTGTTTGGTGATAAGTAAATAGAGCAAAATGTAATCACTCGATGTAAAGTGACGCTTACAGCAATAGCTTGTAAATTTGTATTTAAAGGAATGACTCTGTGAGGGGCTCTATTGTTCACAATAACAGAGACTCCTCCTGAGGCCCTGTCAGCGTTTTGTAAGTACGTGTTGAACAGGGAAAAGTTTTTAAATGTAATTTTATCTGTGTCTTTCAGGAATGTTTCCTGTAAACATAGTACAGCGGGATCATGTTCATTTAAAAGCAGAAGAATATCATTGTAGTTTGCTTTCAGTCCTCGACAGTTCCATTGTATGATGGTGTTCTTCATTATAAAGTTATGCTGGAGATTCTGGATCTAGGTAGGACTATTCGCGGAGAAAATGTGTTGTTATTTGTCTGGAGGAAGTACGGGAGTATATTTGGTTTTGCTAGGTTTGGAGGAACCTTGAGTACATGGAGCAGTTTCTTCTGCATCCATACTCTCAAGTTCTCCAAACATATTGTAAAGTTTAATGGGGTCATCTGACCCCTTTTGCTGCTTATTTGTTTGTTGTTTTTGTTTATTTTTTTGAGCTTTTGGTGGTGGGTTGTTATTAAATGTTGTCTGAGTTGATGCTGTGCTTTTCTGTGGTTGGTAATTAGGGATGTTGGCACTTGTTGAATCGGGCTGATCTGTCTGTGTTTGTGCGTCCTTGGTGATTTTGGGGTTGTGTTTCACAACTGTGGAGAAGGATGGGCCAGGAAGGGATGTTCTTGCCTGGACAAGTTTTCTGGCCTCTGGGTAGGGTACGTTGGAGGAAAACTTTACCCTCTGAATTTCCTTCTCCTGTTTCCATGTATCACAATCCTTAGAATTGGCGTGATGCTCTTTGCCACAGTTGACACAGTGCGGAGTTGCTCTACAATCAGCTTCCTGATGAGAGTGGTCTCCGCATCGGCCACAGACCTTGACTCTGGAACATCGGTCTTCGTGATGGCCGTATTTCTGACACTTGTAGCATCGAAGAGGATTTGGTATGTAAATCTCAACCTTTACTTGCAGAAACCCAACCTTGACCACTTTGGGCACTGTCGGTTTATTAAAGGTGAGTACAAATGTGTTGGTGTCCTGCAGGGTGTTATTACGTTTAATACGTATTCTACGTACTGCAGTGACACCTTCATGTTTCATCCCCTCGATGATATCTGTGTCGTTGACTCCAGCCAAGTCACGACACCGCATCACGCCTTTAGACGTATTCAATGAAGTGTGAGCGAATGAGGTTACTGGAATGTTGAAGAATGTTTTCATCTTTTTCAGATTTTCAGTTTGACTTTTTCGCTCACATTCAACGAGAAGACAGCCCGATTTCAATTTCTTGACACCTTTTGGTGTGCCGATCAAACCCATTAAAGTTTTTTCAATAACAAACGGAGATAGTGCAGCAATTTGTTTTTCAGCATCTGTTGATTGTATGACCATGAAGCGTGGGAATGACTCCACACCACATGGTTCTTCATCAGAGTCGGATAGTGGTTTCGTTCGTTTGTTTTGGTTTTTTTTTGAATTTTCCATGATTTAGTTTTAAAGTTTCAGCACCCATGCTCCCCGCCCACCATGGAGCCCAACAAGGGGACACTTTTCAAGTGCCAGGGATACACAGATGCTATACTCGTTAGATAAAATTACCTAGGATCGGCAAAATTACCTCCCGATTGACCCGTTAAGCCACCGCTATCTGGAAGGTCCTCTAGTACTTTTTGAAAATGAATGCTAGAATGATAGAATGAAGGGGCAACGGTGGTATCAAGAGAGATACAATAAAGATAAAGAAGGTGATCCAGTAAAGAGAGACCTCCCAGTGCTCGGCGTGACCAGCCGATTTGTCGAGACCGGGCCCATCTCGACCACCCGTCTAAGAGAAGTAGAGGCCAAAGTAGTGTATTGCATCGGAAAAGCCTCCGCTCAACTACCAGGATCCTTTCCTCCTCCGACACGGGTCGCAACCCACGGCAAACAGGTCGCCTCTACTTAGTCGCCTTTTACGACACGTGGCGAGGCACGTCGGGCCAATTCTACAACCCCGAACCCGCAGGGGGTCTGTTTATATGTATGTGTAAGGCTAGACAACTAGGATGTCATATTAGCTATCCACACATTTATGCCAACGTGAGATAAGATCTAATAATTAGTGCAAAGATTGGTATATTCTATCAACCTTCATGAAATAACATGCATATATAAAGAGCATACATCCAATCATGTGCACCTCAGATCAATTATAGGGTCGATTAGATCATGTAACATCTATTTAATCTGAAATTCATATATAGAAAATTTGTAAACGGTGATATACATTTGCACATGTGGAGCATGTACTGTGTACTTGTTAAGAACCATTATACAAACATATTTAAAACGATTTCTTTGAACATTTCTGGTGTATATTTAAGAGTGTCAAACACTTATGAAGTATACATATCATGTCTACATAATTGTAATCCTCCATGTTTTGACGAGATCATTTCGAAAAAAGATTCAATATCGAAATTCAAGAATTACTCATACCCATCAAAACTGATAGATAGGTGAACTTCGGGCATTTTTGGATGAGAACGACGAACTATAGAAGCGCATTATTTTATGACTAAAATCGTATGTTAAGACGGAATGGTGGAAAGGAAAAACTATTTTGTCGTTTCATGATCAAATCGAGTTTTTTGTATTATTCATATATTATTCAATGATTTCAAATATACTGACACTACATAATGGTAATGTAATATGCATTATATACAAACTTAAAGTTCTGCAATCAATGTTAATGTTCACTTGTTTCAATTTCATGAATTATTAGTTTAGCACCTAGCTTCAATTTTGTCTGCTGTAAACATCATTTGACCTTCACCTTTACAGTAGGTTACCAGCCCATTACCACATAAGCTATATTTTATAAAATATGTTGTGAACAAAACGATTATACATGTTGGAAAATTTAAAACAGAAAAAGATGACTTTTTCTGCGTAATAATCTTAGTCGCAAAAAAATATGAAATTTAATAAGTTAACCGGATTGGGATCGGATTTATAAGGAAACACTTATGATGATTGACACAAATGCAATGTTTTTTTATGAATTGCTCAAATGATAAATGATTTATGAATACGTACGTGTATAAGATCCAATTATTGGAAAAATTAGTACAATCCGCACGAATCTAATAATGTAACATTAATGTGAATACAAGTAAATGGCCTAACATGATACAAGGACAAAGGTTTACTATTCATCATTATTTCACACGACGAAAAGAATGTTTTATTCCAAAAATAAATATGACGCACTTTACTCAAATAATAAAAACACGTATTCACTCAAATAGTGAAACATGATGTAAATTGAGTCATATAATACAATACATCTTTTCAGTCCTAAAATGGTAGACATAACAAACACCAAAATCAACCCACGGCTGAAAGAAGACGTGTATGGATGGAGCTGCACAAAACAATCAGTCACTAGAATGTGGTTATGAGTCACGTTGGTCAATCAAGCAGTCAGCTTTACACGTGATAACCGACCTCCATTCAATCACTTGGTCAATCAGGCAATCAGCGCCAATCAATCGGTCAGCAACGTCCGATCATCTGCAAGTAAACCAGCAAAACACTTTTCAATCAGTCCTACGGCTGCTATTAAACTAAGCTATGTTGTCAGCTTGATGGCTGCAACGGCCAGATTTACAGCTACTATGGTAACTCTGGTCAGTATTACAACTGGTTCCCCATCAATGCTGATCAGTATGGTCAGCTCTACAGCTGATATGGTCAGCTCTACAGCTGCTATCAAGTCAACTCTGAGATCAGCTGAAAGCGAATCCTTTTGTACTAAACGTTTCTTAATACAATGCAGCTTTATTGCAAATATAGATATCTTGTTAAGAAACGTACAAGAATAGAAAAATATTTGTATTATACTACGTAAGCTGGAGTTACACAGAACAAATACAAAGCTAAAAATGGTTGTACAATAGTTATAATCTAAAATATACATTAAAGAAATTAATTTTAAAAACATCACAAACAGCTTACACTATTCCACTCCTTAAAGTTTACTGATGTGTTCCGTCTCAGACACACATATTTTGATTATGAATGTTATGCCATCTAAAATAGCAGAGGCAGCAGATTTAGTGAGCCATGGACCAATCTGATCAAGTTCTTTAGCTGTTTTGGTATCCAGATCACTGAGACATTTTTTAAACAAGGTTTCTTGATACTGGTGGAATAGAGACATATAGTTCCTTAGAGATTTTGCTGCTGCAGAACTTTTTTAAGTTCATTAATGTTGTTTTCTATCACTGGTTATTTTAACTTCATGGCAATGGTGGTGAAAAAAAATCATTGAATACATTTCCAGTGACTATGGTGTTATTTACCAGAAGTGAGTAAATTTGATTTGTCTGATCTTTGTGTATTCCTCCAATAAGTTCATTAAAGGCTTTCCAAAATGAGTTTGTGTTTTTCTGTTTGTTTTCAAGCAGCAATTGATAATAAGTTTTTATATGCTATTTTGATCATTCATGATATTTTATTTCTACATACTTTATATTGTGCATGGTTTCACATAGACTTGAACTGGTCTCATGTTTTAATAGCATCTAGCATTTCAGTAGTAAGCCAATTAGGTTGGACTTCATTCATTACTCGATGTGCATTCACTGGTGCGTGCTTAGAGACAACATAAATAAGCTAGTTCACACCCTCAGAGCTTCATCTATTTCATCCAAATTCTGGATCATATTCCATGGAACTTTATATATAGGTCATTGAGAAATTGTTCTTCGTTACAATTTTTAAATGATACGTATGTGATAGTTTTGTATTTGTCTTATTTCTCTTGCATTTAACCTTTCTTGCTAAAAAAAGTAGGATAGTGGTCACTAATACCAACATATGGTACACTAACACAGGCCACATTACCTGGTATGTTGGTATAAATGTAATCAATAAGTGTGCATGATATTTATGTTACCTCTGTGGGCTCATGGACGAGTTAGACTAGGCCTAATGATCCCATAAATTCCATCCAGTTACTCTTTATTTGACTATTGAGTAGATCCTTATTTACATTGCTGAGTATATATGTTTCTTTCTACTGTGCAAGAACCTTTTCCATTTGTTTCAAAAAGTTATCATTTCAAATTGCTTTGGAGCAAGGTTATCAATAAATGAAACCAACTAGGAATGATTTTACATTATTTTGAGAAATTTCCACCCAGATACTCTCAATTTCATGTGCCTCCAATTTAAATCGCCTTTCTGCATTTACATCTGTTCTAATTTATACAACAAGGCCTCTCTCATTCTTGCAGTCAATCTGTCCAAGCAAAAGAGTTTATTGTAGATAGTAGCCTTGACAGTGAGTCTTAAAACATGTACATTATTTTTCTTGGAAGACAATCTTAACATAATATGGTCTATTTTTCCCACTATACTTTGTTCATTTAAGTGATATATGTTAAACCTTTTTGTATTTAGTTTCATATCAATTATATTCATGCCATTATGTAATGGCATACTCACTGAGATTGTCTCCATACTACGTTTATCAATCTGACATCCAATTTCCATATTTAAATGTTCATTTAAATATTAGCATTTTCAGTCACATGCATACCCAGAAAATCCATTAACGTGTTTGCATTTACAATTCCGTCCACTGAATAGTTAGAGTCATGAATCTCACGAGGTACATTTAGATTTGTTATAAATGATGCACTGGCATTCTCCTCTTTGCCATATTCCTAGTATGTAAACTTCATTGATTAATGGAATCTTTGTGTCCAAATTTATAGCATCTGAAGCACTCAATCTGTTTGCCATGATGTCATACCTGTTCTCCACAATAGAGACAGTACTCTTCATTATTGTGGTTGAAAATGGGGCAAACATGTTAGTATTTCTCAGTAGTTGAAAGGCTCCTTTTCTACTGAAATAAAATTTGTCTCTGCGATAGAGGCTTAGGTTGCCATCCACTTTTTGAAGAAAGAAAGATGTATGATGTGGAGTATACTGTAGGTCGAAGTCTTCAAATAGGTGAATTTACAGATGATTAATTTCTCTCACCAAGATATCCACACTAGGAGGTTGTCCTGATATAATTTCATCATACAGTATTCACTAGCATCATACAGTATTCACTGGTGATACCTATGATGACAATGATTCTGAAGTAAATCAATCCATTGAACCTTGTTACTGTAAATATGAATGTGTGCTTATGAGCCTAGAATTGATGTTTATTATGGGTCTGATGTACATGTTGTTTGATCAATTGATGTGGGAAATTGTATATCAGAAAAAAATCCTAACATGTTCAAGCTTGCTGTTCATGTCCTTTCAGAAAGCAGCAGGTTTCCCAGCACAGACCAATATTCTACACCGATGAACACCAAATCAAATTCATTAATAATCAACAGATTAATGCTTGTAAGGATCATATGAAAATCCCATTATGACATCACGATTAGGTGTGTGCTGAGCTCTGACTGTCAGAATCACAGGAATGAAGGAATGAGATCATCTCTAACATTATGCAAATATATTACCAAATGAAGCTTGCGCTCACTTTGTGCGATAACTGTTATGTGTATTTCTTGCATAGTGATATTTTTCTCCATGTCGTTTGGCATTTACTTCCAAACCAAGTGTTTCTTTTTTATTACAAAACATTCTGAGGCATTGTCATTAATTAATTACGAGATTGATGAATACATATTGTTGATGTCATTCTAATATATGGATTATATACCGTTATGTGCATTCTTGTTTACTATTTTTTCTGGGGCCCCGAACGGTGTTTGAGAAAGCTTGCCAGTAGCTTCTCTTGGTGGTTCTTTCCGGGGTTTGTTTTTGTTTGTTTGAATATTAACGGCGCACCAGCACTTTTAGGCTATTAAGCGGCATACAACAAGTAAGATGTTTAAAAATTAGAAAGGTTTAACATCGTCCAGCGATATAAAAGGCCATAAAACTTAAATATAAAATGGTAAGATGTTGGTTTGTTTGTTTGCTTGAATTTTAACGGCGCACCAGCACTTTTAGGCTATTTAGCGCCATACAATAGGTTAGATGTTCAAAAATAAGAAAGGTTTAACATCGACCAGCGATATAAAAAACCATACTAGTTAAATATAAAATGGTAAGATGTTGGTGACAGGAGAATATGAAGCTTCCCAATCAACGGGAGATGTAAATGGTCTATGTTGATGATAAGATGTTGTAAATAAGAGGTGATATTTGCAATTAAAAATATTCTAGATGATGGCATACAAGTTATAGTTTAAAATAGAGATTTACTTCCTTTAGGAAATCTAAAATACAAGTGATTTGTATTGTATCAAAAAGTTCCTTCATGTCATGTCCATTATAATATTTAGCACGCGTAGGTTGCAGGTCGGAACACTCGGTCATAAAGTGTTTAACAGTGAATGGCTCATTGCAAGAAACGCACTCTGGTGGATCTTCACCTTTCAGTATGTGGGAGTGGGTAATGTATGTATGACCGATTCTGATTCTTGCAATGACAACCTCCTCCCTACGGATAGTTCTGTAGGAAGGAGTCCATTCTCCCAGGGTTGGTTTGATGACATGAAGTTTGTTATTGACTGCATCATCCCATGACGCCTGCCACTTCTGACGTAGGTACTTTTTGATACAAGGTTTAAAATCAGTAAAAGGTAATTTAAAATCCGATGGTTCTTGGGATAGAGCCATCTTAGCAGCCCGGTCTGCTTCTTCATTACCTCTTATACCAATATGGCTAGGTAGCCAACAGTATACTATGTTGTAGGACTTACTAAGCTCAGAGTTTTTGACGAGAATATCGACTAGTAATGGATTATCCAGTTTTCTATGGTGTAGCGACTGAAGTACTGACAGAGAGTCACAGAAAATAATGCTATTTAAAATGCGCTTTTGTTCAATAAATTTCAGAGCAAGGTCTATTGCTCTGATTTCCGCTGAAAATATGGACGCATCGTTTGGCAAGCGCACTTTGGTTATGTGCTTGCCACTAACAAAGGCTGCAGCAGCCTTGTCATCAACTTTTGATCCATCAGTAAATATTTTTGTGTAGTTTTTAAAATCGTTGAGGAGTTCATGATAAGAGTTCTGAAAACGGCAGGATTCGTCTCAGATTTTCTCCCATCGTGCAACGTAAAAATTACTCTGGGTTGCTTAAGGAGCCAAGGTGGTGTTTCCGAGACAAACGTGTTCTGAACTGTAGGGAGATTAATTTTGATAGTGTCAAAACTGGATGATATTCTGATGCCAAATGAAGGTATGGCATTTGGTTTGTTTTCGTACAAAGTTTTGTATTTTGGTTGAAAAACAGCCGAAAAAGCAGGGTTCAGATTTGTTTGTTTACTTGAATTTTAACGGCGCACCAGCACTTTTAGGCTATTTAGCGCCATACAATACGTTAGATGTTCAAAAACAAGAAAGGTTTAACATCGACCAGCGATATATATAAAAAAAACAATAGTTAAGTATAAAATGGTAAGATGTTGGTAACAGGAAAATATGAAGCTTCCCAATGAACGGTTGATGTAAATGGTGTATGTTGATGATAAGATGTTGTAAATAAGAGGTGGTATTTGCATTAGATAAAAATATTCTAGGTGATGACATACAAGTTATAGTTTAAAATAGAGATTTACTTCGTTCAGCAAATCTAAAATACAAATGATTTATATAGTATTAAAAAGTTCCTTCATGTCTTGTACATTATAATATTTATCACGCGTAGGTTGAATGTCGGTTTGTTTGCTTGCTTGAATTTTAACGGACCACCAGCAGTTTTAGGCTATTTAGCGCCATACAATAGGTTAGATGTTCAAAAATAAGAAAGGCGTATCATCGACCAGAGATATAAAAAAACCATAATAGTTAAATATAAAATGGTACGATGTTGGTAACAGGAAAATATGAAGCTTCCCAATCAACGGGAGATGTAAATAGTGTATGTTGATGATAAGATGTTGTAAATAAGAGGTGATATTTGCATTAGATAAAAATATTCCAGGTGATGACATAAAATAGAGATTTACTTCCTTTAGGAAATCTAAAATACAAGTGATTTGTATTGTATCAAAAAGTTCCTTCATGTCATGTATATTATAGTATTTAACACGCGTAGGTTGCAGGTCGGAACACTCGGTCATAAAGTGTTTAACAGTGAATGGCTCATTGCAAGAAACGCACTCTGGTGGATCTTCACCTTTCAGTATGTGGGAGTGGGTTATGTATGTATGACCGATTCTGATTCTTGCAATGACAACCTCCTCCCTACGGATAGCTCTGTAGGAAGGAGTCCATTCTCCCAGGGTTGGTTTGATGGCATGAAGTTTGTTATTGACTGCATCATCCCATGACGCCTGCCACTTCTGACGTAGGTACTTTTTGATACAAGGTTTAAAATCAGTAAAAGGTAATTTAAAATCCGATGGTTCTTGGGATAGAGCCATCTTAGCAGCCCGGTCTGCTTCTTCATTACCTCTAATACCAATATGGCTAGGTAGCCAACAGTATACTATGTTGTAGGACTTACTAAGCTCAGAGTTTTTGACGAGAATATCGACTAGTAATGGATTATCCAGTTTTCTATGGTGTAGCGACTGAAGTACTGACAGAGAGTCACAGAAAATAATGCTATTTAAAATGCGCTTTTGTTCAATAAATTTCAGAGCAAGGTCTATTGCTCTGATTTCCGCTGAAAATATGTACGCATCGTTTGGCAAGCGCACTTTGGTTATGTGCTTGCCACTAACAAAGGCTGCAGCAGCCTTGTCATCAACTTTTGATCCATCAGTAAAAAATTTTGTGCAGTTTTTAAAATCGTTGAGGAGTTCATGATAAGAGTTCTGGAAAACGGCAGGATTCGTCTCACATTTTCTCTCATCGTGCAACGTAAAAATCACTTTGGGTTGCTTAAGGAGCCAAGGTGGTGTTTCCGAGACAACCGTGTTCTGAACTGTAGGGAGATTAATTTTGATAGTGTCAAAACTGGATGATATTCTGATGCCAAATGAAGGTATGGCATTTGGTTTGTTTTCGTACAAAGTTTTGTATTTTGGTTGAAAAACAGCCGAAAAAGCAGGGTTCAGAGGGTTTGATCTTAACCTAAGAGCGTACTGTATAGAAAGCATTTCTCTGCGGTGCGATAAGGGTGGTTCATTCGCTTCCGCAAGAAGGCTTTCGCATGGAGATGTCTTGAATGCTCCTAGAGCAAGTCTTATTCCCTGATGATGAATTGGGTCAAGCATTTTCAAATAAGACTTCCTAGCTGAACCATAAACAATGCATCCATAGTCTAGTTTGTTTGTTTGCTTGAATTTTAACGGCGCACCAGCACTTTTAGGCTATTTAGCGCCATACAATAGGTTAGATGTTCAAAAATGAGAAAGGTTCAACATCGACCAGCGATATGAAAAACAATATAAAATGGTAAGATGTTGGTGACAGGAAAATATGAAGCTTCCCAATCAACGGGAGATGTAAATGGTGTTATGTTGATGATAAGATGTTGTAAATAAAAGGTGATATTTGCATTAGATAAAAATATTCTACGTGATGGCATACAAGTTATAGTTTAAAATAGAGATTTACTTCCTTTAGGAAATCTAAAATACAAGTGGTTTGTATTGTATCAAAAAGTTCCTCCATGTCATGTACATTATAGTATTTAACACGCGTAGATTGCAGGTCGGAACACTCGGTCATAAAGTGTTTAACAGTGAATGGCTCATTGCAAGAAACGCACTCTGGTGGATCTTCACCTTTCAGTATGTGGGAGTGGGTAATGTATGTATGACCGATTCTGATTCTTGCAATGACAACCTCCTCCCTACGGATAGCTCTGTAGGAAGGAGTCCATTCTCCCAGGGTTGGTTTGATGGCATGAAGTTTGTTATTGACTGCATCATCCCATGACGCCTGCCACTTCTGACGTAGGTACTTTTTGATACAAGGTTTAAAATCAGTAAAAGGTAATTTAAAATCCGATGGTTCTTGGGATAGAGCCATCTTAGCAGCCCGGTCTGCCTCTTCATTACCTCTAATACCAATATGGCTAGGTAGCCAACAGTATACTATGTTGTAGGACTTACTAAGCTCAGAGTTTTTGACGAGAATATCGACTAGTAATGGATTATCCAGTTTTCTATGGTGTAGCGACTGAAGTACTGACAGAGAGTCACAGAAAATAATGCTATTTAAAATGCGCTTTTGTTCAATAAATTTCAGAGCAAGGTCTATTGCTCTGATTTCCGCTGAAAATATGGACGCATCGTTTGGCAAGCGCACTTTGGTTATGTGCTTGCCACTAACAAAGGCTGCAGCAGCCTTGTCATCAACTTTTGATCCATCAGTAAAAAATTTTGGTGTAGTTTTTAAAATCGTTGAGTAGTTCATGATAAGAGTTCTGGAAAACGGCAGGATTCGTCTCAGATTTTCTCCCATCGTGCAACGTAAAAATCACTTTGGGTTGCTTAAGGAGCCAAGGTGGTGTTTCCGAGACAAACGTGTTCTGAACTGTAGGGAGATTAATTTTGATAGTGTCAAAACTGGATGATATTCTGATGCCAAATGAAGGTATGGCATTTGGTTTGTTTTCGTACAAAGTTTTGTATTTTGGTTGAAAAACAGCCGAAAAAGCAGGGTTCAGAGGATTTGATCTTAACCTAAGAGCGTACTGTATAGAAAGCATTTCTCTGCGGTGCGATAAGGGTGGTTCATTCGCTTCCGCGAGAAGGCTTTCGCATGGAGATGTCTTGAATGCTCCTAGAGCAAGTCTTATTCCCTGATGATGAATTGGGTCAAGCATTTTCAAATAAGACTTCCTAGCTGAACCATAAACAATGCATCCATAGTCTAGTATAGAACGGATAAATGTTCTATATAAATTGAGGAGCACTTTTTTATCAGCACCCCAGTCAGTGTGCGCAATTACTTTTAGTAAATTTAAAGCTTTTAAGCATTTAGCTTTTAAATTCTTGATGTGTGGTATAAAAGTCAGTTTTCTGTCGAAGATAATACCCAAAAACTTTGTTTCCTCAACAACTGGAATAAGTGTTCCGTCCAGCGTGAGTTTCGAGTCGTTATGATGTCTTCGCAATTGACAGAAATGCATGCATACTGTTTTCGATTTAGAGAATTTAAAACCATTATTACTGGCCCAATGGTGGATCTTATTGATATTTTGTTGAAGTTGCCTTTCAATTGTATGCATGTGCTTTGATCGATAACAAATTAAAAAATCGTCTACATATAAAGAGCAGTCCACACCGGGAGTTAAGCACTTAGTGATGCTATTGATTTTGATATTAAATAGCGTCACAGATAAAATACTGCCCTGGGGCACACCCATCTCTTGCTGGTGCATATCGGAGAGGGTAGAGCCCACGCGTACTTTGAATTCTCTGTCGGAGAGAAAACTGGATATGAAAGCGGGCAGACGGCCTTTTAGACCTAGATCGTGCAGGTCATTTAGTATCCCGTACTTCCATGTTGTATCATAGGCCTTTTCTAAATCAAAGAAGACTGCTACTAAATGTTCCTTCTTGATCAATGCATTGCGAATAAATGTTTCCAGTCTAACCAGATGATCGTTAGTACTACGACCAGAACGGAAGCCACTTTGGAAAGGAGAAATTAAATTATTACTTTCCAAGTACCATACAAGCCGAGAATTAATCATTCGTTCCATTGTTTTGCATATGCAGCTTGTCAGTGCAATAGGCCGATAGCTGTTAGGATCTTCGTTATCTTCGTCTGGTTTGGGAATCGGTATCACTGTTGCTTCTTTCCAGCTCTTAGGTACATTACCAGCAATCCATAAATCATTAAAGATTTTAAGAAGTAATGTGAATGAAGATTCTGGGAGGTGTTTCAAGAACTGGTAATGTACTTCGTCAGGCCCAGCGGATGTATCATGGGCCTTGTCTAATGCCTCCCTAAGCTCCAATAAAGAAAACAGCTGGTTATAATTTTCAGTGTTGTTCGATGTAAATTTTAAACGTGACTTTTCTTTTTGAGATTTTAATCTTCTAAAGGCATCTGAGTAATTAGATGATGATGAGTTTTTCGAAAAACTATCGGCAAGAATATTTGCTATGTCACGTTTCGAACTGAAATTGCCATTGTTTATTTTTAGATGTCGAATAGAATTGTGTTTCCTTTCTCCATGTATTTTTCGAATAGTATCCAAAACTTGTTTCATAGAGGAACGAGAGTTTAAAGAAGAAATATATTTCTTCCATGATGCACGTTTACATTCTTTGATTGTGCGTCGAGTTTTAGCCCGGGCAATACGATATTTATTGAAATTTTCGGGCGTTGGTTTGTTTGCTTGAATTTTAACGGCGCACCAGCACTTTTAGGCTATTTAGCGCCATACAATAGGTTAGGTGTTCAAAAATAAGAAAGGTTTAACATCGACCAGCGATATAAAAAACCATACTAGTTAAATATAAAATGGTAAGATGTTGGTGACAGGAAAATATGAAGCTTCCCAATCAACGGGAGATGTAAATGGTGTATGTTGATGATAAGATGTTATAAATAAGAGGTGATATTTGCATTAAAAATATTCTAGATGATGGCATACAAGTTATAGTTTAAAATAGAGATTTACTTCCTTTAGGAAATCTAAAATACAAGTGATTTGTATTGTATCAAAAAGTTCCTTCATGTCATGTACATTATAATATTTAGCACGCGTAGGATGCAGGTCGGAACACTCGGTCATAAAGTGTTTAACAGTGAATGGCTCATTGCAAGAAACGCACTCTGGTGGATCTTCACCTTTCAGTATGTGGGAGTGGGTAATGTATGTATGACCGATTCTGATTCTTGCAATGACAGCTTCCTCTCTACGGATAGTTCTGTAGGAAGGAGTCCATTCTCCCAGGGTTGGTTTGATGTCATGAAGTTTGTTATTGACTGCATCATCCCATGACACCTGCCACTTCTGACGTAGGTACCTTTTGATACAAGGTTTAAAATCAGTAAAAGGTAATTTAAAATCCGATGGTTCTTGGAATAGAGCCATCTTAGCAGCCCGGTCTGCTTCTTCATTACCTCTAATACCAATATGGCTAGGTAGCCAACAGTATACTATGTTGTAGGACTTACTAAGCTCAGAGTTTTTGACGAGAATATCGACTAGTAATGGATTATCCAGTTTTCTACGGTGTAGCGACTGAAGTACTGACAGAGAGTCACAGAAAATAATGCTATTTAAAATGCGCTTTTGTTCAATAAATTTCAGAGCAAGGTCTATTGCTCTGATTTCCGCTGAAAATATGGACGCATTGTTTGGCAAGCGCACTTTGGTTATGTGCTTGCCACTAACGAAGGCTGCAGCAGCCTTGTCCTCAACTTTTGATCCATCAGTAAAAATTTTGGTGTAGTTTTTAAAATCGTTGAGGAGTTCATGATAAGAATTCTGGAAAACGGCAGGATTCGTCTCTGATTTTCTCCCATCGTGCAACGTAAAAATCACTTTGGGTTGCTTAAGGAGCCAAGGTGGTGTTTCCGAGACAAACGTGTTCTGAACTGTAGGGAGATTAATTTTGATAGTGTCAAAACTGGATGATATTCTAATGCCAAATGAAGGTATGGCATTTGGTTTGTTTTCGTACAAAGTTTTGTATTTTGGTTGAAAAACAGCCGAAAAAGCAGGGTTCAGAGGGTTTGATCTTAACCTAAGAGCGTACTGTATAGAAAGCATTTCTCTGCGGTGCGATAAGGGTGGTTCATTCGCTTCTGCGAGAAGGCTTTCGCATGGAGATGTCTTAAATGCTCCTAGAGCAAGTCTTATTCCTTGATGATGAATTGGGTCAAGCATTTTCAAATAAGACTTCCTAGCTGAACCATAAACAATGCATCCATAGTCTAGTATAGAACGGATAAATGTTCTATACAAATTGAGGAGGACTTTTTTATCAGCACCCCAGTCAGTGTGCGCAATTACTTTTAGTAAATTTAAAGCTTTTAAGCATTTAGCTTTCAAATGTTTGATGTGTGGTATAAAAGTCAGTTTTCTGTCGAAGATAATACCTAAAAACTTTGTTTCCTCAACAACTGGAATACGTGTTCCGTCCAGCGTGAGTTTAGGGTCATCATGATGTCTTCGCGATTGACAGAAATGCATGCATAGTTTTCGATTTAGAAAATTTGAAACCGTTATTACTGGCCCAATTGTGGATCTTATTGATATTTTGTTGAAGTTGCCTTTCAATTGTATGCATGTGCTTTGAACGATAACAAATTAAAAAATCGTCTACATATAAAGAGCAGTCCATACCGGGGGTTAAGCACTTG
Source organism: Unio pictorum (assembly GCA_030141615.1). Classification (NCBI taxonomy): domain Eukaryota; kingdom Metazoa; phylum Mollusca; class Bivalvia; order Unionida; family Unionidae; genus Unio; species Unio pictorum. The sequence continues at coordinate 11,310,717 of JARLTB010000291.1, forward strand.
GTGATGCTATTGATTTTGATATTAAATAGCGTCACAAATAAAATACTGCCCTGGGGCACACCCATCTCTTGCTGGTGCATATCGGAGAGGGTAGAGCCCACGCGTACTTTGAATTCTCTGTCGGAGAGAAAACTGGAGATGAAAGTGGGCAGACGGCCTTTTAGACCTAGATCGTGCAGGTCATTTAGTATCCCGTACTTCCATGTTGTATCATAGGCCTTTTCTAAATCAAAGAAGACTGCTACTAAATGTTCCTTCTTTATAAATGCATCGCGAATAAATGTTTCCAGTCTAACCAGATGATCGTTAGTACTACGACCAGAACGGAAGCCACTTTGGAAAGGAGAAATTAAATTGTTACTTTCCAAGTACCATACAAGCCGAGAATTAATCATTCGTTTCATTGTTTTGCATATGCAGCTTGTCAATGCAATAGGCCGATAGCTGTTAGGATCTTCGTTATCTTTGCCTGGTTTGGGAATCGGTATCACTGTTGCTTCTTTCCAGCTCTTAGGTACATTACCAGCAATCCATAAATCATTAAAGATTTTAAGAAGTAATGTGAGAGAAGATTCTGGGAGGTGTTTCAAGAACTGGTAATGTACTTCGTCAGGCCCAGCGGATGTATCATGGGCCTTGTCTAATGCCTCCCTAAGCTCCAATAAAGAAAACAGCTGGTTATAATTTTCAGTGTTGTTCGATGTAAATTTTAAACGTGACTTTTCTTTTTGAGATTTTAATCTTCTAAAGCCATCTGAATAATTAGATGATGATGAGTTTTTCGAAAAACTATCGGCAAGAATATTTGTTATGTCACGTTTCGAACTGAAATTGATATTGTTTATTTTTAGGTGTCGAATAGAATTGTGTTTCCTTTTTCCATTTATTTTCCGAATAGTATCCCAAACTTGTTTCATTGAGGAACGAGAGTTTAAAGAAGAAATATATTTCTTCCAGGATGCACGCTTACATTCTTTGATTGTGCGTCGAGTTTTAGCCCGGGCAATACGATATTTATTTAAATTTTCGGGCGTTGGACGAGTGTTGAATGTTTTTAATGCTTCTCGGCGTTGTCTAATGGCTTCTTTGCATTCCTTGGTTACCCAAGGTTTTTGCGATCTCTTACTGTTCGTTGAGGACTTGGGAATGGATTCATCTGCAATTGAAATTAGAACGGAGGTAAATTGCTGTATAGGATTAACAGCGTTGAATACTGTATCATTATTTAGTCTGGTTTTACATAATGCTTCAAACATAGCCCAATCGGCCTTCTTTATATTCCATTGTGGAATTGTATCATCAATTTTAGTGTTATTTTCAAGAGTGATCGGAAAGTGATCACTGCTGTGAAGGTCATCAGCGACCTTCCATTCATAGTCCAAAAGCAGTGAGGGAGAGCAAATTGTCAAATCTATGCATGTGTACTTACCGGTTCCTGGGTGTAAATATGTTGGTGAGTTGGTGTTATATAGACACAGATCGTGTCTAGAAATGAAATCTTCTATTTTATGGCCTCTGTCGTTTATGTGATTTGATCCCCATAAAATGTTATGGGCATTAAAATCCCCGAGTAGAACGAAGGGCGCGGGGAGTTGTTCAACAAGATTGTCTAATTCCTTTTGTACTAGGTTGGTGTTTGGTGGCAAGTAAATGGAACAAAAAGTAATCACTCGATGTAGAGTGACACTTACAGCAATGGCTTGTAAATTTGTATTTAAAGGAACGACTCTGTGAGGGGCTCTATTGTTCACAGCAATAGAGACTCCTCCTGAGGCCCTGTCTGCGTTTTGAAAGTACGCATTAAACAGGGAAAAGTTTTTAAAAGTAATGTTATCGGTCTCTTTCAGGAATGTTTCCTGTAAACATAGTACAGCAGGATCGTGTTCATTTAAAAGCAGAAGAATATCATTGTAGTTTGTTTCAAGTCCTCGACAATTCCATTGTATGATGGTGTTCTTCATTCTAATGTTATGCTAGAGATTCTGGAACTAGGTTAGACTATTCGCGAAGGAAGTATGTGTTGTTATTTGTCTGGAGGAAGTACGGGAGTATATTTAGTTTTATTAGGTTTGGAGCTACTTTGAGTACACGTAGCAGTTTCTTCTGCATCCATGCTCTCAAAGTCTCCAAACCTGTTGTACAGTTTAATGGGGTCATCTGACCCCTTTTGCTGTTTATTTGTTTGTGCTTTGTGTTTCTGTCTTGGTGATTTTGGTGGTGGATTGTTATTAGTTGTTGTCTGAGTTGATGTTGTGCTTTTCTGTGGCTTATAATTAGGGATGTTGGCACATGTGGTTGAATCGGGCTGATCCGTCTGTGTTTGGGCGTCCTTCGTGCTTTTTGGATTGTGCTTTACGACTGTGGAGAAGGATGGGCCAGGAAGGGATGTTTTTGCCTCGACAAGCTTTCTGGCCTCTGGGTAGGGAATGTTCGAAGCAAACTTTACCCTCTGAATTTCCTTCTCCTGTTTCCATGTATCACAATCTTTGGAACTGGCGTGATGTTCCTTGCCACAGTTGACACAATGCGGAGTTGCTCTACAATCAGCTTCCTGATGAGAGTGTTCTCCGCATCGGCCACATACCTTGGCTCTGGAACATCGATCCTCGTGATGGCCGTATTTTTGACATTTATAGCATCGAAGGGGGTTTGGAATGTAGATCTCGACCTTTACTTGTAAAAACCCAATCTTGACCACTTTGGGCACTGTCGGTTTATTAAAGGTGAGTACAAATGTATTGGTGTCCTGCAGGGTGTTATTACGTTTAATACGTATTCTTCGCACTGCAGTGACACCTTCATGTTTCATCCCTTCGATGATATCTGCGTCGGTGACTCCAGCCAAGTCACGACATCGTATTTTGTTTTCCATGATTAATTATTTAAAATTTCAGCACCTATGCTCCCAACCCGCCACGGAGCCCAACGAGGGGACACTTGTCAAGTGCCAGGGATACATAGATGCCATTTTCATTAGATAAAATTACCTGGTATTGACCCATGAAGCTTCCTTCTTGGGTCGGTAAAATTACCTCCCGATTGATCCGTTGAGCCACCGCTATCTAGGAAGTCTTCTAAAACTTGGGAAACTGAAAGCTAAAGGAAAATAATGTAGGGGCAACGGTGGTATCAAGAGAGATACAAGAAAGAATGAAAAGATGAGCAAGTAAAAGAAAGACCTCCTAGTGCTCGGCGTGACCAGCCGATTTGTCGAGACCGGGCCCATCGCGACCACCCGTCTAAGAGAAGTAGAGGCCAAAGTAGTGTGTTTCAACTACCAGGATCCTTTGCTCCCCCGACACGGGACGCAACCCACGGCAAACAGGTTGCCTCTACTTAGTCACCTTTTACGACACGTGGCGAGGCACGTCAGGCCTATTCTACAACCCCGAACCCGCAGGGGGATATATGTAATTTGAACATGTAAAGAATTTTCCTTGGATCATTAAAAAAACAATGCAATCGGAACCAAAAATGAATTGGTTGAGAAGGAATCTTTTACAAAAAAAGACGCTAAGAGTTCTGGTATCAAAGTCTTTCATTTAAAACATTTATTTGACGTAGATTTTATGGTAAGTTTAGATGTATTAGTTTCATTTTTAATATATTCAAACTTTTAATCTGATGAAATAAGCAGACATAAGGAATCATGTTACGGTAATGAAATTCATTATTTGGTTTTTAAACGAAATCCATATTCTAAAATCTATATCCATGGACATTAAATTAGTTGGTATTAAGTGACTTAACCACGACACCAGAAATTGTAAAATATTATGTTTCTGTAGGGGGTAATGATTTTTTTTATAATAAAACACATCAGAGTGAATCATGTTTTTAAAATTGCTTCTGTTGTGGATCAGTTGAATTTGAAAATGCTTTTCCCCAGGCGGTTTATGTAACGGCCATAAACAGTGTTTCCTGAATGTGCGAGAAAATTATTTTATTTTTTGCATTTATCAGGTAAAATATTACATTTTCAAGAGAATTAATTATACTTAAGGTAATAGTTGTCAATTTAATTTTTAAAGACGTCCATAGTCACTTTGGAAGACATGAAAGAGACTATGATAGAAGAAATTGATCCAACACCTCTAACACAAAGGATGTTTGAAAAACTCAATATAGATGAATGTACAAAAATCCACATTGAGGTCATCATTTCATATAATGACATTGGTAGAGGGAAAAGATGAAAATCATCATAGATACTCTAGAGAGATTTGAGGATGGGTTAATATCACTTGTAATCATCAATACATATTTATTCTACAAATGGTATAAGTGTACGTTTCTCACTGAATAATTGCATTACTGTCTCAAAACATAGCTAAAATTACTAATTTTGTTTCATGCAGAAATTATTTAAACATATTTCATAATGACCTTTAAGCAGTGCCATTTATTCAATACATGCTAAACGATTGGTCTGTGTACATTATGTAATCAGTCATAGTTGTCCGGAGTTCAGGAAGAGTCCACATTTGATACAGCACTGAGACTTATGGGAACCAGTTTTCATTATTTTATTTTCTTGGTAGAATCTCGAGTCTTGGAGGACAAGTTGTGCAATCTCATTAACAGTGAATGTGCATGTGGCTCCATAGTCCAAATTCGGATGCGCAGAGGCTGTTGCAGGTGGGGCATGGGACACTGGTGGTTGTGGGTGGCTGGGACACAATTCTGTGATGTCTCGCATGAGCTTCAACAAGAAACTTGCAGCAGTCAACCTCGAAGGTGAAACTAGCTTTTCTGGGCAGGACTTGCCACTCGCTTCTGTCTCAAACAGTGCTTTTTAACTGGTGGGGTTGAAGGTCTGTCCATTTTGGTGTGCATCGTGATATTGTCTTTCTACCTCTTGTGAAGGTGGTCTTGGTTTCGTTTACCCTGGACTAGCTTGCCAAAGAACAGCTGCTTTGGGATTCTGTTTTGGTCCATGCAGATGACATGGCCAGTTCATCGAAGTTTGGCTTGGATTAGTTTAGATTCAACGATTGTTGGGTTGGCTCTATCAAGAAATTTCCTGGTTGGTGATTTGGTCCTGCCACTTAATCCGCTTGGTGGATCTCCGGGAAAGCTAATGGAATTGTTCCAACTGACTGATATGACTTTGATACACAGGAACGATGAGTGTGATGATGGAGGTAAATCATACGTGTACATCACGACCTCTGCGTTTAGGAGATTTACTCAAAAGAACCTTTGCACAGCCTCACTCTCTGGGCCTTGGTAGTTGAAACTCACTGGTATGAAGGTTCATCATGGCTGAGCAACTTCGATTGCAGTTGATACCGTGACTTCTTCATAACCTTGTCAAGCTCTGCGCTCTTCACAAATAATTTGCAGATTCACCTCTGTGGCTGTTGGATCACTCAGTTGATCTCATTCATCCAGTTTGCCGAAGCTGGTTTTTCAGCAAGGATTGACAAGCTCCTAGCTCTCCAAGGGTTTGAGACCCGTCATACTCCCGAAAGAGCATGATTTGCCCACCCGCCGAGATGCTACCCCTCCCAGAGCACCAATTTTTATTTAAATGTAACATTTGTATTTATAAACCGCTCCGATGACCTAGTGGTTAGAGTGTCCGCTGCGGGAGCGAGAAGTCATGGGTTTCATCCACGGCGGATTCCTACCAAAGACTTCCAAAATTGGTACTAACAGCTGACTCGCTTGATGCCCAGCATTAAGAGGTTAGTGTTAGGACTGGTCGGCCTGGTGTCAGGATAATGTGATTGGGTGGGACATCATGCTACATGTTTGCGGTATACTGCCTCAGTGCTAGACATCACTATAAACTGCCTCACTGCAGATATCCATAGCGATATGACTGAAATTCGTTTAGAGTTATATTAAAAGTCTAGATCACACATAAATATTATACATATATATTATATTTTTGATAATCGCAATTAAACGACTTCTCATTTTTCCCATATTACGATTTTAAATATTCAATGACAGAACAGAACAGAAACACACTTGTAGATGTCAACATGCTGATGAAATCTGATTTACTGCATAACATGTAGAATTGGCACAGAGAAATCAAGTCCATAATCATAAGATTTCGTACTTTCAACAGATACCAACACGTTTCATTCCATATCAAATGGAAACGTTGATCCAATGCCCATCCATTCACAAAATACGACTGCAAAATTCAATTTTAAGAAGACCAGAATACCATTCTCTTTCGAAAATTATGTCTTGTGCATGAGAACGTTCAAATTTATCTGGACGGAATTTGTGTGCATTAATAACGTTGTGTAATGATGAATCAGTGCTTGTGTATTTAGTTTGGACTATAGCATACATTCAGTTACTTGTAGTGTATTTTTGTTTATATAATAAAGCCTTAATAATAATAAGAAACTGAGCATATAAAAGGTTTCTGCATTTGCATAGGAAAATATAATCTCATTTTGTTGGATAGATACACAGCACTCAGAAGGTCAGGCATATTTTCCCATACAAATGTAGTACCTATTAGATTATTAGACGCCCCTGTTGTTGGGACATATATGAATGATGACAAAATGCATACACCTGGGTTTGTACATATATTTTAAATAAAGTTTAAGTTTTAGATTTACTGTATATTTTCATACATTCTCAGTGTTTTAGGCGATCAGGGTCCAGCAAACAGAACCTACAAACACACACACGTTTGTGTACATTACTTACACCATGATGCACAATAGTAGTATGTATGTTTAAAAATATTTTTAACTTTAAGACCCAGAACTCCATGTCAGTTTATTTGTCTATGACTTTGCATAGAAGAAACTTCATAAAGGTAAAATCCATGTCTGATTAATACTTTAGTAATACAGTATGAAGGAAACATTTTAAAAATCTCCACACTTTAATATAAATTTAATTTTGTATTTCTATGAAATACATTGCTTGAAAATACTTGTACTGTATTTTTGCAGTCGCTATTGGCTACCATTACCGACTATAAGAAACATCAGTCATTTTTTTATACAATCGTTGCATGAACTGTGTAGTTAAAACAGTTTGATGAAGTACTTTAATGTCAAACATTATAGTTTATTTGCAAGTCAAATATTCCTGTTGAGCTAACATAGGAGATAGTATTTTATATTTTTGTTTATACCAAGATAAACCATAATATTTAGAAATATTAGTTCAGCGATTACATCATAATATATTTTCTCATTTACTCTGGTCAGATATTGTTGCAAGCTAACGTCATCATGGACGGAAAAGGTGAAGTTACATTTTATGAGATCATTTCTCTCAACATTATTATTGCTTGTTTACTACATGTAACACAAATTGACCTTGTGATGTAATAAACCATTTGAAGAGCTGCTGATTCTGTCATTTCATTTGTTCATTTTACCTGTAACATAGCATTATAAATTATCATGTTTTAGCTTTTCTATAATCAAATCTTCTAGGATGTTTCATTTGTGGCCAACATTTAAGTTGAGAAAAAAATCTTGGGAGCACATAGAACATAATACTCATATTTAAATGTTACTTTTGATTTTTGTGAAAGCTGCGACTGCTTTAAATTATAAAAGAAACCTGTTAATTTCTTGACCCTAGGTTTAAGAAACTTTTAGCTTAACAAATAGACAAATCCCTTGTAGAATTGAAAACAAAATACAATTTTCTACATTTACTACAAAACTGTTAGACGTCTCTTTTAACTGCAGCACTGCATATATCATAATGGTATACCTGAATTTTTTACAATCTCTGTTAAAAATGCAAGTCATACTCACACTGTACTGCGATACTAAGTTGGGTTTATCTACTTACACAAAGTCATATTGAAACTAAAACACATCCCGGTGCTTTTCATCCATTCTCTAGCTGGAGCATTGCTGTTTAAGTTCCTACAGAACTTGAAGATACGAGCCAATTGCTTGTATGGCTCTGATGTTGATAGCATCCATTTTATGACCGGAAGCTTAGTTCCATGCATGTAGAGAAAGACCTGGTAACTCTCATACATGTGAAACAAACAGATGTGAAAAGGAGATGTACTTTAAGGGCTATATTTTCATCAGGGTATAGGTCTGATTTTTTTCTTCCTGCATATTATAAACAATGTTGATGTAATATTTAGAAAATATTGAAATTTTAGATACAATTTTTGGAACGGACGTTTCTAATAATTCAGTGTTCTAGCCAGAGTTTTCTTAAAGAGGAGGGCATGTTAAGTCCACTTTGTACTACTGTATATGGGCATTTTGTTGCAAGAAGGGACCTTGTTCAAAATTGACATGATGTTTATGAGCTGAAAATAATAAGATTATTAATTCTTCTAAAAATTGCATTATATCAACTAAAAGGGTTTACAAGGGAAAAGAAACAGAACGCTAACAATGTAAAAATAATTTATAAAAATATCAAATCAGAAACAAGAAAATAAAGAACAAATAGACAACTACACTGTATATAGTAGACTTGTTTTTACTTTCTACAGACTACCATTAAATGATAATATGTTAGTATCATACGCATTACGTGTGTAATCGAAGATGCCTAAGCGATATATACCCAAGAAAAAAGAACAAATGTACATAGACCAAGCTCTTCTAATAATGTAATTAACATAATTTTATATTAAGCACTTGTAGCACAGCAATGTCTAGACCAATTCAAGTTTAAAGGAAATCGGTTAATTTGAAATGGTATTGAGAATTCAGTGAACACACAAGTCGACAAGTTGTCAGTTTTTCGCTCTACTTGTGGGAGAACAGATGTCTATTTGTCAGGCATCTGGATTTTGCTAGTACACGTGTGTAATCACTGCTCCAAACCTACCTAGAGGATTGCCACCAATACTTTGCAGACATATTGATACCCAAGTCTAGATGGTACAAAATGAAATGGGTGCTCCTCTTATGTCAGGAAAGATCAACATGGCAGCCATTTTAAAAATCGTATTGCTCTCACTAGTAAATGGAAGGTTATCTTGACATTTTCATTTCAAGATTTCTTATGTCAGTTTGAAATGAAAATGTTGTCAATCTGACATTCATGATGTCTGTCTTGAAAATCATGTTATTACTAATAATCTGAATAGATAGTTGTTTACAGACAAGGGTTTTTCACAAAAAATTACTTATTATGTCTAGTTGGTTCCCAAGTGAAAACGACGCAGATCTGTTTTACAGTTTAGTCCCCATGGCAGCCAGATTTACTATGTTATCATTTCTCCTAATCTAAAGTCATACTAATATGGGGTGTGTACTGGAAACCTTATGGTGACTAGTTGGTACGAACTGAAAATAATGCCAACACCCAGTATGGCCACCATGAATGCCAGCATAAGATATTGTGCTATAACTGATTCTCATAAATGGATGATTATATAGACCTAAAATTTTCACCAAAAGACTTATTGTGATGCATATCTAGTCCTAAATGAAAATGGTACCATTCTTCAATCGGCTTCCAAACAGTTTAATACCTGGCAGTAAAAGAGAAGAAATCGTTTTGTCTTGCATCCTTTGAAAATTGTTTTTGCTCTACTACCCCTACATATGGATTGATGATGTAACATTATTCACCATGTGCTCTAGCGCATGATGCGATTCGGAGATTCATGCTAAATGTTGTTTTAAAATTGTACCAAAAAGTAAACTGAATGCATGAAAAGTTCTGCATGCAATATATTTTAAAGCTTACCTTTATTCTTAAATTAAATTAAAATCTTCCTGAATTCTGAAAATGTGCTATTTTTTAAAATGGAGGAGAATAAACGGAGAATATCCCCACATGTTCAAAAGCAGACAGATAAAAGTCACCTATTATGTATACGGTCCCTATTTTAGTGTACTTTGATTAGCGAGATGATTTGTTTGTTTGTTTGCTTGAATTTTAACGGCGCACCAGCACTTTTAGGCTATTTAGCGCCATACAATAGGTTAGGTGTTCAAAAATAAGAAAGGTTTAACATCGACCAGCGATATAAAAAACCATACTAGTTAAATATAAAATGGTAAGATGTTGGTGACAGGAAAATATGAAGCTTCCCAATCAACGGGAGATGTAAATGGTGTATGTTGATGATAAGATGTTATAAATAAGAGGTGATATTTGCATTAAAAATATTCTAGATGATGGCATACAAGTTATAGTTTAAAAAAGAGATTTACTTCCTTTAGGAAATCTAAAATACAAGTGATTTGTATTGTATCAAAAAGTTCCTTCATGTCATGTACATTATAATATTTAGCACGCGTAGGATGCAGGTCGGAACACTCGGTCATAAAGTGTTTAACAGTGAATGGCTCATTGCAAGAAACGCACTCTGGTGGATCTTCACCTTTCAGTATGTGGGAGTGGGTAATGTATGTATGACCGATTCTGATTCTTGCAATGACAACTTCCTCTCTACGGATAGTTCTGTAGGAAGGAGTCCATTCTCCCAGGGTTGGTTTGATGTCATGAAGTTTGTTATTGACTGCATCATCCCATGACACCTGCCACTTCTGACGTAGGTACTTTTTGATACAAGGTTTAAAATCAGTAAAAGGTAATTTAAAATCCGATGGTTCTTGGGATAGAGCCATCTTAGCAGCCCGGTCTGCTTCTTCATTACCTCTAATACCAATATGGCTAGGTAGCCAACAGTATACTATGTTGTAGGACTTACTAAGCTCAGAGTTTTTGACGAGAATATCGACTAGTAATGGATTATCCAGTTTTCTACGGTGTAGCGACTGAAGTACTGACAGAGAGTCACAGAAAATAATGCTATTTAAAATGCGCTTTTGTTCAATAAATTTCAGAGCAAGGTCTATTGCTCTGATTTCCGCTGAAAATATGGACGCATTGTTTGGCAAGCGCACTTTGGTTATGTGCTTGCCACTAACGAAGGCTGCAGCAGCCTTGTCCTCAACTTTTGATCCATCAGTAAAAATTTTGGTGTAGTTTTTAAAATCGTTGAGGAGTTCATGATAAGAATTCTGGAAAACGGCAGGATTCGTCTCTGATTTTCTCCCATCGTGCAACGTAAAAATCACTTTGGGTTGCTTAAGTAGCCAAGGTGGTGTTTCCGAGACAAACGTGTTCTGAACTGTAGGGAGATTAATTTTGATAGTGTCAAAACTGGATGATATTCTAATGCCAAATGAAGGTATGGCATTTAGTTTGTTTTCGTACAAAGTTTTGTATTTTGGTTGAAAAACATCCGAAAAAGCAGGGTTCAGAGGGTTTGATCTTAACCTAAGAGCGTACTGTATAGAAAGCATTTCTCTGCGGTGCGATAAGGGTGGTTCATTCGCTTCTGCGACAAGGCTTTCGCATGGAGATGTCTTAAATGCTCCTATAGCAAGTCTTATTCCCTGATGATGAATTGGGTCAAGCATTTTCAAATAAGACTTCCTAGCTGAACCATAAACAATGCATCCATAGTCTAGTATAGAAAGGATAAATGTTCTATACAAATTGAGGAGGACTTTTTTATCAGCACCCCAGTCAGTGTGCGCAATTACTTTTAGTAAATTTAAAGCTTTTAAGCATTTAGCTTTCAAATGTTTGATGTGTGGTATAAAAGTCAGTTTTCTGTCGAAGATAATACCCAAAAACTTTGTTTCCTCAACAACTGGAATACGTGTTCCGTCCAGCGTGAGTTTAGGGTCATCATGATGTCTTCGCGATTGACAGAAATGCATGCATACTGTTTTCGATTTAGAAAATTTGAAACCGTTATTACTGGCCCAATTGTGGATCTTATTGATATTTTGTTGAAGTTGCCTTTCAATTGTATGCATGTGCTTTGAACGATAACAAATTAAAAAATCATCTACATATAAAGAGCAGTCCATACCGGGGGTTAAGCACTTGGTGATGCTATTGATTTTGATATTAAATAGCGTCACAGATAAAATACTGCCCTGGGGCACACCCATCTCTTGCTGGTGCATATCGGAGAGGGTAGAGCCCACGCGTACTTTGAATTCTCTGTCGGAGAGAAAACTGGAGATGAAAGTGGGCAGACGGCCTTTTAGACCTAGATCGTGCAGGTCATTTAGTATCCCGTACTTCCATGTTGTATCATAGGCCTTTTCTAAATCAAAGAAGACTGCTACTAAATGTTCCTTCTTTATAAATGCATCGCGAATAAATGTTTCCAGTCTAACCAGATGATCGTTAGTACTACGACCAGAACGGAAGCCACTTTGGAAAGGAGAAATTAAATTGTTACTTTCCAAGTACCATACAAGCCGAGAATTAATCATTCGTTCCATTGTTTTGCATATGCAGCTTGTCAATGCAATAGGCCGATAGCTATTAGGATCTTCGTTATCTTTGCCTGGTTTGGGAATCGGTATCACTGTTGCTTCTTTCCAGCTCTTAGGTACATTACCAGCAATCCATAAATCATTAAAGATTTTAAGAAGTAATGTGAGAGAAGATTCTGGGAGGTGTTTCAAGAACTGGTAATGTACTTCGTCAGGCCCAGCGGATGTATCATGGGCCTTGTCTAATGCCTCCCTAAGCTCCAATAAAGAAAACAGCTGGTTATAATTTTCAGTGTTGTTCGATGTAAATTTTAAACGTGACTTTTCTTTTTGAGATTTTAATCTTCTAAAGCCATCTGAATAATTAGATGATGATGAGTTTTTCGAAAAACTATCGGCAAGAATATTTGCTATGTCACGTTTCGAACTGAAATTGATATTGTTTATTTTTAGGTGTCGAATAGAATTGTGTTTCCTTTTTCCATTTATTTTCCGAATAGTATCCCAAACTTGTTTCATTGAGGAACGAGAGTTTAAAGAAGAAATATATTTCTTCCAGGATGCACGCTTACATTCTTTGATTGTGCGTCGAGTTTTAGCCCGGGCAATACGATATTTATTTAAATTTTCGGGCGTTGGACGAGTGTTGAATGTTTTTAATGCTTCTCGGCGTTGTCTAATGGCTTCTTTGCATTCCTTGGTTACCCAAGGTTTTTGCGATCTCTTACTGTTCGTTGAGGACTTGGGAATGGATTCATCTGCAATTGAAATTAGAACGGAGGTAAATTGCTGTATAGGATTAACAGCGTTGAATACTGTATCATTATTTAGTCTGGTTTTACATAATGCTTCAAACATAGCCCAATCGGCCTTCTTTATATTCCATTGTGGAATTGTATCATCAATTTTAGTGTTATTTTCAAGAGTGATCGGAAAGTGATCACTGCTGTGAAGGTCATCAGCGACCTTCCATTCATAGTCCAAAAGCAGTGAGGGAGAGCAAATTGTCAAATCTATGCATGTGTACGTACCGGTTCCTGGGTGTAAATATGTTGGTGAATTAGTGTTATATAGACACAGATCGTGTCTAGAAATGAAATCTTCTATTTTATGGCCTCTGTCGTTTATGTGATTTGATCCCCATAAAATGTTATGGGCATTAAAATCGCCGAGTAAAACGAAGGGCGCGGGAAGTTGTTCAAGAAGATTGTCTAATTCCTTTTGTACTAGGTTGGTGTTTGGTGGTAAGTAAATGGAACAAAAAGTAATCACTCGATGTAGAGTGACACTTACAGCAATGGCTTGTAAATTTGTGTTTAAAGGAATGACTCTGTGAGGTGCTCTATTGTTCACAGCAATAGAGACTCCTCCTGAGGCCCTGTCTGCGTTTTGAAAGTACGCATTAAACAGGGAAAAGTTTTTAAAAGTAATTTTATCTGTCTCTTTCAGGAATGTTTCCTGTAAACATAGTACAGCAGGATCGTGTTCATTTAAAAGCAGAAGAATATCATTGTAGTTAGCTTTAAGTCCTCGACAGTTCCATTGTATGATGGTGTTCTTCATTCTAATGTCATGCTGGAGATTCTGGAACTAGGTTAGACTATTCGCGAAGGAAGTATGTGTTGTTATTTGTCTGGAGGAAGTACGGGGGTATATTTAGTTTTATTAGGTTTGGAGCTACTTTGAGTACACGGAGCAGTTTCTTCTGCATCCATGCTCTCAATGTCTCCAAACCTGTTGTATAGTTTAATGGGGTCATCTGACCCCTTTTGCTGTTTATTTGTTTGTGCTTTGTGTTTCTGTTTTGGTGATTTTGGTGGTGGATTGTTATTAAAAGTTGTCTGAGTTGATGTTGTGCTTTTCTGTGGCTTATAATTAGGGATATTGGCACTTGTGGTTGAATCGGGCTGATCCGTCTGTGTTTGAGCGTCCTTCGTGCTTTTTGGATTGTGTTTTAAGACTGTGGAGAAGGATGGGCCAGGAAGGGATGTTTTCGCCTGGACAAGTTTTCTGGCCTCTGGGTAGGGAATGTTCGAGGTAAACTTTACCCTCTGAATTTCCTTCTCCTGTTTCCATGTATCACAATCTTTGGAACTGGCGTGATGTTCCTTGCCGCAGTTGACACAATGCGGAGTTGCTCTACAATCAGCTTCCTGATGAGAGTGGTCTCCGCATCGGCCACATACCTTGGCTCTGGAACATCGATCTTCGTGATGGCCGTATTTTTGACATTTATAGCATCGAAGGGGGTTTGGAATGTAGATCTCGACCTTTACTTGTAAAAACCCAACCTTGACCACTTTGGGCACTGTTGGTTTATTAAAGGTGAGTACAAATGTATTGGTGTCCTGCAGGGTGTTATTACGTTTAATACGTATTCTTCGAACCGCAGTGACACCTTCATGTTTCATCCCTTCGATGATATCTGCGTCGGTGACTCCAGCCAAGTCACGACATCGCATCACGCCTTTGGACGAATTCAGAGTAGTGTGGGCGAATGAGGTCACTGGAATATCAAAGAATGTTTTCATTCTCATGATATTGTCTGTTTGCCTCTTTCGCTCACACTCTACAAGAAGACAACCCGATTTTAGTTTTTTAACACTTTTTGGTGTGCCAATGGAGCCGGAAATTGTTTTCTCAATAACGAATGGAGATAAACTTGAAAGCGGTTTTGTATCATCCTTGGACTGAATAACCATGAAACGTGGAAATGATTCCACGCCGCATGGCTCTTCATCCGAATCAGACAATGGTTTGGTACGTTTATTGTTGGTTTTTTTGGTTTTGTTTTCCATGATTAATTATTTAAAATTTCAGCACCCATGCTCCCCACCCGCCACGGAGCCCAACGAGGGGACACTTGTCAAGTGCCAGGGATACATAGATGCCATACTCGTTAGATAAAATTACCTGGGATTGACCCATGAAGCTTCCTTCTAGGGTCGGTAAAATTACCTCCCGATTGACCCGTTGAGCCACCGCTATCTAGGAAGTCTTCTAAAACTTGGGAAATTAAAGGAAAATAATGTAGGGGCAACGGTGGTATCAAGAGAGATACAAGAAAGAATGAAAAGATGAGCAAGTAAAAGAAAGACCTCCTAGTGCTCGGCGTGACCAGCCGATTTGTCGAGACCGGGCCCATCTCGACCACCCGTCTAAGAGAAGTAGAGGCCAAAGTAGTGTGTTGCAACTACCAGGATCCTTTCCTCCCCCGACACGGGACGCAACCCACGGCAAACAGGTTGCCTCTACTTAGTCGCCTTTTACGACACGTGGCGAGGCACGTCGGGCCAATTCTACAACCCCGAACCCGCAGGGGGTGATTAGCGAGATGACTAGACTTTATGCAAACATGGTTATCAAGTAAAAGCCATTTATCTTTGTTTTGAATCAAATGCCTAGAAGTTATTTCAGTTGTCATACGTCATGTTCATGCTTTTTTTTAACCCTCTTTTGATGACAATTGTATTTATCTATAGATACGAGTTGCTGCAAAGATACTGTGAAGAGAATGATACGTTTGTGTATGACAAAGCGCTTCAAAAAGCCAGACAACAGTCCAGAACCGATCATACAACTGAAATTGGGGTATGACAAAGGAGAGGGAATGCAAAAGCTTTTTTCTACCTGGATAGAATTTAGTGAAGATCCTACAGGTATGATTTTTATATAGAAAAACTTTCAGCTTATGCCTTTTTGTACTTTATTGGGCTTATTATTTTTCACAGCATTACTTCAAATCAGCCTTTCTATCTCTATCTTTTAAACCGTTTTGGAGACATTCTGTTAGTTGTTAACATGTTCTATTCATAATGGAGAGGTTTATTTGCCTCTTTGAGGGTGCTCTGTGTTCCTATTGCTCAGATTTGTATTCATTGTAGTTTACATTTTCGCGGGAGGGATTAAGTGTCGCGGGATTTAGTGTCAATGGGATTATCTGTCGGGGGATTAAGTGTCAGGCATTAACTGTCACGGGATTAACTGTCGCGGGATTACATGTCCGTACACCCTGGAAAGCATCTCAGGAGCAAGGAAATAAGAGATGACCTCAACTCTTCACTGATGGGTTTTATGTCACTATGCCACCAACATGTCAGACATGGCGGCGATATTCGCCCAGGATGTGTTATGACCTGATATATTACTTCTTCTGTCAACAGAGAGGCGTTAAGAACGAGTCAAACACGAATTCAACAATACAGCAATATGGACCGTCCGTAAACAGCATTTGTCTTGGGCAAACAACAGTCTCTTCGAAATCTAACTCTAGTTTGAAGGTCTCATTTTTCTATTCGACATTACCATGTGCTTTGAATGCCAAATCACAATTGGTTAGAAGACCTAAACTTCGGGTATAAATACATATAAATGAGTGGCTTGTTTATGAATTGATAAAACGAACAAGTGACAATGATATGAATTTCACAAATTCCTGTAAGTGAAGTGTCAATATTTGTATGTCATTCTGTGTAGGTGCGATTTTGCAAAGTACTAATTATTAAATGTAAGTAGTCACTGTTTATAATTATTTTGTCTTGAAGTTAGGGTATAGTATACATTTAACTTGTTATTTTTGTATTCTTATATTTGAATCAGTTATAAGATTACAATTAAGTTTATATTTCTTGAGACAGAGTCGATGTATTGTAATAAATTTGGAGTACGCGCATTTTATAGCATAAAAACGGGTGCTTCTCCCCGTGTTGTATTGTATTAAATAGATAAGCATTATACTGTACGTATTGAAATTAAGTAAGGGATTTAGCCATTACATTAACAACATACATCTTCATTACTTTTAAATTCAGATGGCGCAAAAACTTGCAAATTTGATATCAGGCACATTTGCTTAGCCGACAGAAGCGGCTATAACAGTTATGCATGGGTGGGTAAAAATTTTCCCCGTGATTAATAATTGGCTGGGTTAAGACATATTGTCAACTTGTGATATAAAAAGCCGCGCAGTTAATCAAATTGCGCCCATAGACTATGTTAATAATGTTATTCTTATTTATTAATTCTGACGACAGATATCGATTTTGCTTAGAATTTTTATGTATTGTACACAATTTGCGGTGTTAGAACAGGAAAGTTCTAGAAGTTTGTTCGCTGCTTCGAACCAGAGTGTTGTAAATTAGGACTAGTTTTAATTGTGCTTGGAGTGAAGCAGAGCTTAATTGAAAAGAAGAGGTAGGGTATTATGTATTATTGTTTGGAGGTTAGTGGAGTGTTTTTTTATTTTGTTGCTGTAGAGTTCGTTTTAGTGGTGAAAAGATGATTGAATAGGCAGTGTCAAGTTTAGCGTTCTGAGGGTGACAATGCAGTCAGGCCAGTTGGGCGTTCAAGTCATGGTTGACTTGTTTTTGAAGTTCGTAAGATAAGGCGTTACTCTATGAAGAAGGCATTCTCTAACTTCGTGACGAGTACAGAAAGGATCCTGTATTTTATTGTCATTGAACTGCTAGCTACTTGCCAGTTGAGAATTGCTTCTTACAGTGTACATTGGTTACGAACATCTTTAGTCATAGATGGTCCAGCGAAGTTTCCATCATGCATAGTTTGAATGGTCTGCGTGGATGGAATAGTGTCAATTTGGAAAGTTGTGAAGGCCGATTCGGAACACATGTTAATTATTTAGCAGCATGAATAAATGTTATTGCACACCGATATTATGGTTGAATCGTTATGTCATAGTGTTCCAAACTTTTGCGGTTGGGAATAGGTTTTCTTACGGGAGTTCGTTCATTATAGAATGGAATTAGTAGTGTGTTACATGTAAGAAAATATGATCGTCTGACACAGAGTTTAAAAATATATGGTGTACAGGTGTGCAAAGGTCTATTCAGAGAACGCGTGTCCTGGTGGAAACGCAATCTCCAGACCAAAGTTTTTATGTAAACAGGAATGGTTCTGTTTTACATTTGTTGTCGTGTTGTTAGAGACCTATGATTAGAGAAGTTGTTTTCCTACAGTGAATTCCGAAAATTGTCGTGAGCGAGTTTGAACCCGAATAACTGGTTGGAACATTATTTCATGTTGGATTCAGCTCGTTTAATTTGGTATATTGTTGACATTTATATTTTTTTCAGCTATCAGTGATTAAAAAGAAACATTTAGTTACGGATTTGAGTGACGGGTTATTTGGAACAAGCCCATTGATTCAGAGTTTTGTTTTATATAATCATCTTGGGAATCATTAATCGGGATGGTGGGTGATATTTAGGGAAAGTCATCAAAGTTTAATATAGACCACAGAAATGAGACGTGTGTGGCACTCGAAGTCGAGTGATCTTTTTAAAGTCGGGTGTAATGTAATTAATTTGGAGTACGCGCATTTGATAACCGGCTGGAGGTACGAAAATGTGAGGATCGCGAGGGAAAAAAATGCAAATGTGCGGTTGATGGACTTTTGGCAAGTTGTTTTAACTGTGATCTTGAATTGATTAGAACAAAATTTAGTATACAAAAAAAGACACGTCTTGCTTTCCAGTTTACAACTCAAATTGTATGCAAGTCTGAAAATTTGTGGAAAACATATGACTTCAAGCGGGATTCGCGCCAGGGTTTGACACCGCTCGGTCAAGTGATACCAGCTACATGACAGTTAATCATTAGCATTATATTGTATTTTAAACATATTTTTAAACATTTTATTTCTATTTATTGGTACAAATACGAGTGTTGGTTTCTCTAGTGATGTTTTAAACAGGAGGCAGGTTCTGCCTGGATTCGATAGGCAATTAGGCCATTGTTATCTTGCCAATTAAACAGGAGGCAAGTTCTGCTTGGATTCGATAGGCAATTAGAAACAAATCCGTTATTATACCCCAAATACGTATTAGTATTACACATTCGTTCCACATCATTAATTCTTGATTATTTTTTACAAACTTTTGTGTCGGCTTCACCTGCTTTGGCTCTCGTGCCGGAAGTCGATGTCATAGAAGCTTAAGATCTTCTCGCTGATGATATTGCTGATCTACATGAGCGCATGCCGGAATCGCTATCTTACTTCGAACACACCTATATCCGTGGACGCCGCCGGGCTGGACGAGCAGGCAATTATGGACCAAGTATATTTCCGGTGCATCGTTGGAATCAACATCAGGCAGCAGGTGACGGCATTGCAAGAACAACCAACGCCGTGGAGGGATGGCACTATGGTCTTCAAACCTTATTTCAATGTCATCACCCTACTCTGTGGAAATTCTTAGATGGCATCTCTAAAGATATGCAGAATCAGAAAGCGACCTTTCTACAAGGTTTAACTGGAGTTCGGCAGATTCAAAGGAAGAAGTACAGGGAATTGAAGGAACGTGTGGCTCGTGCAGTTGGACTATATTTGGCTGCCAACGTGCTGCAGTATTTACGCGCGATGGCTCATCTGTCTCATCAGTAAATTGCTGTAAATTAAAATATAATTTTTTATTGAATTTTTTGCAGTAAATTAAAATATAATTTTTTATTGAATTTCTTTTTTTATTGAATTACAATGATTTTACAACCAAAAAAGGATATTATAAAAATGTCATATATTGTGATTATGTGTCACTGTGATTATGTGTCGCTGTGATTAACTGTCGTTGTTTAAATGTCGCGTGATTAACTGTCGCGTGATTAACTGTCCGCACACCGTGATACCACTGTGCGTGTAACATTATGTTCTCTGGAGGCTTTATTCCTTTACAATATTCATAATTTAAATATACATAAATATAAGAATCAAAGGCTATACAACATAAAATGTCAGAGTTTCTTGCACTCTTGGAAACAGAGGCACAATTTTCTGACAACATGAACTCACCTTATCGGTAATATAAATGCTGACAACATAAAATAAAAAGAGCATTAACATTGTTGGCTAAATGCCAGATAGTGGTTGGTCAAACAGAACCATATTTCATAATTACATCACCTAACATTTTGCAAAGCATAGTAGAATAGCTGATTGGAAAATAAAAAGAGCATTAACATTGTTGGCTAAATGCCAGATAGTGGTTGGTCAAACAGAACCATATTTCATAATTACATCACCTAACATTTTGCAAAGCATAGTAGAATAGCTGATTGGAAAAATTCACAACCCACTCTCATAGTGTATGGTGGTCATAAATCAAATATCTTTAACACTTCTAGACTGAGCGAATAAAAACAATGTCATTAATTTTGCCACCTCGTACAAGCCATATCACACAGCCTCTGGACATTGGTATTTTTGGACTCTTCAAATCAATGTACAACAGGGACTGTCAGCTATTCATGCAGAAGAACCCATGACAACAAGTAACAAGATATGACATTGCGAAACGTATTTGCAAACCTTACTTGAAAGCAACGTCTCCTGAAAATTTAATTTCTGCTTTATGTAAATCGGGAATTTATCCATTCTCAAAGAAGAAAATTTTGGATTCACAGTTAGTACCATCAACCATTTACTATGGAGAACGATGCCATTAGCAATGAAGAACAAATTACAGTAACCTCTCAAGCAGCAACTCAGGATTACGATAAAGATTGTGTTATGAATGTCATAACATCAGATGAAGACATACATGATTTTTTTAAGAAGAGAAAAATTATAAAAATTGCCCAAAAGCCACAAAAAAATTGTTACACATTTCCTTATTGGTAGCCTAGCAAAGAATAAAAATGTCAACATCATGCAATCATCAGCTTCAAAACCTTACAAAGCACCAATTGTTCTAGACAATTTCACAAGTTTCAAAGTCAGGCAATCATCTGTCTCAACTGTGAAGTCAGCAAGTAAAGAAATAATGAATATCAGAACAGTACCTACTTTCTCAAAGAAATCTTGTACTACAACCAAAACGTTTTCGAAAACAACCTATGATTACATACCCTTCTTATCCTCAACCTGGTCCGTCTGTATATTGTGTAGACGATGATGATGAAAACATATTTGAGGACCGTCATGACAGCTTACCTGTATCAGAGAATGAATCTTATAATTGTTGTGTATGTCACAAGCATCAGCCGCCTGCACTTAGGGGTAGTGTTAATCTTGCAATTGTTAAATGGGCACAGTGTGACGATTGCTAACATTGGATTTTGTTGTGCTACATCAGTTGTTTGGCGACAGTTAGGTATAGGACATGAAAATGGAAATACCAGTTTTGCAAGTAAATCAAGCTATTTTTCAATGGAGATGATCCAAGAATGATAAAAATTAAGTCTCATCTGTCTATGTGATGCAGCGTGGCGTACTTTTGTGACATGAAAGGAGTGGGTGGTGGACAATTCTCAAAATGCAATTTTGTCATCTTTTAGAAAAACATGGTCCTACTTATTTCATGAAAATGAAAAGAGTCTACAACTCTGGATTGTGCCAGAAAATATGTTTTTATAGCTTCAGTTTTAATTAGGACAAACAATGAAAGATATAATAAATCACACGTGTCGTCAGCCTGCTGAGGAATACGTGTACTCTTTTTCCCGAACCCATATTCGACATCTATTGGTTTAAGTAAATTTGTATTAGAACAAATTATATCCCGGATATTTCATTTCTATATAAGTAATTATTGAAGAACAAGCAAATTTAGAGATTTTTTTAAAATGTGTCGGCTGCAAAAACTAATTTTATTTGTGTATGGCTATTTTGTCTTCTCTTCGTTTTTTAAACCGCTTGGTTTCAATGTACTAAGGCGGCGTATCCAGTAAGATTCCTTTTCTTTCCCGGTTTCAGAACTCCAGTTGGGTTTGTAAGCAAATACAATAAGTGTTATGCCAATGAAAGAGTGGCATGGAGAGGAGAGGTTTTCTGCGACCAGGTTTATGTAGAATTTTTTTGTCATGTAATCACATCTATAAATACTGATCCTATTCTCCGACACACCGAAGGCTTAAATTACATTCTCTGTTTTGCACGTTTGAACCATGAATGTTTTTCTCTAGTCATCTTGCTAAAAACCTTCCTGGTCTTTATCAAGTGTTTTGCACCTTTTGCTCAACCAATACAATACGTTTAAAAGTCATCATTTTCGCGTTCTTTTCTATGGAAATACATTATTTGTTAAGTTTTACCAAGCTAGTTGTCTTTCACTCTTCTCGGTTAGTTATTTTATGAGCATAGACACGTAATACATTTTATTAAAATGTTATACTTTTCACCTTTAGGTATTTATATACTTAGACCCTCAGCATTGATGACTGGGAGATCGGATCTGTTTTAAATTTTGATTGTCCATCTTTCTCCGATGTTAGAAATAATACTGTAGGGAACATGCGACAGATCCCGTTGATTAGGAAGCTTCATATTTTCCTGTTACCAACATCTTACCATTTTATATTTAACTATTATGGGTTTTTTTATATCGCTGTTCGATATTAAACCTTTCGTATTTTTAAACATATAACCTATTGCATAGCGCTAAATAGCCTAAAAGTGCTGGTACGCCGTTAAAATTCAATTAATAAATCAATTAACATGTGCCATATTACATGTCGGACTTGAATAAACACCACTAAGAAAGTACAAAGGCATACCCGTTCTTGCATATATAGGTATTACTCTTTCTGGCCTTAGCGTCATTCAAATAACTGCAAATAGAGTAAAAAGGATACAAAGTAACAAAACAATAATGATTGTCAGAAAAACTCACACTTTTGTCGGACCAGGCTCAAGATCGTGGCGGCTCATTTCCCCTATCAACATTGTATTTGATGGACGCTACAACTCTATTTGTATAGTCACTGCAGAGAAAATCGGATTAACATGATCACATGCTGTCAGAATTGCTTCTGAAGCAAGGGCTGACCATTGGCATATCTTTGCGGTTGTATGTAAACTCAAACTGTGATGCACAGATGAAAAGAATATTATGTTTTATCTCCTATAGTCATATTGTTTATAAGTAAATATATGATATGTAGCACGGCAATCTGACTTTGAAAAAGGACGTGAAACTGGGGCAATTTTGTGCTTCAGGAAGTTTTAGTTAAGATTTCGACCACATTCGATGATGTAATTTCAACCCTTAGATTTCAATATACAATAATGTCTCTTTTGTGGGATATAACTTTTTCAACTCAGCATTGTGTCAACTGCGGTAAGGAGCATTGTACTAACTCCAAGGATTGTGGGATTTGGAAACAAGAGAAGGATATACAGATGGTAAAGTACACATCTAACATTCCTTTTCCAGAGGCCAGACAACTTGTACAAAACATCACTCTTCCTGGTCCATTGTTCTCCACTGTCGTGAAAAACAGTCCCAAAACAACGAAGGACTCTCCAACACAAACAGATTCACCCGATTCAACATCAAGCAATAACACCTATCCACCTATTTCCAACAACAGAAAAACACGGCATTTCGTCAAACAACTTTCAAAAACACCCCACTCAGCTTTTAAAACCCCAAGGTCTCTGGCATCGCGAGCGTATTGGCTCGTATTCTGTCGCTTCCTTGATCATCGTCTCTTCTGATTTCGTTACTGTAGTAGCTGTTAGTAGTTGCGTGTTGTTTATATTTATTTTTTTTAGGGGGGGGGGGGGGGGTTTGCGGTCAACCGCTCTCATGGTTCTCGATCGAATGTTGCTCTGTTTCTTTATCCCATCACTTAGAATAATTCAGCATGCCCTTTTTGAAAGAACTGCGCCATGTTTTTACTTGAGTTGTTTTTACCAGTTCGATAAATCCCCTTATAACTCCACTTTTCTACAAAACAGGTCTTTGTTTCGCATACCTGATCATACAACTTGATTGCCAGAACAAGGACGAGATTTTAACAGCTGTTCATATGCTTCGTTTCCTTCAATGACAACTATGATTCTTTTCATCGCACTAACAAACCACTCGTTAACCTTCAAAAGGCTGTTTCACCCTTTCTATAACAGCGTGGGCTGTGCTACATATTTCACCAATTTGTCGTTTATGTTTATTATATTAATGTTTTTTTTTATCGCAAATGGGAAGGACAATAACCATAGAGTGAAATATTGTACTCTATGCCACCATAAAATGACATTTTATACTCTATGCCGATAGGTTTGCTGTGTACAGGAATGTGAGATTTCAGTTGATGTGTAGGAGTTTCCAGGATACTTTGAGATCATGTCGGTAATACGCAGCGTCCACGTGGATTATGTTTTATTTTTCGGGCCTCTTTATATTAATAGTTCAATATTATATCCACTTGTACCAATTCTACCCAGGGTATGCTTTTCTTACATACATACATAGATACATAGATACATACATACATACATACATGCACACACACGTCAGACGAAACTATCAAAGGCATCGTTGAACCTAATTATATTTATTTTCGTCATTAACGTGTATTGGCAATCAGCATGGATCATTCGTTCAATTTCTTAAACAGTGTTGTATTTTGTGTCACGACTAATCATGATAAGTAATATATGGTCCTGGAACGTTATAAAAAACGTTTGAAAGAACACACTCGTAAGTACCTGTACGTGTTACAATGTATCGTCATTGCCCAGACAATCTTCACCTAATTATTGCACACTTTGTAATCGTGCAGTTTTAAGTTTGGTTTCAGCAGCAGCAATTTGCTTAAATGTCTTTTTTGGACGTTGAAAGAATATATTACATGCTTGCCAAAAGTTTCTCTCCTGTCCGTGGATGTTAAGCAATACATCAGGCACTGTTCAATACTACTATTAAATTATCGGTTGCGTAATAGATGTAAACATCTGCTGTGAAGTGGTGAAACTACTATTGGTGTTCGTTTTATATTGGTTCTCTCGTTGTAAAAACACAAAATACGTTATGGAGGAAGAACAAACAATTGTAATTTATGTTCAATCAAATTATTGATTAATTCAGGTTTATCCGAAACACTCGGTCAAGCACTAAACCTGTTACAGGAATGTGGAAGATACAAGGCCTCGCAACGTTGAAAATCTACATTTTTGTAAATGAATTTTAGAACTGAGCAGGAGGAGTGGAATGATATTGATAATTCTTACATTACTAGCAACGACAGTGTATACATATCTGAGCAATTAATATTTCTTTCCTATTGTTCTGAGCAAATAACATTTCTTTCCTTTTTTCTGAACAAATAATATTTCATTCCTTATTTTTCTGAGCAATTAATATTAACTTTTTTCTCAGCAATTAATATTTCCTTCCTTATTTTTCTGAGCAATTAATATTTGTTTCCTTATTTTTCTGAGCAATTAATATATATTTCCTTTTTTCTAAGCAATTAATATTTCATTCCTTATTTTTCTAAGCAATTAATATTTGTTCCGTAGTTTTCTGAGCAATTAATATGTATATCCTTTTTAACGTACTTTGGCATCAGCTGATTTGACTTTTAGCATTATTACCAGAAGTGTGAAAACTACATCAAGAACAAATTACGAAACCTGTGGAGAATAGCATGTTAGTAAAGTAGTTAACAAAGTGAAATCATACCAGCCGTCTTTGTAAATCCATATTTGTGTTTTCATTTTTGTATTTAATCACGCTTGGATGAAAGTTTACAAAACTGATTTTATGACATAGTTTGAACGAAATCTTGAACCGTTTTGTCTGGTTTTCTTTTTAATTGTAATGGCACTCTACACATTGTTTATATGCATTAATTTTCCAATTTTTGTTACATTTATTACTTTGTTTTGCTTAACATAAATGACTTACGGATTGTTGCAAAATACAGATACTTAATATCTGAATAGTCTGAATAAACCGTGCATAACCTTTATATGTGAATCATGTGCAGTCGTGTTGTAAACAAATAAGTTCACCTGTTTGAATAATCTTCATTTGTTGTAACGTTTTTTTCATCAGCTATCAATTTTATTGTGCCATTTGATGCCAACCTATCCGTTCTTATATTAAATTTTCAGAAAAAACAAAAGACATTTACAGCAGTTGCAAGTTCCTCGACCTTGATGTACAATCTCGTTTTCTGCTCACAGATAATCATTTAAAAATTTAATTTGTTCGGTTATTTTCCCTCTTGTTTAAGCGATTACGTAGAGGCTATACACTATTGCCGATATTTTAACCAGATTGTTTGTAATCAACGTTGCATCGATTTACGTGAGTATTGAAATTGTATACTCAGATCGCAGTTAACACATCTGGAAATAAACCTATGGACAGATGTGGAAAGATTTATGCACTATTGGAACGCCTCTTTGAGCAATTGCATTACCCAAGCTACGCAAACAAATGTTGCCATCTACCGCATTCAGTTCAGTTTAATACAATTTCTCGTGCCACACTGGGATCATATATATATATCTATATATATATATATATATATATATATATATATATATATATATATATATATATATATATATATATATAAACTAACATCGTCAAATGGTAAAGCATTAAATAAACAAACATGGAAATTTCCACACACAAAAAAAAACAAAACAACGAACGTACCAAACCACTATCTGACTATGATGAAGAGCCTTGAGTTGGAAAGAAGCAACAGTAATACCTATTCCCAAACCAGGTAAAGATATTGAAGATCCTAACAGCTATCGGCCCATTGCACTGACAAGTTGTGTGTGCAAAACAATGGAACGAATGATTAATTCTCAACTTGTATGGTACTTTCCAAAGTGGCTTCCGTTCTGGTATTAGTACCAACGATCATCTCGTTAGACTGGAAAGATTTATTCGGGATGCATTTATCAAGAAGGAACATTTAGTAGCAGTCTTTAGCAGTGATTTAGAAAAGGACTATGACACAACATGGAAGTAGGGGATACTAAATGACCTGCATGATCTGGGTCTAAAAGGCCGTCTGTCCTATTTCATCTCCAATTTTCTCTCCGACAGAGAATTCAATGTACGAGTGGGCTCTTCCCTCTCCGATATGCACCAGCAAGAGATGGGTGTGCCCTAGGGCACTATTTTATCTGTGACGCTATTCAAAATCAATTGCATCACCAAGTGTAAATTTCTCATTATATGTAGACGAATTTTTTTTCTCGATCAAAGCACATGCATGCACTTGAAAGGCTACTCCAACAAATTATCAACAAGATCCAAAATTGGGCCAGTAATAACGGTTTCAAATTTTATAAAACTAAAACAGTATGCATGCATTTCTCTCAGTTGCGAAGACATCACGTGATCCTAAACTCACGCTGGATGGAACACTTATTCCAGTTGTTGAGGAAACAAGGTTATTGGGTATTATCTTCGACAGAAAACTTACTTTTATTCCACACATCAAAAATTTAAAAGCTAAATGCTTAAAAGCTTTTAATTTACTTAATGTAATTGCCCACACTGACTGTGGTGTTAATAAAAATAAGTCATCCTCCATTTGTATAGAACATTTATCCGCTCCATACTAGACTATGAACGCGTTGTTTATGGTTCAGCTAGGAAGTCCTATTTGAAAATGCTAGATCCAATTCATCATCAGGGAATAAGACTTGCTCTAGAAGCATTTAAGACATCTCCATGTGATAATAATACAATATGAAAGAAAAGCCAGTAAACAACATTACAATAAAGTGTAAAACCATAAAATATGTATGACCATATTTGAAAATGGAAAGAATTACGAGAGTTTTTATGTTGGCCCAATCAGGCCTTCGCGTCATTAGAATTATCATGTTTCGGACTATAGGTAAGATGAACGAATATAATAAGCATGTCATGGCTGTTTGGATGAAAGAAACTACACATGTCATTATCAATAACTTCAGAACCA
The DNA here is from genome assembly GCA_030141615.1 of Unio pictorum. Classification (NCBI taxonomy): domain Eukaryota; kingdom Metazoa; phylum Mollusca; class Bivalvia; order Unionida; family Unionidae; genus Unio; species Unio pictorum. The sequence continues at coordinate 11,338,646 of JARLTB010000291.1, forward strand.
CAAATTTGCATGCTCGAACACGCTTTTGTACACAAAATATTTTCTGCAGTTTTAAGGCTTTATAACTGTGGTATATCTCTGACCAGTGAGTTACCCCAGTTTTTGGTTCGCACAACAAATAATATGCAAATGAAGTCACAAATTGAGTATGTTTCCTTCAACTAGAAGATGATCAAAATTAATTCTGTCAGATAACTAAAAACAAAGGTCGAGTAAAGGAAAGCAGTCAGATACTTCTTTTGCTTGCAGCAGATGTCTATGGGCACAAAATGTATCACTATGCCAAGAGAAACAGACACTGCATGCAGTCAATAGCTGTCAGATGACTGCGAATAATATCACAGCATGCAGTCAATAGCTGTCAGATGACTGTGAATAATATCACTGCATGTAGTCAATAGCTGTCAGATGACTGCTTTGCACGTCCCCTATTTCTGTTTTGAAAATTTTCGAATGTTAAAAATCCCAAAATACAGCATTTACATTACAATTTCAAACATAAGGTACTTTGCAGTAACTACTTATGTACATAAACTCACAAACTATGCAGAATAATTATTTAATCAAGGTATACGGAACGAAATATATTTGTATGCATTAACAAATTGTGCCGGTTAATTGCGACTGTAAATGTGTTAGTTGAAATGATCCCGAGTTTGGAAATAAAAAAAAAAACGTTACAGAGAGTAATAAAGCAAAACAGGTTGAATGCATCAAAAAATCTGAATACAAAATTCTTTTTTCGTGTATTAAAACCTAAATTAGATCCGTGACATCTTTATAACAGAGACAAAAACATTCAATGCAATACAATATATGTAATTATATTTTTCAAGTGTCACAAACAAATAATTAAACTACGACTGAAACTTCTACAACAACAACTACTACTATAACTACTATTACGAATTATTATTACAATACAATACAATATTATTATTATATACTATTATTATTATCATTATTGTTATTATTATTATTATTATTATTATTATTATTATTATTTGTATAAATCTACCAATGCATGCAAGAATGTACTTTTTCTGAAACTATTACGATCTGAAAAAATTCGGAATCAGCCGCGTAATTCTTTGCATAAAACATAAATTATTTATCATAAAAGTGTATATAGTCGTACTTACAGAAAACCATACCATAATCTTGCAATTTAAATAAATGTGGAAATAAAACCATGCTAATGATATATAGTTGACATAAAAGGTCCATAGTTTACATTATGCAATATGAAAAATTGGACATGTCAGATTTTCCAGCGACATGGCAGGTGATTACTTAATTTTTACAACCTCTTTCCTGACAGGTAATCCCAACTGTGAGTTAGGATACAGAACAAGGTTTCAGTTGATCAGTGGCTAATACTACTAAAATCAGAACATTAATTGATAGGAAAATTAGAGAACTTTCATTACAAATAGTTAGAGACCGACCGAATTTCGGTTTCGGTTTCGGTTTCGGGGCCGAAAGTTCCCATATGACCACTTTCGGCGTAGTTTCGGTTTCGGCCGAAAGTGATTTAAGCTTTCGGTCGACTACCAGAACGTCAAGAGAAGACAAACTGTCACTCTGCTTATGCAGCGGCACATGTAAGGCTGTTAGTCTGTAAACGTATATAACACGTAATCCGTATAAAAATTGTAAATCATCGTTAAAGAATGTCGAAGAATGCGGTGTGGAATTATTTCACAAAAGTTGAGGCAGATGCAAGTAAGGCAAAGTGCAAAGAATGTAACAAACTGTTTTCATTAGGCAGCGATAAACCAAAACTTCAAACAGTTTCAGGCTTGAAAGGACATCTGGCCAGCTGCCACAAGGAGCTTCATGACACGTACTTGAAGATGGCCGTGAATGACGAAGCAGAGCGTGCCGAAAAAAAAAAGAAGATAGAGGAGACAGTGATGAAACATGCACTACCGAATTTTGTCCAGCCTTCGTTGACGTCAATGATTGAGAGCAGAATGATCTGGCCTGAAGACCATGTATCTGTTCAGCGAATTGATAAGTGCATCATGGATTTAATCATTGTCGACATGTTGCCCTATTCAATTGTTGAAGGTGATTGATTCAAAAGATTGAACATTGGTGATCCAATTAGCACTCGTCGTTATAACGTGAAAAGCGAGAAATATTACAGAACAACGCTTATGCCTGCCACATATGACAAAGTCGTGAAACACGTCGCAAATCTACTGCAAGAGGCTACATAGATTTCGTTTACAACAGATGGATGGAGCAATCCAACGAAACCATGCTCATTGCTGAGCTTCACGGCTCATTTCATTCATGCAGATGTGCGGCGTAAAGTTATCTTGAGTGCGATGGTGCTGAAACAAGACCATGATGGAAATTATCTTGCATCGAAACTTCTGGAAGCCATTGCGAAATGGGGGATAGCCGAGAAGATTCACGTTGGAGTAAGAGACAATGCCCCGAACATGAAAAGTGCAATGAGACTCGCAGGCGTCACTGATATTGGCTGCGTGTCCCATACTTTACAGTTGGTTCTGCATGATGTACTGTTTACGCAAACATCAGCACAAGTTGTCATCAAAAAAGCTCGTAACATTGTTGCCCACTTTAATCATAGTGAGCAGGCTTGCCGTCATCTCATGGAACATCAACTCACGATGAAAGTCCCATCACACTCGTTACTGCAGGACGTTGAGACGAGATGGAATAGCACCTATCTTATGCTGGAGAGTCTGGTCGAACAGAGCAAGGCAATTAATCTGTTTAGCGTAGAGCGATGCGGAATTGACAGCCTCTCGAACGCAGAATGGGAACTGGCTGGAAGAATGGTGAAACTTCTAAAACCATTCTACACAGCAACGTTGGACATTTGTGATGACGAATCATGCATTTCATTGGTTTTCCCGCTCGTCTTTAATCTGAATAACATGCTAAAAACTACTACAGAAGCAGATCAGGGCCTGAAGCAGATGAAAGCGTCGCTGCGTGATGCAATGTATCGTCGATTCTCTTATATTGGTTCCTCAGCACTCTTTCTTGCTGCCACGCTGATTGATCCACGCTTCAAGGATACTTACTTCAGCGAGCAAGAGAAAACGGTAGCAACGAAAGTAGTTCTGGATTTTTTACGTTCGGTTCAAGAATATGCTACGAGTAATGTCAGTACGCCAGCCGCAGCTTCATCAGCGTTGAGTCCAAACCTGAGAACAGCGAGGCGTCCGATACCGAAGAGGAGGTGGATCTGTGGGCTGCGCATGACAGTCAGTCTTCTAATATCGATCTATCAGAAACTAATGACAGTCGAAGTCAAAACAATGACATGCCGCTGTACGAACAACAGTTAAATAGTTACCTCAAGGAGCCACGTCTGCCTCGAATGACGGATATATATGCGTATTTGCATTGTAGTCAATACCCACTTCTGGAATCCGCTGCTCGCAAGTACTTGTCTGCACCACCCACCTGCGTGGCAAGTGAGCAGTTGTTCAGTGCAGCAGGGCAGCTGTATGCCGACCGACGCAGCAACCTACTGGGCGAAAATGCAGAAAAACTTTTGTTTCTGAACTACAACATTCGTTTGTTTGGATTCAACTACTAACCAATGAACGCTGAACGAACAGCTATTTAACAACTGTTACTGCAAGACTGCAAGTGTAGGCTCGTATTGATTATTTCTGGATTACGAAATACTTGAGTATTAAAGTTTTATTGATAAAGTTTTTTAATTATTGCATCTTTGACTTAGTTTCACAACATAGCTTTTAAATCTTTTGCTGGGTTATACATCTTTCGGTTTCGGCCGAAAGCTCATCTTTAACTTTCGGTTTGGTTTCGGTTTCGGCCGAAGCCAGAAAATCACATTCGGTCGGCCTCTACAAATAGTCAAGTATATAGAGCCTCTATGGTATATAACTATGTAATTGAAGAGAGCAAAAAGCAACGTGTTAAGTTCAAAAATGAATAAGGGAAAAAAGCTAAATTTGTCTTTGAAAACAATGAACAAAGAGGAACAACGTATTTTTCTAAGCAAAATGCAAGATTGGATGTTAATTTCAGCAGCGTTTGTACTAAAATTAAAACTGTATAACCACCCAATATTTTGTTATATTAATCAGCAAATATATACATAAGAATATATACAAGAATACAGAACTGAAAATATAAATTTTATTTTATTTTGCTTCAATTTTTAAAAATATTCTCAAAGTCGAAATATATTTTGAAAATGTTCGCAAACAAACTAGTAAAAAGTAAGATAAATAAATATATTAGGATTTTTTTCTATAGATTTGAGGACTTGACTTTGTATGTGTAATAAAAGCAAGTTCAATAGAAATTAATGACCCCTTAATATGATTATATTGATATGAATACTTCATCAATGTAAATGATTTATATAATAACCTAATGTATCCCCTTTTCAAATTGGAACGGGTGAATATCTTGTTGCATATGTAAGTTCATTGTATTACAATATAATTTTTGTCGCTTTTATTTGTACAAGTTGTACCGCATTCATTTACATTGGCGAGAAAAAATTTGGTTGAGTTTCTTTTCCACTATTTTTCATTTTTGAAGAAACAATATCAATTTTTTGGCACCATCGGCTGATTAAAATTGTATATTTAGCAAAGATTACTTTAAAAACTTTATATCTTTCTAAATCTGTACTCTGTTTAAACTGTGACTGGTTTAGTACCTGTACTTGCTTTAGTATGTACCCAATTTTGCTTATTTCAAGAAGATATATAGATAAATAAATAGACAGATAGATAGACAGACAGACAGACAGATACTTGACGATATTCCATTCATTGAATTGTATTACATACCTTTTGTTTGACATAGAGTATCATAAAATATATATATAGACTGCCAGCTTTAAGATCATTGATCAGGCTCTTCATTTTTCACATAGTTATCGTGTATTTATATGTTGGATCGTAATTCAGACGTTCAATCCTGTAGGTGTCAATAAGTTATCTTGACGTTGGGTTTATTAGTGTATTGCAAATGTTAGATTGATTCTTCTCTTCAAACAACTTCTTTCGAGAAAGACAATGAGATACCGTTTTGTATCAGAGCTGCTGTCAATTTGAATTGTGTGCTTGTCCGTGTGTATGTGTGTGCGACCAGTTCTCTCTCTCTCTATCTCTCTCTCGTCGTTTTTCTAAAGCACTTCATCAAGAGAATAATAATTATAAACGAAATACCAATAAACAATATTGCAAACCTGTTAAAAATATATTATATACAAGATTTCTGAAAATGTGAACCGTTAAATAATTTTGAAAGTTTTTAGTGCAACATCAGGCCTATGGATCGGACAATAGATAAACTGGAAAACATAATGAACACTGCGAGCTGTATGGATAAATCATTACACGTGTGATTTTCAGTGTCTAAAAGGCAAGAACTTTCTAAACTCGCACCCACTTGTCGACAAAATATAACTTGCATATAAAAGACACTGCAACAGCTGCAAGTCTCAGACGAGTGATTTACCGCCGTTCATGATTTGTGCAACAAAACATATGCAAAAGAAAGTCTCAAATTAAGCGTTATTCTTGCAAATTAAATCTGATCAAAGTACTGTAGCTGTCAGACAACTAAAATGTTCGACTCTACGAAGACCGACAGAGAATTTCTTTACATACAGTGTATGTCAAACAACACAATATATCACTATTAAAATACCAGCATGCTTTGCGTACATTAGCTGTCACATGACTGCATAGGTCGACGATACGAACATCATCTTAATTGGCGTATGCATTCTGTTATTGTTCTTTTGTAACCTTAAAATAAAAGACCAAAATAAAATGACAACATTTACATTGCAAATGCAAGCATAGCATACATTTGGCATTAGCTACTTATGATTGATTGATTAATTGAATTTTTCCGGCGCACCAGCACTTTTAGGCTATTTAGCGCCATACAATAGATTATATGTTTAAAAATAAGAAAGGTTTAATATCGACCAGTGATATAAAAAAACATAATAGTTAAATATAAAATGGTAAGATGTTGGTAACAGGAAAATATGAAGCTTCCCAATCAACGGGAGATGTAAATGGTGTATGTTGATGAAAAAATGTTGTAAATAAGAGGCGGTATAACTACTTATGCATACAAAAATACAAATTGAAATACAAAAAAAAAATATTAATTTAAAGTTCAAATTATAAATATAATGTAAATAAAGAAAGACGGCTCTGACACGTTTCCCAAATGCATTGGGATTTTTCAAAATCTGAAAGGTGATATTTGGGTTATCATATAACTATCATTTAAATTTTCCATAAGTTAATAAAGCAAAGAAAGGTTCAAAACCTCAAACAAACTTAATCTAAATCTTTGACGTTATAAAACCTTATTAAATAATTGATCACGTTACATCGGAAACAAATAAAGTCAACGTAACAAAAGTGCGAATATCTTTATATCTAAACTCATCAAACTAATTTACTATTATTAAATAATTAAGCAGTCGTGCATTTTCAGCTGCAAGATTTAGTATCAAGGTTTAACACGTAATTAATGTTAAAGCTTTACAAATAATAATAAGAATAAAAGCAATTGAACACAACAACAATAATGATAATAACGTATGGGTTATTATCTACTAATATATGCATGAATTAACTTTCTATTAAACAGTTCAACTATTATAATTTAACAATTTATTATCGGGAAGTAACCGGATGATACAATGCATTTAATACAATTTAGTAACCATGGCGGTTAATATATTTTGACCTGCAGAACGTTTCACCATAACCCTGTCATATAAATGAAGTGGCAAATGTGGCAACAAACCACGCTGATGACATACAGGTGACATAAAAATCTCCATATTTTACTTTAGCAGTATGAATAATTGGACATGCTCACTGTGTAGCGACCTGGAAGATGATTTATTAGTACAACCACCTTCTTGATAGATAACCCATTTGTGATCTATGATACAGAAAAAGGTTTCGAGAATCACCGTTCAAATGGATATTTATTAAAATCATAACTTTTACTGATGAACTAAATAAATCATCTTCATTAAAATTATACATAATATATATTACGACAATATCGTCAAAATCTAAATAATAAGAAAAAGCGAGACAAAACAAGTTTTGTTAAAGTTACCCAATAATTTATGTCCCAAGAAAAAAGTACATAATTAACAGTAACTTGTAGTTGTTGTAGGGTTCGACGCCATTTTTAAGCACAAGATAGGCTATACATGACGGCCAGTATTATTGGTTAAGGAAGAAACCGGGAAAACTCACGGAAAGTACCACCTACCCACGAGAAACTACTGGCAAGCTTTCTCACATAACTACATTAGCCGAATCTTACAGTCGAACCCACGCAGACAGCGATGAGATGGCAGTGATCCGTAATAGAGAGCCACTCAGGGCCTCTAACAGTAACTTAGTGCGCTGCAAGTTAAGTCCAAAATAGGCCAAACTATATTATGTCACTATTTCTAATGAATAACGATCTAAATAAATTCCAATGGTGTATGAAATATGTGTCCAATGCTAAATGTACTCATGTGCATTTAATAGCCAGTGACGTGAACATTTGTCAAGTAATTTGATGAATCACAATAATATAATCCGAGATGTACTTCGCTGAATTCACAAACATTCCAAGCAAATGATTCTGTCCATTAATATTATGGAAGAGTACATCGTATCTCCAGTGAAAATTACTGAGAGTGGCTGATCTATATCATACATGATGTAGTGAGTTCGGTTCCCTGGATGCTGCACGAAACAAAGTGCTTACGATAGTACACACTAAAATAATCACATAGTTTCACGTACAGACACAGCTAGGTATTGAAACAATCTCAAGTTTTCAAATACGTTAAAAATGTTCTGCACTGTCAGTAAGATTCACTGTCAGTGGAACTCATCTAAGATTCAAAATAATCTGATGTAATTACAAATATACCAATTTAAACAACAATTGGAATAAGCATATGCTTCTTGACCCTTGTACAGTTGCACGATTCATCCACCGATAAACCACACAGTTTCACCACGTTCCTCGGGTTTAGACACTCTTGTGTCGGCTGTTCACATCCTTCACGGATCCACTACTTGTACAGTACAGTCATACGTATACACGTACAGACAGCATACAGCACTCTTGTATTAGCTTCGTCTATAGTCGTGGCTTGACCACATGTACAGACCTACGTACATACATATAGACATATAGATAGCTCGTAACATCACCTCGTAACCTTGTAACGTCCTAACCACGTAACGTCGTAACATGGTAATCTTGTAAACTTGTAACCATCTCGTAACCTTGTAACGTCGTAACCACCTTGTAACCTTATAACCACTTCGTAATCGTGTTAACTTGTAATATTGTAAGCTACAATAAAACCAAACTGGTAATACTAATAAGTTCTGGAAAATACTTATACATTAAACTCTTTAAAAACAACTTGAAAAACAACATTTCAAATATGCGTTGTATTAAATGAATCATTACTCGCTATTGCAATACCAACTCAATTAACTTTACATATCAAACGAAATAAATTTAACACTAACCCCTATTGCTTGTAGAAATACCACCTGACAATATGTGTTCTCTTCACTAGATCCAAATGATCACTGCCTCGATTATACCTTAATCTTTCTTAATTCAAAGGATAGTGAGTAATATTCACGGACAAATACCCTTGCATATCGTGATAATGATATTCATAGCCACCAGTAGTTTATGGCGGCGCGAGACATATGTTTGTTCCGTCACTCGTCTGGAAAAAAACACCTGTTCATTCCAGACAGCGCTATAAGCGTGCACAGCACAAATAATTAAATATTTCTCAGGCAAAACCATTTTATTTTATTTTTTAAGTATGTGACCGTGACAAACCTATGCTGTATGTTTGAATTCGCAACGTACTTTGAGCGTTGTTTTAGTTTTGGAACAAATTACGTTTGGCATATACCGTGTGCTGCTGTCGGTGGTTCGTTGGCCCTGAGAAGGATAATGGTGATCTCGTCGTGAGGGACAACATTTTAAGGACCAAGAGGTTCTACTGATCCTTAAGCAGACCGTGGTGGCTCCTTAAACATCTGGCAGAGGGAATGGGCTGCATTTATTTTATGATTATGAATTAGACGCCAGAAGATATATGTCCCAATATATATTAAAACGGTTCTTACTATTTTAGAAACAAATATTGTCATTGTTAATATGTTACCAGTTATCACTACTGTAGTGAAAATGAACGATTTTGAAATTAAAGAATCATTGGCCGAATGATGAATTATTTGTCTTGTGTTAAAGTTTTGTTTAATTTAAATTCATTTATTGTTAATAACTGTTAGTTTCGAATTTTTTGTTTGTTACTAATAGGAACCGTATCAATTACTGCTATATTGTTTCAGTTATCATTGATTTATGTAACTCCGTGTGAATCATGGTGTTAAAATGCCAGATTTTGCTCGCCCCTGTTCAACTACCTTCGAGAATGTTATACTCCTTTAAATGATTGATAGATATGAAATTCTGCAGAATTAATAGTTGCCATGAACTTTAAAGACGTTATGGCTTATGTAATACTTAAAATTCTTATGCAAACTAAGTGAACTAGTTTTAAAATTAAGCTCATCCAGCAACCATCATTGAACAATGGCGTTTCTTAAACGGTTGATACAGTGAGCATTTTGGAGGGGGTGTTAACATCCCAGCGAAGACGTATCCAGCATAATACAGAGTATAACTTTAAACAGTACATTTTATACAGCATCTCCTGTACCAATTTATTTTCTTCTTTATGTTGTATTTTGCACGTGGTCCTAACCCTGGCAAGAATGCGGTATAGTTTGGTAGTATTAATTAAACTCCAAATTGCGACTGCCCTTATTTGCACTTGGCAATCAATATTCCTCAATATCTAACTTATCCATCGTCTTTCAAACAGTATTGTGGGGAGATTTAAATCCTCTACTTAAAAATGTTCTTTGATATTTAGTAAAGAACTTTTTTGTTTGGGTTTTACCCCCTACCAATATGTACCGTTTTCAGTAGCCTGCAACCTAATGTGTGTGTGTGTGTGAGAGAGAGAGAGAGGAGAGAGAGAGGGAGAGAGAGAGAGGGAGAGAGAGAGAGAGCGAGAGAGATTTGTTGATTTGTTGTCTATATCAAATCTTGAGAAAACAAAATCTTGGGAGCACATAGAACATAATACTCATATTTAAATGTTACTTTTGATTTTTGTGAAACCTGTGACTGCTTTAATCATAAAAGAAACTTAATTTCTTGACCCTAGGTTTAAGAAGCTTTTAGCTTAATAGACAAATCCCTTGTATAATTGAAAACAAAATATAATTTTCTACATTTACTACAAAACTGCTAGACATCACTTTTAACTGCAACACTGCAGAAATAATGGTATAACTGAATTTTTTTTAAATCTCTGTTAAAAAGCAAAATCATACTTACACTGTACTGCGATACTAAGTTGGGTTTATCTCCTTACACAGTCATATTGAAACTAAAACACATCCCGTTGCTTTTCGTCCATTCTCAAGCTAGAGCACTGCTGTTTAAGTTCCTACAGGGTCTTGAAGATATGAGCCAATTGCTTGTATGGTGCTGATCTTGATAGTATCCATTTTATGACCGGAAGCTTAGTTCCATGTATGTAGAGAAAGACCTGGTACCTCTCAGACATGTGAAACAAACAGATGTGAAAGGAGATGTACTTTAAGGGCCATAGTTTTATCAGGGTATAGGTCTGTTTTTTCTTCCTGCATATAATAAACAATGTTGATGTTATAATGTATGTAAGCTTGAAATTTTAGATATTGGATTATTAATTCTTTTAAACATTGTAATATATCAAGCAGAAGGATTTACAAGGGAAAAAAACAGAAGGCTAACAATGTAAAAATAATTTATAAAAAAAATCAAATCAGAATCAAGAAAATAAAGAACAAATAGACAACTTACACTGTATACAGTGTACTTTTTTACTTTATACAGACTACCATTAAATGATATCTTAGTATCATACGCATTAAGTATGTAATCGAAGATGCCTAAGCGATATATACCCAAGAAAAATTGTACATAGACCAAACTCTTCTAATAATGTAATTAACATAATTTTTAAAGTTTAAAGAAAATCAGTTAATTTGAAATGTTAGTGAGAATTCAGTTAACACACAAGTCGACAAGTTTTCAATTTTTAGCTCTGCTTGTGGGAGAACAGATGGCCATTTGTCAGGCATCTGGTTTTTGTAATCACTGCTCCAAAACTACCTAGAGCACTGCCACCAAAACTTTGCAGACATATTCATACCAAAGTCTAGATGGTACAAAATTAAATGGGTGTTCCTCAAATGTCAGGAAAGACCAACATGGCAGCCATTTAAAAAATCGTATTGCTCTCACTAGTAAATTGTAAGGTTATCTTGACATTTTCATTTCAAGATTTCTTATAATGTCAGTATAAAATGAAAATGTTGTCAATCTGACATTGATGATGTCTGTCTTGAAAATCATGTTATCACTAATAGTCTGAATGGATAGTTGTTTACTGACATGGGTTTTACATACAAATTACTTATTATGTCTAGTTAGTTCCCAAGTGAAAATGGCGAAGATCTGTTTTACAGTTCGGTCGCCATGGCAGCCGGATTTACTATGTTATAATTTCTTCTTCTAATTTTAAAGTCATACTAATATGGGGTGTGTACTGGAAACCTTATGGTGACTAGTTGGTACGAAATGAAAATAATGCCAACACCCAGTATGGCCACCATGCATGCCAGCATAAAATATGGTGCTACAACTGATTCTCCTAAATGGATGATTATATGGACCTAAAGTTTTCACCAAAAGACTTATTGTGATGCATATCTGGTCCTAAATGAAAATGGTACCATTCTTCAATAGGCTTCCAGACAGTTTAATACCTGGCAGTAAAAAAGAAGAAATTGTTTTGTCTTGCATCCTTGGAAAATTGTTTTTGCTCTACTAGTCAAGCACCACCCCTACATATGGATTGATGATGTAACATTATTCACCATGTATTTTAGCACATGATGATTCGGAGGGTAACCGGACAATTCGGTGCCGAACAATTCGGCGCGGACAATTCGGCGCAGGACAATTCGGGACCAAAAAACGGGTAATTCGGAGCGGACAATTCGGAGCAGACAATTTGCAATGTATTCATTTTTTATATTTTAAACGAAGTATAAACACGCTTTCAATTATTGAGTGCATAGTTTTGAAACCTAGACGCTTTCAATTAACCAAGACATTTAATTACACAATAAGTGAGTACATAGTTTTGAAACCTAGACGCTTTCAATTAACCAAGACATTTAATTACACAATAAGTGAGTACATAGTTTTGAAACCTAGACGCTTTCAATTAACCAAGACATTTAATTACACAATAAGTGAGTACATAGTAGCTAGGGGGACCAGTGTATATAAGCATGACTGAAAAGGTCAGTGGACAGACACCTTTGGTACTTTAAACTTGCAAGTCCAGTTGTAGTTAGTTATTTCGATAGTTTTAGTTTTTGTTTTCTATTTAAATTTTAACTATCCTATGCATAAATAAGTAAAGAGACTCATAGAAATGGCTTTAGAATTTGTAGAATCAGAGAAAGAAAAACGAATGCTGGTTTACGAAGGTTATCTTTATCACATGGAAAGAAAAACTGAACAGAAAGAGATATGGAGATGCTGCGATCGTTCCTGCAAATGGAGTGATAATTAAACCGCCATCTCAACATTCGCACGCAGCATCTACTGGTCAACTTGAAACAACTCGAGTCCGACCAACTGTTAAACGACGTGCAGAAGAAACAGAAGAACCAGCAAGAGTGATTGTCCAGGCAGCAATGGAAACTTCGAGTCCAGCAGCACAAGCAACTGTACCAAAAACCGAAACGATCAAACGCAACATCAGAAGATATCGTCAGCTTCACCTCAGATTAACAATAATCTTCCAGCTGAACTTCAGTTTACGACGAATGGTCGACCTTTCCTGCGACATGATATTGACTTTAAATTGTTCGCAGCGGCGGAAGATCTTTAATTCCTTAGTGGATGCAGAGTGTGGTTAGCCGACGGAACTTTTAAAGTGAGTCCAGCTGAATATACACAACTGTACACTATTCATGGAACACGTGATGGCATCAACATTCCATGCGTCTTCGCCTTGCTGCCGAATAAAACGGAAACTACTTACACAGCTTTGTTGATGAAATTGAAAGAGATTGAACCGCGATTACAACCACACACCGTCATAACCGACTTCGAAAAAGCAGCAATGAATGCGTTCACAAGCGTCTTCCAGCCACAGATTCACGGCTGCCATTTCCATTTTGGACAATGCATCTGGCGTAAAGTTCAAGAATATGGATACGCAGGGAGATACAACACCGAACCCGAATATGCGATGCACATCCGAATGCTGGTCGCTCTGGCTTATGTTCCAAACAACGATAAATTTCGTGTATATGAAGAACTGATAGAGCTCGATTCATTTCCAGAAGTTGACCAACTACTCAACTACTTCAAAGACACTTTCATTGGAAGACGACGACGACGACAACGAGCTGTTGCTGTTTTCATGCGACATCTGGGATTGCTACCAAGCTGTGCGTGACGATACTCCTCGAACTAACAACGCAGTGGAAGGATGGCACAGTGCATTTGCACGGTCAGTACAAATTGCTCACCAAACTCTGCCGAGGTTGATAGTAAAACTTCAGAAGGAACAGAACACAAATCAACTGGTCGTCGAACGTCTACTTGCTGGTGAAGATCCTCCTCTGAGGAAAAAGAAATATCGAGACCTGGATCGTTGATTGCGCACGGTTGAGTTAGACTACGAAAATTGTTCATCAATTGATTACTTGCTCGGATGTAGTCACAACATTAATTTAATGGATTAACATTTATTATACTGGTAACATTTTAAAAATGTGATTTTGTGCAAGAGTTGCTGGTATTTGCTATGACTTTTTTTGTAGTAAGCTAAATAAAGTTTACTTTATACGGTATTATAGTTCTATTAAACATGATTAATAAAAAAAATTCGTTTAAATTTCAAATAGATATGTTTTAAATATCCTGCTCCGAATTGTCCGCTCCGAATTGTCCGCTCCGAAATGTCCGCTCCGAATTATCCGCGACGAATTGTCCGCTCCGAATTGTCCTGCGCCGAATTGCCCTAAAACCGATTCGGAGATTCATGCTAAAAGTCACCTATTATGTATACGGTCCCTATTTTAGTGTACTTTGATTAGCGAGATGACTCGACCTTTATGCAAACATGGTTATCAAGTAAAGCCATTTACTTTTGTGTTGAATCAATACCTAGATGTTATTTCAGTTGTCATATTTCATGTTCATGCATTTTTAACCCTCTTTTGATGATAATTGTATTTATCTATAGATATGAGTTGCTGCAAAGATACTGTGAAGCGAATGATACGTTTGTGTATGACAACGTGTTTCAAAAAGTCAGACAACAGTCCATAACCGATCATACGACTGAAATTGGGGTATGACAAAGGAGAGGGAATGCAACAGCTTTTTTCTATATGGATAGATTTTTGTGAAGATCCTACAGGTGTGATTTTTTATATGGAAAAAACTTTCAGCTTATGCCTTTTTGTACTTTATTGGGCTTATTATTTTTCACATACTGACCATCAGCTTGAAGAAAACAAACGTCATGGCGCAAGATGCAGACTCCCCTCCCGTGTCACCATTGATGGATACAACTTGGAAGTTGTCGAGAACTTCACATACCTCGGGTCCAACATCTCCAGCTCACTCTCAATTGATTATGAGGTGAATGGTAGGATTGCCAAGACAGCTGCAGTGATGACCAGACTTAACCAGAGGGTATGGAGCAATCCCAACCTCACCGAGACGACCAAACTGCGTGTCTACCAAGCCTGCGTGCTCAGCTCACTTCTCTACAGCATCGAAACATGGACCACTTATCCAAGTCACGAGAGAAAACTCAACAGCTTCCACCTGAGATGTCTGCGGTGCATTATGCACATGAAGTGGCAGGGCAAAGTACCGAACATAGAGGTTCTAAAACGCGCCAACATCAACAGCATGTTCGCCATTCTCAGTGGATCGGCCATGTCAAAAGAATGGACCCGGGCCGCATCCCTAAGGACATATTATATGGGGAACTAGCAGAAGGTACACGACCAATTGGACGTCCACGCCTGCGCGACAAAGACGTTTGCAAGAGAGACATAAAGACGGCCAACATCGATGTCAACAAATGGGAGAGCTTTGCTAATGACCGTCCCATCTGGCGCCTAGCTGTCAAGCAGGGAGTTAGCAAAGCTGAGGATGACATAAATAGGAAGCATGCTCGAAAGAGAGCCAGAAAGAAGGAGCAGCTGACTCTGGAGCTGCGCCATCGTCAAACGTAGACGGACGGATGCCAAGGATTTTTCACAGCATTACTTCAAATCAGCCTTTCTATCTCTATCTTTTAAACAGTTTTGGAGACATTCTTTTATTTGTTAACATGTTCTATCCATAATGGAGAGGTTCATTTGCCTCTTTGAGGGTGCTCTGGGTGTTCCCATTGCTCAGATTTGTATTCATTGTCTGTGTCTGGTTGCTTCTCCATTTCTTTATTTTTGCCTTTAGAACTAGATCTATATGCAAAACCAGAAGATGGCCAGAGTGCTAGGTCCAAAGCAACTTGTAAAGTTGGCATGTGAGGTGTTAGCATTAACAGCATCCTGAACACTGATATTATTGTACCCTACACATCTTTGTTGACATAGATGGAGAGCATTGCCAATGTGATGTCCTGTTTTCCATTGGGGCTAATCAAATAAAATCTGGTGGTGATAATGTCATTGTTGGAGAGGGATACCCTCCAATATTTTTAGTTTTGCTTTAAATCCCAGCAATATTATCTGGGAGCATTTGCTGCAGTAATACCACTAACTGATGTGATAGTTTTAGTCATTAGGTACACTATTACAATATCTTGTACCCTGAGAGGAGTACTTCCATGATCGACTTAACAGTCATAACCAATTAACCCTACTGAATCAGGAATAGGAAACCCATGATTTCAAGATAAGAAGGCAGGCAACTGGTGGAAACAGGATGTCTGCAACATCTGCTGCTGTGTTTGGTACCTGGTTAGTGGTTACCTTCATTGAGATGGACATCTGAGTTACAAACATTTTGATTAAGCCATTGTTCATCACCAGCTTTCCACTCGTATCACCACTTTTGATTGCCCTCAAGGTAGCACCAGTGTCAGTAGAGTTTTTGATAAATTCCACTGACACACCATCATGTATTTGAGAATCATTGGTGGCAATGACTGCAATTCTACAAGTTGCAACATCTGATTTGGTGAGGAGCAATGAGACATCATTGCCTTGGTTTTTATGGTGTCCTGCCTTATTGAGAACATGGCCAGATCTGCAGTAATGACACTGTTCAGGATGGCTTAGTTTGCATACTGGAAGAGGACACAACGTTGAGTGTAGTGTATGCCTTAATCTAATTAGTTTTGAAATATCACTTGACAGTAAAAGTAATCAGATATTTCACACTAAAGAGAAAGTTCTTTCCCAAACACTGGTAGATCTAAAAGCAGTCATTGACGAAAAGGATAAAGAAATTGCAAAACTTGAAATAGAAAAACATCATTTCCAAACAGAAGGAAGGAAACTTAAACGACAATTGAGGAATACAAAGAAATCGTTACCAAAAAAAAGATAGCAACATACAGTTCTTTGAAGCTAAAACTTGTATCCTCTCAAGCAAAGATTGATCCCCACAGAAATGAAAAACTGAAATTAAAAAACAAGCAGCTTCAGATATCTTTAAACACATTACATAGGAAGTGCAACACTCTTTCAAAATTAGTGTCAACATATCAGAAAGAGAATACTGAATTAAATGCAGAACTGCAGCTTGAAAAGGAGAAAGTGCTTGGACAAAGTAACAGTTTGGAAATTGATCACTTGCTTGAGGAAAACAAGAGATTAAGACTAGATTTATCTTACACAGAGGCACTGCTGAAAGATAGTGACAGTGGTGAAATTATTACCTTTGACACAGAAAACAATACTTTTTTAGCTGACTTGCAGTTATGTGTGATGAACCTTCTGACTGAGGGTGTTGGTGCTCATCATGTCAATAATGTTTTAACATATGTTGCTAGACTGTGTGGTAAATGTTTCACAAGGATGCCTTCTGTTTCGACTATAAACAGAATTGGAGATGCGAGGGCTAGTATTTCATATATACACACGAGCAAAAACCCGAGTGAACAGGATAATATCTAATGTCAGACGAGACGAAAAAACATGGAGACTGCTACGAAGTTTTTGCATTAAGAGATTCCCAAAAGAAAGAGTGGATACTGGGTCTTAAAAGTATGCATAACAAAGCCTCAGAAACATGTTTACAAACTTTGAAAAATGTAATAAGTGACATCTGTGAGACCACAAATACAGTGGGAAAGAAATTTTGGTGAAAATCAAAAACACTATGTCAGACAGAGCGGCCAACGAGAAGAAATTCCATGCACTTCTTGCGGATTACCGCCATGAACTTCTCCCGTTGATGTATTCCAACTGGGACTCACTGTCATCACCAGAAAAAGAACAACTGTCAAGAATGAATAATTTTTACTGTGGACTACATATTCTCGTAAATTTTGCTGAGGTAGCTGATCATGTAGTTCGAGATTTTGAAAAAATTGTGATAGTCCCTTGGGTGCAGAAGCACATTCCGATACAGCGAGATATGCTAGTTGTAATGAATGTGAAACTGTGCGGTTAATACGAACATTAGCCAAATGTCTGGCTAGAGGAGGTGACGAGAAAAGTGGGTGTTACATGGATTTTAAAACATTTTTGAACCAGAAGGATCAGAACGAAGACTCCCGCAAACGGAAAAGATCATCACTTTTGGTCCCATTTCGGGGAAGCCCGTTGAACATACGTTTCTATAATGCAGAAGTAGTGTTTTACCTATCCAATTTAATTCAGGAATTTTTTGACAAAGTTTGTATTCCTGCAAATCTACTTCATAAAGTTGTTTCATATGATGTCCATGAACCTTTGTATCTGTCGATATGTAAAGCTTTAGGACTCTGCTCAAAATTAATCACTGCTCCATTTTGGAGAGCTCTAGAAAGCAACTGTTCTCTTCAGGAAGCTAGTAGCCTGTATCGATGTTTATTCTCTTTTCTCGAAAGGCCCTGTAAATTAAAATGTTCCTTCACAAAAAGTCTATGGGAAGCAACATGTACGTGGTTATCTAGCCATATGTCCAATCTGTGTTTAGTTATTTGATTTTGTTACAGTGCATGTAACACCTTTTTACTAACATGTTTTGTTTTTTACTACCATGTTTTGTTTGTACAACAAAGAATTTTCTAGGATTGTCGACAGCAGAGCCCAGATCAAAATTATAGCATAATTTGACAATATCTGATCCTGATGGAGGTCTGCAGTAATCAGTCGTTTCATATTCCTAGAAAAATTCTTTTTTTTTTTAAAAGTTTGTTTATTAACGACTTGTGATTATGTACATTGGTTACATTGTAGCATAAAATATTGATGAGAAAAAAAACTGACTATATAATTTTCAGTTGTAAAACGTTTATCACAGCCAATCTGTATCTTGATTACTCAGTATCTTCACATTTGTTTGCGAGTCAGTGATTCAGTCTGTGGGATGTACAAGTTACCTAATAAGAACTTTTTATGATTTTTACTTAATCATATTAATTTTCACTCTGAATGTATGGACCAGTAAAACTTCTTAACTATATTGCAAGTAACTAAATTGCAAGTAAAGACAGTTATTTTATAGTTGCTAAATAATGGACTCCATGACTGTCTTACAAAGCAGATTTGTACTTCAATTTTAATATGTAAATTAAAAACATATTTTTTTATGACAGCTTTAGAAATGTACATATTATTCCACCATATGATGCAGGTAAATACTGTCATTGTACTAGTAAAATCTTTATAACTGTACTTTGTCTACTGATTGGTCAACCTCATTGATCTTTAAACCATATTAAATTTGGACTCACTGTAACAATTGTGTATATCATAAAAAAAACTATTCCTCATTGTCCCAGAACTTGTCTGGGAGATAATATTTTTGATTCTAAAATACGATATATGACAATCTCCCCCAAAATGTATCTACAAGCACATGTGAATGCATCTATTTGTAATGTAATTTGGGTGCTCCATGACAAAGGTGATAATATGTACCAAAATTAATGTTGCTTATTGGTATTATCTTATTTATTTGCAGAGACTGTGATAGTGAACAAGCAGCAGATCAGCTAGAAATTGTAAGTGAAATACTTTGAATAATTCACAGTATTCTGTATGTAAGTGCTCTAATGGACATTATTGTGAACATTCCACAGTTACATTGTTATTTAAATATTTTTTTAAAAATCGTTGAAGCACTAGTGGTGTCATAAAAAGTTTAATGATGATTTTTGACGTGTGGGTATATTTAAATTAAAAGAGTAGCTTGGACGGCAGCTGTCACAATTAGTGTTTCGCAAAGGAAAAATGCATTAATTATGTATCCTGCTGTAAATAGACAAAAACCTATTTACATGTTTTAATGAATTATATTGCATTTCTTGTATAATGACATGCTTAGTATAAAATGACAACTTTTGTCAGATAAGAGACGAACGAAAAGAGAAATTTTTTATGTCTTGAACAACATTTGCTTGCTTTGCCATGCATTGTAAATTACTAATATTGCATATTTTGAAACAATGGAAATTTTGATATTTTTGTTATAATTTTCTTATTCTTTGAATAAAGGCCCTGTAAATTAAAATGTTCCTTCACAAAAAGTCTATGGGAAGCAACATGTACGTGGTTATCTAGCCATATGAAAATTGTGTGTCAAGCTCATTTGCCCCAAACTAACCAAAAAGTTTTTCTTTCAACATCTACTGTTTAAGAATGAATTATTTTTGTGTCAAAAATTAGGAATATTCATAAAAATTATTGACCTGTTTATAAAAAATTTTTTTTAATCTGACTACAAATAGAATTTCAAGCTATTTTAATATATTACAATTATAGAAATTTTTAACTAGCATGAACCAACAAGGGACACAACTCCTACTGCACTAAAAAAAATTAACAAATTAAAAAAGCTATAAAACCTATTTGTGGTCCGAATTTAAAAAAGCACAGCATTTCATGAACAGCTAAATAATCTGTATGCATGTGCCAAATTTGGCTATGATATCTCTAAAGTTAAGAAAATGCTGCGTATAGTACCACTATTTGGCAGAAAAATAATTAATTCTTAAACAGTATTGAGCAGACCTTGTTTGCCAAAAAATTCATAAAAAATACAATTTCTGACATATTGCCATAAAATAAACTTTTATATGCTTCTCTCAAATAGCATTACAAATGTGCAAATTTTTACAGAGTTGCCATGCAAATAAAAAAAAATCATTGGTTCATGCTACCAGAAACGGTTATTTCCCCTGTAAGTCTTATACCTAACATGGTTCATTTCTTTGCCCACACTGTATTTAAAATTCATAGATATTTAATTTTTTAAAACAATTTTTTGCGTTTTTATTCCTGGATTTCAAGTTGAACTGAGTTGAATTACATTTGTGCATACCATTTAATCACTGGATCCTTTTATGTATGTGGAATATTCAGCCAATGCAAGTGTGTACATTAATTAATATAGGCAAGTTCAAATTTGCGTTTATTATAATACGTGCGTGCTACAATACTAAAGTTTTGTAAATACCGCGATAATATTGAGTTGTTCCGGCATGGTAATTCAATCTCGGTCATCAACCAGATTTTATTTTATATACATTTACGGGCTTCGATAGATATAATTTTTTTATAGGAATAGATAGAGGAAAAGTCACACAAAATGCAGCAACAAAAAAACGGGTTTAATATATACCAATAACAACATTATGTACCGCGATAATATAGCGTTCCGAGCTACTTGCAGTCAACCATTCACTGTTAAGCACTTTATGACAGATTGTTCTAACATGCAACCTACGCGTGATATTAGTCCTACCTATAAGACATAGCACATATTGATTTTGTTTAAGTGCAATGTCTTACGATCCGAAAAACCGCCTTGTGCCGTTAAAAATCAATCACTAGTCGAACAGTTTATTGTTACAGATGCCGAAAATTTTTGCCATTGCCCTAGAAATAGATGAGTCATAACGACATCTGTTGGTTGAAGTAAATTAGTATAAGAACAAATTATATCCCGGATATTTCATTTTTAGATAAGTAATTATTAAAGATCAAACAAATTTAGAGATTTTCTTTTTAAATGTGTCGGCTGCAAAAACTAATTTTATTTGTGCATGGCTGTTTTATCTTCTCTTCGTTTTTTAAACCGCTTGGTTTCAATGTACTAAGGCGGCGTATCCAGTAAGATTCCTTTTCTTTCCAGGTTTCAGAACTCCTGATTGGTTAGTAAGCAGATACAATAAGTGTTGTGCCACTGAAAGAGTCGCATGGGGAGGAGAAGTTTTCTGCGACCAGGTTTATGTAGAATTTCTTTGTCATGTAATCACATCTATAAAGACTGATCCTATTCTCCGACACACCGAAGGCTGCAGATCTTAAATTACATTCTCTGTTTTGCACGTTTGATTCATGAATGTTTAGTTTTTCTCTAGTCACCGTGTTAAGAAATGTCCTGGTCTTTATCAAGTATTTTTTTGCACCTTTTGCTCAACCAATACAATACGTTCAAAGGTCATCATTTTCGCTTTGTTTTCTATGGAAATACATTATTTGTTAAATTTTACCAAGCTAGTTGTCTTTCACTCTTTTCGGTTAGTTATTTTATGAGCATAGACACGTAATACATCTTATTAAAATGTTATACTTTTCACCTTTAGTTATTTATATACTTAGACCCTCAGCATTGATGACTGGGAGATCGGATCTGTTTAAAATTGTAATTGTCCATCTTTCTCCAAGGTTAAAAATAATACGGTAGGGAACATGCGACAGATCCCGTTGATTGGGAAGCTTCATATTTTCCTGTTACCAACATCTTACCATTTTATATTTAACTAATATGGTTGTTTAAATCAATGGTCGTTATTAAGCCTTTCGTATTTTTAAACATATAACCTATTGTATGGCGCTAATTAGCCTAAAAGTACTGTGACTTTCAAGTTGTTTTTAAAGAGTTTAATGTATTAGTATTTTCCAGAACTTATTAGTATTACCAGTTTGGTTTTATTGTAGCTTACAATATTACAAGTTAACACGATTACAAAGTGGTTATAAGGTTACAAGGTGGTTACGACGTTACAAGGTTACGAGGTGGTTACAAGATTACAAGGTTACAAGTTTACAAGATTACCATGTTACGACGTTACGTGGTTAGGACGTTACAAGGTTACGAGGTGATGTTACGAGCTATCTATATGTCTATATGTATGTACGTAGGTCTGTACATGTGGTCAAGCCACGACTATAGACGAAGCTAATACAAGAGTGCTGTATGCTGTCTGTACGTGTATACGTATGACTGTACTGTACAAGTAGTGGATCCGTGAAGGATGTGAACAGCCGACACAAGAGTGTCTCAACCCGAGGAACGTGGTGAAACTGTGTGGTTTATCGGTGGATGAATCGTGCAACTGTACAAGGGTCAAGAAGCATATGCTTATTCCAATTGTTGTTTAAATTGGTATATTTGTAATTACATCAGATTATTTTGAATCTTAGATGAGTTCCACTGACAGTGAATCTTACTGACAGTGCAGAACATTTTTAACGTATTTGAAAACTTGAGATTGTTTCAATACCTAGCTGTGTCTGTACGTGAAACTATATGATTATTTTAGTGTGTACTATTATTTGAAATTGAGTTTTCCTTAAGCCTGATATATATATATATATATATATATATATATATATATATATATATATATATATATATATATATATATATATATATATATATATACATATATATATATATATTAATGGTTTCTTATATTATCAATGTGTGATAGTATAGAGTGATTGAATCTAGTGTATATTGGGCGATTGTGAGAATCATTGTATTTTTACATCATATTAGTTTTCTTTACTTATTAAGTTAATACATTTTTATCTTTCACGCCTTGTGTTTGAATTATTAATTTGATCCAATACCCACTCGGTTACAATTCTGTTACAGTCACTATTGCTCTATCACTCTGTCACCTCTTCAGCCATTCACCTGTTTCAGCTGAGAATATAATAATTTAATCCGTTTAATACCATTCACAGGTTCATGTATAACATGATGCGTACACGTAAGTGGAGTGCGTAATTATATCGCAATAACCCGGTTCATAGGAGAACCTGCATCTGACGAGAATCTTGCAAAACCTGATTACATTCTCTCGTAACTTAATTCATGCAACATTCATGTGAATAACAAATTGTTTGTTCAGTTGTATACTGGTGAGCTTGATAACAGATTATAATAACATCTAACATTACATTAAATAGTCTGAAACTATAAAATAAAGCGCATTAAGTATTAGAATAAAAGAATTCTATTCTATCATACAAATAGGAAAATACACTTTACATACCTCTACAGCTGAAGATTAGTGACATAAGATGTATTGCTTATTGTCAAGACTTTCCGTTGTGGGAAGTTTGTATGTATCATGAGCCAATGTGTTGCAATGAACGGCTTGAGCGTTCAAGGTAAGCCAGTTTCACTATCTTAAGCACTTTGTATCGTGCAGCATCCAGGGAACCGAACTCACTACATCATGTATGATACAGATCAGCCAGTCTCAGTAACTTTCACTGGAGATACAATGTACTCTTCCATAATATTAATGGACAGAATTATTTGCTTGGAATGTTTGTGAATTCAGAGAAGGACATCTCGAATCATATTATTGTGATTCATCAAATTACGTCACAAATCTTCACGTCACTGGCTACTAAATGCACATGAGTACATTTAGCATTGGACACATATTTCATACACCATTGGAATTTATTTAGATCGTTATTCATTAGAAATAGTGACATAATATAGTTTGGCCTATTTTGGACTTAACTTGCAGCGCACTAAGTTACTGTTAGAGGCCCTGAGTGGCTCTCTATTACGGATCACTGCCATCTCATCGCTGTCTGCGTGGGTTCGATTCTAAGATTCGGCTAATGTAGTTATGTGAGAAAGCTTGCCAGTAGTTTCTCGTGGGTAGGTGGTACTTTCCGTGAGTTTTCCCGGTTTCTTCCTTAACCAATAATACTGGCAGTCATGTATAGCCTATCGTGTGCTTAAAAATGGCGTTAAACCCTATAACAGCTACAAGTTACTGTTAATTATGTACTTTTTTCTTGGGACATAAATAATTGGGTAACTTTAACAAAACATATTTTGTCTCGCTTTTTCTTATTATTTAGATTTTGACGATATAGTCGTAATGTATATTATGTATGATTTTAATGAAGGTTATTTATTTAGTTCATCAGTTAAAGTTATGATTTTAATAAACATCATCCATTGTAACGGTGATTCTCGAAACCTTTTTCTGTATGATAGATCACAAATGGGTTAGCTATCAAGAAGGTGGTTGTACTAATAAATCATCTTCCAGGTCGCTACACAGTGAGCATGTCCAATTATTCATACTGCTAAAGTAAAATATGGAGATTTTTATGTCACCTGTATGTCATCAGCGTGGTTTATTGCCACATTTGCCACTTCATTTATATGGCAGGGTTATGGTGAGACGTTCTGCAGGTCAAAATATATTAACCGCCATGGTAACTAAATTGTATTAAATGCATTGTATCATCCGGTTACTTCCCGATAAAAAAAGTTATAATAGTTGAACTGTTTAATAGAAAGTTAATTCATGCATATACGTTATTATCATTATTGTTGTTGTGTTCAGTTACTTTTATTCTTATTATTATTTGTAAAGCTTTAACATTAATTACATGTTAAACCTTGATACTAAATCTTGCAGCTGAAAATGCACGACTGCTTAATTATTTAATAATAGTAAATTAGTTTGATGAGTTTAGATATAAAGATATTCGCGCTTTTGTTACGTTGACTTTATTTGTTTCCGATGTAACGTGATCAATTATTTAATTAGGTTTTATAACGTCAAAGATTTAGATTAAGTTTGTTTGAGATTTTGAACCTTTCTTTGCTTTATTAACTTATGGAAAATTTAAGGGATAGGTATATGATAACCCAAATATCACCTTTCAGATTTTGAAAAATCCCAATGCATTTGGGAAACATGTCAGAGCCGTCTTTCTTTATTTACATTATATTTATAATTTTATACAGCATCTCCTGTACCAATTTGTTTTCTTCTTTATGTTGTATTTTGCACGTGGTCCTAACCCTGGCAAGAATGCGGTATAGTTTGGTAGCATTAATTAAACTCCAAATTGCGACTGCCCTTATTTTCACTTGGCAATCAATATTCCTCAATATCTAACTTATCCATCGTCTTTCAAACAGTATTGTGAGGAGATTTGCATCCTTTACTTAAAAATGTTCTTTGATATTTAGTAAAGCACGTTTTTGTTTGGGTTTTCCCCCCTACCAATATGTACCGTTTTCAGTAGCTTGCAACCTAGTGTGTGTGTGTGTGTGTGAGAGAGAGAGAGAGAGAGAGAGAGAGAGAGAGAGAGGGATAGAGAGAGGGAGAGAGAGAGAGATTTGTTGATTGATATGGAGCTACATATATGATAAATGAAATATAAAATTACAAGTTGAATAACATAACAAAAGGAAGGTACAATTCTTAAATAAGGAAAAAACGATATTGTCTCCATTTTACGCAGACATATAATAAAATATTTCACTCGTGAAGTGGCCATATGTTAATAATAACATTGCTATGTTTCCAATCCAGAAGCGAAACATGTCTACTCACTAGAATATGTACATTTTCTAAATCATATTTATGAACCAAAACGTCAATTAGAATGGAATTTGTTTTTCAATTTTGTACCAGTGTGATTAGCACGTTAATGACTACATAGATACAAAATGTAGGTACATTTACACAAGATAATTCTAATACATCAACCTGATACAAATTCAGCTTGTACACGTAACGCTTCAAATTGTGGACTTTGTCAAATGAATGACTGATTCGTACGGATTTGAATTGTTTATTTTCATTCACACGTTCATTGTGCAACATCATTGAGCCATCATGTCAAGAACATAACATAAATTATCAAGCTTGCTTGCAGAAATAAACAAACGAGAACGTCACGATTTTTAAACTAGGTGTATTATAACGTAAATTGCATATTGCTATAAATATTACATGCTCCTCAAGTCTCCATGTGGGATCGCACAAAAGGCTGGTTAATGCATTACTTATTTCACGCAGCTATTGTATATAAGCGTCACCGTATTTCACAATGGGCTGACGAAAACAAAAGTAGTAGTCATACACATGTATGTATTGGTCTGCAAATAAAAGTTGTCTAAGAACGCCCCTCCAATTTGTATCAAACGTAAGCAACATTTGTTCTTGGTGAAGCTGATGCCTTGCTGCATACATATTTTGTACAGCTTTTAAATGAATTTCTTTCTTAGGAACTCCTCGTGTAAAGATGTGCCAGTCCTCGTTAGTTCGAGTCTCGTTCGACCAATGTGGATAGGTACTAATGCTTGAAAGTATCTTCCTGGGACTTTCTTCACCAAATATACAGTCTCTTCGTATAGCCTACTACATGCTGAAAAACGGCGCTAAACATCGAACCAGGCCATCCTAGCATTTATAACAGGCGAATTTACTTTTGTAACTAAGAGCATTCCAAAGTTTCCTTTCTCATGCATAAACACTGATTTATTTAATTTACTGCTTAAACCATAGCAAAGAAAAATGTTTAAAATGTTTTTTATATTCCTTTTCATGTGCGATACAAGAATTAGTACTATGTTTATTAAAACCATATTAACAAATCGAGCTGTGGATATAACGTCATTGATGGCCCATACAAATTACTGACTGCCATCATGTCTGATCGTTCGTTGTTATTTATATTCGCCGTTTAAACAAGGTTTCTTTGTGAAACGTAATCCGATTTGTTTTCTATTCATAATTATTATTTTGTGATAAGAAAACGTGAATTTGTTTAGGTATTGAAAATTAAAGTATATAAGAATATATTTTGGATTAAAATGCCGAAGCTTTAAAGTGATACAAAAAATCGAGTTATTTTTAATAAATATAGCGTTGCCAGTGAGAGTACCTTTAAAAAACTCATTCGTACTTTTGTCGGATATGTTCTGACCTCGTGAGTGATATTTTTAAAGTATATGCCTTGTTTCGCAGAAGGAAAATTAGTGTTAATTTAGAATGTCTGGATGATGCAGTCAATAGGTATCAAAAGAGACACAGAGAAAGAAGATGGAAGACAAAAATGGATTAATAGGTGATTAGAACTGTGTCAACCAAAGAGCAGCAGATATACTAAACAGACGTTTTGCTAGAACGTCAGAAATTTAACAAAAGTAAGGTTTCCTACTAAACTGAAGGAAATACAGATCATTAACGTCAGACATAAGCCTCTAACTGGCTGAGAGTTTTTCTATTGTGTTAGTTTATTTTGTTACTTTTTTTGTCGTTGTGGTTTTACACAATTTTGTATGTGCTTTTTCTTTACCCGCCGGACATTTCATTGAGGTCGCATCCTCTCTGCTGCTGTAACTAAATAATTATTAGATCACTATAGTTACCCGAATCTTACACAGCTAGATTAGCTTGAAATTTGAAGCATGCAAGAAATTACATCCACTTCGTAATTCTGTGAGACATAAATTACAAGAATGTCAGGAATATCACATGGATTTTGACTGGATTCGCTTGTATAATCATTTTAAATTGCTAAAGATCATCATCCGATTTTTTTGTTTGGTCTGGTTTGCTGACACGTTTTAGAAAAAAAGGTGGGTACAGATTGTATTGATGCGATATATGATCGACGAAAAATTACTGATTTTTCATGAAATAAGTGAATCAATTATATCACATCTTCCACAGAAAGAAGTTCGGTTACCACAGAAAACAATATTCTGATGATGAAAATCCCGATAGAACCGATTTTGAAAATAAAACCGCAAAAGGTCTTGGCAGAAGAATAATCGGTACATTTACCCAAGGCGTACGAATAGATAATAAAGGACTCTATACAATATTGTTTATGGACGATGCTGAACTTGATTTTATAATTGATGATGCAATCAAGAGAATTATATTCGTCAGTCAAAAAAAAACCCACGCTTGCTTGTATATCGGAATTAAGGTACAGTTGTTGATTACATTCATGGCGATTCACCGAAGTTTACTCGTTTATGATCTTCAATGCCAGCATACGATTCGATATATTTACAATCGATGATAAACAGACGTCCTACAACTGCAATTAGAATTGCTACAGATTAATTTTATTTCAAAAGAAAATATTTAGAATTGCTGAAAAATTTTATATAAGCACTGCATAATGGGGAAAATGGAGAATAAAACAAGAACTGTTATATAATTTGTTTGAATCTGTAGACGTTAAAACTAATGATATTTGTTACAAAAGTAATCAAATATCAAAATAATTATCTGCTCCGTCAGTGTAAGATCACGTGACTAGACTTAATACAGTTTATCTCATTGGACCGGGTGGTTCGTCAAACGCTTGATATGATCCTTTTAACCACTACACACACAATCGCCAGAGAGACTGTTGACTGTGGTCTGCTGTTGTACATTAAACAATAACAAAGCAGATTGTTCCCGACTGATTAAAGATGGATACAGAACGTTTAGGTTGAATTGATTAATAATAATATAGAGTTTGGTATCATGAATTTAAAAATGATCATTAACAATGAATAATTTAAATAGCTGATTGGCATAAAAACAATATACATTTGGTGTGCTTTGTTATATATGAATTGTTCATACATACTATAAATCTTGTTATACATATTTTCCAGACCTTTCTGTTGACATGTAATGCATAAGTGCGCGATATTATCACTCTTAAATGTTTTGAATTGATTTTGTAAAATATATTAAAATATATTATACTAGTTTATATTTTTATCAGTAACAATGAGTTGTTCTTGACAACTTGGAAGCTTTAGGAAGGGATATTACATTTTACTTTTGCTGTGTTGTTTGATACAGTTAATATTTGTATAATGTGAAACATATATAGTTTATATTTGACTCCGTGCTAGAATGTTAAATTTGTAATGACTTTAAGGTGATCTAAATAATCTCTATTCTACATTGTTGAACCCCTAAAACAGCAATTCAAAATGTTTACTTGTATGTACATTGCTAGAAACATAATCCATATATTTTTAATTAATAATTAATAATAATTAATATTTTTAACGTTAACATATAATGGTTTATTAGAGACGCATATTTGTACTGAACTCTGGGCGTATTGAAACTTTAACTGACATAATACTGTTATTTAAACACAATGCTTGCAGCTCACATTCTTTATTTCTAAGAACTGGTTTTGAAACTACATTGGAATTACAACCGTGTACAAATTCCATCAGATGAACATACACACTCGGGAATAAACAGCACTGACACTTTGTATTGCACATCGCGAGCTGGTTCTTTTACTTTATCTAGCATTAAATCGATTTAGATGAAATTATCTAAGCTATATGAAGTATACAGTCCTTATTTAAACTAAGTGCAGTTTACTTTCTCTAAAGGGCTAGTTAGAGTCCTAACAATATATCGCGTACAGTCCTAAAAATAAATGTTCAAGTTTACTGTATATACAGCAGGCACCTCTTAAAGGAAACGTTCGAGTTCTAACTACAGTCAAGATGCAGTCCCTAAAGGAAGCGTTCGAATTCTAACATGTTCAAATACTTATAAAAAAAGCACCAAACAAAAACATATCTGTTCATTTGATTCGGATATTATGCTAACAAACATTGTAAACTAAAGTAATTACCTGAGTTTCCATTTTCTACAACAGGACATGGACGTCGTCAATTGTAAAGGTAGAAAGTTAGGTAGACTCTACTTTAATTGATTCAAGAGTCCATCATATGACAAGAGTACAACGGATATTGCCATTATTCCTAAATTATGAACAGATACATGAAGAGTATTTGGATTCTGCACAACTCTAAGCGAACGTAATACTTAAACATCGTTTATTATGCAGACAATAACATCAATACAAGAGAGAGAGAGAGAGAGAGAGAGAGAGAGAGAGAGAGAGAGAGAGAGAGAGAGAGATGACAATTACGACAATTTTCAATCCAGAATATTTTGGGATATCCACCACTATCTAGCGCTACAAGAATGTTAATTTACGCTGCGTTAAGCATGTATATAAAATTCCATTATTTAAAGGAGGTTTGGTTCCTAAAATAATATGTATCCGAACTACTTCTGTTTTTACCATTGTCTTATTATTATGTAACTTCTTGCGAAACATAAGCATCCATGCTCAGGCTGTTAGTACGTTAGGTTACCAGTTGTGTTTGTGTCGTGGCCACATTACGAATACACAAGCTTTAATTTAGACGAGAAATGACCTTCGTACGCCAGGTTTGACCATTTGACCATTCGATATCTTTTCAGATGGACAAGAATATTTTTTTCAATACTTTCCGAAATTTGGATCTAACAGCAGAAACGAAAGCAATGATAAACATTGACAATATATGCAATATTGATATTTTAAACTGACAGTAACCGAGACAGATTGTATATTATATTCTACATGATAATGTTAAATAAAGACAAATATTTTCTGCAAATAAAATATTTACAATCTACTGTTGATATTGTGCTGCAATTAGATCCTTAAAGA
The DNA here is from genome assembly GCA_030141615.1 of Unio pictorum. NCBI lineage: Eukaryota > Metazoa > Mollusca > Bivalvia > Unionida > Unionidae > Unio > Unio pictorum. Next base: position 11,369,581 of record JARLTB010000291.1, read on the forward strand.
ACATATAATGTATATACTAAAGCACATATTATACTGTATTTAAAGTACAATTTGTGTTATATGTGATTTGTTTTTGTAATCAACTGCAATTGTTACTCATTTATCTCTTTGTTATATTGTGTTGTGTTACTCATTTATCTCTTGGTGTTGTGCATATTAAGGACAGCAAATATTTATACACGTATTTATCAAACTGTCACAATTAAAATAGCGATACACGTAGCCTGCATTATAAAAAGACTTCCAACCATCTCAATTTATAATACCCTCTATACCTACGTTTAATATTATTCGATGCAAACGTTGCTACCTCGTCCTGGGCCGAAATATAATTAACTACCTAGCCAGGTACCTATGTCTTCAAAGACACATCGGACGGAGGGATAGAGATTGATACATCCAGATGGCATATAATGCAGAGATGATCTGATGCAAGTTCGTGGGATACAAGGGTGGACCGTTAAGTATTGTTATAAGGTCTATGAATAATACAGTCTTAATGTGATCATGTTTAGTGGGGTAACTGACTTTTTAAAGTTGAAAACATGAATGAAATCTAGAAGTTTTGATGCAATGTGATAGTTAAAATGTTCATAAATAATCAGGTTGTCACCTATCAAATTTCAGCACTCCAGGAGATTCGGATACTGCTCCAATAATAGAGACTGCCTCTCTTTTTTTTGTTTCAACTAAGAGTAGGGCAGTAGAAGCAGAAAAATGGACTGCCCATTGTTTCAGTGTGAGTCTTGCGTGGACGGGTTGAAATGATGTGTTGTATAATTTGAACATTATGGTGTCCTTAAGACGTATAACCATGGTATTCATTGTGATGACAGCAATTACACCACACCACATAAACTAGAAGTAGTGAAAAATAACTAAATACAGCTAGCTACAAGGTCCAGACGATTAAGCAGATTATAAACCTTCATAAGGATAAAGGTAATATTTAATAATCTAACACGGGTGATACAGGGACTCGGTAAATAGGATGTGAAATTGTAGTGAAAATATTTAAGAAACAAACGCACGGTTCTTTCTGAAAATCGTCTGGATGATCAATCCTTCGGTGAAAGAAATATATGTTAATTATTAGTTTTGTGCACTGTTTCTAATAACAGCCACTATCATAACGTTAAAGCCAGTTCTGGTCATTCAATATAACTGGAAGGCGGTAAAGAATAAAGTATTACAAATCTGTTTCATTAAATCGGGAAAAACATATAAACTTAGATTTGAAATCTATGTTTACTACCATGTTTGATAAAGGCAGAATGGCATTAATATCAACCACAAAGAAACTAATAAAAAGGTTAGAATGCATGCAGTTCGAATTGAATAAGATATGGTTTGGGTATCATTTTTCGGGATTCAAGACGCAACGTTGTTATCTCATATGATCTTTATCTCTCTTGCTAAAATGATATAATGACCAGATCTAGATGACAATTCTTCACGGTATCGTGGAAAATGATGAATTGTTTGCTGCGTCATTATTTTCGTTTAAAGGTATCATTTTTATTACTTTAATGGTATTGCAAAGAACGTGTTCTTGGAATATATTCGATAGGTTACAATTTATTCTTTGAAGTTAGCAAAGGTGATAAGATTGTTGAAATGAAACAAAAATACTTGTAAATCTATTAATGAGATTGTTCTTTGTATGCACAGGATTATATACTGTTTGTCTTGTAGATTTCAATGTAATTTGTCAATTTCATTCCTTTATTGGACATGTTTAATTAGTTAGTACATTATGATTTTTTTTCTTAATGCTACTTTCTATTTTTCAGTTAATAGTTTTTTATTTGTTTTGTTACACTCGATTCCTAATTTAGTCGAACGTTGCTTTTGGTCATATTGACTGTAACTTACTGTCGTCATTTTTGTACCACATGAAGATTTCGCACGAAGAAAGGCATGCTTCGATAAAGCAATACATTATTTATGCTGATCTGCATTCTATGTTTGCGCCGTTAGCTGTTTGAATTTAAACAAAGTGTCATTTTGGAATACAGGAGATGCAAATGAACGGAAATAACTGATTGTATTGACTCTCATAATGGCTTTAGTGAATAATTCATTGTTATATGATTCACCAAATATCAACCTGACCAGCATTTGTAACTGAATATGTGTCTGTGTTCTCTGATCATGTTATTGTATACCGCTTGGTTAACCAGCAAAGATCCCACTTATGTAGCATGCTTCACAAAGTAAGTATATTGATAATGAATAATGTGCATGTAGGAATTTTTGTTTTTGTTCGTGTTAAGAGACACTATTTCAGCTTCATTCTATATAAGTAAATAACTACTTCGAAGAGTCAATTCCATGTTAGACATGGACGCAGCTACGGAGATACACAAATGGAGATACACAAATGGTGAACTGCTAAAGCATATTGTAGAGACTTGAGAATATTCCCTCTTTTATAGTATTAACTGGTAAAGAGTTATTTTGAATTGTTATGTAATTTGCTTTAAACAGAATGTTTATTCCATTACACAACATTGTAATGTAATAGTGTATTACATAATATTGTAATGTAATAGTGTATTACATAATATTGTAATGTAATAGTGTTTACTTGATTTGCTTTTGTCCATAATATAATTCAGTTAAGTTTGTTTCTCACAGATTTTGTTTATATGCTTTTTTATGTCAACAACTAATAATAAAAATATTATATCGAGTTCCTGACCTTGTTTCAAAATCAGTGGCAGTTTTAGTAAACGTTTTAAAAATAAATTAAAGATATTCTTTTTCAACGTAAGAATTGCCATGTTGAGTCAATGTCATACCTGAACTACGTGAAAAATATCATATAAAAAACTAACTTCCATTTTTCCAGAGCAATTAACTTTTGACCCCCATCTGGGAACCTATTTTGATATTTGATTGTCTTATAACTGATGGTATGATAAGAATATCTTTCATTAGTGTCTTAACGATTGAGACGTCAAGTTGTTTAATGATGTGTCCAATTCGAGGCTGAGAATTCGCTTTCTTCAAACTATTGAATTTTCAGTGATTATTTTCCCTGGAATAACAACAGTGCTCTAGCTTTTTAACAAAGACTTTTACTGGAATTATACGAAATTAAACGAAACTTATAATAATTTTTGTATGTTGCAACAAGAGAATGTTGACACATCAGAACAATGCTGAATATTACTAGACCTTTTCATTGACATGACTTTCTTTAAGTCTTGCAAATTGGTTTGGATTTCATTCGTAAAACTGGAAGTCCCTATTTCTTATTATTTTACAATTTTTAGGAAAGAAAAATAACGTATCTGTTAAATAGTAAAACGCTTGTTATATTCACTCTTTTCTGTTACTTATGGTAAGACGTATACTGAAAAAAACTGGGTGATCTTCCTTGGGATACAAATCGAGGCTAAAATAGTTTAAAAGACGTCGTTTTTATATCAAAAAAACTAATTCAGCTAGTTTCGGGATTTTAAACCCAAAGTATTGTTTTAGAATTATTTACTGAAATAAACGTGCTTTTCTTACTATGTCATTAAAAGTGGGAATCTATCTTTTAAATCCTGCTGGGAGCTGCTAGACTAAAATAAATGAATCGATTCGGCTTCTCAGAAAATAAGATTTTTTCTGAGACGAATACTTCTTTATTAAAACAAGAATTACAAAATATTTTTTCTAATATTTCGAGTAAGGAATACTTAAATTTCAGAACGAAAACAAATGCAACTGCAATTTGATAAGGAGAAAGACGAGAAACAAATGCAGTTGTAGAAAGAACAAATGCACTTGCAATTGGAGAAAAAGGAGAGAGATAGAGAGAGACAGACATACAGACATTCAGACACATAGAGAGAGAAACAGAGAGGTTCACATGAAAATGCAAATATTAATGGTGAAGGAAGAAAGGAAATATAAATTTAAAATAGAGCATTAATGAAAAGCACATTTCCCATTTTGATACAAAATCAAGATTTAATGTTACTAAGAATTTTAGGATAATAATATCTATTATAAAAAAAGAAGAAAATAAATATTTTAATTACTTTAAAACCGTTGCTGAAAATTTGAAATGGCCAAGGGAGCACTGGTACGGAGCCCCAGAGAGGACACGAGGAAAAAAATATTATTTCGTTCCCTCAAATTAATAATTTGTTCCCTCAAGTTAGCATTTCGTTCCCTCAAATTAATAATTTGTTCCCTCAAGTTAGCATTTCGTTCCCTCAAATTAATAATTTGTTCCCTCAAGTTAGCATTTCGTTCCCTCAAATTAATAATTTGTTCCCTCAAGTTAGCATTTTGTTCCCTCAAATTAATAATTTGTTCCCTCAAGTTATCATTTCGTTCCCTCAAATTAATAATTTGTTCCCTCAAGTTAGCATTTCGTTCCCTCAAATTAATATTTTGTTCCCTCAAGTTAGCATTTCGTTCCCTCAAATTAATAATTTGTTCCCTCAAGTTATCATTTCGTTCCCTCAAATTAATAATTTGTTCCCTCAAGTTAGCATTTCGTTCCCTCAAATTAATAATTTGTTCCCTCAAGTTAGCATTGCGTTCCCTCATATTAATAATTTGTTCCCTCAAGTTAGCATTTCGTTCCCTCAAATTAATAATTTGTTCCCTCAAGTTAGCATTTCGTTCCCTCAAATTAATAATTTGTTCCCTCAAGTTAGCATTTCGTTCCCTCATATTAATAATTTGTTCCCTCAAGTTAGCATTTCGTTCCCTCATATTAATAATTTGTTCCCTCAAGTTAGCATTTCGTTCCCTCAAATTAATAATTTGTTCCCTCTAGTTAGCATTTCGTTCCCTCAAATTAATAATTTGTTCCCTCAAGTTAACATTTCGTTCCCTCATATTAATAATTTGTTCCCTCAAATTAGCATTTAGTTCCCTCAAGTTAATAATTTGTTCCCTCAAGTTAGCATTTCGTTCCCTCAAATTAATAATTTGTTCCCTCAAGTTAGCATTTCGTTCCCTCAAATTAATAATTTGTTCCCTCAAAGTATTAGTTTGTTCCTTCAGATTAGCGTTTCGTAGTAGTTATAGGGGATACCGTATGCTATATGGAAAAATACATTACAGCCCCACCCACCCCCAGCCCCACCCCGGAACTTTTTGGGTCAACACTTTTTAAATCACGCTGGGAGAGTTTAGGGTCAGTGGAAATTTATCATGGAGAATATTAGGACTGTATCGCGACTAGGGAAAGTTAAGTTGTTGTATAGGGACAATAGGAATGGAACAGGTGTGGTGACGTCACGGTACTTAACATGGGTAACAATGCTACAACACATGGAAGAGAGAGTGGACATATGCAAAGACTTATATAACATATACGACATGCAATATACCGTCACAAACAATTCACAATTTTATAAAGGACTGAAAAAACAACATTACAACATTGGTTTAGGCAAGAAAGCAATTCTTTTCGAGGCATATGAGTGGTCCTGAAAATGACCATTGTCTCTTTCTTCTTCTTCTTCATCATCATCATCATCATCTTCTTCTTCTTCTTCTTCTTCTTCTTCTTCTTCTTCTTCTTCTTCTGTCGTTCCATCAGTTCCTGACTTTCTAAATGATTCCTTTCTTCTTCTTCCTTTCAGTCTCTGGAATCCAATCAGGATGTCCCATTGCTCTAACTTGTTTCTTTAGCTTCATCCAGTTGTTATTCAGTCTTTCAAACTCCTCTTTTTTCTGCTGTCTTTTTCCTTTATGTTGTCTTGTTCCTTTCTCTCCATTGTCGAGGTATCTAATCTTGTTCACCTCTACATCCAACAGTTTTCTCATCATTCTTTCCGCTTTCTTTAACTGGTCTACTCCCCACTTCAAAAATGACCATTCTGTCCAATACAACGTATCAAGTGGTGTGGTCCTTCAAGCTTCCCACTCTCACATATTTGGGTGTAATACATATGTTCAATTTATTTACTTACTCCACTATCATACCTTCTAGCAAATCTGTCGCTAATTTTAAACTGGTTACAAAGTCTAGGCTACCTGGATACTTCAATTTCTCAAGCTTTTATACCACATATTCTACATCCATCAATAAAAACAAACTGTGTTTTAAATTACTAAACAAATCGATTGCCATCTTCTTAGACTATTTAATGTTGAATGGCGCGAATTTGTTGTTGGATTAAATAAATTAATGGATTAAAGTCGCTTTTGCAAACTAAGTGCTTTTTCGACTGGTTAATGTCCGAATGTCGGACTAATTAATTGGTTGGTGTTGTAGTGAATAAAACCACCGCAGCAAGCCATGTTAAACATTGCGAATGTCGCATTTGATACATGTCTGGTCGCAACAAAGCAGAAAGACGCCCGGCGAGGAGTAATAAAGTTTTTCCAATCAGAATGCGAAGAGTAATGCAGTTTTTCCAATTAGACCAATTTAGTTTTAATAGGAGAACATATGTACCAATCAATATGGATTCGTATAACTATGACGGAGCGCTTGAGTTAATAATGTCAAGCACGGACGTGAAGGAAAACAACCCTTGCTCTCACTTTACATTTTATCTACGATCCATAGAGAAGGAAAGATAAATATTATTATATACCATTTTTAAAAATCTACTTTCGACACACGTTGAATAGTAAAAAAACCAACCACATCATATTATCAAAAACCCCAATATATACTCTACACATTGAGAAAGGAAACAATAACCACAATATACTATCAAAAGCCACAAATATATTATCAACTTTGAAGTGAAGAGCAAAAATCAAACCACAACAAAAATACTATCCACACACAGCAAGGAGAAAATAACAACAATATACTATCAAAAAACACAAATATGATATCAACACAGAAGGGAGGGAAAACAAACCCCAATATATACTATTCCCACAAACGCATAAAACAATATATTCGATTACACACACACACACACACACACGTAAATCAATGAGTGTTTTAATCACACTACTCCACTTATACAACAATTGGCAATTAGGATAGTCTCTTTTCTAGAGATTTGGTTTGAAATGAGAAGGGCTAGGATTTTCTTTAGAATTTCAGATGCACCCGGTTATCTCCCAGGCCGTGCCCTACACACGCTGCGTCTGCTCCAATCTTGCTCTCAATTCACAGTGCAGATGGGAGTTAACTGGCTTCATTATCCAAGTCTTTTCTTTGGATGATAGTGAAGACTTCCCCATATCTTCTTCAATTCCACTTTTTGGGATGCATTACTGGTACTGATTGTGGTGCTGGTACAGGATGTTGTGGCTGTGGATGTCGTACTGCTAGTGCTTGATGTGGAGGTGTCATCGCCTCAGGCTTGACCTAACAGACAGGGAACATCATGAGGTGAGGCAGGATAGGCTTTAACGTTTCCCCTACTTTCTTTTTTTCCTTCTCCTCCTCCTCCTCTTTTCTGTTTGATTTGGCTATAGTCTACGTAGCCAGTTCATCCAGGATAAGCGTGATATATTCCAAGTGCATCTAAAGTTAGATAAATTTTAAAATTCTACTGCTCATTTTTACAGTTGACAGGTCAAAGATGGGTAGCCAGACTGACGAGCTCTTCCTTTACATACTATAAGCGTAAACGAAAACATCCCCAATATACCAAAATTCACAACTATTCATATGATCACCAAAAATGCGATCACATTTTCTATAGCTTCAAACACTAGTTACAAACACATAGAGACTACTTGAAAAGCTGGGGCAATGAAGAGCTTATAGAGACACTTCTAACAATATCAAACAAATTAAGTTCTTATAGACACACTTCTATTTTTTAAACATAAACATACAATGTTTGTCAATTGAATTAGTACCTCTATTCTAGAATAATGGTGTAGCCCTGAAAGAGTAGGAGAGAACGCTTTTTTGTCGATACGGCAGTCCACAAATCCTCTGTCCGGTTCCTGCTGTTGTTACTGCAGCTCTCTCTCTCTCTCTCTCTCTCTCTCTCTCTCTCTCTCTCTCTCTCTCTCTCTCTGCTGCTACTGAAGTCTGTACTTCTTCGTCCATTCTTCTATCTCCTTAATTTCCTCTCTGGAGAGGTCTTCTATTATGTATTAGGTCACTTTTGACTTTATCTCTTCAGTTTTCCGTATCGGACTTTGTCTGACACGGTGTAAATTAACATAAACTTCGTTCAGCTTAGCTGGTCTTGAACACATCTTCATAGGATGATGGATCAAGAATGGATGGTCAGACTTCTTCTTTATTTGAATTAACAAGGTGTGCGCACATTACGTACATGTACCTCGAATTTATGACTACACAGCGGTCTGTTTATTGTTCATATGGGAAGGAATCAGTGCTTCATCCCCCAGACGTTTATGTGCCCAGGGGGCACTGTTAATTTGGCCTTGGTTCATGGATACATATAGGCCCTTTATGACCCGAATGGTGGGCCATCATGAGTGGGAATGGACCCAGCGCGCTGATATATGGTTTCCAGCTGAGGCAAAGGATGAAGGGTACGTGAAGGCAGATGACTGTCCACTGTAGATTTGTCCGCTGTTTCCTGGTGATTTGGTATAGTGTGGCGTTATGCATGAATTTTTAATTTTTGGTTAAATAGATTGGTTTCCGAAAGTATCTGAATTTTTAATTTTGAGAAATTATTCTGTGCTGTTTTAAGAAGAGTTTATTACAACGCCAGTGACTGCTAGTGACTAATTAAAGTGTTTAGTTCATAAGTTGTTTATTTGTTTATGTTATCGCTTTGTGCGGCCGGGCCTGTTGGTCCTGGGTAAGACTACTTTATATAAATAAGGTGGGATTTTTAAAATAAAAAAATACATTTTTGGGTCATAATTAATTTTCTTAGCTATTTAGGTGCCGCACTGTGCATCCAGGCATGATGGTCCTGGGATATTAGACCATCTTATACAGTTAAATGTTTGGGGTCTTGACTAATTTTCCTAGTTAGTTTGGTGCCTCCTTGTCAAGCTGGGCTTGATGGTCCTGGATTTTAGACCACCTTATATGTTCTAAGTTTGGATTATATTTTTGTGACCTAATTATGGCGAATGGGTTATTATTAATTATCTACAGTTACTAATTTGGTAGTAGGGTTATAGTTGGTTAGTATAGATCAAGTATGTAGAGGAGAGAAATTTGTTTTTTTTATAACTTTAATTTTTAAATAACTGGAGTCCATGCATCTAAATTAAACACATTAAACACCTTCAATGAACCCATATGATGTGTATTGCTCTTCAACGAGCCCATGTGGAGAGCAATGTTCTTACGATGCTGACGGCTAGTTGCGGAAGGGGGGGGGGGGTATTGGTGTTGGTGGAGAAGTATCCATTTCCGACTTGGAACAGCGCAAGGCTCGGTGCATCATTCTTCTGTCTCTGGTTATTTTAAAAGAACATCTAAGTCTCGAACGGTTCTTCCTTTCTTAGTCTTTCTATATATATATATATATATATATATATATATATATATATATATATATATATATATATATATATATATATATATATATATGGGTGTGAAGGCCTCTGTCGGTGTGTCTTCGTCCTCGCTTTCTGCAATGTCCTTAATGCGGAGAACAGGAATCCCTGACTTGGTACCGTCCAGGGCATTAATAAGAGTTTCTCGTCGGCCCCAAATCTCTATACCAGTTAGTTTTTATGTTGACTTTAAACGTACTCGGGGTAGGGTGCGATGGGGTGGGGTTTGGATCTCTGTACTTTATTTTCCCATAGACCCTACTGTATCTCCTATAACTACTTTTAGTTCCCCCAAAATAATAATTCGTTCCCTGAAATCAATAATTTGTTCCCTCAAGTTACTATTTTGTTCCCTCAAGATAATAATTCGTTCCCTCAAATTCACATTTCGTTCCCTCAAATTAATTATTTGTTCCCTCAAGTTATCATTTCGTTCCCTCAAACAATTAATTCGTTCCCTCAAATTACTATTTCGTTACCTCAAAATAATAATTTGTTCCCTCAAATTAATATTTCGTTCCCTCAAATTATTATTTCGTTCCCTCAAATTATTTTTTCGTTCCCTCAAGTTATTAACTTGTTCCCTCAAATTAATATTCTATAAATAGAAACATTGAATTCGTCTACAGCGCAAATAGAGAGCAAGGTTTGTTCAGGTGTGGATATCAGGTTACTATTTAGTTTAGATGATGAATGCCATTTTATGCGAGATATGCAATTATAATATGATATTTTGTGATAAATCTTCTTCAATGGATACTTCATGCCTTCACTTTTACATGTCAGAATTGGAGTTGTACTGTACAGTAATGATGTACGATGAATTCGAGAGGCCCATTGAGGATTGGATTTTTTTGTTGTTGTTTTGAATTGAAATGTTCTTTTCTTTAAAATGTCTGAACGATCGATATATTTTTTTATTGTAGATAGAATATGAATTTAAATTAATCGTCAATTACCTTATACGAAATAGACTTTCGCCTGACAAATATACAGTAGCCCGGAACGCTACGTATTATCGCCGGTTCTTATCGGTACATATTAAATCTGTTTTCCTATTGCTACTTACTTATAATTTTCAAAGTTTCAATAACTTTCCCTCTTTCTATTTTTTTTTTTTTTGAAAAGAAAAAAATCTTTGTCGTAAATTCGAATAAAACAGCATGTGGTATCTGTCCCAGATTCAGATTGACCAAACACGAGAAACAACTCTACAGTATTATCATGGTATTTGCCTAACTTGGGTATGATATCATGCAGGTATTATAATATAATAAACATAAGGTCTCACTGGACAGTTTTTTTGGCAATTTTTTGTGCAACAATGACCTATAGCAGAAAAGTGATAATAATATTACATTAAGGACACAAATACAAATTAAATAATGATTTTTGTTGAAATGATGCTTGTAAGATTCTGATCGAGGTATTAAAGTTAGTTCCTTATGCAACTAGTGGCTTTTTATACTGAATCAACACTGCCCCCAGCCCCACTTTTCATCACCCCTCAACCATCTATATTTTTAGATATTTACCTCTGTAGCAGACACATGAAAATACGCATCCAAGTCGGCGGCTCATTTGAAGCCCAAGTTAGGCTTTTGATCTCCAATGCTAGTCTGACTGTGACAGGCAGTCACCAAAAAGTCAACCAGTTTCCAAGCCAAACTCAAAGTAATTCTAAACCACATTACAGATTTAGCTCATGTGTCAAGTGACAAATACTACGATTGTGATAATTAGGCTCATGCCTTCTACCTTAAATATTAGGTGTCAAAATACGAAATTATCCAGTGAGACCTAAATTGCAACTGATCAATGAGACCAAATGTCCATGTTTGTACTAGCAAAAAATGTCAACAATAAACGAAAGGATCCAATGATCAAATGAAACACACATATGTAATTAATGTTGAAATCTATGAATAACAACATTACACCTTAAAAACAGTTATTTTTTATCTTTATATGAATTGTGGGAAAGCAAATATAAATATATAAAAATTCATATTAATATTATTAATAATGTTATTATTGAAATGTTAATGTTTACAAGAAAGTTAACTATTGTTGTTTCTTATTTATATAAGAGAAATATGATCATAAGCAGCATGTTGTCAAGTGTTGCCCATATTGGCTGCCATGAAATAAAATTATGACCGTAACCTTGTAAGGACACGTGTGTGTGATTTAGATTTTAATGTTCAGTGATATTGCTACGATGTCTGCAGTGTGGCAGTTTGTAGTAATGTCTAGCACTGAGGCATCATGCTGCAGACATGTAGCATGATGTCCCATCCAGTCACATTATCCTGGCACCAGACCGATCAGTCGTAACACTAACCACTCAAATCTGAGCACCTAACGAGGCAGCTATTAGTAGCATTTTTCTAAGTCTTTGGTACAACTCGGTCAGGGTTCAACCCCATGACCACCCGCATCCGAGACAGACTCTCTAAATACTAGGCCACCTGAGCGATCTGTAAGGACATGCATGTTACCATCAGTAAATGACCTATAATCATCAAACATCAGATGATATGCTGAATATCTTAAGTTTTTTAATCAAAGCCAATGCAGGTCTAGCAAGTTAAATTGGAATTTTGTATATGATGAACAGTAGAATTGCATGCACTTTACAAAAAATGTAAAATATAAAAATATTGACATTTTAGAGGAGTTAAAATTCTGCTATATTTGCATCCATACTGGCAAGAGTTTACATCAATAAACTACCGCTAGATAGCATGTGTCCAAAATTAATTGGAAAATCCTGTTTGCTGTGATAATTTAGAGCCCGCAATAATACAGTGTTTAAATATAAATAGAGAACAAAAATACAAATGTGAAATCTTTTGTATATGTGCCCACGGAATAGTAGTCTCAACTTTATGACACATCCAGAAGACAAAGTATAGATCTATGTAGATTCAGAGATATTGAACTTTCTACAAAATGTAAAGTTTAAATTTAACTTCAGATTCCAATTTTGTAATATAGAATAGATGAAGTGCACTGAAGAGAACCATACAAATGTGAATTATGTAGTCTCTTGATTTGCAGAATGAAATCATGTCCTTTGTGGCAGGATTATGTGAGAATCAATTTATATTGTATACCAATGATAAAAAATAGGGAATGTTATGATATATTTGCTCTGATTGACTACCTTTGGAGGAAATGATAATGTAACTTGATAACAGCACTTGACAAATTTGGTTTATTACAAATATATATATATATATATATATATATATATATATATATATATATATATATATATATATATATATATATATATATATATATGTGTGTGTGTGTGTGTGTGTGTGTGTGTGTTATATAATCATGCAGGATTACATGTGTGTTATTTTAATGATGCAGAATTATACCTTTATTACTATAAACATGCAGGATTATACCTGTGTTATTATAAGCATGCATGATTATACATTTGTTAATATAATCATGCAGGAGTATACATGTGTATTATGATAAGCATGCAGGATAATACCTTTGTTATCAAAATCATGCAAGATTACACCTTTGTTATTAATACCATGCAGGATTGGTAACCAACTAGAAATATCAATGCCAAGGTGATTGTTACTTCAGTAGTATAGCTAGAAAACAGATGGTTTCACAGTATGAACACTTCATACTTCCATCAATAGGCTGTGTAATGTCAGTACCAAGTCTTTACCAGTATCAGCAATAGTGCAAGTTTAATAATCCCATTGTAGTTACAACTTTTTTATTGCAACTTGTACAACATTTAACATGTTTGTAGAGGGGGCTTATAAAGGTGTGCAAAAAATGCATTTTATTTACTAATTTAATTGATTCTCTAAATTACAAAGCACATGTACCTAAGATAAAATGGATAATTACACAAATCTTAAACTGTAAGCATAAAAATGAACACACTTATGGAATTATGAAATGGAAATAAGCATTACAATTTCTCTTAAATACAGTCCAAAATGGCAGGCAGAGAGCTATATGACTTTTTGAAGGGAAGAGGTGTGGATACAACTAAAATTGAGGAAGAGAAGGTAGGGTTGTGTTGTTATTCAGTTTATTGGTTTCAACCATTGACAATAGTTAAAACATGCATCAAACATTTTGAAGATTTTACTTCTTTAGACTCTTTGAAGTTCAAAAGAAATTAACTGCATAATAAGTAGGTATAGTCTGTACTTTGTAAAGTTTGTCACACATTTACTTCAGGAAATGTTGATACACTTGTCTTCCTTTTGTTGTCTATTTTTGTCTTCTCAGGAGCTTCCATTGTTACTTCCAGCAATAAAATTGTCTGAACAGCTGATTAAAAGAGATATTCTAATTAATGAAGGAATACATATCCATAGCTTGGAAAATGAAGAAATTGTGTACTGTTTTGTCAGATCATACGTGATGCACTTATCTTGAATAGTCAGAATACTTGTTTGGTTTACATGAAAACTGGCTTGTCTATGATTGAAATGTTATATGGTAGGGAAAAAGGTAAAATTACAGTTCTGATCTAGCAACATTTTTAGATATATTTTAGATATATATATATATTACCTATGACTTCACGGTCATATATTTTCTTACATGTTATCTAAATGTTAGATGCTCTGACTATAGGTACCATTAGAGGAAGCCACTGTGGTTGACTATAGATACCATTAGAGGGAACTACTGTAGCTACATAGTTAGCAAGCTAGTCTCAGAGTCAATTGATTGTTTGAAACCTCTCTAGACCAGCTTCAGTGGCAATTTACTCCTGTTTTCTTAGCAGTCAGTAATTTGATATGTACAAGTGCCGTGCCATTTCAAATACAAATCAATCTCAATCAAAATGTTTAGTTGCAATGCCTTCTCTAATTATAATACGGAGGGGACTTCACTCAATTAAATTTAATTTAATGAGTGAAATACTCAATAGGTTTCAAAAGTTATCTGGTGCATTGAGTAACATTTGTGTTTATTATTTTTTTTTTAAATTTTATACTTCTTTGGAGTAAATGTAACTCCTTGTGGAGATGGGGTTCAAAGGGTCAGACATCTTTCTTATGGTACAGAATCATCTAACAGCTGCATTTGCTTACAGTGATCAGCTACACAGGATTGCAAGTTTATCACACACATACATATGCATGCACGCAGACAACACACACACAATTAGAGAGAGAGATCTGTCCATCACACTTTTTTGAGATATTTGAAAATAAAAATATATTGAGCTTGGTCAGACCATATTGGACATTTAAATAATTTGATTGAATTCCAAGACCTAATTAGGTTCCATTGAATGTGACCTATTTTAAAACTTTTTAGACATTCATTGGAACCATTGTAAGGCATTTTTGACCAGACATTGTTAGCACATTTACATAAAATGTCACTTGAGATTCATGACTAAAATTTGGTGGGCATATTATATTTTTATATTATTATGTAAATGACACATTTCGATTTTCAGACCATTTTAGCAATTTACACATTTAAGAAATATTTGTAGCTTATCTGTTCATAGACCAAAAATCTTATAGGATGGTCTATTGTCTATCGTCTAAATGACCATTAGTGTATTAAGTATTCCTACTCTTCCTAAACTACTTAAAGGATTGCCATTAAACTTTACAAGCACATTAATTATATAGTCAAGTTGGACTTGATTAAAATGATGTCACTTGGACATCCAAAAGAATATGACCACCATACTGTCACTAATCCTGCTGAATACATGGGATTTTCACTAAGACTTCTTTTGAAATATAGTTGGTCCTAAAAGAAAATGAAGTTGATCTGACTTCCAATATGGCCACCATAGTAGTCATATTAAACATTTTATCATTACTTTCGCTAGAATGACAAGTTACAATCACCAGAACACTTCTTATCATGTCTAATTGGCATGAACTGAACATGTGCCAGTTTAATGTCAGTCTAAGCCATCTTGAAAATTGTTTCTTTATCCTGAATAAATATCAACATGTTTTTTTTTACTGAATGTGTTCTTATGTCTAGGTTCTACATGAAAATGGTTTGAATGTAATGTCCAGTGAGGACACCATTGCAGCCATTTTGAAAATCTTGTTTTATAGTTACACCTCTGAAATAGACAATCATTTCAATGTTTGTTTTCCTCCAGAAGACTACTTATGATGCAGTGTTGGTCCTAAATAAAATATTGATTGACCTAAATTAAATGGGTACCAATCTCATTCTGACACTGAATATATCCACCACAGCAGCTAATTGAATAAAGGTTTAATTGGGGAATAAATATTTTGATACTGCAGAAATTCTGTTCTGCCAGTAGAGCACAAGTCACATTGAATGACTTTTGTTTGTACTTGACATTTTTGGCATGCATGGTTTTATACATGTTAATGGCTTGCTTTTGGAACATTTGGTTTTCTTTTGTGGAGTGAGATCCATGATTTCTGCCTTCTGGTTCATTGTTTTAACAAATGTCAAGCTTAGCTTCAGTTTTGAAAAGTGTAACTTTTTGTATGCTTCTTACATTGACTGAACTATTGTATTTCATGAGAGGAAGATTAAATAGAGACCTGAAAAATCTCAAATATCAGTTTTCATATTTATCTTTTTTTTAAAACTTTTTTTTACACCTTGCTTTGTTTTTCTTCACTCTGTGAAGTGCCAGCATCACATAATAAAATCAATTGTTATGATGGTTAGGGGTAAAATGTACATTTAAAATGCAACCCATTCTTCTTCTGTTTATCCTCATTCTTGTCATTATTCTAACATTATAGGTTGACGAGTTTGTCATTGCTCTGATGACAGATGAGGATTTAAAGGAATATGTTCCTAAGTATGGTGACAGAATAGCAGTGCTTGCCTTCGCTAGACAAATTGTATCTTCCGAGTCAATGAAAGAGGAAGTTCAAGTGAGGATAGAAAGCGCAATCTTTTGCTGCGGTTGAAAGATCGACTCAATTCAAAGAAACGTAATATTGCTGTAGGTGAAGACAGTAATCAGTCTCATGGACGCTATCTTTCTTTAATTGGAAATATAAATGCAAAAAAGGTACAGAGAAGGTTGGAAGTTGGATGGTTGGATTTTGATCCAGTAACCGAGTCTTATAAGCAGGTCAAAACAGCTAGTGGTGGTGGTACAAGACAACTTAAACTTGACTTGCACATTACAATGACAGAATTACTGGAAACAGCAAAGATATTATTCTTTCCTAATGGAGAATCAATGCGAGGCAAGCTTGATGAGTTTACATTTGATATCAGTGACTTTAGCAAATGTTCCATTCCTCAAGAAAAAACTTTAGAGGAAGTATATAATGATACAAAAATGAAATTGTTGCGTGTATATATGGCAACAACTAGGAGAAGTGCCTCAGTTGGAAATGCTGAGACTAAAGATAATGAATCCTCAGACCTTGCCACCAATAAAGAAGCATCAGAAGTTCAAAGAGACATACACTTGGGACAACTATTAGAACTTGGCAGAGAATCTAACATGTATGAAGTTTCAAATGATTCTTCATTTGATAATGCCTTACAACTCTCCTCAGAAAAAATTCCTTTCTCCCATGATATGGCAACTTATAGTCACTCTCAAGATGATAGCAGTGAGGTTATGTTCTCATACTTAATTCCAACATCAGAAATTTCTGATCTAAATGAGACCATTGGGACATGTGTGAAAGTAATTCAGCTCCATAGAGGACATGTTTTCAAAGAATTTATTGAATTCTTCTTGGAAAATACTAGTTTGGATTTAAGGGGCACAAACATTGAAGTAGAAATGATATTACCCAATGGTCAAAAAGAGGCTGGGGAGGACAGAGGTGGTATTTTACGTGATGCACTATCAGAATTTTGGCATACATTCTATGAAACATGCACAGTTGGCAATCATATTAATGTTCCAGCCATTTCTCACATCATGACTGACAAACATTGGAAAGCTTGTGCCAGAATAATTATTCTTGGGTACAAACAAGAGATATATTTCCCCATTCAGCTTGCTTTACCTTTTTTGTCAAGTGCAATGGATGGTCCAGGCAACAGTCATACTGACAGTGACAGTCTTGTCAGTACATTTATGGAGTATGTTTCTGACATGGAAAAAGACGTATTTGTACAAGCTTCAACTGATTTCGAATCTGTAAACTTTGACGATATACTTGAAGCTTGTGAATCTCATGATGTGCGTCACAGACCAACCAAAGATAACATTAGTACAATACTGAAACAGGTGGCCCACAAGGAACTCATCCAGGCACCTGCCTTTGTTGCTGAATGTTGGCATGATATTTTCTGTTTGGATCTTCAACCGTTGCTACCAGGAGACCTTAGTGAATTATTTTTATGTCTGGCTCCCTCAACAAAAAAAGTGCTGCAGATCCTGGATGTTCCAGATAACTTGTCCAATGCAGAGAGGGAAACTATTCAGTACCTGAAGAAGTATATTAAAGGTCTTTCTGAAGACATGCTGAGGAACTTTTTGAGATTTGTCACAGGTAAGGATGCAAAGTATAAGAAACATGGATTTACTTTTTTTTACCTAAAGCAAGAGAAAAATATAAAAAATTTAGATTGGAGGAAACAACCAAAGATCTCAAATTGTTTGAGATAGTTGGATTGTCAAGATAGTTTTAAATGCATTTTTGTTTTATGCAAATGGCTAATTCAACCAGATACTGATGACTGATTCAGCTAGTATCACTGGACATTTGTATGCCTTCAAAGTGTTGACAGTTATTGTCAACTGGTACCCAAGATGTTAATTTACTCCATGACATTGCATCCACACATAAATTTGCCATCTTGACAGACTCCTTGAAGGAAAATATCATCCAAACAGCCCTGATGTACAAGGTAGCACAAGCCAAATTTTGCCTGTATCTTATTATCTAAGATTAGCTAATAAGCAGATGATTAGAAAAGTCACCATACAGATGGAAGTAGAGTTTTCCAGTATATGAACAAACATACCAGAAATTGAAAACAAAATGGCATTAAACAACTGATAATCAGACTGTGAAAGTATGCAGATGTGCATGGAGATAACTTTGAAAGCATGCACTGTTCGCTAATACAGAACTTTGTTGTATAGTTCACTATTATTTAGATACTTCCCCAAAATTCAAATACTTATGCTTCCCCAGAAATCCATATTTCTTTTAATCTTGTGTTAATCTTTCAAGCACATCTAAATGTCATATATTTGAATAACATTATACTGATTTATTGCAGGTGCTGATCTACTGACTGTACAAAGGATATTTGTTCGGTTAGTATGCTGTGACTCTGAATTCACCAGGAGACCAATTGCTCACACCTGTGGCTGTGTTCTTGAATTACCATCAAATTATGAGAGCTTTGTCGAATTCCGCAGAGAATTTAATGGTATATTGGAATCATGCATCTGGATCATGGATATAATATAACCATGTAGTAATTTTATGCAGTAGTCATTCATGTTTTTTTAATGGAAAATGTTATGCTACAATGTTAAGGATAGTGTGGAATATATTAAGAATCATATGTATTATTGCTTTCAGTATTCTTGCAAAACTGTTCTTCAATATATTTTCAAAGTAGTTGTTTTCACTTGTATATAATAAAGAAATCTGTTACAAAACTGCATGCAGTTCATGCAGTTGGTTGAAATGCATTTTTGGTATGCAGTTTGAGTTTAAAATTTTGTTCATATTGAACTATCATTGGTTGAAAATAACATGAAGAATGGACAAAATGTTATTCTGAAGATAGACAAACTGTTCATATGTTTTTTAAATGTTTAGATATAGAGCGACTTCGCTGAATTGTAAGCTAATCTGCTTAATATGGTATGGACTTCCATCTGTCATGCATCATACTTAGTTGTTTTCTATATTTATTTTTGATCTGTTCAGCATTTAAACAAATTTAACAGGCAGCATCCTGAGGATAGTATCTATAAAAAAAATGAGCTTTTCCTAATATTATCACTGTAGGTACAACCTATAATAATGATGCTCATGGTCCAAAGAATAACATAGCGATATATGTGGGGTTGTGTTAACAAATTTTTTAAAAACCTTCACCATAGAAATGCATTGAAATTTCAATGTCATCAGTTTTAAATAACCTCTTGATCATATAATCTGCTAGTTATACATATAATCGGCTTTTCTGAGATCATATATTTAGTGTGTTAAAAAGAGAGGTCACCTTAAATTATAAAATGGGAACCATGCTGCCTTCACATTTTAAGCAGAATTGCATTATAATGAATCTCATTATCATGGGTTTTACCTATATTACTAAAAATGGAAACAAAACTTAGCATGACTTAAATCAGGTGACATAATTTGATCAAATTCCATGTTTTGATAAATGATATTAATTCATTGGCCTAACTTTATGGTCTTTACAAATTTAGAATACCAGTATAATCTGTGCATATTGTTCATCTACCTCTACTTTCATACATCACAAGTGTGTTAAAACTTATTCACATTCTGGCTGTTGATTATTAGTAAACTTAACTAGAATGCATGTAATTGCATTAAACCTACTTATTTTGGATATTAAGAATTAAACAAAGATACTGACCACAAATTTGACCTTAGAAAAATTTGTAGACACAGTTTGAATTAAATATGTACTCAAGTTGAAAAGTTCTATAAAAGTGAAATTGGATCTTCAATGTTTTCTCTTTACTCTCATTTGTCAGAAATCCCCAAATGTTATATTTCACCCACAATTCTGAAACCAAAGGGATATTTCTATTTTAGTAAAATTTATGTCCATTTTCTAACATAAAGATGACTTTTTACACTCAGTCTTGCACCTCTAGGGAAACTTGATCTTGTTTGACCTGGTGGATATGCTAGATGTGTTATTTATAAAGAAAATGATTAAGCATGCTGTTCTGAATTTATGTGAATAACATCTTGTTAGAATTTGCTACTTACAAAGCAAATGCCAATAACTGACTTAATCTTGGCTTAGATTAGATGTCCTTGCTACCATCACAAAGACTTTATAACGGATACGGTATTGATGACACTTAATGTTTGGATCAAACTGAGATTTTGGTCAAACCTCATTCTGATACTTTTAATGGGGTATGTCTCAAGGCCAATACAAGGATAGCAATAACAGGCCCACTTGGGCTACTTGGTAGCACTAATGGCCTTTTGAGGAAATTTGAAAATACTTGTTGATTGCATGTTTTTTAAATTTATTTAATAGTATTTTCTTGCAAACAGTTGGCTGAAAAAGTATAGTGTGATATTTTATAGTATGATCTCCAAAAGGTTGATATTTCACAATACTAAACCACATTTTTACTATTCACCAGACATAATTAGATAAAATATATACAAATATGTTGATAAATGCTTTGTCATAATGAAAACCTCACTCCAATGAACATTTTACTTATATCCAAATCCATTGTAACATGGGACCATTATATGTAGCACTTGTCAAAGTAACAGCAATATTTTGGAAGTTGAAAAGCATTTGTTATGTTGTACATCTGATATAGAGCAATATATTTAGTAAATATCATCTGAGTACCTGCCCCTCAAGGGACTTTGGATTTTAAACCATAGATAGCATAAAGGAATGCTAAAACTGTTTGAAATAAAACATATGGACACATGTTTGCAAGAAATGATTTTATATGTTGCTATATTAAAAATCAGGCATAGAGATATATCAATGAACATTTTCAACAACATTATCTTACCTGAACTTTCAATTTTAAAACACATCTTTGTGCTTATTTTCATTTTGTTCAAAACGTTTTTTCTTTCATAGCATAAGGAAATGCATTTTGTGAAAGAAACAGTATTACCTTATTGTGCATTGATAATCTGTTTTGTTTTTATTTTTTGATAATGTTACTAATAAACTTGAGTTGTGCAAGAACATTTATTTTAGTCTTTCTGTCAACATGTACCTAACTAGGTCTGTATGTGCACGTGTAAAGTGATGTGGCAACTGAAAGTTTAAAAAAGCCAGTAAATGTTATAAAGGGAGAATGACTGGAATCTACAATCATTACTATCTCTTTTCTGTGTTATGCATTTCATTTGATCAGCTGTGGTGGAAAATGTTTGATCCACAATGTGCTTTGTCTGAAATGGAGTTTTTTTTAATAATAATAATAATAATAATGACTTTATTTAAAGAGGGTAACACAATTAGCTAAGAACTAATCTACCTTGAGGCCCTCATACAAGGAATTTATTTAATTCAGCAGCATCTCAGGAGCCACTGGATATATTGGGTTTGGAAGATGGAAATAGAGTGGGTATTTCTAATCTCAACTGGAATACTATTCCAGAGCAAAGTTCCAGAGTATTGGAAACTTTTCTTGAATAATTCCTTATTTAGTTTGGGAATTTTATACTGTTTTGTAGATATTGATCGCAGGTAGGGTGTATTACCAGGTAGCCTATACTGGAATAGGGATTGTAAATATTCAGGAGCACTATTATTGGATATCCTGTACATTAATTTGGCTTTTCTTAAACATATTCGGTCTTTAATAGGTAATATTTTTAACTTACCAGCTAAATTTTCCTTGCTTTCTTTCTGGTTTGATATTAGCCTAAATGCTCTTTTCTGAAGATTTTCCAACTTTGATATGTTTTTATCATTTGAATTACCCCATACTGTATTACAGTAGTCTAAATACGGTTGTATGTAACTGTTATAAAATAATTTTCTGTGCCTTTCAGGGATAAAATGTCTTATCCTACTGAGAAGCCATAAACTTGAATTGACCTTTTTACTGATATGTTTAATATGATCAATCAGTATTTCCTTGTATCCATCCATTCATGCATCTGCTTTTTGTTTGATATATCATGAGTATTATATAGCTGGTGCTAGAAGACAATCAAAACTATAGAGTTGTGTAAATTTAAAACCTAAGCAGTTTGACACATCAAAATCAACAGTGTCCATAGTTTATCCGAACTTGCCATGTGCATGACTTCCTTTATGACATCGCTGTTTCTACCACATCCATCTATTTTTTAAAATTTATTCATGCATCCATGAATAAATAGAAAATGGAAAGATGATAAAATAGGCATTATATGCTAAAATGTACAACAGTGTTACTTCAGGAATTTTTTTCAAAATAGATGTTGAAATATGTACAGATTTCTTTATTTTAAAAAAAAATAAAACTGTATATGTTACCTTTTGGTTGAGGAAAAAGAAGACATATTATTAGATATTACCATAATTGTTATGCCATTTGAACACAGTATATAAAATTTTAAAATAAACCACAGATTTATGGAACTAAAATAATATTTACATTTTTTTAATTAATGTTTGAGAGAGCTGATAAATTATAATTCCAAATCAAGGTCAAATGTTGCAGATCTACAGCCTTTGTTATGCTCTTGATTAGTAAGCAACAAAATAAGATATCATTGTAGATTTTCAAGATCCTGCCTTATATTGTTCCTTAGAAAAAGGTACAAATCTAGGCCTTCATATGGGTCAGTAGGGAATGCTAGTCTCTCTTCTTCCATGATGAATGCACACAAGTCAAATATTTCCTTGTCACAAGGATATGTTTCTCTAAAAAGACACTCAGCTCTGCAAGTGTCAATATCTTCCATTGGGACAAATGTCTGATAGTTTTGAGTTCCGTACAGTGTAGGAGTTTGGTACATAACTTCGGGGCGTCCACTTGGCATAACAGAGTTTCTTGTTGGCCTAATGAGATGCATGTTCCACACCTTCACAACTTCATCCATCTCATCCTGCAATATTATTAGAACTCTGTTGCATAACATCATCATTTTTAACAGTCTATAGATATTATTTGTAAGACAGAAATGATATTCTTTTAATTTGATCGGGAATAAATACGCTTTTACAGTGAATATTTAGGATTAATTTCTTGGATGATACATCATCATCATAATTCTTAAAATACATTAAAATATTTATTTTGTGAATGTAATAAGTCTTGAAGACTTTGCTGCCATGAATTAAGAACAATTGCCTACATGTCCAAATTCTTAATTCACCTAAAGGATCATTTAAGGTGAAACTAATGATTTTAAAAAAATACAATTCTGAAACAATTTTTCTGGGCAGAATAAAGAAATAGTCTTACTTAAAGCAAAGACTTGATTTGTTTTTTTTTACAAAACTATATTAATAGATTTTAATAATCTTTATGATTATCACACATTTTTTTATGTAAACATAGCAGATGGGATACAACGGAGAGGATCATCTCCCATTCATGAAACTTACATTATTCCAAAATGTGGTCTGTTACATATTTATTAAAATATGATGAAGTTCAGACATCATAGATTCTTAACAACTGGTATAATATATTCAAGTAACTTTGAAGTCAGTGATACAAAAGCAATAGGGATGTTAAATGATAAAACGATACCAAGTCTTTCATTTTCTCTCATCATTTATCTCATTTCTATATCCCTCAGACTAAACTAGCGGGAAAACAAAAACAAAATCTCAAGAAATTATAATCATCACCACCACCACAGGTTCACATCATCAACAACAACAAAAAATGTTATTGCTTGTATCTTTTTATGAAGTTTAAAGACTTTCGAGATTTGCATATCTACAGCAAATTGATATATATCAAGAGCAGAATACCCCGCACAACGTACAAGCAAAAGCAAAAACAAATGAACGTGCACATGCCAATATGTGTTAAATATCCATGTGAAATAAGGTCTGCATTTACTCACAGCCTCATCTTGGAGCAATAACAATGCATATATCATTAGTCTATCCAGTTTTCAATAAAACTGTCATATATATATATATATATATATATATATATATATATATATATATATATATACACACCATGTTGGCCTATTCATCATATAATTCTGCGCAACAATACGTCATTTCTGTAAACAGTGGATCATATTTTGTGTTTGGATGACAATCCGATTTGAAAGAATGATTGTGTTTAAATAAGGAAAGTGATTTTCATAAAGCGTAAAAAAATATTTCATATTTATATTACAAATACATGTGAATTCTACTGGTCAACAACAGGTACTGAATGCGAGGTTGATGTTTGAAAAAGGGCAATAATCTTAAGGAATAAAATCATACAGGGTGACAAATGTATCTCAGATTACCAAATAGGACCCTGTTTATCATACCTTTAAAGTGACAAATTGTCAACTTGCTGATTTTCGATGGTCTGTTTCTAAATTCTTTATTTTTCCCATAAAAGAGACGTTGTAAACACATTGCATTATATTCATTATTGTTTCTCTTCAACATACTTTTATAAAATGTTGAACTTTTACAAATTCTTTTACAAAATTGGTTTATTTTGCTAATATCTCTTGCCATTTAATGGCATTGTTACATTGAATTTTGTCAAACCAGCTATAGATCTGATCTTGTTCATTGGCTAAAATGCAGACAGAAAGAGTCTTTTAAAAAGTAATGCATTTCATTTACATAGCCTGATGCATAAGCATTACATCTTTTCAAAGCCATGTCCAGAATATAGACCAATACATCGCGAATCACGAAAACACAGGTGTGGTATCCTGTATGTCCAAAATTGGTACTATGTTGAACAATGTTCTAGTAACACTTGAAGCTTTTCAAATGGTAAGCATAATTTATTTTCATCGATCTGTCGAATTCGGTATTCGGTTTGCGTTAATACTATTGACAGAAACCTTACATGCGCAGGAATGCCTGAGATCAATATATACACGCGATCCTGTAAAACCACTAAAACATTGTTAAGATATATAGTTTTCGTGCTAACTTCTGAAAGCTGAAAAGATTAGCTTTCCAAATACTTTGTGCAGTGTCTGCCTATGTAGTTGTTCAAAGTTCGCACAACTTTAAGTGTATGTCTGTGAGTATGTGTGTGTGTTTTGGATTTTTAAAGTAACTTTAAAATTTTTGCAGTCATATCCCTACGATGTCTGCATTGTGGCAGTTTATAATGATTCCAGCACCGAGGCGTTGTGCCGCAGACATGTGATATCAGGTCCCACCAGGTCACATTATCCTGATACCAGACTGACTAGTTATATATAACCCCTTAAAGCCGAGTGCCAAACGAGGCAGCTGCTAGTACAATTTTTATAAGTCTTTGGTACGATTCGGATGGGTTTAGAACCCGCGATCTTCCGCATTCGAAACTGAGGCTCTGACCTCTAGCGTACTTGAAAATTGAAATAATATGTGAGAATAATATTGTAATAAATTTGGAGTATGCGCATTTGATAGCGCCCCATTTTAAGCAATTCTTAGATTGTGTGATTATTGTGATTCGGCGCCATGGAAATATTCTTAGCCCGAAATAATTATCCAATTACTAGGAGCAAACGTCACGGAGTCAAGTGTTAGTGAGTTTGAATGATGTCATGGTTCGCATGTAGTGAATTCAGGTCAAAACCGAATGACTGATCCTGGAGTAAGATAGTCCATATTAAAATCTACCGGTAGTGATGTACAATAATGGTGTGGCTGAGGTGGCAGTATTTACGGTAGGAAACGGTAAATTACACAGTGGAATCAATAAGAAGGGATTTAGTAAATACCGTGTATGTGTCCATAGTGGAAAATGGGTGAAGTTATATTCGCATGATGTGCCTGGAAAAGCGTTCATTGACTGGCCTAAGGTGGCGGAGTTAAAATAGTTCCTAGTGAATTTTCAATGGTGTAACCGGTTCGCGGTACGGAAACCTGATGATGATGAAGAGAAACCAGGCAAATATGCGGTTGATGGACTTTTGGCAAGTTGTTTTATCTGTGGTTTTATATTGATTAGAGTCAAAACATACACGTCTGGCTTTCTAATTAACAACTTAAATTGTATGGAAGTCTTTGTAAATTTGGGGAAACATGATTTCTTGCTGGATTCGCGCCAGGTTTGGCACTTCTCGGTCAAGTAATACCCATGTGCGCGTAACAATATATCTCACCCAACAATATCTTTGGTTTTCTGGTGCAAATTTTCGTACTAACATTGAAATTAGATGTAAAGTTAACCATATGAAAGACACGACTTATCTCTAATATCTGCTTTAAAACACGCAAAGAGATTTCAGTGAGGGTACACAGCGTAAGTGCAAGAAAAAAATAGCCGGAGCTGAAATATCCGAAGGGATAAGTGCCGGCCTCGTCGGATTTGTCATTGTTCTCAACTTTTGATAATTTATGATTATGCTCAGTCATCTATATTCTAAAAGAAAAATTCTAACGAAAGGTAGTTATACCTGAATCATTCCCATAAAGCAAAATTGTAGAATGCTTTTGTCCAAAATGTCTCCACTAAAGTAGCCATCATTTCGAATGTGTTGAAAGTGATCAATCCAGAATTCTGCACATTGTTTCCGAAAATGTCCCCACCAACATTCAATCCTCTAGTTATGAGTACTAGCACCTTCTATGAATGCATTTTCATTAACTTCTTCATTTTGCCTGTTTCTCCTCAGGAAACGCTGGAAACTCTTGACGTAACAATTTTCAGTTCCCAGATCGCCTCTTACGAGAGTGGGTACTCCGTTTAATTTTCCAACAGTATTTATAAAATAACCACCTATAATTCTTGGATCACTGGAATTATGATACACATAAAGCCATAAAATATTTCTTGAAAATCCGTCGATACATCCATTTATGCAGAATCCGTACGGCTTCAACTTGTCGTACGAATCAATGTGCCAGATATAATTTGGTCCTTTGGCAAAATATTCCCGCCTATTGAGACGTCGTGCTTTTCTAGCCTGGCACCCATTAGGATCCAACGCAGATAAAATGAGTCGCACGTCTTCTTTTCCAACTTTTAAGCCATTAGCCAAACATTTTGTGTGCATCCATCGATATCCATGTAATTGACCTGAATGATTGAGTTCATTGGATATAAAGAATAAAACATTTGCTACATCGCTGTAATCTTTATGTCTTGAAAGACCATTAAAGTTTAGTATACGTCTTAGATGACGTTCACTGATGGTAATCCCATGTTGAACTGAAAGAACAGTGATGATGTCTTGATAAAGAAGTCCTAGCTTGAAGTAGAACTTAATAAGCTCAGTTCTAACACCAGCATCCGCCATTATAATGCATTAATCAAGTACACAAAGTATAAGTTTTGAGAGAAAGAAATATTAATTTGAGGGAATGAGTTATGATCTTGAGGGAACAAATTAGTAACTTCAGGGAACGAAATGCTAACTTGAGGGAACAAATTATTAATTTGAGTGAGCGAAATGCTAACTTGAGGTAACAAATTATTAATTTGAGGGAACAAAATGCTAACTTGAGGGAACAAATTATTAACTTGAGGGAACGAAATGTTAACTTGAGGGAACAAATTATTAATTTGAGGGAACGAAATGCTAACTTGAGGGAACAAATTATTAACTTGAGGGAACGAAATGCTAACTTGAGGGAACAAAATAATAACTTGTTCGAACGAATTGGCAATTTGAGGGAGCGAATTAATAATTTGAGGGAACGAATTAATATCTTGAGGGAACGAATTATCATTTTGAGGGAACGAATTAATAATTTGAGGGAACGAATTATCATCTTGAGGGAACAAATTATTAATTTGAGGGAACGAAATGCTAACTTGAGGGAACAAATTATTAATTTGAGGGAACGAAATGCTAACTTCAGAGAACAAATTATTAATTTGAGGGAACGAAATGCTAACTTGAGGGAACAAAATAATAAGTTGTGCGAACGAATTGGCAATTTGAGGGAGCGAATTAATATTTTGAGGGAACGAAATGCTAACTTGAGGGAACAAATTATTAATTTGAGGGAACGAAATGATAACTTGAGGGAACAAATTAATAATTTGAGGGAACGAAATGCTAACTTGAGGGAACACATTATTAATTTGAGGGAACGAAATAATATTTTTTTCCTCGTGTCCTCTCTGGGGCTCCGTACATTGGACTATATTATTAAGTATGCTTTTTTGGCAATGTTATATATATATATATATATATATATATATATATATATATATATATATATATATATATATATATATATATATATGCATCCCTGTTAGTACAGCAAAGTACCGACTATGATCTGGTTAAGGAATTCATCTCAGTGGTGCTTAGTCAAGAGAGTTGATCAAGATTATGAAAATCTCAAACATCTTGTATTACTTGAAGAGTTCAAGAACTGTGTCGATAGTGACATTAAGTATCATCTAGATGAGCATAGGACTACTGCAAACTACTGCAAACTGTTGATGAGTATTCTTTAGCTCATAAAGTTTATTTTATAATCTTAAACCCAGCAGTCTTTGGTTTGAACTTTAGTTCAGCCCGATAAAAGCCTGATAAAAGCCCATTTAAATTTCAATCTGGCACAACTTTTAGAAATCAAGTTTCTGATATGAATGATCAGAAATCTGTATCTCTCCCTACGTGTACATACTATAAGAAGAAACGGCACGTTATTTATGGTTTCTACAACTGGGGGAAAAGCATCAGAATCTTTTTTACGAGGTCGAGATCACGGTCATTTATTGAAAGTAATACATTTGTTGGGGGAAATCAATCTAGTAAAACGTGTTTTTGAAGAAGTAAAAATTGCTCATCTCGATGGTGTCTATATCAATATTGGGTACATTAAGCAATCATATCCCTATTACAATTTTGAGGGTCACATGAGCTTCTCAGAGAATTTTATTATCAGGTACTTTGCCTTTTTCTGAGAAATTTTCTTCTTATAGTCAGTGAATAGAGTGAGATTTTGTTAATGTTCATCTGTAAATTTGTATATTAGTCATCAGACGTAGTTTCAGGAACCGTGGCAGTTTAGAACAATGGCTGATCTACTCGGAGAGTGCATTCCTTTTCTGCAAGGCAACGATGTAGCTGGAAATAAGGTTGTGGTTAATCCACTTGTAGCTATCAACCCTTGCTTGGATTTGACAATCGATCTTGCTGAAAAGAATTTAGTTATTTATACCTAGTTTGTGCAGCTACTAGAGCAATGACAAAGACAGCGTTTGAGAATCATGTGCATCAGGAAAGTATTCCTTTAGTTGGCACATGTATTGGTCGGGCTTTTGAAGTCATACTCTTTTATCTTAATATGTCTCTTTATTGTTATGAGGGTGACAAACGACAATCACTTTAGTAAGTAAAGTAGAGCTCAATAAATGTACTTATACGTACTCGATATTCACACAATAGCTCAAAATATAATTCGGATGTCTCAATAGGTCATATATAGATCTGGCATCTGTTCTGCATATACATCCGTCTGCTGACAAGCCCTCTGCCGTTATCCGGTAACAATATGCATCCATCATAAAGTATCAATGTGTCAATTTCATTCATGTATTGGAAATATTTCAATAGTTAGTTCATTTATGATTTTCATTAATGCTACATTTCAGTTTTGTTTTATTTATTTTACACTCAAATACGATTTTTTTCAATTTTCCCTCTCGACCATATTGAATGTAATGTCCTGCTATATTAGTCTTGATACCCAATGATTTTTTCAAGAATTAGTTGCACAGTCCGATTTTATGTTTTGCATTCTGGCGTTGAGCCGTTGCCTGTCTTAATTTTAAAGAAGAGGTCATTTTGGAATACTGCAGAGGCCTGTGACCGAACACAACTGATTGTATTATTCTCCGAATGGGTTTAGTCAATTATATATTGGTGTATGTTTCATCAAAGATCAACACGACCAGAATTTGCAACTAAATGAGTGTCTGGCCTCCCTGATTATAGAAATATGAGTAAGGGGATACTTGGCCACAATTTTCATGTAAACCGCTTGATTGACTTACAAAGATCCCATTACATTTGTGCTTTAGTATCACATCACCAAAATAAGCATAATGGTTATGAATAATGTATATGTATGAACATGAACAAACATGTTAAGAAACATTATTTCAGCGTAGTTTGGTTTTAGTAAATCCAATATCGTAAACAATGACGTCGCTACGGAAATATAAAAATGGTGGATTACTAAAGGGTGTCAAAGGACAGTTGAATAGTAAATTGTTATTGAGTCATAACGTATGTCAGAGACGTGAAAATAAGTATGAATAAAAAGTACAAATGCAATTTAGCTAATGATTTTGATGGATAACATCCTTGTGTAAGATTAAATGAGATATTCGAGTAACATTCTGGCACTATTTATATCCTTTACAATATCCTCCAAAACCCTTTTCTATTTTATAGCGTTAACTATTGAATCTTACAAGGCGGATCAAGCAAACACCTTAGAACGTGAACCTCAATATACGCATTCGTGTTCTTTTAAAGTTATTTTTTAAAGACACCAATCCATTTTCAAACCTTGCAATATAAAGCATTCAACAGGCTGATGGGTATGTATTGCTAAAACCTTGCACATGAGTTACACACGGATTAGAACGGATATAGCGCAACAAAATGTAAATTACATCAAGATTATTTACTTTTAACGTAACTGACTGTTTAAATATTTTTTCGGAATTTGTTTTTGCTGTTATAGTGTTTTATCGAAATTTGTCAACACAAGATAGCAATACATTGGCGGCCAGTATTTCTAACACAACCAAATTTCCTAGACAGAGCGTCAAATCCACGCAGAGGTGAGATGGCAGAGATACGTTAAGTTACAGTGAGCGCTTTTTCTCACCCAAGCGACATAGAAATCTAGCTGTTTTGCTAACCTTACTTTTCTTATCTCAGTCTAGTCATCTCAGACCAATTGTCTAAGTCATGGTGTCCACGCGCTGAGAACTACTTTAAACAAAAGAAACCCTTCTTGTCTTCTGCTGTGTCTTAGTTGTTCTCAAATAAAACAACAATCTGCCTTAGAAAACAAACCAAAACAATTACATTTTGATAAAGACAAATACACACACGCATACTATTTCGAGGTTTTGATATTATGTTAGTTCATTCGAACAAGCATGGTCAAGTTTATCCTATATGCAGGACTAGCTCAGTACATTTTCAGATCGTTAAATGTAGCTAAAGCAACTGAACTAGTTGTAAACACTTTGCGTGAAACATTGTATATACTGTTAACTATATTTAATGAAGCTGACGTGAAAATTTACTGTGCTACAGATAGAATAGAATTCTCAATGGTGTTTGAAATGAACGAAAACACTGATCGATGCACATAAGACTATATATCTATACACTGCATAGCATCCCAACTCTATAAGCAACAACGAAAACTTAGCAACAACCAGAAATGAGTTATGTCAAACATGCTCTACTATAATTTTGTTTTGCACCTCCATTGTACTCCAGCTGAATATACCTGCAATATTTATTGACAAATAATACACTTACCAGCCAGAAGGAATCATTTATCCCTCAACACACTAATCGATAAGCAAATTTCACTGCATCACTTACCATATTTCCAAGACAGTAATATAAATTTTCAAAGAATCCGTGAACTTGAAAATTTAGCACATGGTTATCCTCTGGGGTCTGCATATTTGGAGTGTGACAAGGGTCTTTTATACGGGAGTGTGGGGTTATCATAATTGGAAATGATGGCACGAAACAGTTTCTTTCTAATAAATTATAACTATTTATTGTTAATTTCATATAACATCCTTATATTAAATGTGATAATTCCTCATTACTATGCGACATTTTATGTTGTTAATTTTCTTTGCTCGCGCGTATGAACTGTGTACTTCGGGCGCAACGGTCACACCACAGCCCTCATTAGCTTATTTGTATTCATGCGCCACATGTAAACATTGCGACGTGCACACTTTTAAAGAGTTCCCTTTACTTTAAAGGATAATATTGAGTGAGAAAAATAATCTACGTTTGGTTTGGACCGAGACAATGAATTCCCAGCCGTGGGGTTACATTATATGTCTCCCCACTCGGACAAGCCTCGTGGGGGGACAAATAATATAACCCCTAGGCTGGGATTTCATTGTCTCGGTCCAAACCCCAACATAGATTCTATAATACCACTCCACCACTCGGGACTCCCTTTTCGAAAATAATCATCAGTCATCTTTGTGTGGCTCCTTTACAACTATTGAAAAGGCAATTTGTCATCGCTTTATTTCATCACTGGTAATAAATGTCAGATTCCTAGTATTACTAATTTAGTTCCTATATGATT
Organism: Unio pictorum; assembly: GCA_030141615.1. NCBI lineage: Eukaryota > Metazoa > Mollusca > Bivalvia > Unionida > Unionidae > Unio > Unio pictorum. The sequence goes on from JARLTB010000291.1 coordinate 11,402,137, forward strand.
ATGTCCAAGCTATAGATTGTTGTATGTTACAATACAATAATATTTCCAGGACATTTTAAGTATGGTAACTGTCCTAATATATTGTCACCACCCAAAATTAATGTTCGTTAGATGTTTTCGTTTGTGCTTTCCAGTAGATGCTTCTAGGAACAAAATTGACCACCCCAAATAAAATCGAATTAACAGCAGTTTATTTCCAATTACGCAACCTGATATGCTATATGTCGTGATCAAAAGATCCCAACTCGGTACTCTCAAATGTCATTATGTTGACGAGCTGATCCTCTTAAAATATGTAAACGAATAAAATAAGTAGAAGAAAGGAATCACACGCATCAATAATTTTAAAATTTGAAATAATGTTTGTTCCCAGAGAACAAGCAAAATATAATGTGCCATTTAGATGAATAAATACGGTACAGTCTAATCACCATGCATTTTAAGCTATGATCATGTATGTAGTTGTTTTGCAAAGAGTACTAGACCCATAAATGAAACGTAGGTTATAGTGACGCATACTATTCACATGCAGTAGCTCAATTAGACTAACAAATTAGGATTACATAAGGTGCAAATAAAACTTAGCAGCAGGGAGGGAGAATCCTACAACTTTTAGAAGCGTCCATTTGGCAAACCAAGGCTTCCTCCAAAATCGTAAAAAGCGTCTATTTAGCAAACCAAGGTTTCCTCGAAATCGTAAAAAAGGACACCAAAGTCGTTGTGGCACCCACCCTGCTGCTATGGGGTTAACAATCAATGAAATCGCTAGCAATTTACAATGAAAATCCTTTTAGGATTTCGACCTAATATTTTGATCAAGTCCGACACAATATCTTGATCTAGGATCATGCAAATTTATCGTTACAAATCCATGTGGGAATGACTGAGCGTGACTAAAGAAATTTCTAATGAGATTATAATCCATATCACCGCCGCACCAAGTTTACCAAATATGTCGTAGCGTATTTGTGTCAACTACGTTGAATACAGCAAGAATATTGCAGTTATCTCTGATCACTTTTGGTATTTGAGTGTATCGTTGAGTGACATATATCAAGTCAGTGCTTTTATGCCTACCTCTAGAAAATATCCTAGCAGGATTCTTTTGATTGTTTAACATGACATCATAGACGACCAAATTGTTAATGCTTCCATCAATATCATCAATACTCGATGCTTCTTCGATATCGGTTATAAACTCAATAATATCCTCATCAATTTTCTATTTCGCTTTCTCGTTAAAATCCTTTAACACCTCATAACATCGCTGATCGTCTACACTAGGGGCTTCTAAATACAACTTATCCTATTTCATCCATCTCTTTATTAAATTAAGTAACAACTGCGTCTTTCCGCTTCCAGATGGTCCGATTATACTCATACAAATATAATTTGGTAGCGCTGCATCATGCTTAACTGGTTCTCGCGATTTAGTCGCCGAAAAATCAATTACATTCATGTTATTATAAATAAATTTTGGATCTATATTGTGTGAAATGTAAGAGGCGTACTAACACAAACGACTTGACGACGATTACAACTAAAAATAACAGATCAGCACTTACTGGTAAGTGCGTAGAATATAGTACAAACAAATTAGATTTGTTTCCCTTGATAAAAGCAAGGATTTAAAACAAACAAGGAGGTGATATTGCAGCCAAGTTAGTAAAACTCCCAGGAACACCATGGGCGAAGTATCCGGGAGAAAAACACCTTCCAGGATATAGTTATTGTGGACCGGGGACCAGACTCGATATCAGACTCGATGATCACAACCACCCCGACCCGGTGAAAAACCAATAAACGCCATTGATAAGGCGTGTCATGCACATGATGTTGCTATTAAAAACAGCTATCTGCAAAACAGACATATCGCAGATGTAAAATTTGTTCATGCGTTGAATTCTATCACTGATAAATCCTTCAAAAAAAACTTGGCTTCATGATTGATAAAATCGACGATGAAAAGTAAATTGATATTGGGTGCTGGTAATTAATAACATCATGGACTCTATTTATTATTCGCCAAGAGGATACTGGAGGTGTAAAGCAGCAATCGGTAAACTCGATTGCGCCGCAAAGGTGAAAAATACCACTGCAGCGGATTGTTTATCCAAACAGGCGATATGGCAAATTTATCTACCACCGCCTAAACAAATTAAATACTGGCATTTTGATGTCAGCGCACCTAATGAGGTTCATCAGGCTGATATATTATTTCTGCCGAATGATAGTTTTTACAAGTATGCGCTAACCGTAGTTGATGTTGCGAGTCGATACAAACAAGCATAGCCGTTAAAGACAAAATAGTCAACTTAAGTGGCTTCTGCGTTTGAAAGGATTTATCGACGAGGTCCTCTGCATTGTCCAAATCTATTACAAGTTGATCCTGGCAAGGAATTTCAGGGTGCAGTGTTATCAACAATGAAGCATCATATTGTCACCATCAGACGAGGACATACTGCACTACATCGCGATCAGGAAATTGTTGAACGGTTTAATCGGACACTTGATAAACGGTTAATTGGATATCAATACGCGCAGGAATTTATTCCGGATAAACGATGCCGTGAATGGGTTAAGAGATTACCAGGCGTAATTACCGCGCTGAATAATGAGATTAATCGAACAATCAACATGAAACCTAACAACGCGATTAAAAAAAGTATATACCCGTAAAACCACAAAATGTTTTTTCAAAACAACATATACTCGGTAATGTCACTGTTAGATATTTATATGAACCAGGAGAGCTCGAAGGTGACAAAAAAGGGCTACTGATCCTATTTGGAGTGTCATTACGCATAAAATATCTCGTATAACGATATCTACGGGTAGACCGCCAGTTTATAAATTGGATTCAACTGCTCCTCATCGAGGATTTACTCGTGAACAACTACAAGTGATACCCGATGATACTCAATTAACGCCGCGTGGTCTTAACCTACGCTGCTATTCTTTCTGTCTAAGGTAAATTGGTGAGGCTCTTTATCTCACCAGCACCAACGCATTATACAATTAGAACTCGCTCAGTGATTATTCTGTTGTTTCAGTATGATTATAAATTCGGCATCAATGTCAAATTCTCTATTTTTTTATCCTTTTGTTTATAACCGAAGCGTTTTTTCTGATAATGTCAATTATAATCTAAAACAACTCTTCGAAGTTGATTTATTCTTCGTACTCTGAATACTGCAAGATAAACTAAATTCGACAACTCGATGTGATTATCTATGATCCAAACAATTGTATCGGATATAGTTAACCCCTGCGAAGAATGTATCGTCGCTACGTATCCTAGTTTCCATGGGGATTTATCAGAGAGCAATGCATCTTCGACGACGTTGATATCAACCAGAACAATATCATTTAACGAGAATTTGCTTCTCACTTTGCCCAGGAATATCAACTTCGATATTTTGTATTCGTGTATCCTTAGGTCTATAACACAACGGCACTGGAAGTGTTGCAAATTTGTCTTTATGCGAGTTACATGACTTCATCTGAAGTGTGTCTCTAACTATTTTTCTACTTGCCACTATCAAAAAATTTAATGGTGTTTCCCGAAAAAATTTTAATGGCTATTTCACATTGGATTCTATCCGGTTGTAATCTGATTAGTTTCTTGAACTCGCGTAATTGTTCATCATGTGCTCTATGATCGGTACTAATTTCTGCATAATAGTCTACACAATTCTTTAGCCAATTATGTGGGGATAAACCGAAAAATGGTGGTGGTTGAATATCTTCGACGACGTTGATATCAACCAGAACAATATCATTTAACGAGAATTTGCTTCTCACTTTGCCCAGGAATATCAGCTTTGATATTTTGTATTCGTGTATCCTTAGGTCTATAACACAACGGCACTGGAAGTGTTGCAAATTTGTCTTTATGCGAGTTACATGACTTCATCTGAAGTGTGTCTCTAACTATTTTTCTACTTGCCACTATCAAAAAATTTAATGGTGTTTCCCGAAAAAATTGTAATGGCTATTTCACATTGGATTCTATCCGGTTGTAATCTGATTAGTTTTTTGAACTCGCGTAATTGTTCATCATGTGCTCTATGATCGGTACTAATTTCTGCATAATAGTCTACACAATTCTTTAGCCAATTATGTGGGGATAAACCGAGAAATGGTGGTGGTTGAATTATCAATTTTGTATTCGCTAGCAATAACCACTCGAGAAACCTTTGTAATACATCTAACAACACTGTGCATATTTCATCCCAAATCATGACTTCAGGAATAAATTTTTCACCCATTCGATCAGGAGTACATTCGTCACCTTTCCATCGAAAGAAACTATGATAAGTACAAGCATTAATTCCTCGCTGTTTCATCTCTCTTGCAAGTCTGTGGGTCGGTGTTAGCACAATCATCTTTGATTCCTTCGAAATAATTCACTCACACGAGTCGTCTTTCCTGACCCATCACAGCCGTTTAAAAAACTGGTTTTATGTCTACATATGTTATCGGAACACGACGGTGCAGTAGATAGTTCTGATATCGATTATTTGTCAAGTAATTGTTTTCAATCGTAACATCCGCTGATTTAGAATAATCACGCAGTATTCCTTTTTAATTCTCCATGATCCCCAACTCTCGTCGGAATTAGTGACTTCAGCCACTGCTTTGCTATGTTTTACGTTTATATAAAATGAATCATTGGCTACGCTAACCGCGGATTCAAGAAATCTATTTGTCATCGAAAGTAAATTAATAGTAGCATAAGCCTGCATAGACGACCTTAAGTACGTGTATTGAGGATTTTCTCCATCTGTGTAAGTAACAATTGTACCCAATTTGGTTCCATCGGACAAGAAAGCGTCTTTACGATCGACATCTCTACCACTAAATGTTACATCTGCGATTATAAAATTGTATTCAGGGTCATCTATAATCAAATGCGAAGAATATCGTTTGTGGTCGTATTTTTCACCCTGTGTGAATTTAGCAATTATTCTTCTACCGAAATCTTTTGCATCTTTATTTCTACCTTCAAAGATTTATTTTGGACTATTTCAAGATTTCAAGATTTATTCTTCGTCGAGATCGGGAAACTGTTTTTTATTTTCGATGATTATACTATTTAGACTATCGTGTTGTGGTAACCATACCTCAGTCTGCGCTCGATATGATATAATTGCTTCACTGACAATCAGCGATATCAGCATTTTAGAATCAAGCATATACCGTAATAACACTATTGGCATCCAGTGTTTATCAGAGATGTGTCTACCAATCCAAGCATAACAACACGGATGAAGTCCTTGAGCCAATTCAAATGATATTACACGAGCGAATCCGGTTAAATCAAAATCGGGCAGTGGTCCATTAATCGCAACACGGGTCATCTCATGTGTGGGATGTCCAAATCTTTTGAAGTACTCAAAGCACTCTCCGTACCCGACAAAACTCCCATGATAACACGCAACCATATCAACCGAAATAGTACTTTTAGGGTCGTATTTTGTATTCCATCATCATGGTTATATTCCAAGCAGCTTGTTTCGATATCTGAGAGAAATGTCTGCGCGTGTTGGTTTCCATACATTTCTCATTCTCATGAAATGAGCTGCTACCGACGGAATTGTAAAACAGTTTGTTTAATAATTGTTCATCGTAATCCATTGAAAAATCAGTAGCTAGTTTTTTCATCTCGTTGTGTAGGGCTTCAGTATGGTATAATTCGCCATTGGGTCTTACAAATTGATCGAATTTACCAACTTCGCCTTCAAAACTGTGAAGTAACCACACTGACACAGGATCTTTTTTACTTAACTGATAAATAAAATCAACTAGATTTCCTGTGTAATATTTTATTGTTCTATCCCACGGAAATATTGTTACTGCAGGTGTCCATGCGCGTTCGTTATGGTCAATAATTTTGATTGGAGCTCCATTTGATTTATATCTAGATTCGTTCAATACTTCTCTTCATAATGGAGAATTTGGAATTTTAATGATGTTTCTAATTTGGTTATATCTTGAATTGATGCTCCGTTCCTCCTAACTGTTAATTCATATTCATTTATTTTTTACGTCTTAGATCCGTCAGTTTGTTTCCACGCAACGCATTTGTGAAGTGTTCTATTATTCGTTCTGCTACACAATTCAACGACGAATATTTCATTGGGTTTAGTTTTTTAATACTCGGCTTATCATTTATCGGATAGATTCCATAAACAACTGCAGTCACGGGATATGATCTCTCGTAATACAGCAGTCAGAATTCCTGGTTTGGAATAATGACTCACAGTGACAGTTCTCTTAGTTTTCAAGATGGGTTCAAATTTGTCGCGTATAATCCAATCCCCCGTTTCTGAGCGGATAATAAATTTCCTTCTAAAAAAATAATGTTTATTATCAAGTCGTGAGATCATCACTGCTACTCTTTCATCATTCATAGTAGCATCAACACTACCATCAATTCAAAATGATGACCAACAGTGAGATGCTCCATCGCGCTTGAATTCATTACAACCATCACGGAATTTACCTATCATGCTTCTATCATTTATTAGACCCTTTGGTATATCAGTGAAGACTCTATCGAGATTGAATTTAACATTTTGTCCAGGGCGTAATCTATGATAATCTCTCGAACTCCTCCATATTATAATTATAACAAGTATTTAAATAAAGAATTTATTATATAATGAATCATTGCAAAGGTTGATGATAGGATCAGTAACTGCTTGTAACAAATCATGCAGAAATGAATTCTGTGGATATCATTCACAAAGCGTTCGTCGTGGAAGGTTAGGTCCGCTATCTTGCATCCCATGTGTGGTAGGTGTGAGAGAAAAATCGCAATTGTGTCTCAGTTGTGGTGGTAAACGATACAGAGAGTTGAAGCGCTATTATGATAAGAAAATCAAAGATAACGTTAAAAACTCCATCAAAGATTCCGTTAAAATCTCCATCAATGATTCCGTCAAGGAATCTGTCTCTGTCAAGGACAAAATCATAAGAACACCTCAAGACTACATTGAAAGATTTCCGAGAAATGTAATCATTAAACCAAATAATACATTAGACAAATAATATTATAGTATATAAATGAACCAAGAATTTCCCCCGCATCCCGTGCTTTCCAATTATGAAGCGTCTCGTGACGGTATTGTTAGACACCGCAGACTGAAGAAACCAGTTGGCACTGACAATGGTATGGAGTATTTGATGTTTACCGCTGGAAGTAAATATTATCTTAATCACAGAATCGCATACGAGTGTTTCCATGGATTGATCAAGGATGGTCTTGTGATTGATCACATTGATTCAATTCCTTGGATAAATTACGAGCCATTACGCAGACTGAAAATTCCAAACAAGGAGGAACTGGGAAATACTCGAAAAATGCGAGACTTATAAAATCATTTAATACAAAAAATAACGAGGAAACAGTATTCCAATCAATATTTCGATATTTCTTTAACCTCGGTACGATTTGTTGCAGAGAATATAACCCGATGAGTGATTTCCAAAAGGACTGGACAAATAATTCAGTTTACATATATTTGAATTCTGTTTTGTACCATGTGTATAGAACACAAGGGGAATAACTCGTGTGTATATGTGTCGACTAATGAAAGAGTTATAGATCTCAGTGGGTTTTTCCAATTACTCAATTGTTGGTTTAAACTGCCATGATTCTCAATGGAGATAATCAATTATCTGTTTTGTGAGGAAACGATTCAAATATGTGGTATTTACAAACAGTTGTATTCTTTTTTTTTTTCATTTTGTTCCCAAGTATTCGGTTTTCATTAAATGCTGTCAATAAACAACACAACCTTGCCCTACATGTACCAAACACGGAAAGAAAAACCACAAATGATTTTTCGAAAACAAAAATTGGAAATATACCACGGCTGTGACTGATATATATATATATATATATCGTATTCAAAAGCACATATCTGTAGATTAGAACATTTAGCGTATTCCATAACAGGCTGGAATCTCGTCCTAGAGCCCATCGTTCAAATCTCGTGACAGACAATAGTCGACGGTACCGATTTAGAAGGTTTTCTATATAATTGAGGGGAGCAAGCCTAAAGATACTTCGTGTACACCTCCCGTCACGTCAAATACGTGACAGTATGATTTCGCACCCCGGGAAATTAATTCTTAAACAATTAATAAACAATGGCACCCCCAAAATAAACAATATCATGGATGTAAAAGATCTATGTCACATGAACTATCGGCTAAAAGAAACGGTCAAAGGGTCAAAGAGAAAAACTCTCAAAAGGAAAAACGAAGAGAGAAAATACTCTCAAAGAGAAAAAAGAACCCTATGAAAGACACAAAGGCCAAATAAGGGACTCAGTGTGAATTATCATCGCTCATCATCGCTACTGTTTTTTTTTAAAAATATTAAAAATATTTTTATATTAGAAATATATAGTATATATCAATGAGATCATAACTAAAATTTTAAATTTAAAAAATCAAGGAATTCAATTATCAGAAAAATTCAATTATGATCAGATTCTTTCTGATTTTTCAAGATATTGAATATAATGCTATCAATAATAAATATGTGTTACCAAAATGTTACGCTTTTATATAAAAAAAATACAGCATGCTATTCATGACTCCCTAGCATTTTGTAACGACATTAATAAGTTCGTCCCGTTATTCACTGTTGTCGAAAAAAAAGAAAAGAATTGGGTAGTGAGATGAAATCAAACGCACAATTAATTCGAAGATTAAATCAAAAAGAGATTATCCGCTAAAATGAATATTCTCCCTCGGTAGCTTCAGCGCAGTAAATTCTCACTATGGATCGACATGTACAATACTCATACCTGTCTATTGTATACTTGTAAACAGGTATGCGCTTATTCACCTAAAATGAATTTGTAATGACAGGTTAAATAGTGTATTTTTTCGTCACTGGTGTTTTATTACTACACGGAAGTAATTGTCGGGTGGGTGAGCAATCTACGGATTTATTTTATTATTAACTGCTTAAATATTTTATTTTTTTCGTCATTTTTGGTCATTTTAGTCATTTTTCTTTGGTGTTTTTTAGTCATTTTTCTCTGACGGCCAGTTAAAAAAAATAGGGTCAAATGGTCGATTTTCTCTAAATTAATCATTTAGAGATTTTTCTCATTAAAAATCATTTATGATTTCCAGATCAAAAAGACCCAATATCATCAAAAAATGGCTAAAAATCTAGAAAAATCCTGATTTTATCAGTCGGATCAAATGGTCGATTGACTCTAAGTGATTCATTTAGAGATTGTCTCATTAACTATTGTTTATGGATTGGTGACAAAGTGGTTGCATTTAGATCGTACATTAATTATAATGGTAGGTGAAGAGCACTAACCACTAAATTAGCACGCGAACGGTTAACAGCAATTAAGAAATATATCTCCATTCGGAACTCTGTTCGAGAGAAATGGCAAGCAAGACAGAGTTTGCAGACTGCTTTTGTTGCGGATACGGATCAGTTATTCAAACCAGTAACCACAGCAACCAAAGATGTAAAATCGGCCACTGAAAGAGCCGTATGGGGAGAAATACCCGAGGAAGGGAAAGAAGAAAAACAAACAAAAAAATCATTTAACAACACTTCCTGGTGACATAGTAACCGCTGCACGACTTCAAGAACAAGAAAGACAACTTCAAGAAGAAACTGAACAATAACAAGGCGATATTGATATTATCCCATCATATGATGACCCGCCTGAACCACTTGAACCACTAGGTACTCTTACAGAAGAAGAAGATAAACCTGAAGAAAAAACTTCAAAAGAGAGAGGAGAACATTCACCTGAAAAGATATTTAAGAGTGAAGTGATAGATGAATTTAAAAATTGTAAGACTCATAATGAATTCGATAAGTTTGCTGTCGACTCATTTCCAAAAGATAGAAGAAAGGAATAGATGAATAAAGCATATGAAGATGTTATAGATTCCTTGAAAACTTGGGTAAAAAACTATATTTGGCAAATATTGGTAAATCCAAACTCCCACCCAATGATCCAAATTTTAAGAAGTTTGAGCAAATGGTATATGATATTAACAAAACCACCACCACCATATTTGAGCCGACGACCTCCCGAAGACATAAAAAATAGTGGCAGGAGTTGACCCCATACAAGTATAACTGGTACAACTAAAAAATTCGCTAGTGGATATCAAAGGGGTTTTTCAGGTAGTGGTTTAGTTAGTTGTCCTAGTAATATTCTCAGGGACATAGCACGATTAGAAGTTCTCATCGGAGGGAAACGAGCTGGAAATAACTCACCGGAAATAATTAATGAAGCAGCTGATATCTGCAGGCGGTTATTTCAAGGCGGCATCATGGATATTGATGTATATCGAAAGTTTGTTGACGAGCTAGTGGACTGTTTCACAGTCAAGGGTTATCATTGTTACTAATTTGATGACTTCGTCATTCGATTAAATAAATATCATTTAATTAAGAATGACCATACACTACAACCACGATAAACCAACAATGGTCTATGTAGTAAACTCACAATTGCCAGTTTACAAAGCGTATTGTGGTGATGGTGTTGGCAATACCATTGCAGGGTTAATTGCAAGAATGGTTCCAAAAGTAGCGCCATTAGCAAAACAATTATCAATGAAAGCTATTGATGTTATTTGTGTTAAGGGTATTAGCGCTGTTGGAGATGTTGCCGGGAAGGCGTTTTCCGCCGCGAAGGAAAAACTAATGTCACTAGTTCGACGAAAAAATAAACCCCCAATGACTTTGTCATTGCCGTTACCATCTACGGAAGTGATGCCGTCAAGTGTTAACAAAACAATAAACAAAGCAGTGGATCAGAAATTAGCATCGTTGGCGACTTCGTCGTTGGCCAATGATGCTTATGATGCACAGAGAAATTATATTGCAAATATGAGAGCGGGAAGCGGTTTGAAACCACGACGAAAACCACGAGCAAAATCATGATTTCGATCGAGGAATATATAATAAAATCTTCAAACGGACATCTGATCCAGCCTTTGATATGGACTCCCCAGTACGCAAAGATGATTATGTGCACGATTAATAATATTGTTCCTATCATGCAGTACAACCGGATATTCGATCAAGAATTGAACTTCAAGTCCAAGATACCAGTAAATAATTTTTGCCTTTTGAAGCATTTATTCAAGTAGAAGGAGAACTCGTAAGAAATGTTGTAGCTATTACTCCATATGCAGATGACCCAGATATCCGAGTTGGTTTTGTTAATAATGGTATCATGGCGCTATTTGAGAGTGCAAGATATCTGATTGATGGAAAAGAGATTAAATCCATAGAACGTGATGTTGATGTTGCATCAACAATAATTGGGTTTGCAAGATATTCTGATGATTATGCAAGATCAGCGGGTCCGGGTATGATGTTTTCTAAGGATATTACTCAACACCCTGAACACATTCAGTATACTAAATTCCTGACACCGCAAGATACTGCATCGGATCCACAAACACCTGGTTCTCTTGTACACTGAGCAAAACAAGCTGCTGCCTTTGATATTATACAAAAGTACTAATCGTGATTACAACATGGGGTTTGCAACACGCGTAGCAACATTAGAGGGACAGCGTCGACAATTTTCATGCGTGATTCCACTGCATCATATTTTCGGATTCTGCAGAAATGTTAGAATCGTTATCTATGGAGCGAAGCATACAGAAGCACTCGTGTGAAAAGGTACTGATAATGATGCAATCTGGCGTGGTGCTGGTGCTGCCGCTGAGGGTAAAGTCATTTTAACAAAACTAACATTGTGGTGCGAGTAATGATCCCATCAATTACCGTAGAAGATCGACTACTATCATTTATGAATCAGGGAGGAAATCGTTACTACGTTGGCAAACAACAACAACGGACATTAATCAATCCCCAGCTGTTAACGGTACGTTCACATGCCAATTGTCATCAAAAAAGGCGTTGCTTCGCCACGGCAGAATACAGCGCGAGTTGGTGATCAAACACGCAGCCATATGATATTTGATAAGCTCGGCGTTACTGAGGTTTCGCTAAAAGTAAACGGCCGGCAGGAACCAATCGAGAATGTACAACTTGATTACACACAAAGCCATATTGCACGCGCCTATCACCGCCTGTTGTCATATATGGGTCGTGATCAAAACGTTGATACTTATCTACAAATATCTCAGTTGCATTTTAAAAACTTATATCCGATCTATTACTTTTCGCTGGAACATCTTGATTTAACTAGACAATCCGTAGTTGACTTTAGAGCTACTATAGCCCCTGTTGGTATTGCTAATTAAAGAGCGGTTCCTGTAATTCTCAGCGACAAATCAATGCTACTCGAAGGTGTTGGTGGACGAATAAGAATAGTCGATGCACCAGTGGAAAATATGTAGCAATTAGATCAATATATCATTTCGAAAACACCAGTGTTTCTACAACAAGATGTCGTATAGCGTTGTTAATGTTACGTTGACTCCTGATCAACTTAAAAAATTGCAATCAGAATCGACTAAAAATGTGGAACCACGATATCGCTGAAACACAATCAGATGTATGGTGGTCAAAATAAACTAACATTGACAACTCGTCAGATAAAACACTTTAATGATGCTTTCAAAGATATAAACAAAAAATTATTCAGCTCACACTATCTGCGGCTGCGATCAAAAACACGATAAAATTAGGTGGTGTATTCCCACTTCTCGCTGAGATTTCAGCATTAATTGCAGCTGGTAAAGCCGACGCGTTAGGAGCCGCTAGAACTCTTGGTGCAAAAGCAATACACAGAATTGCTCAATCATATGAACCAAAAAAGGGGCGGGGATACAAAAAACAGGGAAAGGGTCTAACATTACCAGGAACTCCGTATTCATGGTACAAAGGAAGCGGCCTGAGAATAACAGGAACAGTTTATTAACAACAATAGTTCCCTTGTCAAATTTTGACTTACTCGATGCTGCTAAAAACTAGCAATAAAAAACTTCAGAGGTGTCTTTATGCGAGATCAGTTGCCGGCACAACCAAACAACGTTGAAACCGGTATTATTAATCTCGATAACAGCAGCGGACCCGGAACTTACTTGGTTGCATACGCGATTGATCCGCGTGTAATTGTTTATTTCGATTCATACGGGTTATCGCCGCCTAAAGAATTTATGCGTTATATAAACCACTTAAAAACTCCTATCTAGCATTCCACGCTACCAACACAGAAAATGAAAGACCCACCAATATGCGGAATAGAAGTATTAAATGTCCTCAACGCTATTTCATCATCGGGAAAACCACCTCATCGAAACGTACATGAATATACCAGTAATCGCTTTTTAGAAAGAAATTAAATAGAATAACATGATTGATATTTGGAGAAGTTTATTCGAACAAGTGAAAAAACTAACAGTGTGGTTTTATAAACCCGTTATTGCTAACATGGTTGGCAAATCAACTAAACCCATTGCTGAAAAGTCGGATTTTAATCTCGCTGACATAGAAAATAAACTCCCAATAAAATATTTCAGAAGTGTATTCAGGAAAGGTCAATTCCCAACTCAACCAAAAATATTTGAAACCGGTATAATTGACCACAGCACTAAATATAATCTTGAACCAAATTGGTTGGGTTACGTGATACATCCACAATGTGTCATTTATTTTGACCCGCGTGGATTTCCTCCCTACGAGTAAGGATCATTTATCAAGCATATATCTAAGTTGAATCCCTCCATTCCTGTTTCGTATTCAAAGTTGCATATATTGAGCTTATTTGAAAGCTCGTATGGTGCAGAAGTACTTGAACTGTTAATGGCGGTTTCAGCGTCATCGCGATTACCCCATGAAGTTCTTTACGAATGCACGATAATAAATTACTTGAAGAGAAGAACATAATATAATATGATTGATATTTGGGGACGATCTTTATCAATGTTGAAGAAACCCGATGCCGATGACACTGCAACCGGTGATATAAAAAAAATAATCGGAGATGAAATAGCTGAGATTTTGAACTTAGCAAGTGTTGATCCCAATGAAATAGTTGTATTTCAAGATCGTCAGGGTAAATTGAAAACTAGTAATGTTTCTCTTGATGATATTTTAGTTAAACAACGCGACGCAGTAGAAGATACTATCGCGTTGTTTTACAATCATGGTAATCTCAAACCTGGTGTACTTATTTCAACTATTGTGGATAGAATTAATAATTTAGAACCATTAAAAAAACTACACGATGAATACGACGACCATATAACTAAATTTAATCAGTTTTCTGAATTATAAAGAAGTATAATTGACAATATTGACAAATCTCTATTATATTTCTTTGGAAATCCACCAGTGACCACACCGAAACTCACAGAGATAAAAACAGCTATGTTAGAACTAGCATCGTTACAATCTTGGTATGCGGATCATGTTGAGAAGTATTCAACTTTTCGTAAAAATCTCATTTAGAAATTCTTTATTACCACATTTGATAAAATTGAAATACAACTACCAGAACGTAAAAATCCAAAGATAATCTTAACGCAACCAGCAATGAAATACCCGCGATTAACTGGCGAATAGAAGCTCTCAACGCTGTTATTAAAACAAATAGCGATGTCATCAGAAATTATCTGCCGACGATGATACAAGTACTTAAAAAAGTAAAAATTCCTCATGAGAAAAATATGAACGCGGTATATACGATCCAACAAGGAACATTTCAGTGGACACCAACAAACAACAAATTAGATATCACCGCAACCATCAAAGGTATTTATCGATTAACACTAGTGTCACCGACGCAGTTTAATATTTCATCAACGATTTCATCTGGGGTCAACAATATGATATCAACGATCATCGACAAGGGAACAACTGAACGATTCATGATAACAACAACTGATAATAATTTGGCTATGGTTTCCTTAACATGGTATGTTTAATTCGTAGCGAATTTAAGTAAACAACTAAATTGAATTATATTTTATAAAAAAACACATGGACGCTTCTAAAAGTTGTCGGATTCGCCCTCTTTGCTGCTAAATCTTTAAAATGGTAATTTCATACAGAACACTATAGCAACTATACTAAATAGATTATAATTTATGAGTATATTTTTCAATATATGGACATTACGTAATCTCTATCATAATAAAGTTCTAAAGTTACCATGTTTCAATCTCATTAATTAATTACTTTTTCACTTTTGTAAATTCAGATGAAGTGAAAAGCTATGAAATTATATCAAAGTATTCACAAAATCTTCGTCTAAATGTAATGGCAATAGGTTAAGTCTGCGTAAAATACAAATGGGTGATTGGAACTATTAATTTAGGACGCAGCCTTAGATTGCTTTTTGCATAAATATCTGGCTTCCTTATCTCTCTATGATATGTTTTTACTTTTGTATATGATGTAATTTAACTGTTTCAGTGAATAGGCGGTTCTGGCGCAAGGTCTGGTATATTTCTACATTCTAAAGTCAATCAAAGACTTCATCTTTAAGACTGGTATATTTTCTTAGTCAATCAATCATTGTGGCTTATGGAAAGACGACTTTATACCAAGAGTTCAAATAATTTATGGTTAAAAATGTTCTTTTGAAAGGCGTGTCTGCAAATGTCAATTACGTTTGGAAGAGGACTCCAAAAATATTTTCTTGCCGATCAATAGCCTTTCACGAACATGTAAAATATTAATTGGTAGGCTAATGTTACTGTAGATGAGGCCAAGATAAGCCAAGCCATCTAGTTTTTTTTAATTGAAGATTCTCTCAGCTTCCATAAGGTTGTCGTAGTTTTTTGTGTTCGAAGTCCGAAACAGACGTTGATTCTGGACATTGACAGTCTGTTGAGTCATACAAATACATTGCCTTATTTCTCACCACCATGGCACGAACCTACATTTCACGTCTCGGCGTCCTTTTCATCATAGCAGGCTCACTTGCTTTAGGTAAGCGTCAATATCTCATCTTTTTGTTAACATGCATTCTCAGCACAGGCAGAAAGACATGATTTTCGTGCACGTTGATGCCATTGATTTGCCATCATAATGATTGCATTTGTCATCCCTAAGTACATAAGCTTTCAATAAGTACTTTATTTAGATATACTTTACTTATGATATCTATTTAGATGCACATTGTCACTATCGCAAAAATATAAGGTAATAGAACAATGTCATACTACAAGCCTAGCCCCAGAAAAACGCAACACAGTAGAAACCTAATACCAAAACTACCAACACAACCACAACTGACAGGAGACTTGTAACGCAAATATATGTAACCTGATATCATTTTAAGACATGAACTGTAAACTTCTTCCAGACGACAGTTGAAATTAATATATATTTTTTTCAGCAAAAATAAATCATGACTATATTTTCACATACACGAGCAAGAATGTTTCAAATGTTCAAATTTTGTAAAACATTCAATAAATAATTTAGTTATCTAGAACATAAATTATAAATGAAAACAATGAGGTTATGGTATTCCTAATTAAATCCAAAATTGTACATGGAATACGAGACACAATTAAGAATAAAAGTTCAAAATAAATCCAAAATACATCCAACTCTGAATGTGCTGTGCAGCCGCCTGAATTATGTTATTGTACAATATTATTTTGATGAAAGACAGTGATATAAGTGTAGTGTTGAATTCACTATAAATCTCAGTGGCTGTCTCTGTCCAAGAATTTCAACCTTTTAAGACTTGAAATATTATCTATCATAAATAGAGATATTTAGTAGTCACGCATAATTAATATTTTTTCTTCCAAGATATTTCAAGCAAAATATGGGTACGGACGATTGCATACAAACAAAAGACATATCTGAATGTAAAAGACATATATAAATGTTCCTCTCTTAGGAGATATGTGCCTGGAGAATCAATTCTTAGCTCGTCTTTCGCTATCTTTTTGTGATGCAAAGTCCGGCTTGCATTGTTCCGGAAAATATAATCCTCGTTGTGATTATGCACATGCAAAGGCAATTAGAGAAATATATGGTACAAATACGAAGGTATATGACAAAAATATGAATGTATATGACACGAAGATGAAGGTATGTGACACAACGATCAAGGTATATGACACGAAGAGGGACGTATATGACACAAATATGAAGGTATATTACACGAAGATGAAGGGATATGACACGAAGATGAAGGTATATGACACGAAGATGAGGGTATTTGACACGACGTTAAATGTATATGACACGAATATAAGGGTATATTACATGAAGATCAAGGTTTATGATTGGAAGATGAAGAAACTGACTATGTTTACTTATGGCAGAGGTATGTTTACATTGCCTTGATAATTAAAAATGTTATTCTTGTTTCTTTACACTACTATCACATTCGTAAAGGATCTTGAAAATGCCACTTTTAATGACTTTGCAAGTAAACATGACTGCTAACTATTTAATTGTTTGGGCCACAAAGACTTCAAGTAAAGACGAATTTACTGCATTACATATCTGTATATTGTTCAACAGTCTTGATTTGACCAGTTACCTGTTTTCATTTGCACAGCGCTAATTTGGTAATGCAGCATAAGAAACAATGAACGGAACAAACTGATGTTAGTATTTTTCTGGGAACTGATATCAATGAATCATATTGGCATTCCTACCTTTACTGTTGGTTATGTTTCCCCACATGGTCAGAAATTTACTTGCACATATCCTGTTATATAGTTTGTATATAATATTTATATCAAGAAAACCTCTGTCTATAAACGATCGTGTACTTGTCATAGCTTCATTACAAACTTCACCATTATTACTGAATGAATCATATTGTATGACTAACTTTTCTCTAGTATTGAATATTATTTAAGGAAAACTTATAACATGTGTTACCTTATGCTTCTCATATTGATTATCTGTATTCTAATGGTTTTGATGTAAAATTTGCTGTTTATAAAATAGGCGAATAAAGCTTTCTACATCAAACATAGCTTGACAGTGCCGAATGTATTACAGGCAATTTATATATATATATATATATATATATATATATATATATATATATATATATATATATATATATATATATATATATATATATATGGGGCGGACAACATTCAAACATATCCATTGTTATTACATTTATTACCGTGATGCTCACATTTTCATATTTATGCTGTACTAATTTGTACATTTCAGGTCAGTTTTTATTATCGACACTTTGTTTCTTACATACATTATAATTTAGAAAAACAAGGAATATTCAACAGGTTCATGACCGCGATATCTCAATAATTGAAACTGTGCCAGTGTAGGTAAAGACGTTAACTTAATTTCCTTACTATTGTTACTGGTTTGTATCGCGGTCGTCAATAAAATGCTTAAGATTATGCTAAAATATTAGATACATTTAAGCATACATTTTTTCATAGATTTAAAAGCATTCTATTTTAAATATTTCTTGCAAGACTTTTAAGACAACGTAATGGGCGAAAGCATTGCTTTGCGAACAACCTAGCATTTTAAAGAAAAAAGGGTATGACTGCATAATCTGCTGTTATCTTTGTGCCTGAAATCCAGTTTGGATGCAACCCATTTAATATCTGTTTTTAGTGAAAGGTCTGACGGCCGGCATATCGGCCAAGTAAACTAGTTCATCTTACTGATCATGTATACAAACTGACTTATAATATATGTTGACTTATATCAACAATCAACAATTAGATTTGTCTTGATCAATATTATTCTTCGTTCCAGTGTCATCACATTCTAAATGACCTTGAAACTAAACAGGGCGACTGCTGGCAAATGTATTGTGCTTGCCAGAAACACTCCATGTAAAGAGTTATTTCTCAAGATTTACGGATCTTTAAAAAAAACATTTATTTCAGATACCTTAAACATGACATTTTAATTTCCTCTATAGATACATCAACGAGTATTGTTAGTACCTGGAAAATGGATCAAGATTGGGAAAACTACATAGAATCGTCTACTATATTGTGGGAGAAAAATGACTCTCGGTTGATCGAGTGTGCAATACTTTGTGCTCAGGATCCGTCGTGTATCTCATTCTTCCACCACCCAACATTGAAAATGTGCTTGGGGTCTCAGTCATACAAACGTGGTCTTCCTGCTAATCAGACAACGCAGCAAGGATGGAAATACTACTCACGTATGTAACATGTAGACGAATTAAATATATGATTAATAAATACGCAGTCTTATGGTACCACACTTATTTGACCATGAAGATACATACGATTGGTGTTGAGAGTCCTAGCATAAACCAAATACATACTGCATTCCCTAAACACCTGATTACCATTTCTAGGTGACTGTCTAAACATAGATACAAGACTTTATGGTAATTCCAAATTTTAGATTAGTTTGTCCTTTTTGCCAAACTACACCTATAAACACACACTTCCCTCGTCGTTGTGGATTTAGCTGTGGCTTTTCATTTCGGAAGAAAAAGGGTGACTAGATCTAATTGCCCATTTTGCTACTACTATGCTTCAATTCACAGAAAATATTAACGTTTCCAATCACTGGATGTAAAGTAACTGTATCAAGTTCTCATAGAAAATGTGAAATATGTTGATGTTGTCTATTTTCTGCTTTGCAGAGCCCCAGCATTGTGTTGGAGACTATGTATACAACCAGACTCTTGGTCTATGCTATAAGCTGTATGAAATAGAGATGTATTATAAACAGGCAATGGCTTTATGTGAACGAGATGGAGCTAAGCTGCTTATCATCAACAACACAGCTGAATTTCAGCACTTCACTAGGATGATTGGAGGTACCAACCTGCATTTGCTTTTTATGTGAATTGATATGTCCGTCACAAATGATACGGAATTCGTGTAAAAATAAATAAATATCTTGTCTAATTAACACTTTAAAAATTGAACCTACTTTTGTCGACCCAACGTGAATATAAGAAATGTTCTATAAATAGCACACAGCCATCTTAGATCATTACAATAGTTCCCAATTGTTTCTAATTATCTTAAATATTAAACAATATATTTCATACGAGAAAATAATCTTTGATTTCCCACTAACCGTCCACAACTATAGTAATTAAATTACAGTGTTTTAAGTGATGTTGCTATGCTTTATTAGCAATACATAAATTATGTTTCCTTGCATTCTTTTGCGGCCAAATATAATATGAATCCATATTGTAAAGTATAATCATATTTGTATTCGGTGTCTTAAGATACAAGATGAAACATCAGCGTAGACTTTAATTTTCATAATTTTGCAACTGATGTTACAAGCTGTACCTTTTCATTAATTGTCTAATATAACTAACTATACAATATGTTAACATATTTAATGGAAACACAAATGATATAACACGTTTAATTTCTTGGAATATGCAAGCAATCACTCCTATAATAATTCCCAGTAATCTAAGTAAGTGTAAATTAAATGCATTGTAAACTTTAACAATTTTGTTAGTAATTAAATACAAAATAATAAGTAAGCTTTAACAGTTATTGTGGCAAAAATGATGTAATTATTTAGCACAATAAAAGAATAAAATGGAGATTAATACATATTATACAACTTTTAAAGTGTCATTTTTATTCAATATATATTGAATCTTGTTTATAAATGTTTTAATTTAACATTTGTCTGAGAAACAAATAAAAAGCATTCCATGCATATGACAAATTATGTAACAGGAATTGTTTTCCAAGAAAGACATTGACCATTAGGCAGGTTGTTAAAACTATGGAATAATTTTCAAAATAATTTGTGTTTTTCGTGCCAGAATATAATAGACGAAGCTGCAGATAACGAAAAATGGCATGATATTAAAACTAGTATATAATAGAATCGTCAATGTACTTGTGAGAATAAAGATTGTAAATAAATGTTGGGTCCACGTTCTTATAACCATATTGAAGCATAATGAGCAATGAAATAGTTTTCAGAATATAATACGTTATTAGTCTCATGTATAATATCAATTCTCTCCGAACTTCATAGCCGATCTGAACTAATCTAAGCAACATGAAAACGTGACATAGCAACGGTGGAGAATATAAAACATACTATAATCACAAATAGAACCATGTAGTCTGCATGTATCAATTCATGAATATTCAATACTGCTATTACGAACACACGAACATTCAATATTACTAGTATGAACACATTGTTATGTGTTTAGGCTCTAATAAACAGTAACAGAGAAAAAGTGAAAACATTACGCTTTATAAAATATAACAAATAATGTTTTTGCCAGGAAACGGAGTGTGAAAATGAACAAAGAATTTATTGTTTTAAAATTGTAATACAAACGTAATCCAAGAATCATCAACGAATTAAATTACAACCGTAATGGCAATGAAATAGTATCATAGGTTAAAGTTCGAGACCTGTTGGAAACTCCAGGATGGAAGACGTAAGCTGAAGTCTGTTTTGTGCGTATCTAGAGTTCATTGTAGAAACAATATTTAAAATATCCAGACTATGCTGACTGTATCTCCAAGCAATTACCGATGTTCCAAAGATTTCAGTCATCAGCAAAAAATTTGTGAGACTCCAGGTAGATATCGCTGAAACACAGGAAACACGGCTATCATATTCCGGGTCCCTCAGAGAAGATAGCTACACGATATTCTGGCAAGGTAAGAGTACTGACGAAGCCAGAGAATTTGGTGTTTGATCCACTGTCAGGAACCCATGCAGAGGATGATACAACCCTGCCAACAAGGAAACGGGAGATTTTTGTCCCTCAACGTTTACGCTCCCACACTATGCGTACAGCGCAGATAACCGAACAATGAGTTCCACGATGAACTATACTCGCTCAGCGACAAAATTCCACCCAAAATCATGATATTACAGGGAATTTCAAAGCTAGACAATGACCCTTGGCATTCCTGTCTTGGTACGTTTGAGGTCGTTAAGATGAACGAGAACGTCAGCCACTCCTACAGATGTGCTCGTACCACGACCGTAGCATCACCAAATTATTCTGTCAGACGATGACACATCATAAAAGTCTTTGGAGACATCCTTAGTCCAAACACTGGCGCCAGCTGCACATGATCTTTACGAGACGATATGCCACGAACTGTGTTCTTCTTACCCGTACCTTACACCGAGCAGGCTTTCACACTGACCACTCGCTGGTATACTGCAAAATCAGGCTTAAGCCAAAAAAAGATACACCGCTCTAAGCGAAATGATCATCCACGCATTGACCTAAGCACAACGTCATATCCAAACAGTAGGATGACTCAACGTCCGACCTCTTCAACAATCTCAGAGGAGGGAAACAAGATTGCGTCCTAGCCACAATCGGTATCTTCCTCGCTGTCCTGCTCAATCATACCTTTGGAAGTCGCACAGACGGGATCAACAAGTGATCAGACGTCAGACTATTCAACCTGGCACGAATGAAGTCAAAGAGGAAACTGCAGAAAGCTACCATCAAAGATTTGCTCTTTACAGACGATGCTTCCCAAGCCACTTATTCAGAAACTGAGTTACAGCACCAAATGGGCCGCTTTGCTACAGCATCAAGTGAGTTAAGGCTGATCATCATCCTACGGAAAACAAACGTGATGACTCAGAGCACTCGGACACTCCAAGCATCATCACAAAAACTTGAGATAGACACTTAACTTTCCTCGGCTCTACAATCACCAACAGCCTATCGCTCGGTGTTGAGCTCATCAACCTAATTGTAAAGGCATCAACAACTCTATCCAGAGTGTGAAACAACAGCTTGCTGATCCTGAACATTATGTTATCCGTGTACCGTGTCTTTGCGCGAAGTACTCTCCTGTATGACAGAGCAACCTGAACTCTGTACACCTCACAAGAAAAACGTCTGAGCGTCTTTCACAAGCAATATCTCCGCCGCATACACGGGATCACTTGGAGTACTCGAGTAACAAACAACGAGGTGCTTGAAGTTGCCCAGATTCTCAGCATGGTAACACTCCTTCACCAACATCACATCAGTTTATTCGGCCATGTACGTTGTATGAATTACAGAATGATCACCAAAAGACCTTTCTTTTTCGGAACTTGCATCCGACGAAATGATGATTGGACAAACACATATCCAATTCAAGGATGTCTGTAAGCACAATATGGATGCTTATGACATCGATGTCAACGCCAGGGAAGAGCTTGCTCTAGACTGGCCCACCTTGAGACACGCTCTAATCAGTGGTTTGAAAACCGTTGAGGACAAGGTACGCTTGCTAAGTGATGGAACGTAATGTCGGAGAAAGCAGAAGCAACTCCAACATACACAGGACACAACTTTCAATTTCAGCAAGTGCAGCAAGGCCTGCCACTCCCGTTTTGAGATACATAGCCACTACAGACTTGGAACTAACACGAACGTGGACATCGCTTATAGGCGCACGTGCATCACCAGCGTTTAATTACATTAGCAAGAATTCTAATTCTTTCATATATTTTATATGTCATTACACCAACAAATAACATTGAGACTATTATTAATTGTAATTTCATCAACACAGACAACTTTTTCAATTAGTCGTTTTATGTGAGTGTTCTCGATTCTTCTTTAGTACACGTTATTATTTAATAATTTAATTTTATAATTATATATATATATATAGTACGTTTTCATTTAATAACAATTTATAATTTTATATATATATATATATATATATATATATATATATATATATATATATATATATATATATATATATATATACCGCAGTTAGTATACATTTCACCATTCATCCAAACTAATTCATGTTCGTAACGAATGAAATAATTTATTAAAAAGTATCTGGTTATAGGTTTAAAGGACTTTCAATTATTCATTGTACAATTAAGAGGTTTTATAAAATGTATTGATATGATTCAGTCGACACATTCCGTTTGTGTCCTATCGTATAACGACACCATTAACGAGTGGCGACACACTGAATCAATGGGGGAGAAATAGAAGCTATCCTGCTTTTCAAACGGATCTGACATAAAACTTGCATTATTTAAACACAAGGCCCTAGTGAATACTGCTGAAAAGCTTGCTCCCTTTAATATATGCTTAAGACCGAGCTTATGACAAAGCCATTCTCCTATAAGAACATGTAGTGTTAGATTGAAGTAAGCTAACGCAAAAGTGAAGCAGTCAAATCTTGTGTCGCTGCTTCCAACTGAATTCTGTTGACCTACGGATGTGCCTTATCGACATGTGCTTAATTCGAACACATGTAAAAAATGTCAAGATTTCTCGTTTCGACAGGAGAAATTACATGGCTCAGAATGTGATGAAACGTGGATATTATCTGGTGTTAATGGAAACGGCATTGGGGCTTCAGGGATCAGGGGTTATCAAAGTAGTTACTGGTTCTAATAAACTAAAATGTAGAATCTATCTATCTATCTATCTATCTATCTATCTATCTATATATTTTTAGAATTACTATGGACATGGGTTGGACTTCAAGGAAAGAGTAATACACCCTCAGTGTTTACGTGGTGGAATGGACAAGTTGCTTCAAACATTTCATGGTTTGCTGGATTTCCAAAGCATGGATATGATAGCGGAGTTCACCTGTTTAACGGACATTATTTAAACAAACGCTTGAGTACTCCAGCATCGAGTGCTCTGTGTCAGAGACTTATTTGATACTTTCACTTAATTTTCTAAATTGAAAAAAAGAAATATATGATTATTACATAAATCCCCTCTCTTGAAGGATCAAAATAACTGAAAACTTGAAAGAACTAATGGCTAAGTTCCATCTCTGTGTTGAATGAGTTTTTAATACAGTAAAATGAAAAAAAATTCTAACATTGCAGTTAACACTGCCTGACTTACAAGCGACTAAGGCATTATAATGTACTTTGTAGATAAGCATTACTGATATTGATCTTTTATATATTTTGTATGGTGATGTTTTCATATGTAAAGCTTAAAAACGGAAATCGTCTGGAAAAGAATTCATTACTGAACTGATTCAGCAAATGGCTAGTATTGTTAAATTTGTTCGAGGCGTTTGTGTGACATTTTCCATTATTACTCTCTAATCTTTTCAACGATCTTGTAAATTAAACAATACGTCTATGCATTTAAGTATTTATGCTTTTATTCATTCCCCGCTGAATGCTTATAAATCTAAACTTCTGATTTATCATGCATTTTTAAGTCATCTTTGAATGCTGAGATAAACGTGGGTTAGAAAGAAATAAACAGAGACATCCATCCCTATTTTGAGGGCTTCCACGGTTGCTTTGAGTCAGCAACAATCGTTACACTAATATCGAAAAACAGGTCACTGTGAATATTCGTGAGGAACAGAACTTTGCATAACAATCTGATTTCTAAATTTACAAAATAAATAACGACAAAATCTGATATAAACATAGTTTGGAGGAATCCTTGAAAACTGACTGACACGCAAAAGAACCTTACAACGACTGAATGTAGTTCTGTCATGCAAATCACTTGTATACTCCTGAACCATTATTGGTAAAGACTAGATAAATGAATTACGGTTAAATCATTCATTTACACACAGAGCTTAGAAAGACTGAATAACTCGCTAGTATGCATATATAGCTTACTAAGTCCGGATAAATGACTGTTGTTATCCACATGGAACAAAGAAAGACTGGATAAATATATGGTATGTACAAAAGTGTGATCAATCACGTTAAGTTTAGAAATATTGGACAAGCAACTATATGCAACAGGAGTTTAGAAAGACTGGATAAATCGCTGATTAGCAAGTTGTGCTAAAAAGAACCTACAAATTACTTATGTGCGCATGAAACTCAAAAAGGCTGGATAATCACTGATATTCACATGATCTTTAGCAACAATGTATAAATCTAGGTAGCCCAGATGCCTACTTATTTATGTGGCTTTACCTCCCTTAAAACGATATTCATGGATTCGAATATGCCGATAAATATTTGAACAGACAGTTTTGTTCAACATTCATCCGCAATGAAAATATATAACAGCAAAGAACATTTCACTTTACATTTTTAAAACAGTTAAGCAAATGGCAAACGTATATACATTAAATTAACAGTGCTATTTTGAGGGATTATAAAACATTAGTTATCAGTGAAAATATGATCCAGTACATGGACACGGAATGATCGCAATTTAATATCAGTGTATTACGAGGTTGGCATTAGAATATACACCACATATGGAGTTAATATACGTTTTAGTTTTATAAGCGGATGTGAGGAGTTTGTGTTATGTAGGCATCATTGATACAGTGTAATGTGGATTCCGTTTACTAAGACTAATATTCAGAATGCGATGGTTTGGAGAGAAATTGCTTTAGTTTGATTTCTACAAATAGTTCAGTTCCATTAAATAGTGTTATGTTTGTTGAGTAAAACTGTTCATTTCGACGCACCAGCACTAATACATATTTTGGCCTGCGCTGATAACCCGCTCTAAAACTGAAGCGACTATTATACCAAACGTAAAGCTAGTGAGTTTTCAAACTTTCTCTCCTATCAATAAACTTTCTAATACCAAGACAAGCAATATCGTGCACAGAGTGTCAGATATAATACCAAATATATTATTATAGTTTAGACAGAGGGATAGATTAATACCTGCGATACAACAATTAACGTCAACATACCACATTCATCTTCTAAACGATACTTACCATTACGATTTTCTGGTCCAAGAGGGGTTAGTCCAAACTTTTATTGAGTTGACATATTGCAATGTCTAGTCTCCCAATATAATTGTTTTCAAATAATATAACAGATATAATATTGTTTTATTTTGTTATAAATCATAGGAACATATATCTGGAGTATTGATATTCGTAAATTAAAAAAAAACACATGCGTCAGGTAAATGTTATAGCTGAACAATAAATGTTTGCCGTCTAACGGATTGTGATTAGCATTTGTTCGTAAAACGGAATGCTCGGAAATACTGCGATACAGTCGCTCAAAGACTGGACAATTTAAATTGCATTGCGCATACACAGAAGATGATAAATATAGTGCTAAGTTAAATAAGATAATGTGATTTTCAAAAGAGTGATATACATTATAAGTGAGATATTTTCGCATCCTTCTAATTTTTTTAAATATATTTGCGGCTTTTGTTTTGTATAACACATCCTTTGACAGTAACTTCTGATATCAAGCTGATTACTCGGCTTTCTAAAAACTATCCATTAAAGTCTCATGTTCAACATTGTCTATGAACATTTTTACACCCAGGAACGGGTACGTACACTTCCTTAGATTTGACAATTTGCTCACCTTCGCTGCTTTTGGACAATGGAAGGTCGATGATGACCTTCACAGCAGTAATCACATTCCAATCAACCTTGAAAATAATTCTACACTTGATTACAAAATTCCACAATGGAATATTAAGAAGGCCACCTGGGCTATTTTTGAAACACTATGTAAAACTACACTAAATAAATAATGATACAGTATTCAATGCTGTTATTCCTATACATCATTTTACTTTAATTCTAATTGCAATTCCAGAAGATTATATTCCTAAGCCCTCACCGAACAGTAAGAAACATCAAATACCACGGGTAACCAATGAATACAAAGAAGCAATTAAATAACGCCGAGAAGAATTAAAAGAATTCAACAATCGTCCAACACCCGAAAATTTAAACAAATATCGTATTACTCCGGCTAAAACTCGACGCACACACAAGGAATGTAAACGTGCATCATGGAATAAAAATATTTATTCTTTAAGCTCTTGTTCTAAAATGACACAAGTTTGGGACACTATTCGAAAATATATGGAAAGAGGAAAAACAAATCTATTCGACATCTTAAACAATCACAATTGAAGTTCGAAACGTGTCATAACAAATATTTTTGCAGATAGTTTCTCAAGAAAGTCATCATCATCTAATTATTTAGAAGCCTAAAGATGATTAAAAACTAAGAAAAAACAATCACGTTTAAAATTCACATCGAACAACCCTGAAAGCTAAAACTAGCCGATTTCAATATATAGGGAAAGACATTAAAGTTCCTAATAGCTATCGGCTCATTGCACTGACAAGCTGTGTGTGAATAACAATTTAACGAATGATTAATTCTCGGCTTGTATGATACTTGGAAAGTAACAACTTAATATCGCCTTTCCCAAGTGGCCTCCGTTCTGGTCGTAGTACCATCGATCATCTGGATGGACTGGAAACATTTATTTATGATGCATTTATCAAGACGGAACATTTAGCTCCCGGTGTGGATTGCTCATTATATGTTGACGATTTTTTCATTTGTTATCTATCAAAGCACGTGCATATAATTGAACGGCAACTACAAGAAAATGTCAACAAGATCCACAATTGGGCCAGTAATAACGGTTTCAAATTTTCTAAATCGAAAACAGTATGCATGCATTTCTGTCAATTGCGAAGACATCATGATGACCCTAAACTCACGCTGGATGGGATACTTATTCCAGTTGTTGAGGACACAAAGTTTTTGGGTATTATCTTCGACAGAAAACTGACTTGTATACCACACATCAAGAATTTAAAAGCTAAATGTTTAAAAGCTTTAAATTTACTAAAGTAATTGCACACACTGACTGGGGTGCTGATACAAAAGTCCTCAATTTGTATAGAACATTTATCCGGTTCTATACTAGACTATGGATGCATTGTTTATGGTTCAGCTAGGAAGTCTTATTTGAAAATGCTTGACCCAATTCATCATCAGGGAATAAGACTTGTTCTAGGAGCATTCAAGACATATCCATGCGAAAGCCTTCTCGCGGAAGCGAATGAACCACCTTTATCGCACCGCAGAGAAATGGTTTCTATACAGTACGCTCTTAGGTTAAGATCAAACCCTCTGAACCCTGTTTTTTCGGCTGTTTTTCAACCAAAATACAAAACTTTACAGGAAAACAAACCAAATGCCATACCTTCATTTGGCATCAGAATATCATCCAGTTTTGACACTATCAAAATTAACCTCCCTACAGTTCAGAACACGTTTGTCTCGGAAACATCACCTTGGCTCCTTAAGCAACCAAAGTGATTTTTATGTTGCACGACGGGAGAAAATCTGAGACAAATCCTGACATTTTCCAGAACTCTTATCATGAACTCCTCAACGATGTTAAAAACTACACAAAATTTTTTACTGCGGGATCAAAAGTTGATGACAAGGCTGCCGCAGCTTTCGTTAGTGGCAAGCATATAGCCAAAGTGCTCTTGCCAAACGATGTGTCCATATTTTCAGCGGAAATCAGAGCAATAGACCTTGCTCTGAAATTTATTTAACAAAAACGTATCTTAAATAGCATTATTTTCTGTGACTCGCTGTCAGTACTTCAGTCTATTTACCATAGAAAACTGGATAATCCCTTACTAGTCGATATTCTTGTTAAAAACTCGGAGCTTAGTAACTCCAACAATATAGTATACTGTTGGCTACCTAGCCATATTGGTATTAGAGGTAATGAAGAAGCAGACCGGGCTGCTAAGATGGCTCTATCCCAAGAACCATCGGATTTTAAATTACCGTTTACTGATTTTAAACCTTGTATCAAAAAGTACCTACGTCAGAAGTGGCAGGCGTCATGGGATGATGCAGTCAGTAACAAACTTCATGCCATCAAACCAACCCTGGGACAATGGACTCCTTCCTACAGAACTATCCGTAGGGAGGAGGTTGTCATTGCAAGAATCAGAATCGGTCATACATAATGTAATAAATTTGGAGTTGCTAGCCCGAAATAGTTAGCCAGTTAGTAAGAGAAAACATCACAGAGAGGAGTGTTAGTGAATTTGAACCATGCTGGGTTCGTTAGTAGTGATTTTAGGCACAAGCCGAATGACTGTCCCTTTCAGTAACATAGTCCATATTAAAATTCAGTGGTGTATACAAGTATTGTGATTGAAAAGGCGGCATTTATGGTTGGAAATCATTAAATTATAGAATGGAATCAATAAGTTGGAACTTGGTAGGTACCGTTTATGTGCCCATAGTGGAAAATGGGCGTATGTATATGAGCGTCATACGCCGGAAATTCTGTGGATTGACTGGCCTAGAGGCGCGCAGTTAAATATCTCCCAGTTAGTAATGGAATACTAGTGGAATTTCCATGGCATGACGGGCTTGCGGTACGGAAATGGGATGATAATGGAGAAAAACCATTCTAAGGTGCAGTTAATGGACGTTTGGGCAAGTTATCTCCTCTGGGTCGCCAATTGATTAGAGCAAAGATTATTAGTTATAGCAGACACGTCTCTCTTTCCATTTTACAACTCAAGTTGTATGGAAGTCTTTGGAAATTTGGGGAAAACTTATGACTTTCAGCGTGACTCGCGCCAGGGTTTTGACACCGCTCGGTCAAGTGAATACCCCTGTGCGTATTACAATACATTACCCACTCCCACATACTAAAAGGTGAAGATCCACCAGACTGTGTTTCTTGCAATGAGCCATTCACTGTTAAACACTTTATGACCGAGTGTTCCGACCTGCAACCTACGTGTGCTAAATACTATAATGTACATGACATGAAGGAACTTTTTGATACAATACAAATCACTTGTATTTTAGATTTCCTAAAGGAAGTAAATCTCTTTTTTAAACTATAACTTGTATGCCATCACCTAGAATATTTTTATTTAATGCAAATATCACCTCTTATTTACAACATCTTATCATCAACATACACCATTTAGATCTCCCGTTGATTGGGAAGCTTCATATTTTCCTGTCACCAACATCTTACCATTTTATATTTAACTATTATGTTTTCTTGTATCGCTGGTCGATGTTAAACCTTTCTTATTTGTGAACATCTCACCTATCGTATGGCGCTAAATAGCCTAAAAGTGCTGGTGCGCCGTTAAAATTCAAGCAAACAAACAAACAAACATCAAGAGTAATCTCAACGTTTCTCTCGGAAACACCACTTTGGCTCATTAAGCAACCCAAAGTGACTTTTATGTTATACGATGGGAACTCGCATCATGAAATACTCACCAAAATTAAAAACTACATGAGAATTTATACTGATGGATGAAAGGATGAGGAAAAGGCTGTTACATGCTTTGTTAGTGGCAAACACATAACCAACGTTTGTTTGCCAAACAATGCGTCCATTTATTCAGTGGAAATCAGAGCAATAGACCTTGCTTTGAAATTTATTGAGAATAAACGTATTCTATATAGTATCATCTTCTGTGACTCACTATCAGTGCTTCAGTCAATACACAAAAGAACACTGGAAAACCCGTTATTAACCAATCTCCTCGTCAAACATAACTAGCTTAGTAGCTCAAACTATAAAAATTGGTTAGCTAGCCATCATGGTATTAAAGGTAATGAAGAAGCAGATCGCATTGCTAAATTGGGTCTATTCCAGAAGTCATCTGATTTTAAATTACCGTTTATTGATTTGAAACCTCTTATCAAAACGTACCAACACCAAGGGTGGCAGGCAACATGGGATGATGCAGTCTAATAACAAAATGCACGCCATCAAACCATCCCTGAGAGAATGGATTCAATACTACAGAACCATTCGTAGGGATTAGGTAGTCATTACAAGAATCAGAATTGGTCATAAACATATTACCCACTCCCACATACTATAAAGTGAAGATCAGTCAGAGAGCGTTTCTTGCAATGAACCATTCAATGTTAAGCATTTTATGACCTAGTGTTCTTACCTGCAAACTACGCGTGATAAGTACCATCACGTACATGACATGAAAGAACTTTTTGATACTATACATATCACTTGTATTTTAGATTTCCTAAAGGAAGTAAATCTTTATTTTAAGCTATAACTTGAATTCCATCACCTAGAGCAGTGTTAGGTAATGTAAATACCGCTTCTCATTTTCAACATCATTTCATCTGTACGCATAAACATACACCATTTATATCT
Organism: Unio pictorum; assembly: GCA_030141615.1. Taxonomy (NCBI): domain Eukaryota; kingdom Metazoa; phylum Mollusca; class Bivalvia; order Unionida; family Unionidae; genus Unio; species Unio pictorum. The sequence goes on from JARLTB010000291.1 coordinate 11,434,005, forward strand.
CCCGCTCATTGGGAAGCTTCATATTTGACCGTTAACAACGTTTTACTATTTTACTTTGATCTATCTGGTTTTTGATTGCGCTGTTCGATATTAAACTTTTTAGCATTTTAAAAATGTATAGATACAACCTATTGTGTGGCACTAAATAGCCTAAAAGTGCTGGTACGCCGTTAAAAAATAAATCAATCAATCAAGCAGTGGTTCGTACACAAATAGTTTTTTCAGTATGAAATGTATGGAAATTGCTTGTAATCCTGTTAAGTGTTGTACGCTATTTAAAACCTGCTTGTATTTCCAGTTACAAAATATTTCGAAAGCATTTTATTCTTTTTAATGCAACAGTTTTATCACAAAGTCATGTTGAATAGCACAAATATAATTATATTAATGATACTTTAACTATAAGAGTGGCCCATGTCAAATACGTCAAACGGGATCGATAATCTAGGGAAATGTGTTAAATACATGTGTTTATTTTGTAAGCCTGAGACGCAACCTAAAACGATAATAAGAGCCTGATTTTTGAATTTTACGTCATTTTGTAAGTTTACTGAATATTTTTCGTACGTTTATTAAGCGTATTGTATCGTACTGGCCAAAACTGATAAGTATCATGCCGTGGCACTGGCATCCCACACGAAGCTGCTATGCATGTCATATCAATATTTTGGTTTCTGAGTATCAACACTTCCGTATTTTGCTTAATCAGTAAATGTTTTAATGGCAGCACGCTTTCAAGAGCGGATTATCTTGCTACATGGTAAGCTTTACAATATATCTATAATTTTAGTCAATATACAACAATTTACTTTTTTTAAAACACTTTCTTCTTCTACATAGAATGGTGAATTCGACGTTCTGTTTAGACGACATAATGTAATGTTTCAAACAAAAAAAATATACTGACTATAATATGATGTCATTGTGCTATAAATCTCAGTAAAATATGTGTTCGTCTATTTGCAGAGAGAAATGTAAAATGTATCGGTCAGACACATGCAAAGGTACAATGGGAATTGGTCACTATCCGATTTGTTTGCAACATACTTTCAGAGCTTACACAATTTAATACAGCAAAACACTAACCATCACAACTGCTTAGCATGATGCAGTTCAAATGTAAGCTTCCTTTTTCTTTTTTAAATACATTACCCAATCATATCTTATTAGAACTTCTACTGCTCCAGCCATCCATGCTACTATTAATTAATGGGAACTAAAAGTTGTCTATGACATGTGACAGTCAAGCAGAATGATCTCCCCTTATGCAAAAGAGTTGGCAGTATAACCTAAGAATACAACTGTTACTATTTTCATTCATGCCAAGGAGTATGCTCTCGAAATGAAAGAGTCTTTACGGTACCGAACTAGTCGGTAACAAACAGGCAACTCGGTCACAACAAAACAATAAAGTCACACAATTTATAAGACATTGAATAAGGAATTATTTGTGCCGCTGATATAAATAAAGCGAATGTCCTACCATTCGACAGTCTCTTGAACTTTCGACGAATTGCATAATGAAAGTTTTTTTTAAAACAAAATCATATACAATATAATTTAAAACCAAATATGATCGAAAGTAAATCTTCACAACTGACGACGAAGACCGTAAAGTTAAAATGTTCACTTCTGATAATAAATGTATAATATGTGGTTTTATATCCTATGTACCGGACCGTCGGTTCACTGGCTTCAAACAAATTACTATTTTGGAATTGCTTTGTATATATAGCAGTCACTGGAATTGCTTCTTCTTTACTTTAACTATAATTACCGGATTAGCGTGTGGTCTGTTACCGATTAGCCTGGTACCGAAAAGATTGGGACCCGTTTGCCTGTTACCTAGTAGCCAGAGAATCGATTTATTCAGTCTTTATAAGCTGTGTGTACAAATAAATGATTTAAGCTGTGTGTAAATGAATCATGTATCTAGTCTTTACTAGCTCAGTGTGCAACTCGTTTATTTATCCAGTCTGTATATGCTTCACGTGTATACAAGTGATGTACCGAGTCTTCAGAATTTAAATTTGCATGACATAAATATATCCAGTCCTTGCAGAGTTCTTTTGTGTATTGGTGGTTTTTGAAGGCTTCCTCTATGTTTGTATCAACTTTAGTCGTTATTTATTTTGTAAATTAATATACCAGATTGTTATGCAAATGTTTGTTCATCACGACTTTTTACAGTGTCTTGTTTTTTCATATTACTGTAACGTTTGTAGTTGGCTCTTGGCAACAGTGGAAACCCTCAAAAAGGTGATGAATGTATCATACTCTGTGTATTTATTTATAATCCACGCTTATCCCAGCAAACAAGGATAAAGACTGCCTTAAAAATGGATGATATATCGAAAGTATAGATTTAGAAGCATTGAGGGGAAATCCATAAAAGCAGAAATACTTAAATGTATAGACGTATTGTTTAATTTACAAGACCGTTTAAAACATTAGAGAATAATAATGCAAAATCAGCAGTAAATGTCACACAAACGCCTAATACAAATATACGCAGACCTCATTCCTCGCAATATGTTGAATCAGTTCAATAATGAATTATTTCCCAGACGATTTAATATATTTCAGCTTCATATATAAAGAATAGACATACAAAAGATAAGAAACATCAAACATCGGTAATGTTTACCGGAAATAGTACACTATAATACCTCAGTGGTTTGTAAGTCAAGCAGTATTAAATATAATGTTTAATGTTGTCATGTTACTCAGTAACTCAAGTTTGATGTTAAAACTCATTCAGCACAGAGATGCAACTAAGCTAACAGGTCTTTCAAGATTTCAGTAATTTTGTTCCTTCAAGAGGTATATTCATCTAATAATGATTTTATGTCTATTTTGGAATCATGCAAACTATTGTTGATTTTAGTGATACTGTTACCCGCGTTCCATTCTGGAACACTGGTACATTATTTTTGTTTACTGTACATGGCTATGATGTGATGGAGAAAATCGTGTTACAAAATTTCGCTGTACGTCTTCATATTGAATTGAACATATTAAGAAAAGTCATCTTTAGCATATGTCTTTTTCTCGTTTGCTGTACTTTTTCATGTTGCATTAAAGATATCAAGAAAAAGGTTATCTTTATCAAATCTCTTCGTTCTAATTGTTAATGCTGTAATGAACATATCAAGAAAAAGTCATCTTTATCATATTTTGTTTTCTCTTTTCATGTACTTGTTCATGTTGTATTGAAAATATCAATATAAAAGGCCATCTTTATAATTTCTCTTTGCCGTATTTCATGTTGTGCTGAACGATTCTTATGCAGGGCTCTGAAAGATGTGTGGTTAACTATAATGTAAATGGTGTGTTGACAAGATCGATACACAAGGATCGGTATAATTATTTGTATTGTACTTGTCCATTTTTTAAACGGACATTTTAGTTGATCCTTTTGCGACGTATCAATACATTTGTCAACTGAACATCGTTGAGTAAAACTAATCCTTGCTGATATAGCCAAGCTTGTTTAGGAAGCTGTCAGTCGAATTTCATAGAAAATGTTATTGGTATCCTATTATTAATTGTATAAGTTTTCTGTGTTGATGAAATTACAATTAATAATAGTCTCAACATTCTATTTTGATGTAATGACATAGAAAGCATATGAGAAATTAGAATTCTTGGTAATGTAATTAGTTGTTGGTGATGAAAGTGCGCCCAGGGGCGATGTCCCGGTTGTGGTAGTGCAGCGTCTGTAGTGGCTATGTAGACCAAAACGGGAGTGGCAGACATTGCAGCACTTGCTGCAATTGAAAGCCGAGTCCTGTGTGTGTTGGAGCAGTTTCTTCTTCCTCCGACATCGCGTTCCGTCATTTAGCAAGCGCAACTTGTCCTCATCGGCTTTCAAACCAGTGATTAGAGCGTGTCTCTGGCTGGGCCGGTCTAGAGCACGCTTTTCCGATGTGTTGACATCGATGTCAAAGGGTTTCATGTCGTGCTTGCAGACATCCTTGAAGCGGAGGCGTGTCCGTCCGATCAACCTTTTGACAGAAGCACGTTAAAAAAAAGGAAGGCTATTGGTGATCTGTCCGTCATTCATACGACATACATGACAGCAATCTGATGTGACGTTGGTGGATGAGTGTGACCATTCTGGGAATCGTGGCGACTTCAAGCACCTCGTTGTTTGTTACTTGATTCCTCCATGTAATCCCGATTATGCAGCTGATACATTGCATGTGAAAGGCGCTCAGTCGTTTCTCTTGTCAGATTAACAGAGTCCACATTTTACTGACATACAGAAGCGTGCTTAGCACACAGTCACGGTACACATAGATCGTAGTGTTCAGGGTCAGCATTATGTTGTTCCACACTCTTTGCAACAACCTGGAGATAGTTGTTCATGCCTTTCCAATTAGCTTTTTGAGTTCAGCATCGAGCGATAAATTGTTCGTGGTTGTAGAGCTACGATAAGTGAACTGTCTGTCTGTCTCATGTTTTGATGATGATGCCTGGGATGTCAGAGCGCTATCACGTTTGTTTTCGAGCGGCTGATGGTCAGCCCAAATACAGCAAATCCCTTAGTAACGCGGTCCATCAGGTACTATAACTCAACTTCTGAGTGCGTGGCGTTGGCAGCATCGTTTGTAAAGAGCAAATCCCTAATGATAGCTTCACGCCTTTGCCCTTTGACTTTAGTCGTGCAAGATTGAAGAGTTTTACGTCTGATTGCGTGTACAGGTAGAAACCTTCTGTGTAAGGTGCAAAAGTATGCTTGAGCAGAACAGTGAAGAAGATGCCGATGGGGGCTAGGACGCAACCCTGTTTCCCCTCCTCTGTGGTTCTTTAAGGGGTCGGACGTTTTGCTCATGCCAGTACGTGTATGACCCTTTCGCCTAGAGCGGTGTATCTTATTTAGCTTAAGCTTAAATTTTCAGAACATCAGCGAGTGGTCAGTGTCAAAACCAGTGCGGTGGAAGGTACGTATAAGAAACACACCATTCATGGCATACCTCCTCGTAATGGTCAGGTCCAGCGTCTATCTGGTGCCAGTGTTTGGACTGAGGATGCCTCCAAGACACTTTATGCTGTGACTTTGTCTGAAAGTATGAATTGGTGATGCTACGTTCGTGACACGAGCACATATCTTGGAGTGCTTCCCGTTCTCAGTCATCTTCACAATGTCATACTTACCAAGACAGGAAGGCCAAGTGAAGTGTCCAGATCAGAGCGTACTGGAGAATCAGTTGATGCCCATGCAGCTGATTCCACCTATCGACGCGGCGAATGGGTCGGAAAGGATACGTCGAGAGGTCATGGCAGCAGCGCCGTCGCAGTATTTGCCCAGATGACACTGGAAACAATTCCAAATCACCTTAATGGCACCGTTTTCAGATTTTCTGTTAGGGTTCACTCCCTTAGCTCTTTCCATGAGAAGGTGTGAAGTGATAGTTTACCTTCTCTTAGATGAGTGACCACCCTATATTAACGATCCCCATCTGCCCAAATCTGAGGCGCCAAAAACATCTCGCCTGTCATTGTAAATGTATGAGCATTTTATGCAAATGAATGTACCATAGTCCGAAATGCAATTCCAACTTAAACAACGTCTCAAAGACCCCGACCCCGATCCAGAAGATATTCAAGAGGAACAGTAATGATGTATTTTACCTATATCTCAAATACTTGCTTTACGTAAAGCAAAACGACATGGATCACCAATATAAAAGCCAAAACTAAAATAACGAGAATTTCTTGGGGAATTGTGGCACGCCAGCGGCTTCGCAGATCAAGTGAAAAATAAACGTGTTGGTTCCGTTTGTGTGGGAAACAATGCACTGGAAATAAATGATGTAGTCGCATCGGTTTCTTAGCGCGTTCTTACGCAGCGATTTTAATGTCACAGACACGTCGTACTAATGCGTGAGTTCGTTGAAGATATCCATGATCTACACGACACAACATGTGCTACGCGAAATGTATGCTGAGATGCATGTCCACTTGTTACCGCTGCTGAATCACGAACACATGACATTAAACTATTATCGCTGCTAGTTTAATAAGAGTTGGCCAAATATTCCATCACAACAGTTTGATGTTGTACCCGAGAGATACGTATTTGTGCTTTTTCAAGATGCTGACACCACATGGCAGGTGTGTGTGATACAGAAACTATCAAAAAGGAAATCCCCGAAGATTTAAATTGCAAACCAACAATGGCTTTTAATGTCACTTACACGCATAGGAGATCAGGCTCAGTTCTGTCATCACAAAAAAATCTCACACGTATGCGTTGCATGGTGGTCAATAAGTTCAGCTTGACGTTGACATGTGATCAGCCCAAGTACAAACGTGTTTTGCGCGTGGGATGTAATACCGTGCCTAAATTGGGAGGATTACCTAAATGACCCGGAGCATGAGGCTATCAGTGGTAGTTAGCAATTTTTAAATAGCATGCGTTGCAGTTCATTGCTACATACGGTTTGATGTTTTGCCAAACGTGGAACAGGCTGACTGGATATTGTACCTGTAGCACCACTGTATCTTTCCTGTCATAATAATACATTGATAACTATGCATTTTTCACTGATGGATCAAGTCGGGAACGTTGCAGATCTACGTGGTCAACAATTGGCGCTAACCTCTACATTAGTGAGAGACTGTCACGGAATTGTATACATTTGTCGTTTACATATTATTTAAATAAATGCAGTGTCCTCAGATTTTGTTTATGTGAACTGGGTTTCCGGAGGGTTCTTTATCTATTTCATATCTTTATGTGCTTTATTGGGCTCATTGTACACCATGCTGCACGAACAAAGTACTGACAATAGGAAACAAATTTACATTGAGCCCATATACTATGCATTGTAGCATAGTCGTTTTACATATAGGCTTGTTAGGAGTGTATTTTTAGTAAAATTATTAAGATTGATATTTTCATTAAATTGTATTATTAAAGCAATGTTTTATGCATTTATAGCAAAACGTTGGCAACTTAAATCATTATTATACGAATGTACATTATTGTGTGGAAATAGGTTATAAAGCAAAAGTCAGTCAGCTTCTCAGTCTTATCAGTGAACATATATTCTGTAAAACCAGGCATTGGCAAAAATCTTACAAAAGTCAGTCAGCCCCTAAAGTCTTATCGGTAAAACACAGAACAAACTTCCGTACTGACGTAAATACAGAATGGTTCATGTCTAATGTTGGACAGTATCTAAGGTTTGACGGACATTGCTGCTGGCTTAATATATTAAACATGTTGCTGATTTAGAATATTTAGGGATTATCATGTTCGGACGTAACTAATGCCAAACGAACTACAAATCTGAGTTGTACCTTATGTCAGATGACGTCAAATTAAGCTGGTTTGGACCAGAAAAAACTGACTTTTACTTGATGAGAGAATAAACATCTATTTCCAAGGGTACGTTAACCTGACACAGGATGCATATAAAAGACCACGCATTTAAGGGTCAGGTCAGTTCCGTACCGACAAAAGAAATAGATGTTTGCCTTCTCTTTACAGGTAAAATAATTGTATAATCGTAACTTCTTTAGAAATAAGTATTTTTAATGATTGAGATTTTAATAGTAAAACTGTTTTGTGTGCAACATTACTACTGAATTCTTTTATTTATAATATATTGTAACGGAATGTTTAAATGTTCTAAATAATTTATATTTAATTATATTTATGTACTTTTTATTGTAAGGTTGAAATTGCTACCAACTTCATGTTATATTTAATATTGAAATAAAGTATTCTTTAAGTAAGAAAGAATATTATCTAGCAATATATTCTAAATCAATATTCTATTTTAAAATTAGTAAAATACATTTCTTTAAATTAATTGTTACATTAACTACAGTAATTACATCTTACACTTTCGGCTATCTTAAAATTGATTGAGAATTAACTATTTGTATAATATTCTAAAATGCAGAAGTTATACGAATAAATGAAGTTGGAAAGCTTGAAAAAGGGAAAATATAATATGTATTGCATGAACTTTTATTATAAAGTTTTTAGATGTGTTTCTAGAATGTAGTCAATATATTTGTGTTGTTTGATTAAATAAAGGTCAGTTCCGTACAGAAATAGATGTTTGCCTTCTCTTTACAGATAAAGCTGATGTAGTGCAGCTGTTTATCATCGCGGCTACGGCTATCATTTCAGATATAGCTGGTAGCTAGCGAATATCATTGAGTGTAGCTGTCTTATCATCGTGGCAGCACGCTTTTAAGAGAGCCTGAATTCTCTCTCTCTCTCTCTCTCTCTCTCTCTCTCTCTCTCTCTCTCTCTCTCTCTCTCTCTCTCTCTCTCTCTCTCTCTCTCTCTCTCTCTCTCTCTCTCTCTCTCTCTCTACCACTTTGGATATTGACGCTCCTTAACATTCGAGTAATTCCTTCTCATAGCAAGAAATGAGAAGAAGGTTATGTAAAGCTAATCACAACACACATAACAGAAACTCCTTTTACATAACAGGCTCATGGTAATGTCAAACATTAAATTATGGAATGCTTATAGTGAGCGGTAAACTTTATTACAAGATATATACAAGGTAGAGGAATGGGAATTGTGAAATTGTTATTTTCCTGTTCTGTTAGAGGATAGCATTGTTTCATTCTACTATTTATTCTGTATTTTAGAGAGTTCCGACTTTTGTCTGTAATCTGTTTTGAATGGATAGGGTACTATATATCCATAATCCCTTGAGGTCCGAAAATTCTTGTTTGGAGAATGTTCTATAACTAGTTTCATTATTGACAGAGGTAACTGGCGGTCAGTGGGTGTGCGTTTTGTACCAGGACTTGAAGAGTCCGATAGGCTCTGCTAGTCATATAATTGTAGTACACAAATGCATTGATAATATCATATATTCGATGGACCACCAATTTATATACTGTTGCTAATCAAGTGAACAGATCTGACCGGAAAATACATATTCGCGTGTGTGTTGGTATATATTAGTTGAGGATTTGTCTCGGAGAAAACTGTTGATCTTTGTGTGACAAAATTTTCAACCACATCTACCATTGTAGGTGCTCCTGTCGGAATTAATGTCGGGGCTATGTCAATAGAAACCGGCATCTATTCGTATTTATTAAGAACTGCTTAATGGGGAACAAATCTGTCTCGTCGGTAGACTGTAATTGGTAGTAAATGGGAGACAACGATTAACACACCGAATTCAGGATGGTAAAGGTGCAAACGGAAAATAGAATATAACTTCGAGCACTGAAAAGAAACTCCGCGAATTAAGAGACAGAACGATTCGAGCAAGAACACTCTAGCAGCATCTATTACATCATCAACCTGATAGCTGTTTCATAAAATATTCAGAGCTACGTGACAGTACCGTATGCACCCTCTTTAACGTGACTGCACATGGTATATTGCTTGCTCCCCATGTCATGATCGATAGTCGCTGTGACTTACCATGGGGATTTAAAGGCGGTGGGTGGGGAAAACCTCTTACTAAACCACTACAAACTGAAAAAACATACATGACAATAAATAAGCCGGTCTTAAAATATCTAAATCTCTGCACACAATTGAGATTTATCCGCTTGACAACACATGATACTTTTGTATTTAGGCAAGCAAGCATAAACTTCAAAAGAAGACCAAATGATCTTAGTATAAGTGTTGCTCTCGTTACGTTAGAAGAAACATGGCATGTTTTCAATGCTGGATTATTACACGGAGAATAATCTACTGACCATCTATTGTCTTTAAAAAATGTCGTATCGAATTTACTCCACTATTTTATCAAAAGGTTGGGGAAAACTGAAATGAGCTATCACATATCTAACCTGTTTTCCGTGATTTTGAAATTAATAAGAGTTCTCAAGAAGAAAGAAAGGTTTAATGATGTTTTTCCATGCTGCCGTACCAATATGACGATGCTAACAATATACAGCTAGTAACAGTAGCATAATGATGCAAATACACACCAATACATGATGTATTACCAATAACACAATAAACAGATTTTAATGCTATAAATGCGACAATACGGATAATACACATCTTCTAATGTTGTAGTACTCATACGATAATAGTGATGATACAGAATCCAATGGTGTAATAACAATAAAACAATGGTGATAATATTCAACTTTGGGTGTTTTAGAACAAATATGACATTAGTTACCATTAGTTATAATATACAGCTTTCTGTCGTTGAGGTACTAATAAGGTAATATAGTTTCCTGTCTTGTATCAATAATCGGAGAATGATAATAACGGCTTTTGATGCCGTTAATAATGCTATACTAATAAGATGCCGGTAATAATGCTATACTACCAATAAGACAATAACGGTAATATACATGTTTCAATTTCATATTACGAAAAGGAAAGATAATAATACTAGTATGAAGCCTTCATCGCTGTACTACCAATAAGACGATAGCGATAAAATGCACGTTTCATGTATGTACCAATAAAACAATGGTGATAAACACAAAGACAAATGGTCCCTTTTAAGAGTGATCTTAAAACTCACCTGTTTCAACTGCAGGGAAATTCTTAGAGACCTAATAATGTTTTGTGTCTTATATGTTTTCAGCATGTCTTTATATTTTCCGATTTCATTGTTTTTGACATTTGTTTGTCTGTAGTGTAGTTATATCATTATAGATGGTGTAAATCGCTTAGAGCTTCGACAGATTAGGCTCTCGCTTCTAACACAAGGAGATGAACCAACACACACGAACGGAACAGCCAATGCATGATGAAACACAACAATGTAGACGATGATAGAAAACAAGCACAAATATCACAAATATAGTGCAAAATATGAAGAGCCCACTTTCAAGCAGTCAAGCGATGGCGGCCATCTTTCCGGAAGTCTTCATGGTCATACAAGTGTGGTGCTGTAAAACTGCGTATTTATTCATCATATCTTATATTTCATTTGTCTACATGTTGCATACGTGTGTAGTATTTCCATCCATGCTGCGTTGTCCGATTAGCAGGAAGACTTCGTTTGTATGACTCAGACCCCAAGCACGTTTTCAATGAAGGGTGGTAGAAGAATGAAATACACGATGGGTCACGACCACAAAGCATTGCACACTCAATCAACCGACAGTCATTTTTCTCCCACAATATAGTAAATGCGACTATGTAGTTTTCCCAATCTTGATCCATTTTCCAGTTACTAAAACTATTCGGTGATGTATCTATAGAGGAAATTAAAGTGTCATTTTTAGAATGTCCGAAAATAAATGCTTTTTTTAAAGACCCGTAAATCTTGATAAATAAATCTTTACTTAAAGTTTTGAACAAAATTCATTTGCCAGCAGTCGCCCTGTTTAGTTTCAAAGTCATTTAGAGTGTGATGGCATTGGAAACAAGAATAATATTGATCACGACAAATCTAATGTGATTTTTTTATGTAAGTCAACATATAGTATAAGTCGGTTTGTACACATGATCAGTAAGAGTAGCACGTTTATTTGGCCGATATGTCTGCCAGACCTTTTACTAAAAACAGATTTTAAATGGGGTGCATACAAACTGGATTTCATGCACAAATATAACAGCAGATTACGCAGTCATACCACACTATTCTTTCAAATGTTAGGTTGTTCGCCATGCAGTGCTTTAGCGCATATACGTTGATTTACATATCTTGCAAAAACATATGTAAAATAGTACGCCGTCAAATTTATGATAAAACAAACATTTAAAATATAGTTAAATTTTTAGCAGATTCATTAGCAATTTATTTATGACCGCGATGCAAACCTTTAACGATAGCAAGTAAAATACCTTTACGTCTGGACGTACACTGCCACAGTTTCAATTATTGAGATATCGAGGTCCCGAACCTTTTGAATATTCCTAGTTCATCTACATTATATTGTATGTAAGAAGCAAAATGTCGATAATAAAACGTGACTTCAACTGTACAAATCAGTTAATTCTTGCATTTAATTTGCAATACCATAACCTGATCAATTTATATTCATGGGAATTAAATTAAATGTTGAATGTTTAACAAATTTTCCTGTCACCAACATCTTACCATTTTATATTTAACTATTATGGTTTTGTATATCGCTGGTCGATGTTAAACCTCTCTTATATTTGAACATCTAACCTATTGTTTGGCGCTAAATAGCCTAAAAGTGCTGGTGCGCCGTTAAAATTCAATCAAACAAACAATCAAACAAATTGAATATTCAATCTTATTTGTTCCGTTATGTACGTTATGTTTTTATTTTTGATGAAAAAGTTGTAACAGAATTGTTACCGAGAGGAGGGTGGATTAAATGAACAATACAAACACAATTTGTGAAAGAAAATATAAATTTATGTAATAAATTATAAATGAAAAAAAATACAGATGTAACAACACAATAACTCATGCACTCAACCCACAATTACACTCACAACCATTCACAATACATGAACAAATTAAATAACAATACAAAAGGAATCACAAATGTAAAGGGATCTCTTGGATTATACACAGATCCAAGAATCCTTTACGAAAGTTAAATAAATGCAAGTATGATTTACGAAAAAAATAAACACAAACGACAAACTATCTATCGCACGATGGATTGCGATAACTAGCACGATCATATACTTGTATTCAATCAAGTTGCTAGCTTTTATTGATATCTATGTGATCACTTGAAATATTATTGCGATCTGACATAAGCATGCAAATACAACAATGTAATAATATTACAATTTCAATACACCTATGTGTCTCCCCTGTATAACCGCACGATTCAGCAACAGTTGAATCGTCTCCCAGTTTCCCCGAGAACCGAGGGTTGACCAATACTATTATCGGACGTTACCCTTCACGGATCCACCACAGTTATACGTTCAGACAGCATACAACATCTACCCGAACCAACGGTTCCTCACTCCCCTAGATGTCTACCCGGACGTTTTACAACTCTAAGACAGCTCCGACACTCGGACTTCTAGCTTTCCGGATATTTACACGTTACACAGATGTTGACGAACAGACAGTTCGACACACAGACAGATACTTCAATTCCGTTTGCACAAATTAACGGCACAAGCACATTCAGATATGTATACAGAGATGTTCCAGAACAAACAATAGATGTCCCACAACAAATCAGACGATATCAAAGACGTTTATCAAAAGATGGTATCAGATGTGTTAACAGCTACGGTATCAGAAATGGTATCAACTACGTTAGCAGCTACGGTATCAGAGACGGTATCAACGATGTTATTAGATGCGCTATCAGTGATGTACTTCTACGGTATCAACGACGGAATCAGACGGTGACAGTGATTGTCAGATGTTATCAGATCTACGGAATCAACGATGTTATTAGATCTCCTGAATCAACGACGGAATCAGCTATAATAAACAAAACCAGACTAATAATAGTTGTCTCAAAAATAATCTAAGCTGTAGATTACGATATTTCATTTAAAGTCTAAAAGTGACTAGTAATTCCAAATATTCCACGTTTAATTGCAATAAAAGCATCATTATACGAAATGATAATCTGAATAAAATTCACAATAAAACGAAATGTAAATTTAACACTCACCCCTTTGGCTGGAGATTTGCAAGACGAGGTTATCTATCCTTTGATTAGATATTTTGGTTCCCGTAAATAATTATGAGAAATACTTCGCCTTATATACTCTCAATAGTTGAACATAAATCACATCGAGCTTGCCGTGCACCACGTAAAACGAGTACTTCGGATTTCATGTAAATTACAAATTGGCACATGCAAATCGTTACACGCCACTTAATCACCCCAGGTAATGCGTGTACGACGAAATCAAGAAAATGGTGAGTTTCGTTTGCAATTCAAGAAGAACAAAAATCAGTTCAATTTTCGCCTAATTCTGTGACAAAAGTATTATATGTTCATATAAACTACTGTCTGGAAAAAACGAGCCTTGCAACTAAAAAGCAAAATTGATTGATATATTATGAAAAGAATATATATATATATATATATATATATATATATATATATATATATATATATATATATATATATATATATATATATATATATATATATATATATATATATCTTAATGTTTCCAAAGACACGTGTGAGTTTTGTTTGTGTTGGTATTTTTCATATTGGGCTTCTGCTTGTTTGCGTTGTTTTTTTTGTGTTTTTTTCTTTCTTTTGAAGGGTGGGTGGGGGAGGCTAGGCTTGTAGCATGACATTTAATTTGCTTTTGTGATAGCCATAAATCTAAATAGCTATCATTAAAATAAAGTGTATCTAAGTAAAGTACTTTTTGAAACCGTTAGTAATTAGAGATTAGATATTGACGCTTACCTAAAGCAAGTGAGCCTGCTATGATGAAAAGGACGCCGAGACGTGAAATGTAGGTTCGTTCCATGAGAAATAAGGCAATGTATTTGTATTACTCAACAGATTGTCAATGTCCAGAATCAACGTCTGTTTCGGACTTCGAACAAAACTACGACAACCTTATGGAAGCTGAGAGAATCTGCAAATGAGAAAGGATAATACGGCTTGTCGTATCTTTGCCTCATCTACAGTGACATCAGCCTACCAATGAATATTTGACATGTTCTTGTAACGGCTAATGATTGACACGAACAAGTTTCTAAAAGGCTATTGCAAACTATTGATATATGCAGACACGCCTTTCAAATAAACATGTTTGAACCATTAATTATTTGAACAACGGTTGGTATGAAGACGTCCTTCTATAAGCCACAATCGTTGACTGACTTACTCCAGTCTAATAGATGAAGTCCTTGATTGACTGTGGAGAGTAGAAATACACCAGATCATGCGATAGAATCGCGTATTGACTGAATCAATTGAAGTACATCATAGAAAGTAAAAAAAAATATCATAGCTATATAAGGAAGCCAGCTATTTCTGCACAAACATCCAAAGCTAATCTATAGATGTATAGTTCCAATGATCCATTTGTATCGTATATAAATGTTATATTGTAAAACTGATATTTTATACAATAAATCGATATTGCCATGACTTCTGATGTGTCCGATTCGACTTAAAGGTATGTGTATGATCCTTAGAATTATACTGGGTATCCCATTCAGTTTGGTAGGATGGAAATAATTCCGTACAAAACAATTGGCGAATATATTATCATTATTTGTATTGTTTAATCATTCAAACTTAGCATTTTAAAATATGCATCTATATCCCATCACATGATGATTTTATTTGCATAAACGAAGAAGAAAATAAATCACACTATTGTAATCATAAATAAATTTAATTTCACATCATCCTCTGAATTTACACAAATGAAGAATTAATTATTTAATGCTAACTAAAAACTATTTTCTTATACCGATTGCGAAATGCCCATTGCAGTTCCATATAGTGACAAATATACTCAGAAATTATAATATATTTAGTTGCTATACTTTTATGTATTTATCATTTTAAAGATTTTTATTTGCACCTTATGAAATCCTAATTTTAGTCAAATTAAGCTACTTCGTGTGAATAATATGCGTCACTATAACTTAATTTTGACTTATGGCTCTAGTACTCTTAGCAAAACTTCTATATACATGAGCTTGCGTTTCCACTAGAAAAGTCTAAGAAATGATCGAGTTGTACAAATTTACCATTGTATTTGTGCCATTGATTCTTTTCAGCCGAATGTACATTTTAAACACGATTTACGGCTATACCAATGCCGATAAGTGTATGAACACTCAATTCATCAAATATAAAGGTTCTACGATTAAACGCATATAATACGCGCATGTGCTCACTATCGATAACATATAAGGGTTACATGAGTAACCTCTCCAACCATGCGTATGATCCCTCCATTCATCACATATAAGGGTTATATGACTAACCTATCATAACATGCGTATGATCCCTCCATTTATCACATATAAGGATTACATGAGTAAACGCTCATAACATGCGTGCGTATAAACACACCATTCATCACACCATTCATAACATATAAGAGTCACATGAGTAACCTATCATACCAAGCGAATATAATACTCCATTCATCAAATATAAAGATTATATGAGTAACCTATCATACCAAGAGAATACAATACTCCATTCATCACATATAAAGATTACATGAGTAACCTATCATACCAAGCGAATATAATACTCCATTCATCACATATAAAGATTATATGAGTAACCTATCATACCAAGCGAATATAATACTCCATTCATCAAATATAAAGATTATATGAGTAATCTATCATAACATGCGTATGAATACTCCATTTATCACATATAAAGGTTACATGAGTAATCTATCATAACGTGCGTATGAATATTCCATTCATCACATGTAAAGGTTACATGATATTGATTATTTTCACTCCTTTCTTCTACTTTTTTAAAGAGCATAAGCTCATAATAGTAGGTAAACCTAAATATATTTGAGAGTACTCAGTTGGGTTCTTTTAATCACGTCATATAGCACTTCAGAATGCTTCATTGGAAATAAACTGATGTTAAATCGATTTTGGTTGGGGTGGTTAATTTGCTTCTAATAAGCATTTACTGAAAAGCACAAACTCAAACATCTAACGAACATTGGTATTGGATGGTGGCAATATATTAGGACAGTTTCGATAATTAAAATCACCAGAAAACATTATTGTACTGTAGCAGACAAAACTTAGTAGCTTGGACAGAATGACATAGGAGCTAATTAGTAATACTAGGAATCGGATATATATTACCAGTCATGAAATAAAGCGATGAAGAATTGCCTGTCCGATAGTTGTAAAGGAGCCACACATCGATGATTGATGATTATTTTCGAAAAGGGACCCAGATTGGCAGCGTAGACTAAAGCGCTCACGGCAGCGTAACGTATCCCTGACATCTCACCTCTGTCTGCGTGGACTCGATGCTCGGTCTCAAAAAATTTGGTTGAGTTAGAAAGATTGCCGGTTATACTGGACGCCATGTACATGTATAGATTATATTGTGCTGAAAAGATGCGCTAAACCCTATAATAGCAAAGACAAGAAATTTTCGAGAAATATTTAAACAGACAGTTTTATCAGAAGTATATTTTCTTGATGTAATTTACAGTTTATTGCGCTATATCCGTTCTAATCGGTGTGTAGTTCACGTCCTAGGTTTTCGCAGGATACACATACCCATCAGCCTATTGATTGATTTACATGGACTTTGAGCTAGACTTGAAAATGGATTGGTGTCTTTAAATAACAACTTTGAAAGATTGAGATACAAACAACATCGATTACTTATATTGGCATTCATATGCATGATCGTCTTGATATATGTATGTGTGTGTCTGCAACACATACATATCTCAAAAACAATTAAGCGATGGGTAGAAAAGAAGCATGTTAAGTTTTTGTAACAACAGCATTTAATCACGTGCACGGTCCAAAGTGTTTGCTTGAACCGCCTTCTCAGATGCAATATTCAAAATAACTCTTCACCATGGAAAGCTAACACTATTAAAGGGCGTTTTAGATAATTTTATTGTAAGGTAAAGGATATACATTGGATATATATGTGTCCTGAATATCTTAATCAAACTCTTACAAGACTCTTATCCATACAAATGATTCGCTAAGTTGCATTTGTACTTTTTATTTATACTTATTCTCATGTTTCTGAAAAACATTATGACTCGATGGCAAGTCACCATAAAACTGTCCCTTGGCACCTTTTAGCAAATCTCCCTTTTTGTATCTCGGTAGCTAACTCATTGTCTGATATTGGACTGATTTTTCATATATGGTTATATACTACCACCAAAATTCACTGAAATAATGTCTCATAACATGAACAGAAAACAATTCGCACATATACATTCTTCATAACTATTATGCTTTATTTTAGTGATGTGATACTAAAGCACAAATGTAATGGGATCTTTGTTAGTTAATCAGGCGATGTCCATACTAATTGTCACCCCGTATCCCGTTACCCAGTATTACTATAATCAGGGAGACTAGACAAACATTTAGTTGCAAATGCTGATCATGTTAATGTTCGATGAAGCATATTGTAACACTCCGTGTGTTATTTCAAAAAGACCTAGAAATCAGGAATAAAAATGCTTTATATAACTAATAAAGGTGAAATATAACATGCTTTTCAATATCGCAAATTGACGTTAGATAAACACAGTGTCCGTCACAACACTATCAACGTTCGAGAATATATAGTAGATTTGCTTATCTAAATGTCAAATGACAACGTTATAATATACAATATGTAGTTTAAAATAATTGTATCCTTTAATTCATGTGTATATTATTAGCCTAATGTATTAGATTGGTTGTAATACGTCCTGACCTAGTACCGTGACTCACTAATATTAATAATTTTAGTACTAGTGTACTTAAGCAGCGTGGTGGTAGATATCAGCCGCTTTACAGAGTATTACACTATATATAATTATAAGGTGTTTTTGTTCGATAGTAATCATGTAATAATTCTACTTAATATTTCTTATAACAATTTGATTCAGGCTTTCGATTTTAAAGTACCAAAGTTGATATCGGTTATGAAAATTACGTGAGTTTTTAGAATATAAGGCCAAAATTCTTTCCTACCTAGATGTTCATACTTTGCCTCTCTGACAGCTATCTACCAGTGCACTGTCAGCACTCGTATATATAGACTCCTATTCACGTCACATGACCTTAGCCAATCAAGGTTTGTCCTTCTCAGGGCTAGCCATGGCGGTAACCAAGTCAACTGTTCAAACTGTACTAAAAAATCCCAATGAACATGCAATTTAAATGGACTTGAGTTGTCCTCACAATATCTGTGGTGTGCGTTTTTACTAATAATCTTATAAATATATTCATACCTATAATTCTGTTGAACTGAACGAAACGTACAAGTAAATTTGAATGCGAATCGAGTGAGAGTATAGCGTACTGATGACCCAGTGAGTCGTAATACGGTTAGAAATAGTCCCTATCAATTGCATACTACATGTATTTTGCACACTAAGTAAAACAACAGTTTCTACATAAGCAAGAACTTTCAATAATGAACAGTAACATTAGTTTTAACTTACTGTCCAAAAAAAGTCTGACAAGAAAAATTTTATTCTTCGGTTTGGTATTTTGATTCCATAAATATCATGCATTTCTACTGTTCTGGTAATAAAACTCCACCAGATGGCTAACATCATATTTCTCACTTTGATATTCCAAAATCATGGAAGGTAAGATAATTAATTTCTTAAACTATTCATGTCAAATTCCAGCACGACACACCTATGGTTCGCTTGACATGAATATGGCACAATAACTGCGAACTTCTTTCAACTTAACGTTGGTGTCCCACAGTTTCTAGAAATGCTGACGTCTTTAGATGACTTCCTTGACGAATTCGTTAATACTGATCTCATCCCAAATAATGATTTCAAGAATATATTTTCGCCCATTCGATCAGGAGTCCATTCGTCATCTTTCCATCGATAAAAACTACGATAAATACAAGCATTAATTCCTCGCTGTTTCATCTCTCTTGCGAGTATGTGGGTCGATGTTAACAGTCATGTCTGATTTACCTCGAAATAATTCTATCACACGAGTCGTCTTTCCTAACCCACCACAGCCGTTTAAGTAAACGGTTTTATATCTACATATTGGATCAGATCAGATATCGACGGTGCATTAGATAGTTCTGATATCTGATTATTTTTTTCAAGTAATTGTTTTCAATCGTAACATCTGCTGATTTTGGAATAATCACACATTATTTCCTTTTTAATTCTCCATGATCCCCAACTCTTGTCAGAATGTGTGAATTTAGTAACTGCTTCGCTATGTTTTACAGCTATATAAAATGAATCAATGGCGACTCTAACCACGGTGTCAGGAAATCTATTTATCATTGAGAACAACTTAATAGAAGCATAAGCCAGAAATGTGTATACTGAAGATTATATCCGTCATTATAAGTACCGACTTTGTTCCATCGGACAAAAAAGCTTCTTTACGATTTACATATATACCTTTAGATGTTACATCCGCGATTATAAAATCGTATTCAACGCTATATATAATCAACCATGAATAATATCGTTAATTGTCGTATTTTTTTCCACCCTGAGTGAATTTACCAAATATTCTTCTACTAAGATCTTTTGATTGTTTATTTCTAACTTCAAAGATTTCTTTGGACCATTTCTCGATATATTCTTCGTCGAGATCGGGGAATTGTTTCTTGTTTTCGCTGATTATACTATCTAGACTATTGGGTTGTGGCAACCAGACCTCAGTCTGCGCTCGATATGATAGAGTTGCTTCACTGATAATCAGCGATATCAGCATTTTAGAATCAATCATATACAGTAATAACACTATTGGCATCCAGTGTTTTTCAGATATATGCCTACCAATCCAAACATAACAGCACGAATGATACCACACGAGCGAATCCAGTTAAATCAAAATCGGACAATTTTCATTAATCGCAACACGGTTCATTTCATGTGTGGGATGTACAAATCTTTTGAAGTACTCAGCACATTCTCCATACCCGAGAAAACTCCCTGGATAACAAGCAACCATATCAACCGAAATAATACATTTAGGGTCATATTTTGTATTCCATAATCCACCATGGTTGTACTCGATGCAGCTTGATTTGATATTTGATAGAAATACTGCGCGTGTTGGTTTCCACATGCTTTTCTTTCGCGCAAAATGAGCTGCAACTGACGGAATTGTAAAACAATTTGTTAATAATTGTTCGTCGTGTTCTGTTGAACAACCACTAGCCAAGTTTTTTCATCTCGTTGTGGAGGGCTTTAGTGCGGTATAATTCGCCATTGGGTCTTACAAATTGATCGAATTTACCCTCTTCGCCTTCAAAACTGTGAAATAACCACACTGACACAGGATCTTTTTTACTTAACTGATAAATAAAATCAAATAGATATCCCGTGTAATATTTTATTGTTCTATCCCACGGAAATATTGTTACTGCAGGTGTCCATGCGCGCTCGTTATGGTCAATAATTTTGATTGGAGCTCCATTTGATTTATATCTAGATTCGTGTAATACCTCTCCTCATAATGGAGAATTGGGAATTTTAATGATGTTTCTAATTTGGTTATATCTTGAATTGATGCTCCGTTCCTCATAACTGTTAATTCCTATTAACTTATTTTTTTACTTCTTAGATCCGTCAGTTTGTTTCTGCTACACAATTCAACGACGAATATTTCATTGGTTTTAGTTTTTCAATACTCGGTTTATCATTTATCGGATAGATTCCATAAGCAACTGCAGTCACGGGATATGATCTCTCGTAATACGGTTTGTCAATCCCAGTCAGAATTCCTGGTTTGGAATAATGACTCACAGTGACATTTCTCTTAGTTTTCAAGATGGGTTCAAATTTGTCGCGTATAATCCAATCCCTCGTTTCTAAGCGGATAATAAATTTCATTCTAAAAAAATAATGTTTATTATCAAGATGTGAGATTATCACTGCTACTCTTTCATCATTCATAGTAGCATCAACACTACCATCAATTCAAAATGTCGACCAACAGTGAGATGCTCCATCGCGCTTGAATTCATTTCAACCATCACGGAATTTACCTATCTTGTTTCTATAATTTATTAGACCCTTTGGTATATCAGTAAAGACTCTATCGAGATTGAATTTAACATTTTGTCCAGGGCGTAATCTATGATAATCTCTCGAACTCCTCCATATTATAATTATAACAAGTATTTAAATAAAGAATTTATTATATAATGAATCATTGCAAAGGTTGATGATAGGATCAGTAAATGCTTGCAACAAATCATGCAGAAATGAATTCTGTGGATATCATTTACAAAGCGTTCGTCGTGGAAGCTTAGGTCCGCTGTCTTGCATACCATGTGCGGTAGGTGTGAGAGAAAATCGCAATTGTGTCTCAGTTGTGGTGGTAAACGATACAGAGAGTTGAAGCGCTATTATGATAAGAAAATCAAAGATAACGTTAAAAACTCCATCAAAGATTCCGTTAAAATCTTCATCAATGATTCCGTCAAGGACTCTGTCTCTGTCAAGGACAAAATCATAAGAACACCTCAAGACTACATTGAAAGATTTCCGAGAAATGTAATCATTAAACCAAATAATGAATTAGACCAATAATATTATAGTATATAAATGAACCAAGAATTTCACCCGCATCCCGTGATTTCCAATTATGAAGCGTCTCGTGGCGGTATTGTCAGACACCGCAGACTGAAGGAACCAGTTGGTACTGACAATGGTATGGAGTATTTGATGATTACCGCTGGAAGGAAATATTATCTTAATCACAGAATCGCATACGAGTGTTTCCATGGATTGATCAAGGATGGTTTTGTGATTCATCACATTGATTCAATTCCTTGGATAAATTACGAGCCATTACGCAGACTGAAAATTTCAAACAAGGAGGAATTGGGAAATACTCGAAAAATGCGATACCTATAAAATCATTTAATACAAAAAATAACGAGCAAATAGTATTCCAATCAATATTTCGATATTTCTTTAACCTAGGTACGATTTGTTGCAGAGAATATAACCCGATGAGCGATTTCCAAAAGGACTGGACAAATAATTCAATTTACATATATTTGAATTCTGTTTTGTACCATGTGTATATAACACCAAGGGGAATAACTCGTGCGGATATGTGTCGGCTTATGAAAGAGTTATAGATCTCAGTGGGTTTTTCCGATTACTCAATTGCTGGTTTAATCTGCCATGATTCTCAATGGAGATAATCAATTATCTGCTTTGTGAGGAAACGATTCAAATATGTGGTATTTACAAACAGTGGTATTCTTTTTTTTCATTTTGTTCCCAAGTAGTCGGTTTTCATTAAATGCTGTCAATAAACAACACAACCTTGCCCTACATGTACCAAACACGGAAAGAAAAACCACAACTGATTTGTCGAAAACAAAAATTGGAAATATACCACGGCTGTGACTGATACATATATATCGTATTCAAAAGCACATATCTGTAGATTAGAACATTTAGCGTATTCCATAACAGGTTGGAATCTCGTCCTAGAACCCATCGTTCAAATCTCGTGACAGACCATAGTCGAAGGTACCGATTTAGAAGGTTTTCTATATAATTGAGGGGCGCCAGCCTAAATATACTTCGTGTACACCTCCCGTCACGTCAAATACGTGACAGTATGATTTTGCACCCCGGGAAATTAATTCTTGAACAATTAATAAACAATGGCACCCCCAAAATAAACAATATCATGGATGTAAAAGATCTATGTCACATGAACTATCGGCTAAAAGAAACGGTCAAAGGGCCAAAGAGAAAAACTCTCAAAAGAAAAAACGAAGAGAGGAAAATACTCTCAAAGAGAAAAAAGAACCCTATGAAAGACACAAAGGACAAATAATGGACTCAGTGTGAATTATAATAGCTCATCATCGCTACTGTTTATTTTTTAAAAATATTAAACATATTTTTATATTATAAATATATAGTATATGTCAATGAGATCATAACTGAAATTTTAAATTTAAAAAATTAAGGAATTCAATTATCAGATAAATTAAATTTTGATCAGATTCTTTCTGATTTTCAAGATATTGAATATAATGCTATGAATAATAAATATGTGTTACCAAAACGTTTCGCTTTTATATTAAAAAAATCAAGCATGCTATTCATGACTCCCTTGCATTTTGTAACGACATTAATAAGTTCGTCCCGTTATTCACTGTTGTCGAAAAAATAAGAAAAGAATTGGGTAGCGAGATGAAATCAAACGCACAATTAATTCGAAGATTAAACCAATAAGAGATTATCCCCTAAAATGAATGTTCTCATTCGGTAGCCTCAGCGCAGTAAATTCTCACTATGGTTTGGTGTTTTTTAGTCATTTTTCTCTGCCGGTGAGTTAACAAAAATAGGGTTAAATGGTCGATTTTCTCTAAATGAATCATTTAGAGATTTTTCTCATTCAAAATCATTTATGATTTCCAGATCAAAAACGACAAAATATCAACAAAAAATGGCTAACAATCTAGAATAATCCTGATTTCATCAGTCGGGTCAAATGGTCGATTGACTAAGTGATTCATTTAGAGATTGTCTCATTAACTATTGTTTACGGATTGGTGACAAAGTCATTACATTTAGATCGTACATTAATTATGCTGGTAGGAGAAGAGCACTAACGACTAAATTAGCACGCGAACGGTTAATAGCAATTAAGAAATATATCTCCATTCCGAACTCTGTTCGAGAGAAATGGCAAGCAAGACAGAGTTTGCAGATTGCTTTTGGTGCGGATACGGATCAGTTATTCAAACCAGTAACCACAGCAAACAAAGATGTAAAATCGGCCACTGAAAGAACCGTATGGGGAGAAGTACCCGAGGAAGGGAAAGAAGAGCCTCTTCTTCCTGTACTTAAACAAAATAGCAAAAAGATCT
Organism: Unio pictorum; assembly: GCA_030141615.1. Taxonomy (NCBI): domain Eukaryota; kingdom Metazoa; phylum Mollusca; class Bivalvia; order Unionida; family Unionidae; genus Unio; species Unio pictorum. The sequence continues at coordinate 11,458,443 of JARLTB010000291.1, forward strand.
AAACAAACAAAAAATCTTTAAAAACACTTCCTGGTGATATAGTAATCGCTGCACGACTTCACGAACAAGAAAGACAACTTCAAGAAGAAACTAAACAATAACAAGGCGATATTGATAGTATCCCATCATATGATGACCCGCCTGAACCACTTGAACCACTAGGTACTATTACAGAAGAAGAAGAAGATAAACATGAAGGAAAAACTTCAAAAGAGAGAGGAGAACATTCACCTGAAAAGATATTTAAGAGTGAAGTGTTAGATGAACTTAAAAATTTTAAGACTCATAATGAATTCGATAAGTTTGCTGTCGATTCATTTCCAAAAGATAGAAGAAAGAAATAGATGAATAAAGCATATGAAGATGCTATAGATTCCTTGAAAACTTGGGTAAAAAACTATATTTGGCAAATGTTGGTAAATCCAAACTCCCACCCAATGATCCAAATTTTAAGAAGTTTGAGCAAATGGTATATGATATTAACAAAACCACCACCACCATATTTGAGCCGACGACCTCCCGAAGAGATAACAAATAGTGGCAGGAGTTGACCCCATACAAGTATAACTGGTACAACTGAAACATTCGCTAGTGGATATCAAAGGGTTTTTTTCAGGTAGTGGTTTAGTTAGTTGTCCTAGTAATATTCTCAGCGACATAGCAAGATTAGAAGTTCTCATCGGAGAGAAACGAGCTGGAAATAACTCACCGGAAATAATTAATGAAGCAGCTGATATCTGCAGGCGGTTATTTCAAGGCGGCATCATGGAAATTGATGTATATCTAAAGTTTGTTGACGAGCTAGTGGACTGTTTCACAATCAAGGGTTATCATTGTGACTAATTTGATGACTTCGTCATTCGATTAGATAAATATCATTTAAATAAGAATGATCATACACTACAGCGCCATTAGCAAAACAATTATCAGTGAAAGCTATGGAGGTTATTCGTGTTAAGTGTATTAGCGCTGTTGGAGATGTTGCCGGGAAGGCGTTTTCCGCCGCGAAGGAAAAACTAATGTCACTAGTTCGACGAAAAAATAAACCCCCAATGACTTTGTCACCATCTACGGAAGTGATGCCGTCAAGTGTTAACAAAACAATACACAAAGCAGTGGATCAGAAATTAGCATCGTTGGCGACTTCGTCGTTGGCCAATGATGCTTATGATGCACAGAGAAATTATATTGCAAACATGATAGCGGGAAGCGGTTTGAAACCACGACGAAAACCACGAGCAAAATCATGATTTCGATCAAGGAATATATAATAAAGTCTTCAAACGGTCATCTGATCCAGCCTTTGATATGGACTCCCCAGTACGCAAAGATGATTATGTGCAGGATTAGTAATATTGTTCCTATCATGCAGTACAACCGGATATTCGATCAAGAATTGAACTTCAAGTCCAAGATACCAGTAAATAATTTTTGCCTTTTGAAGCATTTATTCAAGTAGAAGGAGAACTCGTAAGAAATGTTGTAGCTATTACTCCATATGCAGATAACCCAGATATCCGAGTTGGGTTTGTTAATAATGGTATCATGGCGCTATTTGGGAGTGCAAGATATCTGATTGATGGAAAAGAGATTGAATCCATAGAATGTGATGTTGATGTTGCGGCAACAATAATTGGGTTTGCAAGATATTCTGATGACTATGCAAGATGAGCGGGTCCGGGTATGATGTTTTCTAAGGATATTACTGATCACCCTGAACACATTCAGTATACTAAATTCCTGACACCGCAAGATACTGCATCGGATCCACAAACACCTGGTTCTCTTGTACACTGAGCATAACCAACTGCTGCCTTTGATATTATAAAAAAGTACTAGTCGTGGTTACAACATGGGGTTTGCAACACGCGTAGCAACGTTATAGGGACAGCGTCGACAATTTTCATGCGTTATTCCAATGCATCATATTTTCGGATTCTGCAGAAATGTTAGAATCGTTATCTATGGAGTGAAGCATAGTAGCACTCGTGTGAAAAGGTACTGATAATGATGCAATCTGGCGTGGTGCTGGTGCTGCCGATGGGGGTAAAGTCATTTTAACAAAACTCACATTGTGGATGCGAGTAATGATCCCATCAATTACCGTAGAAGATCGACTACTATAATTTATGAATCAGGGAGGAAATCGTTACTAAGTTGGCTAACAACAACAACGGACATTAATCAATCCCCAACTGTTAATGGTACATTCACATGGCAATTGTCATCAAAAAGGCGTTGCTTCGCCACGGCATATATTTATTGCCTTACAGAATACAGCGCGAGTTGGTGATCAAACACGCAGCCATATGATATTCGATAAGCTCGGCGTTACTGAGGTTTGGCTAAAATTAAACGGCCGGCAGGAACCAATCGAGGATGTACAACTTGATTACACACAAAGCCATATTGCACGCGCGTATCACCGGCTGTTGTCATATATGGGTCGTGATCTAAACGTTGACACTTATCTACAAATATCTGGATTTTAAAAACTTATATCCGATCTATTACTTTTCCCTGGAACATCTTGATTTAACTAGACAATCCGTAGTTGACTTTAGATCTACTATAGCCCCTGTTGGTACTGCTAATTAAAGAGCGGTTCCTGTAATTCCCAGCGACAAATCAGTGCTACTCGAAGGTGTTGGTGGACGAATAAGAGTAGTCGATGCACCAGTGGAAAATATGTAGCAATTAGATCAATCTATCATTTAGAAAACACAAGTGTTTCTACAACTAGATGTCGTATAGTGTTGTTAGTGTTACGTTGACTCCTGATCAAGTTAAAAAATTGCAATCAGAATCGACTAAAATGTGGAACCACGATATCGCTGAAACACAATCAGATGTCTGGTGGTCAGAATAAACTAACATTGACAACTCGTCAGATAAAACACTTTAATGATGCTTTCAAAGATAAAAAGCATTATTCAGCTCACACTATCTGCGGCTGCGATCAAAAACACGATAAAATTAGGTGGTGTATTCCCACTTCTCGCTGCGATTTCAGCATTAATTGCAGCTGGTAAAGCCGACGCGTTAGGAGCCGCTGGAACTCTTGGTGCAAAAGCAATACACAGAATTGCTCAATCATATGAACCAAAAAAGGGGCGGGGATACAAAAAACAGAGAAAGGGTCTAACATTACCAGGAACTCCGTATTCATGGTACAAAGGAAGCGGCCTGAGAATAACAGGAACAGTTTATTAACAACAATAGTTCCCTTGTCAAATTTTGACTTACTCGATGCTGCTAAAAACTAGCAATAAAAAACTTCAGAGGTGTCTTTATGCGAGATCAGTTGCCGGCACAACCAAACAACGTTGAAACCGGTATTATTAATCTCGATAACAGCAGCAGACCCGGAACTTACTTGGTTGCATACGCGATTGATCCGCGTGTAATTGTTTATTTCGATTCATACGGGTTAGCGCCGCCTAAAGAATTTATGCGTTATATAAACCACTTAAAAACTCCTATCTAGCATTCCACGCTACCAACACAGAAAATGAATGACCCACCAATATGCGGAATAGAAGTATTAAATGTCCTCAACGCTATTTCATCATCGGGAAAACCACCTCATCGAAACGTACATGAATATACGAGTAATCGCTTTTTAGAGAGAAATTAAATAGAATAACATGATTGATATTTGGACAAGTGAAAAACTAACAGTGTGGTTTTATAAACCCGTTGTTGCTAACATGGTTGGCAAATCAACTAAACCCATTGCTGAAAAGTTGGATTTTAATCTCGCTGACATAGAAAATAAACTCCCAATAAAATATTTCAGAAGTGTGTTCAGGAAAGGTCAATTCCCAACTCAACCAAAAATGTTTGAAACCGGTATAATTGACCACAGCACTAAATATAATCTTGAACCAAATTGGTTCGGTTACGTGATACATCCACAATGTGTCATTTACTTTGACCCGCATTGATTTCCTCCCTACGAGTAAGGATCATTTATCAAGCATATATCTAAGTTGAATCCCTCCATTCCTGTTTGGTATTCAAAGTTGCATATATTGAGCTTATTTGAAAGCTCGAATGGTGCAGAAGTACTTCAAATGTTAATGACGGTTTCAGCGTCATCGCGATTACCCCATGAAGTTCTTTACGAATGCACGATAATAAATTACTTAAAGAGAAGAACATAATATAATATGATTGATATTTGGGGACGATCTTTATCAATGTTGAAGAAACCCGATGCCGATGACACTGCAACCGGTGATATAAAAAAAATAATCGAAGATGAAATAGCTGAGATTTTGAACTTAGCAAGTGTTGATCCCAATGAAATAGTTGTATTTCAAGATCGTCAGGGTAAATTGAAAACTAGTAATGTTTCTCTTGATGATATTTTAGTTAAACAACGCGACGCAGTAGAAGATACTATCGCGTTGTTTTACAATCATGGTAATCTCAAACCTGGTGTACTTATTTCAACTATTGTGGATAGAATTAATAATTTAGAACCATTAAAAAACTACGCGATGAATACGACCACCATATAACTAAATTTACTCAGTTTTCTGAATTATAAAGAAGTGTAATTGACAATATTGACAAATCTCTATTATATTTCTTTGGAAATCCACCAGTGACCACACCGAAACTCACAGAGATAAAAACAGCTATGTTAGAACTAGCATCATTACAATCTTGGTATGCGGATCATGTTGAGATGTATTCAACTTTTCGTAAAAATCTCATTTAGAAATTCTTTAGTACCACATTTGATAAAATTGAAATACAACTACCAGAACGTAAAAATCCAAAGATAATCTTAACGCAACCAGCAATGAAATACCCGCGATTAATTGGCGAATAGAAGCTATCAACGTTGATATTAAAACAACCAGCGATGTCATCAGAGATGATCTGCCGACGATGATACAAGTACTTAAAAAAGTAAAATTTCCTCATGAGAAAAATATAAACGCGGTATATACGATCCAACACGGATCATTTCAGTGGACACCAACAAACAACAAATTAGATATCACCGCAACCATCAAAGGTATTTATCGATTAACACTAGTGTCACCGACGCAGTTTAATATTTCATCAACGATTTCATCTGGGGTCAACAATATGATATCAACGATCATCGACAAGGGAACAACTGAATGATTCATGATAACAACGACTGATAATAATTTGGCTATGGTTTCCCTAACATGGTATGTTTAATTCGTAGCGAATTTAAGTAAACAACTAAATTGAATTATATTTTATAAAAAAACACATGGACACTTCTAAAAGTTGTCGGATTCGTCCTCCCTGCTGCTAAATCTTTACAATGGTAATTTCATACAGAACACTATAGCAACTTTGTGGCTTATGGAAAGACGACTTTATACCAAGAGTTCAAATATTTATGGTTCAAAAATGTTCTTTTGAAAGGCGTGTCTGCATATATCAATTACGTTTGGAAGAGGACTCCACAAATATTTTCTTGCCGATCAATAGCCTTTCACGAACATGTAAAATATTAATTGGTAGGCTAATGTTACTGTAGATGAGGCCAAGATAAGACAAGCCATCTAATCTTCTTTAATTGAAGATTCTCTCAGCTTCCATAAGGTTGTCGTAGTTTTGTTCGAAGTCAGAAACAGACGTTGATTCTGGACATTGACAGTCTGTTGAGTAATATAAATACATTGCCTTATTTCTCACCACCATGGCACGAACCTACATTTTACCTCCCGGCGTCCTTTTCATCATAGCAGGCTCACTTGCTTTAGGTAAGCGTGAATATCTCATCTTTTTGTTAACATGCATTCTCAACACAGGCAGAAAGACATGATTTTCGTTGATGCCATTGATTCGCCATCATAATGATTGCATTTTTCATCCCTAAGTACATAAGTACTTTATTTAGATATTCTTTACTTATGATAGCTATTTAGATGCACATTATCACTATCGCAAAAATATAATGTAATAGAACAATGTCATACTACAAACCTAGCCCCAGCAAAACGCAACACAGTAGAAACCCAATGCGAAAAATATCAACACAAACACAACTGACAGGAGACTTTGGAAAGCTTAATATAAATCTTTTAACGCAAATATATGTAACCTGATATCATTTTAAGACATGAACTGTAAAATACTTCCAGAGGGCAGTTGAAGTTAACATATAATACTTTTTTCAGCAAAAATAAATCATGACTATATTCTCACATAAACGAGCAAAAAAAGATTGAAATGTTCAAATTTCGTAAAACATTCAAGAAATAATTTAGTTATCTAGAAAATAAATTAAAAATCGAAACAATGAGGTTATGGTATTGCTAATTAAATTCAAAATTGTACCTGGAATACAAGACACAATTCAGAATAAAAGTTTAGAATAAACGTTAGTGGAAATAAAAAATAAGTCCAACTCTGAAGGTGTTGGTGTGCTTGTGGCAGCCGCCTGAATTATGTTCTTGTACAATAGTATTTTGTTGAAAGACTGTGATATAAGTGCAGTGTTGAATTCACTATAAATCTCTATGATTGTCTCTGTCCAGGAATTTCTGCCTTTTAAGACTTGAAATATTGTCCATCATAAATAGATAGATTTAGTAGTCACGCATATTTTATATATTTTCTTCCAAGATATTTCAGGCAAAATATGGGTACGGACGACTGCTTACAAATAAATAAGACATATCTGAATGTAAAAGACATATATAAATGTTCCTCTATTGGCAGATATGTGCCTGGAAGATCAATTCTGAGCTCGTCTTTCGCTATCTTTTTGTAATGCAAAGTCCGGCTGGCATTGTTTCAGAAAACATAGTCCTCGCTGTGATTATGCACATGCAAAGGCAATTAGAGAAATATATGGTACAAATATGAAGGTATATGACAACAATATGAATGTATATGACATGAAGATGAAGGTATATGACACAACGATGAAGGTATGTGACACAAAGATGATGGTATATGACACAACGATGAAGGTATGTGACACGAAGATGAAGGTATATTGCAGGAAGATGAAGGGATATTACACGAAGATGAAGGTATATGACACGAAGAGAAAGGTATATGACACGAAGATAAGGGTATATGACATGAAGATAAAGGTTTATGATAAGAAGATGAAGAAATTGACTGTATAATTATGTTTACTTATGGCAGCGGTATGTTTACATTGCCTTGATAATTAAAACTGTTATTTTGTTTCTTTATACTACTATCACATTCGTAAAGGATCTTTAAAATGACTCTTTTAATGACTTTGCAAGTAAACATGACTGCTAACTATTTAAAGGTTTAGGCCGCAAAAACTTCCAAGTAAAGACGAATTTACTGCATTATATAACTGTGTATTGTTCAACAGTCTTGATTTGACCAGTTACCTGTTTTCATTTGCACAGCGCTAATTTGGTAATGCAGCATAAGAAACAATGAACGGAACCAACTGATTTTACTATTTTTCAGGGAACTGATATCACTGAATCATATCGGCATTCCTACCTTTACTGTTGGTTATGTTTCCCCACGTGATCAGAAATTTACTTGCACATTTCCTGTTATATAGTTTGTATAGATTCTTTTTATCAAGAAAACCTCTGTCTATAAACGATCGTGTACTTGTCGTAGTTTCATTACAAACTTCAACATTATTACTGAATGAATGATATTGTATGACTAACCGTTCTCTAGTATTGAATATTATTTAAGGAAAACTTATAACCTGTGTTACCTTATGCGTCTCATATTGATCATTGGTACTCTATTGGATGTTAAATGTGCTGTTTATAAAATATGCGAATAAAGCTTTCTAAATCAAATATAGCTTGACAGTTCCGAATGTATTACAGGCTATATATATATATATATATATATATATATATATATATATATATATATATATATATATATATATATATATATATATATATATATATATATATATATATATATATATATATATATATATATATATATATATATATATATGGGGCGGACAATATTCAAACATATCCATTGTTTTCACATTTATCACTGTGAGTCTCACATTTTCATATTTATGCTAGACTAATTTGTACATTTGACGTCAGTTTTTATTATCGACACTGTGTTTCTTACATACATTATAATTTAGAAAAACTAGGAATATTCAACACAACAGGTTCATGACCGCGATATCGCAATAATTGAAACTGTGCCAGTGTAGGTCAAGACGTTAACGTAATTTCCTTACTATCGTTACTGGTTTGTATCGCGGTCGTCAATAAAATGCTTAAGAATATGCTAAAATATTACATACATTTAAGCATACATTTTTTGATAGATTTAAAAGCATTCTATTTTAAATATTTCTTGCAAGACTTTTAAGACAACGTAAGGGGCGAAAGCATTGCTTTGCGAACAACCTAGCCTTTTAAAGAAAATAGGGTATGACTGCATAATCTGCTGTTATCTTTGTGCCTGAAATCCAGTTTGGATGCAACCCATTTAATATCTGTTTTTAGTGAAAGGTCTGGCCGGCCGGTATATCGGCCAAGTAAACTAGTTCATCTTACTGATCATGTATACAAACTGACTTATAATATATGTTGACTTATATCAACAATCAACAATTAGATTTGTCTTGATCAATATTATTCTTCGTTCCAGTGTCATCACATTCTAAATGACCTTGAAACTAAACAGGGCGACTGCTGGCAAATGTATTGTGCTTGCCAGAAACACTTCATGTAAAGAGTTATTTCTCAAGATTTACGGATCTTTAAAAAAAAACATTTATTTCAGATACCTTAAACATGACACTTTAATTTCCTCTATAGATACATCGACGAGTATTGTTAGGACCTGGAAAATGGATCAAGATTGGGAAAACTACATAGAATCGTCTACTATATTGTGGGAGAAAAATGACTCTCGGTTGATCGAGTGTGCAATACTTTGTGCTCAGGATCCGTCGTGTATCTCATTCTTCCACCACCCAACATTGAAAATGTGCTTGGGGTCTCAGTCATACAAACGTGGTCTTCCTGCTAATCAGACAACGCAGCAAGGATGGAAATACTACTCACGTATGTAACATGTAGACGAATTAAATATATGATTAATAAATACGCAGTCTTATGGTACCACACTTATTTGACCATGAAGATACATACGATTGGTGTTGAGAGTCCTAGCATAAACCAAATACATATTACATTCCCTAAACACCTGATTACCATTTCTAGGTGACTGTCTAAACATAGATACAGGACTTTATGGTAATTCCAAATTTTAGATTAGTTTGTCCTTTTTGCCAAACTACACCTATAAACACACACTTCCCTCGTCGTTGTGGATTTAGCTGTGGCTTTTCATTTCGGAAGAAAAAGGGTGACTAGATCTAATTGCCCATTTTGCTACTACTGTGCTTCAATTCACAGAAAATATTAACGTTTCCAATCACTGGATGTAAAGTAACTGTATCAAGTTCTCATAGAAAATGTGAAATATGTTGATGTTGTCTATTTTCTGCTTTGCAGAGCCCCAGCATTGTGTTGGAGACTATGTATACAACCAGACTCTTGGTCTATGCTATAAGCTGTATGAAATAGAGATGTATTATAAACAGGCAATGGCTTTATGTGAACGAGATGGAGCTAAGCTGCTTATCATCAACAACACAGCTGAATTTCAGCACTTCACTAGGATGATTGGAGGTACCAACCTGCATTTGCTTTTTTATGTGAATTGATATGTCCGTCACAAATGATACGGAATTCGTGTAAAAATAAATAAATATCTTGTCTAATTAACACTTTAAAAATTGAACCTACTTTTGTCGACCCAACGTGAATATAAGAAATGTTCTATAAATAGCATACAGCCATCTTAGATCATTACAATAGTTCCCAATTGTTTCTAATTATCTTAAATATTAAACAATATATTTCATACGAGAAAATAATCTTTGATTTCCCACTAACCGTCCACAACTATAGTAATTAAATTAAAGTGTTTTAAGTGATGTTGCTATGCTTTATTGGCAATACATAAATTATGTTTCCTTGCATTCTTTTGCGGCCAAATATAATATGAATCCATATTGTAAAGTATAATCATATTTGTATTCGGTGTCTTAAGATACAAGATGAAACATCAACGTAGACTTTAATTTTCATAATTTTGCAACTGATGTTACAAGCTGTACCTTTTCATTAATTGTCTAATATAACTAACTATACAATATGTTAACATATTTAATGGAAACACAAATGATATAACACGTTTAATTTCTTGGAATATGCAAGCAATCACTCCTATAATAATTCCCAGTAATCTAAGTAAGTGTAAATTAAATGCATTGTAAACTTTAACAATTTTGTTAGTAATTAAATACAAAATAATAAGTAAGCTTTAACAGTTATTGTGGCAAAAATGATGTAATTATTTAGCACAATAAAAGAATAAAATGGAGATTAATACATATTATACAACTTTTAAAATGTCATTTTTATTCAATATATATTGAATCTTGTTTATAAATGTTTTAATTTAACATTTGTCTGAGAAACAAATAAAAAGCATTACATGCATATAACAAATTATGTAACAGGAATTGTTTTCCAAGAAAGACATTGACCATTAGGCAGGTTGTTAAATCTATGGAATAATTTTCAAAATAATTTGTGTTTTTCGTGCCAGAATATAATAGACGAAGCTGCAGATAACGAAAAATGGCATGATATTAAAACTAGTATATAATAGAATCGTCAATGTACTTGTGAGAATAAAGATTGTAAATAAATGTTGGGTCCACGTTCTTATAACCATATTGAAGCATAATGAGCAATGAAATAGTTTTCAGAATACAATACGTTATTAGTCTCATGTATAATATCAATTCTCTCCGAACTTGATAGCCGATCTGAACTAATCTAAGCAACATGAAAACGTGACATAGCAACGGTGGAGAATATAAAACATACTATAATCACAAATAGAACCATGTAGTCTGCATGTATCAATTCATGAATATTCAATACTGCTATTACGAACACACGAACATTCAATATTACTAGTATGAACACATTGTTATGTGTTTAGGCTGTAATAAACAGTAACAGAGAAAAAGTGAAAACATTACGCTTTATAAAATATAACAAATAATGTTTTTGCCAGGAAACGGAGTGTGAAAATGAACAAAGAATTTATTGTTTTAAAATTGTAATACAAACGTAATCCAAGAATCATCAACGAATTAAATTACAACCGTAATGGCAATGAAATAGTATAATAGGTTAAAGTTCGAGACCTGTTGGAAACTCCAGGATGGAAGACGTAAGCTGAAGTCTGTTTTGTGCGTATCTAGAGTTCTTTGTAGAAACAATATTTAAAATATCCAGACTATGCTGACTGGATCTCCAAGCAATTACCGATGTTCCAAAGATTTCAGTCATCAGCAAAGAATTTGTGAGACTCCAGGTAGATATCGCTGAAACACAGGAAACACGGCTATCATATTCCGGGTCCCTCAGAGAAGATAGCTACACGATATTCTGGCAAGGTAAGAGTACTGACGAAGCCAGAGAATTTGGTGTTTGATCCACTGTCAGGAACCCATGCAGAGGATGATACAACCCTGCCAACAAGGAAACAGGAGATTTTTGTCCCTCAACGTTTACGCTCCCACACTATGCGTACAGCGCAGATAACCGAACAATGAGTTCCACGATGAACTATACTCGCTCAGCGACAAAATTCCCCCCAAAATCATGATATTACAGGGAATTTCAACGCTAGACAATGACCCTTGGCATTCCTGTCTTGGTACGTTTGAGGTCGTTAAGATGAACGAGAACGTCAGCCACTCCTACAGATGTGCTCATACCACGACCGTAGCATCACCAAATTATTCTGTCAGACGATGACACATCATAAAAGTCTTTGGAGACATCCTTAGTCCAAACACTGGCACCAGCTGCACATGATCTTTACGAGACGATATGCCACGAACTGTGTTCTTCTTACCCGTACCTTACACCGAGCAGGCTTTCACACTGACCACTCGCTGGTATACTGCAAAATCAGGCTTAAGCCAAAAAAAGATACACCGCTCTAAGCGAAATGATCATCCACGCATTGACCTAAGCACAACGTCATATCCAAACAGTAGGATGACTCAACGTCCGACCTCTTCAACAATCGCAGAGGAGGGAAACAAGATTGCGTCCTAGCCACAATCGGTATCTTCCTCGCTGTCCTGCTCAATCATACCTAAACTCTGTACACCTCACAAGAAAAACGTCTGAGCGTCTTTCACAAGCAATATCTCCGCCGCATACACGGGATCACTTGGAGTACTCGAGTAACAAACAACGAGGTGCTTGAAGTTGCCCAGATTCTCAGCATGGTAACACTCCTTCACATCAACATCACCAACATTACATCAGTTTATTCGGCCATGTACGTTGTATGAATTACAGAATGATCACCAAAAGACCTTTCTTTTTCGGAACTTGCATCCGACGAAATGATGATTGGACAAACACATATCCAATTCAAGGATGTCTGTAAGCACAATATGGATGCTTATGGCATCGATGTCAACGCCAGGGAAGAGCTTGCTCTAGACTGGCCCATCTGGAGACACGCTCTAATCAGTGGTTTGAAAACCGTTGAGGACAAGGTACGCTTGATAAGTGATGGAACGCAATGTCGGGAAAAGCAGAAGCAACTCCAACATACACAGGACACAACTTTCAATTTCAGCAAGTGCAGCAAGACCTGCCACTCCCGTTTTGAGATACATAGCCACTACAGACTTGGAACTACCACGAACGTGGACATCGCTTATAGGCGCACGTGCATCACCAGCGTTTAATTACATTCGCAAGAATTCTAATTCTTTCATATATTTTCTATGTCATTACACCAACAAATAACATTGAGACTATTATTAATTGTAATTTCATCAACACAGACAACTTTTTCAATTAGTCGTTTTATGTGAGTGTTCTCGATTCTTCTTTAGTACACGTTATTATTTAATAATTTAATTTTATAATTATATATATATATAGTACGTTTTCATTTAATAACAATTTATAATTATATATATATATATATATATATATATATATATATATATATATATATATATATATATATATATATATATATATATATATATATATATATATATATACCGCAGTTAGTATACATTTCACCATTCATCCAAACTAATTCATGTTCGTAACAAATGAAAAAATTTATTAAAAAGTATCTGGTTATAGGTTTAAAGGACGTTCAATTATTCATTGTACAATTAAGAGGTTTTATAAAATGTATTGATATGATTCAGTCGACACATTCCGTTTGTGTCCTATCGTATAACGACACCATTAACGAGTGGCGACACACTGAATCAATGGGGGGAGAAATAGAAGCTATCCTGCTTTTCAAACGGATCTGACATAAAACTTGCATTATTTAAACACAAGGCCCTAGTGAATACTGCTGAAAAGCTTGCTCCCTTTAATATATGCTTAAGACCGAGCTTATGACAAAGCCATTCTCCTATAAAGAACATGTAGTCCCCCTGCGGGTTCGGGGTTGTAGAATTGGCCCGACGTGCCTCGCCACGTGTCGTAAAAGGCGACTAAGTAGCGGCAACCTGTTTGCCGTGGGTTGCGTCCCGTGTCGGGGGAGGAAAGGATCCTGGTAGTTGCAACACACTACTTTGGCCTCTACTTCTCTTAGACGGGTGGTCGAGATGGGCCCGGTCTCGACAAATCGGCTGGTCACGCCGAGCACTAGGAGGTCTTTTTTCCTTTTTTATTACTTATCTTCTCTTTTTTTCTTGTATCTATCTTGATACCACCGTTTCCCCTACATTCTTTTCCTTTAGCTTTCACTTCCACAAGTTTTAGAAGACTTCCTAGATAGCGGTGGCTCAACGGGTCAATCGGGAGGTAATTTTACCGACCCTAGAAGGAAGCTTCATGGGTCAATCCCAGGTAATTTTATCTAACGAGTATGGCATCTTTGTATCCCTGGCACTTGAAAAGTGTCCCCTCGTTGGGCTCCGTGGCGGGTGGGGAGCATGGGTGCTGAAATTTTAAACCCCAATCATGGCAAATACAACAAAAAAAGCAACAATAAACGTACCAAACCATTGTCTGATTCAGATGAAGAACCATGCGGCGTGGAATCATTTCCACGCTTCATGGTTATACAGTCAAAAGATGATGCAAAACCGCTTTCAGGTTTATCTCCTTTCGTTATCGAGAAAACAATCTCCGGCTCTATTAGCACACCAAAAAGTGTTAAAAAACTAAAATCGGGCTGTCTTCTTGTAGAGTGTGAGCGAAAGAAACAAACAGAAAATATCATGAAAATGAAGACATTCTTTGATATCCCAGTAACCTCATTCGCTCACACTACACTGAATTCGTCCAAAGGGGTAATGCGATGTCGTGACTTGGCTGGAGTCACTGACGCAGATATCATCGAAGGGATGAAAAATGAAGGTGTCACTGCAGTGCGAAGAATACGTATTAAACGTAATAACACCCTGCAGGACACCAATACATTTGTACTCACCTTTAATAAACCGACAGTGCCCAAAGTGGTCAAGGTTGGGTTTTTACAAGTAAAGGTCGAGATTTACATTCCAAACCCCCTTCGATGCTATAAATGTCAAAAATACGGCCATCACGAGGATCGATGTTCCAGAGCCAAGGTATGTGGCCGATGTGGAGACCACTCTCATCAGGAAGCTGATTGTAGAGCAACTCCGCATTGTGTCAACTGTGGCAAGGAACATCACGCCAGTTCCAAGGATTGTGATACATGGAAACAGGAGAAGGAAATTCAGAGGGTAAAGTTTACCTCGAACATTCCCTACCCAGAGGCCAGAAAACTTGTCCAGGCGAAAACATCCCTTCCTGGCCCATCCTTCTCCACAGTCGTAAAACACAATCCAAAAAGCACGAAGGACGCCCAAACACAGACGGATCAGCCCGATTCAACCACAAGTACCAATATCCCTAATTATAAGCCACAGAAAAGCACAACATCAACTCAGACAACTTTTAATAACAATCCACCACTAAAATCACCAAAA
This sequence comes from Unio pictorum, assembly GCA_030141615.1. Classification (NCBI taxonomy): domain Eukaryota; kingdom Metazoa; phylum Mollusca; class Bivalvia; order Unionida; family Unionidae; genus Unio; species Unio pictorum. The sequence goes on from JARLTB010000291.1 coordinate 11,473,540, forward strand.
CAGAAACAAAAAGCACAAACAAATAAACCGCAAAAGGGGTCAGATGACCCCATTAAACTCTACAACAGGTTTGGAGAGATTGAGAGCATGGATGCAGAAGAAACTGCTCCATGTACTCAAAGTAGCTCCAAACCTAATAAAACTAAATATACTCCCGTACTTCCTCCAGACAAATAACAACACATGCTTCCTTCGCGAATAGTCTAACCTAGTTCCAGAATCTCCAGCATAACATTAGAATGAAGAACACCATCATACAATGGAACTGTCGAGGACTTAAAGCTAACTACAATGATATTCTTCTGCTTTTAAATGAACACGATCCTGCTGTACTATGTTTACAGGAAACATTCCTGAAAGAGACAGATAAAATTACTTTTAAAATCTTTTCCCTGTTTAATGCGTACTTTCAAAACGCAGACAGGGCCTCAGGAGGAGTCTCTATTGCTGTGAACAATAGAGCCCCTCACAGTGTCATTCCTTTAAACACAAATGTACAAGCCATTGCTGTAAGTGTCACTCTACATCGAGTGATTACTTTTTGTTCCATATACTTACCACCAAACAACAACCTAGTACAAAAGGAATTAGACAATCTTGTTGAACAACTTCCCGCGCCCTTCGTTTTACTCGGGGATTTTAATGCCCATAACATTTTATGGGGATCAAATCACATAAACGACAGAGGCCATAAAATAGAAGATTTCATTTCTAGACACGATCTGTGTCTATATAACACTAATTCACCAACATATTTACACCCAGGAACCGGTACGTACACATGCATAGATTTGACAATTTGCTCTCCCTCACTGCTTTTGGACTATGAATGAAAGGTCGCTGATGACCTTCACAGCAGTGATCATTTTCCAATCACTCTTGAAAATAACACTAAAATTGATGATACAATTCCACAATGGAATATAAAGAAGGCCGATTGGGCTATGTTTGAAACATTATGTAAAACTAGACTAAATAATGATACAGTATTCAACGCTGTTAATCCTATACAGCAATTTACCTCCGTTCTAATTTCAATTGCAGATGAATCCATTCCCAAGTCCTCAACGAACAGTAAGAGATCTCAAAAACCTTGGGTAACCAAGGAATGCAAAGAAGCCATTAGACAACGCCGAGAAGCATTAAAAACATTCAACACTCGTCCAACGCCCGAAAATTTAAATAAATATCGCATTGCCCGGGCTAAAACTCGACGCACAATCAAAGAATGTAAGCGTGCATCCTGGAAGAAATATATTTCTTCTTTAAACTCTCGTTCCTCAATGAAACAAGTTTGGGATACTATTCGGAAAATAAATGGAAAAAGGAAACACAATTATATTCGACACCTAAAAATAAACAATATCAATTTCAGTTCGAAACGTGACATAGCAAATATTCTTGCCGATAGTTTTTCGAAAAACTCATCATCATCTAATTATTCAGATGGCTTTAGAAGATTAAAATCTCAAAAAGAAAAGTCACGTTTAAAATTTACATCGAACAACACTGAAAATTATAACCAGCTGTTTTCTTTATTGGAGCTTAGGGAGGCATTAGACAAGGCCCATGATACATCCGCTGGGCCTGACGAAGTACATTACCAGTTCTTGAAACACCTCCCAGAATCTTCTCTGACATTGCTTTTTAAAATATTTAACGATTTATGGATTTCTGGTAATATACCTAAGAGCTGGAAAGAAGCAACAGTGATACCGATTCCCAAACCAGGCAAAGATAACGAAGATCCTAACAGCTATCGGCCTATTGCATTGACAAGCTGCGTTTGCAAAACAATGGAACGAATGATTAATTCTCGGCTTGTATGGTACTTGGAAAGTAACAATTTAATTTCTCCTTTCCAAAGTGGCTTCCGTTCTGGTCGTAGTACTAACGATCATCTGGTTAGACTGGAAACATTTATTCGCGATGCATTTATCAAGAAGGAACATTTAGTAGCAGTCTTCTTTGATTTAGAAAAGGCCTATGATACAACATGGAAGTACGGGATACTAAATGACCTGCACGATCTAGGTCTAGAAGGCCGTCTGCCCGCTTTCATCTCCAGTTTTCTCTCCGACAGAGAATTCAAAGTACGCGTGGGCTCTACCCTCTCCGATATGAACCAGCAAGAGATGGGTGTGCCCCAGGGCAGTATTTTATATGTGACGCTATTTAATATCAAAATCAATAGCATCACCAAGTGCTTAACTCCCGGTGTGGACTGTTCTTTATATGTAGACGATTTTTTAATTTGTTATCGTTCAAAGCACATGCATACAATTGAAAGGCAACTTCAACAAAATATCAATAAGATCCGCAATTGGGCCAGTAATAACGGTTTCAAATTTTCTAAATCGAAAACAGTATGCATGCATTTCTGTCAATTGCGAAGACATCATGATGACACTAAACTCACGCTGGACGGAACACGTATTCCAGTTGTTGAGGAAACAAAGTTTTGGGGTATTATTTTCGACAGAAAACTGACTTTTATACCACACATCAAAAATTTGAAAGCTAAATGCTTAAAAGTTTTAAATTTACTAAAAGTAATTGCGCACACTGACTGGGGTGCTGATAAAAAAGTCCTCCTCAATTTGTATAGAACATTTATCCGTTCTATACTAGACTATGGATGCATTGTTTATGGTTCAGCTAGGAAGTCTTATTTGAAAATGCTTGACCCAATTCATCATCAGGGAATAAGACTTGCTCTAGGAGCATTCAAGACATCTCCATGCGAAAGCCTTCTCGCGGAAGCGAATGAACCACCCTTATCGCACCGCAGAGAAATGCTTTCTATACAGTACGCTCTTAGGTTCAGATCAAACCCTCTGAACCCTGCTTTTTCGGCTGTTTTTCAACCAAAATACAAAACTTTGTACGAAAACAAACCAAATGTCATATCTTCATTTGGATTAGAATATCATCCAGTTTTGACACTATCAAAATTAATCTCCCTACAGTTCAGAACACGTTTGTCTCGGAAACACCACCTTGGCTCCTTAAGCAACCCAAAGTGATTTTTACGTTGCACGATGGGAGAAAATGTAAGACGAATCCTGCCGTTTTACAGAATTCTTATCATGAACTCCTCAACGATTTTAAAAACTGCACCAAAATTTTTACTGATGAATCAAAAGTTGATGACAAGGCTGCTGCAGCCTTCGTTAGTGGCAAGCACATAACCAAAGTGCGCTTGCCAAACAATGCGTCCATATTTTCAGCGGAAATCAGAGCAATAGACCTTGCTCTGAAATTTATTGAACAAAAGCGCATTTTAAATAGCATTATTTTCTGTGACTCTCTGTCAGTACTTCAGTCGCTGCACCATAGAAAACTGGATAATCCATTACTAGTCGATATTCTCGTCAAAAACTCGGAGCTTAGTAAGTCCTACAACATAGTATACTGTTGGCTACCTAGCCATATTGGTATTAGAGGTAATGAAGAAGCAGACCGGGCTGCTAAGATGGCTCTATCCCAAGAACCATCAGATTTTAAATTACCTTTTACTGATTTTAAACCTTGTATCAAAAAGTACCTACGTCAGAAGTGGCAGGCGTCATGGGATGATGCAGTCAATAACAAACTTCATGCCATCAAACCAACCCTGGGAGAATGGACTCCTTCCTACAAAACTATCCGTAGGGAGGAGGTTGTCATTGCAAGAATCAGAATCGGTCATACATACATTACCCACTCCCACATACTGAAAGGTGAAGATCCACCAGAGTGCGTTTCTTGCAATGAGCCATTCACTGTTAAACACTTTATGACCGAGTGTTCCGACCTGCAACCTACGCGTGCTAAATATTATAATGTACATGACATGAAGGAACTTTTTGATACAATACAAATCACTTGTATTTTAGATTTCCTGAAGGAAGTAAGTCTCTATTTTAAACTATAACTTGTATGCCATCACCTAGAATATTTTTATCTAATACAAATATCACCTCTTATTTATAACATCTTATCATCCACATATACCATTTACATCTCCCGTTGATTGGGAAGCTTCATATTTTCCTGTCACCAACATCTTACCATTTTACATTTAACTATTATGGCTTTGTATATCGCTGGTCGATGTTAAACCTCTCTTATATTTGAACATCTAACCTATTGTTTGGCGCTAAATAGCCTAAAAGTGCTGGTGCGCCGTTAAAATTCAATCAAACAAACAAACAAGAACATGTAGTGTTAGATTGAAGTAAGCTAACGCAAAAGTGAAGCAGTCAAATCTTGTGTCGCTGCTTCCAACTGAATTCTGTTGACCTACGGATGTGCCTTATCGACATGTGCTTAATTCGAACACATGTAAAAAATGTCAAGATTTCTTGTTTCGACAGGAGAAATTACATGGCTCAGAATGTGATGAAACGTGGATATTATCTGGTGTTAATGGAAACAGCATTGGGGCTTCAGGGATCAGGGGTTATCAAAGTAGTTACTGGTTCTAATAAACTAAAATGTAGAATCTATCTATCTATCTATCTATCTATCTATCTATCTATCTATCTATCTATTTATTTATTTATATATTTTTAGCATTACTATGGACATGGGTTGGACTTCAAGGAAAGAGTAATACACCCTCAGTGTTTACGTGGTGGAATGGACAAGTTGCTTCAAACATTTCATGGTTCCCTGGATTTCCAGAGCATGGATATGATAGCGGAGTTCACCTGTTTAACGGACAATATTTAAACAAACGCTTGAATATTCCAGCATCGAGTGCTCTGTGTCAGAGACTTATTTGATACTTTAACTTCCTTTTCTAAATTGAAACAAAGAAATATATGATTATTACATAAATCCCCTCTCTTGAAGGATCAAAATAACTGAAAACTTGAAAGAACTAATGGCTAAGTTCCATCTCTGTGTTGAATGAGCTTTTAATACAGTAAAATAAAAACAATTCAAACATTGCAGTTAACACTACCTGACTTACAAGCGACTAAGGCATTATACTGTACTTTGCAGGTAAGCATTACTGATATTTGATGTTTTATATATTTTGTATGATGTTTTCATATGTAAAGCTTAACAACAGAAATCGTCTGGAAAAGAATTCAATACTGAACTGATTCAGCAAATGGCTAGTATTGTTAAATTTGTTCGAGGCTTTTGTGTGACATTTTCCATTATTACTCTCTGATCTTTTCAACGATCATGTAAATTAAACAATACGTGTATGCATTTAAGTATTTATGCTTTTATTCATTCCCCGCTGAATGCTTATAACTCTAAACATCTGATCTATCATGCATTTTTAAGTCATCTTTGCATGCTGAGATAAGCGTGGGTTAGAAAGAAATAAACAGAGACATCCATCCCTATTTTGAGGGCTTCCACGGTTGCTTTGAGTCAGCAACAATCGTTACACTAATATCGAAAAACAGGTCACTGTGAAAATTCGTGAGGAACAGAACTTTGCATAACAATCTGATTTCCAAATTTGCAAAATAAATAACGACAAAATCTAATATAAACATAGTTTGGAGGAATCCTTGAAAACTGACTGACACGCAAAAGAACCTTACAACGACTGAATGTAGTTCTGTCATGCAAATGGCAATTTGGAAGACTAGATAAATCACTTGTATACTCCTGAACCTTATTGGTAAAGACTAGATGAATGAATTACGGTTAAATCATTCATTTACACACAGAGCTTAGAAAGACTGAATAACTCGCTAGTATGCATATATAGCTTACTAAGTCCGGATAAATGACTGTTGTTATCCACGTGGAACAAAGAAAGACTGGATAAATATACGGTATGTACAAAAGTGTGATCAATCACGTTAAGTTTAGAAATATTGGACAAGCAACTATATGCAACAGGAGTTTAGAAAGGCTGGATAAATCGCTGATTAGCAATTTTTGCTAAAAAGAACCTACAAATTACTTATGTGCACATGAAACTCAAAAAGGTTGGATAATCACTGATATTCCCATGATCTTCAGCAACAATGTATAAATCCAGGTAGCCCAGACGCCTACTTATTTATGTGGCTTTACCTCCCTTAAAACGATATTCATGGATTCGACTATGCCGATAAATATTTGAACAGACAGTTTTGTTCAACATTCATCCGCAATGAAAATATATAACAGCAAAGAACATTTCACTTTACATTTTTAAAACAGTTGATACTTTAACTTTATGTAATAATCATATATTTCTTTGTTTCAATTTAGAAAAGGAAGTTAAAGTATCAAATAAGTCTCTGACACAGAGCACTCGATGCTGGAATAAATGGCAAACGTATATACATTAAATTAACAGTGCCATTTTGAGGGATTATAAAACATTAGTTATCAGTGAAAATATGATCCAGTACATGGACACGGAATGATCGCAATTTAATATCAGTGTATTACGAGGTTGGCATCAGAATATACACCACATATGGAGTTAATATACATTTTAGTTTTATAAGCGGATGTGAGGAGTTTGTTTTATGTAGGCATCATTGATACAGTGTAATCTGGATTCCGTTTACTAAGACTAATATTCAGAATGCGATGGTTTGGAGAGAAATTGCTTTAGTTTGATTTCTACAAATAGTTCAGTTCCATTAAATAGTGTTATGTTTGTTGAGTAAAACTGTTCATTTCGACGCACCAGCACTAATACATATTTTGGCCTGCGCTGATAACCCGCTCTAAAACTGAAGCGACTATTATACCAAACGTAAAGCTAGTGAGTTTTCACACTTTCTCTCCTATCAATAAACTTTCTAATACCAATACAAGCAATATTGTGCACAGAGTGTCAGATATAATACCAAATATATTATTATAGTTTAGACAGAGGGATAGATTAATACCTGCGATACAACAATTAACGTCAACATACCACATTCATCTTCTAAACGATACTTACCATTACGATTTTCTGGTCCAAGAGGGGTTAGTCCAAACTTTTATTGAGCTGACATATTGCAATGTCTAGTCACCCAATATAATTGTTTTCAAATAATATAACATATATAATATTGTTTTATTTTGTTATAAATCATAGAAACATATATCTGGAGTATTGATATTCGTAAATTAAAAAAAAAACACATGCGTCAGGTAAATGGTATAGCTGAACAATAAATGTTTGCCGTCTAACGGATTGTGATTAGCATTTGTTCGTAAAACGGAATGCTCGGAAATACTGCGATACAGTCGCTCAAAGACTGGACAATTTAAATTGCATTGCGGATACACAGAAGATGATAAATATGGTGCTAAGTTAAATAAGATAATGTGATTTTCAAAAGAGTGATATACATTATAAGTGAGATATTTTCGCATCCTTCTAATTTTTTAAAATATATTTGCGGCTTTTGTTTCGTATAACATATCCTTTGACAGTAACTTCTGATATCAAGATGATTACTCGGCTTTCTAAAAACTATCCATTAAAGTCTCATGTTCAACATTGTCTATGAACATTTTTACACCCAGGAACGGGTACGTACACTTCCTTAGATTTGACAATTTGCTCACCTTCGCTGCTTTTGGACAATGGAAGGTCGATGATGACCTTCACAGCAGTAATCACATTCCAATCAACCTTGAAAATAACTCTACACTTGATTACAAAATTCCACAATGGAATATTAAGAAGGCCACCTGGGCTATTTTTGAAACACTATGTAAAACTACACTAAATAAATAATGATACAGTATTCAACGCTGTTATTCCTATACATCATTTTACTTTAATTCTAATTGCAATTCCAGAAGATTATATTCCTAAGCCCTCACCGAACAGTAAGAAACACCAAATACCATGGGTAACCAATGAATACAAAGAAGCAATTAAATAACGCCGAGAAGAATTAAAAGAATTCAACAATCGTCCAACACCCGAAAATTTAAACAAATATCGTATTACTCCGGCTAAAACTCGACGCACACACAAGGAATGTAAACGTGCATCATGGAATAAAAATATTTATTCTTCAAGCTCTTGTTCTAAAATGACACAAGTTTGGGACACTATTCGAAAATATATGGAAAGAGGAAAAACAAATCTATTCGACATCTTAAACAATCACAATTGAAGTTCGAAACGTGTCATAACAAATATTCTTGCAGATAATTTCTCAAGAAAGTCATCATCATCTAATTATTTAGAAGCCTAAAGATGATTAAAAACTAAGAAAAAACAATAACGTTTAAAATTCACATCGAACAACCCTGAAAGCTAAAACTAGCCGTTTTCAATATATAGGGAAAGACATTAAAGTTCCTAATAGCTATCGGCTCATTGCACTGACAAGCTGTGTGTGAATAACAATTTAACGAATGATTAATTCTCGGCTTGTATGATACTTGGAAAGTAACAACTTAATATCGCCTTTCCCAAGCGGCCTCCGTTCTGGTCGTAGTACCATCGATCATCTGGATGGACTGGAAACATTTATTTATGATGCATTTATCAAGACGGAGCATTTAGCTCCCGGTGTGGATTGCTCATTATATGTTGACGATTTTTTAATTTGTTATCTATCAAAGCACGTGCATATAATTGAACGGCAACTACAAGAAAATGTCAACAAGATCCACAATTGGGCCTGTAATAACGGTTTCAAATTTTCTAAATCGAAAACAGTATGCATGCATTTCTGTCAATTGCGAAGACATCATGATGACCCTAAACTCACGCTGGATGGGACACTTATTCCAGTTGTTGAAGACACAAAGTTTTTGGGTATTATCTTCGACAGAAAACTGACTTGTATACCACACATCAAGAATTTAAAAGCTAAATGTTTAAAAGCTTTAAATTTACTAAAGTAATTGCACACACTGACTGGGGTGCTTATACAAAAGTCCTCAATTTGTATAGAACATTTATCCGGTTCTATACTAGACTATGGATGCATTGTTTATGGTTCAGCTAGGAAGTCTTATTTGAAAATGCTTGACCCAATTCATCATCAGGGAATAAGACTTGTTCTAGGAGCATTCAAGACATATCCATGCGAAAGCCTTCTCACGGAAGCGAATGAACCACCTTTATCGCACCGCAGAGAAATGGTTTCTATACAGTACGCTCTTAGGTTAAGATCAAACCCTCTGAACCCTGTTTTTTCGGCTGTTTTTCAACCAAAATACAAAACTTTACAGGAAAACAAACTAAATGCCATATCTTCATTTGGCATCAGAATATCATCCAGTTTTGACACTATCAAAATTAACCTCCCTACAGTTCAGAACACGTTTGTATCGGAAACATCACCTTGGGTCCTTAAGCAACCAAAGTGATTTTTATGTTGCACGACGGGAGAAAATCTGAGACAAATCCTGACATTTTCCAGAACTCTTATCATGAACTCCTCAACGATGTTAAAAACTACACAAAATTGTTTACTGCGGGATCAAAAGTTGATGACAAGGCTGCCGCAGCTTTCGTTAGTGGCAAGCATATAGCCAAAGTGCGCTTGCCAAACGATGTGTCCATATTTTCAGCGGAAATAAGAGCAATAGACCTTGCTCTGAAATTTATTTAACAAAAACGTATCTTAAATAGCAATATTTTCTGTGACTCGCTGTCAGTACTTCAGTCGCTGCACCATAGAAAACTGGATAATCCCTTACTAGTCGATATTCTTGTTAAAAACTCGGAGCTTAGTAACTCCAACAATATAGTATACTGTTGGCTACCTAGCCATATTGGTATTAGAGGTAATGAAGAAGCAGACCGGGCTGCTAAGATGGCTCTATCCCAAGAACCATCGGATTTTAAATTACCGTTTACTGATTTTAAACCTTGTATCAAAAAGTAACTACGTCAGAAGTGGCAGGCGTCATGGGATGATGCAGTCAATAACAAACTTCATGCCATCAAACCAACCCTGGGAGAATTGACTCCTTCCTACAGAACCATCCGTAGGGAGGAGGTTGTCATTGCAAGAATCAGAATCGGTCATACATACATAACCCACTCCCACATACTGAAAGGTGAAGAGCCACCAGAGTGCGTTTCTTGCAATGAGCCATTCATTGTTAAACACTTTATGACAGAGTGTTCCGACCTGCAACCTACGCGTGTTAAATACTACAATGTACATGACATGAAGGAACTTTTTGATACAATACAAATCACTTGTATTTTAGATTTCCTAAAGGAAGTAAATCTTTATTTTAAAATATAACTTGTATGCCATCACCTAGAATATTTTTATCTAATGCAAATATCACCTCTTAGTTACAACATCTTATCATCAACATACACCATTTACATCTCCCGTTGATTGGGATGCTTCATATTTTCCTGTCAACAACATCTTACCATTTTATATTTAACTATTATGGTTTTTTATATCGCTGGTCGATGTTAAACCTTTCTTATTTTTGAACATCTAAACTATTGTATGGCGCTAAATAGCCTAAAAGTGCTGGTGAATTCAAGCAAGCAAGCGAAGTAGAAGGAGAACTTGTAGCAAATGTTGATGTTAATACACCATATGACACAAATGTTAGAGTTGTGTAGTGTATTCATGTCTACTTAAAAGTCACTTTTATTCCAGGAACTAGTTTCTATAATCAGTCTGAGCTGCCTCACGCATGAATTTATATTATGCTTTGTTTCATATTATTTTGATAATTTCGATCTAAATGTTTCTACTGCGGTAAATACAGGTACGAATTTACTGAATTCGCTATTATCCGCTAATGATCCGTAAACAGCTTGTTGGATCTCCTTAACGAATTTATACTGCGAAGGTAACATATACTTATTTTCGGATTTAAGCTCTTGTAGGTATACGAAATCAGAAAGAATTTTGTCACAATTTAGTTTATCTGATAATTGTATTCGTTGATTTTTCAAATTAATAGCAGAAATTATATCATTGATATTTTCAGAGTTCATTATATAATAAATACTCATTTAAATATTAAAATGGGAATAATTACCTATATTTTAATATACTCAAACCGAATTATCTGGCTACATTTTTTTGAAAACGTAGATTTGCATATTTTATCTGCAACATGATGTACCACGTGTGGGTCAATAACAAAATATTTACCGACTTTATTCTTTGATTGAAATATTAATTCTTCGCCGGTCTCAACAATCACTGATTAACGGTTCTTTTTCCAAAACGTTTATATTTTCCTGTGCCCCCCCCCCTGCAGATTTCTTACTTTATGTGATAGCTCGAAGAGTAGATAAATTAATAATTTTGGGATCTCCGTTAATGTGGTCAATCACAAGGCCATTGGGGATTTTTCCATTAAACACTTCATATACGAACCTGTGACATGGATATCTCTTTTTTTCCAACACTAAATCTGAGATAACCAGTATTACTGGCAGTGCCTACTGGTCTTTTTAACCGACAGTTTCTGACTACACCATCACGAGATGCTTCATAGTTCTTGATAACGAGATGTGGTTGAAATTCTTGGTTCATTTATACATATTTATTTGTTTAAATGATTATTTATTTTAATTATTGCATGAGAATTTAGTAATAAAAAACTTGGGAGTTCTTATCAGTCTGTCAGAGATGCTGTCGGGGTCGTTATTTCTTTTATTCATAATACCGTTTAAGCTCTCTGTATGGCTAACCACCACAACGGAGACACAGCTGTGTTTTCTCATTACTCCAACACATCATCGTACAAAAGGTTTCGGACCTAGGCTTCCCCGCCGCACTTTGTGAATGATATCTGCAGAATTGGTTCTGCATGATTAATTACAAAGGGTTTGTAGTATTGGACTTATGCAGAAATTTCCATATTTACTATATTACATTTGTGACCGAATATTTGTAGTATTGGACTTACAACAAAGAGTACATAATATGTAAACCAAATTCATTTTGGGTCAGAATTATATGACATATTTACTGCAAAACTATGCAGCAGTTCGATAAACGTCTGTCAGCTTTGAGACACTTGTATGCCCACGTGTGCTTCTGAGAACAGAGGTGAATTTATTTACTTATGTAAATTAGCATTTCAACCATGCTTGTAAATAATGTGGATTCAATGCTTTAGGTTTACCGTCCAACCCGAACTTAAACATTCGCTATGAAATGAGCATAACCCTTAGTTTTAATTCTTGCTGTTGTTCTTCTTCTTCTCTTTGGGTTTTAGCCATTTTGTATTTAATATGTTATAATGAACATAACAAACCCTGGGGATATATTTGACATATTGAAATAGACATAACAAACCCTTGGGATACATTTGATATATTGAAATAGATGAGATAATGTTTCATCCATTTCCTTTTTGCGAGTTGTCCCGAATAATGGCAGCCAAACATGTTCATTGAAAACAAACAATTACAAAAATATTGCACAATAATTTCTTTAGCTTATCTAGATCAATCAGAATCACAAAAAGTGATATTTTAACATGTGGTAATATCAAAAATATGAAACTACACATACTATAGTTAAATATTACCTACTATGTGATAATGAAGAATATATATATGCCTTTTCCGGGCTCTCATATTACAGCTAAATATCATCTGACAATCGAGTAATGGCGCATGTCCGGACCATATATTTTGCCTCAGTATCATGTTACCTGGACAACATACTACAAAATGAACAGTGAGTTTGATCTCACAGGACATGACAATCCTTGTTACCAATCTGGACGTTCTCAAACAGGACATTTCTGACCTGGGACATCTCAATAATTTTCTCATTTAAGTATGGAGTTTCATACACAGGAAGCATCTCTCATTGAAATTCTGAAATTATTCTAAACCAATGTAAGTATGGGAGGCTGGGGAGCCAACCTCATTTTTAGAGGAAAGGATGATTCTGGATGTGAAAGGCAGGAATATTTGCATGACAATGCAAGATTAGCGACAAGGAGGAACTCAACACATTGTAGTGATTTGCCTCCATGTTAACAAGGACCCCATTCGCCAGACATTGATATCATGGTGTAGAAGTTAACCAAAATGATGATGTTAGGTACAAATTGAAATATATATTTACCGGGATGCTTCAACGTAGTAGCCGAATCTTCATCAATCGGTACAGAAGAAATGGTTTCTTCGTTTCTCAGTTTTCATTTCAGATCTTTACCTGATGTGGCTGACCATTGATGAACAAGTTTATGACAAGATGAATTGTCGAAATCCTAACGCTTGCACAATGTATGCCATATCATTGTAGTAGATAAACCTGAATGAAAACACCTACCATCGAGCATCCCAGGTTCCATCAGTGATGCATGAAACAAGGGAATCAGCCTGTCTCCTCATCCACATCACACCAATGAGATGGGAGAAGTTGGGGATCATCATCCCTTCAGTTTGATAGTGGAAACCCTGCAGAAAATGTGGGTTTTCTTTCAAACAACCATGAATTCTTTACCTGCATGTCTTGATGATAACAGGCCTTCAGATTTAAATAATTCTTGCAACCAGTTATGAAGAGAATCACCCAGACGAGATGACCCTTCACTCTGAATAAATATGAAGGCAAATGGCACATTTTCATCCAGTGGTGCTTAAAACAATGTATTCTGCCTCTACAGGTACCATAAATAGGTAACTTCATCCTCTGGCTCTTTGAAAAGAGAAAGTTAGTTGAGATTACCATCAAAATCTACTGCTTACCGATAGCTGACATCTTTCATCATCATGGGAAAAAGGATATCAGGCAAACCCAGGACTTATCCGATATAATTGCCAACTTCGCGAAAACTCAACCAAATGTAAACTATATGCCCAAAGTGGTACATGTCTTGGGTATTAACATGGCTGAACATACACTTTTTTTACCATTTTCAAAGGCATCTCTAGCACTCATTTCCCTACAAAGCCTGTTACCTCATAATGTTTGCAATGGCAGCCAGAATTCATGATTACATGCCGTATGAAAGAAGTCATAAATTTACATTGTCCTTTAGATGACCTTGACCACTGTGATTTGTTGACCTTTAAACTTTTAAGCTTTAGTACTAGGACCATTTTTATGCATGCTTTCTAATCAGGATGTATGCTGGAGTGAAATCCAGTAATTCTAAATGTTAGATACAACAAACATGAAAGCGGTTAAAAGGTTAAATTTTCCTTGCCATGATCTTGACCTTTAACCTATATTGGATAAAATTTCATCAAACTTTGTCTGTATTTTAGAGACCATACTAAAGTATTTGATGATTATACAAATTCCTTGCCATGACCTTATTTGGTATATAACATATACCGTTGCTATGAAAACAAGGTATGTTATCCCTCCAGCGCCAAATGCAAGAAAGGAAAGAAAAATAAATCGTAACTTTATTAAATTTTATTTTTTAATTAAAATGCAAGCAATTAAAAGTAATCAGCTTGTTTGTGTTATAAACATAACCTTAGTGTACAATCTATTGGGACATTATTTCATAAACATGTTCCAGAAATAAAATAAAAAAATATTGCAATTCTCTTCTTCATATAGTATACACTGGAATATGTCAGACAAATATGCATTATATATATATATATATATATATATATATATATATATATATATATATATATATATATATATATATATATATCTATATATATAAGAAAAGATTATCAATGATAAGAATTGCTGTTACTAGTGGTGAAAAATCTTACGCACGAAGTAAGGGGAGATCACTCTGCCTGACTACCACCAAGCAAGATAGAGCGTTACCCCAAAACCAAACTAATAGGCAAAACAAACATTAATCTTTCATTTCTTGACTACATACAACTTATAAAAATCAAAAGTAAAAAAGGCTTAAATGATTTTAATTTTCTTTTATAGAATATAGGTATGGAGATATTGATAAATCTGGTGATTATAGGAATGAGATTATAGCTAATGTTATCAACTGTTTCAGATAATATATACAGTGATGAAGACCTTTGTCCCCAATTATATCAATCTATAATCAACCCTACCAAAGGACAACCTATCAATGAACTTCACAAATAAGAAGTAATTAGTTTTAAATAGGTCTTTCAATCAATGGTAAGTTGTCACTATCAGTATATCTCCGTTAATATTTTGATTGAGGATACAGGGGTGGGGGTCTGAAAATTGAATCTATTACATCTGTGTAATGCTAGTATTCATGATCAAATCAATAAAAAGCTGAACGTATTATATTTATTTTCACTGGAATAGATTTTTACTGACATAAATAATACTCATTGATTGAGTCAAATGACTTTAAAGATTTGAAATCACACATGCTAACTTCCTCATAATGTTCTAAGCACTGCCACCTGTTTATTGTATATACTTGATTTTCACGACTCTGCAGAAATGGCTGCTTGGACTTTCTCCAGCAATCTATCAACCATTGGGGACCTATCCTTTAGCTGTCTTCTCTCCACTAACAGGGATCTGAAGAAATAGTTAAAATATTTAGTTATCTTATATACTCTATATACTTATATACTTATATACTCTATACTTATATACCTATATACTATATACTTATATACTCTTGAAAGATATGTTACAATTTACCTTAAAATTGCAATCTCAGTCAGTGAAAAATATATTAAGTCAAGTGTAAAATAGGTGAGAAAAACAAAAACTAAAGTTTTGGCTTACAACTAAAATGATAGTCAATATAAAAAGTGTAAATTATCTATAAGTAAATACGATACTATGAATATTCCATCTACTATAATCAAACCATCAAATCCTGTCCTTGTTGAGAATCATATACAGTCCTTGTATCATTCTATCTAGTCCACATATAGGATGACTAATATTCCATGTAAACAATCTGACTAATAGTCCATGTAAGCAATCTGACTAAGAGTCCATGTAAACAATCTGACTAATGGTCCATGTAAACAATCTGACTAATAGTCCATGTTAACAATCTGACTAATAGTCCATGTAAACAATCTGACTAAGAGTCCATGTTAACAATCTGACTAATAGTCCATGTAAACAATGACTAAGAGTCCATGTTAACAATCTGACTAATAGTCCATGTAAACAATCTGACTAATAGTCCATGTAAACAATCTGACTAATAGTCCATGTAAACAATCTGACTAAGAGTCCATGTTAACAATCTGACTAATAGTCTATGTAACCAATCTGACTAAGAGTCCATGTAAACAATCTGACTAATAGTCCATGTAAACAATCTGACTAAGAGTCCATGTTAACAATATGACTAATAGTCCATGTAAACAATCTGACTAATAGTCCGTGTAAACAATCAGACTAATAGTCCATGTAAACAATCTGACTAAGAGTCCATGTAAACAATCTGACTAATAGTCCATGTAAACAATCTGACTAAGAGTCCATGTAAACAATCTGACTAAGAGTCCATGTAAACAATCTGACTAATATTCCATGTAAACAATCTGACTAAGAGTCCATGTAAACAATCTGACTAATATTCCATGTAAACAATCTAAGAGTCCATGTAAACAATCTGACTAAGAGTCTATGTAACAATCTGACTAAGAATTCATGTAAACAATCTGACTACCATATTTTCGCGAATATAAGACGCGTCTTATACAAAGTTTTACGTACCCCACACCCAGGGTGCGTCTTATATTAGTGGGTGTCTTATCTAAGTATTTTTAACACGAACAAACGGTACAGTGTGTGATATTGAAGGACAATTATTACGGTCAATATTCACGTTTCACGATTTTCATTCCTAGTTGCAAAAACAATTTGGGTAAGTGTTCAGTAATTACCACGTGTACCAATCCAATGCAGGGGCCTTTTTTTTGTATGGTACTAATCCCACTTGCTGAAGACTTGGCCTAGCAGATCAATGAAGCTGCCTTTACATCTGGCGTTTATTGTTCTAGAATCTAGATACCAGGTACTCAACCCATCCGCTATTGGCCCAGCGGCAGATAAGAATAAATGATAATCGTTGCGCTCCTGCCTCAGACAATTCTTTGATCTAAACTAAAAATGGTATTGAAGCCTTGTTTACATCCGACGGGTGATGAAACATTGGACAAATTTTCGCGTGTGTCTTATATATGGGTGCGTTTTATGTAAAATATTTTTACACAAATCGTCAAAAACCGTGTCTTATGTATGGGTGTGTCTTATATGCGCGAAAATACGGTAATAGTCCTTGTAAACAATCTGACTAATAATCCAAGTCCATGTACAGTATCATATCCACTCCATGTAATCTGGCAAGAATCCATAAGATACATGTACCACAATATCCATGACAAGAATCCACAAGATATCACAACATCCACGACAAGAATCTACAAGATACCACAATATCCATGACAAGAATCCACAAGACATCACAATATCTGACAAGAATCTACAAGATACCACATCATCCGTGACAAGAATCCACAAGATATCACATCATCCATGACAAGAATCCACAAGATACCACATCATCCATGACAAGAATCCACAAGATACCATGATATCCATGACAAGAATCAAGACACCACAACATCCATGACAAGAATCCACAAGATAGTACAATATTCATGACAAGAATTATATAGCCTCATCGTCCTTAACAATCAAGGTATATTCCAAATACCCAAGAAAAGGTCACAAGCAATACAAGCAGATCACTGTGACCTCCTTTTAATGAACAGTGCCCTCCACAATTAATAAACCTATAATGTTTCATGACTGAATATTCACCAATGTCCAAGAAAAGAAACTAAATACTAAAGATGATTGCTCACACCATCACCAACAACAATAATACTGTTGAAAAATTATATTACCTATGCTTCGGAGCAGGAGGAAAATTGGTACCCCACCAAATAGTGAACTGACAGTATATTTCTGTCCAAAATTATTTTGAAAATTGTAAATTTGTCATTGTTTATATTTCAGGTAAACATGATATCATTAATCTTACTTAAATAATTGTTTAGCGATTTTGGAAGCGTTACCTTGCTATCTTGTGATGTACAGGATCTTTGGATTTTATTGCCGCATGGAGCAGCAGTAAGTTAAATACATCCCTCTGAAACAGAAAGCAGAAGTACGTTAAACACATCCCTCTGAGAAAGAAAGATTGTTTCTGAATATTCAACACAAAATTAGAACAAATGAAAATAAGTTCATGTTTTATAAGAAATCCTTCTCCTCTACCTCCATTTCACTCAACTTTACATGTGAATGCCTCCATTTGCTTCTACCCTGTATCTTTACTCTCTGTGACAAAAGTGTGACTTTCTTTTCTGACTTTACTCCCTGTGACAAAGGTGTGACCTTCTTTTTTGACTTTACTCTGTGACAAAGGTGTGACTTTCTTTTCTGACATTGAGAGTTCATTTTATTTTACTGTAACCCCGCCCCCCCCCCGTAGGGCGATCCTAGTGGTCCAAATAATAAGATTGTGATATAAGTGAGATTGTGTTCACAATTTCTTTGGAAAACTTTCTCATAGAGAAAGCGCATTGAAATTTCAGTGTTATCAGTTTTATCTAACATCGTGATCGTAGACAGTTTTTTTTTGTGTCATTATACATAAAATATTCTCATAAATAAATACAACACTGCAATAAGTTTTAGAAAATTTGTGAAATTAAGCAACATTAAACATAGTGCGGTGATTAAAAATCTGCTAGGGATATGTATAATCAGCTTTTTTGAAAGCATGTATTCAGAATGTTAAAAAGAGAAGTCACTTTAAATAAAAAAAATGGGAGCCATGCACCCATCATGTTATAAGCAGAATCGCTTTATACTGAATTGCATTATAACTAATTGCATTATAAAAAATTCAGTTGTAATGAATTGTTATAATGAAATGTATTATAATATATTGCATTATAACGAATTTCTTTTTAACAAATTGCATTATAACAAATTGCATTATAGTGAATTGCTTTATAGCAAAATGCATTACAACGAATTGCATTATAAGAAATTGCATTATAACGAATTGCATTATAATGAATTGCATTATAAAAATTGCATTATAACGAATTGCATTATAACGAATTACATTATAAAAATTGCATTATAACGAATTGCATTATAAAAATTGCATTATAACGAATTGCATTATAACGAATTACATTATAAAAATTGCATTATAACGAATTGCATTATAACGAATTACATTATAAAAATTGCATTATAACGAATTGCATTATAAAAATTGCATTATAACGAATTGCATTATAACGAATTACATTATAAAAATTGCATTATAACGAATTGCATTATAACGAATTACATTATAAAAATTGCATTATAACGAATTGCATTATAACGAATTACATTATAAAAATTGCATTCTAACGAATTGTATTATAATGAATTGTGTTATAACGAATTGCATTATAATGAATTGTGTTATAACGAATTGCATTATAATGAATTTGTTATAACGAATTGCATTATAATGAATTGCATTATAATGAATTGTATTATAACGAATTGTATTATAATGAATTGTGTTATAATGAATTGCATTATAATGAATTGCATTATAACAAATTGTATTATAATGGGTTTTACCTCTAGATGTAACTTTTTAATGTCATAAGTGATATATGGAATGTATTCCAAAAATCAAATAAGCTTAATATCTTCAAACTGGGAGACCTTATCTCCGACTTTTTATACTTGTAACCATTTTGTCAAATTTCATGAGACAATTACAGAATTTTTTCCATATACTGTATATTCATATTTCTAAGTTTTCCTTATTGTAAAACAAATATCTACCAAAATGAGAAATATTGAATGTATCTGGGCTTTGGTAATCCATGTATAACACATGTACTTAATTTATTATCAGTTAAAGCTAAGAAAAAGAATGACAGATGCAAGATATTTGGCTTTTCAGTAACATCAATGCAACAAAAGCCAATTTAATATTGGATTTAAAATTAAGTATTTTAAGTCCTCAAAAATATATTTAGATTCTAAGATGATTATTATAAGTCCCAAAAAGCATTTAGTTTCAAACTGAATTTGAAATTTCAGAAAATATATTTAAGTCTTAGACTGAGTATTTTAAGTTTCAGAAATAACTTTTAAAATAATTAATTAATGAATTGCAGCAACATGTAATGGTTATTTCAATGCCATCCACAACGCTTTAAGAACCTCAAGGCAAGAAATTGCAAAGTATGTTTTATGTCTGTTTCTCAAAGTCACATCTGGTAACTTGCCTGCAAGTTGTACTCATTAAGCATTTTCTTTTTTAAAAAATGTTTTTTATACATTTTCGTGTCATATTCTAGTATATAAAAAAAAACTCTGATTTAAAATTTTGGAAAAAAATAAGATCAATAACAAGATACCAATCTCCTGTATCAATGACACCACTCTCCTGCATAGGAAACACCAATCTCCTGCATAGGTTATACAATCTCCTGTATAAATTGCACTACTTTCCTACAGAGAAAATACCAATCTCCTGAATAAATGGCACTTGTCATTGCATAGGAAATACCAATCTCCTGAATAAATGGCACTTGTCATTGCATAGGAAAGACCAATCTCCTGCATAGGAAATACCAATCTCCTGTATAAATGGCACTTGTCATTGCATAGGAAAGACCAATCTTCTGCATAGGAAATACCAATCATGTATAAATGGGACTACTCTCCTGCATAGGAAACACCAAGCTCCTGCATAAGGTTAAACAATCTCCTGTATAAATTGCACTACTTTCCAGCATACAAAATACCAATCTTCTGTATAAATGGCACTTGTTATTGCATAGGAAAGACCAATCTCCCGCATAGGAAATACAATCTCCTGTATAAATGACACCACTCTTCTACATAGGAAACACCAATCTCCTGCATAGGTAATACAATATCCTGTATAAATTGCACTACTTTCCTGCATTGGAAAGACCAATCTCCTGTATAAATGGCATTTGTCTCTTGCATAGGAAAGACCAATCTCCTGTATCCATGTGCACCACTCTCCTGCATAGGAAACACCAATCTCCTGCATAGGTTATACAATCTCCTGTATAAATTGAACTACTTTCCTGCACAGCAAATACCAATCTCCTGTAAAAATGGCACTTGTTTATTGCATAGGAAAGATCAATCTTCTGCATAGGAAATACAATCTTCTTTTTAAATGGCATTACTATCCTGCATAGGAAATACAATCTTCTTTATAAATGGCATTACTATCCTGCATAGGAAATACAATCTTCTGTATCAATGGCACTACTATCCTGCATAGGAAACAGAATCTCCTTTATAAATGGCACTATTTTCCTGCATAGGAAATACAATTTCCTGTATACACAGCACTACTTTTCTGCATATGAAACACCGATCTCCTGTATAAATGGCACTACTTTCCTGCACAGGAAGGACCAATTGCCTGTATAAATGGCACTAATCTCTTGTATAAAACACATTGGGAACAATAATCCCTAACACACAAAACAGTAATTCTCTGTATTTGTATATTAGACTTGTCCCATGTATGGAATGCTTACAAGCACCTGGACCATGTCCTAAGTCATTCAATAAATTCCTATTTATGTGATGCAAGAAAGTAATACTGGTTGTTTTTAAATGACCCAGTTTTGTCATGCAATAAAATAATGATGTTCCAAAAAATGACCCAGTTTTGTCAAGTAAGTAAATAATGATGTTCCAAAAAATGACCCAGTTTTGTCATGCAAATAAATAATGATGTTCCAAAAATGACCCAGTTCTGTAACTGCAAAAAATTAATACTATCCCAAAAGATGACTCAGTTCTGTAAGCACTATAAAGTAACACGTCTCTCCCAAAAGATGACCCAGTTATGTAAGCACAATAAAGTAAAAATAAAAAAAAATTAATCAGTTCTGTAATAGGAAGAAATTTATTCTATGCCAATAATTTTGCTGAATGATTTGTTTCTTCCATATATTGTGATTCAAATGCAAAAAAGCATATTTCCTGAATTGATTTATATCTGAGATGCAAGTAATTTAAACATGCTGAAGATTCAAAAGTTTTCTTTCTTATTTAAATACAAGTTTTGAATTAATAAATTAAGTTACAATAATTTTACAAAAAGCAACTAAAAGGCATGGTCATTAGTTATACAAATAATAACATTTTAAAAGTCAATTTACAAACAATATCAAGGGAAATTTTAGTAACATAAATTATTTGTTTTCTGTGAGACATTACTTTCACAAATAGAGAATGTTAGGTGCTTGTATATGAAAATGTGTGGCATCATATGTATTATTATTTGCATACACAATCTAGGTTACCATAAAAAGGTACTGGTAATTCATTTTCTTTTGGTGGAAATATGTTTTTGTGAGTCTGCAAGGAAAGACAACTCTGGCCATATATAAATTTATATCCAAGTTATGTTCAAGTGCTCCTTCCTGGGTTTCTTGCAACTAAAAAATCTACATAAATTGGTTCTGGTTTCCACAAACGGATAAACGACTGATCGATCGTTGAATAGATAGATCGATCAATAGATAGATATATAGATAGGTAGGTAGGTAGGTAAGTAGGTAGGTAGGTAGACAGACAGACAGACAGACAGACAGACAGATAGATAGATAGATAGATAGATAGATAGATAGATAGATCTTTAACCTGAGCATGACTCCCTCCAATCTGGATAATATTGTATCTGAGAGGTAGTAGTATATCCATTGTCCCTGCATAATCTTCCACCTCATAACACTGTATGGCCTCTA
The DNA here is from genome assembly GCA_030141615.1 of Unio pictorum. Lineage (NCBI taxonomy): Eukaryota > Metazoa > Mollusca > Bivalvia > Unionida > Unionidae > Unio > Unio pictorum. The sequence goes on from JARLTB010000291.1 coordinate 11,496,191, forward strand.
AGAGAGGAATGGATACTGAGGTTATACGTTTCATGTCTCCTTGACCATGCCTGAATTCAAAGAGGTTCAGAAATTATTGCTGAGTCAATGTTTTCAATTAATACTCCAGATTCCACTAAATGTTTTCTGACGATATCATGTTTGTTAATAAGAAGAATGTTCTGTCAAACAGAAATAAAAGTATGCTTCCTTCCAAAGAAATTTCTGTACATATTAAATGATCTATCTTCAAAGAACACAAAATATATTTAAATTGTTATTACAGTTATACAAAAGCAGCTGAAATAATATGATCTCAGTACTAAAAAAAGCTTATTTAGTTACTTATGAAATAAAACATACATTTTGCACTCTTCAACTCTTATGTCAATCAGTTATAAAACGTTTACCAGTAAGTGGCTTATATCTCTTAAAATCTAAGTTGTCATGACTTTCAAGTGAAAAAATCAAGAGAAAAGTATCAGCTAATCTTTATGCAATTCACCTAATATCCATGACAAGAATTTTGCACAATCATACCAAACCAATCTTTTCATTGTTGTTATTAGATCCAAATAATACTATCGTGATAATTAAAGACCATACAGACATTAAGACAGATATGAAGACTTTCTAGCTTCAAAAATAATATATTCAAGCCATCTTTTCTCCTTTTCATGCATTGTACCATAAAGTGGTACAGTGCATCTTCAATGCAACAACCCACCAGGAAGATTAAAATCAATAAGTTACATTGGTACAGTATGTTCAATGTAACAACCCAAGTGGAACATTAAAATGAATAAATTACAGTAGTACTGTATCTTCAATGTAACAACAAACCAGGAACATTATAATCAATGTTACATCAGTACAGTAAGGTCAGTGTATCAACCCATGAGGAACATTATTATCAGTGAGTTATAATCAACAAATTACAGTGGTACAATAAGTTCAATGTACCAATCCCTATGGAAAAGTATAAACAATGAGCAAAAGGATACAACAGGAACAGAAAATAGAACTCAGAGATAATATAAAATACAACATTTGCATTTAAAAATAACTGCAAAACTATAGTAGCATTCTAACAGTGTTACATGTAGACAAAAATAGAAACTACTTCACCTTGAGACCTCTGACCCTAATGACCCTGACCTCAGTGATTTCTGGTTAATTTGTATATGTATGCAGTGACACTTTTCAGCAACCCAGCACAAGAGTGGCTATATGGTGCTGACAGAAGAAAAATTTTAGGAAAAAACCTAAATCTTTCACATTTCATGAATATGTAACACAACTGTTATTGAGTTATCAAGACACCAATAGCATCCAACTATTCTTGAATGTTCCCTCAAAAGTTTTCTGAGGTCAAGGTCATATATAAATATAATTTTCTGTTAACCTTGAACCATTACCATTATCCACACCATACTCGTCTATAAACAAAATACTCTAATACTGATAATATTAAAATCAAAATAAAACTAACACCACTGATCTCAGCAGGAAAACCTGTATGCAGTTACTTGTTAAATAGGGCAACAATTTTCCCCATTTGTAATTCCTATGTTAAGCTCAAATTAGAGTCACACAGAATAAACTATATCTGCCAAAAACTGACTTAGAACCCACCTCACCATTAAAAGAAATAACAGGGTTTGCTTTCAGTAAGTTATTATTGTAGAGCCAGAATATTGTATTCCAACAGACTAAGTGGCAAATGACAGATCACATATCCACATAGCAGTATGCATAAATAACATCTTATTTGGACCCATGTAGTGGAATGCCTAAAAAGTATGTTAATCAGTTCATTTTACAACATTCATAGGTAGAGTGATAGGTGAGTTCCATTCATGTAAGGATGGTAAAAATGATAAACTAGTTAAGGCTCATGTGAAACCTGATATCCAGATTATGCCATTACTCAACTGGTTGAGTCTCATGGGAAGGCCTGATATCCAGATTATGCCATTACTCAACTGGTTGAGTCTCATGGGAAGGCCTGATATCCAGATTATGCCATTACTCAACTGGTTGAGTCTCATGGGAAGGCCTGATATCCAGATTATGCCATTACTCAACTGGTTGAGTCTCATGGGAAGGCCTGATATCCAGATTATGCCATTACTCAACTGGTTGAGTCTCATGGGAAGGCCTGATATCCAGATCATGTCATTACTCAAACTGGTTGAGTCTCATGGGAAGGCCTGATATCCAGATCATGTCATTATGCAAACTGGTTGAGTCTCATGGGAAGGCCTGATATCCAAATCATGTCATTACTCAAACTGGTTGAGTCTCATGGGAAGGCCTGATATCCAGATTATGCCATTACTCAAACTGTATAAGCCTTGTATAAGACCAACACCAATTTGCATACTGTATAGGCCTTGTATGTAAGTAACCAACACCAATCTGCAAGCTGTATTGACCCTGTATGTAACCAACACCAATCTGCACATCATATAGACTGTATTCTGTCATCTGTCATCACAAAATTATCAATGCAGTTTAAAACCTGAATGATTTAAAACTGCAAAGTGCAATAACATCCATACTGTCAAGATGATTGCATAACAACAGTTAAAATAGTAATATTGAGAAGCATATTGGCTTCATATAATTTAGTTGTAATTCCACCCTACATTCAAATAAAGGCAGTTGTACAAAAATAGCTTACTCAGCAAAATCTTTCAGAGAATTTAACACTTCTTTGCATTTCTCTTGGTCTTTGCCTCTACTACATCCCATAAGCAAGTGTGCATCTTCAAAAGCCCATATGTGTTCCCATGTATGATTGACAAAAAAGTCATAAATTGTGTTCCAACGATCTCCAACATTGACACCTGAAAGAAATGAGAAGCAAAAGAGGCACAGATTGAGTTCAGCTCAATATTATAACATCAAGAAACCAATTTTTCCTAGCAAACTCTATTCACTCTCATTTCTTGCACCTAAGAGTAAAAAGCATTGCCCAACTGCCACATTGGTTGACAGACAACCTTGAGTTCCCTTTAGGTAAAAGTTTGGTCTGCAAGAGCTTGAAACTACATCCTATCTTAAATGTCATGCTTCATCCACACTACAGCCTTTGTAGAATGCAATATATTAGCCCAATTAGCACTACTACATTTCTAGTACATTTTATAGATCAACCAAATTAGTACAGGTCTTTCGAACATATGTCATAGATCAACCAAATTGGTAATACAGCCTTTCTAGTATATGTCATAGATCAACCATTTTGGTAGTAAAAACTTTCTAGCACATGTCAAAATTCAAACAAGTTGGCACAAGTCTTTCTAGCACATGTCAATGATCAACCAAATTGGTATAAGTCTTTTCTAGCACATGTCAATGATCAACCAAATTAGTATGTCTTTTCTAACATATGTTGTAGATCAACCAAATTGGTATGTCTTTTCTAACATATGTCGTTGATCAACCAAATTGGTATGTCTTTTCTAACATATGTCATAGATCAACTAAATTGGTATGTCTTTTCTAACATATGTCGTAGATCAACCAAATTGGTAATACAGCCTTTCTAGTTCATGTCATAGATCAACCATTGTGGTAGTAAAACCTTTATATCATATGTCATAATTCAAACAAGTTGGTACAAGTTATTTCTAGCACATGGCAATGATCAACCAGATTGGTACAAGTCTTTCACGCACATGTCAATTATCAACCAAATTGGTACAAGTCTTTCTAGCATACATCATAGATCAAGTAAATAAGGGTGTCAGCATTAAAATATCTGTATCACTGTATATTTAAAATACAGAGAACCTTAAACAGACTGCTGATATAAAAATGTTACAATGAGAAGACCTTAACAAGACTGGCAATGTAACAATGTTCCAAATACAGAGGACTTTAAATGGACTGGCCATGTAACAATGTTACAATGACAAGACCTTAAATGGACTACTGATATAACAATGTTACAATGAGAAGACCTTAAATGGACTGGCCATGTAACAATGTTACAATGAGAAGACCTTAAATGGACAGCCCATGTAACAATGTTACAATGAGAAGACCTTAAATGGACCACTGATATAACAATGTTACAATGAGAAGACCTTAATAACACTGGCCATGTAACAATTTGTGGATGAGATATCCAAAGCAGATCAGTACCATAGTGTCAAAGTATAATTTGAATTCCATGTAATTCAGTACCATACTGTCATAGTATAATTTGAATTCCATGTAATTCAGTACCATACTGTCAAAGTATCATAAGTTTAATTCCAAAGTGAAATACAGGATCTAGTTTCAACAGGCATTCATGCTAGTTTTGGAGAATAAGTATCTGTTTTGTTCTTTAAAAAGTTGTATATGTTTAATTTTTCTTGTTTATGGATTCTCATGTGTATACATTTTCAGCTATATAAACTCTCATGTGAGTAAATTTCATATGTATAAAATTTCATTTTCTTAAATTTCATATGTATAAAATTTCATTTTCTTAAATTTCATATGTATAAAATTTCATTTTCTTAAATTTCATATGTATAAAATTTCATGTGCATATAATTTCATTTATAAAAAAAATTATGTACATCAATTTTCAGGTGTGTAACTTTTCATGTATATCAATTATCATGCATATAAATTTGTATGTTATTATGACTACTGTCTTAAAGTAAATAATAGAAAATACATGTAGTGAGAAGCCCCAAGCTTTGTAAAATGCAACAAACAATTAATTTTCCTACAATACAAAGTGAAAATGTAAAAAGTACTACATCCCAAATAATCCTAGAATTACCATCCCAGTCCGAACAAATACATTTCTGAATAAACTGCAGTGGCATTCCAAATAATTTCCAATGCTGAATGTCTTGATGTGTTGTAGTGACCTGTAATCTCTAATATACTCAAGTACCAATGGCCTGAATTGTAATGATGTGTAAACAGTCCTTTTATTAAATCACAGTAATATAATCCAAAGTTTCCTTATCTGAATTCACTAAAGTTCCAAAACAATGTCTCTGTCCAGGAACATTATAAAGCATGTTGCATTTCCTGAGAATAAAAAATAATTTCACCCTTATCAAAATCTGAATACAACAATATAAATGATTTCTGCTCAGATGTTATCACAGCAATAAATTATTTTTCCTGTGAATAAGATTAAACAAGGAACAAAGACACAAACATGAGCCAAAATGTTGGACTAAAGTTCACTTCCAGAACAATCAAAGCTATAATTAAACAAGGTTTGTTACTAAAATTATACAAAAGAACATGACAGACATAATGTTCTTGAATCCGACTAAGATAATAATTTTAATATTTAACCTACACTCATCACAGAGAAATATAAACTATAGATCAGTTATTTAGGGAATAAAAATGATTAATAATTCTGGTCAGCTAGACAACAAACTTGATTTTGGACAAGATCAGCTACAAGATACATTTATATAATGAAAAAAGAAACACTAACAATCAATGTAAATTAAATATATATCACAGTAGTAAGGTCTATCTTGTTTGGTATATTGCAGCTTATAGTTGTAATAGACTCTTAGAGGTGTATACAAGGAGGGAATTCAGCAGTCAATGCATGCCTATTTTGGATTCTTGTTTCATAAGTTAAAATCAGTCTGCAGATGTGTTTAATGTTGTGTTCAGATATTCTTTGTGAGGAAACAATTATTAGGATAATTATCCAAATAATAAAGTGCTCATTGTACTAAAATATCATTCTGTGACTATTGTGAATTATTCAAAATAATTCTGGACCATGCCATTGTGAAATGTGCATTCAAGGATCTGAAATTCAATTGGAACTTTTGATTCTTTTAGACTTGAATAGGATTATTTTGGGTTCAGTTCATAATACTCTAAGTTTCTCTTAAATTTTCTATTTTATAATTTTGATAATTAAAATGTTTTTATTAAGTTCAAGAGAACATGCATGATTTTCTTCTATCAGTTAAGAAGTTTATCACCATAGAATCATAACACAGTGTTTTCACTAATTATATATATATATATATATATATATATATATATATATATATATATATATATATAATGCAGAAATCAAAGTTGGAAGATGCATCCCGATTTTGCAACCACACCCTCTCTTGAAGAGTGTAATGAATGGATACGAAGTACAGTCCTACCTGTTTATATCGACATCGCTTATCTCGACAAGCCGCCTATGTCGACAAAAAAGCAAAGTCCCGGTCCCATGGTCTACTATTACTATCAAATTGTCATGCCTATGTCGACGTCGAGATAAAAGAAAAATGTATATGTCGACAGAAGCCCTTGGTCCCAGCTTGAACAAATCCTTTGTTTTCAAAACGTTTATGTCGACAAGCTGTCAATTAAGACCAATACTTTGTACAACAATTAGCTGATCTTGCCGCCAAGCTTTAATGTCGCGGTCGGATGAAAAAAACAAACCCATAGCAGCACATTTTCTCATCACTCTCCAGCTAGTTAAGTCTTTGATCTTGCCGCCTAGCTTGTGAATCATGTTATTCAAATGTACTCTTACAATGACAGCATGTACATCTGTGGGTCTTTCAACCACTGAATTTTCTGATTGTAAATATATCAGCACAACGAAAAGGATCAATTGATGAACACAATTTCCCAATCAACAGGTGGTCGAAGCAGGACTAGCAAGCCCTTAAATTTGCCGTCCAGGAAATTGATGCGTACAGAGGACTCCTGTATACGTGATTTTCTGAATCCCATATATAAAAATTGCGTGAAAATACGGATTACACGTTTCCGAGACCTTTGAAAGTGATCGGTGATTTTCGCTGTGAAAGTTTCGTTTTTAATTTTATTTACATTTACGATGGCTACCGACAGAAGGGTAAAACGCAAATTAAATTTACAGTCTTTGGAAACTAAATATCTGGCTATTAATGAAGTTAACGGATGAACATCTCGCAAAGAGGTCTGTGAAATTTTTTCATTTAAAATTAACACGTCCAGGAAGGATGAAAGCTGCAGAGTCTATAAAGAAAAACTAAGTTGAAGGTAACTGCGCTCCCCTAAGGAAGAAGCAAGACTGGTACATTTGAAGACGTGGAGGAAGCATCTAAACGGTTCACGGTTCAATTAAGCATTATCGAAAAAACTTAGTGTGAAGAACTTCGCTGCAACAAGTGGTTGGTGCAGTCGCTTTAATGTTCGTCATAACATCGGATACAAAAGTATTTGTGGAGAATACATATACTGTTGACAGTTTTTCATTTCCCTGTGATATCCCCATGGTACCCTCAATAACATGGGAACAGACTGACCGATATCTAGGCTGATTTAAGTACATGTACTTGAAGCATGCAACTAACAACTAGACAAACACGTGCTAATGCTAACATTGAATCTCTCATGTTTTTCATATCAGGATTTGACTGATGCAATATTTTATTGTGGACTTTATTACACAAAGGTAACCAAAATGTTATTTGTCAATATACAAGTGTATTTCACTCTAGTTTTGTCCCCACATACTAAAAATTTACATTGTTTTTTTTCAAAGTGTAAATACTACTCACTGATGACCGGTTACCCCTGACTAAAGAATTTAACTTGCATTTTTTTTTTTTTTTGCAGACCCCCCCCCCCCCAAAACACTTATCTCGACATCCGCTTATCTCGACAATATTTCCTCGGTCCCGAGGATGTCGAGATAAACGGGTAGGACTGTATATGCATTATTGAAGCCCATAGTTTTACACTCTGTGGACCCCATTCCATTGTATTACAATATGACGTACCACATTTGAATAGCACTGTGAATCCCAGCCATTACCTCAGGGTGTACCCATATTGTAATGACACTATAGACCAGCCATTGTATTACAACAGAATTTACCCATATTGTAAAAACATTATGTGGTCCCAAGTCATTGTATTAAAGCAATGAACAATGTACATATGAATGTTCTGTCACAATAGTTAAAATATCTACACCAAATATCTACATTTTATTATATCTAAGACTTAAAGTTTGAGTCTTTGTAAGTTAATATTCTACAGACATCTTGTAATGTTTTAAGACCATGTATTGACACTGTATTAACACAAGTGTACAAGCACTCATTCTCTTAATGTAGTTGCATGCTGAATGGTTCCTGACTCGAGCAACACTATATATTTGCATGCATCTTGTTTTCCAAGGAATAGTTCAAGCACGTGTTTCCAAGTATAAGCCTAAGGATTTAAGTTCAAAAGAGATAACCATTGACCTATGGTCCAAAGAGTAGCACAAGGACTTATGGACCCAAGGAGTAACCCAAGGACTTCTGTTTCTATAGAGTAACGGATGGACTTGTGTTATAAGATATAACCAATGCAGTTTTGTACCCAGAGAGAAGTCCTAGGACTTATGGTACCTGAAGTAACCAATGTAATTTTGTACCCACAAAGTAGTTCAACGGCTTGTTGGTACCTGAAGTAACCAATGTAGTTATGTACCTAGAGTGTAGATCATGGACTTATGTTCTTAATGAGTAGTTTATAGACTTATGTTCTTAATGAGTAGTTTATGGACTTTTGTTCTTAATGAGTAGTTTATGGACTTATGTTCCAAAGGATTAACCAAAGGTCATATGTTTCCTAGCACTTGGCCATAGACTGCCATTTCCAAACAGTAGCTCATGGACTTATGTTCCTAAAGAGATGCCCACAAATATTTGTGGATAAATCTTGGACTACTATTCCCAGGGAACAGTCCACAAACTTATATTCCCAAGAAGTAGCCAATGGACTTATGCATTAAATTGTACTTGTATGAACACACATAAGCTCTAAATTCATCCAATGAAAGTGCTAATGAATATGGTGAAAAATGTCTTGTTGAGAAAGTTTGTAATTGTCAATCTTTCTCAAGGTAAAGTTTCTTTCATTTAAAGATGAATTAATGATGTCCTGAGTGGCCCTTGTCTCATATCTCAATTTGGCCATGTGTGTGAGGGTCTCATCCCAGCCAACATACATATGTACAAAACTTGACCAGTAGTAGGTCATTGGTCAGTAATTCTTCCCAGGGTTTTCCCAGTTTTTGCTTGCATTATATAGATTGGCAGACATGTATATCATGCACTGAATAATGGCGTTAAACCCCTCAAAATTCCTAAAATCTGAAACCAAAAGTATATTTCATGTCCAAGGTAGACAACTGCCCTGTGTGAAATGCATTAACATAAAGACTTTGAGTGATAATGATGGAAGTAATGGTACATGTGTCCTTTGCATATACGTATACATTAAAGCAGCTTTTAAAATATGTTAATGTTTTTCCACCTTCAAATTCCAGTCTGTATAACAAGGATGTTGCATCTGTCATGCTGAACCAGTTCCCACTACTCTTCAAATGAGGAGCAAACTGAAATGTATGGAAACTAAAAGGCTACACACAAATATTACCTGTGTGTTGAAATGTTGATCAAACATTATATGAAATATCAAATATAGGACACTTTGAACTCTTCTGTAAAAAATATCATTATGTTTTTTGTTTAAAGAGATACACTGTAGTTTCATTACCTAACATTACAATTCAAAGCACCTAAATAATGTTAGGGCCAAGTTATACAAAGCAGAAATTCTGAATATATCAAAACACTTACTGAAATGTTTCTAAAAGAAGTTTCGCTAAATTTTAAAAACAGGGCACAAAATGCTGATAAACGATATATGGATTGTATAACTCAAGGATATTTAGTTTCACATTACTGGCTTGTAGAACTCAACTTAGAATGTGTGTGTGTGTGTGTGTGTGTGTGTGTGTGTGTGTGTGCTGACATTCCTATATAAAAAAACTTCAGGATAATGGAATCCCTCAAGACTGAATACACTATTTAGATATTGAGTCAAAAGTTTTCCTTGCTTAACATCTCAGTTGTATCTATATATTTCGTCCATTAGAGTAGATTGTAATGCTTTGATGTAAATAACATATTGCCATGTTAATATTTGTCCATGATTGTAGATTATATTTTATTTAAATCACTTGTAAGCAGCATGTTTAATGGATTCATTTCAAGATAATTGGTTTTTCTCTTGGAGAAAATCATGATCTGCTATAAGTTTATTCTGCTTAAATGTAGTCCTGACCTTCCTTACAGATTGGATGAAAAATCCCTTAGAAATTTCCTATGTTCAGGACATTTTTCTGTGTCAAAAGTCAGTTGAGAGATTGTATATAAGGAAAAAGAAGTAATTCCTCATTCCTATCTAAACATCTGTCTTTGTGAAATCAATTTTTGCTTGTGGTCAGTTAGAACATGAAAGGAATTATTTATTTAAATTATTTATTGGAATTACAAAGTACTCAATGCACACTGAATACAAAAGTGATATACAGTAATAATAATAAAAAACTTGATTAAATATACAACATAATTCACTATTTTATGGTGATGAACTAAAATACCCAACACACAGAACCTGACAAGCAAACATGCACAACACCCATTTACCAGAGAGAGAGAGAGAGAGAGAGAGAGAGAGAGAGAGAGAGAGAGAGAGACACAACACCCATTTACCAATAAGAACCTGTATTATTTAAATAGTTAAGGAAATGGTGTATGTATATATATATATATATATATATATATATATATATATATAGAGAGAGAGAGAGAGAGAGAGAGAGAGAGAGAGAGAGAGAGGGAGAGAAAACCATACAAGTTAATCATTATTTGAAAGCTGTCAAAGTAAGATCTGATGATCAATTTACACTAAGTATTTTAACTGCAATAAAGCCATCAACTTGTATATTTATACACAGATTACCTTGAAAATATCTACCATATTTGTCTTATCAGCCTGGAGACCTATATCTGCATGATTATCTATTTTACCTACATCTGCTGTTTACCTTTGTCCCTATGTCTGTCTGTTTACCTGTGTTATCTGTATCTGCCTGTTTACCTGTGCTACTTATATCTGCCTGTTTACCTGTGTTACCTATGTTTCACTGTTTAGATTCTTTTGCTTACCTTAGAATCAAATATAGACAGTGCGCTCTCAAAGTTACCCTCCTCTATATGGAACAGGGACCAGTGCCAGTAAATATGATACGTTATATGGCTTAACGGCTGCAATGAAAATAGGCATCATGAAATTTATAGGGAAAAGAAAGCAGAATTTAATTTTCTAAAGGAACTTTTGGGTAATAAATTTTAAAACTCTACAATGCCCTAATTTATTATCTGATTTGAAGGTAACAGTCAAAATAGGGATGATGGATATCTGTAAAGCTTGCCTTAAACAACCAATGGGCTGTTAGTAGAGGGACTTTATACAAGTTTGTCGAATGGAATTTGAAAAACATTTACAGTTAATATGGATGATCACTAAAAAATAGTGACCTTAAAGGTAATTACATACTAACTGTACAGTACAGTGTTTGTTGACACACCATTGCTATGATGCAGACCAGCCATATTCCCAGATTTTTTTTGTTGGGGGGGAGGGAGGGGGGAGACTCAAAAAGTGTGATTTGAAGTCTAAGGAGTTCCAGTCCACAAGACCAAAAAGAGCGCTATTAAATTGAGAATAAGTTGTCCTTTCAAAAAAGCCTATAAAAGAAAATGTTTGGAAATTCAAATTTGAATTTAAACAAATAAAGTGTCTTTATTGTCAAAACATTTAGTATACTCACAAAAAAAAAGAAATTTTTGGAAGACCTAGCATTCTCAGATATCAACACCATCATATGTTACTTCAAAAATGCTATATACAAATGGTGCGACTATTTCGATGAACGTCGCATGCTTCGGAATGACTAATGTAGATATGTATGCAGTATGTGCAATAAATTCAATTCTCCCCCTAGCTGCTTGACACATTTTAACTCCCTTAACATACAGTTTTTATTGCTTGGCTTTGGATTCTTTCCTGAATCTCGCTTTTCAAAAATGTGTCACACTTGAACACTATTCCAACCACTGAAATAATCACTGTTTTGCATTTTATATATGGAGTAGAATTCAAAGAAACATTGCTTAAGTTCACCAACTTTACTAAGTATAGCTGCAGCATTCTCATTCAATGCAGTTAAGTATAATATGTAACTTCAGATGAATTGGGTTGTTCTATTTTGGTTACTTTACCTTAGATGCGAACTAGCAAAATGGACTTTCCCAGAGCATAATTTGACTAGACACATCACCCTAGCAGGCTTAGCTAGTGTTGCCAAATTAAAGCAATCTCCAAAAGGTTTTCTAAGACTGCCTTACCTCTAAATCAGCTCTATACCTTATGGTTAGTTAAGCTGAGCTATGAGCAGGACTGCTTACTCGTCATACATAATGATTGCATGTTGAGTGGTTAAGAAATATTTTTTTGTTGTTAAAAACATTTGCAGCTAAGATCAGCTAAGATTCATGCAAATCGTGTTTTCTAAACATGACCATGTTGGGTGGTTTGGAAGTTCAAAAACATTTTTTTTCCTTTAACATGGCATGTTATGTGAGGTATGATGATAAACTAATTTCCAAGGCATGTAAATTCATTGATTTTTGCTATGTAGCGTTATGACCTGTCAAGAAACCATAGGCCTTGAAAAGCCATAATTTCTTGGTAGAAGGGAATTTGTTTGAAGACAGACAGTACTATACCATATATCAATTCTCACCTGAATAGTATCACTGTACAATATATCAATTCTCACATGAATAGTATCACTATACAATATATCAATTCTCACCGGAATAGTATCACTGTACAATATATCAATTCTCACATGAATAGTATCACTATACAATATATCAATTCTCACCGGAATAGTATCACTGTACAATATATCAATTCTCACCGGAATAGTATCACTGTACAATATATCAATTCTCACCGGAATAGTATCACTGTACAATACAGTCTGACAAAGTTAACATTTCTTTGTATGTAATTATCTTAGAAGTACAGCTATCAAAAGTGTCTGCACTGACTTAAAACTCAATTCTCTTGAATTTAATGTTGCATCGCTAAGTATAACAGTTGTGTACAGACTGTAAAATATAATGAAAGGCACATGTCTTGACCTTGTGCACCCAACCAGATGGACATTTTTCTCTAAACAATATCAGAAAGTACTCCCATGGATTTCATTAGTGTGTCTCTCCATGTCATTTGATGCCAGCAATGATAAAGATAAAAGCTGTAAGATTGCAATGAAACAATATACCTAGCATTGGAAACATTCAAAGTTTCTGGTAGTCAGACAAGCTGCATTGAAACATGTTTGACAGCCATTGGTGTAATGTATTTTCAAGGTTCAAGGCACTGATATGGCAAAGAATGAGTGTACAAAGGAGTTAAATGAAAACAAGACCCAGAACCATTTCAGGTCAATGTTAAGACCCAGATCCATTTCAGGTCAATGTTTAGACCCCGAACCATTTCAGGTCAATGTTAAGACCTGGAACCATTTCAGGTCAATGTTAAGACCTGGAACCATTTCAGATCAATGTTAAGACCCGGAATCATTTCAGGTCAATGTTAAGACCTCCAACCATTTCAGGTCAATGTTAAGACCCGGAAACATTTCAGGTCAATGTTAATGTTTTCATGAGTTACTTGAGCATATGATAAAACTTGTATCGCTCAAGAACAAGTGTTTCAGGAAAAATTAATTTTAGAATGCATACCACATTGGTAGAGTCAAAACAAACAACATTTTTTCATTTTATAGCACAATTACTGGTACTATTATCTTAGAATGTTGCATGACCTGGAGGGACAGGGACAGACTTGGAGGGAGGGGGACACAGTGCCTCATGAATGTATGTGCAATACTGAGTGTAAAACATGGCTTTCAAAGTGGTATTTTTCCTGCTGAAGAATCTGTTTCTATATGACAATGTCTGCATATACATGGTTATTTCATGGCTGATATGACATGGATTTGAATACTTGAATACATGTAACTCTATTTCACAGATACGTTTTATTAATGTAAAGCTAAAAAGCTAGTTTCAGAGTTTGAAATTAATTTGAAATTCAGTGATTGGCACTCAGAGATTTGTTCACAGATGAAAAGAAGTTTTACCGTTACTTGCAATGAAATTATTGCATCAATATTTTATTAGAGAGCAATTAAAACATTACTATCGACAATGATCATAACTGTTTCACAAACTAAATGTTCAGTTTTCTTTAATAAAGAAATCCTTTTTGAATTTTATTTCTATAACTAGTTTAGTTCCATGCTCAGTATGATCCTTGCATTGCATTCCACAAGCACAAAGAGCAAAGCAGGGAACAGACGATTCAGGGAACCAGACTACTCAACAACGACACAATGCAGTGATGTAATACACAATGTTTTCATGTACACATAAAGGTTGTTGAAACCAGTTGGAATAATGTTAACTGTGGGCATCTTGAAAATAAAGGTCATTTTTACATAAAAAAGAATTAGAAAAGGCACTTTGTTAACAGTTATTCCCATTGCAATTTTAAAATGAGTATTCAACCATTAAGCAGGCCAGGCACCCGCCCCCCCCCCCCTCAGTGGTTTTCTCAATGTCCAGTGAAGACGGTATCATTTCATATTATTATGGAGGTCCCTCGGTAACCTGCAGCCATGCTTATAGTGCAGACTGTTTTTGCACCCCTTTGTGTGCGAGTTATCGATGGAGAGGTGTATTGTTGAACTTGTTGCAATATTTTTTGCCTCTGGGGTTTTAGAATTAGAACCATATTTACACTGAAAAAAAGATAAAAGCTGCCCTTAAATAATCCTCACAAAACAGCTTCAAAAGACATGAAAATTAAACAGGAAAAAAATATACTCATGCAAGTCCAAAATCATTTTAAGGTTAGTCGCTCCTTTTCTTTCTTCCCCCCCCCCCTCCCAAGTGGCAGATGACTTTTAATCAATGGAACAAAAGCCATCCATTATGGACCCACTTTGTTCTCTTTGTTACATATAATGCTTAAATAACTATAATCCCACCTTTGGCTTTAATCTCTTTAAATTATATCATAACATCATTAACATAATCCCTTTTAAGAGTGCTCTTTAAAACTAACCTGAACTGACATAGGGACCTAATAATGTATACAACCTTAAATATTTTCAGCATTTTTTATGCTTTCTAATTTCATGGTGTTTGTTTTTCTTTATGATTTTTGTAGTCAAATCATTATGTATACTGTAAAGTGCTTAGAGCTTCTGGAGCTATACAAAGTCCTCATTATAAAAATCACATAACAGCTCATTGTGTACATATGTCAGCCATTGGTTACGAATTCTTGGTTGGATTATTCAGTATGCATCATTGCAACATTTGCTGAACTGATGGAACAATAGACTAATTCTGGTGGAACAGTTCTATTCCCCAGTAGACTGGTTCTGGTTGAATAGTTTTAACACCCAGTAGATAGGTTCTGATGGAAAAGTTATATTTTGCAGTAGACTGGTTCTGACTGGTTTCCATAATGTGTGGAAAGATAAACCTAAAGATACCATTTCTCTCAAACAGACAATTTTTTAATCTTTCACATTTCAAACATGGTAGATTTCAAATATTAAATAGTATTTACAGTAGATATATTTATCAATCTCATTTTTGTTCTATCTCTGTAAGAATCAATTGTATGTAGCTAAAGAAAAAAATAACTTTTACCGCCCAGTCTGATTCTGTCGCTGACAAAAATGTATCTCCTTCTCGAGTCCGACCCGTCATTTCCATTACATGAGTAATGGAATGTGTAGCCCAAGAATCTTGACGGTTAAGTTCTAATGCCTAAAAATGCAAAAACCACATCAGAAAAAATATATACATTCCTATATAACCTACATGATACATAATCCAGATGATACAAATTCAGTCACACATGCTAGTATTTACATTTTAAACAGGGGCCCCAAGTGGCTGAGTGGTCTAAAGTGCTCTCTGTTATGGATCACTGCCATCTCACCTGTCTGCATGGGTTGAAGTCTTGGATTCAGCCAATGTGGGTATGTGAGAAAGCTTGCCAGTAGCTTCTCATGGGTCAGTGGTTCTTTCCGGAGTTTTCCCGGGTTCTTCCTCCACCATTAATACTGGCTGCCTATGTATAACCTAACTTGTGTTGAAAAATGGTGTTAAACCCATCAACAACAACAACAACACCATTAAGAACATGGATCAATAAAGTAAAACAGCCTTGCATCTCACACAATCTTATATCCAATGTGTGTATCACTACTCCAATGTTTACATGCATGGGAGGGGGGAAGAGATATCGGAGAGAATCACAGATGTAACAGAAAATATTTTGATTGATATTCTAATTGCAAATTGAGGATGGGGGTAACAGATGTTTGAAACCATCACTAGCTTACTGTTATTGAAGAGCTACTTTACTGCCACCTAGTGGAATCAGCAGAGTATCTCAAAACTGGTACTGTACTTAACATCTACTTAATTGTTATTTTCCTTTATATGAAAACTCAGTGCAATCTCATTTGCAAAAATGTTACCTGTAAGAAAGCTGGACATTATACCTAATAAGATAACCTTACACACTGAGTCAAGAATGCAACTCC
Organism: Unio pictorum; assembly: GCA_030141615.1. NCBI lineage: Eukaryota > Metazoa > Mollusca > Bivalvia > Unionida > Unionidae > Unio > Unio pictorum. Next base: position 11,512,710 of record JARLTB010000291.1, read on the forward strand.
TTAGTCAATACCTAATAACATAACCTTACACAAAGAGTCAAAAGGCAACTCCCTAGTCAATACCTAATAACATACGGTAACTTTACACATAGAGTCAAGAAGGGAACTCCAGGGCCTGTACCTAATAACATAACCTTACACATCGAGTCAAGAATGCAACTCCCTAGTCTATACCTAATAGCATAACCTTACACATAACAACAACAGGGCAATTCCAAGGTCTGTATAACATTACATAACCATACACATATAAGCTATATGCCATGTTGCCAGTAGTAAATCAAAATAAAGTTCAATATTTTGTTGTCAACCATAGCACATAGATATGAAATGCAAAATAGATGAAAACTCAATCCATTTACCAACTGTTGAGCTCACTTCAAATTATTTAGTACTCTAATTTTTATTCTCTCAAACCAGCAGACTTGTTCTCTAGCTAAAATGCTGAGACCTGTCTAAGACTGGAAACAGAAGCATACTGCTTAAAAGTAGTCTACCAGGTATTCAGAACACAACTGTAGTGTAAATATTAATTGTAAGATACCTAACTGACTTGAATATTGCCCAACTGAAAGGTTAATAATGTTTCAAAGTGACAAGTAATATACATGATAGAAGCAATATTGTATAGAAGTCATACATTTAATTTATAGGGACATTCACCAAATGCAGTATAAATATTAAATTGGTATACAGTCCTACCTGTTTATCTCGACATCCTCGGGACCGAGGAAATATTGTCGAGATAAGCGGATGTCGAGATAAGTGTTTTTTTTTGGGGGGGGGGGGGTCTGAAGAAAAAAAAATGCAAGTTAAATTCTTCAGTAAGGGGTAACCGGTCATCAGTATTTACACTTTGAAAAAAACAATGTAAATTTTTAGTATGTGGGGACAAAACTAGAGTGAAATACACTTGTATATTGACAAATAACATTTTGGTTACCTTTGTGTAATAAAGTCCACAATAAAATATTGCATCGGTCAAATCCTGATATGAAAAACATGAGAGATTCAATGTCAGCATTAGCACGTGTTTGTATAGTTGTTAGTTGCATGCTTCAAGTACATGTACTTAAATCAGCCTAGATATCGGTCAGTCTGTTCCCATATTATTGAGGGTACCAAGGGGATAATGAAAAACTGTCAACAGTACATGTATTCTCCACAAATACTTTTGTATCCGATGTTATGACGAACATTAAAGTGACTGCACCAACCACTCGTTGCAGCGAAGTTCTCCACACTAAGCTTTTTCGATAATACTTAATTGAACCGTGAACCGTTTAGATGCTTCCTCCATGTCTTCAAATGTACCAGTCTTGCTTCTTCCTTAGGGGAGCGCAGTTACCTTCAACTTAGTCTTTCTTTATAGACTCTGCAGCTCTCATCCTTCCTGGACGTGTTAATTTTAAATGAAAAAATTTCACAGACCTCTTTGCGAGATGTTCATCCCTTTACTTCATTAACAGCCAGATATTTAGTTTCCAAAGACTGTAAATTTAATTTGCGTTTTACCCTTCTGTCGGTAGCCATCGTAAATGTAAATAAAATTAAAAACGAAACTTTCACAGCGAAAATCACCGATCACTTTCAAAGGTCTCGGAAACGTGTAATCCGTATTTTCACGCAATTTTTATATATGGGATTCAGAAAATCACGTATACAGGAGTTCTCTGTACGCATCAATTTCCTGGACGGCAAATTTAAGGGCTTGCTAGTCCTGCTTCGACCACCTGTTGATTGGGAAATTGTGTTCATCAGTTGATCCTTTTCGCTGTGCTGATATATTTACAATCAGAAAATTCAGTGGCTGAAACACCCACAGATGTACATGCTGTCATTGTAAGAGTACATTTGAATAACATGATTCACAAGCTAGGCGGCAAGATCAAAGACTTAACTAGCTGCAGAGTGGTGAGAAAACGTGCTGCTATGGGTTTGTTTGTTTTTTTCATCCGACCGCGACATTAAAGCCTGGCGGCAAGATCAACTAATTGTTGAACAAAGTATTGGTCTTAATTGGCAGCTTGTCGACATAAACGTTTTGAAAACAAAGGATTTGTTCAAGCTGGGACCAAGGGCTTCTGTCGACATATACGTTTTTCTTTTATCTCGACGTCGACATAGGCATGACAATTTGATAGTAATAGTAGACCATGGGACCGGGACTTTGCTTTTTTGTCGACATAGGCGGCTTGTCGAGATAAGCGATGTCGATATAAACGGGTAGGACTGTAATATACATGGATATGTGTAAAATTACTGTCACAAATATGCACATGAATTACTCAGTACTGCATATCCACATTAATTTCTCATGATTGCATATCCACATTAATTACTCATGATTGCATATCCACATTAATTACTCATGACTGAAAATTAACACTGATTACTCATGCCTGCATATCCACATTAATTACTCATGACTGCATATCCACATTAATTACTCAAGACTGCATATCCACATTAATTACTTATGACTCCATATCCACATTAATTACTCATGATTGTATATCCACATTAATTACTCATGACTGCATATCAATATTAATTAATTGTGACTACATATCCACATTAATTACTTATACTTGCATATCCACATTAATTACTCATGTCTGCATATCCATATTAATTACTCATGCCTGCATATGCACATTAATTACTTGTGTTAGCATGTCCATGAGTACTGATCATGTCTGCATATCCATATTAATTACTCATGACTGCATATCCACAGATATCATACAATGTGTACTACATTATTATTTTGGTGGCACCAAACTGGTTATGAGTTACAATCCTTCCTTAAACAATTCAGGTGGTAAAGTAGCCTAAAGTGCTATACACTATTACAGATCACTGCCATCTCAACTCTGTGTGGTTTTGAAACTTGGGTTCAACAAATGTAGATACATGAGAAAAGAAAGCTTGACAGTAGCTTATCATGTCGGTGGTTCTTCCCAAAGCTATCCACTATCAAAAGCAAACTCATGTCAATTTTTAGTGAGATACCTTGCTTGTCAAATGTCCCTGACCTTTAATAACAGCTACTTGAGCATATCATCACAGAGAAATCCAATAATGTCTGAAGACTGGCCTGCCACATGCCTTCTTCGGAAATGAAAGGGGTTACTGTTGGAGTGCAGCAAGGGTTTGTGCAATTACATTGTTTAAAATTAAACAGACAATTTTAATGGGGGGGGGTAAATTTGATTATTAATGAAGATAATTATTGGTAAAGATAAAACTTCACATAAAATTACTTAGAAAGAGGAAACCAAAAGTATTCAGTGGAATTTATTGATGTTTAAAATATTCCAGATCAGGATCATGCGGTCACTTACATCCAATCAAACTGCAGAAAACAAGGTCAATTCATAAAAGTTGGAATTATAAAACATTGAACAAATTTTGTGTTTTGTTTTTCTTTCAGTTTGAAATGGAGGATGTAAATAGTTTCTAGCAGTTAAGTACACTGATATTTCAAAATATGCATATATATAAAATATCTCAATATACAGACATTTTAAATACATGTATATACCGACATTTTAAATATATATTCAAAATATTATGCATATATATATATATATATATATATATATATATATATATAAGAGTTCAATATACTGACATTTTAAATATATATTCAAAATATTATGCATATATATATATATATATATATATATATATATATATATATATATATATATATATATATATATATATAAGAGTTCAATATACTGACATTTTAAATATATATTCAAAATATGCATATATGTAAAAGATCTCAATATACCGACATTTTAAATGAATTGTTGGTTTACCACTCAGCATGGCATTATTTAAGTAACTGAGTCACACCCTACTCTTTTTGAAATGGATTCCTATGGCTTAATCTTGAGGATGGACACAGGACCATCCAGTTATTGGCCCATTTGACATACCTGACCAAGGAAGAAGTGTTTTGCCCAGGGATATGGTGATGAAGACAGCCCTCCTATTGTATAGCTAATATATCTGTGTCTAAATGAAAGGCTATCCACAAATAATCCACAATGATGTTCATAAATCCACTTCTTGATGCCAAAAAGATGTAGTGTGTGTGTGTGTGTGTGTGTGTGTACCTTTTTTGCTGTTTTTTCTGCTTGATCATATAAGTTTGTCTCCTCTAGACCAAATGCATAGAGTCCCAGAAGGTACCTGAAAATATATATAAATAAAATGGTTTCCATTAATCATAATACTATGTTATTATTATTATTATTATTATTATTATTATTATTATTATTATTATTATTATTATCAGAATGTAAAAAGAGGGACAATATTACCACTTATAAAATCAGAACCAAAAATTTTTATAAATATTTTCTGTTTGTTGTATTTAAATTATCTAACTATCTGACATTTTATGTAAATTTGATAGCCAGCAAACACTTCAAAATATGAATTTCTTTGCAAGAAAAGGAAAATAATTAATGAAGTTTCTCAACAGATGGTGTTGAACAGGTTTTCGTGTTATAACTATTTCATTTTTATTGGGGCATCTCAAAGTGATCCTTTGACCTACTGATTCTAAAATCATCAATTTACTTCTTTGTGAAGACAGCAGGCAATTCACAAGGTTTCTCAACATAAGAAAACTTTTAAGGAGAATTAATGGTATATTATGCTATTGAACATCGTAGAATAGACCCAGTGAGTTATCTTCCAACTGTACATCCCAGATTAGACCCTGAGATGCATTCTGAAAGTATTCAGACATCAATTTTAACTTTCAGAATTTATTTTTCTTTAAATGTGTTTTGAAATTATTCCCAATAGAAAAAGAAAAAAGTGTTATGTTACTGGTTTTAAAGAAAAGGAAGAGTTGTGGCAAAATTCAGAAAGGTATTGCCATATGGAAGAACAAAAACCAGTAGTCATTTTAGATGATATATACTTTGCATCATTACACCAGTAGTCAATGTAGATCATACATACTTTGCATGTTATACCAGAAGTCAATGAATATGATACGTACTTTGCATGTTATACCAGAAGTCAATGTATATGATACATACTTTGTATGATTACACCTGTAGTCAATGTATATGATACATTCCTTGCATGATTACACCAGTAGTCAATGTAGATGATACATTCCTTGCATGATTACACCAGTAGTCAATGTAGATGATAGATACTTTGCATGATTACACCAGTAGTCAATGTAGATCATACATACTTTGCATGTTATACCAGTAGTCAATGTATATGATACATTCTTTGCATGATTACACCAGAAGTAAATGTATCTGATACATTCTTTGCATGTTTACACAAGTAGTCAAAATGCTAGAACCACCTGCACATTAAAAAATAAAGGTTGGTGCAATATTTGCTGACTTATATTAATTGACCAAGGATACATGGAAATGTGTGACTTGCAAAGAATAAGATGACAAAAGCTCATGAACCATGACAAAATAAAACAATGAGTAACAAGACTCATGCGAATGAGTTTACCGTATTTTCCGGCCTATAAGTCGAGACTTTTTGACTTGAAAATTCGGTCTTCGTCTTATACTCCGAATCGACTTATATATGGATTTTGTCATTGAAATTGCATCGACTTATATATGGATTACAGTATCCGGTATGCTATCGATATTGCTCTATAATCGGCATAATCGAAAACAGGTCACATAGAAGTACAAATTCATGTTAAATTACTATGTCAATAAATTGTCATAAAATAATATGACTGCATTTCTATTTGTAAGTTTTGTCATTATTTATTTTGCATTCTGCGTGTTTTTTCTTATTTCTCAAACATAAAATAAAAGAAAACAATTACCGGTAAAAACTTCACCGGGCCGCATAGCACACTTACGGTCTATACTCTATAGTGTACTGTACTAATTCAAAGCATATTGTTTGTTCCTAAAAAAAAAAGATATGAAATAACTGGTCCATTAATATTTGATTTTCCAGTATAATGTTGGACACACGTGAGCAATTACCGGCATAGCTATTTTTTTATTGATCCAATTAATTCTACAAAGGGATGTAATCCATAGTAACTCGAGCGTTCTATGATTATTTATAAATAATGTAGATCATGCATTCTACTGAATCCCCCAAATCATATGTTTCTAATTGTATTTGACAAAGTTTCTCAAATAAATTACCGTAGGTTTAAACTACACTAAAATCAGATATATAGATGGACTACCAGTACTAATAGATCATCAGTAATCCATGATTTTTAGTTTCGCAATTCAGTTTAAAGCAAATTGTAATGTCAACACTTCACCTATATTCATTCTTAACCAGCTGACGTTTCGGTGTCTCTCTTTGATTATACCGGTTGTTGATAAATTTGTATTTGGTTTCCAACAACAATCAAAGCCAGTTGCCGCAATTGTTTCGACCTTGATATTGGCTTTAGCTAGCGATACTAGTTACCATATTGCCGGTACCCCATTGTTCTTTATCATTAATCCACATCAATTACGCTACTCGTGTTTAATATCAATGGGATTAAGTACAACAATAAATGATGCCCACTCCATTCTCTAGATCTAAATACATGTAATGAATTTAGCCATGGGCATTGTTTTCATTGCTTTAGTACAGGTTAAAATGCAACCAGTTCTGTCTGCTGTATTTATTAGAGTACATCAAAAGAACATGACGCAATAGCTGGGCTAGCTGGGCGGCAAGTTCAAAGGACTTGACTAGCAGCTTGGGTGGGAATAGTGCTGAAATTTACAATGACTGAATTCAGAGACAAAGATCCTGAGACGTACATGTAGTTATTATAAGAATACACTTTAACTTCCATTATTTAATATACGAACAAGTACTATTTCATCATTCGTTACGTACACCCGTTACATAATTTTTGTTATTTTCTTTTCATTGAATTCAGTCACATAATGATCTGTGACAGTGGATATTTTCGATGGAAATATTTGTATTATGGATTCAATGTATGTTACAAGATTCGCTGGTGAGTACACGGTGTTGATACTCTTTTCATGCTATAGATTATACATGTATATATAAATTAGACACGTGTATGTACCAATGCATGGTTCTCTGAATAAAGTACCGTAATTGTATTTGACAAAGTTTCTCAAATAAATTACCGTAGGTTTAAACTTTCAACTGGAAGGAATGATCATAGCTCTTGTTGCAATGGATATTGCCGGTAATACGGAATATCATACGACGATACCATCAATATTCATGCAACCGGAAGTTACTACCGGTAGTATAAAATACAAAGCCAAGTTATTGACCTGGCCTCGTCTTATACTCCGAATCGACTTATATATGAACGAAGGATGGAAAATTTACAAAATTGGTCAATTCGACTTATACTCCGCATCGACCTATAGGCCGGAAAATACGGTACCTGAAGAATACAGTAAATGATTCACTCAAAAAGAAACTAATGAGTTTGCATGAAGATACAATAAATGAGTAAAATGACACTTGCTAATGAGATTGCATGAAGATACAATAAATGAGTAACATGACACATGCTAATGAGATTGCATAAAGATACAATAAATGTGTAACATGACACATGCTAATAAAGATTGCATGAAGATACAATGAATGAGTAACATGACACTTGCTAATGAGATTGCATGAAGATACAATAAATGAGTAACATGACACATGCTAATGAGATTCCATAAAGATACAATAAATGTGTAACATGACACATGCTAATAAAGATTGCATGAAAATACAATAAATGTGTAACATGACACATGCTAATGAGATTGCATAAAGATACAATAAATGTGTAACATGACACATGCTAATGAGATTGCATAAAGATACAATAAATGTGTAACATGACACATGCTAATAAAGATTGCATGAAGATACAATAAATGTGTAACATGACACATGCTAATAAAGATTGCATGAAGATACAATAAATGTGTAACATGACACATGCTGATGAGATTACATAAAGATACAATAAATGAGTAACATGACACATGCTAATAAATATTGCATGAAGATACAATAAATGTGTAACATGATACATTCTAATGAGTTTGCATGAAGATACAATAAATGTGTAACATAACACAGTCTAATGAGTTTGCATGAAGATACAATAAATGAGTAACATGACACACTATTGAGTTTGGATGATGATACAAAAAATAACATTACCTGGTAATTAATTATAATGAGCTTGATTGATAATACAGTACATGACAAACATGACACATGCTAATGAATTTGCATGAAGATACAATAAATGTGAAGCATGATGAATGCTAATGAATATTCATGATGAATCAGTAATGAGTAACATGACATATGTTCATGATTTCGATGAAAATACAATAAATGAGTAACATGACACACTTGTGAGTTTGCAAAGAAGATAAATAATCAAATAATCAAACCCTAAAAATTTTCTTTGTTACAAAAATGGCCCCTTGGTGGCTGGCACAGCTAAATTTGGACTTTTCAATAGACAGACATCACGAATTAACAGAGTGGCATCAGAGACTGAGACTACAGGAATAAAGATCATACATGCTTTGTACTCATTAATCAGTTCCTTTTGTTCCTTACTTTTAACACCTTGATTAGGTTGAAGCACTTTCCTCAGTTATTGATAAATACCGCACAAAGCTAACTATGATATTGTTCCTCACAGTTTTTCGAAGCCATGATGCTCTGAAGTTGCAATTTAAAAAAAAAAAAAAATTAAGTTAACAAATTCTTACCCATAAAGGGGGTGATTGATTTCCCACTGTGGCAGAACACGGCACACAGTGTCTCGGATCTGTGCTGATTGGCCCGATACAAAATAGCCCATGTAAGCAAGTCGAAGGGCTAGAATGTCATGTGGGTGGTCTATCAAAATCCTCTCCCAAACTTGACAGGCTTTCTTTATCTCTCTGGAAGATTTGAATACATATTCATGAAATTCTGTGAGGCTACAATTAGTTATGAAATGCAGTAGAGCTACAATTATTCATGATAGGGCTACAATTATTCATGATAGGGCTACAATTATTCATGAAATACAGTATTATAATTATTCATGAACTACAGTATGGGCAACAAATATTCATTAAATACAGTAGGGCTACAATAATCCACAAAACACAGTAGGGCTATAATTATTCACAAAATACAGTAGGGCTATAATTATTCATGAAATACAGTAGAACTACAACTATCCATATTCATTTGCAGACATTTTGATTAGGTAGGATAATCAGAAGATTGAATACTCACTTAAAGCACAGCACTGTAAAATGGTCACTGATATAACAAAGACTTCATTATACTTGTTTAATTTTATATATATTTAGCATGACCTCAAAGGAACACTTTAGTATGACCCAAAAGTAACAATATAGCATGTCCTCAAAATAAATAAAATAAATGAAATGAATAATAAATGAATAAAATAGCATCATCCCAAGGGAATACAATAGATTGACCCTCAAAAGGAACATTATAGTAAAACCCCAAAGAAACAAAATAGCATCACCCCAAAAGAATACTTTAGCATTAGCCCAAAGGAGCATAACAGCTTGACCCCAAAGATACATTGTAGTATGACTCCAAAGGTACATTATAGCTTGACTGAAATGGAACATTATAGCATGATCCTAAATGAACATTATAGCATGATCCTAAATGAACATTATAGCAAGACTCCAAAGGAACAAAACAGCATCACTCCAAGGGAACACCAATTATCACACTAATGAAACATCAAATAGCAAGACTCCAAAGGAACAAAACAGCATCACTCCAAGGAAACACTAAAAAAACTGAACCCAATGAAGATTTCATTACTGTGATAATTTGTATACCCTTCTGCCAGTCATTTCATTACTGTGATAATTTGTATACCCTTCTGCTTGAGATTTCATTACAATGATAATTTGTATACCCTTCTGCCAGTCATTTCATTACTGTGATAATTTGTACACCCTTCTGCTAGTCATTTCATTACAATGATAATTTGTATACCCTTCTGCCAGTCATTTCATTACTGTGATAATTTGTATACCCTTCTACTTGAGATTTCATTACACTGATAATTTGTATACCCTTCTGCCAGTCATTTCATTACTGTGATAATTTGTATACCCTTCTGACAGTCATTTCATTACAATGATAATTTGTATACCCTTCTGCCAGTCATTTCATTACTGTGATAATTTGTATACCCTTCTACTTGAGATTTCATTACACTGATAATTTGTATACCCTTCTGCCAGTCATTTCATTACTGTGATAATTTGTATACCCTTCTGCCAGTCATTTCATTACAATGATAATTTGTATACCCTTCTGCCAGTCATTTCATTACTGTGATAATTTGTATACCCTTCTACTTGAGATTTCATTACACTGATAATTTGTATACCCTTCTGCCAGTCATTTCATTACTGTGATAATTTGTATACCCTTCTGCCAGTCATTTCATTACAATGATAATTTGTATACCCTTCTGCCAGTCATTTCATTACTGTGATAATTTGTATACCCTTCTACTTGAGATTTCATTACACTGATAATTTGTATACCCTTCTGCCAGTCATTTCATTACTGTGATAATTTGTATACCCTTCTACTTGAGATTTCATTACACTGATAATTTGTATACCCTTCTGCCAGTCATTTCATTACTGTGATAATTTGTATACCCTTCTGCTTGAGATTTCATTACAATGATAATTTGTATACCCTTCTGCCAGTCATTTCATTACTGTGATAATTTGTATACCCTTCTGCTTGAGATTTCATTACAATGATAATTTGTATACCCTTCTGCCAGTCATTTCATTACTGTGATAATTTGTACACCCTTCTGCTAGTCATTTCATTACAATGATAATTTGTATACCCTTCTGCCAGTCATTTCATTACTGTGATAATTTGTATACCCTTCTACTTGAGATTTCATTACACTGATAATTTGTATACCCTTCTGCCAGTCATTTCATTACTGTGATAATTTGTATACCCTTCTGACAGTCATTTCATTACAATGATAATTTGTATACCCTTCTGCCAGTCATTTCATTACTGTGATAATTTGTATACCCTTCTACTTGAGATTTCATTACACTGATAATTTGTATACCCTTCTGCCAGTCATTTCATTACTGTGATAATTTGTATACCCTTCTGCCAGTCATTTCATTACAATGATAATTTGTATACCCTTCTGCCAGTCATTTCATTACTGTGATAATTTGTATACCCTTCTACTTGAGATTTCATTACACTGATAATTTGTATACCCTTCTGCCAGTCATTTCATTACTGTGATAATTTGTATACCCTTCTGCCAGTCATTTCATTACAATGATAATTTGTATACCCTTCTGCCAGTCATTTCATTACTGTGATAATTTGTATACCCTTCTACTTGAGATTTCATTACACTGATAATTTGTATACCCTTCTGCCAGTCATTTCATTACTGTGATAATTTGTATACCCTTCTACTTGAGATTTCATTACACTGATAATTTGTATACCCTTCTGCCAGTCATTTCATTACTGTGATAATTTGTATACCCTTCTGCTTGAGATTTCATTACAATGATAATTTGTATACCCTTCTGCCAGTCATTTCATTACTGTGATAATTTGTATACCCTTCTGCTTGAGATTTCATTACAATGATAATTTGTATACCCTTCTGCCAGTCATTTCATTACTGTGATAATTTGTATAACCATCTGCTTGAGAATTCATTACTACGATAACTGGTATACCCTTCTGCCTAATGTTTCATTAGCGTGATAATGTGTGTACCATTATGTCCTATGTTTCAGTACTGTGATAATTTGTTTACCCTTCTGCTTGAGATTTTATTACTATGATAATTGCTATACCCTTCTGTTTCATTAGTGTTATTATTTATGTACCCTACTATCATATTTTTCAATAGTCTGTTAAGTTGTGTACCCTTCTATCTGATGTTTCATTAGTGTTATTATTTATGTACCATTCTGTCTGATGTTTCATTAGTGTGATAATTGGTGTACCCTTCTGTTTTATGTTTCATTAGTGTGATAATTTGTGTACCCTTCTGTCTTATGTTTCATTAGTGTGATAATTGGTGTACCCTTCTGTCTTATGTTTCATTAGTGTGATAAGTTGTGTACCCTTCTGCCTCATGTTTCATTACGTGATAATTTGTGTACCCTTCTGCCTCATGTTTCATTAGTGTTATTATTTATGTACCCTTCTGACTTTTGTTTCATTACTGTGATAATTTGTGTACCCTTCTGCCTCATGTTTCATTACTGTGATAATTTGTGTACCCTTCTGTCTTATGTTTCATTAGTGTGATAATTTGTGTACCCTTTTGCATTATGTTTCATTACTGTGATAATTTGTGTACCCTTCTGTCTGATGTTTCATTAGTGTGATAATTTGTGTACCCTTCTGTCTTATGTTTCATTACTGTGATAATTTGTGTACCCTTCTGTCTGATGTTTCATTAGTGTGATAATTTGTGTACCCTTCTGTCTTGTGTTTCATTAGTGTGATAATTTGTGTACCCTTCTGTCTGATGTTTCATTAGTGTGATAATTTGTGCACCCTTCTGCCTTATGTTTCATTACTGTGATAATTTGTGTACCCTTCAGCCTCATGTTTCATTAGTGTTATTATTTATGTACCCTTCTGTCTGATGTTTCATTAGTGTGATAAGTTGTGTACCCTTCTGCCTGATGTTTTATTACTGTGATAATTTGTGTACCCATCTGTCTTATGTTTCATTACTGTGATAATTTGTGTACCCTTCTGTCTTATGTTTCATTAGTGTGATAATTTGTGTACCCTTCTGTCTGATGTTTCATTAGTGTGATAATTTGTGTACCCTTCTGCCTTATGTTTCATTACTGTGATAATTTGTGTACCCTTCAGCCTCATGTTTCATTAGTGTTATTATTTATGTACCCTTTTGCCTTATGTTTCATTACTGTGATAATTTGTGTACCCTTCTGTCTGATGTTTCATTAGTGTGATAATTTGTGTACCCTTCTGTCTTATGTTTCATTACTGTGATAATTTGTGTACCCTACTATCATGTTTCATTAGTGTGATAATTTGTGTACCCTTATGTTTCATTAGTGTGATAATTGGTGTACCCTTCACCCTTATGTTTCGTTAGTGTTATTATTTATGTACCCTTCAGCCTCATGATTCATTAGTGTTATTATTTATGTACCCTTCTGCCTTATGTTTCATTATTGTGATAATTTATGTACCCTTCTGCCTGAAGTTTGATAGCCTGTACATGCAGCTTCTCTCGTGATGTTACATTCTGTGTTTCAGCTAATGACACCAGTTGGTCAAGCTCAGCAGCATATTTTGCATCATTAAAGGGATTCTTCCGTGACAGATGATTTTTTAGTGCCAATCCTAACACTGCCATTGGTAACACAGGCAAAATATAGAATAGTAGAAAGAAAATGAAAAGAATGTGAAATTCAAAAGACATCAATGAAGGTTTATGCTATATATGATATAAACTGTCATTATTATTATTAATATTATTACTAGTATTATTATTCTTATTATTATTATTATTAATTTTATATAACCTTTAGTATTATATATAAACTTCATTATTATTATTAATATTATTAATATTATTATTATTATTATTATTATTAATTTTATATAACCTTTAGTATTATATATAAACTTCATTATTATTATTATTATTATTATTATTATTATTATTATTATTATTATTAATTTTATATAACCTTTAGTATTATATATAAACTTCATTATTCTTATTATTATTATTATTTTTATTATTATTATTATTATTATTAATTTTATATAACCTTTAGTATTATATATAAACTTCATTATTCTTATTATTATTATTATTATTATTATTATTATTAATTTTATATAACCTTTAGTATTATATATAAACTTCATTATTTTTATTATTATTATTATTATTATTATTAATATTAATATTATTATTATTATTATTATTATTATTATTATTAATTTTATATAACCTTTAGTATTATATATAAACTTCATTATTTTACAGATTAAGATTACAAAATTCTGAAGAAGCCGATCAAATGTTGAATAAATTAATTAAAATATCTATATGTTTACTGTTTGTTTATTTGTCTGTATGTCAAGTTCTGTATTGCTCACCAAAGTTAGGATCTGCTTCTAACATTTTCTGTAATGTGGTTTCTGTTCCACCAATAGTTGGATCTTCCCTCATTTTTGCAATCTAAAACAAATTTGTAAATGTTGAAAAGATGCCATTATATATTTATTGCTATAACACCTTTGAAAACTAAAGTTAAACTGAATTGTTTTTATTTATCAATAGTATATAAATTGTATTCATGGTAATCTTATACAACATTCCTAGAAAGTCTTTAATAGTCCGACAGTGTCTGATAGTATCTAGTTTTGTTAATCATGGGAATCCAGTGCTGTAGACAGACATATTCAAAGAGACATCTGCAAAGTATAGAAAGAGATCAAGATACATTTAAAATATCTAGGACACTCTTATCTATATATATATATATATGTATATTAGTATGCATGTGTGCATGCTCCATACTGTGAGATGTTGTACTGTAGGTAAGAAAATCACAATTAATTTAATTAAATTAAAATTAAATTAAATTAGTTCAATGTTTTGGATCATCACGCATCAGATGAATTTAGTCAATTTATAAGAAAATGCTAAATGAAGCTATTTTAACAGCTATAAATACAAGTAATGAAATGACAATTGATTTTAACAATCACACACATAAATATTAGGATAGAGTTTTTAGTAAAATTAAAAAGATTGCCATTTTCTTTAAATTGTATTAAAGTAATGTTTTATTAATTTATATTAAAGTAAGTTTCTAAAATATATTTAGATTAATTTCATTTATTTCTAAAGCACAACTATATATGTTAATGGAATGAAAATAGTTGCTGCGCAAAGGCAATGTATATCGCCGTATTGTATAAAGCCAGTAAGATAACTAAAGCTTCGCCAATGTACAATATGTATGGAATTATATTACAAAAAACATTATACAAGCTGTTTTCGATGATTCAGCTAGAGCTCCTAGGCTTTCTTAGTACAAATATACCTATATTCTTCAAACCAGACATTGGCGAATTTCCAACTC
Source organism: Unio pictorum (assembly GCA_030141615.1). Lineage (NCBI taxonomy): Eukaryota > Metazoa > Mollusca > Bivalvia > Unionida > Unionidae > Unio > Unio pictorum. The sequence goes on from JARLTB010000291.1 coordinate 11,527,910, forward strand.
GGTTACTAAAAGTGGGTTAACTTTTCTTAAGTGAACTTCTCTCTAGTGACGCAAAACAAAATGGATCTCAACAAACGGATAACCATATTTGGCGTGACGGCGCCAAACGAATATAAATAAACCACAAGTTTGAGTCCTACCTTATGTCAGATGACGTAAAACAAAATGGTTCCTGCCTGATGATGAGTAGACATCTTTTGCTGGCCAGTATACTAAGGGTATGACCTTATTTGGCCCTGACTTGAGCCAAATACATATAAATAGTCTCGCAGAATAGCCCAAGTCAGTTCCTGCACCGGCAAGATAGCAATATGTTTGTCTCTTCATTAAGAACTGTACATATCGAAAACTTCTTTTAGAAACAAGTACTTTTAATGTTGAGATTTTAATGGTAAAATTGATATGTAAGCAACATTGTTCACTTAATTCTTTTATTTATAATATATTGTAATGGAATGTTTAAATGTTTTAAAGAATTCATATTTAATTATATTTATGTAATTTTTATTGTAAAAGTTGAATTCCCTAGCAACTTCTTGATTAGATTTAATGTTGAAATAAAGTATTCTTTAAGCAAGAAAGAATAAGATCTAGCAACATATTCTAAATCAATATTCTATTTTAAAATGAGTAAAATGCATTTCTTTAAATTAAATGTTGCATTAATTACAGTTATTACATTTTATACTTTGGCTATCTTGAAATTGATCGAGAATTAACTATTTGTATAATATTCTAAAATGCAGAAATTATATGAATGAATGAAGTTGGAAAGCTAAAAAAGGACAATATAATTTTATATGTATTTCATGAATTTTGATTATAAAGTTTATAGATGTGTTTCTAGAATGTAGTAATATATGTGTGTTAATTATTTAAATAAAGTTCCTGCACCGGCAAGATAGCAATATGTTTTGTCTCTTCATTACAGATGTAGCTGTATCTCATCATCGTGGCGACACTTCTTCCTCTCTCTCTCTCTCTCTCTCTCTCTCTCTCTCTCTCTCTCTCTCTCTCTCTCTCTCTCTCTCTCTCTCTCTCTCTCTCTCCATGGATATTGACGTTCCTTAACTTACGAGTAATTCCTTCTCATAGCAAGAAATGAGAAGAAGGTTATGAAAAGATAATCACAAACATAGACAAAAAAAATTTTCATAACAAGTGGTATCATAACTTTTTCATAACATAAACATACAATCCTAATGTTGCTAATTATTAGTTATGTCATTCAGTCCAGTCTGTGGCTTTAATAGTGAGGTGTGTTTTCTGAAAAGACAGTAGTATAAGAATATTTATAAGACTTGTTAGTAGTAATACATTCCTTGTTTTGGAAAAAGAAAGAATATGTCTCACACATGCAGCACCTTTGCAGTCAAAATCTCAGCTCTACACCTAAAACAACAGAAGAACTAAGAAATGCTTAATTAAAATATATAAATAAACTAAATGGTATTTTCATGGATTTATATTTAAATTTTAATTAATAGATATGAGTGTTTTCTCTCAAAAATGTACGTGGTTTAGTGGTCTTTCATTTTTCTAAAAATTTGGATGGTTAGTGGTCTGAGGTTTTGGGAGTTGTTGATCTAGGATTTTTCATAAAATTTGGATGTTTATTAGCCTGGGATTTTCAAATAATTGTGATTGTTAGAGGATTATAATTTTTATTTCATTTGCAGGGCTAATACGATAAGCATTGTTTATAAACACATAAATACAAATCATCAAATTCCTACAGCATTTTAAGTTTTTAAATGAAATATGATGGAGGACCATGTGATTTTAGCCAAATTTATCTTAATGATCAGCCATCTTAATGATCAGTAATAGCCATACCCTGAATCATGGAAAATTGGGAGTACAGCGGAAATTGTATGCGGTTCTGGCATAATATTTTCAACTTACTGCAGTGTAGCAGTGTATTAATGGGAATTTGTCATTATTTTTATTGTTAAAACCTACCACTTTGGAAGTGCGAGTTCCATTTTAAATATACATGGGTGAAACACACGGCATCTGAAGTGGAGTTGTCAGTGATGAACCTTGTGCCAAAACCCTAAGGAAGGACAAATCTGTGAATATTTACAGTACTTGAGTTTTAATATGCGAAAATTAATTGCCTGTTTTGGTCCTGTTTTTACGCTAGCACTCCGGATTTCCATTTTATTCAACATGATCTCGGGCTATAGTATTGTTTTTCATCTTTAAGTGACACCAGACAGTTTGCTACTTATATGAAAATCGTTTTGTTCTGCAGTAGGAACCTCTGAATGAAAATAAAACATAATCAATGAAGCCATTACATAATTACTGTTATCATTATAGCTCTAACAACTCGTCCAACTAATGCATCAATGACTGTTGCCAAGGTCACAATTCAAGCATCAAGGTCAAAGGTGATCACAGTGCCTATTCTGCAAATTGCAGCTACGATAAGTCTTTTTAATGATTTCATTTTGTTGTTCTGCTTTATTTTTCTTGCGTCGATAATTTTGAGGTTCAAAGCCACTTTGAGAATTCCTCGCAGTTCTTCAATTAAAAATATCACCACAAATTACTATCGCTTGACAGACAGACCTTGTCCTGATTCATGACAGTCTGTTGGGGAAGGGGGCAGTTGAGTTACTGTAAGTCATTCGATGTAATGGATGAATAAGTTGATGACAGTCATCGTTGTAGAATCAATCTCAGTACTTTTTTTATATGGTTGACAGTCTAATTGTTTACATGCCACTAATACGATGATTCCCAGTTGGCCTCAAGTTGGTACAGGCACATCATTTTAACCATCGATTTCTTTTTCACCCTTGGTTGTATACGAGGGATAATGAACACTGTTTCCATGGAGATATTTGTCAACATGTGACATAAAAACAGGATCAATTTTATCACTCTCTCCCAAATGGTACAAAACAATGTCTGCTAATCTGACTCAAACACCATCACCGCCTGAAATAAATTCTGCAAGCCTTGCATCCACCATGTATATGAAGCTGTTTCATGGTTAAAAGTGGCTTGCCTGAAGGAGGTCCTAATATAATGAGTATATCAGTTTTTCATGTGCCTCTTGCTATTCTTAAAAGAGTTAACCATAATCGGTAACAACGTTTGCAAACTTCATTATCACACTACTAACACAAAGTCACTGATGAATGCCAATTTGTTTTACATTAAATCAATGAATTATTATTATCTTTAAAATAACAACAACAAAAATGAAACAAAACAAAACAGATAAATCAAAGTTAAATGGGACCACGAGCCAGGCGGGGAGATTCTACAGTGTTGCCCTTTCCTGTAACCAGATATTCAAACACGTTAAAGTTTGTATAGGTCACTTGAACACTGGATCAAATGTTAACAAAAAGAAATGTTTTTATCTCACTTCCTCCATAGAACGGCCAATTTTTAATATATAAAAAGAATTTAAAAGCCTTCACGGACCACCTTTGATTTCTTTCCTACTTATAAAATCTCTCAACCTGGCTGTTAAGATGGCTCTATCCCAGAATCGGTCATACATACATTACCCACTCCCACATACTAAAAGGTGAAGATCCACCAGAGTGTGTTTCTTGCAATGAACCGTTCACTGTTAAGCACTTTATGACCGAGTGTTCCGACCTGCAACCTACGCGTGATAAATACTACAATGTGCATGACATGAAGGAACCTTTTGATACTATATAAATCACTTGTATTTTAGATTTCCTAAAGGAAGTAAATCTCTATTTTAAACTATAGCTTGTATGCCATCAACTAGAATATTTTTATCTAATGCAAATATCACCTCTTATTTACAACATCTTATCATCAACATACACCATTTACATCTCCCGTTGATTGGGAAGCTTCATATTTTACTGTTACCAACTTTTTACCATTTTACTTTGAACTATTTTGTTTTCCATGTCGCTGGTCAATATAAAACCTTTCAATATTTTAAACATGTATAAATACAACATATTGTATGACGCTAAATAGCCTAAATGTGCTGGTGCGTCGTTAAAAATCAAACAAACATATAAAATCTCATAAAACACCCGTTTTGGACCTACATTCACTACAATTGTATTGGTAAAAAGCTTGTTAACCTTCTTAACCAGATTACTGAGTCATGGCATCATTTCAACTACTCCATAGATTAGTTCCAGTAGATTCCTGTAATGCATTGATAGAACGAAAAACATCTAGTTTCTTTTTATTTTTTAAATTTTTTTAAATCAGCTAATTTTCAACGCTATGGATTTCAACCATGAAACAGTATTTATAGTAGACAGTCTTAAAACATTTCAACTGTGGAGATGTGTTAATTTATATATATATATATATATATATATATATATATATATATATATATATATATATATATATATATATATATATATATATATATATATATATATAGGTACTTATGTTTACACATTCAGTAAAATTGTATAGACACGCTTTTCCATTCTACCTGTATCACTGTAGCATCAAACATTTTGCAAGCCTCGTTACTGGGTGTGGTCAGAGTCAGACCCTCTGCCCGCCATTGCTGTAATAGAAAAAATAAAACAAGGCAATGTAATTACAAGATTAACAAACACAGTATTACGTACTACTTCTTAATCTGGAATAAGCATACAGACTTGTGTTTGTGAAATACATATGCCGTAGTGAGGATAAAACAAGCAGAGAAAGTTTGAATATCTAATACAACTGGACACACAATGTGTAGACAGACACAATAACCAAACCCAAGATGTTCTTATGCAACCAGTGGGGATATAAAAACAGTTCTGGCTGTCTAACTGAAGGAGTGCAGGTCATTTCGGGCATGTATAACATGGTTTTTAGTTTCATAAAGAACATTTGTGTCTCATTACAGGTATCAATATGATGTGTTTTTAGTGTTTCTTGTTATGTTTAATGTTATTTTAATTTCTAATTCAAGTTTTGTCCAAAAGTTATCTATTTAGTATATTTAAATATGTGTGTATTATCCGTGTTTACTATTTAATTACTGAATTTTTAATTTATTCAAAATAGTCCATACAAGTGTCATTTTCCCAGTTCGAATGTCAATGTATTAATTGTGTAAAAAAAAAGAAAGAAAAATAACTGTTTCCTATGTATTGTAATGTTTACAATATGAAATTAATACTAATAATGGTATCATTGGTGTTTAATACATGTATTAACTAATTTATGCTTGTTAAGAATATGTTAGTCAAAGTTCGTTTGTTTATCATCAGCTTCGTATAATTCCATCATATAACTGATTATTGAATAGGAGAGTTTGACAAAATCCATGTTCCACTTGACATTATTACTGACAATATCCCTGTCCCACTTGACATTATGACTGGCAAAATCCATGTCCCACTTGACATTATGACTGGCAAAATCCTTGTCCCACTTGACATTATGACTGGAAAAATCCATGTCCCACTTGACATTATGACTGGAAAAATCCATGTCCCACTTGACATTATGACTGGCAAAATCCATGTCCCACTTGACATTATTACTGACAAAAATTTGTCCCACTTGACATTTTTACTGACAACGTCCCTGTCCTATTTGATCTTATTGACAAAATCGGTTTTCCTCATTCGATGATAACTACTTACTGTGTGTGTGTATATATATATATATATATATATATATATATATATATATATATATATATATATATATATATATATATATATATATATATATATATATATATTTGCTGGCTCATTTGCTCTTAATGAAAATAATGAGCCTTTTTTTGTAAACTTTAATTGCAAACCGTTTGCAAACGATTTTTCTTAGTTATTGATGAAATGATTCATTGTTGTTGTTGTTGTTGCTGCTGCTGTTATATGGCTTCAGCACAAGATATGACATACATGGCGCCTAGTATAAATAGCGGAGGAAGAACCCAGGAAAACCTCGGGTAGAACCACCGACCTATGAGAAACTACTGGCAGTGATCCGTAACGGTGATCACTTTAGACCACTCGTCCACTCGGGGCCCTATGTTCCAATGACAACAATATTGTATAGTAGTAATATTATCGTATCCAATAAACTCAATGACTGGTAAAGTTATTGTTATTTGATCTCTTATGTATATCAAAGTACATTTAAAATATGCGTTATGTTCCTTTATTTAGGTTTAATAGACTCTCAGTCCAAGCGTGATAATGAAAACTGCATTAATTAGATACAATAAACCACACAATGCCTTTAGTAGTGAGGGATTGAACTTACCTTTTTTAGAGACCTCCATTTCACAAAATAACAGTTATTTTGTATTATCAATATTTGTTTCCAACTGACAAAATAAGTTATTTTATGTTATCAATATTTATTTCAGATTTACAAAAATAACAGTTATTTTATGTTATCAATATTTATTTCAGATTTACCAATTATAAAGTCCTCGTGTTGACAGCAAACACGGTTATCCGGGGACAAGGTCGCAATTAATTAACCGTAAATGCGATCCAATCCGATACGATATCGCGTCCTTGGATCGGATAAATTTATCGTTACAAATTCGTGTGGGTTGCCTGAGCACCACTAAAGAAATTTCGAAAATGATTCAAGTCCATATCACCGCCACACCAAGTCTGCCAAATATTCCTTAGTGTATGGGCATCAACTCCGTTGAACACATATAATAAATTGCAATTATCTCGGATCACCTTTGGAATCGGTGCGTATCGTTGAGAGACATATATCACATCAGAGTTTTTGTGTCGTCCTTGAGAAAATATTCCAGCTGGATTTTTTTTGTTTATCTAACATTACATCATCATACACAACAACATTGTTAATGATGCTATCTAAATCATCGACTGATGGAATTTCATCAATATCTGTGATAAACTCGATAATATACTCGTCGGCGATTTCTGAGGCGCTCTCGTTATAATCTTTTAACACCCGATAACAGTGTTGATCATCTACGCTAGGGGCAACCAAATACAATTTGTCCCATTTCATATACTTCATTATCAACGTGAGTAGCAGCTGTGTTTTACCACTACCTGAAGGTCCGATAATAATCATTCGTATGGAATCTGGTGTTTAATACATGTATGGAATCTGGTAACATAACATGATGTATGGAATCTAGTAACATAACATGATGTTTCACGGGTGTTTTTTTTTCTTCAACGCGGAAAAGTCAATAATCTCCATTAGATATAACTTAATAATATTATGAATTTATATTGTGAGAAATGTAGACAGCGTACACAAACAATTGATCTAACAACTGTTACCGCAAAAAGTAATAGAGGCGGCCACCGGTAAATGTGAACGATGTGGAACAAACGAGCATAAATTTGTTTTTTAAAAAAAAAGAGGTGGTGATATCACCTCCAATCTAACAAAACTTCCAGGTGCACCTAGAGCAAAGTATCCAGGTGAAGAAAAAAACCTTCCAGGATATAGTTACTGTGGACCAGGAACACGATTAAATATCCTGATAAACGTTATCGATGAAGCATGTCGTGTACGCAAAAAAGCTTATCGTAGTAGTGATCTTCAACAACGTCATCTCGCGGATGTAAAATTAATCCACGCGTTGAACTCCATCCCGGATAAATCGTGTAAGAAAAAATTAGCATTGTGGTTAATAAAAACAGCAATGAAAGGTAAATTGTTGTTCGGTGCTACTATATAACATGGAAGCAATTTATTATTCTCCAACGGGATACTATATGGGTAAATCAGCCATCGATAAACTTGCCAGCGTTGCTAAGATTACTCGTGAAACAGCTGATGATTGGTTGGCCAAACAAGCTATATGGCAAATTTATTTACCTCGTCCGAAAAAAATTCAATATGCGTCATTTGATGTTAATGTCCCAAATGAAGTTAATCAGGCAGATATATTATTTCTACCGCATGATATAGTTAAAAAACGTGTTTATAAATACGCGTTGACGGTAGTTGATATCGCGAGAAGATACAAGGAAGCTGAGCCACTATCAACAAAATCATCATCTGAGGTTGCCTCCACAAAAGGATTTATCGTCGAGGACCTCTACGATATCCAAATCTTCTTCAAGTTGATCCCCGTAAGGAGTTTCAAGGTGAAGTATCGTCGATGATGAAACAATACTGTAATTCGACGAGGTCACACCGCAATTCATCGTGATCAGGCAATTGTTGAACGATTTAACAAAACTCTAGCTGATAAACTATTTCATTATCAATACGCGAAGAAATTTATCGATGATGGTCGATCTCGTGAATGGGTAAAACGACCACCTGAAGTAATCTCATCAATAAATAATGATACAAATAGAATGATAAACATGAAACCTGTCATCGCCATAACAAAAAAATATATAAATATATAAATAAAAAACCACTATCGTATTTATCATCTGAAATTTTACCTAGCAACGTCACAGTAAGATATTTATACGAACCTGGTGAACTTGAAGGTGGCACTAGAAGATCAACTGATCCGATATGGAGTATCACCACACATAGAATATATTCTACGGTATCATCTAAAGACCGTCCAACGTTATATAAACGAGGCCCTTCTGCACCACAACGGAGTTTTACCAGGGAGCAATTACAGGTTATTCCAGATGATACCCAGTTGCCACCACGCGGTCTTAAATAACAATTCTTACGAGACGTTTATTTCACCAAAAAATAATAATTGAAAGTATTAGTGATAAACTGTTAAGAATCCTAAGGTCAATTAATATTGATGTTAAAAGCATGTGCTAAATCCAATGGTCTTACTACCAATGTTTAATTATTATTTTCTTGTGTTTTATCGTCTACAATTAATTCTTTATTTCTGAACGATTTGAAAACACTTTTAGATGAAGGAAACAGGGAAGTGTCGATGGGAACCTTATAAATAGTTTTACGGTCGTATGCAGACAATTTATGTAGGCTGCATACATATTGCTTAAATTAAAGTGAACATGGAGAGAGAAAAAACACAAGAGCGATTGCATTTCGCAGAGGTGGCTGTCTCAGAAGTTATGTACAATGGCCCTACCGAGGTAAGACTTGATTAATAATATAAGTATCTAGGATGCTTCACAATTTCTATGTGCCAGAAAACTCTGTCCTTGCAGGCGCTGAAGACAATGCATATATTCAAACAAAGTCTTTCGTAACTGGATTGCTTCGTCTGTTTGACTCGAAAATAGCTTCCACCCTTAAAGATGGTCTAGGATTTGGGGGTTGTACTATGCCAATAATACTGAAAGCGATCATTTGCCATTTTTTAAATATATTATTGGTACGTCTATGTATACTCCAAATGCATTCGTACATAATGAATTAGGAAGAATCAGAATGAAGATATATTGGCTAAAAATTCTAAAAATGCCAGAAAACAGATATCCAAAACAATGCTAAAATTTACAGGTTAGATGTGGAGGTACTATAATTGCTGGCTTACCAATGTTAAAAGTTTTTATACATTTGGATTTAGCAGTTTTTGGTGTAATCAGGGCGTAAATGATGACAAGAAATTTCTTAGTTCAGTCGGAGATGTGAAGATATTTAAGGCAAAAGCTGGAGGATGTGAATAAGTCGATGGAAAGAATGCGTTTCTATAGGTCATTGGGAGTTCGATTCACTTGTCAAACATATCTAGGAGTGTGAGGAGATGGTGAATGTTGTGATATAATCAATGTACATTTATGACACTGTTATTTCTCGCATCTAACGAATTACTGTGGACGGAATAGACCTTTCGATGACATGTACAGAGTATTTCCGGACCAAAATATGTTTGACAGCTTGTAAATCCACTGGAATAGCAAAACTACCTTCTGTCGTCATCATTCAAATTTTATGACTGTTCCATCAAAACCGCTTTAATTAGCCGCGACGATAAGTCGAGTCATATGACTAAAACAATCTGAAATTTTCAAATGAGCGAAAGCCACATCTGATTGGTTTCTGGATCTAATTTGTGGGATTGATTTATGGACTTAGCCGTAAGCAACACAAAATACATTAAACTGACAGAGAACTGTTTGGTTATTATTTTATTTTAACAAAATAATCCTTACGTTAAGATTGACATGTTATAAAAAAACGTGTCCCATAGTTTGAGACTGAAATTGCAACGAGCTCACTTATTCACACCTGACATGACATTAATAATATACACTCCTCTATGCCTGCAAAAAGATATGTTCCATTTTACGAGCTCCAGCTCTAACGGGGCCAGCTACAGGGAATGACAGAAAGTGTCAGTACATACTGAGCCTTCTACAAGAAATTAAATTGAACATGACATCTGAATGATGCAATTTCTCTTAGAAATAGAATAAAACAATTTATATGAAATGCAATTAGCCGCTATTAAAAACTAAATTTCATCATATAATCGAACGAACGACCGAACTCAAATAGACGTGATATCAGCATAACATGTTTGCTTGCAGTCTTTTCCAAATCCCTCTTGGTGACAGGTCAGCTTTGCCGTATTCTCTCTCTCTCTCTCTCTCTCTCTCTCTCTCTCTCTCTCTCTCTCTCTCTCTCTCTCTCTCTCTCTGTTGAAGTCTACGCTTCTTCCCACAGTGTAGCACAGGTATGGATCAATTTTCCCCCTTTGTGCCTTTTCGAGACTCAGTCTTTATTTCTTCAAATTCATTTAAGTCCAGGTCCTTTGACGTTTAACGCGATATACTTGGTATTTCCCGGAGGAAAGTTCTGACTTCAGACAGAAACCTAGATTGTCCAATTTCGCGATAGACCCCCACCCCATTTTACCTTAGCCGATCAGGATTAACTTTATCTAACCTCCACAATTTTAACACTCCCTTCGAAGTCAGAATAATTCTCTCTAGTCCGACTTCATGAACAACAATTACTAAACAATTTCATTTTATCACACTTATTAGAGTACCTCGATTAGAGCACACCTCACCACTGCTCTGTACCCTACATTGGCTATCAATTCGATACAGAATCAAACACAAAATTTGTTCTCTGTGCTATATTTCAATGACAGACTCCAGTCCAACATACCTATCCAGTCTCACCCATGTGTATACACCAGCTAGATCCTTACGCTCTTCTTCTGATAATCGTATACTCATTGTTCCCAAGGTGAAAACAAAGTCATATGGACAACGTTCGTTTGCATACCAGGGCCCGGCGATGTGGAACGAATTGCCCATTGAAATTAGACACAAAGACACAGTGGTCCCTTTTAAGAGTGCTCTCAAGACTCACCTGTTTCGACTTCAGGGACAAACTTAGTGACCTAATCATGTTTTGTATCTTATATATTTTCAGCATGTTTTTATGCTTTCCAATTTCAATGTTTTTGTCAGTTGTTGTTCTGTAGTGTAGTCATATCATTATTGATGGTGTAAAGCGCTAAGAGCTTTTAAAGATTAGGCACTATACAAAGTCCTCATTATTATTATTATTTATTATTATTATTATTATTATTATTATTATTATTATTATTATTATTATTATTATTATTATTTCCAAATGGTACAAGTTCTCTCTGAATTGTCTCTACTTTGTCGTGTTCCTCTACTTGACCCTACGTTAACATATATATATCGGGTCTTTATCCAAACGGGTCCTAATTAGAATCATATCGTGCCCCCCCCCCCCAACAGAGCATAACATATAATTCGCAGGCAGCTATTTATAGCGAGCCTAGCCCATATGTCAAATGTAATATTTACGTGTCACGCTGACCATGAAAAAGGTGCTGCGACAAAACATAGACAAAAATGTAGCACCATTACAGTTTATTATTTTGTCGTAGCAACGCTTCTCCACCATTTTTATATATGTGAAGTTTATGTATCTTATGGCTAAATGTGTTCAAAGACAACAGCGACAGGGATGGAACTCATGGCTTTAAAAAGGAGCCTCGCCTGAATTTAATCATGTTCTGCAAAGTTCCTTGGAAATACTTCCACAAAAAAAAGAAACATTCAACAATCATATACATTTCAATCATCAGAAAGGAGCATAAGTCTTGACAACAACAATGCTTCGAAATCAACCAACTATACTCATATATTTGCTTCACGTGAATAATTTTTTTGTTTGTTTGATTAGGATTTTTAACGTAGCTTTAACAATTTTTCAGTCATATCGCTACGATGTCTGCTGTGAGGCAGTTTAAAGTGATGTCTAGCACTGAGGCATCATGCCGCAGACATGTAGCATGATTTCACGTGAATAATAACAGAAATATTTAAGGATAATTTCTTAAAACTGTGAGACGAATTGCGCACGCCAATATTACCATTTATTTGCGTAATCGTCTATTCTATATAAAAAACGAAATATTAAACAATTGTACAATATAACCAATATGAAATGGGGATGTACTTATTTACTTAATTATTATTTTTATCAAATATCTGCCTTTCATCAAATAGAGCCGAGATAATTAAACTGAGTCTAGTGAAGGTAACCAACTACAGAAGGTACCTATGATACAAGATCCTCATCCCCTCTCTTAAGGTCAAGGTCATGCATGGAAAGAAAGTCAGGTTTATTTACAATGTGTCTTGACTACAATATCCGAAAGACAATATCACGCTGAAATGCGTCACTCACGGGTGACCAACATTTTTGTGCTAGGTCAACTTTGAACATTATATTGTTTGTGCCAACAAGGAACACGCATAAAAATGGAACGTACTCATCGGCAATTTTAATCTGTGATGCTCTCTCTGTACATTCTGACGTGGAATATAGTAAGCACTGACACAGACCGATTATCTCGATCAATGATCAGTCAGTCAGTCGACCGACCGACCGATACTAGGCGAAACAAAATAAAAGGAATGTTTGAATTATTTCTTATTCTTATTTTAACGGTTAAATTAACTAGCAAAAATTTAACAGATATATACACATTTACATTGTACTGGGTGACCAGAATTGGCTCAGATAAAAAGTGCACAGGTGTGTTTAAATTACAGTCTAACAGTATGGACTCGCGTATAAGACGAGTAAAACTACAGTATGGACTCGCGTATAAGACGAGTAAAACTACAGTATGGACTCGCGTATAAGACGAGTTAAACTGCAAACTACCTAGACCCAGATCTTCCGTCGCATCATGCGCTGGCAGATCTGGGTCTGTTCATTTTCTTATAAGTAATCAGTAGGGAAAAAAAAACAAGATAGATCCTGCTTTGCCCGTTCAGTATGTGTTGGTATAACATGATCTTCTGCTGATTTTAGTTTGATTCCACTTATAAGAGAGTGTAGACGGTATTTGTTTTTTCAAATGCATCTGTTGTTTAGTCGAGATTTCTTTACTACGCTATAGAGTGTTATAACACATAGCATATGCTGTATAAAGTAGGGGTGACGCTGCGAGAGGCAAAGGCAACAATCTGACACAAAAAAGCGCCGATTCAATTAAGGTACATAGCAGTTACGAGGAAACCCAAATACATCATTCATAATACTGTATGAGAGAGAGAGAGAGAGAGAGAGAGAGAGAGAGAGAGAGAGAGAGAGAGAGAGAGAGAGAGAGAGAGAGAAAAGTATAGGAAGCAGAAGAAATCTCAGAAGCTAGTAAAATGAAGACAACACAAGCAAATACAAATATATTCAACTAACACCTACATATTGCAAATTGTTTGACTTCTGTATTCAAAAATACTACACCGAAAGAGAACCACGCATATCGATCTTAACTTATGTTCTTGACCTTGAAATGACAACCTTGAACCCAGCGCACAAAAACTGTACCAGTTTCCGTCATCTAGTACAAAAACGCTCGTTCTTGGACAGCATGGGAAAGCTTACATTGCTGATCCCTTATCTTGAGATTGGCCTTAAATCTGATACGCAATATATAGATAAATGTAAGTATACCATGTGACTGAAAATGACAGCGTGACAGATAAATGAATGCAAATGGCGAGGTCAAATTTCAGAAACGATGTACTTTCGCCTTGTCTGTCAACGGATTAAAATAAATCTTATTCTTATCGATTTCATGCAGGTATATCTTGATAAAACGTCGTTCAAGCTTGCAAGACCGGCTAGTAAGTGGCTACCCAATTCCGACGCAAAATTCCAACTTTTCCAACTATAAAAAATGCGGTGGCAAGTGTCAGAGGAAACTCGGACTAGCCTTTAGTTATGGGATTTGTACGATAAATAATTGTACGATAAATAATTGTACGATAAATAATTAATATGCACAATAAACGACAGACATTCAGATTTTTGCTAGAAGTTACGACGAGTATCTTCAGACCGTCATTACACCAACAAATTGTTATCCACTTTTATTTTATTTTGACTGTCCGCCGCCAGTCAAAATAAAAATATAGGTGGAGAACAATTTGTTGTTGGTCTATGGCGTAATTTCATTCAATTCTTGAGGGGGGTGGGGGGTGCAAAACTTGCCGGGCTTGTTAATTTTCCTATATAGGCTATATCAATTTGACAGCACATGCAAATGGGGGGGGGGGCCTGCCCACACCCTTAATTATGTCCCTGGGTCAAGAGTTTATCAATGTTTAATTCACGAAGTAAAATATATCCGCTACCCCCCCCCCCCCCCCCCGCGCTCTCCCCAAATGACGTCAATGCGTATTTTCTCCAACCATCCCCTTCAACTTCGTATCACAGCTGCATCATCTGGAGGTATGCATGCACATACAAAACAATTCATTCGAATCATAGAATCAAGAATTATAAACTTATAAAATTATACTGTTCATTAATAACTCGTTTATATAACATACCTGAATGTCTTTCCAGCTCATGTTGATTTTATCGATACAAAAGTCGACAAGTCACGTGATTTCAGTTCTATTTTTAGGTTTAATACCACACAAACCAAATTACGGTATGTAACAGATACAGATTTACCGAATCTTTTTTTTTTTAGCCGAAACAAGTAAATGGGAAATAACACCCTCTTTCTCTTGTGTGTTCTTCTTGTGCTCCCATTTTCGTCTCCTATTAACAGGAATAAAAATAAAACATAAAATATGTTTACAATACGGTGGCGGTATATGAAGAAATCAAAAACAGCCACATAAAATTCAAATGTATGAAATGAAAGAGTTTGTAGTCACAATTTGTGTTCTAAAATTATGAGCAACAATGTCAGGCTTCGGGTTCTCATAAACTGCAATAAGACTTTCACCTGCATGAATTGCTACACGGTAAAACTATTACATAATTTTATAATGACATGAATACTGTATTTACGCAGAGAGAGAGAGAGAGAGAGAGAGAGAGAGAGAGAGAGAGAGAGAGAGAGAGAGAGAGAGAGAGAGAGAGAGACAGACAGACAGACAGACAGACAGACAGGATGAATTTGTACATGCTGATGCTTATTAATGAATACGTTAATATTAATGAATATTTTTTTCTTGTCTCGATCGTGAAGAAAAGTGTTCAGATTTGAAGAATATTGACTGGATAAAATTCACCGATCCGAAATACGGGAATATCTAATCGATCCAAGAAGGCGTAGAGTTATCATACCCGAAACTTGGCAAGCGAAGACTGGGTGAAAATATAAAACTGACATTTCGCTCCAATGAATTATCAAAATTATTTCTCTTGGAAAATCACTAATTCACGGACTAAATAAAAAGAAAAGGAAAAATAATATAAATCAAAATACTTAATAAATTAATCAGATGACAATCAGATAAATAGCCGTCTTTTTGAAAAAATATAACAATATTTATTGCGGACATTCATCACAATTAATGTCACTATACGTTCTCTACCAGGGCCGTCGCTTCCGCTAGGCGAACTAAGCAATCGCCTAGGGCGCTGGGCTAAGGGTTTATTTCATGATGGGTGGGTGGGGGAGGGCTTGCGTGGGCGGGGGCGCTAGATATCTGATCTCGCCTAGGGCACCAAAATGCCTATTTCCGGCGCTGTTCTCTACATATAGTTCTCAGTACTGAACTTTCCATTGTGTAGCAATGAATACCAATCATATGTTAATCTAAACTACCTCCAAAGATGACTTCATGGTGAAATGCTGCACTAAACCGAACAGCATTTTAAGAGAACACATATTTCACTTCCGGATCATCACCAAGGCCTAATTACTCAATGTGCACTGTCGCCGAAATACACACAGACAACCACTCTCTGAGCTCATATTCTCAAGAATAAAAAATTACCTTTAACTCCCTATCAAAAATGCGTCAATATAACTCTTCTATCCCCACCAAAATGAGAGAAGATAAATGTTATATAAATAGACTTGAACTGCATTCGGCACTGAACTGGACATAATAATTGTGGTGCGATTACAGATGGCCGAATGGTCGAAAGCGCTGATCATTACTAAGTGTTGCCATTTCAACCGGTGGATTCGAGCCTTGGGTTTGGTCAGTGTGGGTATATGAGAATATTTTTCGTGGGTCAGTGCTTCTTGGGTTTTTCTAGTTCCTCCTTCACCCCTTATACTGAATGTTGTGCAAAGCCTAGCATACACTGACAAATAGTGTTAAAGAATAACATTATGCAACAGGTGCTCATTAGGAATAGCAAATAACATACAGACGAATATAAAACACAAACCCTGACATCAAGCTTACAATTATGTCACAGTGACTTATGTTTGGTATGGTTTAGATAAGGGTGTAATATATTAAAGTTATGACCTATCATTTTCTGAGGGAAAACAAACAATAACTCAGTTTCTCGCAACGAAAAAGGTATTTATTTGGAAGCAGATTATCCATTGACTTAAATGTCCTTACAACGATCTATTTTCCCCTTTGAAATAAAAACTTTTTAAGAAAATAACTTGCTAGTGCAAGAAATTATTCTACTTGGTAATAATGGTGAGACCAAAGCTTGTGCATGAGCTAGAGACCTTGTCAACGCTGTATTGCAGTTCGGCTTCTGAGCCAGCATTGAGGGCGCAGTCATGAGCAAATAAGAGATCCCGGATGACGTATGTCATTACCTTGGTTTTCACTTGAAGCCTCCTGTGATTGAATAGCTTTCCATCTGTACGGTACCTGGTACTGACCCAAACCTATCCGTCTCTGAAAGCATTAGTCAGCAAGGCAGAGATCAATAGACTGAACATCGTCAGTGCCAGAACACAACCCTGCTTGACGTAATTGGTTACTTGGAATGGCTCAGATGTCTTTACGTTGTACAGGACTCTTGCCTGCATACCATCGTGGAAATGATACATCATGGTTTTAAATATTCTTGGGCATCCGTACTTGGCTATTACCTTCCACAATCCTTCACTGCTGACAGTATCAAATGCCTTTCTCAGGTCGAAAAAGAAACTGTAGTTAGAAAAAAGGTCGGTGATTTGCTCTTGATATTTCTCTTGTAGCTGCCTCGCAAGGAATACCATGTCGCTGGTCCTACGTTCTTTTCGGAATCCACACTGGCTTTCAGGCATTAGCCCCTGGTCAAGATGCATAGTAAGGCGGTTCAGTAGGATTCTGGCGAATATCTTTCCTGCAATTGAGAGTAAGGATATACACCCGTGGTTGTCGCAGGCCTGGCGTTTCTATTTGCGCTTATACATGTGGATTATGGAGGCGTCTTCGAATTCCTGGGGGATCGTCTCTTGCTGCCACATCAGTAAAAACAGTTGGTGGAGCCTATATATTAGGGCTGGGCTCTCTTCCTTGTAGACTTCTACTGGGATGGAGTCCGAACCAGGTGCTTTGCTACTGGAGAGATGACGTATCGCTTTACGTATCTCAAGCAAAGTTGGAGGATCATCTATTGCTTCGTTGATTTGTATCTGGGGGAGACGACCGATGGTTTCATCATTGATGGATGGAGGTTAATTCAGGACGATGTCAAAGTATTCAGCCCATCGTTGACGAATCCTCTCTTTATCAGTAATTAGTGTGTTCCCGTCTGCGCTGAGAAGGGGGGTGATGATCCATTGGAAGTAGATCCATGCACTTCTTTATGGATATTGTAGAAGTTCTTCGTGTCATGCTGATCTGCGTAGCACTGGATCTCATTAGCTTTGTTGCTCAGCCATGTGTCCCGCATCTCGCGAAGCTTCTGCTGTACATTTATGTGTATGCTGTTCTACGCATCTTTCCTAGAGGTGGACTTGGGGTTGTTGAGGTAGGTTTGAAGGAAGCGGTGTTTCTAATCCAGCAACTACTTGATCTCGTTGCAGTTTTAATCAAACCAGTCTTGATGCTTTCTGGTTGAGGGTCCTAGGATTTCCGAAGCTATGCTGTAAACCAGCTCTCTGAATGTCGCCCAGTCGGTTTCCACATTCTGATTGTCAAGAGGGGTGGATTTCGGACGTGTTTCCAGGGCATCCACAAGCATCTGTTTGATACTGGTGCTTTTAAATTTGGTGATGTTCGTTTAGGATCCTTCTTTCCCAGTGGGCATCTTTTGGACTGAATACGGATATTGACCTCGGTGATGATGAGGCGGTGGTCTGCTCAGCAGTCAGCGCCGCACAAGGACTTGGTCACACGCATCCAGCCTATCCCTCTTACTGATGATGACGTAGTCGATAAGGTGCCAGTGCTTAGAGCGTGGGTGCATCCATGACGTTGCGTTACGGGTAGGGAGGCGTAAGACTGTACTTGTGATCAGCAGTTCATTTTTGACGCAAGTCTGGAGCAAAAGGACATAGTTGCTGTTACAGTGACCCTCTCTGTGCTTTCCTACCATTCCATCCCAGGCAACTTGATCACAGCCAAGTCTTGCACCAAAATCGTCAAGAATGACGCGTTTATCTGCAATTGGAACATCAGCAATGACGAAGTGAAGATCATCATAGAACTTCACCTTCACTTCATCTGGGTTGGTAATGATTGGAGCATAACAACGGATGATGGTAAGATGCTTTCGTCCAGGCAAGAGGGGGAGTTTCACGGTCATGAGTCGTTTATACTCGATTGGGTGGTGCAGTTAATAGCAACATGAAAAACAATCATTAAATTATGACGCAATAGCAAAGAAATGATTGGCATCACAATAAAGCATGTTAGACTTAAACTACACTTTCATTTGTTTTCATCCTTCATTTATTCTAAGAAGCCATAGAGGTTAGTTTAATTGTCTAAGACCGCTCCGGTCGCCTAGAGTGTCCACCGCGGAAGCGGGAGGTCATGGGTTTGATATCCGGCCGAGTCATACCAAAGACTTACAAAAATGGTACAAGCTGCTGCCTTTCTATGCGTTCAGCATTAAGAGGTTGGTGTTAGGACTAGTCGGCCTGGTGTCAGGATAATGCGACTGGGTGGGACATCATGCTACATCTCTGCGGCATGACACCCTAGTGCTAGACATCACTATAAACTGTCTCACTGCAGACATCATAGCGATATGACTGAAAAATTATTAAAGTTACGTTAAAATCCTAATCAAACAAACAAATCATTCAATAAGGTGTTGAGTTCACTGCCTCAGTATCATAACAAAGGTCCTTAGCTGGACGAGTGGTCTAATACGCTCTCCGTTATGGATCACTGCCATCTCACCTCTGTCTGCGTGAGTTCGAGTCTCAGATTCGGCAAATGTATGTGAGAAAGCTTGCCAGTAGCTTCTCGTGGGTCGGTGGTTCTTTCCGGGGGTTTTCCCAGGTTTTTCCTCCACCATTAATACTGGCTGCCATGTATGGTGTGCTGAAAAATGGCATTAAGCCCCACAACAACAAAGGTCCTAAGCACCAATTTTCTTGGCATGATAAATAAATAATGTACTGAGAGTAACTTAAAGAAGAAAGAAACGAAGCCTCCAACCAACCAGTGTTCCTTCTTTAAAATGTCTCATGTTCCCAAGAAAATGTTAGTTCAAATAAAGAAGTACTGAAGTAATGAAACTAAGAAATAAAAAAGTCATATTTAAGTATTATAGATTTTATTTTATGATAAAATTTATATTGACAAATAATGCTTTCTTCTGTAATATTTACAATATAAACAAAATATATTTCCTTTCAATTAGGAAAAAAATGATAAAACATGTTTCTGTTCACACAATATTTTGTGAAGAGGACAACATACAAACACACAGAAAAATCTGACCTCTTGATCTACTGCTATTTATCAATATTTCAAGGCACAAAAAATTCTGTAAGACAGATTTGTACTTGCCAAGTTTATTTATTTGTACTTGCTGAATTTATTTCCTTGTTTTTCATTATCAATGGCACTTCAACACTTGAAAGTTATAGTGTTGAGGCAAATGGCATCCGAGCCATCACTGTCTTGCCCAAAGATATGGCCAGATTAAAAACTTGAAACATGTTTTTGTTTATTAGATGTATTAAAAGGTACAAATGTAATTCTGTAATGTAATTTATTTAGAATAAAAATTATTTTCAAATCCACACTTGCATAAGATTCAGAATTCAAATTAAAACATTCCAGCAAAAATGACCTAATTACAGAGTGATATCTGGTAATTGGATGCAATACAAATCCTGAAAAATTCCGACTCACATTTATGTTCCACAAAAACAATAAAAGCATTTCAGATCATGTTTTTCTTTAATGAGATCAATAGTTTCAGATTTGATTTTATTTCTGAAAAAGTGATTCCTTTTACAAAAATTCTAAAACTCAATTTTTCTTTTAAAGCAGGCCATATATTGTGGCTCACACACACACACACACACACACACACACCTTGCCTACATGTCCTACAACAATGAGTTTATTTGTTTCTTTTCTGCACATGAGATCATTAATGAATTTCCAAGAAGCAACTTCATGTGCTTCTATATCCACTATCCACCTATTTTAATGTTAAAAAAAAAAGAATTCACAAGTAAGATTATAAGTTTTTTTAACACCAAAAACAATGAAAATACACAAGAAAAACAAAAAGGAAATTATTGCACAAACATGTTACTTGAACTGCAACCATTCAGATATCAATATGAATTTAACTCGAAAGATTATCCTATCTTTCAATAAAAGGCTTAAGGTCCAGTCTATTATAATGGTAGCTATAAGCAACACAAGTCAAACTGAAAACTGTATTGACTCAGAACCAGTCGAATAATGTGCAGGCTGATCTGGGTTTATTGATGTGTAATCAGCTGAAAAAACAACACAGATTGATCTTGCTAGCACATTATACCATGGTAGATCAGGGTTGAGGTTCTTGACCCTGAGTCTACACAGTCTTCAGTCTCCAATCACATGAAAGACTATCGGAAATTATCAGATTAACTTTATCACAATCACACTGAAATGTTGATAGCATACACTTAGATCTGCCATTACATAAACCACTAGCAGATCTGGATCAACAAAATTATCATCACATTATTTTCATTATAGACCTAGATAAGTATAAACAAACTATGATTGGAGAGTACATGTGATGGCAGATCTTGGTGTAGGTTGTTCAAAATTAGATCTAACCATACATGGTAGTACATGTGACCATACATGGTAATACATGTGACCATACATGGTACTTCATGTGACCATACATGGTAGTACATGTGACAATACATGGTAGTACATGTGACTATACATGGTAGTAAAGAAATAATTATTCACATCTCATTAAGAATAAAACAAAAAATAATGTTTACTAAAGTCTGAATTCCTTATACTATTTGACTCATTATACTATTTGACTCATTATAACAAGAAAGCAATAAATTTGGTTATAAAAGCAATCTCAAAATATTAACAAATTAAAAGCAATATTTTATTAATATTTTCCCTCATGTAGATGAGGGACTTATAAAAACCAGTCAAGGTTAAAATATCACAAGATGTGTTTCCTGTGCAGAATTACAATTCATTTTGTCAATAGTAAGCTAATCTAGCAAACAACAAAAGGGACCATCATACAAATTTGTATATGAGAATAAAATGCAGGCATCCAGCTTAAACAATTTGCTAAAATATTAAAAAAACTTAATACATATTTTATCTTTGTGGATTTTTGGATAAAACTATTTTGATAAGACTGTTATTTAACTTTTGATAAACACCTGTACCTGTCAATTAAACCATTCATGAATATCTATCTCAAAATATGTAAAAGACAGTCTATAGTCATAGAATAAATCTGAAAGACATGCTAATATAAACTGGGCAATTTACCTGAAAACTTTATGTTTTGAAAAAGCTTAATAAACACTGACAATTTAAAAATATGTGTGCGTATTTCTGATGATGTCTCATGCTAACAAATATCAAATAAACAACAAAAAAGTTAAATCAATACTAATTTGTAGGATAAATATTCTGTCTATTTTAGTTCTGTTTCAGTGACGTTTGCAGCAATGAACAGCATCTGGTTTATGTTGACAGACCATGTCATAAAGATTTTTAGAATATATCATCCAATTGACTTTAATCTTGTCTGAATAAGCTGTCAAATTGACAAGGCTGAATGAATATGTTGTCCAACTGACACAAAGGATTTTTCAATATGCACTTTAACTCACATGAAATCCTTCAAGTGTAGATATGTGATGAAACAGCTTTGCTATACTGCAATTGATGACATTTTAGTTCCCACCTTCTTTAAGTCTACTTCATTTTCCTCATTACAAAATCCTACAAATTTTCAAAAGAATGATATATTTTCCAATGCTTATCATTACTTGTACTAAGGTAAATTCAGAAACATTTATTTCAAGGAAGATCAAGCATGGTAATTCACTTTATCAGACTCCACTGAAATAGAAGACCTTCAAATCTTGAGACTGCAGTACGACTCCACGATAAAATGTGCTTCGTTTTTGGTCTGTATACAAATGTATGCACCATATATGTATCAGTTTAAATTTTAACTAACATAAATTCTACATAGTTTTGCTATAAAAAATTTGATATCAAATTATTAATTCACCATATCTGCAACATTATCAAATGATGCTCATTACTATAAAAGTCTGTAAGTTTTTAAAAGTGTATATTTATAACCAAGTACAAATCACTGAACTGAAGCTTCCATTTTTACAATATGATGGAATGTTCCAGATTCTGAATTTCATTGATTAGTGGATCTTACCTAAGGCAATCACTAGTGGCAAATATTGTCCCCTATAACTATGTGTCCTTTATACATGTATAAAGGTTGCATATGTATGTTCTCTTCAGAAAATGGGTTTATACATGTCATGTAGGAGTTTCCCTTTAATGTTTGTAAAGTATTGCATCAACGAGATGCTGCTTACATTAATTGGAATAGAAATATATAGAATTAATTAATTAATTAATTGGAAGCCCTGGAATAGAAATATATAGAAACTTACATGCAAGTTTATACTGACTGTGACATTTCGCTCACAAACGAAAACATGAGTTACATATTTAACAGGTCTCAACTTGGAATGAGCACTCAAAAGAAAAGTGAATACTCCATATGCAATGAAGTCATTTGCATAAAATACAGTACTTTAAATGGTCTGTTATTATAATATACTTTAAATCAACTAAATAAATTGCATAATAAAAAATTCTTAATTGGCTAAAATTTTGAAGCATAATCTGGTTGTATACCAGTACAGTATGTATACTTTATATCAAGATTGACCCTGTATTGCATAAATTATCTCCCTGACATCATTTTAAATTGAATATTTACATAAAAGACCAAAACTAGATTTTTATGTTGTAAATATTATTAACTGAAACCAGACTATACATGGTATTTAAAATACTGAAGGGGAGGTAACTCCTTGGCAGACTGGGAAACGCATAGTAAAATATTAGAACAATAAGTTATTGAGGAAAAATTTCAATGCTTTTAATACAATAAGTAAATCAAACTGATAACATAATTATTTTTGATTGATTGAGGAAAATCCATCAAGGTATATATAAAACTGCAGAGCATGAAAGAATTTCACAAAAACCCTAACAAACTGTTGCTATGGATTTGTAAGTTATAATTTTTTGCAAACAGATGGCTTGGGGGGGGGAGGGGTAGACTGGAGAAAAATAACTTTTTCATGAAATTATGAGGCAGGAAAATCTAAATATATACACATTTCTAATGGTATGCGATAGTATATAGTATATATAGATATGAAATATACTTTGTTAGAAATTTGAAACAGAACATGTCACAAAAAAAAACAATCATCTAAAGTAGTTTAATTTCTGTGAAAACCACTGAATGTTGTGCACTACCAATTAAGCTCTATGTACAACATGCAATTTACCAAATGAGTTTTATTTACATGAAGTTAATTAACAACTTCACTCTTCATTACGTCTCAATTATCAACTATCAGATATTAATAAAGCTCTATTTAAAAGTTGTTAATCACCATTTAACAAAGCTGCTATAAAATTTCAATCACCGTTTAAATGTAGTACCTTAAATATTCACAGAATAACTGTAAAACCATAAAAAGTACAAAAAACTCCATTAAAATCTCAACATTTTGATAAACATTCCACACCATGTAATCAATGACAGATATTCTACATAAAATAATAATCATAAATATGGAAGAAAAATGACATCATCACTGTATGGATGGTGATAAACAAATCTATTTCACAAAGAAATTATAGAATAAACAGAATCAGAAATGTTATTGTTACTTTTGGACACATTTTAATACTTTATATAGTTAGAATTGAACTGGTTTGAATTTACAGAGAGCTGTAATGCTAATTTTGACTGGTTTGAATTTATAGAGAGCTGTAATGCTAATTTTAACTGGTTTGAATAGACTGGTTTGAATGTTTGAATTTTTTAGAGAGCTGTAATGCTAATTTTGACTGGTTTGAATAGACTGGTTTGAATTTATAGAGAGCTGAAATGCTAATTTAGACTCGTTTGAATTTACAAATGGCAATATTCAATATTTGGTAAAATACTTGTCAAATTTAGCTTAAAAGATTTTCTGCAAAAAAAGTGTACAAAACATATTGTTATTATTGCAACATGCAAACACAGTATATGAATTTTCAAAAGAAATTGATGACACAAAATTTCCTGTCATAAAGAAATTTAGGAGCAGTTCTGACTTCAGAATGAGCCAACAAAATGGAACCAAAAGCAAACAAAGGGGCATTAATGAATATCAAACCTAAGCTTGACTGTCTATTCCAAGCTTGGACCAATCCCATAGGGTTGGACAAAATCTTGCAATCTTGAGTGCGGGGCTGCCAGAATACTGGGTCTCATGTCCCCAGACCACTAAGAAGAGCTGAGATGCCTGCGAGGGCATTTTAAATGAAGTAAAGTTTCTTCTGAGAGCAACATCTCCACAAAAGCTAGTATTAATACACAAACAGCATAAATAAAAGACAAAATTTTGGTTAATGATTCCACATTTATGTACCAAACTGCACATACTGAATGCTACCACGTCTCATTTATTTTTTTCTGTAGATATTTAATTAAAATCAGCCTCAAATAGGACAGAGCACTACCAAGGAGGAGAATTTCCCGCTGCCACTCTAAAAAAATAAGTAGAGACAACATTGACCACATACAATATGTAGAAATCAGCATGTAACACTGTTTTACATTTGTTTGAAACACATCACAAATATGGGATTTAACAAAGGTTTATAATTAATAAATTGAACCAGTCTTATAAGGCTGCTCCATTGACAGTAAAAATGAGACTTTATAAAAGGGATTGCTCCCGTCACGGGGTGAATAACATCATATACAAGTGCCTTCTATGGGTACTGAAATTAAAATGGATACAATGTTCTTTTCCAAGTAGTCCACTGGGGCTAATGTAATCAGACGTTTGTCACAAACATGAATGAGTATCTACAATGTATAATAGCAAGTACTGGCCATGTCAAACAAAAACAGAATTCTTATCTCATATATGACTTCTATTATTCAGGTCCCAGTTTCATACAAGCTTAATATTTCTTCCTTATCAACGTTGTATGTTATCTTACTCAGCATAATACAAATAACCTTTAATAGAAATTGATTAGATCGCCTTTTTTTTTAAACTGTATAAATGGGAATCTGTTATTCCTGGGGAAAATCATTGATGGCATCTTCAGATCTGTGGAAATGCTGAAATTCTGCTCATGACTAAAACAAAAAGCTTTTATAAAAACAAATCAAAGTATACAAATAGTACTCTGATTCATACAAATACTCTGATACAAATAGTACTCTGATTCATGAATACTCTGATACAAATAGTACTCTGATTCATGAATACTCTGATACAAATAGTACTCTGATACATGAATACTCTGATACAAATAGTACTCTGATTTATGAATACTCTGATACAAATAGTACTCTGATTTATGAATACTCTGATACAAATAGTACTCTGATTCATGAATACTCTGATTCATGAATACTCTGATACAAATAGTACTCTGATTCATGAATACTCTGATACAAATAGTACTCTGATTCATGAATACTCTGATACAAATAGTACTCTGATTCATGAATACTCTGATACAAATAGTACTCTGATTCATGAATACTCTGATACAAATAGTACTCTGATTCATGAATACTCTGATACAAATAGTACTCTGATTCATGAATACTCTGATACAAATAGTACTCTGATTCATGAATACTCTGATACAAATAGTACTCTGATTCATGAATACTCTGATACAAATAGTACTCTGATTCATGAATACTCTGATACAAATAGTACTCTGATTCATGAATACTCTGATTCATACAAATACTCTGATTCATGAATACTCTGATACAAATAGTACTCTGATACATGAATACTCTGATACAAATAGTACTCTGATTTATGAATACTCTGATACAAATAGTACTCTGATTCATGAATACTCTGATTCATGAATACTCTGATACAAATAGTACTCTGATTCATGAATACTCTGATACAAATAGTACTCTGATTCATGAATACTCTGATACAAATAGTACTCTGATTCATGAATACTCTGATACAAATAGTACTCTGATTCATGAATACTCTGATACAAATAGTACTCTGATTCATGAATACTCTGATACAAATAGTACTCTGATTCATGAATACTCTGATACAAATAGTACTCTGATTCATGAATACTCTGATACAAATAGTACTCTGATTCATGAATACTCTGATACAAATAGTACTCTGATTCATGAATACTCTGATACAAATAGTACTCTGATTCATGAATACTCTGATTCATACAAATACTCTGATACAAATAGTACTCTGATTCATGAATACTCTGATTCATACAAATACTCTGATACAAATAGTACTCTGATTCATGAATACTCTGATTCATACAAATACTCTGATACAAATAGTACTCTGATTCATGAATACTCTGATTCATACAAATACTCTGATACAAATAGTACTCTGATTCATGAATACTCTGATTCATACAAATACTCTGATACAAATAGTACTCTGATTCATGAATACTCTGATTCATACAAATACTCTGATACAAATAGTACTCTGATTCATGAATACTCTGATACAAATAGTACTCTGATTCATGAATACTCTGATACAAATAGTACTCTGATTCATGAATACTCTGATACAAATAGTACTCTGATTCATGAATACTCTGATTCATACAAATACTCTGATACAAATAGTACTCTTGATTCATGAATACTCTGATTCATACAAATACTCTGATACAAATAGTACTCTGATTCATGAATACTCTGATTCATACAAATACTCTGATACAAATAGTACTCTGATTCATGAATACTCTGATTCATACAAATACTCTGATACAAATAGTACTCTAGATTCATTCTGACTGTTAAATGTTCAGTGGAAAACTAATTGAACCTAATGAAGATATTTTTTAAAATAGAAAATATGCTCCATTTAGTGAAACTGAGACCTGGTTATTGCTTTAATAAAATCACAGGAGTGGAGAATTATTTTTACATTTATTACAAAGTATTCTATTTACAATAAATTACAACATGTACTGACCCTTTCCCACTCATACCTGTGTAGTACCAACTCTAGTACACTCAACTACACATTGAAACCATCATAATATAAGGGTGGAGTCAGTCCAGAGCTTACATTATGCTGTTAATAGGCTGTTAAGTTCTGACCCATTTGCAGTAAGAACATTAAGGATTTAGTTACTCTATGATAATTCATTAACTGGTTTGGTAGAATCCACTCATAAAGTGAAGATGAATGAAATCTACACTCAGAAATTTAACAGGCATGATTCACTCAACTACACTCACAGACATGGCTGTACGTTGTATTTATTGTATTCCAAATTTCAGGCAGCGCATTAGACTCTGCTGCTTATCAAGTTAGCTAACTGAAAGGGAAGCAGTGTTCAATAAATCATTTTCCAAACACTCAGACTTCTGTGTTGGGAGATTGGAAACCAAGATTTTTTTTAAAAATATGCCTCAACATACACTACCATAACACAAATAGTATTTCACAGCATTTTAATTTGAGTATGCAAAGTTTAACTAAAGTAATATCTGTGAAATATTTGAAATCTGGTACACTCTACTTGTAACCAAATTTTTAAAGGGTTCTTCTCAACACATCATCATTGATTTGTGAAGAAACTGAGTGTTCTTATTACAAGACTGGTTACTGCTGTATTCACTGTTGACTGGTCTGGAGTAATTCTGGAATGGAATTTCTCTGTCGGAACATTAATTGACCAACAGTATATATTCAACAAATAACAGTATGGCATATACCAATTCTTAGTACGACCCATCAACTGATCATAAAATCAAATCGCAAATTTGTCCTATGTATTTTGATTCAAGAAATACATAGCTATTTAACAGGCAAGATTTACATTACAAGCAACTTCTTTCAAACAGTTACTTAAAAAAAATCAGCAATACTTATGACAAATAATCAACCAGTCTGCATCATAACTACTAGTTTTCTTAATAATATGGACTGGGTCCATAGATATACTCCAAAATGAAAAAAACCAGTCTGCCAAACTGAATATGGTATTATTAAGATTATCCGCGATGATGAACTACATCACTATGTAGCATCTTTTGCATGAAAATAGATTTGTCCATGATGACTGGTTTTACCAAAAAAGATGGGAAACCAAGACATGCCCTTGCAAATATGATGATGATGTTACTTAAGGAATTCTTGTTGGATTTGAAAAACTAACATCTTGACAGTTTTAGGGACAATCTGGCAACAGCTGGGTTAAAAATTATACATCGATGAATAAAATGATTAAGTTTTAATGCTTTTTGTTTTTAAAATCAGACGGGTGATAGAAAAGAAATGGGAGGATTTGCAAATACTACAGTACATGCCTTTCCCATTGGTCAATAAAATATTTATAACACATATCCAGAAATGTAAAATTATAAGCTTCCTGACATTTTTTGAACAGATATGCCTGTCAATACAATCACGGCACAGGCTGCAGTTTTTAAAGGCTAAACCCAAAATGTACATTTAAAAAAATCAGAACATTCCAAATCTTAAGTTTCAAACTGCTGATAATCAACATAAAATGGCCTTTGTTCAGACCACTTCACAGTTCCGAAATCACCACTCCAAATGGAATGGTATCCATGCATTTTAAAATCCATGTCATATTAAAATCCTCAGTCCAAAAATCGTGTGCATGCCTTCTTCCATTTGCATTGCGTGCACCACATGTCCCTATTCTCCATGCCATAAACTTTGCGACACTTTCGAACCTCACTGCGCGATTTCTTGTGGATTCCTGTTGACTTGGGTGGGGAGGAGAGCATGTGATTTTTAGGCGACTGGGCTTGATGTTGTTGGAGTCTCTCTTGAGGTGATGGTCGTGCAGGCATTCTTATAGGAGTTGAAGATGGCTGGATAAAAAAAAATAATAACAATATTAATGATGATGATGGTGATGATGATGATGATGATGATGGTGATGGGACAATAAAATTCTAACAAAGAATTGCAACAGGATGATAGTCATAAGAGTAAGTAGGGCAT
Organism: Unio pictorum; assembly: GCA_030141615.1. Classification (NCBI taxonomy): domain Eukaryota; kingdom Metazoa; phylum Mollusca; class Bivalvia; order Unionida; family Unionidae; genus Unio; species Unio pictorum. Next base: position 11,557,773 of record JARLTB010000291.1, read on the forward strand.
GTAACAAAACGTTAATATTAATACACATACCGAGTTGTTGTTGTTTAACACCATTTTTCAGCACATGATAGGCTATACCTGGTGGCCAGTATTAATGGTGGAGGAAGAACACAGGGAAAAAAAAACAATAGAACCACCAACCCACGAGAAGCTACTGGCAAGCTTTCTCACGTCCGAATCTGAGACTCGAACCCATGCAGAGGTGAGATGGCAGTGATCCGTTACGGAGAGTGTTTTAGGCCACTTGGCCACCCTCCAAATACTGAGTACATTGTCTTCTATCTATCGACAAGAGTTAAGTAATAATTCCAATGGACATAAACTATAAAGCCGGGTATAAACTACAGTAAAATATAACAAACTTGATTAGGTTTTAATTATTTCAAATCAATTTAAGAAGCTAATAATATACAGATATACTTGATGTACCTGTATGAACATGCCAAATCGTACTGTATTTAAACAGAATCATGTATTGTATCAATAAGCCAAATCATACCGCATTTAACTGTCTCAAATATTGTATGGACATGCCAAATCATGCCACATTTAACATGTCTTGGTCAAATCATGCCACATTTAACATGTCTTGGTCAAATCATGCTGCATTTAACATGTCTCAAATATTGTATGAACAGGTCAAATCATACTATAATCAAGGTGCCTGTTATTGTATAAATAGGTCAAATCATATTACAATTAAGCTGCCTCATGTACTGTATGAACAGGTCAACTCTTACCACATAAAATTGTAATATTGAAAGGAGATATAAAAAAAATCCATGAATAAAATAATTTTTCACCAGCCTTTGTAATAATAAAGAAATTATTTGCATAGGAAGTCCTGCAAATTACCTTGAAACATATACAAAAAAAAGGGGAGGGGGGGCTTATGAATGTGTACATTACTAAAAAAGAATATGGAAAACTTGTTGGCATTTATCCAGACAGGCAAACAAAGATAATGGAAAACTTGTTGGCATTTATCCAGACAGGCAAACAAAGATAATGGAAAACTTGTTGGCATTTATCCAGACAGGCAAACAAAGATAATGGAAAACTTGTTGGCATTTATCCAGACAGGCAAACAAAGATAATGGAAAACTTGTTGGCATTTATCCAGACAGGCAAACAAAGATAATGGAAAACTTGTTGGCATTTATCCAGACAGGAAATGATAATGGAAAACTTGTTGGCATTTATCCAGACAGGCAAACAAAGATAATGGAAAACTTGTTGGCATTTATCCAGACAGGCAAACAATGAATGTGATAATTTCTCAAATGTACTTGCACTTTAGGTTATAGCAGATAACGATGGCAATATAAACTAGGCAAAACAGGAATGACTCAAACATCTGGACAGTTCCATCACTTCACTCCAGTTCACACTATAATCATATTGGTTTTACTTATCACATTTCTTGTCTTGTAACAAGTGTTTGGCACATGAAGAATGTTGGGGAAGGGGAGAGGGTTTGTCCCTTATTTAATTTACAACTTGTGTCTTTAATTTATGCTAGCTTCATTTGACATCACAGTACCAAACTGGTCTTTTTGGCCCATAATGGGTGATTACCGTGTGTATCCTCATGGCAAGTGACTACCGATCTTGTGATAATTTGTTCACATGTTAATAGGCACGCCTCAAATGTACACAGGCTTCACTTCACCTTTGACACCTGCATGCTGTGTGTGTGTGTGTGTGTGTGTGTGATTTGGATTTTTAACATAGCTTTAACAATTTTCAGCAATATGGCAATGAGTGACAGTTTATAGTAATGTCTTGCACTGAGGCATCATGCCACAGACACGTAGCATGATGTCTCATCCAGTCACAATATCCTGACACTAGGCTGACCAGTACTAACACTAACCTCTTAATGCTAAGCACCTAGGAAGGCAGCTGTTAATACCATTCTAATGTCTTTGGTATGACTCAGCCAGGGTTCAAACTTGCAATCTATTGTACTAATGAGTACACTCATACAATCTCACATAATTTCTCACATGGATCAATTGTATTGTGCATTACTATCTCAAATGGATAAAATTAATCACACATATATTGGACAAAATAAAATCATCGAGCTGTAATATGCCCTGCACATTTACTTACACTTGAAGAGAATGTTGGTACGATGTTGTTGTTGTTTTGCAATGAGATGGAACGCTTCATTTGAGGAATGTTTACTTGGGTAGAGTTGTCATACTGGATATGGAACATCCCTGTCCCTGATGGTACGGATGATACCAGCAACTTGCTCTCCTAAACAAATATGAGAACATAAATGACAAAATTTCAACCTTCCGTGTACATAATAGTCTATTGTGTAGGTGCTTAAATACACTATATTTAACCTTCCCAACACAAAATATTCTCATGTGTAAGTGCTTGAAAAAAAAACCCACCAATTTAGTGTGTTGAAGCCGTCATTTTCTTAGTAGATTTATCATGACTTGACCACTGCCGATTTATCATGATTTGACCACTGCAGATTTATCATGACTTGACCACTGCCTTCTTCACCCGTAATGGCATGCATCCACAACGTTTCAAAATCCCATTCTGTAAGCAAGAATCAACACAACTGTTGACCCTAAAGTCAAGAGGTCACTTCCATTCTTCAGTACAAGTAGTCCAGAAACTTGGGTCAATTTAATTGGTCCAGACTTAATGTAAATATGAATCAAACAATTTTACTTCTTTCAGTCACATTGAGCTTAGCATTTGACCTTCTGTGACCCCAAACCTACAATCCCATATTTGTAATTAAAAACATAACTTAATTAAAATAAAGCTGGAGTATAACTGATTGGCTGACATTCTGGACTCTTAATAGAAAATGGTAATATTTACCTTCTTCTGATAATCATGATCTGGTATGGTGGACCCACTGACAGACATGTAGCTGTCTGCTGGGTGGGAGGGTATGTACATGTCTGAGATACCCTGAGCCACAGCGTCAACATTCACCTCAATCTCCGTGTAATAAAATTCCTCCTCACCGTCAGATCCTGAGTCATTTTCCCTCAACCTGTGACAGATAAAGTAGTAGTGATATTGGAATTAATGTTTTCAGGATGCCAATGGCTTGGATGTTTAAAATGACATAACTTTACATATGGACGACACAACCCAAGAGATACCATCTTCATGGTTGCTTTTACAAATATAAACACACTCCACAATACAATCACTATATTCTTCTAAATTTTCTTTTCTTTATGTCATCTTTTATCAACATTGAAAGCATTACTTCACAAATTACTGTACTTTTCTATTAAAAATACTAACTGCTATTATTTCAAATATTAACATAAAATCCAAGGGAGATAACTATCAAGCATAATCATTTTCTTAACTTTAAGTTGCATCCCTTGACATAAATCAAGATAAATGGCTTGCTGATGTATACTTGTCAGTAAGACCATCAAGTTAGTTAATAGGATTCTACAGTAATTAATATTACCCTGATGTAATTACCTACATCGTTAACAAACTAAAAATAGGTAAATATCATTCAGTTCAGTAATACAATAAAAAAAATTAAAACAGCAGAGCAATACAGACATTAAAAAATTGGAAATGGCTTGAGTTGTACAAATGTGAAACGCCTAACTTATTAAAGAGCAAGATAAAATACCTCACTGAAACATATATCAGAAATGTAAACTAATGGACATGCTTATCTGATATCAGTATCTGTCATTTAGAATCTAAGCAGCTCATCAGAAAGTGATAATACATTGATTAGAAGTGACAACCCTCAGTACATCCATACCACATATCCAAAAATATCAGTATGAACCTTTAAACATGTAATTATTACCAATTAGAAGCCAATAAAAGGTGTACTCATTCCTCTAATCTTCTAATACAAGACTATAAGTATTCACTTATAAGACAAATCTAACTACACAGAACTAAATAGGACATCCCATAATGCACTGTCAAACTGACATCCCATAATGCACTGTAAAACTGGGGCAGATTGATAGGAGTAATCAATAATTTAAAAACAACATGGACTCTTATCTGCCAGAGCATTATGGGATGGCAGATCAAGACTGCGGTTGTTTGCGGTTTAATTAAGCTTATGAGTGAATATAATTGGTAACATATGTTCTCAATTTATCTCGCTGATTAGGTGTATTTTTATGTTCTCAATTTATCTCGCTGATTAGGTGTATTTTTATGTTCTCAATTTATCTCGCTGATTAGGTGTATTTTTATGATCTCAATTTATCTCGCTGATTAGGTGTATTTTTATGTTCTCAATTTATCTCGCTGATTAGGTGTATTTTTATGTTCTCAATTTATCTCGCTGATTAGGTGTATTTTTATGTTCTCAATTTATCTCGCTGATTAGGTGTATTTTTATGTTCTCAATTTATTTCGCTGATTAGGTGTATTTTCATGTTCTCAATTTATCTCGCTGATTAGGTGTATTTTTATGTTCTCAATTTATCTCGCTGATGAGGTGTATTTTTATGTTCTCAATTTATCTCGCTGATTAGGTGTATTTTTATGTTCTCAATTTATCTCGCTGATGAGGTGTATTTTTGTTCTCAATTTATCTCGCTGATTAGGTGTATTTTTATGTTCTCAATTTATCTCGCTGATTAGGTGTATTTTTATGTTCTTAATTTAACTTTATAAACAAACAGCCTCATCATTACTTAAAGCAATTTTCTCCAAACCTTTGTGAATGTAAAACTTTTTTTTTTTTAAAGATTAATCTCAAAATTATTAAATCTTTCAGAATTTAAAATCTCTAATATGAATTCAAACATCATGTTTCATTGCTAAATATGCAAATTTATCTTAAAACTTTAGGCAAATGAAGAAATCAAATCACTTCAGTGTAAAAAGACCTTCGGACTGATATTTGATGAAAATGCCAAGAGCAAGTCTACCTCATTACTCCCAGTTTGCAAACTCCATGATACAAAACTGAATACAAAAAATTAAATGTTATCATTGGAGTATCAACAATCACCTTTTAATAGCAGCAGTCTCAAAATAAAAATGCATTCATAATTTTATTATTATATACATCTTAAAGCAGTGTACAGAAGGACATAGCTTTTGGTTGATTTTGTTGGTTCATTCTTAAAAATACATTACTGAACATATCAGGCTGAGGAAATGTGAGCTAAAAGCCTTTAACCAAGAATATACTGATTCAGGTGGCACTCTACAGTTTCGTATTTTGTATCAGGATTATAAAGAGAAAAAATTTCCCTGAGTTTCCTCACTGGTTATACTGGCTATCTAAAAAGGACCTTGTCTATCTTAAGTATTGTTCAAAGAACTTCTAATTCCCTTTATTTTGGTGTATGAATGATAGGTGTAATATTGGTTATAGAGTATACATCTTGGCCTTACTCCAGATGTGTACTTATCAAAAACTGCTAGCTCTGCTTGGTCATTTTAACTTCCTAGACATCAGACATCAATTGTGACATAAAGCCAATATTATTTTCTTAGAGTCTATATATGTATTAATTCATCCATTGCATTTTTAGAAACTGTTATTGTTGGGAAAAATTCATTTTCCTATTTTAAAGGGTACAAAAGATAGCATACGTTAAGCTAATTGAGGCTGATTATTTTAGCAGAATGTAGCAGTTATTTTAGTTGGCAGTGTGCATAGACCATTTACCATTTCCATAAGTACAATATCCAAAGAAATGTCAGCCATGTTACATCAAAGTAGCATAGCTGTATGCCAACATTCTCTCCTCTGTGCATGTTTTAAAAGCAAAAGACATCCCCTTACATATGCAACTCTCTCAAAAGTACATAATAACTGGTGAACGCCCTCTCAGTTCACCTCCATTGGTGGGTATCAAACATGTGACCCTCTACCAACTGAACTAATGTTGTTCCCCATTAGGAATACAAAGTTACACTTTATAAAAAAATTGAATGATCATGCTCTTGCCAACATGACCACAAACGATGATGCATAAAAGTGACGTGCCAGTCAGGCATTAAAGGGACAAATGAGTAACTATAACAACAGAAACCTACCCGAGATGTTGAGTGCGAACATGTGCCTCAATGCTGGAGTTTGTACTGCAGATTTTCCCACATTTTTTCCAGGTACATTTGTACATTGTCTTGATCTGTTTCTGTAATAATAATAATAATAATAATAATAATAATAATAATAATAATAATAATAATGATAATAATAATAATAATGAGATGGAGGAAGAAGGAGAAGAGAAGAACGGTAAAGTGTACAATGACTTTAATGTAAAAAATTAAAGACAAAAGTTTATGATCAATGCCTAAAAATATGTTCATAAACAGTAAAGCCCATCAAATTTAGACTATATGTAAATCCAAAATTCTCACACCAGAGGGTCACATGTTAGAAGCTGACAGCAAAGGCAATCTGTGGCTTTGGGTCCAAACAATCATAAAAAATAGTGCTGCTGTCATTCCTAGTTCTGCTTTAAGGATGAAAAGTAGGTCACAATAAATGAAATTAGGTCAAAGCTTTATTCTCTGTATTCTGAGTCTTGGTGTCAATTAATTCAGGTTAGTACACTGAAAATTTAGCTTATAAAAAGAAAATGTCCTCTGGCTACAATTCAGTAAATATTTAAAATAGTTCTACTTCTGTACACTTTCATAAGGGTCAACTACCAAAAATAAACCAAACACAGTGCTTTTCAAGTTTTATGCACAAGTTTAACATATATACTGAATATGTTTATGAAATTTAAATTGGTAATTGCAATTTAATAAGTCTTGAGCAATTTGAAGATATAATTTTGTAGCAATTTTAACTGGCTTAATACTAAAAAAAATGTTTAAAAAGAACTTTTGAAGTTTATCTATAGGGGAAGGGTTGACTATGTAAATATGTAAATGAGAATTTTTTTTACTGTTTTTAGGGAAGGGAGTCTGCATACAAAAAGTGCAACACACACACACACACACACTATATATATATATATATATATATATATATATATATATATATATATATATAATATATATATATATTCTTTATACTTTATTTTGTGTACGTTTTACAGACTTTTAATATAACTACCTATTTTTTTTCTTTATGTTTGTATTTTTTTTTAAACAGCTACATCTTCCTGGCAGTTTGTTATGTTTGCAATTATTTGGAAGATACGTCCTCCTGGCGATCTGTTATTTTTCATATTTGCATTTATTGAGTTGAGACAGGTAAATCTTCCTGGCATTTTATGCAATCGTTTCTTTTTTTTAAAAATAATTTTTTTGTTTTACTTTTAATTGTTACCATAAACTATAACTAATGTGAGGTGGGGTTGCAATTAGATGTTGAACTGTGGTTACTATGCTGGACTCACAAACGAAAGGGTGTGCGTTCGAATCCTACCATCGGACCTGCCTGTGTCAACTACCATGGTGTGTTTTAGGGGCAAGGTACATTACCCCAATTGTCCCAGCTTGTAACCATTAAATTTTATATTTATACCCAAACATACATACAGTCACTATTGTTACATTCAGTACCAGTAAGGGCAACATTTGTTCAGTTGTTTTCTTTACCGTATATACACTCATACAAGTCGAACCCAAATGCAAAAGCTGAGACCCAGGTCTGATTTTGCACTGATAAACAAGTCAACATCTGACCACATGTTGTATTTACTACTGATTACTGTACATATATTGATTTAAGTGGAATTAATTAGTGCAAAGATGAGAATCTCTCTCCCCCACCCCACCTGGAACCGTTTTCTTTCTTGAGAGTAGTGGTGGATCCCGTCCCTCTACTAACTCAACGGAATCCCCCAAGCACACAAAATTATTACTGAATATTATTTTATTTACGGTATATTTATTAACCTATTGATTCAGTCACAGCATTATCTACGGTTATACTGCCTGTGATGACGTAATCGAACACTGGCTGAAGCGGACAGTAATATGTAGTTGCTAATTTCACCCTTTGATTATGTCGGCAGCGTATTGTTTGAAGTGTGTAGTCGTGGATTGAACTGTGTATGTATGTAATTCCGATGGATTAAAGACGTTATGTGATCATGTTTGGGTAACTATGGTAACTATGAATGAAGTTCAATCTATGTAATACAATAATCATTTCTTCGATTCTCTCAGCAAGGTATGTTCTGCTTCAGTGCATAACGTTGTCGAGACGGATTAGAGTCTACTCTATGTACGAGTCAAATAAACCAGGATTATTCCCCAAAGCCAAAACTCGAAGCAACCGAATGTCAAAAAAAAAAAATCAGGGTTAGATGGAAATGGGAGTGGTGTGGAATCAAGCTCAAAGGGACGTGAATCCGCTCTGCCAGTAAAGATTAAACTCTGCTACGGTGGCAAGAATGACACCTCGTCCGCCAGAAACCCTTCTCATATTAACCACAACACCCATTATCTAAGAAATACATTTTCGTGGAATTTGAATCGGATGTGGATCAGGTTACAGCTAAACACAATCTCTCTCAAACAGTTAATGTTTTTTTTTTTAATAACTAGTCAAAATAACGTTCCCGGATATGAAAATCGCACAAAAGTTACCAAACAAGCTATTATTTTTTTTTAAAAGTACCCATAAAGTGCGTCTGTTGTTCCTCACGCCAAAAAAAAATATTAGCTGTATAATAATAATCCGAAGAAAAAAAAATAATTTTTAAAATAAATTCACTATCATGAGCGACTGCTTCGCAGCAAATGATGAAAATCGCCACTTTTTTAAATTTAATTATTTGTAAATATGACTGCAAACCAGATTTTAAGTACATGCCTCTAAGTGCCAATGTAATCCGTAAGACATGGGATGAATGGGATATTTGCCTTTTGACTGCAATATTGCCAAGTGACTGTCGTGTTTTTTTTTATTTTTGAATGTCGTTAAAGATTGGTGATGGTGATGATAAAGATTACAACACAAGTGTCTGCAAATCAGGCTTAAAGTCGTCGGGTGTAATGGTATAATGTATGTGTTTGTGTTTCATGTAAAGAATCTTGCTGACGTAAAACATTTGAACCAGGTAGTACCATTCTTGAACAGTACTAGCTGGCTATTAAACACACAAAATACATGTATATCCAGAGGAGGGAATCAATGATCGAGACAAGTGGAGGGAACTGGTCAGATATTCAGCAGCACAGTGCATCAACGACCACACTAGGTCAAGAGACTGATGATGATGATGACGATGATGATGATAGGAAATAATATTTAAACTATTTCATGGATTCAGTAGGGTTGTACTTGCAGAGCCATATTGCAATGCTGACAAAAAAAAAAGACATTTTCCATTCTGAGGAAAATTCATACTAACTCCAGAGGAAATCTTGATCCAAGATCTAAAATTTGTTAAAAAGTTTTTAATTTTGTCGGTTTAACTTGATGAAAATCTTCCCCTATTTGAGTTTAAAACTCTTGAAAAAATTTTGGAAATCAGATATGTCCTGGCTAGATGTTTATGTTTTGGAACAATATGAATGCATATGTAACTGTAACATATACAACTTATTTTTAAAAATATACTTCCAGTTAACAAAAAAAGGTTTAAATGTGTGATAAAACAGTCACCATGGCATCTCTCACATGCCAGTTCTTGCAAGAAAAAGTTGTATTCCATGGTAAATCTCCCCTTTATATATATATATATATATATATATATATATATATACACATATACATTTAGGACATTGATGGTTAACTATTCATACATATAATTGGAACTACATGTACTTGTGATAACATTTTTATGATGGCTGCTTTAGTAGCCATAATGGATATTAGATTGGCATTATGTTTGTTTATGAGAAGCTGCACAGCATAGGAATTCTTTTAGTTAAAAAAAGAGTTTAAAAAAAAATGGTTGCTGAGGTGGCCATGTTTGATGCTAGATTGGTACCATTTTATTTACCGCTAAGAAGATATGATCAACTTACTTTTTATGAAAAGTCTATGCTGATATGAACGTTCATTCAAGATATGTAGTGATACTATCTTCAAGATGGCTGCAATGGTGGCCATTTTGGACATCTGAGCATTTCTTTTTTTTATTTTATTCAAAACCAGGCAAACATCTAAGAAGTCTTTTAGCTGACACGACCATTCATGATGGAGTGGAAATGACATGAGTGCCTTGGTGGCGATGATGGCGATATTGGATGTCAGATCAGCACCAATTTTATTTAGAACTAACTGGACATCATAAGAAATACTTCGTTAAAAATTCCATATTAATACAATCATCCATGTAGAACCAGTAGCAATAACAAGATTTTTAAAATGGATGGTTTTTCACCATTTTGTGTGTGTGTGCTGTTGACTGACCTTTTTATTGTCAGAGAGGCTACAAATAAAATGGGAATCCATACAGAATGGGTATAACATGTATTGGCATCATTACAGCCTTTCAGGGATGAAGCATTCTATTTTAATTACTCAGATAAGAACAATGGACCAAAGTTTGCTTGGCTGTCCAGTATGACAGTAATCAGACATGATATTTCCAGTTTATGAATATCATTGCTAATAATTTACCAATAACCTGTAATGCTTAGTGACTGTTCCCCTCTTATTGACCTCTTCTTCTGTCATATTTTTGACTGAAAAGCTCCAGGTAAATACTCACAAAGACAGTCCAATAAATATTAAAGAAACAAACATCTCAGAAATGTATATGAAAACTCCAATCATCTATATTGCTACATTTTGCTGTTTGCTTGTGCCAATCTTGTGTTGGTAATTACAGATAATGATGAACTGTTAACTTTATGTGTATGCTAAAGGGGAATTCTACTTCGGAAACAAAAATCACTCCATAAATTTCAACTGAAAATGTACTAATCAAAAAACCTAATTGCAAGTCCTGTCATGGTTACTTCATCAAATCTCTCTCATTATTATTAACATCCCATCCTCTTTTTATTCAAATTAAGAGCCCCCCCCATGCATTATTTTTTGTCAGTTCAAAAAGAGATGCTGGGTGTTTCTTGAGAGTGTTGAAGGAGATGTGCTTTCTGTTCAAGGGCTTGTATATGGATGCATTTTCTTATTGAAGGGTCATATTTTCCACTGGATAAATATATTGTTGTTGTTGTTAACACAATTTTTCGCCACACGGTAGGCTAAACTTGGAAAGCATGTCTGTCAAAACATCAACTCACCTCATATTGTTCTGGCTTTGAAGAAAATAAAGAACCTCATCCTCAAAATTTGTATTCAGACCTCAAAATTGGATATAAGAACCTCAAACAAGATATCAAAGGACCTCAAAATTGGAAATAAGGAACTCAAACAAGATATCAAAGGACCTCAAACTTGGATATAATAACCTCAAACAAGATATCAAAGGACCTCAAGGAACTCAAACATCAGCATCAAACTCAAATGACTGGATATTGACATTAATACCCAAAGATATAGTGTGGAATCTTGTGTCTGATATGAAATACAGTAATCTTGTGTCTGATATGTAATACAGTAATCTTGTGTCTGATATGTAATACAGTAATCTTATGTCTGAGATGTAATACAATGTTCAGATGAACCTTGGACCCAAATATTATCTGACACTATTAGTTCTGATTGCACCAGTGACAAGTTTGCTGACAGTTTTCATATTTAGCTTCAATAGGCTTTCTCATAGTTATCAGCGATAGTTATCAGCGATAGTTATCAGTGATAAATTGTTTGGAAACTGGTTTTATTTAACACAATATAGTTACAGCTGGATTTTATTATCAAAGATACTCTTGCATTTTTTAACAAGATTTAAAAATAAAAAAATTCTAGCGAGTTTAAATCTGTTTTTATTTTTAATATCATATGTCTTGGTGAGTTAACCAGATGTTACCTTTATCAACACATGTTATGCTAACAAAGACATCAGCCTTCGGCAGTATAATATAACATACTTTTATAACTTATTTTAAGACAGCAAATGAAATGTTGACAAGCTGAGGAATGAATTCCCATTCATAACAGCTTACATATAAACAGCTGTAAACCAAACCAGCAGACTGTGGATAGAGTTGAGCTTCAATTTACACTTGAATAAATGGCATCATTGATTTTGTTATAGTATATTATCTACACGTTTAGAAATGTTGGTAAATGTTGCCTTACATTTTAGTGATCGTAAAAACAGAAAAAGTTGCAACAAAGCAACTGATGAATTTCAACTCTTAAGAAGTACTTCTGTCAATTATTAAATTGAATTGCACTTCTGTCAAATCTTAAATGTGCTTAAGTTAATTCTTAAATTAAATTACATTTCCATCAATTCTTAAATCAAAATGCATTTATGTCAGTTCTGAAATTAAAATACATCTCCATCAATTCTTAAATCAATATACACTTATGTCAATTAAATTAAAATGCATTTCCATCAATTCTGAACTTAAAATGCACTTATGTCAATTCCAAAATTAAAATGCATTTCTGTCAATTCCTGTAAGTGATTACAGACATTAATTAATAAATCAACAAACTATATATCACCTCAAACAAAATAACATCAGGTCTAAATGTCAATATGAGGTCACCCTAAATGTGTCAGGCTATAAAATGAGAACCAACAGTACACAGTAATGTCTGAGATGTGAGTGTTGATTAGCACCTCTGTGTATGGGTGAGATGGAGTGTTGAATGGCTAGTCTGGTCAATGAACTCAGATAGGTAACACCACTTAATGTATATGCAAATGTAAGTGTACCTGATAACCCCTGAAAACATATATCAGTATACTTCTTTGTGCATGTATTGTCTTGCATGGAAAATATATATGTTCATGAACAATGTTTAAATATTGAGCTTTTCCCATGTGTAGGACCTAAAAATGTACAGGTCCATGAACAATGTAGACATGTCCAGTCTTTTCCCATGTACAAGAGCTAAAAATGTACATGTCCATGAACAATGTTGAAATATTGAGCTTTTCCCATGTGTAGGACCTAAATACTTTTCCAACGTGTTGTATATAAAGATGTCCGTCATATTTCCCCTGATTACAACCTAAAAATGAGTGGCCTATTCCAAAGACAACACATTTCTAATCCTCTAATTTCCATGGATGTTCTATGGCAAGATGCTGTAAATTTGTTCACAGATTCCATCCCTTGAACATTATTTGCATGAAAACTAGAGAAATTACTTTCCCAGGTCAGTAACTGCTGCTACATTCTACAATTCACATAGGTGTGCAAAGGAACAAGTTCAATTGGAAAGCAAGTGGGGATGGGGGATTAGGGATTTTAGCAACACTGATGATGTCACCCAAATTGCTTCAAAAGCAATTATCATACATGTAAAACAAAAATTACACCCTCCATCCTCCCCAATAAATTAAAAAAATCATGTGCCACAAGAATAATGGCATTATTATGTATGTGCCACTAGAATAATGGCATTTTTATTATCTGTCTGTGCCACTAGAGCAATGGCATTATTATCTGTCTGTGCCACAAGAATAATGGCATTATTATGTCTGTGCCACTAGAATAATGGCATTATTATTATCTGTCTGTGCCACAAGAATAATGGCATTATTATCTGTCTGTGCCACAAGAATAATGGCATTATTATGTCTGTGCCACTAGAATAATGGCATTATTATTATGTCTGTGCCACAAGAATAATGGCATTATTATTATCTGTCTGTGCCACTAGAGTAATGGCATTATTATCTGTCTGTGCCACAAGAATAAAGGCATTATTATCTGTATGTGCCACTAGAGTAATGGCATTATTATCTGTCTGTGCCACTAGAGTAATGGCATTATTATCTGTCTGTGCCACAAGAATAATAGCATTATTATGTCTGTGCCACTTGAATAATGGCATTTTAATTATAATTTTAATTTTAATTTTAATTTAATTTAATTTAATTTTAATTTAATTTAATTTTAATTTAATTTTAATTATAATTTTAATTTTAATCTGTGCCACAAGAATAATAGCATTATTATGTCTGTGCCACTTGAATAATGGCATTTTAATTATAATTTTAATTTTAATTATAATTTTAATTATAGCATTATTATCTGTCTGTGCCACAAGAATAATGGCATTATTATGTCTGTGCCACTTGAATAATGGCATTTTTATTATCTGTCTGTGTCAGGAGACTATAGAAGCTAAAATGTGATTTAAATGAAAAACTTGAACAACACAGTCATATTATAATAGCAACATGTGCAGACGAAAAAGCAAAAAAAGTCCCTTGATGGGGCTGATCCACTGTTGTGTCCCCCCTCCCCATACAAACAGAATCCCACAAATTCAACCAATGTTCATTCTGACTTTTTTTTATCAATTTACAGGCTATGCATTGCAGCCAGTATAGCTGGTGCAAAACAAGCACAAAAATACAACCTAGCTACTGGCAATCTTTCTTGCATACCCACATTAGCTGAGAACCGAGATGGCAGTGATCACTCTGCCACCCACTTGTACATTGTACTGCTGAATGAAGAACTCAGCAAATGGATGGTAATGGTGTGTGGACTTCACCCTTATGAGTTATGTATCTGCGATCTTTCCACACATCTGACAGGACTGAGTTTTGATGGACAAACCCCAAATGATATACAGAGAGTTCCTCATACAAAAAGTTAGTTATCAGATACAAAAATGTATGTTTTCCTGAGACATCACTTAGAGATTATTGACCTCTCCCTTATGACTAGCTAGTTTTCCTGAGACATAACAAGAAGATTATTGACCTCTTACTTATAATTAGAGTATACATTATAACAGGTGTGGAATAGCCCTAGGGCTTGTAGTAAAACATAGAGTGTGACCTCTGCCTGGCAAAAGACTTGTCTGACCTGTCAATTATCCTAACACCTTATTTCAATAACTAGGACCAGTGTGGGACTGTCAACAATGATCCTAGTATTTATAACTGGGATCATGTTACACAAACAGGTGATTTAAGTTCAATAAGACAGAATAAATAACAAATAAAATAGAATCTTTAAACATAGAAAATAAAAATTAAAGCTTTGCAATATTTATAATATTAATAATAATAATACACATCAAATTGAACTCGTTCATGTATATTTACCTGGAGTAGCAAACTGGACTGGCGCATGTGTGTGTGTGAGGATGGATGGATGGATGGATAGATAGACAGATAGATAGATAGATAGATAGATATATAGATATATGAATAGATACACATACTAGCAAAATTAGTTAAATGATTACCACTTGTTTGGGGCTCTGAGTGGCTGAGTGGTCTAAACACTCTCAGTTACAGATCATTGCCATCTCGCTTCTGTCTGCATGGATTAGAGTCTCAGATTCTGTCAATATGGGTATGTGAGAAAGCTTGCTAGTAGCTTCTCATAGGCCGTGGTTCTTTCTGAGGGTTTTCCTAGGGTCTTCCTCCACCATTAATACTATCTGCCATGTGCACCCTATCATGTGCTGAAACATGGCACTAAACCCTACAACAACAACCACTTGTTTGCATCAGCCAATGCTCTGAAGAGTGTGTACGCATGGTGGAACCAGGGTTTTGCCATTGGGCAAATTGACAGTTACAATACCTTTATATGACTGTCAAATAAGTGCATGTTCCAGTTCCCACTGGTTCATAATTTCCAAAATGTAGAGTTACCTGGTACTGTGGTGTTGTCAGGTGTGTGGCTCTTTTCTCACTTGAAGACTAAGTAGTATGCTTTACAAGTGATGTGTGGCTACATTAATTTGACACCACCAATCGAGAAACTAAATATTCAGCATTGCAGACATAAATTAGTTACAAATGCCCAAACATAACTATTTTAAAAACTAAACAAAATTGGACTGGTTCAGATATATATATATATATATATATATATATATATATATATATATATATATATATATATATATATATATACACACACACACACACACACACACACACACACACACAGTCAGCTCCGCTTATATGCATTGCCTCGGGACTGATGCTATGATATGCAATTAGGCAGAGTATGCACTAAACCGGCATTCATGTTATGGCATGTATCTGGTGCAGCATGCATACTGATACCCATTATTTCTCCGAAACAAGCCCCCATTTGACCTAGTACATTTAAATGTGACGCAATTTGCTCTGGTATCGTATGGAGGTCAGTTTTGTCAGTAGATCAAGGAGCTGATTTGTGGTCAGCGCTACAGTCTTAATCTATCGAATGTAATGGCCAGACTGGATCAGATTCTTAGTGAGGGCGATGCGAGTTTGTGTTAATGCTAAAGAGTGTTAAAGCCGTTGACCTAGCTTGGTTAATTATTATGGCTGTCTACCATCGCACCTCCTGGTGATCAACAGAGAATCAGAGAGCTAATGCCATCTTGGTAATATTTATGGTTATCTACTATAGTGCCTCCTAGTAACCAATGGAGATCTAATAGCTGTGATGTTGATATTAACAGACCTCATGAATCAACATTGATCGCCAATGTTCAGAATCGGTTTCTTTTCATTTTGAAAGGAACAATTCTGAACAATGCAGTTATCCGAAGCAACTTAACACATAATAATGCATGTTCAGACCAGAAAAATGTATGCAATTATGCGAAATATGCATATAGACTATATGCAATTGTCCGACATTGATATCCATTGAAAACAATGGTAACAAATCGGAACCAGCATAAAACTATGCAATAAGGTGGACTATGTAGTTATACGATATGCACATATCTGGAGCCGCCTGTATATATATATATATATATATATATATATATATATATATATATATATATATATAGGGAGTATCAAAATTGTACTGGCTCATGAATATACAATTAGTAGCAAATGTGGAGTAGCTTACGTATATACAATGAGTAGCAAATTTGGACTGGCTCATGTATAAATACAGGAAGTAGCAAAAGTGGACTGGCTCATGTATAAATACAGGAAGTAGCAAATTTGGACTGGCTCATGTATATACAATGAGTAGCAAAAGTGGACTGGCTCATGTATATATACAGTCAGTAGCAAATTTAGACTGGCTCATGTATATATATATATATATATATATATATATATATATATATATATATATATATATATATATATATATATATATACACAGTAGCAAATCTAGACTGGCTCATGTATATATACAGATAGTAGCAAATTTGGACTGGCTCATGTGTATATACAGACAGTAGCAAATTTGGACTGGCTCATGTATATATATAGACAGTAGCAAATCTAGACTGGCTCATGTATATATACAGACAGTAGCAAATTTGGACTGGCTCATGTATATATACAGACAGTAGCAAATTTGGACTGGCTCATGTATATATACAGACAGTAGCAAATTTGGACTGGCTCATGTGTATATACAGACAGTAGCAAATTTGGACTGGCTCATGTATATATACAGACAGTAGCAAATTTAGACTGGCTAACAGTTCTGTGTCCAACTACAGTACATGTAGTCTAGGATGGCATCAAAAGGAGAACTTACAGATCCATTTTTGAAGCAGACAACATAAATTCTGGGGTGGGGGGAAATTTGGCTGGATTTTAAGCACACTGGAAAGTAAATAATTATATAATTATTTCAAAGCTAACAAAATGGACATCAATCAGCTTTCACAGGTCAATTGGATGGACCCATACATATGTTGTTTTGCAATGCTTTATGCCACGGACATAAATTGTCCCTGATAAATATCTAGTAACTGTTCATTAAGTTTCTTGACCTTTCATATCTTCATAGGGGGTTGTACTAGTTTTATTGTCATGTCATCACAATCCTGGCCATCATATAGTGTTGATAAACATATAGGATGTAAAAGTTGTATAGTGTTGAAAATAAATTAGGATGTAAAAGTTGTAGTGTTGAAAATAAATTAGGATGTAAAATTGTGTAGTGTTTATAATAAATTAGGATGGTAAATGGTATAGGTAAATGTTGGTAAAATCTAAAATAAAAAATTCTGAATGAAAAATGTAAGCATGTGAGACATTTCGACTCAGATTAATGGGGAAGATGCATACAAATTTTTGCAATACAAATCATTAATGAAAAAAAAATATCTTGAAGATAAAATCTGCATTGTCATACCAGAGATACATAAATTGTTTTATTTTTGTACCTTACAGTATTGAGCTATGACCTTGTCCTTGTGAATAAAAACTAAAATATGCCAAACATGTCTTCTACAATTCTTTTTAATTCAAGTTCATCAAGTTTCATCCATTATTTTAAATAGCTTTTGAGCAAGATAATAGAATGGCAAATCAAGAGTGAAACATACAAAACTTGCTTTTGACCTTGACCTTAAACGTAGGAAGAGTCCAACCTTAAGTGGTACTCTACAATTTTATCCCATTATCTTAAATGGCATCAATGTTGTTGTTGTTATAGGGTTTAATGCCATTTTTCAGCACATGATAGGTTATACATGATGGCCAGTATTATTAGTGGAGGAAGAGCCCAGGAAAAAATCCGGAAAGAACTACTGGCCCACGAGACACTACTGGCAAGCTTTCTCACATACCCACATTGGCCGAATGCTAGACTCGAACCCACGCAGACAGAGGTGAGATGGCAGTGATCCATAACGGGGAGCTCTTTAGACCACTCGGGGCCCCTCGGCATCAATGTAACTGCTGAACACAAAGTGCAATGGAAAATAATATACATATGTTGAGTTTACAAAGTGGAAGTAAAGTGTGATGAAGAATGAAAATCTATTAAACCATGACCTTGAATATAAGACACACACACACACATACACACACACACAACACCAACTTAGCAAGAAATACATCTTCTACTGACTTTGTACAATACCAAACTTCCTTTCTAATCTCAATTGGTTTTAACAATGTATATCAAATGAGAAAAGTTGACAGTAAACAAAATTACTGTGCCATGACCTTTAACCTTTCAGTTAAAAAAGACAACCTGACATGACATGACCTTTAACCTTTCAGATTTCCCAACATCATGCATGACTTACCGTGAAGGTGTACAAAACAAACAAATTATCATCCCGTTACTTTAAGATAGTTTTCAGGTTATCAAGTGGAAGGGAGAAAGTTACTTCATTGTTCAATACTGAGACATGACCTTGAACTTGATTGTATAACCCCCACTGTGGTATGTAACAAGCCTTCAAGTGATGACGTACTAAAATATAAAACTAAACCAAGTTTCCTTTCTTAAAAGCAAATGGCTTTATAGTTAAAGAACAGAAGGAAAAAGTGATGGAAAAAAAAAACAGTGAGCAGTGACCTTGTCATTGAGGAATCCCCAAATGTGGTACATGACTCCATTTAGGGATGATATAGCATTTCTTCCTTCACTCATGCAACAGTTTTCCAGAGTGAATGGTAAAGTGACATATGGGTGGAAGTATGAACATTGATTTTTGGAAGACAAGATATTTTATCCCTTCTTTTCTTAGAAAATATGGGTAATAATTATAAGTACCATATATTTATTTCACCATTAATCTCACATGTTATTGTTATATACATGCAAACTGTATTTTTGGATAAAATACAAAATTTGGAAGACACTTCAACAATAATGTTTTTTAAATGTTAACTAAAATTGGCTTTCCTTTTCTTACTATATAGAAAACAGGGCAAGCAAAATTTCCTAGCAAAGTTTTCAAATTTGTCTTTGGTTTACAGAGTGAAAATATTTCCACTATTACATACACAAACTAAGAAAAGATATAACTATATTTAATTTACCAATATTTTATCCCTATTGTGCCCTCCACCAGGTCATAGAAGACAACTAACACTCATTTTGATAATCCCATGACAATATTCCAGCTGAAAAAAATCTTGGACGTTTTAAAAGTGTACATCTAAACAGACGTCATTTCAATTTTTTTTTTTTATAAATTATTATTATTATTATTATTAATTTTTTTTTTGGGGGGGGGGGAGGGGCAACACTTGCCGGGCTTGTTAATTTTCGTATATAGGCTTCACCACTAACAGGTTAGTGTTAGGCCTGGTGTCAGGACAATGCGAATGGGTGGGACATCATGTTACATGTCCGAGGCTGGACGTTCAAGTGCTAGGCATCCATAAACTGTCCTACTGCAGACGTCGGAGCGATATGATTTTAAAATTGTTAAAGCTACGTTAAAAATCCAAATCACACACACACAAATACAAATAAACATAACAGCTGCAAGTAAGCGACTGGCGATTGCACTGCTTTACCTGTACCGGGTAATACGTCAGTACCCTACATATTTTGCAAGGTCAAGTTAACTTAGATGGGGTTTTTTTTCTTGTTTTTTTTTTGTTCACCACAATCTGTCCTAACATGAAAAGATTTTAACGTGTATCCAGTATATCTGAACATCAACAGTTAAAACTGATGTGCACATTCGTCCCGTATCAAACATACATGTACATACATATTTATTTGGATCCATTTAATTGCATGTCCCCTATATTTATATACCGACCAGCAAGTGTTGTCACGTGATACATTGTGCGTGATACCGGCTGGCCTAGTTTTCTACCTATCATGTATGAGAGCAATGACACTACGCATAAAAATGTCTAAAAATGCGTAAGATTTTTAAATATGTCAATATCACGTGCCAGGTTTGCTCAACTGACTGCAATGAATAACATAATTAGAAACGAAAAGATAGTGACTGTATGTTCTAAAAATAGAACTACTGGAGAAATCCAGTGATCAGCTGATACAAACTGGGCCAGTCCAATCTCTTTGTTTACCGAGTGAAGTTAGAAAACAAGTTGTTTTCACCCCCAATCCATTCTTGTGATGTCTGGAACCGGCTCCTGAGCAAATGCCATTGATGGAATCCCCAAATCATTATCAAGGCAACAATTAATTATTCAATGTACAGACAGATATAATTCAGCCAAATCGTAGACTGAGCTAAATAAAACACGTTCCAAGTACAGAAATAACTCGAGGTGTACATTATTATTGTTGTTTTAACTGTACAAGTTCCCATGACCGATTCAACATTGAATATCATGATGTACGGTAACTACAAAGTACAAAATCAAGAATCCTGTAAATAGTACAAAACAGTATGGAGGGGGAGGGGGGGTACAATTCCTAACATAAAAATCATGGAAAACTATATTGATATTGCTCAGAAAGAAACAATGCAACAGATAACTAATTCAATGTGTATTTATTTTATTACAAAATATTTTGTAAAGGGACTAATGTATGTATAAAAGTGCTAAATATGTTTGTAAATTCTGAACTCTTCACTAAAGTAAGACTTGTGCATTTAATTAACATCAGGATGTATTGCCCATATGGATAAAAAATTTGTCATACAATCCATTTTACCTATTTTCCTTAAGTACAAATTTTAACATTTAAATCATTAAAAACTTGATGACACTGCAGCTATTTATTAGAAAAGTTGAATGATGGATATTAATTAAAAGTAGGTGTTGCATCAGTGTTTTAATGTTACTCACCTGGTAACTTTTTAACTTACATAAGCTAACATCCTTATTTCACTGTTGGTATGTTTATTCCCTCCCCATCCCCTACCACGCTACACCCAACACGCATGCACTAGTTTGTCAAACTTTACTGTTACTACACTGTAGTTAAGCACATAATGCAATTATCAACCACGGGTACTGAGCCATAGCTGGGTGGAGCTGGCTTTATATTTGGTATCAAATCATTTGACATCTTATTAAGAAAAAAACTCTTTGCATGTTGTATGCTTTGAATTGCGAAAAAATATGAACACAACTTCATGTATTCAACAGAACACACATTAGATACATTGATTTATGAGCCTAGGGTATATGCATAAAGAAATTGTCACAAATTTTGGTTGTTGTAATATTGTTTTAAACCAACATTTTGACAGCATAAATAAATAAACAGTTAAATATAATAATGGATAGTAATGACATTTACATAATGATTTCATTAAAATTATCTCAATAAGTACATTACAGTTATACATGATGATGCCGTTTTACCTAATACATAATAAGTACAAACTCTGCTACTAATAATGGTGATAAAAATAGCCACACATACAGAAACAGAAGTCAAGTTCTATATTTTTATAATAAAACTGATAAGATTGGAAATATGAATATTTTTTAATGAGGATGATAGTAATGGATTTAGCCATGTATATCTATATTCCTCTGCATAACTTTATTCCTATGTATATCTATATAGCTCTGCACATTGCTATGTATATCTATATTGCTATGTATATCTACATAGCTATGTATATCTGTATAGCTATGTATATTTATATAGTTCTGTACACTGCTATGTGTATCTATATTGCTATGTGTATCTATATAGCTATGTGTATCTATATTGCTATGTATATCTACATAGCTATGTATATCTATATAGCTATGTATATCTATATAGCTATGTGTATCTATATTGCTATGTATATCTACATAGCTATGTATATCTGTATAGCTATGTATATTTATATAGTTCTGTACACTGCTATGTGTATCTATATAGCTATGTGTATCTATATTGCTATGTATATCTACATAGCTATGTATATCTGCATAGCTATGTATATTTATATAGTTCTGTACAATGCTATGTGTATCTCTATAGCTATGTATATCTATATTGCTATGTATATCTACATAGCTATGTATATCTGTATAGCTATGTATATTTATATAGTTCTGTACACTGCTATGTGTATATATATAGCTATGTGTATCTATATTGCTATGTATATCTACATAGCTATGTATATCTATATAGGCTGAGGATTCACCTATGCCCTCTCCAAGACGTTTGATTCAGAATCTCCCAATGGCAGTGCAAAAGAGAGATGGGATCACATCAGACAGACTGTGTACAGCACAGGTGTGGGTTTTATTTGAAGATAATATTTGTAAACATGTTGACGTGATCATTCAACCACAGCAAGTTCTTGAAGCAAACCTTTTACCTATGACCTGGTCATTTTATTACACAAGTTTCTTATAAGCAGAATAGTTTAGTTACAGCAATCTCTACTATATCAGGTAATTTGAGAGGAACCATATTTTTTAAAATATATTTTTAAGAATTAGAAAGTGCTGATCAACATTCTTTTTACTAAATCACTGTTGTGGGATTATTGTGAAGTCTTTTAATGACGTTCTGGATTATATCACTGTAATACATCAAGACTGTTGGCACACCAGCAAATTAAATGATGGAATTCATTCAGAACACTATATTCTTTTGAATTTGTGACAGAGTAACGTCAAGTCATATTTTGTCAATTAAATATTTCATATTCCTTTTCTACATCTTGACTGGAAACTGAATGTGACCATACAAAGTTCAGCACACCATGTACAAATCTGAAGCACAAAATACCAGAAATAATAAATTTATATGCATGAACGCATACCAACAAATGTGATATAACCACTCAGTGCTCATAATCTGTAAAAATAACAAAGGCTTAAGATAGACATCAGGTAACAATGTTAGGATAATCACACAGTACTTCAGAATCAATATGGTTTATTAAAGTATGAAAAAAGTGTTTGTGATTTTGTGTTTGTTTAATAGGTCTGATTGGGTGTTCTATTGCTCAGCAACACAAATAAGTTATTCATGTGCTAAGGCAAATGAATAATGTGTCTTGTCTAAACACATATCTAACTAATCGCAAGTCTGGTACACCAACCACGAGACCACCATGGCCCCTGCCACCATTAGTAAATTTTGACAACATACCAGTAAGTACACCAGGCCTATTCTACATCCACATGCATGTTGTCATTTTTTTATTGTTTAAAGCCATTTTCAGCACATGATAGGCTATACAATAGCAGCCAATATATGTGGTGGATGAAGTACCCAAAAAAATCTCAGGTAAAACCGCCGACCCGATAAAATACTAGTGAGCTTCCCATGCCTACACTGGCCAAGCCTAAGACTCAAAACCACACAGACATGTGACATGTGTGTGATCTTCAAAGGTGCATCTCCATGCATGAAAGAGGGGTGGGAGGAGGATGGAACTATTAGCAGAACATTACATAACAAAATGAGATACTGGTGATAACCAGACATGCAGGGGGTGGGGGTGGAAGAGGAGGATGGAATTATTAGCAAAAGAATTCATGTCAGTTCAAACCATGCATAAAGAAAAAATGTAGCTGAAAATAGAATGTGCAAAACATATTGATAATCGTAAGAACTGTCAATAAGTTTTAAAAATGCTGGTCAAGACTCAAATTAGTTTAGTTTTGACAGCAGATAGAAAATACAACAAAGACAGGTACAGGAAATTTTATTGTTCTCCGTTATACCTTTCATCTTGATTCAACTTGAGACCTGAAAATTTTGACTCTGAAGTCACTCACCAGCCACAGACTGAATAATTGAGTTCCAGCTGGAACACAAAATCGCTGACTTTCTGCTGTATAAAACTTACCTCTTCCTCAATCTCTTCATCCTTCACGAATGGCCCAAACATCATCCCTGTTGAGGAAGGGTCGCTTGCACTGAGGTGTGTGAAGGGTGGCGAGGGATCACTTCGCTCTGAATGATTGCTACTAAAGCCACTGCTTGAAGCGCTGGTGGACAAGAGGAGGTTGTCTTGGTAGTTCACTGGTATGGATAACTCTGAAAGATTTTTTTTTCTTATTGTAGTACATGACTTCTCTTCTACGATAAGACCAATCATTATATGTCTCATATTAGGAACATGCTTAATATTGGGCAAAGAAACTATATTTCAACATTTATCCTGTTCTGGTTAGTAGTAGGTCAAAATTATAGCACCCATCTAAAATAATATTAAAGATTTTGCATTTAAGTGTTTTGTAAATCATATGATATCACTCAGTGTTATCCATAGGATTAGATTTCCTTTAAGAAATTGTAAAGATCTGACCCCCACCACCACCACCACCAAACAACATCATATATTGTGGGAATCTCTTTGAAATCTGTCAAGTAAATTGTGGGAATCTCTTTGAAATCTGTCAAGTACAATGTGGGAATCTCTTTGAAATCTGTCAAGTACATTGTGGGAATCTCTTTGAAATCTGTCAAGTACATTGTGGGAATCTCTTTGAAATCTGTCAAGTACATTGTGGGAATCTCTTTGAAATCTGTCAAGTACATTGTGGGAATCTCTTTGAAATTTGTCAAGTACATTGTGGGAATCTCTTTGAAATCTGTCAAGTACATTGTGGGAATCTCTTTGAAATCTGTCAAGTACATTGTGGGAATCTCTTTGAAATCTGTCAAGTACATTGTGGGAATCTCTTTGAAATCTGTCAAGTACAATGTGGGAATCTCTTTGAAAACTGTCAAGTACATTGTGGGAATCTCTTTGAAATCTGTCAAGTACATTGTGAGAATCTCTTTGAAATCTGTCAAGTACATTTGCAAATATTAAAAAGTATCTTTACCTTTTGAGCCTTGGAACCTTGGTGAAGCGGGGCTGCAGGAGAGACTCGTTAGTGCAAGGGCTGCAATGCTCTCATCCTCCAGCTCCATCTCCACGTCGTTCCGCACATTATTCTCTTTGTCCTCTGGCTCCAGTCCATCATGGCCAGACTGCCAATGTTGCCTGAAATATAAAAGCTAAACTTACACTCCTATCTGATTAACTGTTGGTAGTTCTGTGGTGTTGACCTTCAACCTTTTAACCATTGTGCCACTGAAGAGCTATTTATAACTTTTACGATGGTTAGATGAATATACTATGAGGCTAAAAAGAATCCAAGTAACTGAAATTTCTAATGGGGCAAACAAGAACCCAAGCTACCAAAACTGCCCTGGGGCAAACAAGGATCCACTCAATTGAAAATCTTGTGCTCATTTTGAATGAAGTCAGATGGATGCAGTATTGCATGTAGATTCATGTTGACTAATCTTCTGTTAACTTGTTAAGTTGGGGCCCCGAGTGGCCGAGTGGTCTAAAGCATTGTCCGTTATGGACCACTGCCATCTCACCTCTGTCTGCGTGGGTTCAAGTCTAAGATTTGGCAAATGTAGTTATGTGAGAAAGCTTGCCAGTAGCTTCTCGTGGGTCGGTGGTTCTTTCCGGGTGTTGTCTGGGTTCTTCCTCCACCATTAATACTGGCCGCCATGTATAGCTTATATTGTGCTGAAAAATGGCATTAAACCATAAAAAAAAACAAAAAACTTGTTAAGTTGGAAACTGAGGTCCAGCGGCAAGTTGGTTGAGTGTTACACTATTACTTCAATGTCACCGAATTCTATACTCACCCATGACTGCCCTATGGCACTTATCTATTACTTTCGGTTCATGACATAACCAATAAATTCATTAAAGATGAAATCAATAAATTCATTCACCAACTAACCAAAATCCAACAAGCAATGCAAGAATAATCAAAAAAAAACAAAAAAAAAACTTGGACTTGGAGTTGAAATTGGTCAATTTTCTAATTTTCATTAATTTACATGAGATTAACTTATTCCAATTGGTCTAAATGTTTGGTCATTCTAATGAAGAAAAAAAACTGTAAAGGGTCAAGGAAAGCTAAATGGTGGCTTTATCATTTGTATATGACATGTATCTTTAAAAAATCAAAATTCTTGATCATAAAATACAGATACAATAAAATAAAATACAATAAAATGTTTCTTGTTGTTTTCGGTTTGACACCACTTCTCAGTACAAGATAGGTTTTACATGACCAATATAACTGGATGATAAAGAATCTGAGGAAAACCCTGCAAAGAACCAGTGACACACAGGAAGCTACTGGCAATTCTCCTCACATACCCACATTGGCTGTACCCAAGACTTGATTCAAATAAATTGAGCACTTCAGATTGCTAGGCTTCCCAGGGCCCCTAAATATGATGGAGGAAACTACCAGGCAATATCTGATTCTAAATTTCAGGCTTTTGAAAAAATGTGTGGAAAGTCAAATATTTGAGACTAAATCATGGTGTGATCACTCAATTAATAACCGAACCCCAGTGTCCCAGTGTACAGACTTCCATACACATCAAAAAGAGCAGTAATCAAATCCTACAAATGGGTTAGCCAGGCTTAGATACCATGGTGTGACCTTGGACATATATATATAAATTAATTATATATATACACTCTACTTGCATCAGCACAAAATAACCTACTTGTATTGTTATGCTATAAACGAAAACAAAACTCTTCACTTTTGATTCAACTCTGTAATTACACAAAGAGCTAACCCAGAACATTCATGTAATAATGATAAGGCTTTCTGTACATTTAGCCACTGACACACTGCAAATGTAAGCTGATTGATAAATCTGACACAATATCTAGAAGACAACCAATTAAAGCTATATCTGCCTTTCTTAAGCTCACTAAAATTAAGGAATGTATTTAATTTCTTAAGGTGTCAAGAGTACATTCACTTGTGCTGTATATATATATATATATATATATATATATAGTGGAGGACAAGACAATACTTACTATCTGAATGTTAATTTTACTCTTCAACCATCATAAATAGCTGTTTTAGTGTTTGCCTTTATATTTTTACCTCTATAGATGTGCATCTTGGGTTGATTATTATAGTATGTATCGTAGGTTGATTAAAAGAATATGTATCGTAGGTTGATTAAAAGAATATATATCATAGGTTGATTAAAAGAATATATATCGTAGGTTGATTAAAAGAATATGTAGGATGATAAAAAGAATATGTATCTCAGCTGATAATGCGAAGATGTATTTCAGTTTATTATATGAAGATGTATTTCAGTTGATTATATGAAGATGTATTGAAGTTCGTTATAAGAATGTGCATCTAAGTTAATTTAAAAACAAATGAGTATTTATACATTGTTTATGTATATAATTTATCTCCTGTTACAAGAGCATAAAACAGGCATCTGAGATTCCAGGAAAAAAATGATTTCATGTACATGCATCCAATTAAAAAAATTTTAAAAATGTGCACTTTTGTGATTTGAGGCAAATTGGATTTTTATATCATTCAAATATTCAACACATTGTATCTGCAAAATGTTACATATATGTAGGGGCCCCGAGTGGCCTAGTGGTCTAAAGCGCTGTCCGTTATGGACCACTGCCATCACACCTCTGTCTGCGTGTGTTCGAGTCTAAGGTTCGGCAAATGTAGTTATGTGAGAAAGCTTGCCAGTAGCTTCTCGTGAGTTGGTGGTTCTTTCCGGGGTTTGTCCGGTTTCTTCCTCCACCATTAATACTGGCCACAATGTATAGCCTATATTGTATTTAACAATGGCATTAAACCATAAAAACAAAACAAAATATATATGTAACAGTACATGTGATTAAATGTAATTATTTTCCACTTCTGCAACAAAACAGTAAATGTCACTTTCTTTTAAGTTCTTGGCTTATGAGAACAAAGTTTTAAATTATTTTGATTATTAAAACAGTACACATTTGTGTATTTTTGCACTGCCAGGCCACATCACTGTTGACATGGCCTTCAGCATTGTGATAATGGATGCCAGAGAAAGGGCTAGCAGTTAAGTTATCTAATCAACAGAGCAGCCAAATTAAAACGGAGGCATGTCACAATTTAATAATTCACTCAAGAAATTTACATATTCTGGAATTATAAAAACAGTTTTCATAAAATAAAAGCAACAGTACTTAGGTATTAGTAGTGTGCAACAAATTTTCTTTTTTTTTTTTTTTTGGGGGGAACCAGACATGCCCCCCCCCCCCCCAAAGAAAAGAAAAAAGTTTTTATGTTTGTGTGTGTTCTCTCCTCATAGTTTGTTTTGGTTGTTTTTTTATTTTCCATTTATCTCCCCAATTAATTTTTCCCCATCGGGATTATATGTTTGAAAAGGGGTATTTTTCTTCCCTAGTGTAAATTTTCTTTTTCAGACACAGGCCCCAAGACTTTTTCAAAAGGAACAAGCAACATCTCAAATTCTTCAAGTCCCGACTGTTATTTTATCTACTGTTATAATTTTCTTATTGGTGTACTTTAAATGGAAAAAGAAATAAACACATCACAGTATACCGACTTATGTGTTTATTTAGGTCTCGAATTAATTCACGGAAAAGCCCTATCTAGGCTCTGATATGAAATTGTTATCCAATTGCTTTATCAACGTCTTACTTACTCAATGGATTAGTAATGCTGAGATTCCAAAGAATTAGGAGAATTTCTTCTCTTGTTATTCCTATGTGCCGCTTAATATGTAGAATCAGTGTTGCATTACTTAAGTTTACCGTTTTCCTATCATTTTTGCGTCGGTCTTTCCTTTTTATCTCGTCCCCGCCAAAGGATGCCGATTTTAAAAACAAGCCCGCATTCTACCGCAACTATCCCTATTACAACAACGTAATCAATTAGACCCTAACAACTCTTGTGTACACATGGTAACCGAAATCTTTTACTCGGTTACGCAACATGATACCTGCCGCAACGACTGCTGGAATAGTCGAGTGGTTTTGGCTGGTTTCTCTAATGGCTGGTTTCTCTAATGCGTGGAAGGTACGCTAAAAAAATAACGTTGCTTGTTTTTATTTTAATGTTAATTTTCAAAGGCGGCAAATTTCAGCTATAAAACGATAGGTACTGCAGGTGACATTATAAAAGGTACCGCCAATCTCTAGTCCTACGATGTAAAACGTAACATAAGTTAATCAGCGTCAAGGTCTTACATGTAAGACGACGCCAATCTAAGAGGGAAAATTGTAGTTTATAGTACGTGTAGTCCTTTACCGAGACTAACAAACTGTTATCAACATTTTTTTTTTTTTGGTCTATCGTTGACCGTACATGAAAAGAAATTTCCTCATTTCACCGGCACGATCTAAGTTTCTCTTAGACCAACAAAATGTTCACCACCTTTTTTTTTTTGGACTGGCGCCGTCCAAAACAAGGTGGACAACAATTTGTTGGTGAAGCAGAGAGTCTGACGTTTTATCAATAAAGTACGATCTTCGAAAGCATGAAATCATCGTAGCAGTTATATTAATGAACATTATACAGTGTTTATTTATATAACCGATAGAGTGATTTCATGTTTTCAGAGATTTTGCCCTACTTTATTGATAAAAAGTCAGACTCGTGTGGTTTAAGATTTTCTAAGAACACACGAGGGGCCTGATCTGACATCAGAGAGATCCCGAGCGTCAGGCTATCGGGCCTTTTGAGCACGGAAATTCCCATTCAACTTTACCTTTTTGATCTCTTGTTCTTGAGTTTCTGCATCAGAGTAGAGCTTCTGTTAATTATTTGAGGTACCAGAGACATTATTTAATGTACATCATGTACTATAATAATAAGGAATGGCGTGCAGACGAACTCACCTATTTGTCACCCTGTGGAAATATTTCCATGCCCACTGGGCAGTTACTGCCCTGCAACTGCTTCTTACCGTCTAACGTGTCTGACAGTTAGCAATACACATTCGTTTCACCTAGATTTGCCTATTTACTAACTGTGTGTCTATTTATAGCTCAACAGGTAACCCACTACATTTCAAAGATCCAGTGTGATGCAGGTTAATTTCATTGTTGTGGATTTTGCAAGTGAAGTAAGCTGTGTGACGTTACCAAATATAACAACAATTCATTACTGACATTAATGCTTCTGAAATATATATATATATATATATATATATATATATATATATATATATATATATATATATATATATATATATATATATAATTGGTATTTAGAGTTTATCTTTTTATATGAGTACTTGTAGTTTATATGTTTATTTTCTTGCATATTATTTATTCAATATATGGCACCTGCATTATATGAATATTAGATGCATAATTGTGTCATAAATGTTACAGCTGTTTTACATAATTTCTTTTAGTAATCAATATTTACCTGATCAGATATCTAGAAACAAAAATATCTACTTTCACTTTCATTACTTGCTAGTAATCCATATTCTATGCACAAGTTTTGATAATGGGGGTGAATTAGGTGCAACAGATAAATGTTAAGACATATCACTAAAAACAATACTTTTCATTTCAATAAAAACATTTTAAATTGCTTTTCCAGTTTACCTGTCATTTTTGTACCTGTCATTTTGCCACAAATACAGTTTACCTGTCATTTTGCCGCAAATACAGTTATAACTCAAACAGTTAGTCAGTGTATTCCAACCTGCAAAACAGTTGAGTGACCAAAGTCCCATCCAAAATTTTTTGTTAATGGGACAGCAACAGAATTAATTTCTGAGGGGGGTGGTGGTCAAGTTTCTTGATATGCTACTTAATTTATTTGACATATCAGATACTGAAATACTTAAATTTCATAAGAATTTATGGAATGTGATGGTTTCCTGGTGTCCCTTTTTTGACACTGCCCATTTACAGTACTGTTTACCAGGGCAACATATTTTCTCTGGCACTTTCTACATCTACTGTGTACTGGTCAGTACTAATAGATTGTAATAAACAATGGACAACCAACCGGTGGTCTAAATGCTCAGATACATTAGTTAAAATATGCCCTATTCCCAAAAGTGAAATGGTAATAAGAGAGAGAAAGAGAGCAAGAGAGATTTGCTGACCAGCTATAAAAGCATGGCTAATACAAATCTACGTTTAACCTGGGGTCACAAGTAATGAGTCAATAAGGACAGATAACTATCTGTTTACATTATTTAAAAAAAACAAAAGACAAACTCAGATGTAATTATTGTCAAAAAGAAACCATTTGGTTTGCACAATGAGTAGAAATGTCTGATTTCTTTTTAGGCTTGTTGTTATGCGGTTTTGCCATGTGTGTGTGTGTGTGTGTGTGTGTGTGAGAGAGAGAGAGAGAGAGAGAGAGAGAGAGAGAGAGAGAGAAAGAGAGAGAGAGAGAGAGAGAGAGAGAATTTTTTTAAAATTATGGTGATAGATTAAGCAGTATTGTCTATTAAACTAGATTATTTTGTATTGTCTGTGTGAATATTGACTACAGTTATGTTGTCTCCGTGTGAGACAACAGTAGTAGACCAATAGTTTCATGAAGAAAAGAAATAGTACAAATAATACTGGTCTTGTCGCTTGAGCCACATGTGAATGGAGCCAAAACGTTTAACACTGTATAAATACGAGCAGTGACCAAATAACCAGTTGATCACAATGGAAATATACAGTTAAAAAATCTAAAACAAAAACATTTTGAGTGTTAAGTGCAGTAAAATTTGAGAACATTAGCAAAGTATCACAACAGTCTACACTAATGGTAAGTAAACAATTCTATCCTTACCCAGCTGTGACCGGTACATCTATCTCCCGCGAGATGGGTCCTTCTCTTTTGGGTTCAATCAGTTGCAAATCAGCCAGTTTAGAGTAGTCCGTGTCCTGGTCTACAAGCCGTGCCGATTTCCGGCTTTGTAACAGACGGACGTCATCCAGTTTTTTGCTGATCTCCATTTCTTCACCGGTGTGGAATCTAACACTAATTAGAGCTTCGTCAATGGTCCGGTCGTGGTCTATGACTGTCCCATTAACCTCCCTCCCATTGAGCGTGACATACACTTTCTGTCCATTTTTCAATGCAACACATGATATTGTCTGAAACCCCTGCCCAATTATATCTCTTGCTCGAACATTTTTTTCGAATCCATCGTCGAACACGACCGTGTACACAGCCTCTGTAAAAGGCCCGTCTTCAGCATATTGCGATCGGATCACCCCCGGGTAAAACCGGCCATCTTGCCTCTGTGCGGCTATTTTTGTGCCGACGATTGACCGTTTCGCGAGTCTACGATTTCCAAACATGATTGAATACTCACATTTGGTCAAGCCAACTTGATAGGCCAACCACCGATCTTCAAAATTCTTACAGTTTCAGGGTTCTTTCCAAAGAAAAAATTCTTCAAAAGTCTAATTTGCTGATGTAACCATATGCCGGTATTTGCGCCGGTTTGTTGTGATTTTTGCTAATGGGCGGAGCCTACTATCGATATCAACAAACCCATATGACCAGAAAACTGTTAGTGGATTGGTAACAGATGTACACACCTCCAATATATGATTGGATTATACCAAAACCATGAAGGACAAGGTTACTGACTGTGGACACGTACACTAAATTTAAGCAAAAATCCAAACCTTGTTGCAATTTTAATGGCAAAATACCGTTTAATACTTGTTTTCATTTAATAAGCGAACAATAATCTTATAAAAAATGCAAACTTATCGTCATATTTTCGATTTAACCTAGTTTCATCATCAGTTGAGAGCTGTCAATCAAAGCCAAGGTGCCCGGTTTGTTTGCGCTGAGTTTGGAAATATGGCATCTTCCTTTAAGGACTAAATTTTGACATTAGAAAAAATTATATCAGAATTAATTTGCTTTCTATATTAATAGTTTTTAATTCATATAATTCAATGTTTTATTTATTACAGTATATATACTTTATAAATGACTAAACTGAATGAGTTAAAACATGACTGGAAAATATTGACGCAAAAGTCGTGCATTTGCCGGAAGAGCAGGCAGTAGGTTAATTGGCTATATTCTGATTGGTCAATAACGAGGTTAGTTACATGAAATTCTGCTGTCAGCTGTTCATGTAATCATATCCCAAAATGCATTTTTCAAAATGTCAGCCTCCTTAAAAAATGAAAAGTGTTTCCACTTTGTAAAATATCTACTTAATTTTATATGTGTATATATAACACTGAATGTCATAACCGCATTTGCTGATGAATTTCATGGTAAATAATCGCGTTAGACATTACACCTAGTTTCTTCTTCTTTCTGGTCAGTATTCGGATATGGCTACATTCTCTTGTCGCTGAAAAGTTTTGGTTGGGGTTGGAAGTCTGTTAAAATTTAAATACATTCTGTGCTGTCTCCGCCTTTAGGGGCTTTTAAAAGTTTGTTTGAAGAGCAATTGTCATATTGATTTCTTGAAAACTGGACATGAGCCATATTATTTAAATTCTTTGTAAAGGGAAGCACGCGCTGAATTTGCACGTGTTTACCGTAATGGTGAAAATTAATAGTTACCTTATTACGTCTAGTCTTTATGTTATGGGTAGATAAATATATGCATGTAAAAAATTGAAGGAAAAAATATGTGCCTGGTTAGACATTGTGAGGTTAAAGTTAGGCAGAGACAATACACCGATAAACAGTTTCAACAGCTCCTTCCGACCTTAGTCGTACAAGTTAGACAGCACATGTTGATTTTGTTTAAGTGCTATGTCTTACGATTCAAATAACGGCCTTGTGTAGTCTGTTCCAATGTCGTCGACAACTGAACGAGTAGTCAAAGTTTCAGGAATATCGCACATACTTGGCAACCTTTTATTGACACTCTTCCACTAATTTATGTTTAATTAATATACTTGCTGTGCTGTTTTTATCATGGTGGAATCAATATCTGACACTTGCAAATGTTCAGTTGACATACATTTGAATTTGTTGAAATGCGACAGTAGTTGAGGTATGCCAAAGTATTTTCAAGTAGGTTCCAATCTGAAAATGTTTCTTGAATGACCTGAAATGTTGCTTGCTGTTCAAATACTTGATACTTTAATACTTTCATTACGTTGAAAAAAAAACGGCCTTGTTGAAACCTACTTCGGCATTCCTCAGCCACCATCGCATTGCAACCAATTGAAATGTATGTCAAAGGAACATAAAAATGCGTTCATTTGCTAGTGTCAGTGTCAGATTTTGAGTCGATTATGATCAAGACAACAAAGTAAGTATATCAATAACTCTTAAATGTGTGGATGAATGTTGATATTTATTGCCAAGTATGTGATAATCATGAAAATTTCACCTCTTATTCTCTTGTCAGTAGAGTTCGAAACATACTACACAGCGTTGTTCATTAGGCAGTAAGACCCTGACGTCCCAAACATAAATATCAGCATCAGGTCTTATATGTAGGACTACTCCTTCCTTTGCTTTGTAGAGCCAGGATATACGAGGCTCTGTATAGAATGCCAGTAAACAGGAAGTTAACTTGTGATCTTGCAGTTAGTTCTGATAAAAAATAAATTTCGTGATGTGTGCAAGTAATTTTTAATTTGGTTTTAAATACTAGTTAGAAAAGCTATTTCGACACAAATTATTATTTTAAAAAATGTCTTCTGAAATAAAATATTGTTTTTGAAAAAGGCTGTCAAGTGTGTTTCCTATTTCACTGATTTTAAAATTAGGTTAGACATTTTTTCCCCAGTGTTTTATAAACATTATTTATAAATAAAATATTTTCGGCTCTTCAAAGTACTGAGCAATATCGGCTAAATTATAGTCTGACTATACCAATCTGTTTGGGGGACCCTGAGTGGTCAGATGTGCTCTCCGTTATGGATCACTGCCATCTCACCTCTGTGTGGGTTCGAGTCTCAGGTTTAGCCAATGTGGGTAAGTGAGAAAGCTTGCTAGTAGCTTCTCATGGGTTGATGGTTCTTTCCAGGGGTTTTTCTGGGTTCTTCCTCCACCATTAATACGGGCAGACCAGAGCTTGAAATTACCGGTAGTCTGCTAGCCCGAGGCTAGTAGATTTCTCGTCGGGCTAGTAACTTTCATAATGTTAATAGTCCGACAGGCTAGTAGGTTTTTGGTTATCAACAGTCAGCATTTGTTTACTCAATACCCTAATAAGGATGTGACTTCGGCCGATGTTTTTTAGAATCAGCGCAGTGACCGTTGTAAACACAGTCATAAAATATTAGCATGTGCAGATGAAGTCGATTTCTGCCTTGGAAATGTGTTTCTATTACAAGAAGCCATCTGATTATGTGCGTTTCACTTAACAGCGCCAATTTAGGTCCCGTCATTAACAACGGAAGTTTGGAAATTGATCCGTATTAATCTGATAGAGAATTAAATGGTATCATGCTTTATTCATGCGACCACAGTAACAAATTACAAAATGTTACACCACACAAAAGAACAAAGCATCAACTATTCAAAGAAATTAGTTTACATGTTTGTTTCTTGAAAGTATTTTTTTTTGCTTGCTCCGAGTCACAAACGGGTAACTCATATTTTATGTTTGCATCAAAATAATTAGAAGAATTAGATCAATTTATTATGATAGCATTACAGACACATCATTTTCCAAGCAACTACTTTTTCTATGATAATATGAATAGCTTTTATATTTTTCCCCCAAAAGTGATTGAACAAATAATTGAATACACGTGGAGATATCCAAGCATTTGATGGGAATTAAAATCTCACATGGGCATCTAAGATTGAAAATATTCATGCTTATTATTAATTTCAACAATACACTGAGGTTCGATTAATTAGGAACAATTACCAAACATATGTTATTAATGATGAGACCATAATTGGAGCTGTTAAATACCACAGGTGTTCGATGTGCTCTTGATGTGAAGGGGGAAAAAGATCTAAAGAAACAAATCATACAGAGTGAAAAAATACCTTAGAAAAATACCTCAGGAATATTTTTGGTATTTTTGTCGCTATGTATGATTTTGTTCCTTTTGATTATTGTTTTCTTTTTCATTTACATTAAGCTCGCGTCGAGCACCTGAGTTAAATACAACGCGCAGAGTCAGCTGGCTTCATTTGATGGGAGCACACATTTTCCAAGTTCAAACTAACATTATCTTTCGATGTTAATATTTTATAACAGTGTTTACTTTAGCCACTGCTTTGATCGTGCAGAACATCCGCTGAAGTCGAGTATTTATTAGGGAGAAGCTATTTGATGGAAGGTGGGGGGGGGCAAAGGCACATGTTTTTAAACAGGTTTCTTGCTCGGACTTTTTTTTTATATAAAGGACACTGTGTCATTCCTTTTCTTACTTCAAATAATTCGCGTCGGTTATACTGTAACATATCATATTTCAAAATGAGGCACGATTCCCGCCTTATAAGACAGGCAAATTGTGGCATTTTATAGAAGGTGTTCAGCCTCCAAAAAAAAGCAAAATTCATTCTGTTATCTTGCAGTTACAAAGACATCTATGCTTTGACTTTGCCCACAGTTGTACAATCATATACTGCTGACTGCAAGAATATTCTGGCATTGATTGACCTCATCCTGACAATCCCAGCCCACTCTGCTGATGCTGAAATGGGTTTCTCACAGATGAAAATGGTGAAGAGTGACTGGAGATGTTGTTTGCGTCCTTGGGTTCTGTCCGACCTACTCTTCATCACGTTTCATACAAATGACATTCCAACATATGATCCATTATCAGCAATACATTTGTGGAATGTTTCAGGGAGACCGGTAAGGAGACCAGAACAAACCCCATATGGACCCAGAGTGCAGGTGGAGGATGAGAAAGGACACCTGGATCCCTTTCTGGAATTGGATCCAGATTATCTTGATATACAAGAAATGTGAATTTATTGATGATTTAAAGTAGAATTTATAACTCTGTACTTCTACATTTTATATGATAATGCTATGTATGAAATAAAATTGTTGTTAATCTCAATACGAGTATGTGACATTTTTTTGGGGACAGGGCTAGTAAATGTTTGGCAGGGCTAGTAAATTTCTCAGTACACTAGTCCTTCTGGCTACCAAGGAAATTTGTGTTAAATTCAAGGCCTGCAGGCATGTATAGCCTGTCATGTGCTGAAAATGGCAATAAACCTTACAACAGCAACAACCAACCTTTTTGTTTGAAAGTCTATTAAGCATGAAAGGTGCAGGGGATGACACCAAGGAGATTTGTGACTTTCAGTCTTGCACCCCTAGGAAATACACTGTTCATGGGAATTGATTACCAGCATTGTGATGATTAGGGCTGTCAATGGGTAATCGGGTACCTGACCTTAGTGAAAAACCCTGGCATTGAAAATTAATGACGAGTACCCATTCACAAAAATAATTTGTTGACAACACTATCAAAATATCATCAGCAGTACGCTAGTCTGAGTTGTAGCTCCAGTCTATATTTAGGAGTAGGACCACCCATTATGCATCAGTGGCCCACTACTAAATGGCTGCTGCATGCTGGGCTATGCAAACGACTTCACAGTTCAAAACAATACTAATATGTAGGCTACTAATGTTAACATATCACTTCAGCGACCACGTGGTCATGTGGTATCACTGGTACATCCCAGTGACACCACATGACCACACAGTCACTGTAGCCCTGTTTGCATGGGTAATTCAAATCTGAGGTCAACAGCCAATGAATACACAGGTGTTCTATTCTGACATGGATTTATACTAAAAAAGTGAGTGTTCTAAAGGATTAAACATAGTGGATCATTAGAAGAGGGATTATATTTACCATCTAGGTACAACGGTTAGTATAAATAAATTCATTAATTAATAGCATGCATTCCTATCATTCACAGCTACCATGGTGCAGACACGGTTGGTCGCCACTCAAAATATTAAAAAAGGCGTCAAACAATTTGTTGGTCTAGGGTTGTACATATCTTATATGTTATAATGAGTACCTGGTTACCTGTTAAATGGCGCAACGGGTACCTGGATGAAGTTTTCTGTGGTATCTGACAACCCTAGTGATGATGTGACTGCATCAGACTTGTTTCCAGTAAATTGGTATGGCCTGTAAAATGGTACAGTTATATCGAAAACCAAGCATAAGAGAAGCTATACTACTGATTTTCGGACTATAAACTGTTCTCCTTATCAATCAAATGTAAATGTAAACCAACATGTAACAAAGTAGTCATTTGGTACTTTTCACATCTGATTGAAAGAGAAAAATAATAAAAGTGTTTAATATAATTAAAAAAATAATTTTGTACATCTAGGAATGTGAGATCAATCATCTTATATCTATCAAGATATAAACTTCCACCCTTCTTCTAAAATGGCTAAAGAAGCTGACAAATTACAGGTAATATGCACAATCCACTCTATTTTAAACTCTTCTCAAGCAAAGAAAAAGAATCAGCATAAAAGCATTGTTTTTTCAGACATCCTGAATCCAAACATTTACGGACACGATACCTCATGTTTTTCTTGTTACATTTAACTAAAATTTTAACTTCTCACCACAATATGTGCATAGCAACCCTTCACTGTGTTTTATCTATTACGTTAACATTTCCTTTGGAATTGATAGACACGTCTGGTAGCACCACTCCTTGCAACTGGAGCTTTCAAGCATCCTCTCCTTATGGTTTGTCAGGAAGTCTGCAAATGCAGTAAAGATTTAATTTTTTATGTCTCTTTATTTGATTTTAGCATGATCTCTTTATGTGGAAAGTCTGCAATATGACTTTTGTGTAAGCAATCTTCCAAATGTCTCCGCATGATGTCTTGTTTATGCTTAAGGTCACTTAGATCTTCTCCTTCGCTGTCATGGCTAATACAAACAGTCAACCCCTCCCTTATGCCTCAGCCATTTTCTAATCCTTAGTGTTGTATGCTTTATTCATGTCATTGCTGTTATTTGCATCGTGACATTCATTGGAAAATGAGTGGAAAATGTCAATGAGTCAAATAAATCTATTTCATAATTACTACCCATAACATTTGATACTGTCAACCAGTGCAAATTTCCATCATGCACTGTGTGTTTTCCTTTCATACTGAAGTAAGGGATACTGAAATACCTGGATGTCAGGATGCTGTTTCTTTAATGGCCTTAGAGCTGTATTTATGTGGGTTAATAATCCATCATCTCTTAGTACTGCAAGCTCCTCTTGTTTTAAGGTGATGGACTCTTCTTAGCATTGAAGACTTCTGGACTGAATATCATTTTCTTCTCGTGTCCTTTTTCTTGCTTGGAACATATTTACTGTATTTTCAGCATTCTTGTGTTTCTTTTTCTTAATTTTAGATCTTCCATGAACTGGTAATGATGGTAATGATGATGGTAATCTTATGTTTGTTACATGTTTGAGTACATCTATGAAGGTTCCTGTTCTTATCAAACCAGTTTTTATAGAAGTTTCATTATTAGACAGACTGCTTGGACACTCGTTATTACTATCTTCTGATGGTTTATGTTCCAGAATTTGCTTCTGTAGTTGATAACATTATGTTTTCTTGATCATTTGCCATGTCAGATAGGTGTGCGATGTTTCTTCATTTCTTCTTGCCAAACAAACGAGAAGGAGGTGGGTTTTGTTCTGAGTCAGAACCTACTTCATTGTCAGTTTCACTGCGTACATACCTTGTTTAAATCTCTTCATCTTCTTGGCATTTTTCTGTTGTGCATTTGATTTCTGTGTTCAGCTCCACAATATTATTTATGTTCTATGAAGATTTGCAAGCAATGCCATACTGAATATAACTGTATTTATCAGGTGAGTAGTGAAACTGTTTTACTAGACTCATGCCCTAATTGGTCATCTTCCATTATGTCTACCAGCACCACCTTCTGACTATATACTGAAGACCAGATTCAATGCATCTAATTTTCTGTGAATTCTTTCGATCCAAGGGCTGAAACTAAATCAGTCAGTGACTTGCAAACAACCATCACATCTCAGAATTTGTCTTCTATTGACTTTGGGACATTTTGTTTCTCTGGATTGGATAGCACCTGGCTCTCCACCTGATCAAGTTTTTGTTTAAATATGACTTCATCACCATATCCTAAGCACCACCATGGAAATATATTGGTATATAAAAAGAGAATTTCATTTATGTTCTTCATTCTTGCTGCAAAGATGAGTTTATATGGCAGTCCCATCATTGTTTTAACTATGTAGCAGTTCACAGGACTATATTTTTCTGTTTTGTATCATGCCGCATTCAACTCATGCACAACAATATTGGCTGCGTAGGGAGTCTGTTTCTTTACAACGATGTCAGCAACTCATCATCATCATTCAGCCTGTATGGAACTATCATCTGCTGAACAAAATATCAATGTCGTACAGCATAATTAGAATACCAAAAGTAATCCCTGAACAGAACTGAAGGACATAATTTATCTTCTGATTTATTGATTCCATTCTGTTAGTAGCTGTATTACGAAGGTTTACGTGAATGTTGTTCTGGTATGCACACCACATTGGAGCACAATCAGAAGTTTTTTTAGTACACATGTACTCAACAAACTGTTGTGGTGCTACATTGAGCAAAGCTGATGCCATATGCTGTCTTGGACCTTGCATACACCATCTGCCAGAAAAGCTGCGTTATTGCACTTTGCACGTCTTGATTCTCTGCACGTTTAATTCTCTTGCCTGAATAAGATGAAATTTGCACAACTGGATGGAAATGTCTGGCACGACTTTCACTGGAACGGTATTGTATCACAAGTTTAAATTCTTTATCATAAAGTGTATAGGAGTTACTCAGCATTATTATTGACTGCCTGCAAGCATGTACAGGCTTGTTTTATAATCATACCAATTCTCTGAATAGAATGATAGTAATAACAGGCAGGTAGATTTGCTTTTGCAATGGAATTAGCTGTAGTTATCAGTATGTTTTTATTTCATTCTTTATTTCAGATTATTTCCTATGCAGGAAATGTGGACAAGAAGTATTTCGTTCTATAAACTTGGTAAATGTTCCAAGTCAGGAGGCATTTCGTCAGAGAAATGACACCTATGGAGAAAAATTAGCACTAATTCAGCTGTTTAAAAACCCTCAAGGTAAATGTATGATTTTATGAAACCACATAAATGAAAAATTAAGGAAGCCACATTGTCTCTTTGAGCAAACAACTGTCAGCTACAAAACGTAAAAAGCTTAAAAAGCTTGTAGGCATTGTAGATAATAATTTACGATAAGATGACAAACTTTGTTAGTGTTATCCATAAGTGCCATTATCAACAAAATAAAGAAATATATCCCAACTGAAACATATATTCTATACTGTATTTCATATATTCTTCCAACAATGGATTGTTGGTCAGCTGTATGGAGAAACTTTGTATAATCTCAGTTCGACAAGTTTTATTTATCAACAAAATTGTTTATAGAATGACAATTGTTTACAGTATAAGGCAGTTCTTTCTTTAAATATACACCTGTAGCAGAGTATACATCCTAATTTAGGGAGATCTTATTCAAAACATTTAATTAACATTTAACTAATTTAGGTCAGCATTTCATGGAAACCTTCATCCTCCAAAATCCAGAATAGAGCAATTAGGAAAAGTTTAGACTGTTACAATTCAGAATAGATCAAATTAGGAAAAGCTTATAATACTCTGTTACCATTCAGTGTAACATAATTCCACTGTGCGTAAAATGTGCAGAAAATTTAAACTTTTTAAGAAGAGATATGAGTATTTTTATACTACTAATAGATTATATAAATCTTTACTTATATTGCATAAGTGATATAAATAGTAATTACTACTTTCTTATGTACAATGCACAGTGGTATATGGTCTTCAAAGGGTTTCAAGGGAAATTAGTCCTAAACTAAGTAAATTTTCTTCTATTGTATAATAATAATAATAATAATAATAATGATAATGATAATAATGTTATTATTTTGTTTGTATTGAAGTTATTCCAAAAACTATATTAAAAAAATTCAACCAATTAAGCTGCATTTTACATGTATGTGGTAATAAAACCATACAGTAGAAATAAATTGACTGACATCATAGCAGTGATGCATGTCTTCCTCTCAAAACCTGTTTTAGCAAATTTGCCTGATTTAAACACATTGGGACCAGAAAATACATCCAGGATACCCCCGTGATTTAGTGTGTAAAGGCATGCTTTATTTGGTTTATAATCAAACAAAATATTTTGTTCTGATCTGACAAATTGGAAAAGCAAACTTTGAAACAGTAGATTTTACAGGTGGTTACATTAAACATTCATCCGATTTTACAGGTGGTTGCATTAAACAGTCATCAGATTTTACAGGTGGTTGCATTAAACGGTCATCAGATTTTACAGGTGGTTGCATTAAACATTCGTCAGATTTTACAGGTGGTTGCATTAAACAGTCATCAGATATTTAAAAACACAAGCTATACATGTTTGTGAATTAATGAGTATTAAAAGTATAACATAATCAAGAGTACTGTAATAGTGCTGATTAACCCTGCATTATTATTATTATTATTATTATTATTATTACATGTATTATTATCCACTTAATGCTTGGGTGGCTGAATGGTCTAATGCACTTGTTTTTACCAATCACTGTCAGCTCAACTCAATCTGCATGGCATCAAGTCTCAAGCTGGGTCATTGTAGGTTCATGAGAATGTTGCCAGTAGCTTCCTGTGGGTTGGTGCTTTTTTCTCTGCCAGTTGTACCGGCTCCCATGTTGTACTGGCTCCCATGTATAAGCTATAAGAATTGGCATTAAACATAAAAGAAACCACAACAGCTTAAAGCTAGCACTGTTTATCTGACTACATTTTATGAGGTTTAAGACCACCACCACCATAAAGGCACATCAATGATATAATAAATAACCCCTACCCCTACTGTGTATATTGATATTAGAAGTTATCTATATTATTCAGCGTTGGTCACTCTCCAATTAGAAGCTGGCAGTGACTCCCCTAATATCGTTTTGATGCATCTGGCTTATTAAAAACCTGCCCCTGAGACTGGTTTAATATGGCATATTAAAAACTGAGACTGGTTTAATATGGCATATTAAAAACTGAGACTGGTTTAATATGGCATATTAAAAACTGAGACTGGTTTAATATGGCAAATTAAAATCTGAGACTGGTTTAATAATGCATTCAGTAATAAAAGTCCAGCTAACTGCATATTAGAGTGTTTAGGTAAAATTGTGATGAGTGGGTAACTAAGCATGCTTGCAATGGGCAGGGATGCATCTGAGATGGTGATGTTAAAACAAAATGTGGAAATATGCAGCAAAATAGAACTTCTCGCACCCAGGATGACCAAAAAAAAAGCATATTTTGCAACTTTATTTTAATCCCATTCACATTTCGTTTTGTTATACACAGAAATGTTCAGGTACTGTGTGTAATATTCATTCAACCCTACCAGTAATACAGTTGTAAAGGTCTGACTGGGTTCCTTACACGTGTGTGCCTCATAAGCTCTTTATAATGAATACTGGGGCCTCACGCCTTTTTTTGGTTGGCATCTAGAGTTGATTGGAAACACTGCCCATATTTTAAACCTTAATGCTATTCTGGACCCTTAATGCTATTCTGGACCCTTAATGCTATTCTGGACCCTTAATGCTATTCTGGACACTTAATGCTATTCTGGACACTTAATGCTATTCTGGACCAAGAAAGGTGCATTTGGTAAACTATTTTTTTTTGTGTGCAAGATTTGACTAAAGATATAAATGCATTATACAGCGTAATTGTTTGTTAATAATGTCATAAGTTTGTAAGGCAAAAGAAAGATATAAATCAAGAGAAATAAGGACAAACAAGAAAATGGGGAAAACTGTTTTTGTTTCACTTTCAGTAAAATAAAGGGATGGGACAGGAATACGTTGCTACTGTTAAAATGTTTTCAATTTGTTGCTAGGATCCATACAGATAAAATATTTTTTAAACACTGCTAAGCTCACAGATTGATAGGTTTTAAAGGATATTTCATCGTTATATTGCAGCAACAGTTCTTATATGGCTTTAAATATACATAGTTTGCGTACATATATAATACCATGTGTGAAGTCTGATTAGTGATTTTC
Source organism: Unio pictorum (assembly GCA_030141615.1). Taxonomy (NCBI): domain Eukaryota; kingdom Metazoa; phylum Mollusca; class Bivalvia; order Unionida; family Unionidae; genus Unio; species Unio pictorum. The sequence goes on from JARLTB010000291.1 coordinate 11,602,291, forward strand.
CATTTATGAAGCATTATTAGTAATTTTCCATATATGAAGTTTTGTTTGTGGTTTTCCACATGTGAAGTCTTATTAAGGGTTTTCCATATGTGAAGTCTTATTAGTGATTTTCCACAAGTAAAGACTTATTAGTGGTTTTTCATATGTGAAGGCTTATTAGTGATTTTCCATATGTGAAGTCTTATTAGTGGTTTTTCATATGTGAAGTCTTATTAGTGATTTTCCATATGTGAAGTCTTATTAGTGGATTTTCATATTTAAAGTCATTAATGATTTTTCATATATGAAATCTTATTAGTGTGATTTTCCATATGTGAAGTTTTATTAGTGATTTTCCATATGTGAAGTCTTATTTGTGATTTTCCATATGTAAAGTCTTATTTGTGATTTTCCATATGTGAAGTCTTATTCGTGATTTTCCATATGTGAAGTCTTATTCGTGATTTTCCATGTTTGAAGTCTTGAATGATTCTCTATGTGTGAAACCTTTATAACAATTTTTTTAGGCATGTATTTTGAAGTAGTCACAACAGCTACAGCTAGTGTCCATTCACAAGAACTGGTAAGTACATTCACCGCTATTTATTGTGTGTGTGTGTGTGTGTGTGTTTGTGTGTGTGTGTGTGTGTGTGTGTGTGTGTGTGTGTGTTCATATATTAGCATAAATGACAAATGTAATGATGTATTCATAATGATAAGGTAAAAAATAAACTGGTCTGCCATACATTTGATCTGCAGTGACCTGTTTTACGTTTCTCCTTTGAATATGTTCCCCAATCACATTACATTAGGAATTATATTAGCCTGCTACCTCATGAATCAAGCCCTACCAAACGATGAAAATTGTCTTGTTTTCGATAGACAAAGGGCAATAACACTTGCCCATAACCTTCCCTTGATACCACCAGGCGATGCCAGTTTTTAGCTTCACTGTGTCCTTAGACTTTGTGTGTCTTTTTTGTGTTCCTATGAACCCATCCAATGTTTATTTTGTATTTTTAATGCCGATTTATTGATCTATTGCAGGTTGTATGGTTTTCTCTACCAATATTTTGAGATTTGTTACTTGTTGGGACTTGTCTTGTAGAACCACCATCACACCACACTATCATTGACCTTACACAAGGTTATTAAGGGTTAGCTACACTTACAGAATGGTATAATGTCTCTGATAGCCCTTGATAGCACAAGCCCTGTATCACTGATCTATTTTTCCCAATGATAATACACCCAGGAAGATTCCGGCCAACCCGAATCAACCGCCTTCTTCTACATGCTCAGCATTTTACTAGTAAAACCTTGTGAAGCAGACTATTCATACCTTCATTTGTGAACAGAATCTTGAGAGTAACCATCTAAATCGCCCATCTACATGCCTTTATCCCTCAACTGGCTGAATTTCTCTGGCTCTGTTCTTAGAGGTGAAACATTTGGATGCCATTCATTACCAAAGGCTACCGCCTTATGGTATTGGATAATATCAGACAATATTGGTTTACTTGACCAGTATCCCTTATTTGTATCCAAAGGGATCCAATCAGGTTTTTTAACTTGGCTAGATTTTTAAAAAAAAAAACCTTCAAGCTTCTCACCTACATTTCGCAAAATTCACTATCATACAGACCATGTTTACTGATAGCTTTAGCTTCAGCATACAGGGTGAGAAGGATGGATTCCTATTACATTCACCAGAATTCTCTTCAGTTCAGATTGGATGGTTCAGTGGTTCTTTAGATACCATCATGATTCGTAACCCAGAACAGATTACCACCTGTTGGTAGTCAACCAGTTTCATTGCTCGCTTTCTTCCATAGCCAGGCCAAGAACAGCAGCCATGCAAGATTCTGTTCATGCCATCAGGGATCAGGGATCTTGGACACATTCCAACATCATGGCAAATGTGACATTGTACGTGATGTCATGCATTGAGCATGAGGAATGTCTATTCTCTCGCTGGTCTGAAGTTTCGAGCAATCTGTGTGAGATAGAACACAGGATATCACGCTTTACACCATTTATTCCTTATTGAAGGGGGCCATATGATTATTGTACTCTGACATCTCACCAGATCAGAGTAGTCTCACGTCTACATCCTCAAATACTACTTGAGATACACATAGACAGTCATGTCATGCACAAATATAATCTTCATCTCAGTCAGAAAGTCAGGCATCACCCTCAATCCCTTGCTTCATGGTTTAAGTTGGTTGTATGCTTGTCTCTTGCCTTGTGGGTTCCACCTCAGCGCCTGCCTGGAGAGAGGCCGTCCAAGAAACACCTGGCGATGCAACCTCCAGGCTGACACCACCAAGATGGGCTACACCTGGAACCAGCTAGAAAAAAATGGCCCAGGACAGAGGACTCTGGAGATCTGTAGTTGGCGGCCCATACCCTGATAGGAGTGACGGGCAGTGAATGAATGAATGAATGCTTGTCTCATATTTCAAGATCAGAGTTGTTTCATGAGGATTACAGCTCATGAGATTAGAGTCATTTCATGAGCATTACAGCTCATTAGATCATTCATTTCATGAGGATTACAGTGCATGAGATTAGAGTCATTTCATGAGGATTACAGCTCATTAGATCATTCATTTCATGAGGATTACAGCTCATTAGATCATTCATTTCATGAGGATTACAGCTCATTAGATCATTCATTTCATGAGGATTACAGCTCATTAGATCATTCATTTCATGAGGATTACAGCTCATTAGATCATTCATTTCATGAGATTTACAGCTCAACATTCTCAAGATTTTACCTGAGATTTAGTGTTGCGAGACAAACTTTGGACCTGGTAGTGAATGATTGACGTGAGAAACACAATTATAAAAGGTTTATATTTAGCTTTTTGTGTTCAGATATTTCTCTTATTCTTACATTTCTCCTTGATGGATTTTCAAATATGGAATGAATCATTATAAAGCTAAGCTTTATCATACTTGCTGGACATTTGGACATAGGGGTCACAGCCCATTGAGAATCTGAATTAGTGTTTGTTAAAGAGTTGCAGTTTATATTTTATAACTAATTAATGTGTTTTCTTTCAAATTAATTATTATGAAGCTGAAACAATTCAAACTGTATTTTGCATACACGACATTTTGATGTGGGCTTAAAGTCAATTCATTTTGAAACATTGATGTGATTATTGCCATGACATGCTATTATAAGTAATTATTAGTTTATTTTACCACAGCTCCATGAGTCTCGTGCCATTCAAGCCTTAACATTCTTGTAATAATTTAACCACAACTCATTAAGTCTTATTAAGTCCTGCCATTCTTGTCATTATTAGTTTATTTTACCGTTGCTCAATGTGTCTTGTGTAAAGACATGACTGTCTTTCTTGTAATTATTAGTTTATTTTACCATTGCTCAATGTGTCTTGAGTAAAGACATGCCCGTCCTTCTTGTAATTATTAGTTTATTTTACCATTGCTCAACATGTCTTGTGTAAAGACATGACTGTCTTTCTTGTAATTATTAGTTTATTTTACCATTGCTCAACATGTCTTGTGTAAAGACATGACTGTCTTTCTTGTAATTATTAGTTTATTTTACAATTGCTCAACATGTCTTGTGTAAAGACATGACTATCTTTCTTGTAATTATTAGTTTATTTTACCATTGCTCAATGTGTCTTGTGTAAAGACATGACTGTCTTTCTTGTAATTATTAGTTTATTTTACCGTTGCTCATTTTTACTGCAGCTCAATGAGTCTCATGTGATAACGGTATTGGCTTTCCCATAATTATTAATTATTTAACCATAGTTCAGTGAATCTGGTGTAATACAGGCACTGACATTTCATGTACTTATTAGTTTATTTTACCATTAGTCAGTGAGTTGAATATCAATCAGGCCTGGCTTTCTTGTAATTACTATTTAATATTAGTTTTAACCATAGCTTAATGAGTTTCATACCATGCAGGTTACAATTGTTTTGTAATTATCAATCTAATTTACCATAGCTCAGTGAGTCTCAAGTTAATATAGTGAAGGGTATAATTAATATGTTGACAGATAGAGCCATATATCTTCATCATTATTTTCATTACTTCAACAGTTTTTACCTTTTTTACCAGTCCTTTGGTCAAGCAACCTGGTTTCCTGGATATGCCTGGAAGATTAGCCACTGTCCACGATGTGGTCATCACTTAGGATGGTAATTATCATAGCTTTGTTTAAAGTCAGTGGTCAGCGTGTTTTCTAGAACTGAGCTTGGGTGAGTGGGAGTGACAAGGTTATGCGAGTAGTTTTAAACTTGTAGAATAAAAAGGTAAGGGTCATTATTGTGCAAAATGACTTAAAAAACTTAAAATAGGCATACTTGCATTTCATTGTTGTATGTACAGTGACTTTAAACAGGTCTAATAGGCATACTTGCATTTCATTGTTGTATGTACAGTGACTTTAAACGGGTCTAATAGATTCAGTTTTGGATTTAAACTCATGCTGAGATTTTTGGATTAAAACTTGTGCTGGGAAAGTAGGTGTTTTTCTTCTTTGTTGTTGTTGATGTTGTTGTTGTTGTTGTATAGGCTATACATGGCGGCCAGTATCATTGGTAGAGGAAGAACCCGGAAAGAACCACCGACCCACGAGAAGCTACTGGCAAGCTTTCTCACATAACTACATTAGCCGAATCTTAGACTCGAACCCATGCAGACAGTTGAGAAGGCAGTGATTCGTAATGGAGAGCACTTTAGACCACTCGGCCACTCTTGGCCCCTGTTCTTCTTTGTTTTGGTTCAGCTTTGTTACTTGTGATAAGTCAAAATAATTATATCCTTGATTTCACTTACAAGTGAAACTTCAGGCAAAGACTGGTTAGCAATAACTATATCCTAGACCTCATTTATTATACTTTCTTAAACTGCAATTAAGATAATTGGACCAAAATATCAGGGCTTGTATGATTGTATCTAATATTAAATGCATTTTTACTTTTGTTAGTAATGACAGCCAACTTGGATGTGATATTTGTATCTTTTGAGCAAAATTTGAAATGCTGCTTGTAAGGATGATTTCCGTAAAACGTTTTCAACTTCTGCTGGCAAGTTTTTATTAAATGAGAAGTCATTGACAATTTTTTTTAGTTTCATCGTTGTCATAATAACCATTTTGCATATATTTTAGCCTATAATCTTTACTTGTCATAGCAACCAGTATGTGACTTGTATATTCATTAGAATTTTTTAATTTCAAGCATGTCACAGAGTAACCAATGCATGACTTAGTTATGGTCTTTGTGTAATAGTAACCAATGTGTAACTTATATTAATCCATTGAAATTTTTGTTTTGTCATGTGTTAGTAACACATTTGTTAGTCCATTGAATAGTTAGTTTTATGGATGTCATAGTAACCACTGTCATTGTTTGTGTGTCACATTAGCCAATGTGTGACTGTTAACAATCATGCTCTATATGACATAGTAACCACTGTGTGATTCATATTAGTCGTTGTTTATGTGCAACACAAATTTGTAATGCTTACTTTTGTCTCTTATTTAGTGTTCAGATCATTTGCCATTTGCCAATCATTATGTTCTGTGATGGATATTATTGTGGAATGTTTAATAGGCAATTGATTAATGGGGTCAGACTATATATGTATTATATATATATATATATATATATATATATATATATATATATACATATATGTATAACTAAGAAGCTAAAGTAAGTACAAACAATAATGGACCTTTTGATATCCGATTATAATCACAATGCAGTCAAACTTGAGGACATTGTCAGTGTATAAGAATCAAGACAAATTGTTTTCTTGTTGGATAAAATCAACACGGTTAAGTCTTTCTGATAAACAGTACTGTAAGAGAATACTTTTGATATATACTCATTGAATCTTTTCAATAATTAATTTGTTGCAGGGAGTATGTACCAATGGATTCCAGCACTGCTGAAAATCCCAAATCATTCTTTGGTCTAATTCTGGAAAATCTTTTATTTGAGAGTGGTAAGACAAGTAATGCTGCTTTCTATCTACTGCATATATTTAGTAGCATCAAGAAGGATGTTTGTCTGTCTGTCCACCACAAGAGATCAGCACTGAATGCATTTTAGAGGATTTGTTGTGAATATTAGTCATCTTTTATAAAGTATGGCCTTTTATAAATTAATTATTTTGCTACTATTTTGGTGAACTCTTCAGCTTTGCAAGTATCTTAGAAAAAACATTTCATACAATTTTATTTAATACATGAAACACATTTTATACAATTTTATGTATAATAATAAACAAATTTTATACAATTTCTTTAATAATATTTAACTTGTTCTTTTCAATATTTTCTTTGATTCAATACTCAACCACTTTGATTCAATGTTGCAACCATCATCTGGCCCTTAACCACATAGTTATTATATTTTGTTCCTATGAAAGGATCTTTTTAAAAAATATTCACAGCTCTGATATTTTTCCATTAATGACATCATATACTTTGCAAGCTGACAGTTATATTGAATTGAGTTGACAGCATGCAAACTGACAGTTATATTGAATTGAGTTGACAGCATGCAAACTTACAGTTATATTGAAGTGTTTTGACAGCTACTTAGAACACTTTGTAGATGCTTTTGAAATGTTATGAAAATTACAGTTTCGTGTTTACTAAGTTGATACCACTAAAACACCTTTGTATTTATTAGTACTTTCACGACTGGACTATTGTAACTCAATTCTGTCTGGTTCATCTCAATACTTACTCCAGAAACTTCAAAAATTCAAAACACAGCTACTCGGATCATCTTTATAGAGTACCACAATCAGAGCACACCTTCCCATCTGTTCTGTACTCTACACTGGCTATCCATTCAATCCAGAATCAAACACAAAATTTGTTCACTGTACTACATTTAACTGACGGACCCCAGTACAGCATACCTAATGACCTCACCCATGTGTACATACCAGGAAGATACTTACGCTCCTATTCTGACTATCATATACTCATTATTCTCACTATGAAAATGAAGTCATGGACAACATTGTTTTGCATATCAGGGCCCAGCAACGTGGAATGAATTGCCCAGTGAAATCAGACACAAAGACACTGATCCCTTTCAAGAATGCTCTTAAAACTCACCTTTTTTTTTATGCTACAAAAACAAACTTAAAGATCTAATAATGTTTCCTACCTGAAATATTTTCAGCATTTTTTAAAAATTTTTCTAATTTCATCGTGTTTGTTTTTGTTTTTTGTTGTCATATCATTATAGATGTTGTAAAGCACTTAGAGCTTCTAAAGATTAGGCGCTGTACAAAGTCCTCATTATTATTATTAACCCTTAAACTGCTGGTCGCGACAATAGTTGCGCAGTCGATCGATGTCTCGTAGCACTTGTCACAACTTAAGTCGATTTCGAGGTAACCAATAATGTACACATCCTATTACTTCAACTAGCAATAATTGCTTGTAAAACTATATTTGTTTGGTTTAAAAAGGCCTGGAAAAAGCATTCTGCAGTACCTTACTATACATTTAATGATGAAGTTTTACAAATACTCACTTTTAAAAACATGGTACTTGTGCAAAATTAAAATGGCCGATGCTGAATACAAAGGTGATTTCTTGCAACAGAATACTTGCTTTTGATAGTGATGATAATAATGATTTTGAAGAATTTGAGAAAAATGACATTATTGGAGCAAGCGAGGTATTGATGGAAATGCCCATGAATGATTTTGAACCAGGAATTTATGTGGAATTGGAGTGGGATGTACATGCTTGCTTGACGTGAAAAGATGGCACGCCTCTCAACCCCCATTCACTGGTAAATCAAAATTAAACTTCAAGATAGTGAATAATGAACCTACGGACTATTGAAGACTTTTTATTAGATGACGAGTTATTGCATCTGATAGTAGATCAAACAAATCGTAATGCAGATCAGAGAGTTCATGGGGCAGACTTGAAGGAAAACAGTCGCATGAAGAAATGGCGGCCTGTCACACCTGAGCATCTAATACGTTTTCGCATCGATTAAAACAATGGGTTTGGTACATATGTCTGTTCTCGATTCCTAATGGGCTACTGATGATGTGATATCAACTGCATACTTCAGCAAAAAAAAATAAGTATGGGATAGATTTCAAGTTATTCCAAGCAATTTCCACCTGTCAGACAATGAGAACAATTAAGGTGACTCTTTACACAAAATCGGTTCATTGCTTGAAAAAAATAAAGCCTTTGCTGAGATTTAATCACCAGATATATGAACCTCGGTTTGATGATATGAGAATAAATAACAGATGAAAATTTTTCATGAACATTAATTACTGACTGGGGGGTTTAAACTTACCTCTGACATTCATGGAGTGGATTTTTGCAAAACTGTCACCCTTCCTTTACCTGTGATTTTCACAATTTATAAATATATTGTGACAGACACGTGCATGGTTGGACTACTAAAGAATATAACATTTCTTAGATATATTTGAACTTTTCCATCAAAAACAAACAAAAATATTGATGAAATACAATTATAACTTGTCATTTTACCTGTATTTACACCTGTGCATGCAAATATGTTAAACTTACACATGTGTATTGATGCTAATCTTAAAGTTTAGACACGCACCATCATTTTTCATATAGGGTTTGTCTATCAATTGTGTATATTTAATGAAATACATGCAATTTAAAGACTGCAGTTTTCTTTTTTTCTGCCCTGAAACAATTCAGTACTGAGGGTCCTTGTACTGCAAAACAAGACATTAGTTTGTTAGTAATCTCAAAGAACTCTTTGCAGCTGGAACTCTCCATGATCTTAGTACTGTAGTGGGATAATTTGGCTAAATGGACTCTGTTTGTGACATTCTTCTTAGTGACTTACATAACAGTAACTTTTGTAACAAAATACAAGTTAATAAAAAAAGTGCCCTTTTTCAAATAGGAAGAGACTGGTTACCATCTATACCCACTTATAAGTTAGCTCAATGCAGGTTCTTAAAATTAATCAGCAGAACAAATACAATGGACCCTGATATGTTGGTGTATAATGCTGTATGTTGATCTGTATGTTGTTGTGGTTGGATTGACATATAAGTGAGTATATACAGTAAATATCAGTAACATGTGATTGATGCATGGTAGAAAAGACATATAAGTAGTTATATACAGTAAATGTCAGTGATTGATGCATGGTAGAAAAGTCATAAATTGGAAATATCTTGGGTGAAATATAGACTGATTTAAATCAAATAATCTACTAGTAAGATGTAATGTTATTTCTTTTTTTTCAGAGGCAGACAATTTAATTTTAATACCAAAGTCATACAGAAGCTGACACTGAAGATCAATTTCTTGCTTGGGATTGGAGTTTGTTACCTGGAATATGTTTTTGCAATGCTCATTAAAAAAATTGCAATGTTCATTAAAAGTTTTTGCAGTGTTCATAAAAAGTTTTTAAATGCTCATTAAAAGCCTTTGCAATGCTCATAAAAAGCATATGCAATGCTCATTAAAAGCTTTTGCAATGCTCATTAAAAGTTTTGCAGTGCTCATTAAAAGCCTTTGCAATGTTAATTTAAAGTTTTTGCAATGTTAATTAAGTTTTTGCTATGTTAATTAAGAGTTTTTGCAATGTTAATTAAAAGTTATTGTCTGTAATTACAATATTGTATATAGTTACATATGATTTGGTTCCAAAGGCAAATTTCATAGATCCAGATCTGCCATCCCATAATGCATCAGCAGATCTGGATCTGTCCAGTTTGTTTGGAATAATCAGAAATCTGCCAGGGCATTATGTAATGCCAAATAAGGATCTGTGCTGTACCCAGCTTGTACATGGGCATTCACGGCAAGCTGCACTTTTTATTACTATTTATTTGCTCTTTATGTTTTTTTAAACTATTATTTATAAGTATATTTGTTGAAACAAAATTCAAAACTTATGTAATGTAGTTCTGGAATGCTATGAATTCATATATCATTTATGGATTCCAGGTTTCATAGTTTTCCAAAGAGGACAAAATAATCAGCATTTAAATCTGTGGACTGAAAAGGGTTTCATTATAAACAGAAAGATGCTTGTTTAGTTAATCTTGAAATGTTTGGTTTGTTAATAAAATGTGGTAGCCCCACAAAACATGTAGGAGTTAATGCCATGTATGAAGAGAATATGCATATTTAAATAATGACATTTTCAGAGTAAAAGATTTGAATCTGAATCCAACAGACGCATGGTTTTGTTGAGATGCTGTATATGTTGCAAGCTTTTTCTTGTTTTGTTTTAATATAAAGGAGGCAGTAATGTTGTAGAGGTATAAATTTTAAGCAGCTAAAATTTGTTGAAAACCAATGTATTTATAACATTTTAAAAATCTTCTGTGATAATGTAATACTCTGGGGTAATATAATAGTGTTGTAATATTATGTGGTAATGTAATACTATGTCATAATGTAATACAGTGTGGTAATGTAATACTATGTCATATGTAATACAGTGTGGTATTATGTTTGTCTAAGCTACTGACATGTTTTATGATTGAATTCTGTCCCTTATCTCTCTGTCTGTCTCTTTATACCTGTGGCTATCCATATTGAGTGTTTATTTCTATGATTTCAGATGTATGTATTCAAAACTTCTGCTAATTTAGTTTTGTAGTATTTCATGCAAAAATGCGTTTTTTATAGACAAGTTTAAGTTTGATTTTGAAAAACAATTGTATCTGTTTCAATGCTGAAAATTAGGAAGTTATGAGCCAGACATGAATGTTCACTTGTATGCTTTAAAGCTTTTATTGACTTATAAAGAAGAGAATTGTTTTTGAAAATTATGTATTTTGTGAACAAAATTAAGAGCATCCATCGTTTTCCACACAAAACTTAATTGAAATTAAGTATTTTTAAAAAAATTGGCATCTTATTTGGCAAGAATCTTCATGTCTGTTCCATTTAAACATACATGTTACGCAGGGAAGGCAGTATTTTTAAACATATGTCAGGGTTATTGAATAATACAGAATTCATATTAAAATGATCAGAGAATAATAAATTGCCTCTATAGGTGAGTATCCCACACTAAAAGCACCTTACCTGGGTCCCATGTATGCTTAACGGAACACTCCAAAATATGTTAGAATTTTACCTCGTTGATTTTTTTTAGTAGTTTTTTTCACTTCTGTGAATAAGTACATCAGTAGCGTCTTGAAGGTACACAAAAAACTGAGTAACAACACTAAATTAAACTTTGAGACCTCCAGACAAGGATGTCGACTTTTAATGTGAGAGCTGGTGTCTTTAACTGGGGTAGAGGCAGTTGTATTTGTCTTACGTGTCAATAACTGACAGATTTAAATTATTTCTCCTGTTTAGCTATACTGCTTAGAGATGCCTTGTTTATTGTTACACAGTAATGTTGCGGATGTGATATTGGATTTAATTCGTCCTTTTGTCTGTGCAAGCACATATTCAATGCATGTGTTTGTGCATCTGTCTTACGATCATTTATGAATGTGTTCATTCATCTGTCTCATTTTCTTCCATCTGTCCTATACAGATTCATGTATTAATTTAGTTATGGAGATGTACCTTCCAGGATTTTTTGAAAGTTGGTTTTAAAACATTATGTATGAGCTTGAACTCCACCAACATGTGCATTGGTATGGTGTGTATTGGCATGGTGAAATGCATGGGTGAATGTACCTATATTACTCAGCCTTGCATGGTCACCATGACCCACATTTTTGGATTTATTCAAAATTGCTTCAAAATTGAGTCCATATTTCCTGTCCAGGCTGTAACTTCCATATCACTAAACTTGTTGTCATCCAACTTCACTCCTTGTGCATCATAGAATGAACATATGTGACTGTAGCACACTTTCTAGATTATAACTTTAAATAGGCTTAATTTGGTTTTCAGTCTGCAATTCAAATTCAGTTGTAACCTATAGTCACAGAACTTAAATTGAAGGTACAACTTTGGAACATGCTACCATAAGTAGAATGAAAATTGCTGTCATGGAAATGCAGGTAAACATCAGCTTTGTTATCTTATATCAGCTATATATATGATCTCTTACTGATCTAGTTTGCTTTATGAAATGACAAAAAATTATAAGTTTGTTTTGCTCAAAATTCAGTTTTGCTCTATTCCTGCCATTTTGGACTTTAGATTATTTGAAATGTAGTAGCTGATTTGACAAGATAAAATACTCAGTTATCAGCCTGTCATCAAAATGGTTAGCAAAACCTAATGGTGAATCATGAAATTTTATCCAGTTCTGAATTTATCTGGCATTTTCAAGTATGTTTCTTCTGCTAAGCCCATCTTTTCAGTTGCTGCAAATCAAACAGTAACTGTAGAAAGTTTTTTTCTTCCACTGTTACTAACAGAAAGATATATTTGTTGTCATTGTCTTGTTGGTTTTCATTGGCTTCCTTAGTTTGCTCTGCATATAACTTGAATCAAAGATGTAGAATTACAAAATAAGTTTCTTTTTCTTGTATGTTTAAAAATTTAAGTGGAAGCATTAACTTTACTAAATTAAATAGGATGGTATGGAAGAAGAATATTCTTATGTATATGTACTTTTTCTTTGTACTAGTTTGAAAATAATATTTGATGTTGTATAATTATGTAATAATAAAATAATATTGTGTCAGTTATTATTTGTGTACATTAATTTAATTGAATCGCTTTAAGACAATACAATTCAATTCAAAACTTCTCAGTGTAGCGCTTTGTTTTCTTTCGGTGAGTCACTCATTAAATATTGCACTATCCTTCAAAGAGAAAAGAGAGTATATATATCCAAGTCATTAAACCAAAGCCTAATTGGTATTTTAGGTACAAATTCAAAATCTTGTGTACAAGGAATTTCTTAATAAAATTTGTAAATGTCTAATACAGTATAATCTTTGGAATATTTTGATCACTGAGATTTTATGCATTTATATATTTGATGAGTCTATGCAATAAAATTACTGTTATTTTATGATTTATTGTCACAGTTTTTCATTATATTTGCATAATAAATCCAGAAGATCTCTTGCATCTATAAAACAAGTATAGAATGTTTTTATATCTTGGGAACCAGTCCTTATTGATTATGAGATGTGCTATTCAAGGAAAGCTTTCTCACATACCCGCATTGACTGATCCCAGGACTGTAACCAACATAGACAGAGTTGATATGTCAATTAGCAATGCTGCAATTAGCCATGCTGCAATTAGCAATGCTGCAAATTCATTAAGGATGGTGAGAGGGAGTGGCAACATTGATCAGCAATGTAGAAAATAATAAGTATATACTACAATGTTTTGTTGATTTTGTTTCATAAAATTGTTTTTAGCCATTTTTGTTGACCCCTTGTGGCCTAAGGTACTAGTCTTTACAGGTCATTGACCTCTCACCTCTGTCCATTTGGGTTTGACTCAGCTTAGCCAATGAGAAAGCTAGCCAGTAGTTTCCTATAGGTCATTCGTTGTTTTCGAAGATTTTTTCTCAACCAAATATACTGACCACCATTTATCACCTTTCATGCATTGAAAAATAGCATTAAACCCATAAAACTGCTGTTTTTGGCTTACATTGTATTACACTGGACTGCTGTTTTGGATTACATTAATTACACTGGACTGCTGTTTTGGATTACATTAATTACACTGGACTGCTGTTTAGCATTACATTATATTACACTGGACTGCTTTTTTGGATTACATTATATACACTGGACTGCTTTTTTGGATAATATTATATACACTGGACTGCTGTTTTGGATTACATTAATTACACTGGACTGCTGTTTTGGATTACATTAATTACACTGGACTGCTGTTTTGGATTACATTATATTACACTGGACTGCTGTTTAGCATTACATTATATTACACTGGACTGCTTTTTTGGATAACATTATATACACTGGACTGCTTTTTTGGATAATATTATATACACTGGACTGCTGTTTTGGATTACATTATATTACACTGGACTGCTGTTTGGGATTACATTTTATTACACTGGACTGCTGTTTTGGATAATATATTACACTGGAATGCTGTTTAGCATTACATTATATTACACTGGACTGCTTTTTTGGATAACATACACTGGACTGCTGTTTTGGATAACATATTACACAAGTTGTTTTGGATAACATTACACAGGACTGTTGTTTTGGATAACATATACACTGGACTGCTGTTTTGGAATGCATTATATTACACAGGACTGCTGTTTTGGATAACATATATACTGCACCGCTGTTTTGGATTACATTATAAAAAGGTATAAGCATAATTATGGCTATTTTAAGTCGCAAAAGGTATAATTTGGGTGTAACAAGTTTTATTTGTGTATTACATTCCAGAATTACATCATGTCTGGAAAAGATACATTTAATTTTTCCACTAGCCTGATTCTACACTGATCACAAAGGGCTAAATTAATATGGATTAGAACCAGACTACCGACACAAAATATGCTGAAAAATAATTTATCTTCAGAACTCAGTTTAACTAGTTAAATTAATAACCCCTCGAGGTCTTCGTCATTTTTGTCTGAAATGTGAGTAGGTAACACATGGCTATTTCTGAATACATGCTAATATTTCAACTTGCAAGAGATTTCCAGTTAACTTAATGCCTAGTTGTATTAGAAGTGTTGTTTCATTGGCTGTTTTGCTCGTGCATGAACAGAAGGGTAAAATGTTTATTTATTTATTTATTTATTTATTTATTTTTGTTTGTTATTTCTTTTTTAACAAACCCATCATTTGTGCACCCAGACTACTATTTATTCCAAATGCCCACCTTATCCTACTTTTTTCAAAGTTTTGCATGTCTGCATGCAGTTTCAACTGGTCTGCCTTAAATCTGAAGCCAAATGGTGTAAAATCCAGGCACAAAATTGGATTCCAACAATGTGCAAATGTTTGGTGGAAGGAAAAAAAATCAGGTCCAAAACTTTAAGTTATTACCTTTATGTTTTGTAGTGTAGTTAGAAAGTCTAGATTATTCTGTATCATTGCAGAGCTGAAACTGTCTACCTTTCTACATTAGCTGAAACTGTCTACCTTTCTACATTAGCTGAAACTGTCTACCTTTCTACATTAGCTGAAACTGTCTACCTTTCTACATTAGCTGCAACTGTCTACCTTTCTACATTAAGCTGAAACTGTCTACCTTTCTACATTAGCTGAAACTGTCTACCTTTCTACATTAGCTGAAACTGTCTACCTTTCTACATTAGCTGAAACTGTCTACCTTTCAACATTAGCTGCAACTGTCTACCTTTCTACATTACCATCCACCTGAATGTATCTGAAATGACCCTGATGCTTCAGAGGTCAGAAGTAGGCTACAACTGCCTGATGAGCAAATGAGGCACCAGGGGTTATTGAGTTAACATAATTTTTGCTGAATGACAACTGGAATTCTGCAATGAACATGATCATGTGCTCAAAGGCTGTAGTTGTTTACTCTCATATTCCTTTATAGTTTGTAAAGTTTTGTTTTGTTCTTATTTTCTGATATGACTTGTTTTGCAGTTACACAAGATCATTCGGCTCTAACAGTTCCATCTGATAACATCCATAACTCGGTGCCATAAAGCATTTTGCTAACCATTTGGGCCATTTTCTTTAAAATCATAGACTGGTATCCTACCTAACTAGCTTAACAGTATAATGAATCTGAAACAAAGTTCATGTTTGAAGAAATGCATTCATGTTTTCTTGGAAATGGGTCATATACAGTTGCTATAAATAGCAAATAAGGAAAGTACTCCTGCTATCTATATGCAGAAGTCTCCTTTTGAAGAATATTCTTAAACAGATGATAATAAAAATGACAA
This sequence comes from Unio pictorum, assembly GCA_030141615.1. Taxonomy (NCBI): domain Eukaryota; kingdom Metazoa; phylum Mollusca; class Bivalvia; order Unionida; family Unionidae; genus Unio; species Unio pictorum. Next base: position 11,618,131 of record JARLTB010000291.1, read on the forward strand.
AAACAATATTTTATTACATTATTATGTTTAAAATTATGTAAAGAAATGAGTGTAATCTATGCACAAGCTTGCAAAAACATAATTTGGTGAAAAAAGTACAATGATAATGCCCAAATTGTAATGGCGGGATGTATGCACCTATATTAGACATAAAAAAATACACAAGAAAATAATAAAAGATCTTGATGGTTGATTTTATACTAAATTGAGCCAAGCTTTCTTACAACATTATGTCCATCAAATCAGAATTTTTCTAAACATGCTTTGTTCGCTAAAATAACCATGTCCTAAACATTAGACATGGTCATCTTTGCTGACAAGGAAATGGAGGCAGATCACTGTAATTTGACTTGATAATGGCAGATTGAATGCATCTAGAAATGTATAGATCCATGATATGAGTGACTACAATAATGTGTTTGAGCCTCCTGAATAAAGACTAAATGTGGGAGAAGGTGGAGGATTTACAATCTCTGTTTTACACTGCTGATCATAGGTGTTTGACAAATAGATTATTGACTTGAATTGCAAAAAAACTGTCCCAGGTGTTTACCATCATCATTTATTAAAAAATAAGATGATAACATCCATTCCTCAAATGCCTCAGTACAGGAGGTAATCTTGATATTGAACGTTTATATCTTTTGAGATCTGCATGTATCCTAGACAAGCAAGTTGTCCTCGGCCATTTCTATTCTTACACAACTGGTGGTGATTTGCCTCCAGTCATGTCAAAACAAGGCAGAGAATAAACTGGTTGTCTACATCTACCCAAATTTTGTCTGCCTTGGATGTTTGTCTACATTTACCCAAATTTTGTCTGCCTTGGATGTTTGTCTACATTTACCCAAATTTTGTCTGCCTTGGATGTTTGTCTACATTTACCCAAATTTTGTCTGCCTTGGATGTTTGTCTACATTTACCCAAATTTTGTCTGCCTTGGATGTTTGTCTACATTTACCCAAGTCTGCCATTTACATCTACATCTATCCAAGTATTGGCTGTTTTTTATGTTGACAAGATCGTTGTTATCTGCCTCTGATGTTGTCCATATCTACCCATGTGTGTTCTGTCCTTGATGTTGTCTACACTTTCTCTGTTGTCTGCCATTGATATTGTCTACATCTGACCATGTAGTGTCTGATGTTTTTTTTACACCTACCCAAGTGTTGTCTGCATTTGATATTGTCCACATCATCCCAAATGTTCTCTGCATTTGATTTCTACATCTACCCAAGTGTTGCCTGATTTTCATGTAGTCTGCATCTACTCAGGTATTGTAGACCTTTGATGTTTACATCTTTCTATGTGTTAAAAGGCATTTGATGTTTACATCTATCCAAGTGTTGTAGGCCTTTGATGTTTACCTCTGAGTGTTGTAGGCCTATGATGTTTACCTGTATCCAAGTGTTGTATACCTTTGATGTTTACCTGTATCCAAATATTGTAGGCCTTTGATGATTACCTGTATCCAAATGTTGTAGGCCTTTGATGTTAACATCTATCCATGTTTTGTATGCCTTTGATGTTTACATCTATCCATGTTTTGTATGTCTTTGATGTTTACATCTCTCCATGTTTTGTATGCCTTTGATGTTTACACTAGTAGGAGATACAAAATTGGAGATGATCTTTTTTTGTTTTATGGCTTCGCCACCTTAACTTTTGTCAGCTCCATTGCACTTTTATGTATTCATATTTTTGTTATAATTGATTTTTCAAGTGTACAACCCATAAAGACATTTATATATTGTTCATAGAGTGTACAGTGATGGGTCTTGGAATACCAGACACTCCTTTTCACACTTATAAAACTGATAATGTTAAAGAGGGGACAGACCATTTGAAAATCATACTTCACATGTAAAACTAGACAAATGGGCACTCAAAGGATACACCTGAAATGAAAAGCTTTATGGAATTTTCCATCTAGGACCTTGTTTTCATTTAGTTCACTCATTACCTACATGTGATTATGTTTATACAGGAGTGTTCATTCATTCATTACTTGCAAGTGTTTATGGTAATACTCAAGTGTTCACAGTAATACTCGAGTGTTCACAGTAATACTTTATAATCAACTAAAGACTCTTCATGAAAATGCCACCTTGTTAATAAAAGAATCAAATTAAACAAAACTTTGGTAATGAGAAGTGGGTTTTTTTTATATTGGGGGTGGGGAACCTCAACCAGTTCCATGAACAGGAAATTTGTTAAGACAAATTTTTTATGCTGGGGGTTTAATTTTTTAAAATTTAATTTAATTTAAAATTGGTCACTTTAACTTACTTTTACTGTGGCAGTTCCAGATGAAGTCAAGTAATACCCTAATCAAAATACATGAAGATACCAATCATATCACAAAATTAACACTTGAAGCTAATATGTAATTAGGTAACTGTGACCTACTTTTTATATGGGTGGTTCAAATTGATTTAAGCAACATCCTGATAAATGTCCCTTAAGATATAAAAAAAAGCTGTGGATAGGGACAAAAAACCAAATTTTAAACTCTTGGGATAACCATTAAATAAGGGTAAACTGCAAAGGTAATAGATACATGAGTAGATGTCACTTTGTAACAGTAGGAGGCTATGAATAAACAAAAAAATTTAATAATAATGAGGACTTTGTATAGTGCCTAATCTTTAGAAGCTCTAAGCACTTTACAACATCAATAATGATATGAATACAAAATAAACCCCGCAAAAACACACCATGAAATTGGAAAAGAATGCAGAAAATAATTAAGGTAGGAAACATATTTATGTCTTTAAGTTTGTTCTTGCAGTCGAAATAGGTAAGTTTTAAAAGCACTCTTGAAAGGGACCACTGTGTCTTTGTCTAATTTCAATGGGCAATTCATTCCACATTGCTGGGCCCTGGTATGCAAAAGAACGTCCATATGACTTTGTTTTCATAGTGGGAATAATGAGTATATGATTGTTTGAAGAGGAGTGTAAGTATTTTGCTGCTGTATACACATGGGTGAGGCCAAATAGGTTTGCTGGACTGGAATCCGTCAGTGAAATGTACAACAAAGATGTTAAATGAAATATTTGAGTGCATGTTTAGGTTGTTCATTCTTTCATTCTGTAACTATGAGCATAGTTAGGGGAGCCGTGGTAGATCAATTGGTGAAGCATTGAGCTTGTAAATTAAATGTCACAAGTGTAATACCTGCCAATGCCAGCCTGGATCAGCCACCTTGTTTTGTCTTTGGGAAAGGCAATTATGTTTAATTTCCTTGGCATAATATAAAAAATGATGTGCTGAATCATTTTAGAAAGCAAAAGCCCCGAAAGCATGTAAGGATAGTCTCAAAGAATATTGTGGACCATCTCAAAGCACATTTAGAATGGCCTCAGAGCATATTTAGGATAGCCAGAAAGCATATAAGGATACTCTCAAAGCACATTTAGGATAGCCAAAAAGCATATAAGGATACTCTCAAAGCACATTTAGGATAGCCAGAAAGCATATAAGGATACTCTCAAAGCACATTTAGGATAGCCAGAAAGCATATAAGGATACTCTCAAAGAATATTGTGGACAGTCTCAAAGGATATTTAGGATATTCTCTAAGCATTTTTATGATAGTCTTGAGACATATTTTAGTCCACACTCAAAGTATATTGAGGATACTCAAAGCACATTTAGGATACTCAAACTCATTTACAATAGTCTCGAGGCATATTTTAGCCCATTCTCAAAGCACATTTACAAGTCTCGAAGTACATTTAGGATAGTTACAAAGCTTATTTAGGATTTTCTCAGACTATTTTGAATAGTAAAATCATATTTAGGATAGTCTCAAAGCACATTTAGGATAGTCTCGAGGCATATTTTAGCCCATTCTTAAAGCTCATTTATGATAGTCTTGAGGCATATTTTAGCCCATTCTCAAAGCTCATTTACGATAGTCTTGTGGCATATTTTAGCCCATTCTCAAAGCACATTTACAAGTCTCAAAGTACAGTTAGGATAGTTACAAAGCTTATTAAGGATTTTCTCAGACTAGATTAGTAAAAACATAATTTAGGATATTCTCAAAGCACATTTAGGATAGTCTCAAGGCATATTTTAGCCCATTCTCAAAGTATATTTAGGATACTCAAACCACATTTAGGATACTCTCAAAGCACATTTACGATAATCTCTAGGTATATATTAGCCCATTCTCAAAGCTCATTTACGATAGTCTCGAGGCATATTTTAGCCCATTCTCAAAGCACATTTACAAGTCACGAAGTACATTTAGGATAGTTACAAAGCTTATATAGGATTTTCTCCGACTGTTTTGGATAGTAAAATCATATTTAGGATATGCTCAAAGCACATTTAGGATATTCTCAAAGCACATTTAGGATATTCTCAAAGCACATTTAGGATAGTTGCAAAGCACATTTAGGATATTCTCAAAGCACATTTAGGATAGTTGCAAAGCATACTTAAGATTTTCTGAGCATAATTAGGATAGTAAAAACATATTTAAGATAATATACTCAAAGCATATTTATGACATTCTCAAGTATATTTTGGAAAGTATCAAATAATATTTGGGATATTCTACAAACATATTTATGATAGTCTTGAAGCATAAATTGGGATAGTCTCAAATTACTAAAGCAATAATTATTATTCTGATCTTACCATTACATTTTTTTATATAAAAAGTACAGATCCTTAAAAAATAAATCAAAATGAAAGGAAATATTACAAAAAAGCCAGGTCACATTTACTACTAAAACAGTCAGTGCTCATAAACGCCCTATGATCTTGGCTTGCCTTATTCTTACATGGGCCACTTGCTTGAAGGCCATGAATATTTGGTATAATACAAACCTCTTCAGATCAAGCATAATGTTCCATGAGGCAAAATGCTTCTTCTTGGCTTTTGGGTAAGAACGGCATACAGTCATCAGGAGTACTGCAAATTTGTCCAGTGTTGTTTTAAAATGTGTAAAGTTAGAAGTACATGTAGCATGAAGAATGTGTGGTAGATAGTGAAAGTGTACTATAACATCCAGCAGAATCCAAACTGATACTGATAACCAAATATGGTCAAACAAGTAATGAGGCTAACACTTAAAAAGACACACACATGCATACAAACACAGAGAGATAAAAGGGAATCTCAAATTCTTTCCCAATAAATAACATCAGCCATATTTTTAAGACATTTAATATCAACATTCAAAGAAGATGACAAGTTGTGACATAAAAGAAAGCATTGATACAGTGTACACTTACTGTAATTATTCTAATTGAAGCCCCGAAGGTAGTGCAATTTACAAAAGAGGTGAATGGCGCTTCATATCATAAATCACTTTCTAACTGAAAATGTTTGTAAATTAAGCATTTTTGAATTTTCTCAAAGTTATTGGATTACATGTGTACTGAATTAATTGTTTTGACATACTATAATGAATATATACATATCTAAAGCCTTGATAAGGTAAGAATTTCTTTTTTTCTGTGGAAAATGGGGGGGGGCACATTTATTAGAAAGGGGCTTCTACGATAATTATTACATATTCTGAAAAATGTGAGGCTTTTTAATCACAGTTTTGCAGCTGCAGAAGTAACTCTTAAACTAGTTATTCACAAAAATCAATTTTTACTTCAGAAAAATGTATAACAGAATTTCAAACAGTATTGTTCTAAAAAATTAACTGAAAACATGACAAATTTCTACCTCAAATATATGCAACTCATTATTGACTGGCATTTCTGGTCTAGTCAGAAGGTAACAGTTGTATTTAGACTGTAACCTGAATGAAGTCAAAACCGCTGTAATAGAGCCATTGGTTACTGTTGCGTACAATTTTGTGAGAGAAGAAAAAAAAACTTTGTAGGCCTTTTTAAAGACTAGTTTATAAAAACAAAGTAAATATGACATAAACACAAATATTTCCCTTCTAAATATGAATACAGTAATATCTGAACAAGAATTTTAACAATAACTAAGATGGGCTTTGGCCATACAAAACTACTGATCAATAATATAAGTAACATGTAACACTAACACAACAGTTACTGTAAATACTTTTTTATATAAACTGCACAGACCAAGACCTATTGTTGCATAATGCGCTGGCAGATCTGGGTCTGTAAAGGAGTAATGAGTAGACAAAAACAGCACGGACCTAATCTATGGGTGCATTAGGCTAAGGTATATTTGTTGTCTGCAGTTTGACTCGTCTTTTAAGTCAGTGTATTTAAATCTAGGTAAGGCATTTTTGTGATAACCCCAAAAATGGTTTACATAAATTTCTGTGATATAGGTACAGTTATGCTCGAAAACAATAACACTTTCATTTTTGAGAATTTAATTTAAATACAAATAATGCTGATCTCACGTGTTTACAATGAGCTGCTTCATTGATATTCCAGTTTGGTCCTACAATTTTCTTGGCCCCATTGATACCTTCTAAACAAAAGAAAAGACTGAATGGATATAGAAAAGTCATAAAGTTGTCTATGATATCTAAATAATGCATTTCCTGTATTCAATCCTTGTCCTGATTTAGAACCAATTTAAAATCCAGGAATTATAATATATAATTAAAAAAAAAAAACTGACCATTATTATGGCCTAGTGGTTAGAGCATCTGTCTCGGATTTGAGATGTCACAAGGTGCTCAGCATTAAGAGGTATATATGTTAGGACTGGTCGGCCTGGTGTCAAATGTGATTGGACATGATGTACCAGTGATTGATTTCACTATAAACAACCATGCTACAGACGTAGATTTCACTGCAAAATTGTTAGATCTACATTAAAATCCAAATCACACAAAACCACACTCACACTCGCACACAAATCCAACTTAGGATTGATCAATCACTGTTCTTAAGTCAAGACTTACAACAGCTTGGTGCAAAATGGTTCCATCAAGTACAGTCACTTGATAACAAGTTTCACTCCTACCTTCAGTGAAATCACATCATTAATATTGTACTAATTGAACAATACAAAAATTGAGTTTGACATAGGTGATCGTCTCATAAATCAAATGTTGCTTGGTTTTGAAAAAAAAGTAATTTTGTTTGGTGATATATCAACAGATAGTCTAGTTTACAACTACTGTGACTTCTGATTCCTCTGTATACTATTTAATTTCACTCCGGGCAACCATACTACTCAACAATACAAAAAGTAGCGACATAATACACGTTTTTGCATACACATTATGGCTGCTGAAACCAGTTGGGATGATCTTTTGCATGTTGGAAATTTGTTAAATAAATGTTATTTATCCAAAATCACGAACAACTTCATTAGAAAAATCACATTATTAACAATTATTATCAACATGATTGTAAAGGAGGATTTAGTCACTATTATGCCCAGTTCCATACCCCCCCCCAGTTTTATCAATGTATAAGCAGATTTTGGAGATCTCTTGATAACTCATGCACTCACTTATAGTACAGCCTGTTTGCGACCCCGTGCACGAATTATCAAGGGAGAGATGTATTGCCCGATTGCTGATTGTCAATTACATACATAGCAGGTATATTGCATGATTGTTGGTTGTCAATTACACAACAAGCATATATATTATCTGATTGCTGGTTGTCAATTACATAACAAGCATATATATTATCTGATTGCTGGTTGTCAATTTCATGCACAGCAAACTTATGAAGACTGTTGGCATGTCTCATAAAATCGAGATAAGCAAGATTTGTCTGCCACATAGGTGAGAAATCTGTCTTACACAATGTATTGCTGAAATCTGTCTTACACATAGCATTGCTGATGAGACAATAGCGAATTATCATCATCAAAATGAAGCTTGTGTATACATAAAGATATTTATAAAATGTTCAGGGTTCTAGTGCCATTCATAAAAAAAATTAATTTGTTTCAGCAAATTTTTTATAATGGAATAGGTAGCATTTTCTTGTTCAACATACTAACTGAAAAGGAGCAATATATGATAAAAAAAATTTCACACTGGTATTTTTTCATTTTGAAATTACATCTTGAACCAAAAGCTTGCTTCGTTATAAATAATATGTAACATATTTTTTTTAAAATTCAAATTTTTATAATTTAAAACCAAAAAAAACACAAAAGATTTAATGAAAAATATAAACAAAAAACTGGAAAACTTATGTTTTACTGTATTACCTGGTCTAAGATCTTACACACTTGAACACTATTGCTTCTGTACTACCTAATATTTATGTCTTATACGTATCATTTTGTCTTTTTATGGTTTAACACCATTTTTCAGCACAATATAGGCTATACATGGTGGCCAGTATTATTGGTGGAGGAAGAACCCGGGAAAACGCCCAGAAAGAACCACCGACTCACGAGAAGCTACTGGCAAGCTTTCTCACATAACTACATTAGCCAAATCTTAGACTCGAACCCACGCAGACAGAGGTGAGATGGCAGTGATCCATAACGGACAGCGCTTTAGACCACTCGGGGCCCCTCTTATATATAAAACACAGAAATAGTATTGTTTTCTGTACATTATTACTTCATAATTACAAACCCTTTTAACAAAATGCACAAGCACTATATATATCCATTTAAAACACAGAAAAATTTGACCAACACCGACAAAAAAAGTAAAAAGCATGATTGCGATTAAGAACAAGAGGCACATGATGGCCCAATATTGTTTATCTGGGTAGTTGATTTATACAGATTGTGAGGGTTAATTTGCACACATATTGAAAATGGAGAGGGAAAAGAAAAAGCTGTAGCAAATTGTTGCCACATTGTCGATTAATATCAGTGTCGTTAATTGTTTCGTTTATTATATCCATATAATTAGTGTCATTATAAGAATTCATTTGTACGACCAGTATTGTCTTCTGGATATCTCCCAGCCTTCTTTAACTACACACTGATCCATAATTTAAAACTGTTCGCCCCCACAAAGTATCTACACTTACTTGACATCCAAAGAATACTTCATATTTGCAGTCAACATTGATTTTTAAATTGGAACTTATTGCTCCACTAGCCATAAACTGAAAACTATTAATATCCCGATCTCAGAAATCTGCAAACAAATAAGGCATGAAACTCCTGACAAAAAGCTGCAGGGTTTGATTCTAACTATCAGATTGTTATGGAGTTTTCCATCGAATTTCTTGGCACTTTTTAATGTCATTGCTTTTTTTTCTCTTAGCAATTAATTTTGGAAGTTTTTCAGTATCTAGTTTTGTTATCCATAGTGATTTTTTTTTTTATTTACAAAATATCTACATATGAAATAATTCTGGGTAATGGCACCAAAACATATGAAATATTTTCAAGGTCAAATGCTAAAGTTTCTGTTTGATCATATCTTTGATACCTAAAAACCTTGCCTTTTAATATTTCACACACGATTGTTTCTATTATAAAGTTATACTGCATTGTTTTAAAGAAATTACATTAAAAGTATAACTGTCACAAACATTCGACCAAGTATTACCTGCACCTGAGAAACGAACAAGTGATATCTTTTGAACAAGAAATTACTGGTAGATAATGTACTGATTATAGTGTGGGAACCTGCTACAGGTTATAACGAGAACAATCTGATTCTGTGTAAATTTAAGAAATTGGAATTGACTAAAGTTAAAGTTATGGTTAACATGACTTTCAAGAGACTGAATTTTATTTTACTTATCTTACCATTTCCATTAAGAAAAAGTTTAATTAAGAAATCTGATTCCTCTTTAAATTACTGTAGCATACAAAAAATGACTACTAATTGTTTTCTTCTATTTGATGTCTGACTACCTCAACAATCTACATTGATGTGTTTGTGTTAATTTAGTCACTAGCAATTAGAATAAAAACTGACGAGTAAGACCTACCTGGCAATTTCTTCAGTTTGATGCAATTTTATCTATAGGGATATCCCTATTTTCTCTATAGATCCCTATTTTCTCTATAGATCCCTATTTTCTCTATAGATCCCTATTTTCTCTATAGATCCCTATTTTCTCTATAGATCCCTATTTTATCTATAGATCCCTATTTTATCTATAGATCCCTATTTTCTCTATAGATCCCTATTTTCTCTATAGATCCCTATTTTATCTATAGATCCCTATTTTATCTATAGATCCCTATTTTCAGGCGCTTTCTTTATTATGGAATTAAAACAAGAGGAATAATAGCTCACTCTCTTTTTTTTTATGTAACAATTTGTTGCTATATATATACTGCACAAAATCCAATATTTTTACTTGAAATAACTTCCATCAACGCTTTTAAATAAGTGGCTGGTTGGATTTGGCACATAGCAATATAAAAACAAAGCCTTAGTAGGTCAGTGGATACATGATAACATATCAAACAGTGTCTTAATAAGTCAGTGGATACATGGTAACATATCAAACAGTGTCTTAATAAGTCAGTGGATACATGGTAACATATCAAACAGTGTCTTAATAAGTCAGTGGATACATGGTAACATATCAAACAGTGTCTTAATAAGTTAGTGGATACATGGTAACATATCAAACAGTGTCTTAATAAGTCAGTGGATACATGGTAACATATCAAACAGTGTCTTAATAAGTCAGTGGATACATGGTAACATATCAAACAGTGTCTTAATAAGTCAGTGGATACATGATAACATATCAAACAAAGGCTTAGTAAGTCAGTGGATACATGGTAAGATATCAAACAATGTCTTAATAAGTTGGTGGATATTTTGTTACATATCAAGAAAAGCCTTAGTAAGTCAGTGGATGGTTGGTTACATATCAGAGATTTATTACAGAAGGTCATGCAGTTAGTTATTTTGAGCAATTCAGTTCTTAATTTTAATGTTAAATTTGGAATTAGGTTGAAGTAAACTTTACCAAAGAAAGGAATTTTTAATTCTTTTTGCCCAAAAAGCAATATATATTTTTACGGTTTTAAGACTGTCTGTGCAATTGACCTGGACACTAGTTCAAATGCATTTGCTAATGTTCCAGGCACTTTGGTATTTACATACATTTACTGCATTGGAGATGGGTTTTAGTTGTTAGTCATCAGGCACCAATGCATTATAAGTTAATTCCCAATGCATTATAAGTTAATTCCCAATGCATTATAAGTTAATTCCCATAAGGCACCAATGCATTATAAGTTAATTCCCAATGCATTATAAGTTAATTCCCAATGCATTATAAGTTAATTCCCATAAAGCACCAATGCATTATAAGTTAATTCCCAATACATTATAAGTTAATTCCCATAAGGCACCTTGCATTATAAGTTAATTCCCATAAGGCACCAATGCATTATAAGTTAATTCCCAATGCATTATAAGTTAATTCTCATAAGGATTTTTCATCAGTGTAACTTCTTATCGATATACATACTGATGCATTACAGCATTTCTGGTTTGGTTTGGCACACCTTAATGCATTTAAATTGTGAAGTTAGTTTTCATTGGACAGTAAGCTTAATTCACAATACTTTGATAATACATTGGTATTTTACAAACAAATAATACAAATATAATAAGAATTATTATCAATTTAAAGTTCAACTTGCCATTAGGCATCTGATATTAAACTTCAGCTTTAATTACAAATAATTCATTATAATCAATGTTTATTTTGATGAAAATTGTATACCTTGTTCTACTGAAAATTAAACACCCTGTCTTTTAAATTTTTGATCCATTTAATGTTTCTTCTTCAAATGAAGAAGAACTTTGTAAGCCCTACCCTATGATTCTAAATTACAGGTTACTGCCATTTCTTTTCTCTAATAAAAAAAAAATGGCAAGTACTTGCATACACTTTACCATATGCATACATGGTTTGAATATGAAATTTATTTACTGGAATCTCTTGACACTATACAAGGGATACAACTCATGCAACCCCTTGATTATATTAGGTTGCATACCAATTCTGGCTAATATCTGATGACAAATAAGAACACTAGACTGGCAACAAAGTCAGCCATTCACATACAAGATCACCTCATTAATATGCATGGATGTCACTAGACTGGCAACAAAGTCAGCCATTCACATACAAGATCACCTCATTAATATGCATGAGTGTCATTCATAAAGAAGCTCTTAGGAACCACTCCGGTGGCCTAGTAGTTAGAGCATCCACCGCAGAAGCGCGAGTTTGATCCCTGGCTGTGTCATACCAAAGACTTACAAAAATGGTACTAATTGCTGCCTTGCCTGGCGCTCAGCATTAAGAGGTTAGTGTTATGACTGGTTGGCATGGTGTCAGGATAATGTTTCTGGGTGGTAAATCATGCTACATGTCTGCAGCATGATGTCCCAGTGCTAGACATCACTATAAACTGCCTTACTGCAGACATCGTAGCAATATGACTGACAAATTGTTAAAGCTACGTTAAAATTCCTAATCAAACAAGCAAACAAGCTCTTATGAGATTATGACAATCCAAACTTACATATAAAGTTTGATCACAATCTAATCAGAAACATGGCATTTCAGTATTCATTGGTTTGGTCAATCAGAGTCTAGATTATTTGATTAATATGGATGGACTTTGCTCATAGATACAAAGTCATGATGATACAAACTAACATACCAGGAATGGAGACCTATTTTATGGATTTAGTGTTCACTAACAAATGTTGATAGATACACAGTGCATTGAGGATAAGAATTATGTTGTATCCCATGCCACACCTAGTGATCAAGAATGAGTGAGTATACAACGTATCATCCGTTACTCTTAAATGGCTCTGAACTTAAAGAGTTAAAGGGAAGTGTGAGAGAAAGTACTTACAAATTTTAACTTAGGCCTTGACCCTGAAGACAGGACCCTCAATGTGGTATGTGATACATGTTCTATCAATGATGTACAAGTGTTTCAAAATTGTATCAAAAGGTAAGGAACAGAAGAGAAAGTGTGATGGAACACATAGAATATTGTGCTGTGTCTTTGACCTTGAAGACAGCAAAAGAAATTGACCAATTGTCAGGTGGGAGTACAATTTCCATATACTCAGTGTTTAGTCTCACCTTATATTAGTTTACAAGCTTTTTTAAAAATCACCTTACACAACGTTGGTGGTCCAAGGAGTTATAGCATTCAACTTGGATGCAGATGGTCGCATGTTAAAACCCTGACTGAGTCATACCAAAGACTTATAAAAATGATACTAGCAACTGCTTTGCTAGGCATTCAGCATTAAGAGGTTGGCCCTGTGTCAGGCAAATGTGACTAGGTTTGGACATAATGCTACATGTCTGTGGCATAATGATCCAGTGCAAGACATTACAATAAAAAACTACACTGCAGAAATTGACTAAAGTTGTTTAAGTTACCTTAAATCTTCCAAAAAGATACATTGATATAATTTAAACTACTGCTATAAAACTACTATAATACAGAAATGAAGCCTCATGAAATTTCATAATGAAATGCTGATGAGACATGATAGACTTGGAGTTCTGACAAAAACAAATATTGACAGATACACAGAGCCATGATGGATAAAAATCCGATTTTACCACACCTAGTGATGATACACAAGTATATATAGTTTCTTCCATTACACTCAAACTCTTAAGTTAAACAGCGCAAGCAAAATCTGAAGTGAAATGTGATGGAAAGAAAACTTAAATATGTTATCCGAGATCTTGACCCTGATGACTCAATGTGATACATGACACATGATATAGTAATGTTGTAATCTCACAGCTGTAAAGTTATGGAATAGAACATACAGTGTAATGAAAACATAAAATATTGTGATAGGACTATGACCTTGAAGATGGGACTGTGCAGTATTTTTATGAGTTTAGTTTTGGACCTATCAAATACCTTTGACACCAAATATGAAATGTACTGGATGTTCATGCAAGGTTTAAATCAAAGTTTTAAAATTACAAGTTTGCTGCCAGAATTTTATCTGAATGAGGAGCTTTCCCCTTTTGTCACCAAAAAAAGGGAGAAGACACAAAAGAGCAGAGCAGGTCATAGTTCAGTATTTACCCGACACTTCAATATCCATCTCTCTTTCTTCCTGCTCCACACTGTTAGTGCTATACTGAAATTAAATCCGCAATAGATGTCTCGTATATTTCAATAAGCATTAATCAGTTCAATATTGATCTGCGCTAGAACCCCTTTCCCATCCTGTTGTCTGATGGGTCACGTAAATGCATAGCTATTTTGAACAATTTGGGAAAATGTTCTTTATTGTTATGTACAATTTTCCACAGCTCATATTATATTATATCTGCTTCAAAATAAGGTTTTTCACTAACATGAGCTCGGCCAAATTTCCATTTCTTGTGTCAGCACTTTGCTGCATTAGAGTTTTGAGTCCATCAATGCTGTAGTTCAGACAGAGATATTTTTATTAAATGAATATTCTTACATTGTAATTTCATTTTTATTTAATCAATTTCTCTTAATCATTAGAGTACTATAATGTATGCTAGCACAAGATCGTCCCCTCCACCTGGTCAATTATTTGAGAAAAGAAATGAAGCTTTCATTCTACTTTTAAATTGCTTGTATTTTTTTTATTAGACTTGGTATTCTACTTATCCAGGTCCCAATAAAAACATTCTACTTTTAAATTGCTTGTATTTATTATTAGACTTGGTATTTATTATTAGACTTGGTATTTATTATTAGACTTGGTATTTTTTATTAGACTTGGTATTTATTATTAGACTTGGTATTTTTTATTAGACTTGGTATTCTACTTATCCAGGTCCCAATAAAAACATTCTACTTTTAAATTGCTTGTATTTATTATTAGACTTGGTATTTATTATTAGACTTGGTATTTATTATTAGACTTGGTATTTATTATTAGACTTGGTAATCTACTTATCCAGGTCCAAGTAAAATTTACTTTAACAACCATTACATCAAGCAAAATACCCAGAATGCAAGCTGTTGTTAAGGACAACCCGAAAAAAGGACCTAGCTTTACAGTGTCATGATTTGTGTTGCCGTGTTATTGGCTGGCTAGCAGGTAAGCAAATATTTTAAACTACACAGAGTACATTTTGACATTAAACTAATTTGTGAGCGTTCCCTCACATCATAGCTCTCCATGTGCTTGAAGCTGTACAAATATTTTGCAAATCATGCACATGCGCACCCTGGCAGCATCTCAGATTATACTTGCGCACCATTTCATTAATGGATTACATAACACTAAATTACTGCTTTACAAAGGCAGCACTGAATAAAAATGTCACATCCTACCCATCTGTTGAAACCATGATGTTTCCCTTTGCTACTCTGTACTAAGCCAACATTTGTAATATTGAAATTAAATTATATTTTTTACATTATCACTCTTTAATTATCAATTTTAAAAATGTAAAATATGTGTACTGATCTTTATCAAACTTGCACCAAAAACAATGTATTTACAAGACATTTGAAATCTGAAAGAACAAAGCAAAATGAAAGGTAGAAAAAAAAAACACAGCTAGTATCTATATTCAATATACAAGCTGAATGAATATTGAACCATATTCAAACGAGTCAAAATATGCGACATGTGTTTGGTGATTTGTCTTCAGGAAACTTTCTCTATCACAAGTATCATGTTATAGAATGACAAAAGAAGACCAGCTCATTCAGTGATATACATGTATCAACTATGCATACATTTACGTATATGTATCAACCATACATTCAATACAAAATGAAATATTCTGTAACTGTTACAATGTCTTCAATTTTACATCTTGCTAAATTATAAATTGTCCAGTTTTAAGGCATACATCACAAGGCATACTGTTCTACTTTACATAGTGTACTTTTAGCAAGCCAGCAAAGCAACAGTGACAAAAGCAAGTATGTTTCAATGGTTGTTCTGCAAATGGCTATGCTTTGACTTGCTGCCAAGGTAGTTATTGGTCTTGGGTATGGCTTCTGGAATATCATTTGATGTCTTTGAGCTGGTTACTGGGACAAGATCTGGACACTTAATCTCTCCATTGGATATTTTAGCACACTGCACAAGAAGATCGTAGTTAACAGTCTCTGAGACGACAGAGTCCTTCTTATAGTCCGGATGGTTCTGGACAAAATCACGGATCCATCTTGCTGTAGTTTTCAAAGTTCCTGGAAAAGAAACATCCTTTATTGAAAAATGGAACCATAGCAGTTATGGCCAGAGTTCAATTTTGCATTATTTATAAAAATGGTACTAGCAGTGTCCTCGCCTGGTACTCAAATTTAAGAGGGTAGTGTTAGGACTTGTCGACCTGGTGTGTGGATAATGTGATTGGGTGGGACATGCCACATCATATCTGCAGCATGATGTCCCAGTACTAGACATGACTATAAACTGCCACACTGCAGACACTGTAACAATATGACTTGAAAAATTGTTAAAGCTATGCTAACTATCTGAATCACACACACACGCACACACACACCCTACCCATAATTTTCAGTACAGGATCATATTGAGGCTCTGTTCATATTGAATCAAACGAAAACAACAATCAACGAAATGTGACATTTCAGTAGTATATATAAGATTTCCAACATGTCTGATTTGATTTCACCCTCATTAACTGGGAGCGCAATGACAGTAAATATCTATCCTCAATATTAAAAATACGATATTAATAAATCCTCTTTTAAGTAAAATCGTGACCAAAGAACCATTAACAGTTTTATGCATCATCAATATATCTACATTAACAGTGTTATGCATCATCAATATATCTACATTAACAGTGTTATGCATCATCAATATATCTACATTAACAGTGTTATGCATCATCAATATATCTACATTAACAGTGTTATGCATTATTAATATATCTACATTAACAGTGTTATGCATCATCAATATATCTACATTAACAGTGTTATGCATCATCAATATATCTACATTAACAGTGTTATGCATCATCAATATATCTACATTAACAGTGTTATGCATCATCAATATATCTACATTAACAGTGTTATGCATCATCAATATATCTACATTAACAGTGTTATGCATCATCAATATATCTACATTAACAGTGTTATGCATCATCAATATATCTACATTAACAGTGTTATGCATCATCAATATATCTACATTAACAGTGTTATGCATCATCAATATATCTACATTAACAGTGTTATGCATCATTAATATATCTACATTAACAGTGTTATGCATCATCAATATATCTACATTAACAGTGTTATGCATCATCAATATATCTACATTAACAGTGTTATGCATCATCAATATATCTACATTAACAGTTTTATGCATTATTAATATATCTACATTAACAGTGTTATGCATCATCAATATATCTACATTAACAGTGTTATGCATCATCAATATATCTACATTAACAGTGTTATGCATCATCAACATATCTACATTAACAGTGTTATGCATTATTAATATATCGACATATACTTTAATTAATTTGTAAAAATATGGTAAATTTAAAAATAAAAAAAATCATTAAAAAACACTTACTTTGACTAGTTTGATCAGATAAATGGATGCTGAATAAATGACTCATAAAGCAGTCAGGCAAAAATATATGAACTGAGGAGAGATGTCACCATATTGTTTCTCATTTTACCAAACAAGCTGCCACACTCCCCATCAGAAAGTGTGTATTTAGATTAGATAATAGGGCCATCTGTCAACTAAATTCTCATTTTCTATCAAATTAGATAATAATTTAGATTTATATACATGGGTAATCCATCAACTAAATTCTCATTATTTATCAAATTGGATAATTGGATGATTCGTCAACTAAATTCTCATTTTCTAACAAACTGGATAATAGGGTGATCCATGAACTAAATTCTCATTTTCTATCAAACTGGATAACAAGGTTATCCGTCAACTAAATTATCATTTTCTATCAAATTGGATCACAGGATGATCCGTCAACTAAATTCTCATTTTCTATCAAATTGGATCATAGGGTGATCAGTCAACTAAATTCTCATTTTCTATCAAATTGGATCATAGGGTTATCCGTCAACTAAATTCTCATTTTGTATCAAATTGGATCATAGGGTTATCCGTCAACAAAATTACCATTTTCTTTCAAATTGGATCATAGGGTGAACAGTCACCTAAATTCTCATTTTCTATCAATTTGGATACAAGGGTGATACGTCAACTAAATTCTCATTTTCTATTAAATTGGATAATAGGGTGATCTGTCAACTAAATTCTCATTTTCTATCAAATTGGATAATAGGGTGATCCATCAACTAAATTCTCATTTACTATGAAATTGGATCATAGGGTGATCCGTCAACTAAATTCTCATTTTCTTTCAAACTGGATAATAGGGTTATCGGTCAAATAAAATTCTCATTTACTATCAAATTGGATTATAGGGTGATCTGTCAACTAAATTCTCATTTTCTTTCAAACTGGATAATGGGGTTATTGGTCAAATAAAATTCTCATTTTCTATCAAATTGGATAAAATGGTGATACGTCAACTAAATTCTCATTTTCTATCAAATTGGATAATAGGGTGATCCGTCAACTAAATTCTCATTTACTAAGAAATTGGATAATAGGGTGATCTGTCAACTAAATTCTCATTTTCTTTCAAACTGGATAATAGGGTGATACGAATAACTAAATTCTTTTTTTTCTATCAAATTGGATAACAGGGTGATCCGTCATCTAAATTCTCATTTTCTATCAAACTGGATAATAGTGTGATCCGTCAACTAAATTCTCATTTTTTATCAAATTGGATAACATGGTAATCTGTCAACTAAATTCTCATTTTCTATCAAATTGGATAAAAGGGTGATACGTCAACTAAATTCTCATTTTCTATCAAATTGGATAATAGGGTCATCCGTCCACTAAATTCTCATTTTCTATCAAATTAGATAACTGGGCCATCTGTCAAATAAATTCTCATTTTCTATCAAATTAGACAATAACTTATATAGGCCAGAATGAACTTACCTGCGGCTCTCCTAGAGATTAGAGTAAGGTACTGTGTAATGGTACACCTGGTGTCCACATCAAACTCGGCATTGTCCATGTACTTATAAATAAGTGGTACCAGTCCTGGGAAGTCTTCCTGTTTGTATAAAGAATAAATGAGGAGTCAAGCTTGAAGAAAAAATATAATGTAGAACACTGCCATCACACAAGTTATCCTGTCTTAACAGTTTCATCAGGGTTGTTAAAAACAAACACATTTTAAAAATGTATTTACTCCAACATTTACTACACCAGAAGTATAGTATGCACAAATAACCATATTTCTTTCTTTCTAGTGAATGGTGCTGTTAAGTATAGTTCATTGAACTATGCATCTGAAATCCCGTCTCAACCTGTACTTCTCTTAGGCAAAAAAAATGTGGTTTTTGTTTTTGGCCAACTGTCTCTGTTTCTCAGTACCTACTCTAACACTTCTGTCCCACATGGTAAAAAAGCCTGCCTACCCTAATTTTAAACCAGTGCAATAAGAAAACATATTTCTTTTGCTTATTGAGAACTGGTTGGATTTTTGAACAGTTTAAACTTAAACTAAATGGCCATGGGATCACAATTTTTGTCAAATATTTACAATAAGACCCTTTTTTCAATAGATGAATACAATATTGTTGATAAACCCATTCTGCCAACAATCTATCAATGGCATTATGCCTATATATAAAGGAGACTATATTAAAGGAGGTCAATATTCTGTGAAGATCAATATATAAATCACACTGTCAACAGTCTAAAAAGGACACTATGTAAATCACACTGTCAACAGTTTACATAGGACACTATATAAAGTACATTGTCAACAGTCAATAAAAGACGCTATCTAAAGAACATTTTCAACAGTCTACAAAGGACACTATATAAGGCACACTTTCAACAGTCAATAAAGGACAACAAAGAACACTGTCAACAGTCTACAAGGGACACTATGTAAACCACACTGTCAACAGTCTACAAAGGACACGATCTAAAGCACACTGTCAACAGTCTATGAAGGAAACTATGTAAACCATACTGTCAACAGTCTACAAAGGACACTATGTAAACCACACTGTCAACAGTCTACTAGCAAACCACACTGTCAACAGTATACAGAGGACACGATCTAAAGCACACTATCAACAATCTACTAGTAAACCACTGTCAACAGTCTACAAAGGAAACTATGTAAACCACACTGTCAAAAGTCTACTAGCAAACAACACTGTCAACAGTCTACAAAGGACTATATGTGGTTTCCTGTCATTAGCGCGCACGTCAAAGGCTTGCTGATAAGTGCACGCAATACAAAAGCGTGCCGTTAAAAGCATGCATGGCAAAATTGATAAAGGTTAATATGTCAAATAAATAAGATTCATACTTATCGTTTAAAGAAGTTTATTATGTCTACCATTTTTCAATTTACAACATTATGTGCGATACCACAAATTTATATGATCAATACATTGTGGTATGTTGGAACCAAAGTGAGCAGGCATCGATTAAAACTGAATGTACTTGGATTTCAATGCCTCATGCTGTCTAAATCCTGCTCAATATTGTTCCTGCTCTACCTTTTCCATGGTTATAAAAGATTTTTGAATTTTTACAAAATAAATTTGGTATTTATAGTTTACAAGGCTTATACTGCAAAAATACACACCTTGATGTCTGAGATTGAAACTATTACGTTATTTCTACTCAATAATCAGAGTGTACATACTGTGATGTCTGCTCACTGGAAACAATGATTTAAACTATTAGTTGATTTCTTCTAAATATAAAGATTCTACACTATATGATGCCTGCTCACTGGAAACAATGATTTAAACTATTAGTTGATTTATTCTAAATATAAAGATTCTACACTATATGATGTCTGCTCACTGGAAACAATGATTTAAACTATTAGTTGATTTCTTCTAAATATAAAGATTATACTCTTTGATGTGTGCTCACTGGAAACAATGATTAAAACTATTAGTTGATTTATTCTAAATATAAAGATTCTACTCTTTGATGTGTGCTCACTGGAAACAATGATTAAAACTATTAGTTGATTTATTCTAAATATAAAGATTCTACTCTTTGGTGTGTGTTCACTGGAAACAATGATTAAAACTATTAGTTGATTTCTTCTAAATATAAAGATTCTACATTTTGATGTGTGCTCACTGGAAACAATGATTTAAACTATTAGTTGATTTCTTCTAAATATAAAGATTCTACTCTTTCATGTGTGCTCACTGGAAACAATGATTAAAACTCTTAGTTGATTTCTTCTAAATATAAAGATTCTACTCTTTGATGTGTGCTCACGGGAAACAATGATTAAAACTATTAGTTGATTTCTTCTAAATATAAAGATTCTACTCTTCGGTGTGTACTCACTGGAAACAATGATTAAAACTATTAGTTGATTTCTTCTAAATATAAAGATTCTACTCTTTGATGTGTGCTCACTGGAAACAATGATTTAAACTATTAGTTGATTTTCTTCTAAATATTAAGATTCTACACTATATGATGTCTGCTCACTGGAAACAATGATTTAAACTATTAGTTGATTTCTTCTAAATATAAAGATTCTACTCTTTGATGTGTGCTCACTGGAAACAATGATTTAAACTATTAGTTGATTTCTTCTAAATATAAAGATTCTACTCTTTCATGTGTGCTCACTGGAAACAATGATTAAAACTCTTAGTTGATTTCTTCTAAATATTAAGATTCTACACTATATGATGTCTGCTCACTGGAAACAATGATTTAAACTATTAGTTGATTTCTTCTAAATATAAAGATTCTACTCTTTGATGTGTGTTCACTGGAAACAATGATTAAAACTATTAGTTGATTTCTTCTAAATATAAAGATTCTACTCTTTGGCGTGTGCTCACTGGAAACAATGATTAAAACTATTAGTTGATTTCTTCTAAATATAAAGATTCTACTCTTTGATGTGTGTTCACTGGAAACAATGATTAAAACTATTAGTTGATTTCTTCTAAATATAAAGATTCTACTCTTTGGCGTGTGCTCACTGGAAACAATGATTAAAACTATTAGTTGATTTCTTCTAAATATAAGATTCTACTCTTTGATGTGTGCTCACTGGAAACAATGATTAAAACTATTATTAGATGATTTCTTCTAAATAGAAAGATTCTAAGATTCTACACTATATGATGTCTGCTCACTGGAAACAATGATTAAAACTATTAGTTGATTTCTTCTAAATATAAAGATTCTACACTATATGATGTGTGCTCACTAGAAAACAGCATATAGAGTTTATCGATCAAAGTATCAAAGTGAAAATAATAATTCATTTGGAATTGAGACATTTATCAATCATATCTATAATAACAATTAAATCTTGTAGATTATGCTGTGCACTTTCGATGGCGTGCATTTGACGGGCATATTTCTCTGCGCGCTAACGATGGGGTGCCATGAAAAGCACACTGTCAACAGTTTACAAAGAACACTATATAAATTACAATGTCTCTAACCTATACAGAATACTTGTATATAAACGACTCTGCACAAAATGACATGGTCATTATAAAGGACACTGCTTATTAAAGAAAATATGTTAGAAAGGACAATTTCCCCGGTGAATATGCAAAGAAACACAAATCTGTCCATTCTAAACAAGTGTCCTACATACAGAGTGAAACATATAAGAAACAATTCAGAAAATGGTTGACGAATGTTGTCTAGTTTTAAGATGTGTTGTGGATATGGATTGTCTGCCAAATTAAAGCTCGTGTCAATAACACTGGATTCATCGTATAAGTCAGTTGCTAATATTCTGAAACTCTGAATGATTTTCTACATTTTCTACAATATTTTAACTTTAACACCCCTGCTTTAACAAATGCATTCTTTTAAGTAACATTGACCTTGAACTTTGACCTTTTGGCCTAGAAAATTAATAGGCTTCTTCATTAGCCTATGTACAAGTCATCAAGAAACTTTTGTACCTGTTGATTGTGGGATGACACATGTTATGTCGAGGAAATGAATTGGGTAATAGACTAATGCTGTACAGACAAAAATGAGGACAGATGGACATCGTCACAACATAATACATTATGGCAGACACAATACGAAGATCCAAGATTAGTTAGCTGGGGATGGGGGTGGGAGTAGGATATTATTTAATTTTTAGATGCTGAGTGTCTGGGGACCAAGCACACCTATAATAAGCAAGGGTTAAACCTTGAACACAGGACCCATAACCAAGTAAAAGTGGGTGTGGGTGACTGTGTGCCTGGCTCCATTGCAAATTCTGTCACTTCCATCCTTACCTTTCCATTAACAATTTCATTAATGGTCATCTGTATGTACATGTCTTTACCACAACAGAGTCTCTCTCCTGGCAGACATGAGGACACACACTTGGAGGCCTCAGGTGGGGAACAGTCTGAAGTAGATAAATGTGCAGAACATTCTAACACAAATAATAATAATAATAACAATAATAATAATAACAGTAACAACAAAAATAATAATAATAATAATAATAATAATAATAAAAATAATAATAATAATAACAACAAGAATAATAATAATAATAATAACAATAACAACAAAAATAATAATAATAATAACAATAACAATAATAATAAAAATAAAAATAATAATAATAATAATAACAATAATAACAACAATAACAACAATAATAATAATAATGACTAATTAGTGTTGTTCAAATGGATATTACAGACCCCAAAAACTCCAATAAATTACAAAACATAAAATATTTTAAAACTGAATTTCACTATCAGCCTCACTTGATTTTTACTAAATTGCACAAAGTTCTTTGCTTATTGTAAAACAAAAGGGTTTGAAAAAGTTCAAAAATGTGTAAATAAAGAATCCAAATTTGCTGTGATAGATTAAAGATGTAATAAGGTTGTTTAAAGATTATTACAAAAATGCCTATCAAGTTTCATTTATCTGACTCGATTTGTGAAACAAAATGCAAACCCCAAAGACTAAACTGCTGTAATGACATAAACATTGTATCAGACATAAACATTGTATCAGATCATAAACATTGTATCCGATCATAAACATTGTATCCGATCATAAACATTGTATCAGATCATAAACATTGTATCAGATCATAAACATTGTATCCAATCATAAACATTGTATCAGATCATAAACATTGTATCAGATCATAAACATTGTATCAGATCATAAACATTGTATCCGATCATAAACATTGTATCAGATCATAAACATTGTATCCAATCATAAACATTGTATCAGATCATAAACATTGTATCCGATCATAAACATTGTATCAGATCATGTATAAGCAAATACACATCAAGTTTCTAACTCATATGGTTGTTGCTTAAATGTCGTTTGTGTTAAAACTTAATAATCAAAAGTTACAACGTGTATATACAATTTAAAATTTGTTTCAATAACCAGAAATGTAATCTCTTCTGCTACATTTGAATACAAACAGGCCTATCAAATTTGATTTGTAAACTTTGAGTGGGTTTTACTTAAAAATGATATCATTGCTTTTGTTCAAAAATGTGTACAAAAAAGAAAAATTGAAAAATTCCTGCAATTATCTGAAATTCCAATCAGATTTATCTACCCATGACCATAAAGTGTCTAAAATTTCAATGGTGTAATTCCAATAGATTATATACTGTCAAATTAAAACAGATTTGTGACAGTTATGTCGATTAGCTATCTAAATATGAATGGAAATATGCCTATCTAATTATGAATGGAAATATGCCTATCAAATTATGAATGGAAATATGCCTATCTAATTATAAATGGAAATATGCCTATCTAATTATGAATGGAAATATGCCTATCTAATTATGAATGGAAATATGCCTATCTAATTATGAATGAAAATATTCCTATCTAATTATGAATGGAAATCAAATTTTCATCTGTATACTGTAAGTAGTCTTTTTAAATGCGTTACATTCGCTTCTGTCAAAATATGAGAAATTCCAGAAAGTGAAAAACGTATGGAACCTTGAAAAATTTACGTATCAGCCTGGAACATATAATATGATAAAAATATAAAATACAATTATGCTTAGATATTATTTTTTGCCGATGACCGACTGTTTGTGAAATTGATGTTTTGGTGCATATGGTCAAAACATGTGTTTCCATTCAAAGTGACTTAAAAAAGGAAATAATACAAGAGTTACCAACCCTTACAAAAGTCTCATCATTTAGCCAGACAGTCATGCATACACAGTGATATATAAAGATTAACTGTTTCTAAAACGTTGGAGAATATTTATGAAATTTATATATTCAAATAAATATGAATCCATTAAATCAAAAATCACATCTAAAGTTTATTCATTGGTGCACATTTTTCTTGTGCTACATGTAATTGAAAATCTATCACCATTTAAGCAGCATTACAACAAAAAAAAATTTGGGAAAAAGTACTCAGTCACTCATTGCCCATAAATTAATAGCTGAACAAGTGTTCAACATTTGTTAAATGGCACAGGTTGAAAATCAAGATTCCTCTTATCAAGCAGTTTAAGTATCTGCCTCAGATGCTGAGGTCATAGGTTCGAATCTCAGCTGAGACATACCAAAGAATAATATAAATGGTACTAGCTACTGCCTTTCTAGGTGTTCAGCATTAAGATGTACGTGTCAGGACTGGTCAACCTGGTGTCAGGAAAATGGGACTGGTCGGCAATTTGGACTTAAATATTGTCAATGCTACATTAAAACTCCAAATCACAAACATGCACACATCTTATCAAACACATAAATCAAAACCATGTCATTTTTCATATCTCTATGATCACCTATCTCATAGAGTTCACAACACTAGAAAACACCATGTTAAATTTGTAAATCATCTTGATGACATAATGCAATCATTAAATCAGTTTCAGCAACACCATCAACTTTGAATTTTACAAAAGCTGACCACTCCAGGTCACACTAATGCCAGAAATACATTTTCTCCACAGCCACAAAAGCAAGCAAAGAAATGTTTAAAAAATTAATTTTTCTACACATAAAAAGCGAGAAAATATGTTATTAGCCTTTTTCAACCTTCCTTTATTCAATTTACCTGTCAGAATGTCTTTTCTGGCATACTTTACTCCCACCCATATAATGAACTATGAAAAACAATACATGTGACAATTAAGGTTTGCAGCTTATTAAACAGTAAGCGCTGATATTTCAAATTAGACTATAAAATCATCTCCACGTGTTGTTTCTGGTGGTGCGAAAATATTCCAGCTACAAAACACCACACAATTGCAATTATATAAATTATATTATGTCTAATGGTGCGCGCGCGCGCGCGCACGCGCGCGTGTGTGTGTGTGTGTGTGTGTGTGTGTGTGTGTGTGTGTGTGTGTGTGTGTGTGTGTGTGTGTGTGTGTGTGTGTGTGTGTGTGTGTGTGTGTGTGTGTGTGTGTGTGTGTGTGTGTGTGTGTGTGTGTGTGTGTGTGTGTGTGTGTGTGTGTGTGTGTGTGTGTGTGTGTGTGTGTGTGTGTGTGTGTGTGTGTACGTGTGTGTGTGTAACAAAATCGTGACAAAACTACAATTCTAATACATTATTATAATTAGTAATAGTAGTATATATTATATTTTTCGCTGCATTATGTCCCAATATTTGACACTAATGTATACTAATAAGTAACCATAATATATGATTTAGATTGTAAATAATTCACAATTTTATATAGTATCTGAAAAAGGGGAAACCGCATGCAGTATCAAGAATCTGTAAGATAGAGTGATCTCACCTTGGAAAGAGGGATGAGGAAGTTTAGCTGGAAGGTCAAGATAACTCGAGTCAAAAGAACCAGGAACACGGTGTACGCTGCATTCTCAAAATCTGTCAACTGAACCTTAAACATGTAAAAGACCAAACTACAACTCAAATATTGTTCTGACTTTTTAAAACAAAGTTTTTAAAAGATGTTGTATTGTAATTTGTTAACATTTTGAAAGCACAAAACTGAATCGCTGTGCATTTTTTGGTTAGCAACATTAAATGTACCTAAATGTAATAAATTTCTTTTGCGCATGTTTCAACATAGAACATAACACATCTGATTAAACACATGGTAAAACATGGTGTTCTATTTATATTACATTTTTCTATGCTCTCATGACTGGAAGCCTAAAGTTGTTTAATTTTTAGGAGTGAGCAGTTTTACTATTTGGCTATAATGTAGTTGCCTCCCTTTAATTTCTTTGCAATTACAAATATGGTCTCTTCCAGTACTCAGGGCTAATTAGGCAGATAACATGTACACAGAACAATCTTTTTCAGCATGAATCAAATGAATGGTGTCCTGCTTATGTCAATATGTTTAAATCATTCATGTGCAAAAACAAATTTTGAACTTTGAGATACATTTTGAGAGAGTACAAATAGACATGGATATCATTTGCAATGCTACATGGAGCAAATTATAGTGACAACTGCTTTCTGTCTGATGATTGGTTAAGGTACTACGGTCTTCAATGCAGGTTACTAGTTTTGCATGATAAATACAACAAAGAACTTATCACAGGTGTTAATTGGCACATGATCAGAGTAAGGATACCAGCCACCCGTCTATGTAGCTAAATGTACAGCTAGGTTTACCTACACGGCCTAACTGGAGTGGTTTTAATGCTAACTGCAATTTTTGCAGTCGAATGTAATATTACCAAACAAAATTGCTGACACAGATCAATAAGAATGGTGGAATAATTAGAAACGTGTAATTTCAGGTGTGCTAGATCAATTTTAGAATACAGCATCAACCATTGAATTCAATAGTAGCTAATAAATAACTGACATAGGTAATTTCAGGTGTGCCATAATTTGTGAGCAATGCAGGATCTGACATTAAATACAATATAGGCTAATTAGAGACAGGTAATGTCAGGTGTGGTATATTTGCGAGGACTACAATATCAGACATTGACTAAATATAACAGCACACTAAGAAAGGTCTGTAAAAATTGTATTTTAGTCTAATTTATGTACAATAGTTTTTATATAAAGCATTGAGCTCATATTCTCTAATTGTTAGTTCTACACATTTTTTCTTGGGGGTGGGTGGGTGGATATGTTTTCATTTCTGAGGGTCCAATATTTTTTACCATATTATATCTAAAATCTTGTAATAATCAAGAGATAAATAGTGATGGACATCTATCATGAGTTTACCATACCAAATCTAAAGAGTGATGAACATCTGTCATCAGTTTACCATACCAAACCTAAATAGTGATGGACATCTGTCATCGAGTGATGGACATCTGTCATGAGTTTACCATACCAAACCTAAAGAGTGATGGACATCTGTCATCCGTTTACCACACCAAACCTAAAGAGTGATGGACATCTGTCATGAGTTTACCATACCAAACCTAAAGAGAAAAATGTTAATTTTTCTGTTCCTCTGTCAGTCTGTACTTACCTCCATTGGTCTGAATTCCACTCTCCATCCTATCTTACTCTTTGGTGGTGGAGGCTTAAACCTCATGGTCTGCCAGTTGGTTGATTGGATATTCTGTACGAATGAAATTGAATATTTTGTGAGAAAGAAATTCAAAAAGTGTCCAGAAAGGTGCCAAACTAAATAAGTACATTAATATAACCGAGGCTCAGTGTACAAATCAAATCTGAAATATGGCTCCAACTTTACTCTTCAGTGTAGTGGGGTAACAACTTCAACCACTTTGAAGTATTAGTCGATGAGACTATTTTTGCATACTTGACAAACTCTCTCATATTGATATAAATGTACTCAAAGGTGTTTACTACATGCCGGATATTCACAAATGCATGAGTGAATGGAGTAGTAGTTTATGTAAGTGTTTTCTGGGCTGAGGTGTTAACTCAATTTTAATAGTTCTGTTGGCCAGAATCATCTGGGAAAATTCAAATATCTGAATTAGGGAGTTGTGATACACTGCAGTGATTTATCGCCTCTCATTTTTGTGCATTTTGTCCTTTATGAGATGTGGATAAAAAGCAATATCATTTTTAAAAATATTTCATGATTTTATAATGTTATTGTTCTTGAATAAAAGGCTATACAATAAAATGGGATAACTCCAGGAAGAAATATTAACCCACAGATAGCTACAGGAAAGCTTTCTCATATACCCATATTGGCCAAATCCAAGACTCAAACCCATATGGACAGAGGTGAGATGACAGTGATCGCGGAGGTGAGACCTTTAGGCCACTTAGCCACATGTGAATTAATGCATAGGTAGAAAATGCACGCTTGCAAAATCCTAAATTAAGTACTATTACCATTATCTTTACACACACATTTGCTTTAAAAGTCTTGAATGAACATGGCATTAAATAATTTCTCATAGTTATCTCCTCCATGAATAATTATTTCCCTTTTATCCAAATTTTATTTAACAGAATCATGTTCTCATATTTTCATCGTATTACCAAAATTAGTTAAGTCTTAACTAGATTCTGAAGAACTTTTCTTCTTCCTTGCTTTTATCAAAAGGTGATAATAAATAAATAGATGAAAATAAAACACATCTGGTCTCATTGGCATATTGTATTATACCACATAATCTACAAATACAAAATTCCTAAATGAAATGTCACAATGCTAATATTTAGAGGTTATCTGGTTTTGAAATCCATTGCAGAAGAAGGGCCACATCATAGGTCAACCTGGTCTTAATGGCCTGGTAAACAATATTCAGCTAATGCAAAATAAATAATTCAAAAGCACCCTCCACCTTTAAAAAGTGTTGTGGAAAGGTTTGTCTGCATAAATTGCTATATTTTCAGAATAGGTGAAATCAGACCCTCAAATTGTCCATCGTTAACAACACAGGTTTTGATTTGTCACACTTGTTCTGTCTCTTTTTTAAAGGGATACTACCGTATTTACCGCATATGTTGGGACACGAAAAAATAATTATTTTTTTTCGTGTCCCAGAACTTATGGTGAACTTTTTTTAAACCTACATCATGTGTCCCAAGACTTAGGAAATGAAAAACATGTTTAATTCCCCCCCCCCCCCCCCAGGGTAAAGACCTGATATCAGACTATAACAGTTATGGTAAATGACATGTCACAGCCATACTAATGTGAAGACCTGATATCAGACTATAACAGTTAAGATAAATGACATGTCACAGCCATACTAATGTGAAGACCTGATATCAGACTATAACAGTTAGGATAAATGACATGTCACAGCCATACTAATGTGAAGACCTGATATCAGACTATAACAGTTAGGATAAATGACATGTCACAGCCATACTAATGTGAAGACCTGATATCAGACTATAACAGTTAAGATAAATGACATGTCACAGCCATGCTAATGTGAAGACCTGATATCAGACTATAACAGTTATGGTAAATGACATATCACAGCCATACTAATGTGAAGACCTGATAACAGTTAGGATAAATGACATGTCACAGCCATACTAATGTGAAGACCTGATATGAGACTATAACAGTTAGAATAAATGACATGTCACAGCCATACTAATGTGAAGACCTGATATCAGACTATAACAGTTAAGATAAATGACATGTCACAGCCATACTAATGTGAAGACCTGATATCAGACTATAACAGTTAGGATAAATGACATGTCACAGCCATACTAATGTGAAGACCTAATATCAGACTATAACAGTTAAGATAAATGACATGTCACAGCCATACTAATGTGAAGACCTGATATCAGACTATAACAGTTAGGATAAATGACATGTCACAGCCATACTAATGTGATGACCTGATATCAGACTATAACAGTTAGGATAAATGACATGTCACAGCCATACAAATGTGAAGACCTGATATCAGACTATAACAGTTAGGATAAATGACATGTCACAGCCATACAAATGTGAAGACCTGATATCAGACTATAACAGTTAAGATAAATGACATGTCACAGCCATACAAATGTGAAGACCTGATATCAGACTATAACAGTTAGGATAAATGACATGTCACAGCCATACAAATGTGAAGACCTGATATCAGACTATAACAGTTAGGATAAATGACATGTCACAGCCATACAAATGTGAAGACCTGATATCAGACTATAACAGTTAAGATAAATGACATGTCACAGCCATACAAATGTGAAGACCTGATATCAGACTAAAACAGTTAGGATAAATGACATGTCACAGTCATACAAATGTGAAGACCTAATATCAGACTATAACAGTTAAGATAAATGACATGTCACAGCCATACAAATGTGAAGACCTGATATCAGACTATAACAGTTAGGATAAATGACATGTCACAGCCATACTAATGTGATGACCTGATATCAGACTATAACAGTTAAGATAAATGACATGTCACAGCCATACAAATGTGAAGACCTGATATCAGACTATAACAGTTAAGATAAATGACATGTCACAGCCATACTAATGTTAAGACCTGATATCAGACTATAACAGTTAAGATAAATGACATGTCACAGCCATACAAAT
Source organism: Unio pictorum (assembly GCA_030141615.1). Lineage (NCBI taxonomy): Eukaryota > Metazoa > Mollusca > Bivalvia > Unionida > Unionidae > Unio > Unio pictorum. Next base: position 11,649,581 of record JARLTB010000291.1, read on the forward strand.
GTGAAGACCTGATATCAGACTATAACAGTTAGGGTAAATGACATGTCACAGCCATACTTATGTGAAGACATCACTGGTAGTCATTAGGACTATCACTGGTAAAAAAAAAGCTTTAGATTCTAATCAACATCTATTTTACACCTTAATAGGAAATAATTGTTCAGGTTTTGTTCTTAACTTTATAAGGTATTTTGTAAATATTATGTCACATGACTTAAAATACTTAGCCATCAATCATTTTTGAGAAAGTGTCAAACAGCTAAGTGACTGATTTGGATGTGCTTGCTTACAGGACACCATTCACTGAACTTTCTCACCATTATCAGGTTCTATTGTTTTAACCCTTTAGCTACTACAGCTGTTTTGTAGTTTCACTACTGCTCTGTGCTATCATATCAGTTACTCAGACTACTGAGGCTGTTTGCTAGGCTGAATACTAGAGCATCATCAAGGCTGACTACAGAAATTGACAATAAAACATGGTTACATTTATATTCATTATTTCAATAGTTTTTACTAGATTTAAGTGAAATAAAAAACAGCTTATCTTGTATAGTGTCTGTTATTCATATATTTTTACTTTATATATACTCCTATATCCCATCATATAAGAAATCCCAGTCACATAAACTGTTTTGAATTCCATAAAATAAATCCAATATTTTCCTATGTACATATAAAAACATGAATGAAATCCACTCTAATCAAAATGTTGCAATTGGTACCTCTCAAAACAGTAATTATCCACACATAAATGACGATGTTATCAAGTAAATTATAATATATGTATAGCAAAATTACCATGTTCTATGTCTTACATGTAGGACTAATGCCCACATGTGATGCTGATTTCATACCATTTCATGTCTTGCTTTTGGTCCCCTATTTTCTTAACAACATTGTTTGTTTCTTTCACAAGATTTTCTACCAGATATTCAGGAATTAATCTGAGTAAAAAATCTTTCATTCACTGGTCCAAGCTTGATTGTTGTCTGTTGAACCAACGTAAGAATCAAAAACATTGATTTCGAATACGGTGAGGTCGTCACTCCATTGTACAATTGAAACTACGTCCGCCTTGTCATCCGATTAAAAATCGTTTGTATCTGATGTTGAAATCAATATCTGATCCATTTTATAATTATGATCCATTAAACTTTTCGATATCACTTGCACTGGACCCGTTAAAGTTGCTCATATCTGAATCGGAATCCATCTTTGTTCATCTCGAAAACACGTGTTTCGTAAACCGCGGAAAATTCATTTTAGTGTGTCTAAATTTAACCTCTCAGCATTCAAACTTGTATCAAAATGTCGAGTAAACAATCCTCTCATTGGTTATGATAATCAAAAATGTGTAAACTTTCGTACTTTCAACCAATCAACGTTTAGTTAACACGTACGTATTCTGCGCACATGAGCGTCGCTGGTACTTTGATTACTGCTGAACTTTACGCATCTGTGCGACATTGGCTTGTAAGCTAGGTTTTCCGGCACTGCAGATATGCGTCACGGGTATTCGAGAGCTATTTACAGTAGATGCTTAGGTGCAGCAGTCGTAGCGAAAGGGTTAAAACACACATAAAATATCTGGCACTCATAGCTACCACATAAATCAAATGACTCAATGTGCGACAACAAAGCTTGAGGGATAAAGCAGGACAAATATGCAAACAACTTTAACTCTTTCAGCCCCAAGAAACTTATCAGTAACACTGTTACTGTGCCCCAGCCACACTAAGCTGTGACTAGCTGCTTGTGCCCCAGAGTGTTTTACCTGTTTGGAAAATTTTGTAGAAATCATGCACATGCCTTCACATTTACTTTAATTTCTCTTCTTGTATCCAATATTAATCCATGAAAATTTCACCAAATAATCCAAATTAATTTGTCTACACAGTGATGTATTTTTCTTTCTATTTTTCCAAGTCTTTCACAATTTATTTATACATTTGTTTTATACAAAATTATGTGCAACATTTCTAGGAATATCACATTATCAGCCATTAAAATAAACCAGGAAAATTTAATATGTGATATGGTTTGAAACAATTTGTACATACATTACTTGGCAATGTTCACATCCAGTTTTTGGTAAAGATAGAACTTTATTCAATAAACACATTTTGCAGGTTGGATACTACGTTTGTTTGGTGATACCAATATGCATTTTTAGGCATTTGGATTGGTTTCGTTTGCGATGTCCGTGTACAGTTTCTCCGGAAATAATTATAAGTGAAAAAAGATATATTTCTCTTTTTTTCCTTGTCAATTTGTCATTGTATGTTGTAATTCCAGGATTCATTCCACTAAAATCATTGATTTGGATAGACAGAAGACGATCGCTCCAATCTACTAGATCGGCAGAAACTCTTTCATTTTCGCTATCAGCATCCGCTTTTTCTGACTATTCAATCTCAAGAATCTTCAATGTCCCATTCGAAATCTCGCAAATTATCCAACTGTCGAACATATCTCTCCTCTAATTACTCAATATTTTCGAGATCAAACCCGAGAAACTCCTCATTCTCGCCCTCACCGCCATCAAAAACCACTCGTGCTTCGGCCATCATTTTACGATTTTTTTAAGAAAAAACACGTGTATTGAATCGGGTCCCAAGTAGTAATCCTTGGTTTCCGAACATTTAAAGTTTGCCCAAACGAACGTAAATTCATTTCTGATTGGATACATGTGGGTCTGATGCTAGGAAAAGCCCCATTTGTAACCAATCAGAGACTTTCTCTCGACCATACATTCGGACCGTATAAAAGCGGTACCGGCCATTGAATGCAGAAACTGGATTACGCATAAACACGGCATCGGGGCCGAATGAGTTAAAGCAAATGCTTCAAGATTAAACTCTCATGTATAATTTAAATACATTAGGAAAGATTTTATTGCACTACTGGTCCACTCAGTGATATTAAGTATGCAAAATAACACTACTGGTCCACTCAGTGATATAAAGTATCCAAAATAACTCCTTTTCAACAGCTGTCTTATTATTATGTCCTCTTTCTTGTTATTTTTTTCAAATATTCCACAAACACGAGGCTGCCATGGAATTAAAAATTAATTTTCACCAATTCAGATTTTAAGTGAAACAAAATTGAACGAAATTATGAGGACAAAATCTGAGACAAAACGATTAATTTACGACATCATGGTAACACATAAATTATGTTTTAGGACTATCACTAGTTATAAAAAAACAAATTTGTAGTCACCTGCCATGGAATGAAGTCCGCAGTTAACTTCTCTTTAGTAAGTTTTTGAACTCGCTCTGTATCATTCCATACCTAGCTAATAACAAGCCAGGTCATAAATGCACCCCTCCTATCTCCTCAGCTATTCTCTTTCATCATGCCTTAGAGAGATTTCATAAAGATGCAAGTCACAAAATGCCAAATGATTTCAAGAATTAATATCATTCACGGTGAAACGTGGCACTTTCTTGTTCTTTACTTTAACTGGTATAGTCTGATATCAGGTCTTCACAATTGCATGGCTGTGACATGTTATTTATCCTAACTGTTACAGTCGTATATCAGGTCTTCGCAATTGCATGGCTATGACATGTCATTTATCCTTATGGTTATAGTGACATCACATCCTCACATTTGCAAGACATTATTTATCCTAACTGTTATAGTCTGATATAAGGTCTTTACAACTGCATGGCTGTGACATGTCATTTATCCTAATTGTTATAGTTGGATATCAGGTCTTGACATTTGCATGGCTGTGACATGTCATTTACCCTTATGGTATCATGCCACAGACATGTAGTATGATGTCTCGTCTCACCCAGTCACATTATCCTGACACCTGGCCGACCAGTCCTAAAACAAACCTCTTAATGCTGAGCGCCAAGCAAGGCAGGTGTTAATACCATTTTTGTACGTCTTTGGTATGACTCTGCCAGAATCGAACCCAAACCCTCCTGCATCTGAGTCTTACACTCTAACCACTATGCCACCAGAGCGGATAAGCATTTTGATTACTGAAAATGCAAGAAACTTTTCCAGCCTGACAATGAATAATAACTTGGACTATATAAGAAGGTATGTACCTCAAAATGATCTGTGTCTTCGTCATCATTTTGGTTAATCTTTTCAGTGAATAATGAGATGGGATCACGGATAAAAAGATGAGCAATATGTTTTGCCAATAGGTCATCAACACCTGTAATAAAAAAAATTATGAGGTCAACAAACACCTGTAACAAGAAATTTCATGAGGTCATAAGCACTGGTAATAAGAGATAATATGGAGGGCATTTTAAAAGGAACTCTGTTGAAATGAACAGCCTTAAAACAAAGAAACAGGATCACTGTTATACTGATGTTCCTTGTAACGAGAACAGTCTTAAAGAAGTGCTTTGTAATGGGAACAGTTTCATAGGGAAATGACTTGTAATGGAACCATTCTAATAAGTTCTTTGTAATGGAAGCAGTTATACTGAAGTGCCTTGTAATGGGAACTGTGTTATATTGAAGTGCCTTGTAAAGGTGTTATAATGAAGTGCTTTATAATGGAAACTGTTACAATGAAGTGTCTTATGAAGGGAACTGTTATAATGAAGTGCCTTGTACAGGGACATGTTATTATGAAGTGTCTTGTACAGGGAAGTGTTATAATGAAGTGTCTTGTACAGGAAAGTGTTATATGAAGTGACTTGTACAGGGACATGCTATAATGAAGTGTCTTGTAATGGGAACTGTGTCATAATGAAGTACCTTGCAATGGGAGCTTTGTAATAATGAAGTGCTTTGCAATGGGAAATTTGTTATAATGAAGTGCTTTATAATGGGAACTGTGTTATAATGAAGTACTTTGCAATGGGAACTGTTATAATGAAGTGCTTTGCAATGGGAACTGTGTTATAATGAAGTGCTTTGTAATGGGAACTGTTATAATGAAGTGCTTTGTAATGGGAACTGTGTAATAATGAAGTGCTTTGCAATGGGAACTGTTTTAATGAAGTGCGCTAAAATGGGAACTGTTATAATGAAGTGTCTTGTAATTGGAACTGGTATAATGACGTGTCCTGTAATGGGAACTGTCATAATGAAGTACTTTGCAATGGGAACTGTTATAATGAAGTGCTTTGTAATGGGAACTGTGTCATAATGAAGTACTTTGCAATGGTAACTGTGTAATAATGAAGTGCTTTGCAATGGGAACTGTGTTATAATGAAGTGCTTTGTAATGGGAACTGTTATAATGAAGTGCTTTGTAATGGGAACTGTGTAATAATGAAGTGCTTTGCAATGGGAACTGTTTTAATGAAGTGCGCTAAAATGGGAACTGTTATAATGAAGTGTCTTGTAATTGGAACTGGTATAATGACGTGTCCTGTAATGGGAACTGTTATAATGAAGTGCCTTGTAAAGGGAACTGTGTTATAATGAAGTGCTTTATAATGGGAACTGTGTCATAATGAAGTACTTTGCAATGGAAGCTGTGTAATAATGAAGTGATTTGCAATGGGAACTGTGTTATAATGAAGCGCTTTATAATGGGAACTGTTATAATGAAGTGCTTTGCAATGGGAACTTTGTTATAATGAAGTGCTTTATAATGGGAACTGTGTTATAATGAAGTGCTTTATAATGGGAACTGTGTTATAATGAAGTGCTTTGTAATGGGAACTGTGTTATAATGAAGTGCTTTATAATGGGAACTGTGTTATAATGAAGTGCTTTATAATGGGAACTGTTATAATGAAGTGCTTTGCAATGGGAACTGATACAATGAAGTGTCTTATGAAGGGAACTGTTATAATGAAGTGCCTTGTACAGGGGCATGTTATAATGAAGTGTCTTGTACAGGGAAGTGTTATAATGAAGTGTCTTGTACAGGAAAGTGTTATAATGAAGTGACTTGTACAGGGACATGCTATAATGAAGTGTCTTGTAATGGGAACTGTTATAATGAAGTGCCTTGTACAGGGATGTGTTATAATGAAGTGTCTTGTAATGCAACTGTTATAATGAAGTGTCTTGTAATGGGAACTGTTATAATGAAGTGCTTTATAATGGGAACTTATAATGAAGTGCTTTATAATGGGAACTGTGTCATAATGAAGTACTTTGCAATGGGAACTGTGTAATAATGAAGTGTTTTGCAATGGGAACTGTTTTAATGAAGTGCGTTAAAATGGGAACTGTTATAATGAAGTGTCTTGTAATTGGAACTGTTATAATGACATGTCCTGTAATGGGAACTGTTATAATGAAGTGCCTTGTAAAGGGAACTGTGTTATAATGAAGTGCTTTGCAATGGGAACTGTGTCATAATGAAGTGCTTTGTTATGGGAACTGTGTTATAATGAAGTGCTTTGCAATGGGAACTGTGTCATAATGAAGTGCTTTGCAATGGGAACTGTGTTATAATTAAGTGCTTTGTAAGGGGAACTGTGTTATAATGAAGTGCCTTGTAAAGGTAAGTGTTATAATGAAGTGCTTTGTAATGGGAACTGCTATAATGAAGTGCTTTGCAATGGGAGCTGTGTCATAATGAAGTGCTTTGTAATGGGAACTGTTATAATGAAGCACTTTATAATGGGAACTGTTATAATGAAGTGCTTTGCAATGGGAACTTTGTTATAATGAAGTGCTTTGTAATGGGAACTGTTATAATGAAGTGCTTTGCAATGGGAACTGTTATAATGAAGTGCTTTGCAATGGGAACTTTGTTATAATGAAGTGCTTTGTAATGGGAACTGTGTTATAATGAAGTGCTTTGTAATGGGAACTGTGTAATAATGAAGTGCTTTGTAATGGGAACAGCATTATAAAGAAGGGTCTTGCAATGATGGATTTCTCTACTCTGAATGCATCCATATTTTATGGGTATCTATTTTCTCCCCTTTGTAACCCAAATGCCAAGAATTTTTGGCTGCACTCAAGTCCATAGATAGAATGCACACTGTTCACTGGTTACTTAAATAAGTGCTTTTTACAACCACAAAATCAAGAAATATTGATAGCAGACACTAAAGGAAAAGATATCCTGCATTTCTGTAAAAGGACTGACCAAATGTAGGCAAAATTTATACCTTTTAACACCTAAAAACATCAATCACGACTAATAATTTATGGATACAAATACTTTCAACAACAAGTCAATGAAACTTTCATTTCTATAAGAAATACAGTACAAGCTTCCATACCTGTTACAACCCAAGAATAACATATCGTATCAAATTAATACCCCATGTCGAAATGAATTATCATTTAACATATCCTGAAGTAGCATTAATGGTTGCCGTGGTTATGTTGGATGCATTATTTTAATTTGGAACAAACAAGACATCATAAGAAGTCTTCTGGTGAAATCCCCATCTTGACATAAATATTCTGTTGCAGCAGTGAAAACAGAATTTTCAAAATGACTGCCATGTTGTCCATAATGGATATCAGACTGACACCATTTCAATTTTTGATCAACTAGACATCATAAGAAGTCATTGATCAACTAGACATCATAAGAAGTCAATGATCAACTAGACATAAGAAGTCATTGATCAACTAGACATCATAAGAAGTCATTGATCAACTAGACATCATAAGAAGTCAATGATCAACTAGACATCATAAGAAGTCAATGATCAACTAGACATCATAAGAAGTCATTGATCAACTAGACATCATCAGAAGTCATTGATCAACTAGACATCATAAGAAGTCATTGATCAACTAGACATCATAAGAAGTCATTGATCAACTAGACATCATAAGAAGTCATTGATCAACTAGACATCATAAGAAGTTATTGATCAACTAGACATAATAAGAAGTCATTGATCAACTAGACATCATAAGAAGTCAATGATCAACTAGACATCATAAGAAGTCATTGATCAACTAGACATCATAAGAAGTCATTGATCAACTAGTCATCATAAGAAGTCAATGATCAGTTAGACATCATAAGAAGTCATTGATCAATTAGACATCATAAGAAGTCAATAAATAATAGTAGACAAGATATCAAACAAAGGCATTGTAGCAGAACATTTTTCTTTACAACCAACCGGACTTAACAAGTAGCCTTCTAGTGAAAACCCCATGTCAACTCAGACGTTTTGTTCCGCAGACACAAGATTTTCAAGATGGCCACTGTCATGGACGTTTGAGCTGTATCATTTTCATTAAGGGCCAACTAGACATCTTCTGATGAAAAACTGATATTAATATTACATTCATCATGTGATAAAATGTTCAAAATGTCAAGAGTCATCATTTTTATTTCGGACCAACTAAAGATTATAAAAGGTCTTCTAGGGAAATCATAATGTTGATATGACTATCCATTCATTATGAGTACTGGTCAAGTTTTTAAAGACTGTCATGTGGCAGCAATATTGGGTAACAGAGTGGCACCATTTTCATTTTGGGACAACTAAACATTATTAGAAATCTCTGGTGAAATCATTCAATCAATAAGACTTTCCATTTATATGAAGTAATGTTAACAAGATTTTCAAGATGGCTGCTGTGGTGGCCATATTGGATTTTTTGTGCAATACCATATTTTTTTAGGACCAACTAGACCATGGGATAAAAGTGTGTGTAAATAGTTAGGAGTAGTGATATAAAATTTGTGCTTATGGACAGATGGATAATGATGGACATAATAAGACCATCCCAACTCTCCTGGTCCATGGACTGTACAAAACACAAGATGAATGGTGAGTAGTTTGTGTATGTAAATATTACCCTGTATTTGTTGTATCACACCCATACTGTCATGATGGAAAGGAATCTATAATTTAATAAAGTGTATATACTTCATCTCAAAAAGTGTGAGACAAAGACTTTTTATCATGCATTTTTAGCATGTTTCAAAGTATTCACTAAAATTCTGCAGGAATTGTTGGATTAATGAAATTCTGCAAGACAATGTGTCCAAGCTTCACTGTGATCTTTATTAAGAACTGCAAGATAAACTCGTCTACAAGTTGTGACAACAAAATTGTGTAGTACATGGAATTAGGCTATAAGACATCAAGGGCAATAACTCAAAAACTATGTGAGCAAAGTGATTTATTTATATGCACCTTTTCTGTTGTTGATCGTAACACTTCTTATGTTTAATCACAGCAATCAGTCAAAAACTGCAATATCAATTTTGTGATTGTGTCAAACATTTGACTAAGCTACATAACAAAAAGGGCAAAATTTCTAGCAAAAGTTGTGGAAGCTGTCATTGGTGGAAATATGCATCTTCATGTGATCATCAAATTTCAAGGCCATCCATCAAAAACTACAAAACTAGTTATGGTAATGAGAAATGTCATACAACTATAGAAACCAACATGGGCAATAACTCTAACAAACATTGTGGAAGAAAAGTCATTTGTCTAAATGAAATCGCATCACAATTAGTATTCCCAGTTCAGTACCCACGAACGCAGTTCTAGTTTTTTTTTAGAACATTTTTTTCGTTTTTCATTTAGGTGGTGATAGAAGAGTTATGTTTATGTGTTTTTGGTAGGGATTTAATGGTAATTGTTTCTTCTTGAGAATTTGAGCTCAGATAGTGGTTGTTTGTGTGTATTTTGGCGACAATGCACATTGAGTAATAAGGCCTTGGCGATGATCCGGAAGTGAAATCTGTGTTCTGTTTACATTCTGCTGTTTACAGTGCAGCCTCTCAAACAAACGCCGGTGAACCTTTGACAAGAACTTCACCATGAAGTCATCTTTGAAGGTATTTTAGATTAACATATGATTTATATTGATTGTCACACAGTTGAATGGTCAGTACTGAGAAATGAATGCTGAGAACATATAGTAAAATTAATTGTGATGTATGTTCATATGCATATCATAAGCTGATGACCAAAATAAGCATCAAGCCTCATGGAAATCCATTAAAAACTGCAGGCCCTAATAAGGCTGTATCAAATAGTGTAACAATATAAAAAGATAAATAACTCAAAAGTTGAGGGAGTTGTACTATCCAAATTATGTCATACACTGCATTATGCTACAAAACGAAGGGCAATAACTCTAACAAAATTTGCAGCCACAGAGTGAAAAAAAGGCATGGACATCTTCAGGTGCTATGCATAATATCTAAGCTGCAGGATCAGTAGCCAGAATGAGGTTGTGTCAAAAGCTGCTACAATGTAAAAGGGCATAACTGACTAAATTGAGGGATTAACCCTTAAAGTGCGTGTCGCGACTATAGTCGCGCTGTTGTTTTTGGTCCCGTAGTGGGTGTCGCGACTAAAGTCGCGCTCGAGGTCAGCAACACTGATCGCATTCTGTAACTTCATCTTGCCATAAATGCCTGTAAAACTATATTTGATTGGTTTAAAAAGGCCCGGAACGAGCATTCTGCAGTACTTTACTATAGTATTAACGATGTAATTTTACAAATGTTCGCTTCTAAACACATGGTACTTGTGCAAAGCTAAAATGGCCGACATTGAACACGACGGTGATTTCCTGCAACAAATATTCGCTTCTGATAGTGATGCTAATAGTGATTTTGAATAATTTGAGAAAAATGACATTATTGGAGCAAGCGAGGTATTGATGGAAATACACATGAATGATTTTGAGCCAGTAATTTACGTGGAACTGGAGTCGGATGTACATGCTCACTTGACGTGAAAAGATGGCGCGCCTGTCAACCCCCATTCACTGGTAATTCAAAATTAAATGTCGAGATGGTGAAAAATGAATCTATGGACTATTGAAGACTTTTTCTTAGATGACGAGCTATTGCATCTGATAGTAGATCAAACAAATCGTAATGCAGATCAGAGAGTTCATGGGGCAGACTTGAACGAAAAAAGTCGCATGAAGAAATGGCGGCCTGTCTTGTCTGAGCATTTAAAACGTTTTCGCATCGATTAAAACAATGGGTTTGGTACATATGTATGTTCTCGATTCCTAATGGGATATTGATGATGTGATATCAACCGCATACTTCTGCAAAAAAAAATAAGTATGGGACAGATTTCAAGCTATTCCAAGCAATTTACACCTGTCTGACAATGAGAACAATTAAGGTGACTCTTCACACAAAATCAGCCCAATGATTGAACAAAAGTAAAGCTGTTGCTGAGGTTTAATCACCAGATATGGAACTCAGTTTGATGATATTATAATAACAGGTGATAGTTTTTCATGAACATTAATTGCTGACTGGTGGGTTTAAACATTCCTCTGACATTCATGGAGTGGATTTTTGCAAAACTTTCACCCTGCCTTTACCTGTGATTTTCACAATTTATATATATCATTGTGACAGACATAACATGTGCATGGTTGGACTACTAAAGAATATAACATTTTGTAGATATATTTGAACTGTTCCATAAAAAACAAACAAAAATACTGATGAAATACAATTGTAACTTGTCATTTTACCTGTATTTACACCTGTACCTGCAAATATGTTAAACCTACACATGTGTCTTGATGCTAATCTTAAAGTATAGACACATACCATCATTTTTTATATAGGGTTTGTCTATAGACACATACCATCATTTTTTATATAGGGTTTGTCTATAGACACATACCATCATTTTTTATATAGGGTTTGTCTATCAGTAGTGTATATTTAATGAAATTAGGGATGTTAATATCGTTTTTTTTCCCAAACCGATTATCGTTTGTAGAAATCCGATTTTAAACCGATTATCGGTTTTTGTCCTACATTGAAAATTACAAGAAATATATTCTTATAATGCAAGTCTGTGAATGCCGCTTGCGAATAAAAGATATTCATTACATACCATAACGTATAGACGTGCATCGTCTGACGGCATGGATGACGATATTGTGGCTCCACCAAAGCCATCAAATCACGGAAGGAATTGGATTCAACAATCGAAGTTGGTAGCATGTTTTCAGCAACAAACTTAGCTACAGCAGCAGTAACTTTTTCTTGATGACTATCAGGACAGTTTCTTTGTGTTCCAATAAATGTTGTTAATCGCGGCTGAACATCTGAAGGAGCCGCAATTCCGGGATGTTTGCTACGCAAATGTGCATGAAATCCAGTAGTAGTACCACGCTCCGACTTGTTTCTTGTGAACATAGTTTACAGCGAGCCATGCTTGATGAAATTTTTTCAAAGTTTTCCCATACATCAGATTTATTTATACGACCAGCCATATTTGTAAACTTGAAAAGACACAACCAGCAGAGACCAGTCCTCAACAACAGAGACTGTAGCTATTAACAGTCTATTGTTGTCAATTTCGGACATCAAAGAACTTAGCGACCGGTCGGTCGACTAATTATTTACATCCTTCAACAATAAATGTATTCATTTACAACACGCTGCGTGGAGCGCTCACAAATTTTAAACAAACACACCCTATCTGCTGGCCATATTGTATTGAAATGTAAACACTAAACAAATGCATGAATGAATTTTTTTCTGGCATTTTTTAAAATTTTCACCACAAAAATGGTAAAACATATTGAATTCGAATATCGTTTTGTAAAAACAAAAACCGATAATCGTTTTCAAAACCGATAATCGGATTTCCGATTTTCGTTTAACAACCCTAAATGAAATACATGCAATTTAAAGACTGTGCAGTTTTCTTCTTTTCACCTCTGAAACAATTCAGCACTGAGGGACCTTTTACTGCTGTAAGTTAGGTATACCCATCCTAATATCAAGACTGCATCTGAATTCACTGGTCCTGTGTACAAAATTCTATTGTAATTTATATTTCAATAACTTACCTCCCTCTCTCAGCTGATGATATATATCCTTATCATAGACAAGTTTGATGTCACTACAAATACTGGCTGATAGGTAGCTGTCAACAGAGTCGTACCTTGATTTGTTTATTACAAACTTGTCTTTCTTCAAAGGCTGAAACACAAAACATTCTTCTAAACTACGGCTCTATTCCCAATAAGACAGTTACAGCTTTATCCTTAAGGCGACACATTACATATCAAATTCCAATATGACACCATTCAGCTCAATTCTCAAAGTCACACCACTACAGATCTACTCCCAGTATAACACCACTACATCTTTATTCCCTATATGACACCACTACAGCTCTACTCCCCATATGACACCACAAAGCTCTACTCCCCATATGGCACCACTACAGTGCTATTTCCAATATGACACAACTACAGCTCTATGCCCAATATGACACCACTACATCTCTATTCCCCATATGACACCACTACAGCTTTATGCCCAATATGACACCATGGCAGCTCTATGCCCAATATTATACCACTACATCTCTATTCCCCATATTACACCACTACATCTCTGTTCCCCATATGACACCACTATATCTCTATTCCCCATATTACACCACTACAGCTTTATTCCCCATGTGATACCACAACAACTCTATTCCCAATATAGCACCACTACATCTCTATTCACAATATGGCACCACTACAGCTCTATTCCCTATATGACACCACTACAGCTCTATTCCCTATATGACACCACTACAGCTCTATTTCCCCATATGACACCGCTAGAGCTCTATGCCCAATGACACCACTACATCTCTATTCCCCATATGACACCACTACAGCTATATTCCCAATATGACACCATTACAGTTCCATTCCCAAAATGGTACTATTAATACTCTATTTCCTGAATGACACCACTACTTCACAGCATGACAACTACCACCGTTAGCTTAATCTATTTATGACAAGGTTAAATATATGTTAACAATCAACTTCTTACTCTATATATATATATATATATATATATATATATATATATATATATATATATATATATATATATATATATATATATATATATATATTAGAAGTTCACACTACATCACATCTTTTTCAAGTATATAAGGTAGCAGATATATTTTGCTGATGAAGTGTGAACTACTGTGGATATATGGGTATTCTGTAGTGATATGGGTATTCTTTAGTGATATGGTTTGTTCAGTGACTTTTCTGTTTTCTTGTTATATTATAGTGATTAATGATCTAGAAAGGTCATATTATTCAAGGTGGTAAATTTGATGAGATTTATCTTTCAAACCTCACTCTGAAACTGTTTAATTTGTACTATGCCTCTACCACTAAAAGTGCCTTCTATACAGTCTTGTCTGGTATTTCATTATAAATTATCAATGATAATAAGAAAACCAGTCTGACTTTCATCACATTCTGATTGGCCCATCTGAAATATGCTTCACTACTCTGTTGAGATCTGATCACTATACTGGTATCACTATACTGGTATACTGGTATCACTATACTGGTATCACCTATACTGGTATACTGGTATCACTATACTGGTATCACTATACTGGTATACTGGTATCACTATACTGGTATACTGGTATCACTATACTGGTATCACCTATACTGGTATACTGGTATCACTATACTGGTATCACCTATACTGGTATCACTATACTGGTATCACCTATACTGGTATACTGGTATCACTATACTGGTATCACCTATACTGGTATACTGGTATCACTATACTGGTATACTGGTATCACTATACTGGTATCACCTATACTGGTATACTGGTATCACTATACTGGTATCACCTATACTGGTATACTGGTATCACTATACTGGTATACTGGTATCACTATACTGGTATCACTATACTGGTATACTGGTATCACTATACTGGTATCACTATACTGGTGACATATATGTTCCCTACTGAAAACATCTAACAGGAACAACAAATGCATTCTGGCATCATTGAGGGGATGATTTTCTAGAGGGGTAGATAAAAGGATAAACAAAGATTCTGAAGATCGGATTTTAAAACACCATTATGACCAAAAGTCTTTTTGTGGGATGCAAATTATAAAAGAACAATAATTTTGTTCATACTTAAATCCAGGGACTGGGTATGGGGTTTTATTGTCACTGTTGATAGATCATTCATTCCTTCACTTAGGCTTTAAAATCATGAACTACAGCTACCAAGACATGTATACAAATTAGTATCCCATCAATGTTTTCTCCTTAACATGCAATTATTTGAGTTCATATGTAAAGTGATGACCTGCCATCCACGCCAAACCTTTACAATACACAGCATGTAAAAATCACAGTTGATCTGCCATTAGTTCTAAGCCCTATGGAGCTCAGTCTGCCATTAGTTCTAAGGCCTATGGAGCTCAGTCTGCCATTAATTCTAAGCCCTATGGAGCTCAATCTGCCATTAGTTCTAAGCCCTATGGAGCTCAGTCTGCCATTAATTCTAAGGCCTATGGAGCTCAATCTGCCATTAGTTCTAAGCCCTATGGAGCTCAGTCTGCCATTAGTTCTAAGGCCTATGGAGCTCAGTCTGCCATTAGTTCTAAGGCCTATGGAGCTCAGTCTGCCATTAGTTCTAAGGCCTATGGAGCTCAGTCTGCCATTAGTTCTAAGGCCTATGGAGCTCAGTCTGCCATTAGTTCTAAGGCCTATGGAGCTCAGTCTGCCATTAGTTCTAAGGCCTATAGAGCTCAGTCTGCCATTAGTTCTAAGGCCTATGGAGCTCAGTCTGCCATTAGTTCTAAGGCCTATGGAGAATTTTTAAAAATTTAAATGACAGCAATCATGTCTCCTGCATCAAGACATTATTATCTTATCATAAGTCAAATAAATGTAACTTTTGCCCTTCCTGCTTCTTTTCCACTAAGAATATGAATATTCCTTTTTATTTCTTCTCTCTGAACTAGTGATACTTAATTTAATTTTGTACATGTATCACTTCTTGGAAGCTTTTTAAATTCTAAACACAACTGCTTGAGCATGCAGATGATTTGCATGAAAACATATGTGCAGTTTTAAGTATCTGAGGTACTCCTGTAAAATTAGTCTGGTTCCCTGAGATCAAAAATGAAACTAGGATCCGAATTAAACATGGACACGCCAGTACCCAAATTTTACAGGAACAATTAAATTTCTGTAATTTTTGTTTATATTATGCATGTCTCTCTTGTATGGGTTATTTTCAAAAAACCTACATTAAATCATAAGGGTGGCAGGTCTGCTGCCCTCATAACCAATCCTCTACCCTGATATTAACACTGTAATGTCTGAACCCTGTTAACCCTTTCATCACTACAGAACGGTTTTCCGGTCTAGCTGAAGTAACTCTGTATACCCTATGGACCGCTTTACCGGTTTGGGGCAGTGTGCTTATTTAAAGTCATAGTACCAGACTACATACGTTTCGGGATATCTCTAAGAAGTTCCTTATTGTAATGTAGATGTTATAATTGGATTATCTCGCAAGTTAAGCTTGAATTCAACTAGAAATCTCAAGTCAAGCAGGCACATTCTAAGATTGCTTTCTGAATGATGAATTTCTATTCGAAATGGCAGAGTTCGAAGCAAGATGAGAATGAATTGTCAGATTATGAATTATCAAAATATTTAGCTGCTGTGACCTAATACAGTTGATTGAAAATGATAGAAGACATCTGAAGATGCATTTGAATGTACTTTTGGCGACAGTGATGACGATGAAGAGGACTTTGAAGGTTTTGAACCAAACGAAGTGTGAACTCCACACATTTTTGCTCACGACGAACCAAAGTTATTTATTTCAGTTTTCTGAGAGAGTTGGACCCACCAAAGTGTTAGATAGCTCCAGAAAAGCTTTGGAAAACTTTGAAATCGTTGATTTAGATGAAATATTTGAAATTATCATGCATGTAATGGGGTAAATAAATCATTGCTTGTGCATTTTACCTGTTGTGTTGCCTGTTTGCACCTGTATTTTAAAAGTTATAATAAATATGCACATTTTGTTGAATTATTCATACAAGTTGACTTCTAACCACTATTTTAATACCAGATATCTTTAAAATTGGCAAAGTTATGTTCTTTCAAAGTGCACAAGTCATTCTGCTTTACAAGTCCAAAGTTACTTAGTGTTTAGGGCTCTAAGCCTGAAAGTTACTTAGTGTCGAAAGGGTTAATAACACTGCAATGTCTGAACCCTGTTAGTAACACTGCAATGTCTGAACCCTGTTAAAAACACTGCAAAATTTCTACACTGCTAATAACACTGCAAAGTCTCTACACTGTTAATAACACTGCTAAGTCTCTTCACTGTTAATAACACTGCAAGGTTTCTACACTGTTAATAACACTGCTAAGTCTCTACTCTTTTTATAACACTGTAAAGTCTATACTCTGTTAATAACATGGCATGCCACTACAACTACAATTAACAAATATAAAAAATATGCAGGTGAATCCATTATTATAATAGGCATCAACAACAAAATAAAAATGTTCAAATGAAATCTCTGAATTTATATAAATTGTTTTTACTTCAAGTCCTCTTTCTTCCCTTGTTCTATCATCAACAGACTGGGAAATAACACGCCACCTGGTGTCTAGATCAGCCAAGTACCCTCGATATATTGGGGAAGCTGCAGAGAGGGCTAGCTGAAAGGATAATTAAAGTTCAATAAAAAAATGTTTCACAGCAGTGTCAATTCATTTAAGATCCATAAAAGCACTTCCTAAAATTCAAGAAATCAAAGCATTGATTCTATATAAATTTTCATCATTGGAAGAACTGTGCTTATTGATGTCATTGTTTTTCTTCTTCAGGCATTATAGTAACTCATATGATAGCAACTTGTATGACAGTGACTCATATGATAGCAACTTGTATGACAGTGACTCATATGATAGCAACTTGTACGACAGTGACTCATATGATAGCAATTTGTACGACAGTGACTCATATGATAGCAACTTGTATGACAGTGACTCATATGATAGCAACTTGTATGACAGTGACTCATATGATAGCAACTTGTATGACAGTGACTCATACGATAGCAACTTGTATGACAGTGACTCATATGATAGCAACTTGTATGACAGTGACTCATATGATAGCAACATGTATGACAGTGACTCATACGATAGCAACATGTATGACAGTGACTCATATGATAGCAACTTGTATGACAGTGACTCATTTGATAGTAACTTGTATGATAGTGACTCAAAAGAAATGTGCATCATAGTGACTGGTATGATAGCAAGTTGCATGTTAGTGACTCGTATTATGGCAACCTGTACAACAGTGACTCATATGACACCAAGCTATATGATAGTAACTTGTATGACAATGATTCGTTATAATAATAATAATAATAATAATAATAATAATAATAATAATAAGGACTTTGTACAGCGCCTAATCTTCAGAAGCTCTAAGTACTTTACAACATCAGACAACACTTAAAACATAGAAAAAACAAAAATCCCATATATAATGATATGGTTACAAAAAAAACAAAAACATGCTGAATATATTTAAGGTAAGAAACGTTATTAGGTCTTTATGTTTGTTTTTGCAGTCAGTGTGATTTGAATATTTAATGAAGCTTTAACATTTTTCAGTCATATTGCTCTGATGTCTGCAATGAGGCAGTTTATAGCGATGTCTACCACTTGGTATCATGTCATAGACATGCAGCATGTCCCACCCATTCACATTATCCTGAAACCAGGCCCACCAGTCCTAACACTATCCTTTTAATGTTCAGTGTCATGCAAGGCAGCTGTTAGAACCATTTTTGTAAGACTTTGGTATGACTCAGCCGATAGTGTCTCACATGATTGTAACCCATGATAGTGTCTCACATGATAGTAACCCATGATAGTGTCTCACATGATAGTAACCCATGATAGTGTCTCACATGATAAGTCTCACATGATAGCAACCCATGATAGTGTCTCACATGATAGTTACCCATGATAGTGTCTCACATGATAGTAACCCATGATAGTGTCTCACATGATAGTGACCCATGATAGTAACCCATGATAGTTTCTCACATGATAGTAACCCATGATAGTGTCTCACATGATAGTGACCCATGATAGTCTCACGAGATAGTGTCTCACATGATAGTAACCCATGATAGTGTCTCACATGATAGTGACCCATGATAGTGTCTCACATGATAGTAACCCATGATAGTGTCTCACATGATAGTGTCTCACATGATAGTAACCCATGATAGTGTCTCACATGATAGTGACCCATGAGACGGACTCTAGTCATAGCAGCTCATACGATAGCACCTAGCATAATTATATCCTGATCTTGTTCTTTTTTTTATATGAAGATCTGTAAAAAAAATAACCCAAAGTTCTGATCTTTAGGGCAGTGGATGTTTATTTTCATTATAGTAATTTAATACGAAAATAACAGCACACTGCAGACATTGAAAATTCACAACTGCAGATGAAAGTTTCAGTGTCTGCATTTGTTTCCTGGCTTTATGAACTTGTGCTCATCAGTGTATTTTGTATGCAAACATTGTTAGTCTTTTTCCATGTAGATTCCGTATCAATTTCATCCATATCCAATTAATTTTAGAAACAATACATGCCTACAATTATAGCCCACCATTATGAGACATAATTCCTAGCTTCCATTACAATACATGCCTACAATTATAGCCCACCATTATGAGACATAATTCCTAGCTTCCATTACAATACATGCCTACAATTATAGCCCACCATTATGAGACATAATTCCTAGCTTCCATTACAATACATGCCTACAATTATAGCCCACCATTATGAGACATAATTCCTAGCTTCCATTATAATACATGCCTACAATTATAGCCCACCATTATGAGACATAATTCCTAGCTTCCATTACAATACATGCCTACAATTATAGCCCACCATTATGAGACATAATTCCTAGCTTCCATTACAATACATGCCTACAATTATAGCCCACCATTATGAGACATAATTCCTAGCTTCCATTACAATACATGCCTACAATTATAGCCCACCATTATGAGACATAATTCCTAGCTTCCATTACAATACATGCCTACAATTATAGCCCACCATTATGAGACATAATTCCTAGCTTCCATTACAATACATGCCTACAATTATAGCCCACCATTATGAGACATAATTCCTAGCTTCCATTACAATACATGCCTACAATTATAGCCCACCATTATGAGACATAATTCCTAGCTTCCATTACAATACATGCCTACAATTATAGCCCACCATTATGAGACATAATTCCTAGCTTCAATTACAATACATGCCTACAATTATAGCCCACCATTATGAGACATAATTCCTAGCTTCAATTACAATACATGCCTACAATTATAGCCCACCATTATGAGACATAATTCCTAGCTTCAATTACAATACATGCCTACAATTATAGCCCACCATTATGAGACATAATTCCTAGCTTCAATTATATTACATGCCTGAAATTATAGCTGACCATTATTGGACACAATGCCTAGCGTCCATTATGTTACATGCCTGAAATTATAGCTTACCATTATAGGACACAGTGGAGTCAGCTGATCATATAAATTCCTAGCTTCTGTTATGTTACATGCCTGAAAGGTCATCTGCAGACAACAGCAGCCCATGCCTGTAATATGAAACAAGGACTTGTTATTGTGTCAATATCAACATAACAACCAAATAATCCTGAAACTTTATGTACCAAAATCTGTACTAGATATAAATTTGAAAGCATTTCTTGTCCAATTATGTTTCAATCAACCATCTCATTATGCATCTGAAATTCTGCCAAATGATCAACAAGGTGTGTTCAAAAGTATATATATTAGCATCATCTTTATTTTATAGAATTTTACATGTATTTAACTTCATTTCTTTTATATACATTTTACATTAAAAAATTATTTATATTCTATTCTGTTGTACATTGCTATCATTTATTTGTAGGGGTTAATCTTCAACTGTTTTTGCATAATTTTAGTTTTTCTTAAAAAACTTCTACTCACAGTTGGCACCTTGTGCCACTATTGTACAGAGATTCCATCACATGCATACTTATGTACATACATACACATAAATAATTACATATGTACACATACTCATACATACATATGTACACATACTGTACCATATTTACTGCACATGTTGGGACACACACATAAAATATTTTTTCTTCATGTCACAGAACATGGTGAATTTTTTCTTGTTGCCTACTTCATGTATCCCAAAATTTTGGAAGCGAAATAAAAATGATTTTGTATTCATTTGCCCGCCCACCCCCGCCACACATGTTACAAATAAAATGCTTATTTGGAATAAAAGTGAATGAAACCAACTTTGCAAAAAAACACGAAATTGGAGACTCCAGTCAGGCGAGAGATGATGAATACAAAAAGCAAATTTTGTAGTAAATTATGTTTCTCCGAGAATACTTACCCAATCACATTACTTTAGGGGATATTAGCCTGCTACCTCGCGAATCCAGCCCTACCAAAAGACGAAAATTCGTCTTTCCTGTCTATGTCATATAGACAAAGGGCAATAACTCTTGCCCATTACCTCCCCTTGCCGCCCGTTAGGTGTCGCTTCTTTAGTTTTTAAGCTGAGCAATATATAAAACACGAGGATGCTCGCATGGCGGGGTGGTTGGGAGGGTTTCTTAGTAATGTGATTGGGTAAGTATTCTCGGAGAAACATAATTTACTACAAAATTTGCTTTCTCCTTTGAATACATTCCCCAATCACATTACTTTAGGAGAATAAGTAATAGGAGGAGGGAATGCGGAGCATCCGACCTCCATCCCGGGTATCCTCTAGGGAATGATGGTTGGATTCCCCATGTGAATGATAACCCGGTCTCCTAATTTTCAATCAGCAACACAGCCCAGGGTCACGTGATATGTGACCTTTTATGCGGTTAAGAAGATAGTTATTGAAATCTTCTTACCTACGAAAATTTATCTGGCGAATCCAGCGAAGCTAATAGGCTGTGCTGATTGTTGCACATGGGTCTGGTGGGCGTCTGGGCTGCCCAACACCGGACCTACTAGAATCAATGTTTGCCTCTGCGAGTACAAACTTGAAGATAAAACTGTAGAAGGTTGACTCTGCATGTCAGCCAACAGCTTCTATAAGGTGACTGATTTGCGAATTCTCAGAGTACGCCGAGCGTATAACCCACTACAGCCATGAAGCAAGGGCTTGAATGGTGATATCTCATATCCCAGCTATCACCAGAAGAAAGAGGTGCTAGTATGTGACCTGACTCACCTCTATGCATTGAAATGGTGCTAGAGTGCCCAAACAGGATCTTACATGGCTGTTGATCCTGACTTATCTATAAAGAAAGCGAGCTAATGACGACTCGTTGATCGCCAATGTATGGTAATCTATTTTGGACTACGAAGCCTGGCTGCGTCAAGAGGACCATCAAACCCTCTGATCGAAACGGAAGAGGGTTCGGGTCACTAGAAAGGACATGTAACTCGCTCACCCTGCATGCTGAAGCTAAGGCTATCAAGAAACCCAATTTGTATGATAGTAGCTTTAACTAATCGTGGGTTAAAGACTCAATACTGTCTGAATTGAGTCATGTTAAAACCCAGGACAGATTCCATTTGGAAACAGGGTGAGGGATATAAGTCGATTAATTTTTTTTTTTTTTTTTTTTTTTTTTTTTTAAATGTCTAAAGATCTGACAAATCTTTGTCATGGCTGATAGCACATGTACCAGAATGGCGGAATGTGTCTGATATCATGGAGCGGTAACATTTGAGAATAACTGGAGCCAGATGTTTCTCCTCGAAAAGCCAGAGAAAAGTTGGCCAGTTGAGGGATTGTGACACTCAGAGGAACAATGTGAATGATATGGTACCAGTCTCTGAAAACGTGCCTCTTGCCCTCGTAAACCTTCAGAGTAGAGGGCCTTCTTGCTCTCGAGATTCTCTCCGCAATCAAAGATTTAAATTGTTTGTCTTGCAAGGCTGTCTGGTCAAGAGCCAAGCTTGAACATAAGACGGTCCGGACAGGGGTGAAACACCCCTTGTCGCGGTTGCTTGTGAATACTTGTGCTGACTGTAATCTTCCTGGGTAGATCTATCGCCTAGATTGAGTAGATCGGAGACCCAGGAGTTGTTCCATCTGAGAGGGGTAATCAGAACCATCTGACAATTCTGACCCCTTAACTTCTGGATTAATTCCAGTACCAAGACCGTGGGAGGGTAGGAGAATGCCCACAACCCTTCCCAGGTGATTGATCGAGCATCCACGACCCAAGCTTCTGGGTCTGGAACCTGTGAGATGAAAGGTGGAGAACTTGCGATTCCACCTTGTTGCAAAAGATCAATCATCGGACGTCTCCAAAGTGTGTCAATTGGAAGAAAGTCCGATTGATGGAGTGACCATTCTGTGTGAATGACTAGATAGAGTGTCAGCCAAGACATTGAGTCTGCCAAGAATGTGTCTGAATTGTACATTGAGGTGGAGATTGTCAAACCAATGTAGAAATTGCCAGTTCAGATTGCACAGGTCTGGTGATTGGTGTCCCCTTGTTTTGAGGCAAGGCACCACCACAATGTTGTCTGACATAATGAGGGCAGTTTGTAATAAGAGTTGATCCTGCCCGAAATGAAAGGCATTGATGACATCCGTTATTTCTGAAAGGTTGATGTGGAAAGGGCTCGTCCCTGGCACCCACGTGCCGCTGACAATATCGAAGTCCGGCAACAGGTGGGCACCCCAACCGTAGGTATTAGTGGCGGAACATACCGTTATCCCCTTGGGGTATCTCCAGAGTAATCCCTGTGGACAGCCTACAGGGGTTGTGCCATTGACTCAAGAATGATCGTATCTCTGGTGTGAGCATGACTGTTTTCTGGGATCGAAGGGACTTGAAAAGGGCGCAATTACGCTAGCAACGTCCTTTGTAAAGGGCGCATAAAAGGACGGCTGATCGGGATCAAGTCTGCTGCCGCATTGAATAATCCGAGGATCTGCAACTCTCTCGCTAAAATGCGCATCCTGTCGGAAACGGACTCTACGAGTGCAATTATCTGGATGATCGCAAACTCGAGGAAGCCTTACCAGATTCAGATCAGGAGAAACTCCACACCCAGATGGACCAAAATCCGGATTGGACAGAGATCAGACTTTATCCAGTTCACGAGAAAGCCTATATGACGTAAAGTGATATAAGATCGTTTCTGCCTTTGAGCAGAGTAGAACTTGACAGATGTTTCTGGAGGATGTCGTCCAAATATACTGCCGACGCAATAGATGAAGTCGAGCGGAACAGGGTGACGACGTAACCCATAACCTTGGTACTAGCCCAAGGGCTTAAATTTAGGCCAAAAGGTATGACATGGAACTGATAAGCCTAGTCCCGACAAGCACAACGGAGAATGTCCGCTACTCGTGGGATAGGGACGTGAAATGTGCGTCGGTCATATCTAGCAAGCTTATGATGGGGTTTAAGCGACGTGCCCTTCAGACATGCGTCACGACGTATCAGGTCTAGGTTGGCAGAAGCAGTCAGCGCATTGGCCATGGAATGGTGAGCTGCCCTGTTAAGAACCCTAGCTAACCGGGCCATCGAATCCCAAGCATGTTCATTGCCAGATTTTTCAGCGATCCTGAAAATGGCTAGGGAGGCTAGGTCTAACAGTGAAGACGTAGCGACTACATTCGAACCAGCTTGGACGTGGCATTGAACAGTTTTGTCCACTTTATAAGACAATGCCGCAGACATATGGACTGCTGCCCTATTTTATCCCGAGCCAGGACCTCAGTATTGAACGCATCGGAGTGAGTTTTGTACCATCGACCTGAAAACAACGCTGGTACTTGGCTTTCAGAAAAGAACGCCTTAGCATTTCCTGGATCCCCTATACGTGTCGACAGACGGTCATTAATTTCCTTAATTTTGTGGACTGGGGAAGGAGGCGGAAGGATAGAATCTCTTCCCCTTCATCCAGATCGACCGACGCACTAACCCTATAGTCGGTAATGGCAGCAGGAGGTGGAGGGCATTCTGAAGGGGCCTTAACACCCTAAAATTTTCTCCACTGCGGCTTTGAAGCTGAACTCAGTCCGTTCCATAGTTGGATCTGCATACAGCTGATTTGTCTGCGATTCATCGCACTCACTATGTGCATAATCTTGCTCTGGTAAAGTATCCATATCGGGGTAATGCATACCAGGTGGCATAGATGACTCGATTCCGTCATCTCTAATAAAGGCATTCACTCTCCCTTGTGGATGAGCTGATAGCTTATGGACGGCCGGCAATGCCGAATGAATTGATTGGTATATGTTTGGCCTGAACGCCTGCGACGGGCCGGCTATGACCAGCACCGACCGCTCGAATGGTCGTATTGGATCGAGAGATTCATCGCCAACATCCGAGTCATGGTAGTGATATGTAACCGGTAGTACGGATTGACAGACGGAAACATCACTATAATCTTCGTCAATCCGATTTGTGCGGATTGCGGTATGATAAAAGTCCCCGTGCTGGTACAGCGGTACAGTCGGACGGACTGGTATATGACTAAAATCTCCATATGGTTGGACGACCGGTGCCTGTTGGGCTGGACGTCCGGAGCCGGATGGACTGTCAGTGCCGGCAAGTGTCGGCTGGAAGCTTGGCTGGACAACCGGTGCCATTTGGGTTGAACGATCATTGCCGGATCGACGCCCGGTGCCGGTTAGTGCCGGCTGGATGACCGGTGCCATATGGCTGAACGGTCATTGCCGGATGGATGCCCGGTGTCGGTTGGTGCCGGCTAGAAGGTAATAATAATTACATAATGCTTATGTAGTGCGGCCAGCACTGTGCACCCATCTACCATTCGCTCAGAGGGAATGTTGGTTCTGGTATAGCTTGCATATCTGTACAGCATACCAGGTGACCATGATGACGCAATTCTGTCATAATTGACACTTTCACTAAATCTCCCTTGTGGAGAAGCCGTGAACATATGGATGGCCGGCACTAACGGCTGATTGAACTGACGAATGGTCGGCCTGAAAGTCCTGTTCTGGTAAAGCTGCCATATCTGGGAAGCGCATACCAAGTGGCATAGATAACTCAATTCCGTCATCTCTGATAATGTCACTAATGCTCCCTTGTTTTAAAATCACACCGACACGTATTTGACGTGACGGGAGGTGTATACCGGCGATACCGACTGATTTGTCTGGTATATGGTCGGCCGGAATGTCGGCGAAGGTCCGGCTATGACCGGCACCTGCCTCTCGAATGGTCTGATTGGACGGAGATACATCTATAACATCTCTCTCATGGTAGTGATATGTAACCAGTAGTACAGATTGACTGACGGGTACATCACTATAATCTCCGTAAATCAAATGTACAGCCGGTGCGGGTTGATGTCGGCTGGAAGACCGGTGCCATTTGGGCTGAACGGTCGTTGCCGGATGGACGGCCGGTGCAGGTTGATGCCGGCTGGAAGGTCGGTTGCACGACCGGTGCCATTTGGGCTGAACGGTCGTTGCCGGATGGATGGCCGGTGCAGGTTGATGCCGGCTGGAAGGTCGGCTGGACGACCGGTGCCATTTGGGCTGAACGGTCGTTGCCGGATGGACGGCCTGCAAAGGTTGATGCCGGCTGGAAGGTCGGCTGGACGACCGGTGCCATTTGGGCTGAACGGTTGTTGCCGGATGGACGGCCGGTGCCGGTTGATGCCGGCTGGAAGGTCGGCTGGACGACCGGTACCATTTGGTCTGAACGGTCGTTGCCGGGTGGACGGCCGGTGCCTGTTGATGCAGGCTGGAAGGTTGGCTGGACGACCGGTGCCATTTGGGCTGAACGGTCGTTGTCGGATGGACGGCCGGTGCCAGTTGATGCCGGCTGGAAGGTCGGCTGGACGACCGGTGCCATTTGGGCTGAACGGTCGTTGCCGGGTGGACGGCCGGTGCCTGTTGATGCAGGCTGGAAGGTCGGCTGGCCGGCCGGTGCCATTTGGGCTGAACGGCCGGTGCCTGTTGATGCCAGCTGGAAGGTCGGCTGGCCGTCCGGTGCCATTTGGGCTGAACGGACGGTGCCGGATGTATGGCTAGTACCGGTTGGTGCCTGCTGAAGTGCCGGCTGAACTGACGGTGTCGGCTGGACGGACGGCTGGACAGCCGGCGAAAGTGCATAATAAAATGGATCCAATTGATCCAGCCTAGACTCCATGCGTCCGGACTTACAGGCCCGAAAGCCATGCACGGACCTGCGGTGAAATTTACATCCACTGGGCAGCCTAAACCATGTCAACATAATTTCCTCCATTTCCACATTGCCAACACCCATTTTGCCATTCATGCCTTCGTTGTCGACTTTGCTACTGAAACGACAAAAGAAGAGAACAAAGCACAGATTAAAAATTCAGCATATTATTAATTCGATAATACTATAACCGTTATTAACGGAGTAGTCAAATTATTCCGTGCCATGTTAACTCTTAATGACCACACTAGTTATCACCGTAAGCATGTTGCAATGCAATAGGTCGTTCAAGACGAAGTCTACTGAAACGAAAAAGATGATAAACAAAGCACAAATTAACAATTCAGTACGCTATTAAGTCGCTATTCCATAACCGTAACTAACGAAGGAAGCGAAATGATTAATTGTCGCGTGAATTCGTGACTACAACACGAAATTCCGCCATTAAATAGTCACAACTGGTCGTTCGGAGACGAAGTCTACTGAAACGGAAAGAAGATAAACAAAGCACAAATTAACATTCAGTACGCTATTAAATCGCTATTCCATAACCGTAACTAACGAAGGAAGCAAAATGATTAAGTGTCGC
The DNA here is from genome assembly GCA_030141615.1 of Unio pictorum. NCBI lineage: Eukaryota > Metazoa > Mollusca > Bivalvia > Unionida > Unionidae > Unio > Unio pictorum. The sequence goes on from JARLTB010000291.1 coordinate 11,677,204, forward strand.
GTGAATTCGTGACTACAACACGAAATTCCGCCATTAAATAGTCGCAACTGGTCGTTCAGAGACGAAGTCTACTGAAACGGAAAGAAGATAAACAAAGCACAAATTAACAATTCAGTACGCTATTAAGTCGCTATTCCATAACCATAACTAACGGAGGAAGCGAAATGATTAAGTGTCGCGTGAATTCGTGACTACAACACGAAATTCCGCCATTAAATAGTCGCAATTGGTCGTTCAAAGACTTTTTTGAAGTCTACTGAAACGTCAAAGAAGATAAATACAGCACATATTATCAATGCAGTACGTTATTAGTCGCTAATATCGTAAACGTTACATACGGAATAAGCGAAATTATTGAGTGCTACATGTATTACATGCTAGTACCGCCATAAGCGTGCTTTGACCACGTTGCAACCTGGTCCGAAGTCTAGAAAAGGTGACAAAGTCACTCAAATTGGAAAATATTGTAAAATAATGTATACGACCTGTAGAGGAATGATTATCCAACACAGTAATTCCAAATTTAACTTCGGATGGTCAGAATTTACACTAAGATGGCTTGGATTCATTGGAGGTCTAATTGTACGTGTTTTCGCGTAAGCGAAGCTAAAAAAACTAAAGAAGCGACACCTAACGGGCGGCAAGGGGAGGTAATGGGCAAGAGTTATTGCCCTTTGTCTATATGACATAGACAGGAAAGACGAATTTTCGTCTTTTGGTAGGGCTGGATTCGCGAGGTAGCAGGCTAATATCCCCTAAAGTAATGTGATTGGGGAACGTATTCAAAGGAGAAATGATGATGTCAGGATAGGGTAATACAAACATTTTACATTAAAGCAAAAAGAGGAAGTTGTAAATTGCTCAACATGGCATGGAATTTGAGTAATAGCAAGACATTTCAAAATAACCTTATCAACCATTGCAAATTCGTCTAATTGGTCAAAAATAGATTTTTGTCAGTAGCTAAATGAATGGGGACATTTAGCAAGGAGTGGGAGTCTAATATCATATGGTAATGAGTTAGATGGAAAAATTGCAAAGTGGGTTCTTGTCTGGGGAAGATCTTCCGATCCCTGTTAGTGCAAACACTATTTGCACTTATGCCAAGGAATTTTTGTCAAGTGACCATCCAGAAATTTAGTTTCAAGCCAGTAGGATCTGGGCAACAGGTTTTCTTAAGCAACACAACCTCATGCTTGATTCATGGACAACATGTCCCAGCATCTCCCAGAAGATTTGGAGGAGAAAATAAAATTATTCTACGAATTGGTACAGGCAAGAAGGGAAGAAGATGATTTGAAGACAAGATGATAATTAACATGGATGAAACTCCTAAATATATTGATCTCATTACCAGACGAACTGTCGAAAGAAAGGTGTTAAAAGTGCGAAACTTCACATGACTGGTGCGGATAAAAAGCATCAGATTTTTGTACTTGCAGTTTCCGCAACAGGAGATGTATTGCAACCAGTGATAATTTTTGATGGTGCGAGGGAGGTCAAGATTTTCAGGCACCAAAAGGATGATTATATGTGTGCAGAAGAAGGGTTGGGTTGATGCAGTGATGCTGCGGTGGATTAAAGAGATGAACGATCTTGTTTCATTTCAGGCGCATATTGCAGATGCTGTAAAACAAGCTTTGAGAAGTGCTAACATGGTGCCTGCAGTTATACTGGGTGGATGCGTCTCCAAGCTACAGCCATCAAATGTCTGTCAAAAAAAAAGTCAAATTCGACATGAGGAAAAGCTGGAAACATTTTATTCAAAATGCAGCAGAGTGCCATTTTAAGGAAATTGATAACGTGTCTCATATTAAGAGTGCAGATAAACAGTTGTGGACTGGAGTGTGGAAGCAGTTGAATTGCTTCAGGACAAGCCAGATCTGATCCATAAATCTTTAAAGTTTGTGATATTAACAATAACTTGAATGGATATGAGGACAATATCATAAGAGATACTGAATGTGATGACAGTGAGAATGAAGAGAACAAAATTGAGACTGTTGAGGTAAAGTGGGCAATCAAGAATGTGGACAGGTTGAAGGATTTAAATTAAATATATTAGTGGCATTCAAGTTTGTTCAGCAGTATTTGGATTGTATCAGATATCACTACTGTGTAAATAAAGATGTTTGGTTTTGGAATTAGTATGTTAATCAATCACTCTGTACCGTCACTATCTATCTACCATTCTCTCTATCTCTCTCTCTCTCTCTCTCGGAATATATTTTTACATCATTAAAGAGTTTAGTTTCTACTGTACTCAATAATAGTTATTTTGCCAAAATAAGTTGTGTAATGAGCAAATAGACCTTGGCATTTAATGTAAATAAACCTTTGTTGAAGCATAAATTAGAACCCATAATTAAAAAAATGTATACAAGAATTTAATATTGCTAAAATGATCTGAAAATGTACACTTGACCATAATAAAGTGAATATCTAAATAGGTCATATACTTGACCATAATAAAGTGAAAATCTAAATAGGTCATATACTTCACCATAATAAAGTGAAAATCTAAATAGGTCATACACTTGACCATAATAAAGTGAAAATCTAAATAGGTCATGTACTTTTCAGCATGATAAAGTGAAATCAATATTGGTCATATACTAGTCAGCATGATAAAGTGAAAATCTAAAAGCATGATAAAGTGAAAATCTATATAGGTCATGTAATTGTCAGCATGATAAAGTCAAACTCTAAATAGGTTATGTACTACTTGTCAGCATGATAAAGTGAAAATCTATATAGTTCATGTAATTGTCAGCACAGATGCAGAGATGGACTTCAGCAACACTACCAGCCTTCTACTGCAATCACATTATGGGCAGTAAAATGAAAATATATGTTGGAACCATGTTTTTGTTAATGACTTGTTGAACATCCTGTGTTATTATAATTTACTTCACTTTCACACATGTACATAGTACATGTATATGACATTATCTTTTATGACATTATCTTTTAGGTGTTTTTCAAATGAATGCATATTACCTAATTTACTTTTGCTGATCATTTTACAACTTTCTTGTTTCTGACCTAAGACAAAAACCTCAGGAGAGAATAAACACATTTGTGTTCTGAGCTGTCCTCAATTAAATAAAGAAATAAGTCTTGGTCATTGTTATTGTCAATGTTGAATGAGCTCTGAAAGCCAGATTTCAATGGTGTTCAACAGAATCCATTGTCTCACAAGCAACCATCCACTGATACAGCCCTTCCCATATCTGCTTTCCAACAAATTTAACACGAAACCTTCAATTAAAATCTGTATTAACTTCAACACATTTAAAATTAAAACGGTACACAAAACAGTAACACAAAATTCGAACAGAAGTGACATTACCTAGGCCATCGTCACAGCTGCCTGTAAAGTGACACATATTCCAAAACCGATAACATCTTAGAAACCTTACCAAATCCCATACAGTCCATGTATATGTGATCTGGTAGTGCTGCCCTCTGTGCCTCTCCATCATCTCCAAGGGCAGAGAAATCCTCTGTGAAAGGACTTTTTGTATTGATGTCTTTGTAAACTGAAAATATTGTAAACAAAAGAAACAGTTAATTATGTTCATGTCTATTTTCAAATGTAAAGACTCATTTTTTGTGATTATTGCTGTCTTGAGAAAAATTAATTATATACAATTTCCAGTATACAAATATTTGCCCATAAAAGTCTTGGAAGCTTTTTCCTAGTCTTCCAGCAAATGTTTTCACATATCAGAAATAAGAAATATTATATAAATGACCAGTGAAATTTCCAGGATTTGCAGCTGGATTCAAGTCTATGAGCTGAGAAATAATTTTGTTGATTGAAAGCACAAGATTTAGTATATGTAGATACAGAAGTAATCAATGAATAGGTAAGCTACAATCCACTTTTGAAGAGTTCAGCAAAAGTATCACATACATGCATGCATGCATGCATGCATGCATACATACATACATACATACATACATACATACATACATACATACATACATACATACATACATACATATGTAGAGCTAATACACAAATTGGTCAGGTAATCCACTCCTTTAGTGTAGTTGAGTAAAAGTACCACCTGCAGTATTTACAAATATAAAGGTAATACATAAAGGTTAGATACAATTCACTCTTGAGTTGAGAGAAAATCATATCTGATAAGTACAGCTAAAGACAGCAAATTAAGCATACTCCACTGAACTACACCAAACTGCACCCTCCACCAGCACAAGTGAAATTTGACCAATACACTTTGAACATAATGTAAGCTAATTCATACCAAATGGGATAAAAGAGTTGGGTCTTACAAACATTACTGTCAATTAATATTACCTGACATGTGCATATCAGCCCATTAAGAAGTGTCAAACTTACTTGGGATATTAATGTCAACCTTGTCTCCTCGTCTTTCTCTGATATTTCTTGATAGAGTTCTGCAATATAAGCAACTTTAAACTCTGAAAGACTTATTAACTGCAGCAGGCATTCTACCAGCTCTCGAAAACCAAACATCATTTCACTTATTAAATTCCCATATTTTTTATATTTTCAATATCCTAATATTAAAACTAATTTACAAATTTACTAATAAAACAAACCCAAATCAGAAGATTAAAAAAACTTGCTGTAAAGGATCTTTGTGAAAATAGTCTGATTGAATTCAGAGGCCATTGCCTAACTGAACAAGTTCTTGTCATCCACTTTTATGGGTCTGTAATATATTGGAGTGATATGTTTAATATCAGTAAGTGCATTTCATTTTACATTCTGATATCTATTATCTTGTTACTTGTATTTTTTGCAAGGTCTTAGGCAAGAAACTGAAAATAAAGTGTTAAATTATTATTATTATTATTATTATTATTATTATTATTATTATTATTATTATTATTATTTAACATACATAATTTTCCAGGAACATTACATAATTTTCCAGAAAACATCACCTAATTTTCCAGTAATTCTAGGAACATAATTTTTTTTAGTAATTCCAGGAATATTACATCATTGTCCAGGGACATTAACAATTTTCCAGGCACATTACATAAAATTTTCAGGAATACATGTATTACATAATTTTCCAGTAAATACAGGAACATTACATAATTTTTTTTAGTAATTCCAGGAACATTACATAATTGACCAGGGACATTAACAATTTTCCAAGCACATTACATACAATTTTCAGGAATACATGTATTACATAATCTTCCAGGAACATTGCATAATCTGCCAGTAATTCCAGGAACAATATATAACTTCCAGGGAAATTACATAATTTTCCAGGCATGTTACATAATTTTCCAGGCATGTTACATAATTTTCCAGAAACAGAACTTGAGTATTTTCATTTCTATTCTCCATTTTGACTTACCGCAAGTCTGCCAACCCTAAAAGGAACTTTCAGTAAAGCAGTCAATAATTTTGCAAATATTGGACAAATCTATTCAGTGTAAGAATAGAAGATTGAGTTGAACATCCCCTTCATGTCAAAAAAGTGGGTCTAGCTGAAAAAACCTTGGTCATCAAATTAAAATCTTAGTGGTCTTTAATGAACAAATGAGGGTACAGGGAAACATTGACAGGGAATTACAGGGAAACATTGACAGGGAATGTACAGGGAAACATTGACAGGGAATGTACAGGGAAATATTGACAGGGAATGTACAGGGAAACATTGACAGGGAATGTACAGGGAAACATTGACAGGGAATGTACAGGGAAACATTGACAGGGAATGTACAGGGATACATTGACAGGGAATGTACAGGGAAACATTGACAGGGAATGTACATGGAAACATTGACAGGGAATGTACAGGGAAACATTGAATGTATTGTAAAATATCATGAGCTGCTACTGTCAATTTGGAAAACATGCATTTGAAAAGTTCAGAAATGTGATCAAATACAGTTTGTAGTTTTATGTTAAGCTAAAAAAAAAGTTAGGAACAATAAAATTAGACCTTAATGTCCTCCAATTCAAACTTAGAAACTGCTGCTTCAAACTCCATGGCGGCAATTCTACAAAGGTCAATAGTTCCTGACTAGATATATCAGTCTTTATTTCTCACACAATGTGGCAATCATCTCTCCCATAATAAACAATACTCAAACATTCATTACATCTTTTTAAAAAATTGTAACTGCTGCTTTTCCTACCTTACCTCACCCACGACCCCATGTGCTAGCAATCTAAATATTTCTACTGATATTTCAGTGCTTGAACTTTTCAAAAGGCTGGCTGTCCTTTTCATCTTCAACATGTTTTATTTTGCTAGGCAGATTAAAGCAAATGAGGTACTCTTATAAAGTCAGTCTGGTTCCATGCCAAACTGTCTGATTCACTCTTTCCATCTAAACAGTCTGGTTCCATGCCAAACTGTCTGATTCACTCTTTCCATCTAAACAGTCTGGTTCCATGCCAAACTGTCTGATTCACTCTTTCCATCTAAACAGTCTGGTTCCATGCCAAACCGTCTGATTCACTCTTTCCATCTAAACAGTCTGGTTCCATGCCAAACTGTCTGATGTAATCCTCTAAAATCATAATAGTTGTAACTCCTTTGAATCAAATGCAAAAACTTGGAACCAGACCAAACATTTACAAGTCAATGTCTTGATTTTACTACAACTATCATATCTTCAAATTGTTTCCCATCATTGTGACATTTAAGGATCATTTATTTCATTAAGGTGTATGGTCATATAGTAAGGTGTATGGTATGGTCATATATAGAGCTGTACCGATGTCACTTTTTGCCGATTATCAAAATTGCCGATACCGATTATGAGACCGATTATTTGATTATCATATTATGTACTCAGGTATAAGCCGAGAAATTTAGAAAACAATAAAGGCCTGGAATGGGGAGGGGTGGGTGGGTTTCCAAACAGGAAAGTTTTGCGACACAATAAATATGTTCTAATCACTATGTAAATTGAGGCAATGCTTTTGAGTTTATTGCCGACTTTCTATGAGCAAAGGTCGTTGGCTTGCTTTGACAACAACAAATACTCGTTATTGCTGCGGCAACATCAGATAATTGTAAAACATTGATATAGAATTGTTTTATTTGTTTCGTATATGTCGGTGCTTCAAAGGTACAGTAAAACCTGTTATGACTTATGAGAGACCGCCCCTTCTGCCAGATGGTGGCTTGGTGAAACACTAACAAAAGAAATAAAAAATAATTTTAAAAAATCCGGAAATGATTCTCACTTACTAGTATTAAAGACAATGAGTTTGTTCACCCTCCAGGCATTACAGATTAACTGAAAGACAGACGACATACTCAAACCTACACTGAAGCCCTTTCAAACAATTTCTCACTGGGACATAAGGACTATCGGTGTTTTGTGAGTTTTCATAAAGATAAAGAAAAAACACAAACCTCAAAATTGACTGTGTATATATCCATCATTACACCCTTTGATGTTAATCTTACTGGCTATTCACATGACTTTGGCACTACAATGGCGGTTAGCGACATGTACTTTAGTCTGGTTTACTGCAGTTTACAAATGTTACCGGACGCTGGAGTTGAAAATTTCGCACAACTGGCAGCAAGATAAATTCTTTTTAAATACTTTATTAGAGCAATCTCTTTGTTATAAAAGATTAATTGATGGTTCGATGTGTTTATCTCGATATATGGTTATTCGACTATACAGTAGTGTTAGTTAATGAGCAACTTGTTTGCATACTGCATATATCCCGAGCTCTAGTGTTACAAAGGATTAAGTTACGGTCAGTCAAAACGCAACTGTACATACAACTTTGATCAGGAAAAATTGGTTATTTAAAAAAATTATTTGCATCGGCACCGATTATTTTTGCCGATACCCTATTATACCGATTGTGCTAATAATCAGCCCGATTACGCGTACGGGCGATTAATCGGTACAGCTCTAGTCATATAGTAAGGTGTATGGTATGGTCATATAGTAAGGTGTATGGTATGGTCATATAGTAAGGTGTATGGTATGGTCATATAGTAAGGTGTATGGTATGGTCATATAGTAAGGTGTATGGTATGGTCATATAGTAAGGTGTATGGTATGGTCATATAGTAAGGTGTATGGTATGGTCATATAGTAAGGTGTATGGTCATATAGTAAGGTGTATGGTATGGTCATATAGTAAGGTGTATGGTATGGTCATATAGTAAGGTGTATGGTCATATATTAAGGTGTATGGTATGGTCATATAGTAAGGTGTATGGTATGGTCATATAGTAAGGTGTATGGTATGGTCATATAGTAAGGTGTATGGTATGGTCATATAGTAAGGTGTATGGTATGGTCATATAGTAAGGTGTATGGTATGGCCATATAGTAAGGTGTATGGTATGGTCATATACTAAGGTGTATGGTATGGTCATATAGTAAGGTGTATGGTATGGTCATATAGTAAGGTGTATGGTCATATAGTAAGGTGTATGGTATGGTCATATAGTAAGGTGTATGGTATGGTCATATAGTAAGGTGTATGGTCATATAGTAAGGTGTATGGTCATATAGTAAGGTGTATGGTATGGTCATATAGTAAGGTGTATGGTCATATAGTAAGGTGTATGGTATGGCCATATAGTAAGGTGTATGGTATGGTCATATAGTAAGGTGTATGGTATGGTCATATAGTAAGGTGTATGGTATGGTCATATAGTAAGGTGTATGGTATGGTCATATAGTAAGGTGTATGGTCATATAGTAAGGTGTATGGTATGGTCATATAGTAAGGTGTATGGTCATATAGTAAGGTGTATGGTATGGTCATATAGTAAGGTGTATGGTCATATAGTAAGGTGTATGGTATGGCCATATAGTAAGGTGTATGGTATGGTCATATAGTAAGGTGTATGGTATGGCCATATAGTAAGGTGTATGGTCATATAGTAAGGTGTATGGTATGGCCATATAGTAAGGTGTATGGTATGGTCATATAGTAAGGTGTATGGTATGGTCATATAGTAAGGGTTGACTTGTCCATTATTCATAATATTTCTGCAGTGAACAACAGGATGACTTCACTGTTTGACCAAATGAAAACTGAATGAATGTCTAGGTCATGCAGCTGTGTAATAGATCACTCAATCAAAAGCAAAGCTTCACATTATAATGACACATGTATTACAGAAAAACATAACATCAAATGTGAACACTGTTAAGGAATAGATGACTAGGTGTAAAACAATAATTTCTTGATTTAAAATCAGTCTCTTACATATTTCTCTAAGTGGATAAGTAATAGACTGGTTTTCTGTCTTTGCTTGAATAATAACTTTTTAGTATCAAGCCTGTGACAAAAGCATGAGCTGTCTTAAGCAATATAGCGGATAAGCTTACTGTACCAATTAAAGTGATGAATGGGCCAGGTATATGTCACAACACCGTTGTGCCAGGCATGATTGCATGGAAAAAATATCCCTTGGCCCTGAATTTGATACATTTGAAAAGACGATAATTATAAATTTGTAATATTGCATGTTTTACACAAATACAGATTTTTACTTTTTTTTAAAAAAAAAAATAACTACATTAACTGTCTATAAACACTATCATGAAAGCACAATATTATTTAAAGACTGCAGCATGAAAGGTTTTTGAGTGTGTATCATCCACTATTTATACAACATTAACCCTTTCATCACTACAGACCTTTTTTCCAGTCTAGGGGAAGTAAGTCTGTAAACCCTGTGAACCGCTTTACCGGTCTGGGACAGTGTGCTTATTTAAAGTCATAGTACCAGACTACATAAATTTCAGGATACCTCTACAAACTTCCTTATTGTAGTGTAGATATTATACTTGGATTATCTCGCGAGTTAAGCTTACATTCCACTAGAAATCTCAAGGCAAGTCGGCACATTCTAAGCATTTTCCGAATGATGAATTTCTATTCGAAATGGCAGAGTTCGAAGCAAGATGAGAATGAAGTATCAGATTATGAATTATCACAATTATTTTGCTGTTGTGACCTAACACAGTTGATTGAAAATGAGAGAAAACTTCTGGAAATGCATTTGAATGTGCTTGTGGGCAACAGTGATGACAATGAAGAGGTCTTTGAAGGTTTTAAACCAGACAAAGTGTGAAATCCACGTTTTTATTCTCGACAAATTAAAGAGATTTCAGTTTTCTGAGATAGTTGGACCCACCGAAGTGTTAGATGGCTCCAGAAAAGCTTTGGAATACTTTAAAATCTTTGGTTTAGTTAAAGTGTTTAAAAATATTATTCATGCACTGTGGTAAATATATAATTGCTTCTGCATTTTACCTGTGTTGTCAATTGTTTGCACCTTTATTTTAAAAGTTATATTTTAGAAATGCACATTTTATTGAAATGGTCCAACAAGCTGACTGTTAATGTTTATTTTGATACCAAATCCAGGCAGATATCTTTAAAGATGGCTAAGTTATGTTCTTTCAAAGTCCATAGGTCATTCTGCTTTACAAGTTCAAAGCTACTTAAGTGTTTTGTGCTCAATGCCTGCAAAGTTACTTAGTGATGGAATTGTTGAATGTCTGCCCCCATTTTAGAATACTTCTATTTATACCACAGCAGTATCAACTTTCAGCCTCAATTGTTGATTACCTCTATTTATAACACAACAATAACTATCTGCCTCCATTTTAGAATACCTCTATTTATACCACAACAATATCAACCATCTGCCTCTCTTTTAGAATACCTCATTTTAAAACCAAAACAATATTAACCATCTGCCTCCATTTTAAAATACCTCAATTTATACCACAACAAGATTAACTGCCTCCATTTTAGAACACCTCTATTTATACCATAAAAATATCAACCGTCTGCCTCTCTTTTAGAATACCTCTTTCTAAAACCAAAACAATATTAACCATCTGCCTCCATTTTAAAATATCTCAATTTATACCAGAACAAAATTAACTGCCTCCATTTTAGAACACCTCTATTTATACATGAACAATATCATCTCTCTGCCTCCATTTTAGAGACCAAAATGTATACCAAAACAAAAAATAAACTGGATGCTTCCATTTTTGGTTACCTCAATTTATACCACAACAACATCAAGTGTCTGCCTCCATTTTAGAATACCTCTTTTTATACCACAACAATATCAACTCTCTGCCTACATAATTTAAACGGACAATGTAGGAGCATATTTTCTTTAAGATGATTTCGAGTTTTCGCATCATCTTCTCAAGAGCTTGGGAATGACATTACAAGAAATGGTGCAACATTTTCATGTAAATGGCTTAGTTTAGTTTAGTGATGGTAAACAGTCATCTATAAAATTTTAAAAAGTCATATTGGACATGTTGATGTTGTTGTAGAGTTTAATGTCATTTTAAAGCACATGATAGGCTATACGTGGTGACCAGCATTATTGGTGGAAAAAGAACCCGGGAAAACTCCGGAAAGAACCAATCACCCACAAGAAGCTACTAACAAGCTTTCTTACATAACTACATTAGCCAAATCTTATACTCGAACCCACGCAGACAGAGGTGAGATGGCAGTGATCCATAACGGACAGCGCTTTAGACCACTCCGCCACTCAGGACCCCCATATATTTGACATGTAAACATTCAGTAACAAGTATTTCATTTGAATAAACATATCTTTATGATTATTCCCTTTATTTGGACCAAATACATCCATATTCCTTTGACTAGGCATTTATGCCCCATGAAACATATACTGCAAAACTCAATAAGTACCTGGACATTTGTGGACAGGGTCAACCTCATCAAATGAAACTGTTTAATATTTAGCAAGGTAAGGCATGCACTGTATGTCCCATAGGTAAATACGAAGAAATATTTACTTTCTTTTTATTTCCATTGAATGGTATCATTCAGGTTATTGTAGCCTTTTACACATTTAGAAATTTTTATAAATGCTGCAGCCATTGTCACAATCATGGTGAAAAAATGCAACATAAAAGCAAACAAGAAGTTCAACATGTATGCTATACCTGAAGCGAGGATGGTCCGGATATATGACACTGTCTGGATAAAATAATGAATGTGAGAAACCCTCGTTTGGAGTTGGCACACAGACTGGGAATGTAAACGATGGACATCCTGTCCTGAAAATAAAAAATAAAATTGAGGAAATAAAATTTCATTTAGATTTGCAATCATTCAACTAGAAGCATATAAGATTACTTGTGTTATGAAACTAGGATTCATGTATACTCCTTTAAATGTGTTCTTAAAATTTAAAATGAGAGATGTGTTGCATTTTCTTTTATAATACAATAGCTCCATCACACCCATTTTGTATGACCCTAAAGCCAACCATGCATGAACTGCTGTAACACAGTTGTTGATTGTTGTTGCTGCAGGGTTTAACGCCATTTTTCAGTCCACGAGAGGCTAAACATGGCAGCAAATATTAGTGGTGGATGAAGAACCCTGGAAAACCCCTGAAAAGAACCACCGACCCACAAGAAGCTACTGGCAAGCTTTCTTACATACCCACATTGGTCGGATCTGAGACTTGAACCCAAGCACATAGAGGTGAGATGGCAGTGATCCGTAACAGAGAGTGCTTTAGACCACTCAGCCACTCAGGGCCCTCTCATCAGAAATTGTGCTTCAAGCAATAATTCTAGTACATGTAATTTACAGTCACATTGTTCACTGAGATATAAATTTAAAAAAGCGAGACATTCTTTCACAAGGACTTCAATTTTCATTTGAATGAAGAATCGATTTGAATAAGTATTAATCATAAACTAGTTGCATTTTATTATTTAATAATATAAGTGTTTTTAAACCTTATGCTTTTGTTTCGCCTTCTTACATATCAATATAATTTAGTGAATGCAAATTACACCTATCTGATACAGTATAGATATGTATCCACTGAAATCACATTAAATGCTTTGAAATTCTTTTTTTAAAAAAGTTTAAAAACCGAGTTAAATTTATATGAACCTTTTATCTAATAGAAGGCAACCAGTTTTGGAGAGAAATTTTAATGCTGTTTCAAAGCATGTTTTTAAAGGTATAATCAACTAATGTAATAAATACCAATAATGTAATAATTACCAATAAATGTAATAAATACCAATTTTAAATGCAATACCAATTATCAACTTCAAAATTTAGCATAACAAATACCTTAAAGGATGTAATATGGAACAATGTTGGCCATCATGAATTGAATGAAAACACCAAAAAATGTGAAAAAACAATGATAATTAGAATGAAAACACCCAAAATGTGAAAAAATAATGATAATTAGAATGAAAACACAAAAAAATGTGAAAAAACAATGATAATTAGAATGAAAACACCAAAAATGTGGAAAAACAATGATAATTAGAATGAAAACACCAAAAATGTGAAAAAACAATGATAATTAGAAAGAAAACACCAAAAATGTGAAAAAACAATGATAATTAGAATGAAAACATCAAAAATGTGAAAAAACAATGATAATTAGAATCAAAACATCAAAAATGTGAAAAAACAATGATAATTAGAATGAAAACCAAAGACAGATCTGTTATTGGATAACTGGTCTGGGTTTGCACTGTTCAAGTGTAATAACAAATATAACACACAGCACAGACCTAAATCAAACAACGAACAGTGTGCACTGGCAACAGTGAGCCAGCAGTGTTTGTGTACAATAACAACAAACAGTAGATTGAGATCTGTCACCAGATAATGGGCAGGCCAAACAAGTTCTGCAATGTTCTCTCATAATATCAAGCTGAACTAAATAACCCTGATATTTCAGTGTATGACACATTTCAAATCCTGGTCCACATTTTGCACTTGGAGTAATAAGTACAACAACCAGCACCAAGATATATCACTGGATGATGGGATGGCAGATCCGGGTCTATGTGCTTCACTTGTATTGTATGAGCAGTAAACTGGATAAACTTGGATATATTAATGAATGCTGGGGGGGGGGGGGGATCCACACTTTTCACGTAAAGTAAGCATAACAAAATGTACAGATCCCGATACGTCATTTGCATCATGGGTTCGGAAACTCATGGCCCACATTGTTCACCTGTATTAATATGTAGAACAAACTGCATAGAACCAGATATATCACTGGATTATGTGACAGCAGATCTGAGTTCACAATGTTTGATGTTATAATTAGTGTAACAAACAGGATGGACTTGCATATCACACTGAATGGCAGGCTCATAGATCCGAGTCCATGATGTTCAATGTTACAATTAGTAGAACAAACATCACAGACCCTGACATATTGTTGCATGATGGGTTGGTAGACCATGGCCCACATTGTTCACCTGTATTAATATACTGAACAAAATGCACAGAAGAAGAGATATCACTGGACTTTGGGTTGGCAAATTGGAGTCCATACTGTTCACATTTATAATAAAATAAGTATAAACAGCATGGACTAACTGAAACTGAATTGCAGGCTGGCAGAGTCTGTGTGCATGATTTGGATTTTTAACGTAGCTTCAACAATTTTTCAGTCATATCGCTACTATGTCTGCAGTGTGACAGTTTATAGTTATGTTTAGCACAGGGGCATCATGCCAAAGACATGTAGCATGATGTCCCACACAGTCATATTATCCTGACACCAGGTCCAAACACTAACCTCTCAATGCTAAGCACCAAGCAAAGCAGCTTTTGGTATCATTTTTTAAAGTCTTTGATATGACTCTACAATGGTCCGAACCACTACCTCCCACATCTGAGTCGGATCTTCTAACTAAAGATCAGAGTCTATGATGTTCATTGTTATAATTACTATAAATTATGATGTTCATTGTTATAATTACTATGAATTATGATGTTCATTGTTATAATTACTATGAATTATGATGTTCATTGTTATAATTACTATGAATTATGATGTTCATTGTTATAATTCTATAACAGTGTGAAGCCAAATCAGCAAGTACATTAATGAAGGACAGATCTGTGTGAAACATAATTATATTTTAAATTAGATATTTATTAATGTTCATTCATCCATCACTCATTATTACTATCCACAAGGAACATTTTACAATACCTTGGAAATGAGGTCAAGGTCATGGGAATTGCATCACTTCCTAAAGCTGCCTGGATTTCTTTTCGTCTGGAATGAAGAAAGTTAACTTTAAATTATAAATCATACAAAATCATTTGTCTTCATGTTCCACAACACCTCATACACATGTAAAAATACTTCATGGTGACTTCATATTACACAGGTGTAATAACACCAGAGGGCAACTTCATATTACACAGGTGTAATAACACCAGAGGGCAACTTCATATTACACAGGTGTAATAACACCAGAGGGCAACTTCATATTACACAGGTGTAATAACACCAGAGGGCAACTTCATATTACACAGGTGTAATAACGCCAGAGGGCAACTTCATATTACACAGGTGTAATAACGCCAGAGGGCAACTTCATATTACACAGGTGTAATAACACCAGAGGGCAACTTCATATTACACAGGTGTAATAACGCCAGAGGGCAACTTCATATTACACAAGTGTAATAACGCCAGAGGGCAACTTCATATTACACAGGTGTAATAACGCCAGAGGGCATCTTCATATTACACAGGTGTAATAATGCCAGAGGGCAACTTCATATTACACAGGTGTAATAACACCAGAGGGCAACTTCATATTACACAAGTGTAATAACGCCAGAGGGCAACTTCATATTACACAGGTGTTACAAGTGACTTCATAGTATGAAGGTAATACTAGCATATTGACTTTATATATCATGTAATAACACCTCATGGTATTATTAGTAACTTCCAAGAGTATAAGTAATAATAATACCACATCATGGTGTTACTATAGACGTTAAATAACATGTATAAACACCTCATGACAACTTAATAATAAACAGAAGTAAAAAATATTACACAGATGTAATAACACCTTAAGTGGCAGGGTTCACTTTAGTAAATTGTCCCCTGGCAAATTTCATAACTTGAAGCCATGGTGTGACTTTTTCAGCTGTAATTATGGATATATTTGTGAACTATGTGTTTCAGGCTTGTGGTGTTCTTGAAATTGATGTCAGGCATGTACATCTTCCATAACTATTCTGCAGTATGTTGATAGTGAAATATCACTAGTTGGCTACGAAGAAGAGCTAGCCTCCCACAGCAGTAAACACGGGTTTATATAAATATGGGGGGGGGGGCATAAACTTCTGCAATAAACTGCCATTGATTTCTCTGGTCATGTGGATAACATTCTTATGCTTTGTTTTACTATAGGTATCTAAGAACTTTGACCTTTTTGACCTCACTTGTGCACTTGATTTAAGATTTTTTTTTTTATACCAGGTCACTGATTGCAGCAATAAATTTATACATGAAAACTGGCCCCTACCCCCTTATGTTGTTACTGTTGACTTAATAGTACACAGGTAATAATAACACTTCTTGGTAACTTTGTGTGTGATAATCTTATGGTGATTTCATATTACACAGATGTAATAACACCTCACTGTGCTCAACATGACTTCATATTACACAGGTGTAATAAAATCTCATGATGTTAAAAGTGACTTACTGAAGTCAAATAAATCATAGGCATAATGTCTGTACTTAAAAGCAACACCACTTTAGCCGATTTGATTAAAATTCATATTTTTTGTCAAGCAATAAACAGTCTCTTACCTATGTTCTAATTTCAAATTAAATTTATGACAGTGGATCATTTCTGTCTACTGCTTGTCAAGCTTTCCAAAGATAACTTGATATTGTTCAACTTGTTTTATACACTTTGTTTCCTGAAATGTCCCCTACTAATTGCAATTTAAACATTGGCTGATTCAGCTTGGTGTGGTTTCATGCTTCATGGCACATTTATGCAGTAAGTTTATATAGTGCCAAGGCATTTGGAGTTAAGTCCCCTTTGAATCAACTTGGTAGTCAACCAAGGCTCGTGAACAATATGTGATGACAAATGAAAATGTTTTTGAATGAGTAGAATCTGAGCAATACTGTAAAGTGTATAATCTTTACTACACTTATAACTGGTTGACCACTTATCACCTGGTAGACCCTTATCACCTATTGACCGCTTATCCCCAGGTACACCCTTTTAAACTGGTGTGCAATTATCATCTGGTGAACCGTTTTCACCAGAAGCAATAGAGCTAAACAGGTATTCTTTGATCCTTTGAAGCTAGTTTTGGAAATGCAATACAGTTGTGCAATTACCAATATTCTGATGCCAAACCACATTACCAATTTATTTAGGTAGCAGGGTTTCAGTTGGAAATGGGAAAACCAATACCTTTTTAATTTAGACGTGTGACATAACAAGGCATCAAATTACATAAAAAATCCATTCCATTTTGCTTGCGTTATTTTGTGAATCTGATTTAAGTCAGATCTCCACTGTCCTTGTGAAGATCTGACAGCTACCACTTAGGGATTATGATCTGGTGACCTTTGCAATTACCATACTTGCAAATTTTATCAGCCCAATCAGATGAAGTCTTATAGCCTCACCTGTGGGAGAATGAGCAGTATAGCTTAGGTGGCGCTCTACAGTTTCGTACTTTGCATAGGGTTAGAATTTTAAAGTAAAATAATTTTCTGGGATTTCTTCACTGGTTATACTGGCAATATAACAAAGACTTTGTATAACTTAGGTGTTGGGAGAGGAACTTTCAATTCCCTTTATTTTGATGTATGATTGATGGGTGTACTTTAGGTTCTAGAGTATACAGCTTGGGCTAACTTAAGATGGGCTTGAATAAAAAAAAACTGCTAGCTCTGCATGGTCATTTTCACTTACTGGACATCAGAGATAAATTGTAGAAAAATGATCCCATAACTTTTTTTTACTTTTCAGATATTTTGTAATTTGTTCATTGCACTTTCTGAAGCTGCTATTGCCTACTTCAGCAAAATTTGTTTTCCCTAGTTTAATAACTGCTAAAGTTAGTGTACTTTTGATTAATTCTGGCTAATTTTTCAAGCACATGGGAGCATCTATTTTGTTATACCATGTGCTTAGATCATGTACAATTTCCACAAGTGCAGTATCCAAAGAAATATCAGCCAAAATACAACAAAGTAGCATTGAGATATGCCAAAATTATCCCCATTGTGCATGTTACAAATGCAAACAACTTCACCTCACATACGTCACTATCTGAAAAGTACATACCAACTGGTGAGCGCCCCCTTAAGAGCATCAGTGTGTGCCAAACAATTTGATTCACTGTCAAATTTCAGAAAGCTGCATTAACATTGGCTAACTAAAAGGTCACAGCTAGAACATGACCCATTAGCAGTCACTGTCAGACCTTCACCCAGGCCAGTGGAGATCTGATTTTAATATGACTGGCTTATTTTTTTTAACCACTGTACAGTCTGATAACTGACATATTTAAACCTGAAAAGGTAAGGTCTGCAAAGTTATAAATCATAATGAGGCTAGCTAAAGTAAGCATTACCTTTATATTCTCAGCATCAATATATACTCACAATAATGCAAGTCAGAACCAGCTACAGAACCAACATAAATCCTGCCTTGCATAATGCACCTTCAGATCTTTGTGAGTTTTGTCTACAGCTGGAACTTACAGGATTATACAGATGGTAATTACTATAATTTAGCTGGAACTTACAGGATTATACAGATGGTAATTACTATAATCTTATTCTTGAAGCGAGTTATGTTAAGCAAGTGCTTCAAGTAACAGTAACTGACCTCTGTCTCATGTTGGACTCAACCAGGTTGAAATGTACCATCATGCCTCCATACGGTTTTCCTGGTGTCCCCTCCACCATATATGCTGCATACTCTGGGTGCCATGTGGTCAACTGATCCCTAAAATTGACAACTATCTGGGTAACAGACATACAATTTATCTAAAATGAAAGGAAAAACCGGTAAAGCATTTATAGATATTTTTTAGTCCTGGGTTTGTGAGCAAGGGCATTAAAAGTCATGAGTTTCATGCATATGTATTGAAAAAATATTCCTAATGACACTAATTATATGGTTTACTATAAAGACAAACACGTTAGACCACTCAACCACCTGTGGACCCCTTTTTCTCTTGGCAGATGCTGCAAACACTATATCAAACACTATATCGAGACTGATCAATTGATTTTTTTAGGTATATCTGGGATTATTCTGAATAGTTTGAAAACAATGAGTTATAGATAGAATTGTGGTATATGCATTATACTAGTTGAAAAAATTATCTCTGGGTACAAAAATTTAAATATTCTAGTCAATAGGTGGTAAGGGTGTACCAGGTGAAAAGTGGTAAATTATAAGTGTAGTACTTAATGAGGTACATTGTATACATTATGATGTATAACCCCAATTCCCTCTACCTAATGAGGTACATTGTATACATTATGATGTATAACCCCAATTCCCTCTACCTAATGAGGTACATTGTATACATTATGATGTATAACCCCAATTCCCTCTACCTAATGAGGTACATTGTATACATTATGATGTATAACCCCAATTCCCTCTACCTAATGAGGTACATTGAAGATACCTGGTGAGGAAATGGACATGTATTTCTCACTGCATAATGTATTTATTATCAGAACAGTGATGTATGCATACCAACCTTCAACATAGCTTGATCTGCTGCTTACATGAAAAATGGAAGATAAATAAAAACGGTAATACATTAAAGGATATTGGCATCAATACACACAATTATCAATACACACAATTATCAATACTAGACACAATTCATACACACAATTCTTATACACAATTCATACACACAATTCTTATACACAATTCATACACACAATTCATACACACAATACACAATTAATTGTGATGAAAAATGACATTACAACCCACAACAACAACAAGTTTCAAATTACATGTACTAACACTGTAAACTGGACATGATTATCAATTATCATGACACTTACTGACTGGTCCACCTTTATAACATACCATATAAATTCTATCATAATGTGCCATGTTATCATAAGACTTACTGACTGGTCCACCTTTATAACATACCATATAAATTCTATCATAATGTGCCATGTTATCATAAGACTTACTGACTGGTCCACCTTTATAACGTACCATATCAATTCTATCATAATGTGCCATGTTATCATAAGACTTACTGACTGGTCCACCTTTATAACATACCGTATCAATTCTATCATAATGTGCCATGTTATCATAATACTTACTTACTGGTCCACCTTTATAACATACCGTATCAACTCTATCATAATGTGCCATGTTTTCATAAGTAAATACAATTTGGACTTAACAGGATTGAAAATATTTGATAAACATAATAAGCCTGGATATTTAAACTTGTTCTTGTGAGATTGAGTGGACAAATATACAAAAGCATAATATCACAAAGAAAAGTTTAAAAAATAAATGACAATAAAATATGGGATATTTCTTGAAACTGTTTTCAACTTGGTCTATCATGAAAGCATTAATGCATATTAATTCAGGAACTCGTTATGTCAGGAACTCGTTATTATCAGGAACTCGTTATGTCAAGAACTCATTATGTCAGGAACTCATTAATCCATAATTACTGGAACTTTGTTACATGTTGTTTAGCATTACACTGGATAGTTTACTTTGTAACTGATTTATAATATTTGTTTGTGGAAACAGAATGTAAATACTGGTTTGCTTACTTCGCATTAAATATATGCTTTCCTGCACAAACTATCACAGAAACTTGATTCCATTTCCTGCACAAGCAAACACAAAAACTGCCTTCTCTTGCCAGCAAAATTTAACACGGATGCTTCCTTCTGTTGTCTATGTAAACATGGAAACTTCCTTCTATTGTCTAGATAAACTAACATGGAAACTTCCTTCTATTGACTAGACAAACTAACATGGAAACTTCCTTCTATTGACCAGTACTTTCAAAATAATGAACGTTTGAATTGGAGATAACTATATTTCTTTTCTTACACTCTTGAATTATTTAGAACACTTTTCGAATCCATGAAATTACTTGCCAAAAAGCAACTAAATAGTAGATGGTGGCTTTTAAATGCTTCAATATATCAATTTTGCTTTTAAAGCAATCCGCTGAGGGGCCCCGAGTGGCAGAGTCGTCTAAAGCGCTCTCCGTTATGGATCACTGCCATCTCACCTCTGTCTGTGTGGGTTCAATTCTAAGATTTGGCTAATGTAGTTATGTGAGAAAGCTTGCCAGTAGCTTCTCATGGGTCAGTGGTTCTCTCCGGGGATTTTCCCGGGTTCTTCCTCCACCAGTAATACTGGCAGCCATGTATAGCCTATCGTGTGCTGAAAAATGGCGTTAAACCTTACAACAAAGCAATCCGCTTGACTGGTCATTAGGGAGGAATACATTTCTAATATCATCTTTGTCAGAAAACTTGTGAGATACATCATTAAGGGCCATCACTAAGTCACTATGCAATTGTTAACATGCATCAAAACAATCTCTGATTAGTCAACCTTTGACAGTCATCAAACTTGGAACATTTCATTGGATTAGTATGTCGGCCAAGCAAATTTCATTTAACTTGAAAGAAGGCCAGACAATTTCATTGGCTGGCATAATTATCAGGAAGGAACCTATTTTCACCTACAACCTGTGGCCAGATCTGGACTTAATAATTGGTGGAATCCTGTAAACTCAAAATGTACTATTACATTCAAAGAGTAATTAATAAGTAAGTAAAATAAAATAATTATCCCAATGTGTTGAAACTTGCATCAAGTAGTAAGAATTCATGGCTGAATCAGAAAATAAAAGATTTACCTTAACACTGATTAATAGAATAAGAAAAAAAAAGAGATTTTGAGAGTGTATTGTGAAATTAAGGATGGACTGATGAATTAATTTACATGTATTTATGTAATGAAGCATGTAGCCATATCGGCACTGCTGACAACAGTACAACTCAATTTGGACAGCAAAGCATCTACTAACATCTACAAATATAAGAACCATGTCCCTGACCAATAGCAAATAACAAAGACTTTTGAATTTGTTCAAATCTAAGGATTAATTATTGGTTTGTCCTTACTGATTAAGCATTTCAGCCATTGCTCTCTTTTTTCTCAACAAAAATGTGTTTACTGCGTAACATTACTTGGTAATTATAAATTGTAATCTATCTCATAAAGTCTGTTGCACACGCGTATGTCTGTCATCCGCCATGTTGTTCATCCTTTTATTATACAAAGCATGTTAAGACTATTTTTTTCTCTCAAAGATTTCATTGAATTAAGTCAACAGATACATAAAAGAAAATTACAACCTTTGATATGTCATTTGGAAAATCATAACTGAACCATTCTAGTTTTGAAAAGTTTTTCTTTTTATTTGGGGGAGTGGGGTGAGAGGATTCAGCATCAGACCTCTAATGATTCAGCATCAGACCTCTAATGATTCAGCATCAGACCTCTAATGATTCAGCATCAGACCTCTAATGATAATACAAAAAACTTACTCTGGATGTTCTGTCTGTCGTTGCTGTAGTTTCTTCAAAACATCACTACCATCTAGCAGTAACTGAACCATTCT
Source organism: Unio pictorum (assembly GCA_030141615.1). Taxonomy (NCBI): domain Eukaryota; kingdom Metazoa; phylum Mollusca; class Bivalvia; order Unionida; family Unionidae; genus Unio; species Unio pictorum. The sequence continues at coordinate 11,699,735 of JARLTB010000291.1, forward strand.
AGTTTTGATAAGTTTTTCTTTTTATTTGGGGGAGGGGGGTGAGAGGATTCAGCATCAGACCTCTAATGATTCAGCATCAGACCTCTAATGATTCAGCATCAGACCTCTAATGATTCAGCATCAGACCTCTAATGATAATACAAAAAACTTACTCTGGATGTTCTGTCTGTCGTTGCTGTAGTTTCTTCAAAACATCACTGCCATCTAGCAGTAACACTGCCTTCTTATTTTGGTGGTCAAATTTCACCAGCATATACTCCACCTGAAAACATATCACACAGACAGCCATACAGCAATATATTCAATTTATAACATTATATTACATCCAGTGATCATTACAAAGAAGTAAACCTTACTTAACAAATTCATCAATCTGTTTTTGTCAAAAAATTAAGGAAATATCATGTTGTCAAATATTGATCTTTCATTTAATAAAGTACTTTTTAAGTTTTTGGAAACATGGAAGTTCATCGTAATTGCCTTGCACAAATTGCTTAAGCATTTCTAATTGCCTGATTGACTGCTTCGTTATATCCTTGTAAAAGATACTTAGCTTGCATATTTTCTCAGTATGATACATCCATTTGTGTTTGAAAAGTTCTGATATTTTATGGCTATCCACTGCCGTATCGCTGTGACGTTAACTTGGTCAGTCATAAAACCCTAAAATAGTGGCCATTGTCAGAAATCAAGAATATCAGACCCTCCTTTAGAAACACACAAAAATGATCATGTTATGTTTGGGACTGAACTGCTGAATACTTGGCTGTCATGTATAGAACCCAGATGAATGGTCACCTTAAATACAGTCCAATTAACCAGCCTCCCAAATATGTGTTGATACTAATGGACTAATTGCGGCACTGATGTCAGCTGCTCATTAAAATGTGTAATTTTGCTTTACACAGATCTATCCAGAACACACCCTTGTATAGTAAAGATGCTGACCAGTTTTTGGTAACAGCGCTGTATGAAGTTGCAAAATTCTAAATGACCACAGGACATAAGGGTTGGTTTATTCCATGATTATTTGCAAGTCATGAAACAAAGATTCTAATCTGGAAATATTCTCCCCATACTGCAAAATGGACCCTTCAACCAACAGTAAGGTATTCACACACCCTACCATTCTGGGCTGATTGGACCAATTTGGCCCTTTGCACACAGGGACTCCAGGGGTTAGTACTTGTTAAAATTATATATATAGAAATAAAGTCATTTTAAAGCGATGGAAGAAAATTTTATGTTCAATATCATAAAACGTGTTTAAAATTATATTTCCAAATTACATGTTCATGGGGACCAAAAGCAAATCCCGGGGTGCCACACCTAAATAGGGCACTATGTTTGCTAAGGCTGGTGCTGCTACCATTTCTTGGCGACAATTAGGTAAGAAATTATACACTGATGAATGAATTACTAACGTTTGTGCATTTTATTTGCTTGATGCTTCTTGCTTTTAAAACTGGTACGTGGTGCAAACTAATGGGACAGTGCAAATGAGAGACATAGAAATGCTGCAGACAGATCTGTCTGTAAAAAAAAATTATATGATTTTATGCATACGTGATATCATACACACAAACAGTCCATAGGTATCAACACAAATTTAGGGACGATTTATCAGACTATAATAAACATGTAAGTTCATTCTGCACTGCATCACAAATGATATCTACATCTGTAGCTCAGTGAATTTTCACACCAGCATTATTACATGTAGCTAAAAATAACTAATTCGTTTCGTACATGAAGCATTTCAACATCGTTGAGCGACATAAACCATAAGATTAATAAACGTGCTAAAAAGGCGTAGTCTATCGATATTTGGAATTTGCCTTGACCCGAAGAAGAGCTGATTTGTTTCCTTTCCAAACGACTCTTTCAGCTTTCCTATTCGGACATTATGTAGCCTCCTTTTGATTTATTTTAAATATAATTTTAAAAAATGGATTCTCACAGAACTTTGCATGTATAAAACAGTCTTGCGCTAATTGTCAATTTGAATTAATAAGAAGTCATTGTGCACAAAAGGAATTTGGGAAATTTATTATTCGCTCATGCGTCACCCATTGACAGAGTGACGGTAAAACCTGGATTACTTTAATTCACAGGCACTTGATTCCGGGGTAAACAAATCTGTATACGCACCAATTAGCACAACACTAATATTAGTACCTCTACTCCTACCTAACCAAAACAAAACAAGTTGAGGTTACGAGATCGTAGCTACGTTTAACAGTGTGAATTGGTGAATGTATACATTAGTTTACCCGGAATGACTGTGCTTGAAATAGATAAAATCTTAATCAATCTACTAATATAATCACTGAATGGCTGTTACTTTGTAGGATACATACCTCGTCCCCCCAATAAAGACAATCCTTCGTTCTCTCCTTCAATTTATTATACTGTTTTAGAAACTGAATTACTCCGTGTTGTCTCACATGGTCAGCATAGGCTTTAGTCTCCTCCCAGGAAAGAGGTGATCCCTCTGTAAGTAGCCCCATAATTGTGTGCTAGTGGTCTGCTTCCTTTGAACTGGTGTACGAACCGTTTTTACTATTTGCTTTTTATACCTTAGCATATAACATAAACTTTCAATGTTCTAGATCTACCTTCCACAAGTTCAATATTTAGAAATACGTGTGCTTGAACAATCAGTTGCGCATGAGTGTGACCTTTAGGATAGTTAATTGGTGCGGGAGTAATCATTGTTTTATCTTTATCTTGTAAGGGATGAATTTTATGTCAAGTCATGCTGTGTCATACAGTTCGAGACCTTTCTATAAGGAATACTTTGTACTAAAGTGCATAAAGTTACATCCGTATGAGAGTATTTTTTTAAATGTATATTCAGCAGTAAAATAGGATCAATTAATGTTTTAGAAGGAGTCATTACTATATATAGGCATTGATATATATAGGCATTGACACGCTAGATTAACATGTCATGAAATAGTAATATATATACATTTTGTAAATTGAAGTATATAAGCTTCGACGAACTTATATTAAATAATAACACGTTTATTTAAAATATGGCTGCTTGAGGTATGGGTTAAGGGCGCCAGCATAATTATTTTCGGAGGCTAACATGTAATGTAGTGCTCAGCTATTATATTGTACGAATGTAAAGGGAAAGAAAAAAAAAAACATGTTTAGTGATGAAATCTTGCAGGGTGGCGCACTCCACCCACCCCCTATAAGTGAGTGAGCGTCCATGCTAGTGGTGGATCAAATTCGTGTTAAACTGCGGAAATATGCAGATCCTCAAAGCTTGCGTCACACACACACACACACACACACACACATAGACAGACAGAGACCGTACGCTGTATCAATGATATACAACAAGCCTTGATTCCTTTAATGAATAATTTATACAACGAGTGATAAAAAATTGATATAGCGTACATACTATGATATTTTTTATTTATATCATATACAAGTACACATATTTTGCACTTTAAATGGAGTCACGATATACTCCATGCAACTGTGTATTGACCGAATGAATGAAATTCTCACATCCCAGCGAGTGTGTTCGCTACAGAATTTAGTTGTACAATTTTTCTTCTTGTTCACAACCACATATGCAAATTGATAATTTAAAAAAAATTGATTGTTTTCTGTTTCAATTTCTATTTTTATTCACATTTATTAAATCAGTATAAGACACATTTCTGATTTAAACATGAAATATGCTTTTATGATGAAAGTAGTGTTGGCTTCTATTACACTGAACATGTACTGTCAGACATTAACGTACTGGCGTATGCAAATTAGCGTGGAATAGAAACTAAATGAAATGACGAACGGACGAGGTAATTGAATTAATTTAATATATTGACAGTTCATGTACGTCATTATTCTGCTGTAACATTTATAAAGGCTATAAATAAAACTCTCTCTCTCTCTCTCTCTCTCTCTCTCTCTTTCTTCTTCTCCTCCTCCTCCTTTGGACGGCTTGACTAACATTACTTTCATTCATAGGTCCAAAGACATCGTCGTATGATACAAAGGAAAATCCCAAACTCTCGTATTTTCATGGATTTTCGCCCGTATATAACGCCACGATGAGAGAGAGAGAGAGAGAGAGAGAGAGAGGGGGGGGGAGTTAGCACATTATAATAGGTTTAGAAAACAATAACAAAGGATTCAAACACAGTACAGGGTGTGCATGCCTCGTAACCGACAAATTTAACATATTGGCCTAGTGTCAGTGTGATTTCAACTATGTATCATCGATATTATGAACACTGTAGATAGATCCCATGGAAAGCGTAAACCGTTACCGCGAACCAAATTACTGTGGGTAACTTGGTACAAGTTCAGTTTTAATGTTTTCGTCTAGCATATATTGTTCTTCTCTCTCATCCCAGATGTGTGCTTATTTTTTCATTAACGCACGAGACTGGAGTGGAAAAAGAAAGGATTCCGATGAAATTGAGCACCATTTTATTATCATTTAGAAAACAGGGACTATTAATACATTTTATCGTTATTTCATATGACATTTATGATTAATGAGTGACAAGAAATTCATCATTAATCTATTGGCCTGCGGTTGAAAGATTGTTTATATATTCGTATTATTGAGCCATTGGCGGATCACAATTTGATATACCAGTAGTAATGGTATATTAAGTAGCTTTATACTACGCTTGTAATGCCATGTTAATGTGTGTGTGTGTGTGTGTGTGTGTGTGTGTGTGTGTGTGTGTGTCGGCATTCGTCAGTCTCAATAGACTATGGAAGTGCGCCCATGAGGGATGGAGATGTACTGGTTGGTGGTTGTGCAGCGTCTGTAGTGGCTATGTAGCCGAGCACGTGAGTGGCTGTCCTTGCTGCACTTGAAAGTTGAGTCTGGTGTGTGTTGGATCTGCTTCTTCTTTCTCCCAGATCGTCTTTTATTAGCTAGGAAGCGTGGCTTGTACTAGCCGGCTTTCATACCAGTGGTCGGGGCGTTTCCCTAACTGGGCCGGTCTAGAGCAAGCTCTTCCCAGTTGTTGCCATCGATGTCAAGCGCTTTCATGTCGCGCTTGCAGACATCCTTGAAGCGGAGATGTGGCCGCCCAATCGACCATTTGTCACAGGCAAGTTCCAAATAAAGATCTTTCGGGAACCGTCCGTCATTCATCCGACGTACATGGCCCAGCCATCTGATGCGACGCTGGCAGATGAGTGTGCCCATGCTGGGAATCATGGCACGTTGAAGCACCTCGTTGTTACTAGTCGATCACTTCAAGTGATCCTGAGTTTGCGTCAGAGACATCGCATATGAAAGGGGCTCAGTCTTTTCTCTTGTGAGACGTATAGAGTCCATTTTTCACTGGAATACAAGAGAGCGCTTAGCACACAGGCATGGTACCCAGAGATCTTAGTGTTCATAGTCAGCATTATGTTGTTCCACAATCTCTGCGACAACCTGGAGAGAATTGTTTGTGCCTTTCTAATCAGCTTGTTTAGCTCAGCATCCAGCGATAGGTTAGTGGTGAAGGTAGAGCAGAGGTACATGAACTGACTGACTACCTCACTTTCGTAGTTGTTGATGATAATGCTTGTTTAGGTCCGCGTTCTGGACCATCAATCACGTTTTTCTTTAGGCTGATGGTCAGCACAAACTTACCGCATATATATATATATATATATATATATATATATATATATATATATATATATATATATATATATATATATATATATATATATATATATAATGGACAACACTCCTCTGCGTGGTCGAGTTAACCGCAAAAGAACCAAATTGAAATGCTCTATTGGTAAACATTCCAAGTATAAAGTTTTCAGCTTTTTGAGGAATATGTGGATAATATGAATATGGCTTCAATAATGCAACAGTACGTAAATTACAATCAATAAATATTGTGTCTACGTTTTAATTTTTCATAATTCTTGTACCATCCACCTTGAAAAGGGACCCTTTGATCTCGAAAGATCTTGACCCGTTTCATAGACTTGCTGTATTATATTTGCTGTATGTATTGAAACTGTTTGAAATAAAATAGCTCAAGCAAAATATTAAAAGGAAATAATGGGCGTTATTGAAAATGGTCATAGTATATTTACCGGACTGAAATAAGGATGTTTGTGAAATAATCATGTGCTGCTGTCCTCATGGATTTATTTTAAGCTTTGGACCGTATCCCTCGTTATATTATTACTTTTATGATTAAGTCCTGTAGTCTGGCAGATGGCTCAGCACCTCTTTTCAGTCAGATCATAGAAACAAATTAAGATGCAGGTATTTTAAGTTGCTGCTCTGAAATTCGAACAAGATTTCCACATGGGTCAACTGTAAGCCTTTACTTTCGATGTCTGAACGAATTTAATTTTTTTTATAATAATTAAATAGTTTTTTTTTGTAAAACAATGTTGAAGAAAACATTTAGTTTTCTGTCCAAGCGTTGACACTGAAAGATACAACGGAAAAGTCGAATTTTCGCGAACAGACAGACATGATAGCACTGTCTCGATCTATCTATCTATCTATCTATCTATCTATCTATCTATCTATCTATCTATCTAATAACAATTAGTCGATATATAAAATCTATATTTATCTTCTGTAATTTCTTAAACAAAGGAACAAAGTTTTCATGCATTGGTGTGTTCCTCCCGATATGTAGTTTGGTGTTTTTTTTTAAAATATATATTTTTTCTCCTCTTTCTAAAATGTCCGTTTATGTAGTCAAACTTTGAGGGGTATTGTATCTTTAGTGTTTCCTGGGTTGATCATCCGAGTAGGTTTTATTCATATAATCTCTAAATTCATTCCCCAGTTCATTTTGTCGACCTTGGCAAGAGATATTTATGTTGGTGCTATAAGCATTTGATATATATATATTTTAAAAATCAACAAAAAAAAATTACATACATTTTTTTGTTTTTAGTTTTGAACGTGTACTATCTTTGTTTTTTTTTTTTTGGGGGGGGGAGAGGGAAAGAAACTGATTGTTTTATAACTTGTATTTTTTTCCGTGTCGTTCTCGCATTGTCTATTTATTTCATATTGAATTCGACTGTGCTCGAGTGGAGGTCTATACATTTTTTTTTTAAAAATTGTATTTATTTATTTATTTATTTACTTATTTATTTATTTATTTGTACTTTTAAAGATTTTCCGAAATTGTTTAAGGTAACATTTCATATGTGTTTTTTGTGCAGTGCGGGAGCTGCCCAGCGGTGTAATAGAAGAAGAAAAAAGTATTCTATATGTTCCTAGTTTTTCTTTTCTTCCTAAAAGATTAATTCGTTAGGCACAGAGAGAAAGAGAGAGAGAGAGAGAGAGAGAGAGAGAGAGAGAGATTAAAAATAACGTACATTTCTAAGTGTTTGTTTAAATTTATGGAAAAGTCGCTGATATTAATTGATTCTGTTAATTTTGGGCGAATGGATTCAGCTTATCATCATTCATTTGTAGCTTACTACACCGCATCCATGACTTAAAATCAGAACACCACTTGTCTATGCTTTAGATGGTGAAACCATCTTCATTTGGACAGCTGGAGTTATACATTTGAGTATCGCATCCACTTATATACATATCTCCAACTGCACAAGCGGATGTAAGAAATAATAATTCACTTGAAGTTGAAATTTGAATTGGTAACCAAAGTCATTATTCACTGACTAATCTGATAGATTAAATACACAAACTACTAAATATCCTTCTATTTACAATAAAATTATGCAGGTCCGGGTTTTTGTCCCCTTTAAGGAAAGTTTAGAATCAATATTAACTACTAACTACAATTCAATCTGCTCATAAAAAATATTTTTGATGGAAGGTTTAAATATAATTACTGTATAATTACCAAGCTCAATGATTCACAAAATAGAAAAGGACACAGAGGTTTCACCCTATCCCCAATGGGAGATCAACCGATAATCCTGTACGCGAAATGAAAATTGGAGGAGAAACCAACCAACACCAGTCCTAATAAAAATAAAAAAGAAGACGGGAGCATTGCACTTACCAGACCTGCCACTGGAAATACATTAGAACGATTTTAAAAGAAATTTCAACTTAAAGTAACAAATGCTAGGATGGACATCAATCTCTACAACCTAATTAATAATAATAATAATAATAATAATAATAATAATAATAATAATAATAATAATGGGATAATTATTCTTGAAATCGAAAACGGAGAATTGAAGAACATGAAACCAGTTTTTTTCAAGCTTGGTTTTCCAGTATAATCATAATATCACCGGAAATGCAGGATTTGTGGAAATGCAAGACATTTGCAGAGAAAATGCCAAACACCCTTAGAGAAAGAGAAAGAAAAATCCCAAGAAGGACAAGTATTTGTTACTGCGATGACAATTTTCCCCATAAGAAGGAAGAAAGGAACAGCAGCAGAAGCAACAACAGCAAAAAAGCCCAACAATGACGACCCCAAACAAACAAAAAGATTCAACAGCAACAAAAGCAAAGGCAAATAAAGGAAGTTCAGCAAGGTAAAGAAAGTTCACTGAAACCAGAAGGACAACAGATACAACAGCAGCAGCAACAACAACTAAAGCAACAACAATAACAACAGGAAGTTCGACAAGCTAACGAAAGTGTACCGAAACAAGAAAAACAACAACTGCAACAAATAGAAAAAAGGGAAACGAAATCCAAAGACGAGAGAAATCAGAGAATGAGGACAGTTGAGCAAATGAGTTTAAAAAATATAAAAAATAAAAAATAATTAAAAAAAAAAATTATACAAAAAATTTAAAAAAGTAAATACAGTTTAACACAATGAACAACAGTTAATAAAAAACAACAATTATAAAACAAAAATTTTAAAATCAAATATTTCTAATAAATATACCATTAACAAAATAACAAATTATAAAAACATTTTCATCAATAGCAAACACAAACAGTTAGGGCAGGGCACCCTCTAAAAAAAAAAAAAGAGGAAATGAGTTAAAGAAAAGAAAAAGGATGAACAAGAGAAGTTTTGGAACAGTTACTATCAACTACTCTATGATGAGGATTTGGAAGAGCCGGCCTATGACAGCCCAGATATGACCTTTATTTCTAAATTAGTCATACAATAAAACAAAATTAATTTTTACAAATCTGTCATAAAGAAACAACTCCCATAACTGAAAAGATCAAACAGGCAACAGCCCCCTCCCCCCCCCCCCCACACACACACACCAGATAGTGAAAAAAGCTTCATGTGACCTGCTATGTTTGCCAAATGAAATCCAAATGTCTTTATTCTTGCTTAAGGCAGTGGTTCAAAGAACGATTTCTAAATTAATTTTTTGCAACGCATGAAGGTGCGTTACAGTGATTTTGATTTTTTTTTTATTCCAGGGAGGTCAGGAGTATATTGATAATTTGAAATAATGACAACTCCCCGCATTAAAAAAAAAATAGAGGTTAAAATTAAGAACTGAAAGATATGTTTATACTTGAATCTTGTGGGGCACAAATATGATTTTGGATGACGGAAAATGAATATATTTAAGTTCAAATGTTAAAATATTCCCTCTAGGCTATGTACAACATCGGTGATTTCCGTGACTTGAGACCTTGTGACGGCATAAGAGAAACCCACCCATTGTTTTACCGTTGCCGAGTATGAAGTTCATCTTTACAGATAGTTTTATAATTGCGTTATTAAAAGGGTGTTTGTTGTTGGTAGATTTAGCTGTAGGAGTATGTCTTGACCGTCTTAACATTACAAAAATAGAATATCATATAACTCCTTATCAGCTTGACGTCAAATTCATATGTAGTGAATAAAATATAAAAATTCGCGCGCGCGCGTTAAACGTGTTTTTGCTGAAATCATACAAATCTGTACTCGTATTTTCGCAATACATTCGATTTTAACTGAGTAGAAATAGGTATTTGTTGTCGAAAATTAATTTTCCATTTAAATGGATGGTAACTAGATTATTGTTTCACACGAAACAGCTTTGCTAGAATCTGTTTAATTGGAGGCCATGTAATTGTAGATAGGTTACATTTAATGCTTTGAGTCTCTCTCTCTCTCTCTCTCTCTCTCTCTCTCTCTCTCTCTCTCTCTCTCTGATGCTCATAATTGTTTTTGAGGAGAGTACTTTTAACAAAACTTCAACTACTCATCTATACTGTCGTCTGACCGTTTTTCACATGCAGCGTGAGTGTCTGTTGTCGTGTGACCGTTTTTTGCATGCAATGTGAGTGTCTGTTCTCGACTTTTAAACGCCCCTTTTTCTACGCTGTCTTTCAATAAAAAAAACATAAAAATATCATAATGATAAATGATGTGGCGATGTGCCATAAGCTAATTGTCTTTACTTACCTAAGAGGGTGGGATATACTTTTACTTAGCGATGTAACTACACGTAACAGCAAGAATATACGGTGCGGGTATATACACCATAATGAGACTTAGATTCACATCTGCAAGGAAAAAGTTTAGTAATAGAAAATATTAGTGGACCGCTCCGGTGGCCAAAGTGGTTAGAATAATCTTAGAGAGTCCGCTTAGAATGCAGGAGGTCTAGAGTTGGTACCCAGGCAAAGTCGTACCGAATAAAAATGGTACAAGCATCTGATCGTATTAATAGGTTAGTTTAAGGACCGGTTTACATGGTGTAAAGATAATGTGACTGAGACACAGTACTAGACATCACCTTTTACTGCCAAACTGCAAATCTCTCTCCCAAACTACAAATCTCTTTCTCTCTCTCTCTCTCTCTCTCTCTCTCTCTCTCTCTCTCTCTCTCTCTCTCTCTCTCTCTCTCTCTCACACACACACACACACACACAGGGACACATTTGTAGTAACTAGACAGACTAAGCACTAGGTATGAGTGTAGTAATAGCAGACAGAGCTACATGCATTACGTATGAGTGTAGTAATAGCAGACAGAGCTACATGCATTACGTATGAGTGTAGTAATAGGAGACAGATCACCGTGCACTAAGTATGAGTGTAGTAATAGCAGACAGAGCTACATGCATTACGTATGATTGTAGTAATAGGAGACAGATCACCGTGCACTAAGTATGAGTGTAGTAATAGCAGACAGAGCTACATGCATTACGTATGAGTGTAGTAATAGGAGACAGATCACCGTGCACTAAGTATGAGTGTAGTAATAGCAGACAGAGCTACATGCATTACGTATGAGTTTAGTAATAGCAGACAGAGCTACATGCATTACGTATGAGTGTAGTAATAGCAGACAGAGCTACATGCATTACGTATGAGTGTAGTAATAGGAGACAGATCACCGTGCACTAAGTATGAGTGTAGCAATAGGAGACAGATCACCGTGCACTAAGTACGAGTCATTTAAGTGACTCATAGTGACTCTATGACTTAAAAATGCACTAACGATATAGTGACCGACCAAACTATGCTATCGTCCTTACAAATACACTGACATTGTTTTGTTCCATTTCGCCATTTTTATTTTATTTCTTAAAAAATCTGTAATTATACCGTTTGTGTAATAACCTGAAAAACACTGAATGTTTTGCATGATATTGAGGAAAAGTCTGTAAGTATGAATGCTTACTGCTATGCTCATCATTACAAACTGTACGTTTAAAAATGCACAATATCATGTGTCTGGTAAAGGAAGGGTCTTGTATAGTAGTTACTTTTTAAATGGGTGTAAAGCGCTCTCTGTTACAGATCACTCCATCCCACTTCTGGCTGCGTGAGTTCGAGTCTCAGATTCAACCAATGTGGGTATTCGAGAAAGCTTGTCAGTAGCTTCTCGTGGGTCAGTGGTTCTTTCTGGGGGTTTTCCTGGGTTCTTTCTTCACCATTAATACTGGCCGCCATGTATAGACTGTCATGTGCTGAAAATTGGCGTTAAACCCTACAACAAAGTTTTTAAATTGTGGTGTGGCACCTGTATGAATGGCTGTGAGTGTAAACATGACCTCAATGGTCACAATTTAGAACATCAAAAAATCAAGTACATGCATTAACATAAAAGCTCCTTTGCATTACTGCTTCAACAAACAACAACAAGTACCACAACAACATCATCCTCTACAACATCAACAACTGCTACTACTGAATGTGATAAGATTTGGTTTAGATAAGATAATTGCTCGTATTAATAAAGCCACACTTAGAGTTGTCTAACCTTGGAGGTTACATCTTTATGTAACTGAGCTTGGAATGTGCACAGGTTTATTTATTTATGTACCTAATCTTGCTTGCCGCACTTTTGACACACACACACACACACACACACACACACACACACACACACACACACACACACACACACACACACATACATACATACATACATATATATATATATATATATATATATATATATATATATATATATATATATATATATATATATATATATATATATATATATATATATATATATATATATATATATATATATATATAGCGGTACCAAAGAGGCAAACGCACATAGAGTATTGGTCAGTGTAGCGTTTGCAAAGGTTGGGGTGGGGTACTTCCAATATACTAATTAAAATATTATGGAACTTCCACCCTGGCTCGTGAAGTTATAAAGTTAAATTACAGACGAAATAGATGTACAGCTCTGAGCCCCCAGTGAGCACTGCCGACGGTTAAATTATATAGAACACGAAGATGAAATTCAAAGTAATAACAATTTAATAAAGTCGATAATTTTAAATGATAAACTCAATCACTCGTCCTCCAAGTGACAGCCTACTTCATCTCGTGATTTTCAGTGTGAGTTCGATTTTCCCCAGGCCTTTGGTTTTACTCATCTATTTATTTCGTTCCTCCCACTCCTGCTGGACTTTACCTCTCCCGACTTCTCTCCTTCCTTCTCTTTCCTTCCGTCTCTCTATCGGAGACACTGGGACCACTATCACTGGTTTGTCCCTCGAAGCTTCCTATGAAAACCACAAGGCGTTAACATATGGTTTATCAAATCTCACCACACACTAAATCATCAATTAACCATCAGATAAGGCTATTACTTTTTAAGTCACGCATACATACACGTCGAAATTCCCACACACTTCTTACAGGGTAAATAATAGTGTAATAACACGGTATCATACATACATCAATACATTGTGTCACATCAGTATATCTAAATATATAATTAATCTCATTGTACTATAATAGCACAACAAACAGACGCATGTCTGTACACTACGCTCCCACGAGCATACACAAATATTCAAATATTCATTTTACTATTTTTTCACACTGCAACCATTTCCAAGCTACCACTCAATTCAGTAATGGCAAAATCTATAATTGCATGTACAATTGTGCTAGTCTACTATAAAATAACCATAGCGAATTATAATAATATTAACTCTTACGACGGCTAGCAAGCAATATGATATGATTCTTTACAAATGTCAATTCATTCTTCAAAATAATTATTCTTACTACGATTCTAGTAATAATAATAAGTATATCTACGATCTACAATTAAATGCAGTCGCATTCAGCAAAGATCGAACAACTAGCTCACTGGCCTTTAGAAGCTACACTTAGAATCCAGTCCTAAGATTTTTTTCCCCGCCAATAACGCATGGCTGATCGGAGCTGCTATCTTCTGGCAATCTCTCTAACGAACTATAGCGAACTAAATCCTGCTGGCAGGTCTAAGGATATCATACGTAGCGCAAATCAGAGTCCTGCCCCTATCTCGATTCTGACTGGGTAGCGCTGGGGCCCTGTCCAATCGACTAAGCGACCAATTCAACCCGGCTGTCAGTCTGCGGAACAAGAAGATAAGGCACGTCCACTCCTTCTGGCAATTTCTTTTGATCTGCACAAGCGCTTTCCACACCAAGGTGATAATTGCGCTTCTGACGGCCTTGGTCGGGCTTCCCACGCTGCCACGGCAAACTACGTAAGGGATAGTATTAGCCTGCGGTCATGTTTAGCATTAAACAGTGGCTTGTCCGAATTACTTTGATTATACATGTTTCTTATTTAATTTTGGGTCGGGCAAAACGCCACAGTCATCTACACATGTATAATAATAAGTACCGGTATACTACTACTACTACTACTAATAATAATAATAATAATGATAATGATGACTTTGCATAGCGCCTAATTTTTAGAAGCTCTAAGCGCTTTACAACATATATAATTATATGACTACAAAAAAAAAACAAAAAAACAACAAACACCATACAATTAGAAAACACAAAAAAATGCTGTAAATATTTAAGGTAGGAAACATTAGGACTTTAAGTTTGTTCTTGCAGTCGAGAGAGGTGCATTTTCAGAGCACTCTTGAAATGGATCACTGTGTCTTTCTGTCTAATTTCAGTGGGCAATTCGTTTCTGGGCCCTGGTATACAAAATAACGTTGTCAATATGACTTCGTTTTCATAGTGGGAACAATGAGTATACGATTGCCAGAAGAGGAGCATAAGTATCTTGCCAGTGTGTACACAATGGGTGAGGCCAGATATGTATGTTGTACTGGAGTCTGTCAGTGAAACATAGCACAGAGAACAAATTTTGTGTTTGATTCTGGATTGAATAGATAGCCAGTGTATGGTACAGAGCAGCGCGGAGATGTGCTCTGATCGTGGTACTCTAAGGATGATCCAAGCAGCTATGTTTTGCACTTTATGAAGTTTCTGGAGTAGATATTGAAACGAACCAGACATAATTGAGTTACAATAGTCAAGTCTTGAAACTACTAATAAACACACAAGCGTTTTAGTGGCATCAACTGAAAAATGTTTGCGAATGGAGCTTATGCGTCACAGCTCAAGATATGCAGCCTTGCATATGTTCATGACATGTTAGTGCAATGTGAGTGTTCTGTCCTGAGTAACACCTAGAATTCGTACTGTGTGAATTTAATGTTGGTGTTCCTGATATTTATTGTTTGAGGTAAAGGATGTGAATGAGAAAGTCTTTGTATTGTGATCAGAATGGCACCAGTTTTATCATCATTCATCTGCAACTGTTTACATGTCATTCACAATTTCACATCCGAAATGCACCTTTCTACTTCTTCGACGGAAGAATCAACTTCAGTTGGGTGGCTAGATTTGTATATTTGAGTGAGAGCAGCTGAGTGTATACAATGAAGAGAAAAGGTCCAAGAACAGACACCTATGGAACAACATAGATCAACTGGGATGGAGTGTATAACGTTACATCTCTCTCCTTATTAAGAAAAGATTTTAATAAACTTTTAATAAACTGTGTAAATTAAGCATGATCTATTATAACTAATATATCAAGATCAAACGTGTCTTTGATAGTAATGATTACAGTGATCAACGAATAAATCTCTGAGACAGACTAAGAATGCATTGTACATTTTAATAAGATCCTACTGCATGTTTGATTGCTATGTATAGCACACTGCAGGCCCATATCTTGAATCACCGTCTGTGTTTATCAACTAGTGTGCTACATTATTGACTTCTATTTTGAGTTTATCTTATCTGTGAGTACAGGATTTCACAACTGTTTCTTATCCATGATATGTAGAGGTTGTAGGAACTGATATTACACCGACTCTATTATCTTGGGTTTTACTAGTCTTCCAGAACGTGTGTAGTATCTGCTTTGGCCAAATTAAGACATCTCTGGCTCTTTTCAGACACTTCTCAATGCCTAAATGTCATGAATGTACAATTTCTAGCATTTCTGCCTGAGAACTATAGTTATGACTATTTTGTTTACCTTTCGAGAATAACCTATCTACAACTAAATGTGTATATCTGTGATTCAAATAGTCAGATATCTCCGACAGCTTGACCTCTTTTCAGGCCAGCCTTCAATTATGACCTGTTTCAGTATGACTTACTGGGAGTTTTGTTCAATTTGACAATCTCTCATTTCTTCCTTCTTACAACTAGATACAGGTATTGCTGATAACACCATATACACATGCATATATATTAATATATATATATATATATATATATATATATATATATATATATATATATATATATATATATATATATATATATATATATATATATATATATATATATATATATATATATATATATATATCTTCAGATAAGGTGGGGGGTGTATAAGATATGTACTTACGGGAGAGTTTGTCTGCTACGAGTATGTTCTTACCTTAGTAATGTTTTACCTCTAGGTCATGACCTGCAGTTTCAAAAGCATGTAGTGTAGTCGCAGTGGGGCTATATATAAGGATTATTTCAGATTTGTATCATGTTCGTCGCGTGTGCATCAACTAATATATATATATATATATATATATATATATATATATATATATATATATATATATATATATATATATATATATATATATATATATATAAGCAGTAGAGAGGGTGGACAGACCGAAACTATTTCAAGAAAACCGAAACTATTTCAAACAAAGTCCTAAAAGATTTCAAACCGAAACTATTTCAAACCGAAACCAATTCAGGCAGACAAAAAAAAAGAGAAATGGTTTCGGTTTGTCACGCTTTTGAGACTCTGTCTCCAGACAGACCCGACGCTGATGTCGCTGCGGAGACGAATTGAAAATCCTTGAAATTGCTAGCAATTTAGGATTTCAACTGAATATTTGATCAAGTCCGATACGATATCTTGATCTCGGGTTGTGCAAATTGATCGTTACAAATCCATGTGGGATTGACTGAGCGTGACTAAAAATATTTCTAAAGAGATTATAATCCATATCACCGCCACACCAAGTTTGCCAAATATTTCGTAGCGTATGTGTGTCAACTCCATTAAATACAGCAAGAATATTGCAGTTATCTCTGATCACTTTTGATATTTGTGTGTATCGTTGAGTGATATATATCACATCGGTATTTTATGCCTACCTCTGGAAAATATCCTAGCGGGATTCTTTTGATTGTCTAGCATGACATCGTCATATACGACTAAATTGTTAATACTTCCATCAATATCATCAATGCTCGGTGCTTCTTCGATATCGGTTATAAACTCAATAATATCCTCATCGATTTCCGATTTTGCTTTCTGGTTAAAATCCTTTGTCTCCAGAGACAGAGTCTCAATAGCGTGACAAACTGAAACCATTTCTCTTTTTTTTGTCTGCCTGAATTGGTTTCGCTTTGAAATAGTTTCGGTTTGAAATCTTTTAGGACTTTGTCTGAAATAGTTTCGGTTTGCTTGAAATAGTTTCGGTTTGCTTGAAATAGTTTCGGTCTGTCCACCCTCTCTGCTGCTATATATATATATATATATATATATATATATATATATATATATATATATATATATATATATTGATGCACACGCGACGATATATATATATATATATATATATATATATATATATATATATATATATATATATATATATATATAACAACGTTAAATATTTTGTTACAACTAGCAAGATTTACTCCTGGATAACCGTGTATATATTTTTTGCAACAGGGCGTTAAACTCGCCACGTCACCCACTTTTAAACATTACTCACTATTTATTTTAAAATAAAAGCCAGAGATCTACAAGATTACCAAAATGTATTATACACGTCATCCTATATCAAAATATTTCATATATCCAAAACGTACAGTACGATTGTGGGAGATATGTATCTAATTAAAATTGTATGCATACACATTACATTACTAACTAGAAGTCCAATCGGATTTTACATTTTGCTAAACAAAACAAAAAAAGAACACAAAGTCCTTCCTTTCCATAATACACCACCATTTTGTTTCCTTTTTTTTTGGGCGATATTTTAGAAAAATCTATATATTTGTAAGGACTGCACTATTTCTGCACACGTAATAGGCGATGTGTGCTGATGTTCGTGTATCTTAACTAGCCAAATTTCCGACGTGTTAACCCTATCTACATGTTGGCGGATCGAACAAATAATTCAGTGCTCTGTTTTAGCGACATCTATTGGGGTTCACGAATTGTCTCCCTTAGTATGTTGTGACAACAAACCAATAGCGTGTAACAGCGATGTATTATAATAAGGCCGAAATGGTGACAACAATTGACTTAAAGATACTTTATAAGTTTAACATGTAAAGTATCAGTTAGTACCAGAGAGAAGCCATTACATGTATATTGGAGGGAAAGGATATATTTATACAAGCAAGGACCGGCAGTAGACAAATTCTTGTTTCTGAGTCCATTCCAGTGTATAATCCCTTTGTCTTACTCATGTAGGAATAGTATTCACATTTAAACTACTTAAGTTTGATTAAACGCAGATGCTTTTAAAAGTGAATATATAGAGATAAACTAATTTCAAAGTGATGGAAGAAAATTCAAGTTCAAAATCAAATAAAATTTGTTTTAAAGTTAATTTCCAAATGTCGTGCTCACAGGGGGCCTCGCACGTATATCCAGAGGGGGAGGGGGGTTACGCCAAAATTATCCGAATCAGGCCCCTCGTTTGCTAAGGCAGGTATTGATCACAAGTGCCATTTGTATAGTGCAACTTACTCAGGCATTAGCAAATAAACCCCTTGGAGAAATAAAAATGTCTGACCTTTGAGGAAAAGTTTTTAACCCAGGAGTATACTAGCTCGAGTGTGGGGCTAGGCACGTGTACAAATTATTAATTTTGTAATAATAAAGGAGTGCGAGCATCGTCCATAGACACGAGAGTAAACATTCGCAATTAGGGATTCTGTTTGGGGAGTGGTACGGTAGAGCTGATTCGCGACTGGGTAACTTAAGATTTCCGCTATTGTTTTATTTCTTTACAGATACACCTAACAAACGATGCATCTTGAAATCAACGAGGCGGCATTAGCGACAGCAACCGCCATTAGCTATCGAAACTGGATGGACTTTGTTCCTACAACACTCATATTCCACCTATATAGGTTATAAACACATATACGGTATATTTACAGTCAATCAGATACTATATTTAGCATCTTGGTTATAGATTGCCGTATTTGTCGCGTATTATGTACAGCACAGTACATTCAGTAGTCTATGAGACGAGTATGGGCAAATTATTAACATGTACATTATTAGCACTATATCGATATGTACAAGTGAATGATTAATAAGTTTGTTTATGTTTAGTCTTAAACCGAAATAAAACTATAAATATGATGGTGATATTATATATCAGTTATGCAAATAATAATAATAATAATAATAATAATAATAATAATAATTGATCAATGAAAGTCAATTGACTATATATTGACAAGTCTGTTTGTTGTTGGGAGGCTTGTAAGTACTCCTATAAAGTGAAGTTGGTGCGTTCAAGTTTGGAGAAATATGTTAATATCCGTGTGGGTCTGACAACCGCCACATACATGAAACGTTTTTTTTTTTTTAATTTTGCAACCATGTTTAGTAACGTTCATTTGTCGAAATTAAGACAGGACACCTGACTGGTGCCGAAAGTAAATTATGAAAACTACAAGTGATGATAATTTCCTGTGCACCGTGCCGTGTATCCTTATCTGAAATTTCTTTGGACGTACATGTATTTCTGGAGTCTCGAAAGTTTCATTCCACTCAGGGGATAGTACCGTGTGGAGATGAATCGAATCTAAGGAGCATTCTAAGGTATGCTTATATATATATATATATATATATATATATATATATATATATATATATATATATATATATATATATATATATATATATATATATATATATCCCTGAGTACAACCAGGTGTTCGCACATCTTTAGGTTCGCCGACGTCGGCGATAGATAGGTAAGACATGTGCAGAATATTGTTGATAATAGCTTTTCTTACACATTTCATTTGTTAGTTACCCAGTTACAAACCATGGCGCAAAACAAAAAGACCGGCATTGGTAAATATGTGACATTAATTTGGGAGACTGCTTATGAAAGATTCCTTCTTCCAATGTAAATCCAAAGGTGTCTTTTTGATTGTACTGTTTTATTAAATTACATTGTTTTATCTTGTAATAATGTTCACCCATCACTTCTCTTTTTTTCGGACTCCGTTTGCGGACTGGTAAATCCCCTCTCACTCGGAAAACTGTTTCCTTAAAAGAAAAAATTATCCCTCAATCGCTATATGTACCACTTTCTAGATGTACATACAATTCCTTCACTTACGTTACTCAGAACACACTAGCTATTCAGACACTGCGTAAAGCTTACCTACTGTAGTACCTTGCCATAAATTACCACGTGTCATCTATCGAAAATTTAGCGTATGTTACTTCATGTTCGATTACTATGGCGTAATATTCACAGATCCTTACTCACTTTCAGATTATTTAAACATTACAAAAGCAAAAATAATAGGTAGTTATCCTTAACTCACGATAATAAGGATCGTCCTAACATACAAAATATATTATTTCATATTTATCCATATAACCCTATGAAGTCCTGGACATATGGACATTTGGATCGCATGCAGTCAATTCTGCTAATGAACTAATAACTGAAATTAAAAGATAAATTGCATAACAACTCTTGCATCAACACATTTCCATGAAAATTAAATAAGATAAATTGCATAACAACTTTAACATCAACACATTTCCATGAAAATGAATAAACGAATCATAATACTGAACCTAGTCATATCAAAGGAATTTGAGTACAGCAACTAATAAAAAAAGGTAGAATAGTACGTGAAATTAAAATTGCGTGCTGTTAACTTTCGAACTGGATGCACTCCAGCACTAAACCCCGTCTTTATCTCAAGACAGATACCTGGTCCCTTTCTCGTTTAACGAGAAAATCACTATTCTTTTCTAGGCTTCCTCAGAAGCAACCTTCTTTCTAAGACAATTTCGGACTAAAGAATTTGTACACTTAATGCAAAATATTGCTATTGTTCTAAATCATTTCTGTTTTTTAATATGCTTGCTAATTATGTTTAATTTTTCTATGAAGTTCAACTCGACGTGTCTTTTCGTCTTTTCTTTTCTAACGTTTCCACACTATCCTCAGAAATTTCGTCGTTTGCTTTCAGTTTTATTGCTTCCTTCCATTTACTTGTAACAAAATCACATTTAGGATAATCTTACAACTGACCGCAAGCAAACAGAAACTCTTTGTAAATAACCTTAAACTTATCTTAGGAATAAAAGATAATAAATGAAATAATGTCAAGGATCTGTTTAATACGTGAAACAACGAAAAGCATAAGGAACAAAAGATTCAAATTTTGTTTTATTTGTTTTAGGGTTTAGCGCCATTTTTCAGCACACGATACATGGCGGCTAGTATTATTGGTGGTGGAAAAACCCGGGAAAACCCCCGGAAAGAACTACCGACTCACGAGAAGCTACTGGCAAGCTTTCTTACATAACTACAATAACCGAATCTTTGACTCGAACCCACGCAGACAGAGGTGAGACGGCAGCAATCCGTAACTAAAAGCGCTTTAGACCACTCGGCTACTCGTGGCCCCTAAAGATCAAATAAAGTCATCTCTAATTTTGTATTTGTTAAAACATGCTTCAGTATTGTTTAAACATTAATTTTGGTCCACTTTCTTTCGTGAAAAGATATAGCTAATTTCTGACTCGATTATTATTTAAGGTAGATGACTTATCATATCAACAGTTCCTTTTTGTGACCTTGTCGATAAGATATCATATTATTGAGAATTTTGACGTAGTTTCAGGTTTCTTCTTAATTAGCTGAATCAGACATAATATGGCATACCTGGATTCATCTGTCATATTCTTTTTAAAGAAAGGAAATATTTTCTCACCTTTTCAATTAATTCTTTTAGCGACACCACGAAGCCTTGCCTGCTGAACAATAAATCATGTGGAACCGTTATCTTTTAATTTATGGTTCACGTGTTGTGTGATCGTGTAACACGATTGTGTTTGTTTCAGATCAATGATATACTAAGCTAGTAGTTTTTCTGCTTCATTCGTAATGCAGTTATATATATATATATATATATATATATATATATATATATATATATATATATATATATATATATATATACGAAACCGCGATGCGCAGAAAATATGACTGCGTTATGTCGACAATATCCTTGTTAATGAATAATGAATAATATTTGGCTATATGACAGAACAATGTCATTTTTAGGGTCTAACAGAGCCAAAACTCACTTAACACATTGATGTTTTTTAGTGTCCTAATTTCTTGTTTGGTCTCCTCATTGGTATTCAGAGGCATGCGCATTGCGTAAACTTTGTACAGCGTTTTTATTAGTTTGAAGAGGGTTAAGCCCCCAATATATAAAGGCGATATATATTTGATATATTTTGTACTACGTTGCAGTTCAAGTCAAGTGTGAGGTTGTCGGTAAGATGGATTTGAGTCGTGAATCTCTTATGACAGTTTCCAAATCGGTGAGTTTCCGTATTGTTTTTTTTTAATATTTATTTTAGGGGTCCCGAGTGGCCGAGTGGTCTAAAGCGCTGTCCGT
This sequence comes from Unio pictorum, assembly GCA_030141615.1. NCBI lineage: Eukaryota > Metazoa > Mollusca > Bivalvia > Unionida > Unionidae > Unio > Unio pictorum. Next base: position 11,722,110 of record JARLTB010000291.1, read on the forward strand.
TACGTACCACTGCCATCTCACCTCTGTCTGCGTGTGTTCGAGTCTAAGATTCGGCAAATGTAGTTATGTGAGAAAGCTTGCCAGTAGCTTCTCGTGGGTCGGTGGTTCTTTCTGGGGTTTGTCCGGTTTCTTCCTCCACCATTAATACTGGCCGCCATGTATAGCCTATATTGTGCTGAAAAATGGCGTTAAACCATAAAAAAACAAACAAACAAACAAACAAACAATATTTATTTTAATTGTTTGTTTGTTAGTTTTATTTTATTTCATTTCATTACATGCTATTGTAATGTAACAGTGTTTGCTGGACTTGACCTTGTTCAAAATTGAGTTTGTTTCTGCTTGACCTGCTTGACTTTTTAATTTTTTTTTTTTAAAAAAATTTCATTTATGTAAACAACTAATAATAGCTTCATTATTCTCTATGTGTATAAACTTATTATTAAGATTAGTATTTACATAAACATAGAAGTAAATGTGTTGATCAGGGTCAGGGTATTGGAGATTCCTAAGTGAATTTTGAAGGCTATTGTGTTGCAAATAAACATGGCTCATTTGATCATTCTAGAGGGTTAATTTTCCGTCATGTAATAGTTGTTTTTAGAAAATCTGACTGTGTGACCCAAGGTCAAACAGAGAACTATATTATCTTGTGACTGTGGATTTTACCATTCGGGTTTCAGCATCTAACACTTACAGTTGTTTCATGTTGTGACTAGTTAGGGCTGAATTTCTTCTTCAAATCATTGAATTCAATTGATTTTTTTTCTCTGGTAATACAAAAATACTCTGATAAATTTTTTGGATTAAGATATTCATTTGAATTTATACTGAATTCAAACCTGGAATATCATTTTTTCTGATTCAACAAGAGACTGTTGACACAACAGCACTACGTAGGCCATAAATGTTATGTCACCGCCTTCTGTTGTAAAGTTCTTCGGGACTTGAACTGAATTTTATTCAGGACTGTCTGGAAATAATCGAGCATCAATCGGACACGATCGCGGTAACTCTTACTCTACTTTAGCGCTGCGAAAACTAGAAATCTACAGATAAAATGAAGATATCGTTATAATTAGGGAAAGGTAAATGTTCAGTATTTACTAAAATTGCCATTTATGTTAGGTCAACTTGCAATATTCCTTTCACACATCGTGAATTGATTTGGTCACAAAATTAATTAAACAATGATCAAGATGATCTCTCTGTCTCTGTCTCTCTGTCTCTCTGTCTCTCTCTGTCTCTCTGTCTCTCTCTAGACAGAGATTAATATCTTGCGGTCCTATATAAAACATGGTTGGTTACAGTACCCTTGAGCTTTATCTCATAGCTTCCATGGTCGCTGTTAGTTTTATTTTGTATTTATTTTTCTGTTGTTTTGTTTTGTACAGCAAAACAAATCTATTCAAATAAAATAAAGTGAGCACAAATTGACTTTCATGACCAGTAAATTCTGATTATGTTCCTTGTATTCCTTTCTTTTACCGAGTTTAATCTTCATTTAATTATTGTATCTAACATTGTAACCGGTGGGTCGGGGTGTTATAGAAAGTTATAGAGCATTATCAACATTACGATATCAATATTTACAGGATAAATTTTGGAACCCTGGCTTTCTTGACGAGGACATAACTCGATGTGGTGAACCGGTGAATGTACCTTATGTTGTGGCCAGTGAGAATACGTTGCGTGGATATGGCACAATCATACATGACTTTGATCAGGCCGAAGTTGAGGTTGTGCCGTACCCAGTCAAGGGATGGAGACCACTCTGTCCCGGTACTGGAATCCAGGGTGAGACTCGAAGTGGCGATTTCAAATATCAGTGGATTCAAGACCTTTGTGTAGCGAGAAATTTAGCAGTCAATTGGGGTTATATGGTAACCGGACGTCTCCAGGCTGGAGTATCTCCACAGAAAAGAACACGTGTTCTTGTGAGGGAAGCCAACTATCACCCAGATGGAGGGCAAGCTTTTTACCCGTGCAGTAAAGAACCGTTTATTGCTGTACTGGCATTGCCGACGGATGACATCAAACCAGAGCATTTTAAAGCATTTTACTGTGACGGCACATTTGGGGTTAATCTGTACCCATACGTTTGGCATCAGCCATTGTATCCTATAACAAACGAAGCTGTGTACAAGACCAAGCAGGCTGCAACATACGCATGCGTTTCAGTGGACACCGTTGACGAGTTTGGAAAATTTCTTTCGATACCTCTTTTGCCAACTGTACGAGAGTTGATTCTGAAATCAATTTGATAAAATAATTCAGCTTGAATTACTTTCGTAAATTTAACCGAGTAGTCTCCATCTTGTTATGGCAACAGATGCAATTTCGTTCACAAGGACAGAGTTGATTTTAGACCTTGATTAATGTGTTATATGATTATAGTGATTTCTATAATACAACAATGGTGATTCCTTCTGTTCAAACCTATAATAGGGCAAACACGAATGTGGAGATGAAATATATCTTATCATCTATCATTCGGACACTCTTAGTTATTTATGAGACAACTACACAGCATTAATCCCTTCGTTGGCTCGATCGCTTGAAATCGAACACTGTGTGATGACCAATAGGTGTAGGACAGTCGCCGTAAAGTGTGAAGTTAACATCAAATGTGCATCGGAAGACGTAATTCGAATAATTCAAAGATGTAATATTAAAGGATTAAACATTCAGTTGATTTTTAACAAGTAAAATACAAGTACTAGATTTTTATCTCCAATATATTTTCTTGTTAAAGTTGCAGTTGCCTGCCTAGTTATCGAATCCTGCGGTTGAACTTTTTTTTAAAAAATCCATCCAGCAGAAAAGACGATATTGACCCAAGTCTATATGCATCAATATTCCTACACTTCCAGGAATTAAACAAGCCAAAAAAAACCCCAACATATATATTGAAAACATTGTTTTCAAGCTTGTCCATGCTTAAAGCAGAGACACCATTACTGTGCTGCAAGTGGTGATTTCGCGACAGAACTATTAACCTGTCCAAAACTCTTAACAGATTCGTAGACGCATTTATTTCAAAGCTGTCCAAAACTCGTAACATAATCGTAGACGCATCTATTTCAAAGCTGTCCAAAACTCGTAACATAATCGTAGACGTTGTACAAAACTGTTAACATAATCGTAGACGCATCTATTTAAAAGCTGTATATTCGTAGAAGCATCTATTTCAAAGCTGTCCAAAACTCGTAACATAATCGTAGACGCATCTATTTCAAAGCTGTCAAAATCTCTTAACATAATCGTAGTCGCATCTGTTTAAAAGCTGTCCAAAATTCAAAACAATCTTCTCAAGCAATAATTGTTATTCTTGTGACTTTCGTTTTAAAGACCCAGCTTTTCTCGTATTTCCAAACAAGCACTATAAGCAACAATAAGACATTTCTTCCCGATACTAATTTAAAAGTACTAAAAGGTGGTGTTGATTATTTAATTGTACATAACATTTTTATGAGAAAACAAAATCCTCCTATATTCAGGACATAAGAATAATTTAATTTATCTTACTATCATACCTTTAATGAATGCCAGACCATTTTCGCACGCTACTGTTCAACATGGCTGTGATCGCGCCAACGAATCTGCTAAAACAACGCGCTGAATGCAATACTACCTTCTCATTGGCCAACTGAAAATAAGTTATGAACAAATGCAGGACGTCATCTTCTTTTAACCAATGAAAGGACAGTGTTCCATTCAGCGAGATCTCACTTGCAAATTAAGCGGGCGCGATCATGGCCATATCGAGCAGTAGCTGGAGACAATGGTATGGCATTCCTTGAAGGTATGATAATATGCCATACTTTGGATATGCATATAAAGACTAATGCCTGAGCTAAACATCGGTACCAAATCTTTACGCTAAGCGATATGTAGCTTGAAATAAGAGCGTTTGTTCTTAAATGGGTTGCGCCAGAAAGGAGAGAAGTGTCATCCCTTGTAGTTATTATTAAGTACGTGTACAGTATGGCAGGTACATTTTAAGCAAGGATACGAGCCCTCGTGCCTTAGACTTGAAAATAAGAGGGATTGTTGAAGAAAATGCTATTTAATGATAGCACAGCCATAATGAAACAGAATGGTGTTGCATACAGTGAATAATGTCGTCTTGGTACTGATATGATGCCAAATTTTACAGCATAGTTGAATATTTCCGTACATTTCAACCGTGTTCCACCTCATCATCAAACTTCCAAAAGTTTTTTTATATATATATGAGGACCACCGACAATCATATCTCATATAATCTATCTGAAGCAATGTCGTAAAAGTTCGACATAATGTACTAGCGTATGCAGACACAGAGTATCAAACAAAATCCGGCAATCATATCACATCAGTGTCGTAACAAAATCCGGCAATCATATCACATCAGTGTCGTAACAAAATCCGGCAATCATATCGCATCAGTGTCGTAGGAGCTGCGAAATAACGTCCTCGTGCATGCAACCATGTGCAGTTTATATAAAATCCGCCACTTCTTCAAAAACCGATGGATAAATAAAACCCGTTTTGATCTGTGAAAAAATATTACTATGATGGTCGTTATCAAGCCTGTTCATTAACAAAATACAGATTTACCTCTACAGATATATATATATATATATATATATATATATATATATATATATATATATATATATATACTCTAGCATAATTGACGCAAATGGTCATAAAATGGAAAACAGATCAAGAGCTGCTTTTTCGAATTTATTCGAAATTATAATTTTCTTGACGGCATATTCTGGTTCAATCGAATGATGGAATGTACAGAGATAAGAAACTAGTCGAAAATCAACAAAGCATTCAAATAGAAAAAGAAAAGACGAATATTCCAAACCAAGTGTTCTAGTAAATTAGAAACATTTTCTTATAAAGTGCTAAACGACATTTACAGTCAATTGGAAGTATAATGTTAGATACGTTGACCTTTCCTTCTTTGTTCAGTCGACAAATACGAAAGTAAAAATACAGTGGCTACAATTGCCCTTTGTATGCATTGGGATATACTAGCAAAGCTGCTATTAAGGAGATCATAAGACTAGTAAACCAGAAACTGTATGACTACTTAATTCCTCTTTCCTTGGACATAAGATAGTAATAAAAATTACACGACGATTTAGTATGATTCTGTAAATACTCCTAACTTGCCATTATATGATCAACCATATATAAAGGAAAGCAAGATACAAAAAAAATAAAAAAAAAATACGTTAGCTACTTGTTTCTATGAATAATCAAGGTCAAATCTTAAAGTTGCTGCACAGGTGAATTTCATTAACGCGCACTGTCTGAAGGTTATACAATTATTTACACAAAAACTAATATATTTGTTTGCTGACAGCAGAACACCTGTATTTGATACAGGTTCTCCTTCGGCCTTATGATTATTCTACGACAGTTTTTCATTCATGAAATCGCAAAGCCTCTTCTGGGCAAGTTTCGCCGCGTCCTCCTTGTAATTATGCCCGCCCTTATGGGTAAAACCGTGTCCTGCATTGTCATATATGTATAACGTGATATCAACACCAGCGGCTGAAAGTTTCTCCTTTAGTTTCTTGGCGTCGTCTGGAGAAGAAAAGCCAGTGAGGGTGTCCTCCGATCCAAAGTGACACTGCAAAGGAATCTTGATAGTCGTCAGATCCGCTAATTTCGGATCAGGGATTCCGTAAAATGGGGCTGCCGCCGAAAGGTTTGGAGAGAGGGCAGCAGAGGCTAAAGACAATGCGCCGCCCATACAGAAACCAGTTACTCCTACCTGTAAATTAAATCAGTCAGAATTGAATATTAAACATTATATTGGATTCAAGTTTTAAATATGTACATTTTGAATGTGTCGGCTATACAATATCCAATATCTTACAAAAGTTAGAGTTGCAATGAGTAACCTACTAAGCCAGAGCTAGTATTTGTTCTAACAGCACGTCAGCAAAATACTAGATATATAGTTAATTAAAAAATAAAGGTCTGAATACGTAAATAATGGAACAGTGTCCCACGAAAACGTTTGCATCGAGTTTGCATCGTGGTATACCTGCGTATTTCGGAAGTTGTCGCCATACGTATTATGGCATACCACAATTATTAAGGACAAAAAAGTTAATGTTCTTGGACACTTTTTTTGAGTTTTTTTTTTTTTTTTTTTACAAACTTACAGTTCCATCAGTTAATAATAATGAGGACTTTGTATAACGCCTAATCTTTAGAAGCTCTAAGCGCTTAACAACATCTATAATGATATGACTACACTACAGCCCCCCCCCAACCCCCCCAACAAAAACCATGAAATTGGAAAACATAAAACATGCTGAAAACATTTAAGGTACAAAAAAAAAACCACATTATTAGGTCTCTAAGTTTGTTCCTGCAGTCGAAAAAGGCGAGTTTTAAGAACACTCTTAAAAGGGACCACTGTGTCTTTGTGTCTAATGTCAACGGGCCATTCGTTCCACATCGCCGGGCCCCTGAATGCAAAATAATGTTGTAATGGCTGTGGAAATTATCTTGTTCTGATTTCTAGCAAAATAATACCATATTGTTTTCAAGATATTTTTAAAAAGTATGAATTATCTTTAACTCAAAAGAAAATCTTTGTCCCGCATATCCCTCAGATCTAAATAAAGGCCAGAACCTTAGAGTAAACGAATTTTTCTATGTATGCGTTAATTGTTCTGTGACTTGCAATCTAAAACATGTAATTTAAGTAGGACTATTCAGATTACATTATAGCTGACCCTGTGCTGACGTAATTTTTTTTGGGATAAACAGGAAGTATTTATACCTAAGCCTAACACGGTCTAGCTACATCAGTGATACATGTTGTTGTGTAAGGTTTAATGCCATTTTGCAGCACAAGACAGGCTATACATGGCGGCCAGTAATAATGGTGGAGGAAGAACCTGGGCCACATTAAGCCATCTTGAGATTCGAACCCACGCTGACACTGATGAAATGTCAGAGATCGGTAAAGGCAAGCGTTTTATACCTCTCTGCCACCCAGTGCCCCTTTTGAAGATACAGCTTTCAAACAAACAACATAAACCACAAATTACTAAACAACAAATATTAAAAGAAAAGATTTTAACATTTTATACAAGGTATATGAAATAAAAATATAAAGAAAAATCACTGAAAATTCAAAAAATACAACATCAACATTGGTGATGTTCACCTTTATCCCTCATAATGTCTTATATTTTCTCCGGCGGTACGTCATATTTCTGGACACATACACAGTATACTGAATATTCCATGCAGGCTAAATGGATGGCAGCCTGGTGATTTTATATCAATAGTCTGATCAATGTCGTGTCAATCTTCTAGAAGCATTTGAAAATAGTTGTACCAGAAAAATGTATTTTGGCCCGAACTTTGTTTAACTAAATATATTTATTGTGTATATATTGATGTCAGAATACAATGACCTTTTTTCCACCAGTGTCTATGTAAATAATACGATATAAAGCGAACATGTACCATACAAATCAGGTCATCAGTCTACCAAGCGATTCATGTCGAAGAAATTCCAATCACAGTATCACAAACCTTTTTGCAGCCGAGTTCTTTCAGATACTTGGCGGCTCCATCGATGTCTTTCACAGCTCCAGGCCAATCCAAATTGCCCATGTAATGCCCCGCCTCTTCGTTATCTTTAGCAACCTTGCCCCTGTACAGGTCAGGTACAAGCGTAACAAAGTTGCCCAATTTGGCTATTTCACTGGCCTGCTGTTGAATCTGCACGTTGACACCCCACCACTCTTGCAACACAATAAGCCCCTTCTTGGCCTTCGCAACATCGCCGTCCAAGGTCCCAGGGCAGTCCCCGATGGCATTCTCAGATTTGAAGGTCACCTTTTTGCCAGACATCTGAAAAACGTCACAACAGTATGTTCATAAGTTCAAGCATCTAACATCCTACTGATACAGAAGCATTGTTCCTCCCTCATCATCTTTTTTATTCCATATATCCTTTGGTACAATTGGTAGTTGAAATAATCACTAGTTTAACAGTGGGAATGGTAGCAGTGGGTGTGATAGGAAAATATTTATATTAAAAAATAATGAGACAACTGCATGTTGTGTGCCAATATTTTTTGTGACAAGCATTGAACAAAAGGTAGTTCCCATCGGGGAAATAGCATTTAACAAAAAGGTAGTTCCCATCAGGGAAATAGCATTGAACAAAAAGGTAGTTCCCATCAGGGAAATAGCATTGAACAAAAAGGTAGTTCCCATCGGGGAAATAGCATTCAACAAAAAGGTAGTTCCCATCGGGGAAATAGCATTCAACAAAAAGGTAGTTCCCATCGGGTGAAATAGCATTGAACAAAAAGGTAGTTCCCATCGGGGAAATAGCATTGAACAAAAAGGTAGTTCCTATCGGGGTAATAGCATTGAACAAAAAGGTAGTTCCTATCGGGGTAATAGCATTCAACAAAAAGGTAGTTCCCATCGGGGAAATAGCATTCAACAAAAAGGTAGTTCCCTTTGGGGAAATAGCATTCAACTTAATATGTATTATTCTGTATAGAGACACTTTGTAGGGTTTCAAAAATAATGCCGAAGATGTCTCATAATTATAACATTTAATAAATTCTATTATTTCGTTGAACTCTTAACTCTTGTAGGATACGTTTATATGTGACAATGTATTTCTTTGATATAGTCAAATGCAACATTTCTTTCGATGGATTTGGACAAGCAGCATAAAAGCATAGCCTGAAGAAAAAAAGCACGCACAATTAATGGCTTTTCCGTTTTTAAAGTGAGACGTGAAATCAATGAACTAAAAACTTCAACAAACTCACTCTTGCTTAATTTAAAAAATAGTGTACTGGAAGTGCAACCTGAATTGTACCTTTATAACTGATATAGTTTTACTTTCAAGTGTAAAAGTCTGGTGGTCTATCCATGTCGGGTAATAGTACTGACGTACGGTGAAGTACTGACGTACGGTGAAGTACTGACGTACGGTGGAGCAAAGATCTTCTGAGCATGTCTCTGTCCAACGCTTGAAAATTACAAAAGCTGAAGCGTACTGAGAAGCCAGCGTACTGGCTATGAGCTGCGAATTACGAAAACAGAGATGGGTCAGTTTTCAAAAGTGGCCTTCTGTAGATCGTGTTAGAGGTTGCTTGCTGCAGCGATAGAGGTGCGGTGCCGTAGGCTATAACATCAGTTAAACACTCCACGCTTTTCCTAGTTTTGTCGTTTAAAACGTGATAACAGAAGGTGAAGCCAAACTAAATACCGCCTGAAGGTAATTGTAAATCGCTACAGATTTCAGTGTATATGCGGAGATTATTCAGAGTTTATGTTCATCTTATAAGGTGAAAGGCGTACTTTGGCACTGGCATTTTGGACCAAAGATGTTTGTTCAGATAGAACAAACCAACCAGGAACATGACTTTGTTTTATGTTATACATTAAGTGAGATAATGTTTTCAGCATAAACACGTCTTTTCGGAATGTTGTTGCTTTTATGGGCTTAGCACCATTATTAGCACAAAATAGGTTATGTATAACTGCCAGTATAACATATGGTGGATTAACTGGGGAAAACCCCGGTAATAATCACCGACCCAATTGGGTCGTAAGCTTTCTCACATTACTGCATCGGTCAAGCCCGGAACTCGAACCCACGTAGACAGAGATGAGGAGTCAGTGATCTGTAAAAGCAAGCGACTCTTTTCAGAATGTATCTCTTACGTTGTATGTGGCCTAATTACTAAGGAACATATCCAAATTACGTCTATAAACGAAATTCGTAATTGTTGTTACGTTATGCAATATAATAGAGAGACCTTTATTCAACAACAATCGGACACAATATGTAAATATGCAAATACGAGGGTGAAGCTCTTGCTCGCTTTATATTGTATTGTCTCAAAGTAAAAGACGCGAGGTAACTAGCGTTGCATAGATTCTATGCTAATATACAAACATTTTAGAGAAGGTGTTGACGTACTGGGCAGTGCTAATATATTGCAATCGGTGTTCACTGGTGTTCTACCTATAATAGACAAACTCGTAAATGACCATAGTGAATTCCTCAACCTTAGATTGTCCTTCAGTTGACATATTTGTGAAACCTGACTGCACGAACATGATGAGATATATATGTGACACTTTTCAAAATGCAATCAATGTTACTTTAGGATTGGCCTGTATAAAAATGTTATATTTCAATGATATGGAAATTTCACAAGTTTAGAGCAAGTGTGTGACGTATATAGATCATATTTTATCCTAAAACAGGATGGAAAGCATTAAATTATCGTCTACACCCTGGGTCATCATAAGGGTCGGGAAAGACGGGCGACCGCCAAGGATGCCACCCTGAGGGCATTACTCTGCGTGTGGGACATTTCTTTCCTCAAAAGCTTGGGTTAAAAGGCGACGCTCACTCGGGGCACCCTTTCGTCCTGCGCAAACTGTTGACGGTCATGGCTACTCCTTAATCAACAGAGTGGTCCTTTCTTCTCGTTACAAGTCCCTTCATTGGTTCCGGTGGTCCAATCCAATTGCTACATCTCACTTGTTTGGTTCTGGTAGTCCTCTCTCATTGTTGCAAGTCTCACGATTGGTTCTAGTGGTCATGTTACTGAAAATGGCCGCTTACGATCTTGGAAGAAAAAGGTAGTTTAATCCGTCGCATTCAAAGTTTCAAAGATAATTTGACAAAACGATAAAAAAAAGGAAATTGTCAATGTATGTGAAATTTCAATTATTTATATACATATATTGCTGTTTCATTTTTTTCTGGTGATTCGTCTGCGATTTTATGAATTAAATCACAATAGTCAGACACCGTGTAGATGTCAGTGGTTTAAAAGACGACAGAGGTGGTACCTTTACCAAAGAGTTCCAATTAACACAATGGCTCACTCTTTACACGTAAAAACACCCCTTAGTATGACCTAATTAAAAGAAAAGACATTGTCTAAACTAATCAACTGTACATGTAAAGCTGTTCATATGGACTACTTTATAGACAACGGAGTTGTATTGCCCGAGAGCCACATGTACACGGTTTAATTTAATCATAAGAAAAGGATTGTCTTAAAGAACCTACACAGAAATGTACGGTCTCGGAGACGCATACAAAGTTAACATTGTATGCTATGGATCGTTGTATGAATTTGACATTATAGCATTGTATGCTATGGATCGTTGTATGAATTTGACATTATAACATTGTATGCTATGGATCGTTGTATGAATTTGACATTATAGCATTGTATGCTATGGATCGTTGTATGAATTTGACATTATAACATTGTATGCTATGGATCGTTATATGAATTTGACATTATAACATTGTATGCTATGGATCGTTGTATGAATTTGACATTATAGCATTGTATGCTATGGATCGTTGTATGAATTTGACATTATAACATTGTATGCTATGGATCGTTGTATGAATTTGACATTATAGCATTGTATGCTATGGATCGTTGTATGAATTTGACATTATAACATTGTATGCTATGGATCGTTGTATGAATTTGACATTATAGCATTGTATGCTATGGATCGTTGTATGAATTTGACATTATAACATTGTATGCTATGGATCGTTGTATGAATTTGACATTATAGCATTGTATGCTATGGATCGTTGTATGAATTTGACATTATAACATTGTATGCTATGGATCGTTGTATGAATTTGACATTATAGCATTGTATGCTATGGATCGTTGTATGAATTTGACATTATAACATTGTATGCTATGGATCGTTGTATGAATTTGACATTATAACATTGTATGCTATGGATCGTTGTATGAATTTGACATTATAACATTGTATGCTATGGATCGTTGTATGAATTTGATATTATAACATTGTATGCTATGGATCGTTGTATGAATTTGACATTATAACATTGTATGCTATGGATCGTTGTATGAATTTGACATTATAACATTGTATGCTATGGATCGTTGTATGAATTTGATATTATAACATTGTATGCTATCAATATCATATTCAAACTACCTACACAACAAAATCACTTAAACTGTTAACTCTCTCTCTCTCTCTCTCTCTCTCTCTCTCTGTATGTATGTATGTATGTATGTATGTATGTATGTATGTATGTATGTATGTATGTATGTATGTATGTATGTATGTATGTATGTATGTATGTATGTATGTATTTGTATGTGTTACAGGGTGGTGTATATAATGTTATTATATATCCCACTTCTTTTGGTACTCTGTATCTAATCTAAGAGATGACCGCCCTCGATATGATTCGCCCGGTTCGAGTAAACTTACAGGTGGAATAAATAGAAATCTGAGCAGATATATATATATAACAGAATGACTCGATCCCCCGTATACAAAATAATCAAAATTTAATCAATTACAAACAGCGGAAAATCAATACAATTCATTAGGAAGATACACATTTTTAGAATAAATCTGTCTTCGCACCCTTTTAAGCATAATTAGATTCATACAAAAATAAAAGAATAGCCAATCTGTTTACAGATAGGATTTTTTTCTTCTTCTCATCATACGATCGAGTGAACAGTCGAAATCACTGCCGCGTGCGAGTGCATAACCTGCTTAGCAATGGTTCCCTCCAATTCGTCCGTTCACTCCTTCTTTCCTTCCATTTTCTTGTCTCTCCGACTTTCTCGCAGTTTCGTAGCTTTCGCATCCCTTCTTTGGGCGGACAGGTCGATATGTATGTAGAGTTCTCGATGCGTCTGATGATGTCCCAAATATATATCTGCAGACTACTCACTGCGTGTGAAGATGTACCAAAGGTATCTCTGCAGACTTGTCACTACGTGTAAAGAGTTATTTTCCTCTTAAGTTGTGTCGTTTACACACCGATCTTCCTAGGCATCCGGTCCCTTGGTCAACGGTTATCACGAGGAGAATTTCTTGCAAATTCTGTCCTCGGAGTCAAAGACTTAAGTCCAAAGACTAGTATCCTCCCTTGCCGAACAGCTTAGACTGATTTGAATTTTCGATGTACGATATTAATCTAAAAATTTCAGTGTGGGGAACACACCCTTTCATGTGACCAATCATAATTACGTTCATGTTACGCCTTTTTGGAAGCGCCAAACCTGGGGTCAGTCTGACATCCTACGTTGACTACTGGTCACGTGACAGTTTCCCCATGAAAGCAAATATTACCGTTTTTACTAAAAGTCTGTTTGACTCCTGCATAAACAAATGCTAACAAATGTTTAATTTCAGAACAGAGTCCTCCCCTCGAAAAGACGTAATAAAGATGGCAGTGTGACGATTGATTCGCGTCCATTCTCTAGAAATCTAATTAATGGTTCTCTGGTTTCAGCTAATGGGTTCATGATAGATCGCCAGAAATGTATGTATGTATGTATGTATGTATGTATGTATGTATGTATGTAATATAATCAGCTAGCGCCATTGGTGGCCGGAAGGTCTAAAGCGCTTGCCTTTACCGATCACAGACATTTCACCTTTGTCGGCGTGGGTTCGAGTCTTGCCTCGTCCAATGCGAGTATGTAAGAAAGCCAGCCACCGGCTTCACGTCGTTCGGTTATTCTTACCAGGTCTTCTTTCATCAAATCCACCGGCGGTCATATATAGCCAGTCTAGCATGTGCTGAACAATTGCATTAAACCTTAAACCCTAAAAAAAACCAACAAAAAAACCCCAACAAATTGTATTACGCTACGAATGTAGCTTGTATCAAATATACATAAGCATGGAATTGCACAAATATCGATCATGCACTGAAGATGTGTTACTGTGACCACATTTTGAACTGATGACGTAGTACAGGTCGAAAAGCCTCCACATGTCAAATGTATATTATTCGATGAAACCTTATTAGTGTGACCTAGTTACAAAATGACGTCTAGATACAGATCAAAAAGCCCGTCTGAAAACAGCTTGGAGCGTATTAGGGCTTGACAGGGATGACAACACTGTGTTCTCACGATGATCTAAAGGAGACGTGAACTGTGAATGGTGTTTGGGAACTCAATTTATAAGTCTGGAGAAAAAGTCAAGTGTCACAAACTTGCTTTTATAATTCCAAACAATGATTTAAAACCATTAGCGAAAAAGTCAACATAACTAGTTTACATAAAATCAGGTAAACGCTCCACTTGTCTAATCTTGACCCTTATTTAGACATTTTAGGGTGCGTTCTGTCACTGTGACCCTTATCTTTTATCGATGCCTTAAATTATATTTTGGGTAGTCTAGTGACCTCGATTAGGATGAAAAAGAGACGGATTCAAGCTTGGAAAATTCGAAAATGGAGCTCAATATAACACAGCAGTTGATTTAGATTTCGTTTTTAGTGGTATAACGCCATGTTTCAGCACCAACTAGGCTACTCATAGCGACCATTATATTAGGCAGAAGAAGAATCCAGGGACCCCCCCCCCACCTCCCAAAGAAATTCCTACCCACGTAAAGTGCCAAGTTAGCTTCTCACAAACCTACTTTGGCGGAGCCGAGACTCGAACCCATGCGTACAGAGATGGGATGTAAGTGATCTATAAAGTCAAGAGTCTTAAAAGCACTCCGCAATCAGGGGGCCATGTTTGATTTATAGTGTGCCCTAATTATTGGTAACAAGTGCCAAACTAACCAATACAAACTACCAGATAAGGATCAAAATGTTAAGTTAAGTGACCATATTACGTCAAACATTAAAACTCTAAGGGATCAATCATTTAATTATTTTTACTGTTGCTGGACTCGGGGTAGTGTGGTAGGACTTTCTTTCTAGCCAGGATATTTTAAAAAATTTGTTTCCTCAACATAAAAATATACTTTTTTCTTGGCAAATACTATCATGGATACAATATGATTTTTAGTGGCTAGATGTATAGTACCGTATTTTGTGGTAACTTTTTATAATTTTGTTTTCTTCGCAAATCTGTTGGTACCCGGGGGGGGGGGGGGGGGGGCGAGTGGTCTAAAGCGCTCTCCGTTACGGACCACTGCCATCTCACCTCTGTCGGCGTGGGTTAGAGTCCAAGATTCGGCTAATGTAGTTATGTGAGAAAGCTTGACAGTAGCTTCTCATGGGTCGGTGGTTCTTTCCCGGGTTCTTCCTCCACCAATAATACTGGCCGCCATGTATAGCCTATCGTGTGCTGAAAAATGACGTTAAACCCTACAACAACACCAACATGTATCAAAGTGGGGGGGGGGGGATTTTGGTACAGCCATAATCTTACTCAAGTAACGTCTCTGTAAAGGTACACTCCATAGAAAGATGTACGAATTACTACGCTTGTAGCTGTTTATGGTGAATAATGAATCAAAGCAAAAAACCAGGCCCTGGCGTATTAAACGTACTCGTACTACGTAACGTTAGGAAACTAGAACATTACTAAAATCTGTAGGTATCAAAATTAGTCAATATCAAACTGGAAAATGCAAGTATTTCACTTACTTAATATTAATTCAACGATATATTCTTGATTTAATGATCATATCAGATCGGGGGGGGGGGGATTGGAGGGGTGGGGGGGGGCAAGTGGTCGAGTGGTCTAAAGCGCTCTCCATTACGGATCACTGCCATCTCACCTCTGTCTGCGTGGGTTCGAGTCTCAGATTCGGCCAATGTGGGTAAGTGAAAATGCTGGCCAGTAGCTTCTCGTGGGTCGGTTGTTCTTTCCGAGGGTTTCCCGGGTTCTTCCTCCACCAATAATACTGGCCGCCATGTATAGCCTATCGTGTGCTGAAAAATGACGTTAAACCCTAAAACAACAACATGGTCCTGTGGGACATGCATGATATGTAATTTGTAGGCACCAGAAAATCGCTTTGTAAGACCCCTGTTTTGTTGTACAAACCCTAGCTTTGAAAGAGTCATTATGCTTTTAAACATTTTGAGTTATTCTTTTTAATTTATTTAATACTTTTTTAACACACGGTATACAAACACGAGTTGATTATATAACAATGAAGCAATCAAAGGGAAGTCACTTGCTCGCGGTAGTTCTTTTTACAGGAACCTATTTCATGTGAACTTCATTTCAAGTTAGACTGATATTTCCAAACCAGTACATTGTTAGCGGTAAAAAGAGCGTCCCTATTTTAAATTAAATAAAATTGTGAGGCCCCAGGCAACGTAGTGGTCTAAAGCGGACGAGTTTACAGATCAGTACCATCACACGTCTGTATGCGTGGGTTTAGGTCTCGGTCACGGCCAACGTGGGTATGTGAAAAAGATTGTCAGTAGCTTCATGAGGGTCGGTGGGTATTACCGGCTAAGATACACGTAACGAGAAGAATGGCATCTGCTTTTCCGTTTAATACAACACAATTCCAAATGGATGTAATTGAGTGGATGCATTTATTCGCAAAGTTTACTTGCGACAAAATTTGAGATAAACAGACCCCATCTAATTTCTATTCGCTATACCCTGCTAACTCGCTAGTGAGTTGAACAAGCGTACACCATCCGATGGAGTGATGTGTGCGTGATATCGAATTTGTTTCACTGTTAGCCAAGTCATAATATAGAACGCCTCCTGCTGCCGTGTTTGAGGCCCATATGGGAGGAACAGTATATATTGACATAGCTGTGAATAGAGTTTGTGGGGCCCATATGGGATGAACATTATAAATTGATAAGAAAAGAAACTGCACCGTTAGTGCTTTGGTTAACGTATCCATTTATGCTTCTAATGACATCTGTAAATGAAATTTTGAATTTTCTCTTCTTTTTAAAGTCGAAACGTTAAGAAATGCTAATATAAGCATGGCTTGTTCAAAAACATTTTTAAAAAAAATCTAGGTATTGTTTTTATATTAAGGTATCTTGTATCGGCTCGGGTAAAATAATGGTCTTCATCCTTCATGACATCACCATGTTAATAACGTCAACGTAGACATTCGGACTGCATTATGTAGTTACACAAATGCTTTGATGATATTAAAGAACGAGTTATCTTTAAAAACTCGACAGTAACGTGGAATATTGAATGGTGTGTTTAGCGGAAATGACAGTCTTTCACCACACTCAGTGTCGTGATTCTTATCCGGGAGAAAAACAAAACAGTGGATGACTAAGTACAGACTAACAGAAAGAAGCGGTTATAATTTCTTTCCTTGTGTGAAATGATAAGAGCTCCCTAGCAAAAACTAGATTTTTTTTAAAACAAGGTCTTAACTTTCTTTATGCACAATAGATCATGAACGGGCCGGTTGTTCCGAATAAATAACAATGTGCCTTGTTGATTGAAATAGATGCCACTTGATTATTGATAAAGCATGTGTCTGTTGCGTACTTTTTCATCACGGTGAAAACATTAATAACTTGAAATAGCAGTGTGCACTCCATAGAAATTGCAAAATACTTACTGTACTGTAGAACAGGCAACTCAATTTTCGCTGTCCAGATCGCAAGTGCCGGTATATCACGTGAGTAACCATAGTGCAGCAAAATAATAATGTAAATTTGTTCATAACTCGTATTGCTGAAGAACGATGCCGGTGTTTTGTTCACTTTATAACGTTATAAATTATACAAAGAAAAATGTATTTACGTATTTTTTAAATGCCGATGACATTTAAGCCGAAACGTTGAACTGCGTGTGTATGTAATGATAATGATATTTTGTAGAGAAAGCATTATTTTTAAACAGACATAAAAAAAACTTTTTTTCACCATTTACTTTAGACCATCGTTTTTAAAAATAAAAAAAAAATCCAGTCTTATACCGTGATTCACAATCTATCTTTTGTAAATATGGGAATTATACAGTTTGTCTTTGCATGTGTTACTTCTGGCGACGTACATACTATCAAAGGTATAATTCCAAAGGGAGACAATTCATTTACGACCGTATGGCATTTGTACAGTTATTTCCCTTGCATATAATAACCACGACAAACTTGGCTAATAATAATAATAATAATAATAATAATAATAATAATAATGAGGAGTTTCTATTACGCTTAATCTTTAATCTCTAAGCGCTTTAGATTGATGAAGTTGCACTTCGGATAGTTAATAACGCGAATGTGTCACTAGCCATTTTTCAGAAGACGCTTTCATTATTTCATCTAATTCAAAAGCGACGCATGTTATCACGGTATCAATTGTTTTTCCATAGACCTCAGTGATAATTTTTGTGAAATAAATATACTTTTTATCCTACTTCAGAATGCATGTCACACACTGTCACAGAGAACAATCTTAGATTGTAAATTTGACAAGGACAAAACCCGGTACTCCAATGCATTAATAAGAAACAACTCTGCTGGAACTAGACAGGGGTAAAAGTTACCTAGTCACAACTGACGCAGTTTCACCCATGTGTGCCACACACACACACACACACACACACACACACACACACACACAAAATCATAAAAAATACAAAATATGATCTAGATATGAATTAACTTAATTTAACATGTTGCCAAGAGACTTAAGTTTTTTAGAAAGCCTAACAGAAAGTACGATTATTACATAATGCACCAATCACAGCTAGTGTTGTTGTTTATTTCTGAATGCAATGCTCCATTCACCTTAAGCTCCGCCCACTTGGGGTTATACAGTGAGTACTGTTATACCACAAAGCTGATACATTTGCGACATTGCAAATTAGCAAAACAGAGAAACGAATCTCATTCATGAAAAGGACAGTGGTATTACACGTGTACGATATGAGCTAATATGGACTAGATCTAATACACGATGCAGTAGCTATAACACACATTACATTATTACATTAAACTGTACGACGTAATAGAGTATTTTCAAAATATATATGAATACTTATTCTTACAGAGAGAGAGAGAGAGAGAGAGAGAGAGAGAGAGAGAGAGAGAGAGAGAGAGAGAGAGAGAGAGAGAGAGAGAGAGAGAGACTAACTAACTGGGTGGGACATGCTACATGTCTGCGTCATGATGCTCCAGTGTCATACATCACTATAAACTGCCACGCTTTAGACATCGCAGCGGTATGACTGAGTTTTTAATAAAGCTACGTTAAAAAAATCTAAGAGTATTATCAGTCCGGCTTCAAAGTGTACAGTTTATATATTATTAATACATTTTCACACATACCAAAAAATGTCCAGCATCGCTTGTTTTACTGAAATACTTTTCCACCAGGTATGCCTGTTGACCAGAATAATTTTGCTTTCTCCATTCTTCTAATTAATTATGTTCTATACTTATAATAATAATAATAATAATAATAATAATAATAATAATAATAATAATGAGAACTTTGTATTGCGCCTAATCTTTTGAAGCTCTATGCGCTTTACACCATCAATAATGATATTGTTAGGATAGATTTTTTAGTAAAATTGATAACATTGTCATTTTCTTTAAATTGTATTAAAGTAATGTTTTTTCATGTATATTAAAGTAAGTTTCTAACATATATTTAGATTAATTTCATTTATTTATAAAGCACAAGTATATATGTTAATAGAATGAAAATAGTTGCTGTGCAAGCGAAAAAATAAGCAATGTATATTGCCAAAAACTAGTAAGATAACTGAAACTTTACCAATGTACAATATGTGTGGAACTATATTACAAGAAAAAACATTATACATGCTATATCGCTGATTTAGCTAGAAACTCCTAGATTCTATCAGTAAAAAACATATATTCTGTAACCCAGACATTGGCGAATACATGTCATATCGCTGATTTAGCTAGAAACTCCTAGATTCTATCAGTAAAAACATATATTCTGTGACCCAGACATGAGCGAATTACCAATTCGGTTAATAAAAGTGGGTAAATCTTTCTAAGAACATCTAGTAGCACAACATCAAATTGGTTCTCAACTAACGGATAACCATATTTGGTGTGACGATGCCAGACGAATATAAATAAACCATAAGACTAAGTCTTATGACGTAAAACAAATTGATTCAAGCCTGAAGAAACTGGTTCCTACCTGATGAAAAGCAAGCATCTTCTTCTGACCGGTACGCTAAGGGTGTGACCTCGTTTAACCTAACACGAGTCAGATGCATATAAATAGATCACGCATCTGAGCTTTGGTCAAGTTTCCGTACTGACGAGAAAATAGATGTTTGTCTTCTTATTACAGGTAAGAACTGTAAATGTCGAAAACTTCTTTTAGGAATAAATACTTTTAATGTTTGAGATTTTAATAGTAACAATGATATGTTAGCAACATTGTTCACTTAATACTTTTATTTATAATATAGTTTAATGGAATGTTTAAATATTTTAAAGAATTCATATTTAATTATATTTATGTAATTTTTATTGTAAAGGTTGAATTCGCTACCAACTTCATGTTTTGATTTAATATTGAAATAAAGTATTCTTTAAGCAAGAATGAATAATATCTAGCAATATATTCTAAATCTATATTCTATTTTAAAAAAAGTAAAATGCATTTCTTTAAATTAATTGTTGCATTAATTACAGATACTACATTTTATACTTTGGAATTGATCGAGAATTAACTATTTGTATATGTATAATATTCTAAAACGAATCAATGAAGTTGGAAAGCTTAATAATAAAAATATAGTATGTATTTCATGAATTTTTATTATAAAGTTTTTAGATGTGTTTCTAGAATGTAGTAAATATATATGTGTTGATTAATTAAATAAAAGTTTGCGTACCGACGAGAAAATAGATGCTTGTCTTCTTATTACAGCCACGATTCCGTACCTGAATTCACTAGACATTCCTATCATCGGGTGACATCCTTTATCTGGGAACTCATTCCTTTCTTCTTCCTACCTTCCTGAGTTCCCAGCATGTGTTTATGAGAAAGAACCATAAATAATCCAACAAAACGTCTCATAAAAGTTCTCATAAAAATATGACTACACTACAGAAAAACAAATGACAAAAACAATGAAATTGGAAAACATAAAAACATGCTGAAAACATATAAGACACAAATCATGATTAGGTCGCTAAGTTTGCCCATGCTTTCGTGTCGCGCTTGCAGACATCCTTGAAACGGAGATGTGAACGTCCGATCAAATTTTTGATAGAGGCAAGTTCCAAATAAAGAAGGTCTTTGGTGATCCGTACCGTCATCCATCCGACGCACATGGCCCATACATCTGATGCGACGTTGTCGGAGGAGTGTGACAAATCTGGCATACAGGAGAGTCGTTTGCACGATAAACGGAGATCTTAGTGTTCAGGGTCAGCTCCACACTCTTTGCGACAACCTGGAGAGAGTTGTTGATGCCTTTCCAATCCGCTTGTTGAGCTCAGCATCGAGCGATAGGTTATTGGTGATGTTAGACATGAGGTACGTAACCTGACTGACTACTTCAAGTTCGTAGTAGTTAATGATGATACTTGGGGGGGGGGGTCCGCGTTTTGATTTGTTTGTTTGTTTGATTAGGAAAAGAAAGATAAAGAAAGAAAAAGAAAAAGAAGATAAGAATTGTTTTTTTCAGACTACAAAGTCCATACCTCTAAATTAAAAAATAAAGTTTTATAAAAAAAACAACAACATTTTAAACATAAAAGTATATATATATATATATATATATATATATATATATATATATATATATATATACAGCAACATCTACAACTATTAGCTGCGTCATGCATTATTATTAATATATATATATATATATATATATATATATATATATATATATATATATATATACAGCAACATCTACAATTATTAGCTGCGTCATGCATTATTAATAATAAAAAATAAATGACACATTTAAAGAGTAATTTGTTCCATCTACTAATAATATGAAAATTTACATGAATGTCATAGTTCCAAAGAGATTTCAAAATATAGTTCTTACTATTAGATATTCTTGTCATCATTGAGAATACATACTTTATCATTATTTCATCAAAACTGAATACATTATAGTTAACAAACATGTTGGAGGCACTGTTCCACCTTGGAGGACCTAATAGAAAACGAAGACTATTATTATGACCAATAACTAGTTTTCTTTTCATACATTCACTAAAGTTTGTCAACAGAGGAACGCAATACATGGTGCAACAATAAGATCTGAATAATTTAATTTTGATATGCAATGAACAATTCTTGAATTTACACAGAAGCATGTTTGTTCGAGTACACAGAGATCGGTAATGTCTCATCATATCTTCATTATCCGACGGATTGGATTTCAAAATATGACCCAAATACGTATAAGTGTTAACATAGATAAGAGCATTGCCGTTAAGATATACAAGGGGTGGAGATGGTAATTTGAAAGAAGCTGTCTGAAAGACCATGCATACTGATTTTTTTGTATTATACATTATATCATTCTCAAATGCGTATTGTTCACATATATTTAATAATTTCCTTAAACCTGTTATAGAAGGACTTATCCATGACATATCATCAACAAAACTGAAATTGTTAAGAAATAACACATTTGGTGGCAGACGTAACCCTACGTTACACTGACTGAGCTTACGATTAAACTCGTCTATATATATATATATATATATATATATATATATATATATATATATATATATATATATATATATATATATATATATATATATATATATATATATATATATATATATATATATATATATATATATATATATATATATATATATATATATATATATATTGAATAACAAGGGGGACAGAATTCCCCCCTGCCTCAACCCATTGGTTACATTGAAAGCGTTGGATATTACACTTCCCCATCGCACACAATACAACTGTTTCCCATACCAGTTAACTAAAGTGTGAACTATGTAGACAGGTATTTTAATATCAATCAACTTTTTAAAGAGTGTCCAGTGATTGACCCTATCAAATGCCTTGCTAGCGTCTAAAAAACATGCAAACACTGGGCTTCCATGTTCTACATAATAGCTAACAGCTTCCTAACAAGAATATATGCATAAATCGGTTGAAATGCTGATTTTTAAAGCCAAACTGATTAACAGAGATTGTAAATTCACATCTATGCAGAATGATGCTTTCAAATATTTTTGAAATAATAGTCGTAAGAGGTATGGGTCTGTATGTTACTAATTTTGCTTCTTAGTAGCGGTAGAATGGTAACTTTTGTGAAATCATCTGGTACAAAGTTATGCACAAACATACATTTAAATAAAATCATCAATAACACATGAATTCTAGTATCTGAAAATTTTAAATGTTCCACATATAAAAAATCTGAACCTGGACATTTACCACCTTTTTGTCTTGCTATAGCACGTTGAATCTCAGATAATGTTATTACTTCAATACGAGCAGAGGGTGCATTCAATGCTGAATGTACATACTTCTTATTCGATTCATTTTTTACACTATTGAGCAAGTCTTCAAAATGATTTATCCACATGTTGCATATATTATTCTGACCATGGTTCCCATAAATGCAAAGTGGTAATTTATTGGAAGTTGTCGTGGTATGTTGTTTAACATGCTTCCAGAATACACGTTGGTCGACATTTTGAAATTTTTGTGCTAGCGAGTCTGCTCTCTGTGTTACTTCCTCCTTCTTACATAATCTTAGAGCATACTTAAATTGTGCTCTTGTTTGACGCATTTGATTATTAAAATGGCCGTGACGAGGTTTACCGTTATCATGCCACATAAGGTAAGCATTTCGTGCGAAATCATGTAATTCCAACCTGGTATAATACGTTTTGATTTACTAGTCAAACAATTACCGGAGTTCGACAAAGCTTTTACTATATCAGTGTATAATTCATTTGTCTGTTTCATATGCACCTGGTTAGTACAGCCGTACAGCCGTGGTCATTACAGATCGCAACACAATGTGGGATCTCAATCTTGTTTAATAAGAATGCAGATGTCAGAGTATAATTCAGTTTTTCGTCAACAGTAAGGTCTGACCAATTGATGTTGTATTTCAAGTTTAAGAGTTCATTGGGGCATGACTCAAATTTGGGAAGCAATTCAGTCTTGATAGTCATTAAAGTAGGACGATGGTCGGACCCTACTAGGGTGTGAAGTATTCTCATATCACTTATAGCGGAATGAGCAGACTGTGTAGAGACACAATGATCCAGCCAAGACACTGTATTGTGTGAATCACTGACGTAAATAAAATTAGTTATGTGGTCTACAATTAGTTTCAAGTCCGATATGATATAACCATATTCGTCACAAAATAGGCGAAGCTCATCTCTAAAGGAAGTGGATTTGAGCGTATTAGCATTCCAATCTCCTACTACATAAGCATTTAGCGTGTTAGCATTTTCTACAATAGAATTAATTTTGCCCAAATAATCTACAAATTCTCCAAAATTTTCTGCAAGATCGCAAGGTAAATATGTATTTATAAAAAGCAAGGAGTATGGATAGTAATGCCTATTAATCTGGGATCATCGAAATGTTGCACTTCGATTATACTTGCGAGAGATCTACGATAAAGTACCCCGACACCTCCATAAGGTCTATCGGTATGAATATCGCTAGAAGATTTAATCGGCGATTCCCCTGATCCAAAGAATTCGTCGTGTACGGATGATAGACAGTCTAACTCACTCTCTAGAAGCCACAATTCTTGTAGGAAACAAATATCGGAAGTATCACATAAAGCCCTTACATTTTGTATATTTCTTGTTAATGAACGACAATTATAGAAATACATGCGTATAGGATCCATTATGTATATTTGAGTCAATTCCGACTTTGATATTAGTCTCTAACTAAAGCGTTTAGCAGCAGAGAGGGTGAATCCTACAACCTTTTCAGACAGAAAATTGATTGAATCCTCAAAACGAGCCTTCCAACGAAATCTCATATTTTAACCCAAAAAAAAATGTCTCCATTTAGCAAACGGAAACTTTGCGATTTTTCAATCAATTTTGGTCGCAACATTGTTGTCATTCACCCTCTCTGCTGCTGGAACTTTCAGTTCTGGTTAACAAAAATAATAAATGATTTCAGCCAAATATTTGATCGAGTCTTTAGGACTTTACAAACAAACTAATCGCTAACACTTCATCTTGTAGATCAATTAAATTATTTGACTGGTCGGTGAGTCGGAAATTAATTCTCGTTAACGAATTATTATGGCATCGCATGTAGACAGGATAAATTTTGTTTTCAATAATTAGGAATCCTGGAGGAGCTGTTGGTGCAAATGAATAAAGAATATATCCCTGCTGAGCTTGATTTGATTGTTCTAGATTAATTTGATAGCTTCCTTCAATTGCATCACATACTGAATTGAGAGCAATCACCGTTGAAATATTTACATTATGCGGGGCAATATGCCTACCGCCACCGTCTGGGTCATTATTATACCCGAGGAGGACAGTTGAATCTGGGTTTTGTAGCGCCTTGATATCGGTTCTAACAATTCTTGCTAGTTCATCAGCGTTGTATTTGGGAAACTTGAAATTACGCAGATTGTCTTCTGTGATATTGTAATCGGTTAGGAATCGTTGTTTACTGTCGCTGTTGTCATTAATTATTGTTTGAATAATTAGTTCATAGATATATTCCATGTCAGATATAAGTTGATTTATTATTTCAACGTGTTTTTGCGATTTTGTTTTCCGTAGTTGTTCTAGTTGTGTTTCATATAATTGTTTAATTTCATTAAAATAACCACGGATGTCATTTAGCGTAAATGAAATAGTAACAGATGAGTCGGCTGTTCTTTTAATGATAAAATCCCATTGCAATGTGTCTTTGTTGGTAAATATAAATCTATCGGCGATTTTTCCTTTTCTTATATCAGATAAATTATCTCGATAACTGGGATTGATTTCATGATATGATTGTACGTCCGTGGTTAAGTCGGTGGCGGATTTTTCCGGTGGTTTTTCAGGCCATCCTAACACTGTTCTTAACGAGCTGTTATAGATATTTACAATGTATCCCTCTGTGCTTATTTCGATCGACGACGAGAGCGTCGGTTCATGAAGTTTAATAGCTATTTTTGATTCTTTTCCAGTGATTGATTTTATTCTACGCTGAATTTCAGCATCGATTTGCTTAATTTGGTACGACCCAGTTGGTAACGAAACAGTTTCCCACGCTGGAGTACCATCGGGTTTATTCTTATACGAGAACACCAGTGCGTTATTGGGTTGCTGACCGCCAAATGCAACCGATCTGATATTAGGCCAGCTATGATATACTCGTAATTTTGCCAGCACGATCTCACGCACTGGAATCGGAGAAGGGAAGTTCACACTAAATTCGGGGTTTGTTCATGTTATTGATATCATGCTTGTTCGTATCGGAGTGGTATTCTCCGCGATTCGTTGAAGCAGTTGCAATTCGTTGAATTGTAGTGACATTATTGTTCTTCAATTTCCAATTTCAACATCGCGGAGTTATACAACTGGGTCATCGTGGAAAATTCAACATCGGATATGAACGAATTATCTATCGACAGCGAGATCAACTCGGATAATTTCGAGTACGCGTCAAATACCACCCTGTACCGAGCTGTATAATCGCTGAGTTTTTTCTGAGAACACGATGATAACTTTTTAGTTATCGCGGTGGCGACTGCCGCAATTGTTGTTGCCGCGGAGATAGCAATTGGAACTGCAATCGGAGCCATCATGGTCACCGTCGACAAAATAACCCCGGCGCTGGCCATCACACCGGACACCGAGTACACGGTGATGTCGATGATTGCTACGCTGCGTCGGTATTTTTTCATTTTTTCACGATAACGCTCAGAAAGTGATTTCAAGTTCGCGGAAAATTCTTTCACGGTATCATATCGATATCGATGCGATTGTGATACCGCTGACTCCGTCAACGGGACTATTATCGGTTCAATTGATTTCGTTGACTCAGTCAATAATGTCATTGTTATTTTAAACCCGTTAGTGTTTTCAATTATTCACCATCTTCCGGGTAGAAGATCAGGGGGTTGTCTACTTCACCTACAAATTCTAAACACCAGGGTATTTTTGATCTAATGGTACTATCAACCGCGACAATCTCAAATTCTTCTTTACCCTTGATAATTACTGTCGCGGTGCCACCAAAGTAGGTTTTACCTTTCACGATGATATCAAATTGCTTGGTAGAGATTAACGTCATTCTGTAGATACCATGGGACCACTCCCCGATATCGATTGGCAATCTAACACTAGATTCTTTTACCCAATCAAAGGTCCCATGATCGACCGTATACACGATATTTTCAATGCTTCCGTGTGGATGCGGAATCTTTACTTTTTTAAAATCTTCTTTTAGTTCAGAAATATCATTGTAAATTTCGAGATAAGTAGTCTTGATTTCAGTAAACTTCATCATCCTCCCCTTCTCCTCCTTGTTAGAAAAGAATGCAATAATAAGGTTTCTGATTCCAAGATTATTTTGTTCTGTAATAAACCGGTCGATGTCAGAAAATTTTAAAAAGATAGATTGGGGTCCATAATCCATAAAGAAATGATTAACAATTTCTCTGGTGGGCTTTTGTTCGTCAATAGCTTTTTTAATTTCAGCGAGGGTCGGGCTTGTCAGAGATGTTGGTCCAAAGAACTTATTAACAATTTCGCTGGTGAGTTTTTGTTCGTCAATAGCGCTTTTAATTTCCGCGAGAGTCATGCCTGTCAACGATGTGGTTTCAGACACAGGTGTTCTCCCTAAAAATTTATCCACGATGGTATTAAGTGTTGTTTGTCTCACCATAAACATATTAATATCTTTGAGAGTCATCGTAGATGTAGCGGGGACACCAAAGAAACTATTAGCGACGTAGGCATTGTGAGTATGCTTGCCGATAAACTCGCTAATTTCAGCGAGAGTCATGCCTGCCACAAGCGGGGTTCCAAAAATCTTAACAATGACGTCGTTAGTGGGTTTTTGTACCTTTTCAAGATTTTCTATTAGTTTAGAAATATCATTGTAAATATCGAGATAATTTGCCTTGATTTCATTTTCATTAATCATCCTCCCCGCCTCCTTGTTAAAAAAGAATAAAGATAGAAAGTTTTTAATTTCAGCGAGAGTCATGCCAACCACAAGCGGGGTTCCAAAGAATTTATGTACGACATGTTTGCGAAAATTATTATAACCTCGTATATACTCATCCAGATCACGGCCGTGGGCGGCAATCGCGTTGGTGATCGTAGACACACGTGCGCCTGGTTTAAGTTGTCCATCGTTGGAATACAGCGCAATAGAGTTTTCAGCGGCGTCGCGCTGCCGTATCAAAATGTCATTCACGGATATATTACTGCTTTTTAATTTACCCTGGCTATCTTGAAATACAACTATTTCGTTCGGGTCAACACTTGTTAAATTTAACGTCTCAGCGATTTCATCTTCAATTATTTTTTTTACATCCTCGATAGAACCCGCAGATGTTTTCGGGGTGGGTTTCGACATTGACAGAGATCGCCCCCAAATATCAATCATTATTGTAAAGACTCTAGTATTTTCAATTTATTGATTCTTTAAAATTACCTTGTAATTTCCCACTCGTGTATTCGTTTACAACCAGATGAGGTGGTTTCTGTGACGATGAAATCTCCGCGAGGACATTTAATACTTCACGGCCGCATATCGGTGGATCATTTAATTGTTGTGTTGGCAGCGTGGAATAAAAAATCGGAATTGATTGATTCTTTGAATTTATATACCGCATAAACTCGCTCGGTGGAGCTAACCCATATGAATCGAAATAGACAATCCCACGCGGATGAATCGCGTATGCAACCCAGTGAGTTCCCGATCCGTTACTGTTATCAAGATTGATGATACCGTTTTCAACGCGTTTAGGTTGTTTCGGTAATTGATCTCTCATAAAAACCCCTCTGAAGCTTTTTATCGCTAGTTTTTTAGCAGCATCAATTAAATCAAAATTGGACATAGGAAGAATTGGGCTTTCAACTAATAAACCGTTCCTGGTAGTCTTAGACCCTTTCCGTGAACGGATCTGCCGCTGTACCATGAATACGGGGTTCCTGGTAGTCTTAGACCTTTTCCCTTTTTTTATACCCCTTTCCCGTTGCTTTCTGTAGTGCCATTCCTGCCGCAGTACCAACAGCCCCTAACGCTGCCGCTTTCGCCACCGCTGGGGCAGCCGCTGAAATCAATGCTGGTATTGCAGCTAACAATGGAAATATACCACTTGATTTTATCATGTTGGCGATTGCAGCTTTCGAAAATACAATTTGAACCCCTCGCCGTTTCTTCAGCGCATCATTGAAATGTTTTATTTGACGATCCGTTAATGATATTTTATGTGTACCGCCGGACATCTGCGTTGGTTTCAACGTTATTGTGGTTCCACATTCTTTAGCGGATTTTGATCGCAATTTCTTGACCTGACCATCAGTCAGCTTGACACTAACAACACTATATGGCATTTTATTGTAAAACACATTTATGCTTTCAATTGATCTAATTGGAAACTTTTTAAGTTTCATTTACATATTTTCCACTGGTGCATCAACGATTCTCATTCGTCCGCCAACCCCTTCTAACAACATTGATTTGTCGCTGAGAATGACAGCAACCGCTCTATAATTAACACCACCAGGAGCTATACGAGCCCTAAAATGTATGTCGACGACGGATTGTCTCATTAAATCAAGATGTTCCAGCGAAAAGTAATAAATCGGATACAATTTCTTAAAATCAAGTTGTGATATTTGTAAACCTGTATCAACATTTTGATCACGACCCATATATGACAGCATCCGATGATAAACACGTGCTATATGGTTTTGACCGTAATCAAGTTGTATATCCTCGGTTGGTTCTTGTTGTCCGTTTATTCTCAGCGAGACTTCTCTAACACCTAACTGATCAAATATCATATGACTGCGTTCTTGGGAGCCTAATCGATCCCGATCCTGCAGCGCTATAAATATATGACGTGGAGCTGAAACGCCTTGTTTTGATGCCAGGTGCCATGTAAATGTATCAGCAACATTATCCTCTTTGACATCAGTTGTTGTTGTTAGCCAACTTATCAATGATTTGCCACCTGTGTCCATAAATGAAAGTAGCCGCTCTTCCGTGGTAATTGATGGGATCATTACTGGCATCCACAATACTATTTTACTCAAAACAACTTTACCATCAGCGGCACCAGTACGCCAAATTGCATCATTGTCATTGCCTTTTCGCACTAACGCGATTGTGTGCTTGGCTCCATAGATGACTTTTCTGACATTTCTGCAGAATCCAAATATGTGATGGAGTGGAATCGCACATGAAAAATATCGTTGTGGTCTTTGCAACGTTGCTACTCGTGTTGCAAACCCTAGATTGAAATTAACATTAACGCCTCTGAGAATATCAAACGCAGCTCCGGGTCTAGCTCGACGTTCTGGATTAGCTGCTTCTTGTTGATCGGCTTCTGAATTATCTCTTGCTGTTAACACTTTAATGTATTGAAGGTGGTCAGCGTTATCAGAGGTATCATTTGCCAACATCATAGATGGACCAGCCGATCTTGTATAATCATCGGAGTATCTTGCTAGCCCGATTATTGTTGTTGCAACATCAACTTCACGGTCTATTGATTCAATTTCTTTTCCATCAATGAGATATCTTGCACTTTCAAATAACGCCATTATGCCATTGTTGACGAAACCAACTCGGATATTTGGATCATCTGCATATGGTGGATCATTATGAGCAGCATCATTTGTTACGAGTTTCCCTTCTACTTCGATAAATGCTTCACATGGCAAAAAGTATTTACTGGTATCTTGAACTTGTAGTTCAATTCGCGATCGTAGGTCGGGTTGTATTGCATGATAGGAATAGTATTGATAATCGCGGACGGAATCGTCTTTGCGCACTGGGGCTTCCATATCAAGAGCGGGATCAGCTGTTCGTTTAAACATTGTATAACATACTAGTGTTTTCAATTGTGAAACTCTTTGTAATCATCGTCGTTTTTGTTTTCGTTTCAAACCACTTCCTGCTATCGCGTTCATGATAGCGCTATCTGTTACCGGTGAAGCTGTCAATGGCGACGGAGTCACCGAAGCAGCCAACGACGCTAGTTTTTCTTCCACTGCGCTATTTATTGCTTTGCTGATTTTTGCAGGCATCACTGTAGTTGATGGCAGCACCGTTGGTTTCTTTCGCACCAATGATGCTATTTTATCTTTCGCAGCAGAAAATGCCCTTCCGGCAAGATTTCCAACGAAATCTCCGATTTTGCTGGTTCCCTTATCACGAATAACATCAATGGCTTTCATTGATAATTGTTTAGCTAACGGCGCCACTTTTGGAGCCATTCTTGTAAATAGCCCCGCAATGGTATTGCCGAAACCATCCCCGTAATATGCTCTATAAACAGGCAATCGTGAGTTCACCACGTAGACGCTTACGGGTTTATCATGGTTGTAGTGTATAATCATCTTGTTATAAAACTAGTAGTTTTTCAATTAGTGATCAATCGCTAGCGTCCATAGAATTTTCATCATAACGTAGGGCGTCTCTGTGATTTTCAACTAATTCAGCAATGAGTTCTCGATATACATCAATGTCCATGATACCGCCGGCAAATAATCGTCTGCAGATATCAGCTGCTTCATTAATTACTTCCGGTGAGTTTTTTTTCGGCTCATTTCCCTCCGTTGAGAACCTCTAACCGTGATATATCACTGAGGATGTTACCAGGACAACTACGAAACGTCAAGACGTTTTGACCACTACCTGAAATTACTGGCAATTTCTGAGATTTAGAAAATCCCTCCCCACTACTATAATCAAGTGCTTTCTCCAGTTTTTCTAAATCCGTACTTTGTAAATAACTAAAAGGATCATCATCATCATCTCGATCAGATGGTCCAGGCAAAGGTCCAAGAGAAGAAGCTTGGGGTGGTAGTTGTTGTTGAGATTCTTCTTGTTTAGCGAGTGAAAAAGATCTTTTTTTTGCAGGTTGTTGTCGCCGCCGCTGCAGTCTTTGTGGTTTTCTTTGTGATTTTTGTTTTTCATATTCATTATACATTTTACTCAATATTTTGAGATATTCAATATATGACGTATTCCTGTTGTCAATTGTACCCGTTTAAGTTTTAATTTTGTAAAATATATCAGCCCAATGTTGTATACCTCTTACATACTTGTGCTGTTCTGGTTTTAACATTTTTTTTTCTGTCTTCATACGTCGTAACAACAAGTGCAGGAAGCTTTGCATGGTCAGTATTATCAATTGTTGCTAACCCTTCTTCATTAAATCGCGCGCGTAATTCATCTACTATTTCATCATTGGTCTTTTTCGGACCAGGTGGGGGTTTTTGTAACAACGCTGATGTCTTTTCAGTTTCCGCTGCTATCTTTTCAAGCACACCAAGAACAGGCACTTCTCGTCGCTTGCCTTTCTCAGGAATATCTCCAAATATTGCTCGTTCAGTTGCTGTTTTCACATCTTTGGTCGCACTTGTTATCGGAGTAAACAGTTGTTCACTTGACACAGAAAAGTCAGTCTGCGCTTGTTGTCGTTGTTGAAGTTTCTCGCGAAGTCTCTCTCGAACTGGTATAAACTTTTTAATTGCTGATAGCCGCTCTCGGGCTAATCTAGTTGTAAGCGATTCACCTACCATATATTGTTTGTGAACTGAGTTTTCAAATGTGAACTATCACAATTAAAAGCTGAGTTATTAAATAATGTACCATCAAGCTAACGTATCCATCTCCGAAAGGTTAAACTGTACGACGCTATCCGCGAGTGTTTCAGAAATAACATCGCTGGGGGTTTCAGAATTGTAATATCTGAGAACGGCGATGAACGATTTTTGTTAACGACGCGGCTACAACAACAACTACGTGAAAATGGAGGCGTCGCGGTGATTACTTGCTACCACAACCAGATCATCCAGTACGCACATAACTGCATGAGCAGGCCCAAACTGCTGAGTATCCTTTCAGGATAAAATCCCATGTGAGTGTTACAAAAAACGCTAAAAAAAAATTTCAGTAAAAAAAATACTGAAAGCCTATTTTTTATGGTAACGCTCACGTGGTTAAGATACTGGTTTTTCCTCGTTTAATATTTTTCTAAGATCACGAACCTTAGAACTAATTTCAGCTCGTTTTTGATACTCTTGGCCGAGCTTTTGATGTATTGCTTCAACGGTGCTAAATAGCGTTATAAATGCATTAATGTCGTTACCGTACAAACAAGCATTGATGGACTTTTGAATTCCTTTCACGAGCCTGTACATCTTGGGTAAAACATAACGATCCTTACTAGACTGATACTCAATGTCTTCATATTCCGAGGCAATCCTGTCGCAGTCGAGATCTTCAGATAATATTATCCCTCTATTTTTTAAATTTGAGATTTCAGCAATTATAACATTTACATCTTTGATATCCATATTTTTATAGTATACTGTATCTCTAATTATTAAAAAAAAAACCACTCATTTGGCAATCTCGCTGGCGCCCTATGACGTCAGAGAGACCCAGAGGTTACTTTATTAACTTAATTAAGGACAGCACAACACGCATCTTTGGAACTCCTTGGCTGCCTTTACATCCAAGTAAGTCAGGTGTATACGAATTTTATCCTGTGACCTGTCTTTTTTGACAGAGCAGTTTTAATTATATTTTCTGCAACAAATCGTATTGAATCCCTACAAATGTCAAAGTATGTACTGGCTTCATTTATTGATTGAAAGACTCTCTCCTCGCTGGTTTCTAAATCAAACGATTTCACACCCTTGGGATGTTTTGCGTATTTGCCGGTTCCACCTAATTTTAAATTCCGGCTTTGTGAGACGGCTTGAAGATTCCCAAGACAATTATCAGTCTTCACGCCATTTATGTGATCAATCACAAAGCCATCTTTAATCAATCCGTTATGACATTCAAAAATAATTCTATGACAGAGATATGTTTTATTTCTAGCACTAAACAACAAATACCCCATATTATTCAGAAATCCAACCGGTTTTTTTAGTCTGCGGTGCCTGACAACACCATCACTGGAGGCTTCGTAATTAACAAGCACTGGATGAGGTCTGAAATCTTGGCTCATTTGTATAATAATACTATTTGTCTAATTTATTATCTGCTTTAATTATAAACCTCTTGATATAATCTTGAGGGTTTATTATGATTTTGTCATCGTTGGGGTCAATGACTGCATTTTTTATTCGTTTGTCATAATAGCGTTTTAGTTCCCTGTATCGTTTACCCCCACTAGCAAGACACAACTGCGATTTTCCCCTTACCCCAGCCCCACATTGGAGGCATGGGAGAGGACCGAAAGAACGGTTGCGAACGCTTTGTAAATGATACCCACAGAATTCGCTTCTGCATGATTTGTTACACGGGGTTGTTGATCCAATCATTAGCCACTTACAGTGATTCATTATACTATATTTTTCTATTTAAATACTTGTTTTAATTATAACATGGAGGAGTTCAAGAGATTATCAAAAATTAAGCCCTGGAAAAATACTAAATTCATTGATTATAACATGGAGGAGTTCAAGAGATTATCGAAAATTAAGCCTTGGAAAAATGCTAAATTCAATCTTGATAGAGTCTCTGATACACCAAAACGTCTAATTGGTGATAGAACTATACTGGGTAAAATCAGGGAGTGTTTTAATGAATTCTACCGAGACGGTGCAGCATACTGTTGGTCGACATTTCGAATTATTCATGAAGATGTCAATGTACCCAACATCGATGCTACTATGAACGATGAAAGAGCAGCTGAGATAATTTTACACCTTGGCCCGCCAAGGGGCTGGAAATTCAAAGGTGTAAAATCCAAAGGATTTTCATGGAAAATCAAAGATTTTCAACAAAGCAATTCCCAACAGAAGTATTTTTTCAGAATAAAATTCATTATCGAAGTCGAAGGCAAATGGATTATCAGGGATAAATTTGAACCAATCCTCAAGGATAAAAAACTGTCATTGTGAGTAGAGATTCCAAACCATGAATTCTAACTGGAATTGACAAACCATACTACGAGAGATCTTATCCTGTAACAGCAATCGTTTATGGAATATATCCGTTAAATGATAAACCCAATATTGCAAAACTAGCTCCTATGAAATATTCTAGTTCACTGAATTGTGTAGCAACACGGGTAATGGAACACTTCACAAATGCATCCCGGGGAAATAAACTAACTGATCTGCGACGTAGGAAAATAACCGAATGGGAACTGACAGTGAAAGAGCACGGTGCAAAGATTTCTGATATAGCTAAATTAGAAACATTATTAAGATTCCCAATAACCGTTATGACGATAACCGGAGAAGTATTACACGAACCGAAATATAACAAAAATGGAGCGCCAATACAAATTATTCATCATAACGAACACGCGTGGACACCTGCAGTAACAATATTTCCACGAGATAGATCCGTGAGATATATCCCTGAAGAATTTTCCGGGGATGTTTTCTATGAAGAGAAATTATTTGATGCTATTCATGCGTTGTGTAAAGATGATCATGTGTCAGTGTGGTTACTTAGTAGTGCTGGTTCCGAATCAGGATTTGATCAATTTGTAAGACCAAATGGTGAATTATATCGCGTTGAAGAGTTAGATACTAGAATGAGAAAAATTGCTAATGATTTTTCACCGGAGAGTTTCCATGAAAAACTATTAACGGATAGTTTTACTATTCCATCAGTGGTAGCTCACTTCGCAAGAGAAAAAACTCATGGCGTCCAACACGAAGTGATTTTGTCGAGGACGTTAAATTGAGCTGCGTCGAATTTGGCCATAGAGGACTGTGGAAAACAAAATACTCACGTGATGGTATGATTTCAATTGATATATCCGCGTGTTATCCTGGAAGTTTTCTCGGGTATGGAGAATGTAGTAACTATTTTAAACGATTTGGACACCCCAAGCATGAAATGACTCGTGTTGCGATTAATGGTCCATTGCCTGATTTTGATTTAACTGGATTTGCTCGTGTGATATCATTCGAATTAGCTACAGAGTTACATCCGTGTAGTTATGTTTGGCTTGGTAGACATATATCTGAAAAGGCCTGGATGCCAATAGTGTTACTACGATATATGATTGATTGTGGTATGCTAATATCGTTGATTGTTTCCGAAGCTATTATATGCTATCGAGCTCAGAAAGAAGTTTGGCTACCACAACCCGATCTAGATAGAATAATTAGCGAACAGCGAAAACAATTTCCCGATGGAAATTCTTCGAATTTCAGTGAAGAACAAATCATGAATTGGTCTAAGGAGTTGTTTGAAATTAAAAAAGAACAAGCAAAGGATTTTGGACGAAGAATAATCGGTAAATTTACCCAGGGTGGAAGATACGACAATGCAAAATATTCTTCGCGGTTGATCATAGACGTCGCTGAATACGATTTTATTGTAACGGATTTAACAAAACAGGGAAAACTTGTATCCCGTAAGGATGCTTTTCTATCTAATGGTGAAAAATTGGGCACGGTTGTTACCTACTGTGATGGATATAATTCCCAATACACACATTTGAGAAGTTCTATGCTAGCCTATGCTTCTATTAATCTATTTTCGATGATAAATAGATTTCCTAATACAGCGGTTAGAGTAGCTACTGATTCGATGTATATACACATTAAATACAAATCAGCTGTAGCGGCATTCACAGATCCCGAGGAAAATTGGGGACGTTGGCGATTTAAAAAGGAAACACTACATGAGTATTGTGAATCCGCAGACGTTACCATGGATGATAAATATCTTTCATATAACCGTATTGAAATTCAATCAGAATTTTCTAATGCACCACCGGTATCTGTAGGTACAAGACAGTTTATTTAAACGGCTGTGGTGGGTCAGGAAAGACAACTCGTGCAATTGAATTATTTCGTCGGTCAACCATGATTGTGCTAACACCAACTCACAGACTTGCCAGAGAGATGAAACAACGAGGGGTAAATGCCTGTACTTACCATAGTTTCTTTCGATGGAAAGGCAATGAATGGACCCCTGATCGAATGGGTGATAAATTCATTCCTGAAATCATAATTTGGGATGAAATATGCACAGTGTCATTAGATGTATTACAAACATTTCTCGAGTGGTTGTTAAACAAAAAAACAAAAGTCGTCATGTGCGGTGATCACGGCCAACCACCACCATTTATCGGTGCATCCCCACATGAATGGCTAAAGGGTTTTGTAGACTATTATGAAGAAATTAACACTGATTATAGATCACGTGATGAAAAATTACGAGAATTCAAAGCGCTAATTAGATTACAACCGGATAGAATCCAGTGTGAAATAGCCCGTGAAATAATTTCGGAAACTCCAATGAATGATTTTTGGGAAACGTGGAAACCAAATGATTTGATAATTGCAAGTAGAAAAATAGTCAGAGACACACTTCAGATGAAGTTATTTGAAACGCATAAAGAAAAATTTGCAACACTTCCAGTACCGTTGTGTTATAGGCCTTCGGATACACGAAAACAGAATATAGAAGTTGATATTCCAGGACAGCGTGAAAAACAAATTCTCGTATTAAATGATATTGTGCTGGTTGATATCAGCGTCGTTGAAGATGCATTGCGTGCTAATAAATCCCCGTGGACGCTAGGATACGCAGCGACGATACATTCTTCACAGGGATTAACTATATCGGATACAATTGTTTGGATGGTAGATAATCGCATCGAATGGTCGAATTTAGTCTATCTCACAGTATCCAGAGTACGAAAAATAAATCAGCTTCGAAGAATTGTCCTTGAAAATCCTAATGACAATGCAATAAGTAATACTGTCACTGGTGATTTCATCACTAAGGACATAATCAGAAAAAAAACTTTCTGGTTATAAACAGCAGGATAAAAAAAAATAATAGAGAATTTGATATTGATGTTGAATTAATAATGACGTTGAAACAGCAACAGAATAATCACTGCGTGAGTTGCAATTGTGTAATGAATTGGTGTTGGTCAGATAGGGATTCTCGACAATTTACCGTGGATAGAAAAAATAGCAGTATTGGTCATACAAGAGATAATGTGATGATAACATGTCTTGAGTGCAACAGGCGCCGGGGTGCCAGCACAATGCCTCTGGGGGGTGCTAGTTAAGACCCCGTGGTGGTAATCGAGTATCCTCGGGTATTACTTGCAGTTGTTGTCGAGTAAAACCCCGCTGAGGAGCAGTTGAATCCAGTCTATAGATTGCTGGTCTACCAGTTGATCGTGTTATGCCGGATATTTTATGTACAGTAACACTCCAAATAGGATCAGTAGCCCTTTTTCTGCCACCTTCAAGCTCTCCTGGTTCGTATAAATACCTAACAGTGACATTACTACCAAGAATGGGCTGAGAAATGCTAGAATCTTTTTGTGAAATTCCTTGAATTTCCATTTTAGCTATAGACTTCTTTTTAATCGCGTTGATAGGGTTCATGTGAATTGTTCTAGTAATCTCATTATTCAGTGCGGTAATCACAGCTGATAACCTTTTTACCCATTCACGGGATCGCTTTTCTTGGATGAATTCTTTTGCGTATTGATATCCAAATAACCGCTCTGCAAGAGTCCGATTAAATCGTTCCACAATTGCCTGATTGCGATGTAGTGCAGTATGTCCTCGTCGTATGGTGACATTATGATGTTTCATTGTAGATGCAACCACACCCTGAAATTCCTTGCCAGGATCAACTTGTAACAGATTTGGCCAACGCAAAAGACCTCGTCGATAAATCCTTTCAAATGCAGAAGCGACTTCAGTTGATGATTTTGTTTTCAGCGGTTCTGCTTGTTTGTATCGACTCGCAACATCAACTAACGTTAACGCGTATTTGTAAACACGATCATGTGGCAGAAATAATATATCAGCTTGATGAACTTCATTAGGAACGGTCACATCAAAATGCGAATAGTGAATTTGTTTAGGCGCTGGTAGCTAAATTTGCCATATAGCTTGTTTGGATAACCAATTAGCCGCAGTGGTTTTTTTCACTTTTGCAGCGCTAGCGAGTTTATTGATTGCAGCGCTACCCCGCCAGTATCCTTTTGGAGAATAATAAATAGATTCCATGTTGTTAATAATTACCAGCACCTAACATCAATTTGGTTTTCATAGACGATTTTATCAAAAATGAAGCTAATTTTTCTTTGAAGGATTTATCAGGAATAGCATTTAATGCATGAATTAATTTCACATCTGCTAGATGCCTGTGTTGCAAATCACTGCTCTTATATGCAACATCATGAGCGTGACACGCCTTATCAATGGCGTTTATTGGTTCTTCACCGGGTTTGGGTTGGTTATGATTATTGAGTCTGATATCAAGTCTTGTTCCCGGTCCACAATAACTATACCCTGGAAGGTGCATGGGGTTCCAGGGAGTTTAGTTAGCTTGGTTGCGATATCACCTCCTCGTTTTTTTTAAATCATCAGAAATGATAGCATTTCCTGCAGATCTCATAGACACAAATCTAAATTTCTTTGTACCACATTGTACGCATTTACCAGAAAGCGCTGATCGGTTATTTTTAGTTGTAATCGTCGTCAAGTCATCTGTGCCAGTACGCGTTTTACACTTCACACAATATAGATCCATAATTTATGTATAGAGATATGGATATAATTGATTTTTCAGCGACTAAAGCAAGAGAACCAGTTAAGCATCATGCAGCCCTACCAAACTCTATCCGGATGATTATAATCGGGCCATCTGGATCCGGCAAGACGCAATTGTTGCTCAATTTAATAATGAGATGGATGAAGTGGGATAAGTTGTATTTAGTTGCTCCTAGCGTAGATGATCAACGATGCTATGAAGTGTTAAAGGATTTTAATGAAAACGCTTCAGAGATTGCCGGCTAGGGTATTATTGAATTTATAACCGATATTGACGAGGCACCATCAGTAGAAGATCTCGATGGAAGTATTAACAATTTAGTCGTATACGACGATGTGATGTTAGATAAACAAAAAATTCCTGCTAGAATATTTTCCCGAGGCAGGCATAAAAGCACGGACGTGATATATGTCACTCAACGCTACACACAGATTCCAAAAGTGATCAGAGATAACTGCAATTTATTGTGTGTATTTAACGGAGTTGATACTCATACTCTTAGAAATATTTGGCAAACTTGGTGCTGCGGTGATATGGATCATAATCGATTAAAAAATTTCTTTAGTAATGCTCAGTCAACCCCACATGGATTTGTAACAATAAATTTACATGACCCTCGGACACGATATCGTATCGGACTCGATCAAATATTTGGCTGAAATCATTTATTATTTTGTTAACCAGAACTGAAAGTTTCAGCAGCAGAGAGGGTGAATGACAACAATGTTGCGACCAAAATTGATTGAAAAATCGCAAAGTCTCCGTTTACCAAATGGAGACATTTTTTTTTTGGGTTAAAATATGAGATTTCGTTGGAAGGCTCGTTTTGAGGATTCAATCAATTTTCTGTCTGAAAAGGTTGTAGGATTCACCCTCTCTGCTGCTCGTTTCATGGCCACGGATCCACGTTCATCATCGCTTTGTGCGTAGGGTTATTGCATGTGATTTTGAAGCTGGCATATGCATTAACTTTCGTTTTTAGTTTTTCCACCTGAGTGGGCTTAACTCCAGAATAATGCTCAAAATGTGAAGAAATGTCCGATTCCTGCATTTCGGGGGCAATTCTTATCACGAATATGCATCGCTGTCGCATTGGACACACTGTACGCAAATTTGAAGAAGCTGCCTTTCCTATTATTACATTTCCAAGCCTTCTTGGAAACTGGTGTGTGGACTGGACATTCATAAACTTATTAAGCCGTCGTTGATGCAGATTAATACCCGATGTTTTATGTGTAAATGCGGCCACAGAATGGTCATTGTTCCGCAGAGATCTTGCAACTTTAGCAAACGTTTTGTCATTTTCCAAATCCTCGTCTTGAGCGTTGGTGTATTCTGAACATGCGACCATTTTTAATGCGGTTGTGTTGTGGTTTAATTCACCATCATCAGATATATTATTCGCATGACTTTCTGCAGTTGTATTCCATAAAGCAGAGCATTTCTTATTTGCACTAACTTGATCGTGCCAGGTTGAACAGATTGCCGTCTGATCTCGTGTTTAGGTAGATCCCTGCTGTGGACGTCCCAAAGGCATGCTTGTGCAGGACAAAGAAGATGCCAAAGTGCGTGAGGGTTAAGATGCATCCCTGTTTCACCCCGCTGCGGATATTGAAGGGGTCGGACGTTGAGCCATCGTACTGCACTGTGCATTTCATGTCATCGGAGAAGGACAGGATCATGCTTAGCAGCTTTGGAGGGCATCCAGTTTTCGTCAGGATTGTGAAGAGTCCATTTCTGCTGACCAGATCAAAAGCCTTTGTGAGGTCTATAGTACAGGAAGAGTTGTTTGTGTTGTTCTCTGCATTTCTCCTGCAGTTGCCTGACGGAGAAGATCATGTTGATTTTTTAAATAATAATTATCTGAGAGACTGGTCCCATACCATGCTTAAATTTCTTTAAACCATAGTGTACATCTTAAGATGACATCATATTACAACATGTCAAGTCTGTGTCTGGGACATTTAAAATGATACATTTGGATAACAGTCATTGTTTTTAGTTTTTCATATGAACGTTATGATTCCCAATGATATTTATTAAAAGATTTCAAACATTAAAAATTCAGAGAAAAATCTTTGATTGGTTGACAACAAATACCTTCTGTGAAACAGCATTTTCATGGGAATCAAAATAAATTTAGAACATAATGCAATAACAAAAACTTATTGACATTAATATATTAGCAAGACTTTAAATTTAATTGTCAATACTAATTATAATTTTATAATAACAATAATCGCCACAAACTCTACTTAAAACATTATTTTCCATATACCAACTTTATTTTCATGCTTGAATTATCTTTTAATATTTCAATAAATGTAAATCCTCCATTCACTTATTATGACTATAGAAGGCATGGTTGAGGTATATACAAGTAGTGAAGGAAAACATGTAAATGACAAACAGACAAACTATTGAATAATCATCATAATCATCATCATCATCACAACCAGTTTTATTACTGGAGAAAAAACGCTTCAAGTTTGTTGTTTGCATATGAAAACGTAAAAGATTTCACGGTATTTGTGATAGACGATTTGTCAAATCGCTAGGTATTCAAGTCTACTATTGCTGCCAAAATACTACTACTACTACTACTACTACTACTACTACTACTACTACTACTAATTATTATTATTATTATTATTATTATTATTATTATTATTATTATTATTATTATACGTCCCTTTATCCATCAATTTGATCTTATATGGACATTCAAATTTTAGAACTTCCATAGCATATTTGTACATATGCGTCAACAATAAGGGGAGTCAATGTAGCTCAGATAGAAGAATATCCAAGCATTGCGTGTTTAGTACGTGCCCAAGCAAGTCTTGATAGTTGAAAGGCATCGTGCAGTGGAATAATACTACAATCAATTTTTATATCGGATAATGCTAGAAAATATGGCGAAAATAAGCACGCGCCGGATACAGTCAAATAATCTTTGCATTACAATGTTGGTTTAGTACAAACATGAAGCGATTATACCCCTTTTAAAGGAGAAGATTTATATTTACTGATACATATCAGATATAATAAATTATACGCATTATTGGAATATGTTAATATTTTCTCGTGTGAAACGTTATACATTTCTATGGTTTAATAATTCTCTTGCACGATTAAATTAGTGTGTCGGTGCAGAGTAATTGGTTATCATACCGACGCACTTAATAGTCTGAGTGTCAATATGACCCTGTAATCTACTTTCCTATAACAATACAGAGGTTATTGGTTATTTCCCTGTGACCAATACAAATGTTTACTTGTTGCTGCCAGACGTGATTGGCTCCACTACATCATAAAAAGAAATTAACAATGGATGGGAACATAATGTGACCAAGTCCCACAAAGTACACCAGATGTAAATAAGACGTATATTAATTTTACTTTCTGATATTTCCACAATTACTGAAATGATCTTTATCAAATTGTTAATTAATTGCATTTCATAATTAAAGTAAACACGTTAAAGTTTTTAATTCTTTGGTGTCAGAAAAGTGTTTTTTTCCCATTGAAAATGGCAATTGTATAAAAAGTGGAACTATTAAATAATCAGTCAATGGCTGAGTTTTATGGTCAAAGTTGATTTATCTCAATTTCTCACGTATACAATTCACATGGTATTGATCAATTCAATTTTCGTCGGGGTGGGGCATCTCGAGCCGATATATCGTATTATCTTTTATCTAATGATACATATAGTTGTTCAACTAATATATATATATATATATAT
This sequence comes from Unio pictorum, assembly GCA_030141615.1. Lineage (NCBI taxonomy): Eukaryota > Metazoa > Mollusca > Bivalvia > Unionida > Unionidae > Unio > Unio pictorum. The sequence continues at coordinate 11,765,366 of JARLTB010000291.1, forward strand.
ATATATATATATATATATATATATATATATATATATATATATATATATATATATATATATAAGCTTTCGAAAAAGTCAACAAATATTTCGAAGGCTAGGCTGGGGCTATACATTTCAAATAGTAGTCCCCAAACTGGTGTTTCTAATTAAATGAATTACAGTTTAAAAAATGAATCTTCATTAGCACTTTGGCCATAGTTTGCCTCAGCATTAGAAAGTTATTGCTACATGAGTTTATTACATATATCTAAACATTACCCATGTACGACTGGAGATATAATTTTTCACACCCAATCACTAGAAAAACTCTCAAGTGTAAATTTTAAAAAAAAACCCATTAAAACTAGACTTACTTCCCCGTACAAAGCACTGCTTTTTACGGTCGAATAATAAAAATACAGCTGGAACGTGCCATTTTTTCATGCACGCATGCGTTAGATTGCATTTTAATAAAAAGATGAATAATATAGGTTGTTGTTATATGGTTTAAAGCCATTTCTCAGAACTCGATAGGCTACATATATATATAGTAGTACAATTGAATACATTGTTGTATTTACATGGTTATTTCAGAACACAATAGTATTTCAAGGCATTGCATGATTCTCAATAAAAGCTAGCAACTTGATTGAATATCTGTATATGTTCGTGCTAGTTGTCGCAATCCATACGTGCGATAGTATAGTTTGATGTCTGTGTTTATTATCGTGATTTATACTTGCGTTAATATAACTTTTGTAAAGGTTCTTTGGATCTGTGTATAGTCCAAGAGATTCCTTTGTATCTGTGTTTTATTTTGTATTAATATTTCATTTATTCATGTATAGTGAATGGTTGTGAGTGTCATTGTGGGTTGAACGCATGAGTTATTGTGTTGATACATCATTATTTTTCATTAATAATTTATTTCATAAATTTACATTATCTTTCACACTTGTGTTTGTGTTGTTCATTTAATCCACCATCCACTCGGTAACAATTCTGTTACAATGGTGTCAGAAGTGGGATTGCTGGATTAAGTGAACTGTCAATCATTTTTGTGAAAGTATACATCTAATGTTTATATTTGAGCGTGACCTTCTTGACAAGATAATACTCAAGTTGGGGTTTATTTTTGTTTAGTTTATCTAGGTCCGTGTGTCCAGTATAAACTTGTTTAAAGCATTGGTTTGGTTATCTTTATCAGGAAGATAAGGTCAGCCTGTGGTATATATATATATATATATATATATATATATATATATATATATATATATATATATATATATATATATATATATATATATATATATATATATATATATATATATATATATATATATATATATATATATATATATATTTATATTACAATTTGTCATGTCATCCCTTAAGGACTTGGTTGCCTTAGGCAAAGAATTTGGTTATGAAGGCGAAAGTTTAAGGAAATTTATTCAAGAAGAACAAGCCCGGGAAAGGGAAGAAAGGGTAAGAGCAAGGGAATTAGAAAGGGAATCCGATGAAAGGAAACGGGAATTAGAAAGGGAATCCGATGAAAGGAAACGGGAATTAGAAAGGGAATCCGAAGAAAGGAAACGGGAATTAGAAAGGGAATCCGAAGATAGGAAATGGGCCATTGAGAGGGAAAAGATAGAATTAGAGAAGCAGGCCGAAAAGGACAGGATAGGATGGGAAATGGAAGCGGAGCAAAGGCGAATAGAGTTAGATAAACTAGCAAAAGTAGAAATGTTAGGGTTAGAAGAAAAAGCAAAGCAACGGGATCATGAGCGTAAGGTAGAATTAGCGACATCTGGAAGAGAACACGATTCTGCCTTTAGCAAATTAAGGGGCCCCAAATTACCTCCCTTTGACGATGAAAAAGATAACATGGATAGTTATCTTCATCGCTTTGAGCGGTATGCTGAAAACCAGAAGTGGAGTCAAAATGACTGGGCACTGCATCTTAGCGCTCTATTAAAAGGTAAAGCGCTGGATGTATACTCGCGACTTCCTAGGGACGATGTGTTTAAGTACGACGTCCTAAAGGAAGCACTTCTCAAAAGGTACGAGCTCACTGAACAGGGTTTTCGTAAAAAGTTCAGGTATAGCAAGCCCGATAAGGGAGAAACCTTTGGTCAGTTCACCGTTAGAATTGCGAACTATTTTGAGCGGTGGATTGAATGTGGCAAAGCGGTGAAAACGTTTGAAGGATTGACTGATTTCTTGCTCAGAGATCAATTATTTAACACAGTTGGGCGAGAATTAGATCAATTTCTGAAGGAGAAAGTCTTCACAAACGTAAAAGATATGGCTAAGCAAGCCGATTTCTTTGCCGAAGCTCATGGGGGAACCCAGAACGTGGTTTTAAAAGATTTTAAGTCTGGAAACCAGTCTGTGAGACCTATGCCTAGGGAGCTTGTAAAATCAGCTGAAGTAAATAGGTCAGTTAGGAATCCAATTATTCAGCGTGTGCAATGTTTCTTGTGTAATGCATGGGGTCATGTTCAAAAAGACTGTCCTAAAAGAAAGGGACTTGTACATAAGGTAGCAGTGGCTATACAAAGTAAAGGTATATCCGATAACAACGTACAGGTAGAACCTTGTATTCATTCGCTTGGCACGTGTCTATTTCCCGAAGCGCGTGTACCAACCGCGAGAGGGTTTGTCAACGGTCGAGAAGTCGTAGTATTACGTGACACTGGTTGCACTGGCGTAGTGATCAAACGTAGTCTCGTGCAGGATAACCAAATGCTCGGGTGGGAGTCCCCATGTATGCTACTTGATCAGACGATCGGTCGCATTCCCGTAGCAAGGATCACAGTAAAAACACCTTTCCTAACGGGAACTGTTGATGCCCTTTGTATGGAGAACCCTATTTACGATCTAACGATCGGTAATGTTGAAGGTTCCCGTCTTCCAACCATGGCCGATTTTAAAATACCTTTGGCTCAGGCAGTCGAAACGCGAGCGCAAACACGGCGAGAGAAAACCGCGTTTCATAAATTAATAGTCCCTGAATCGATCTCCGGAATTTCGCGTGATGATTTCAAACAAGAGCAAGAACATGATGAATCCATCAAATCAATTGATGAGAAAATCACGTCCGGCGCGATTAAACACTGCAAGCGTGGGGGTAGCTCTAGATTCGTACGCAAGAACGGATTAATTCATAGGGAGTTTAGCGCTCGGGAGGGTAAGAAGTATTGGCAAGTGGTCGTACCCCAGAGATATAGATCTCAAGTACTTAGGGTGGCGCATGAGTCAAGCATGGCAGAACACCTAGGTAAGGCTAAGACCACTAGCAGGGTAGTCGCTGAATTCTACTGGCCCGGTGTTAATGGCGATGTCACACGGTTCTGTAGGTCGTGCGACGTATGTCAGAAAACCGTCTGTAAGGGAAGGGTCACAAGGGTGCCCTTAGGACAGATGCCATTAATAGATACACCGTTTAAAAGAGTGGCAGTAGATATTGTAGGACCAATACACCCAGTTACCGAAAGAAAGAATCGGTATATACTTACTCTGGTTGATTACGCGACCAGATACCCCGAAGCCGTAGCGTTACCAACCATTGAAACGGAAAGGGTAGCTGAAGCATTAGTTGATATCTTCAGTAGGGTAGGGGTGCCAGAAGAAATCCTCACTGATTGTGGTGCCCAATTCACCTCTGACCTCATGGGTGAAATAAGTAGGCTGTTATCCATCAAACAGCTAAACACTACCCCATACCATCCGATGTGCAATGGACTGGTAGAGAAGTTTAATGGTACCCTGAAAAGCATGCTGCGAAAGATGTGCGCGGAACGTCCGCAAGACTGGGACCGTTATTTAAACGCTGTTCTGTTCGCGTACCGTGAAGTACCGCAGGAAAGTTTAGGGTTTTCACCCTTCGAACTGTTGTACGGTAGAACGGTTCGAGGCCCGATGCGGATACTACGCGAACTATGGACTGGTGACGTCGCGAACGAGGAAATAAAAACAACTTACCAGTACGTTTTAGATCTAAGAAATAAACTTGAGAGTACATGCCAGATGGCACGTGACGAATTGATTAAATCGGGGCGCAGATATGCCAAGTATTACAACCGCAGAGCGCGAAATAGGAAATTTCTTGTAGGAGATCAGGTGCTATTGCTTCTTCCAACAAGCTCAAATAAGTTATTAGTCCAGTGGAAAGGTCCATATGAAGTTAAGGAGGTAAAAGGTGACATGGACTATAAAATTGACATGGACGGTAATTTAAAGACGTTACATGCTAACATGCTCAAGTTGTATATCAAGAGACAGAGCGACAATGTCAATAAGGGGAGTTGAAAATATAGGCGCAGACTACTTGAGTAGGGCATGATGGGAAATTTGTATGAATTTGCCCAGTAATAAAATCCAGTTTTTAGTATAACCAGTGTAAATGTTGTAAGATATCATCAGTAGTTATTTTTCTTCTATTCTGTGTTAGTTTTAAAAATGTGTACATTTTTATTCTTAGGAGGGAGGTATTGTCACAGAATTAGGCGAAAATTAAATTTATTTTCTTCTTGATTTACAAACTAATCTCACCATTTTCTTTGTTTCGTCGTACATGCATTGCCTGGGGTGAATAAGTGGTTTTCTCCAAGGTAAGCAGCGTGTAACGATTTGCATGTGCCTGACTTCGTATCACTTGAAGTCAGGGAACACCAAGAGAGAGAGACGGTATTAGATTATAATGCAGGCGGAGCCCTACATTTTCACACTTGCTGTATTTAGTGATTTGGATTTGCTTATACCAGAATAAGAGCTCTCCCTCACACAAAACTCTGGAAGAAAGTGAGAATCAAGAAACAAGGTGAGACTGGAGAAGATTATGGACAATAAAGATGAACTCTGCAATGCACTTCCTTTTCTGTAATTTAACATAGCATTCAATCCCGATCCGTGTAAAAAGACGATACAATGGGTGAAGTAAATGGAAGGAAAGAGAAATAGGATAGAAAGAAAAAGGAATGAATCGAATAAAAACAAATAAATCCATAATGCCACTTTCAATATCATTGTGACAACGGTGTTTCACCTGATTAAACATTCTTAACTTGAATTGGTTCTTAAATAAAACACAGACAACGATCAGGCTGCTAGAATGTATATTAACAAAAACATTTTTTTTTTCTCTGCAACATGTCATAAAACATTCACTGACATGTCACTATAATCGAATTCCTACTTTACATTAATACATAGTAACTCATAATGTAATATGGGGCTAGAATAATCCAGTGAGTGAATCATAAAATCGTATTTTAGGTTTGCTAGAATAATCCATTCATTGACAGTTCTATATAAATAAAACTTTCTATTCAACATTAATATATGGCAACTCGCCTATAGTGTTCTGAATAATCCAGTAAATGAATTGTAAATCCAAAACCTTATTATACATTTTACTGTAATGTTTCTCAACATGATGCTATCAATTAATGAATATGACCAATGCAAAATTCATTTATTTGTAATCAAAATGTTAAAGAAATATATTGACTGGACATTTATACGTGCACTATAAATTATATTATATTACAAGTCTGGATAAATAGTAATTGACACGTCTTATTAAATCTTTGAAGTTACTTACATTCTAACAATACATTTTATTAACGAGCAAAAAAATAAACGGAAAGGTGGGTGGAGGAGAAGTTATAAAAAGTGCATTAAACTGCGCACACATATCGTCTGCTACCTCTGGACCGATGCCATTTTCATTTGTGTTAAATCGCTTAAGTATGAGGAAAACTAACAATTAGCAAAGTCTGTAGAAATCTTAAAACTTCTTTGTGCCAGATATTACAAATTAAAACGATTGTTATCCAACATATCTTTTGTGTTATTACGTTTTCTAAATGTACTCCACCATGCATCAGCAATCGAGATTATTACTTACGAATAACAATGACTCTGCTGACTACAAGGAACACGACTCTAGTACTATCTACCTATCGCGCTTTAAATACTGCATTTTCGGTTCTTAATCGCGGTGAACTTTGAAGTAAATAAGGCTCAGCTGTTAAAGAAAGATGAAATGCTTCATGACGATTACTAATACTTCAACGCTAATATGTGACAACTAAAAGAATTGGTACTCAATATCACCAGCGAAATAACATTTTCTTAAAAGTATAAATATAGAATTTGAGCTCTTGAATATGGATATCAACGAGCACGTTTTGAGTCGCCTGCGTTTCGCGAGTCTCCGTATGGAAACAATAAAGTTGTTTATTTGCACATTCATGGACTGTTATATTATGTTTTAATACAGGAATATAACAACGGCATTCAAAATATATATAGCTGGATTCCAGAAACGAGAATAGAAGAGGATATCACGCCATAGTTTTAGTAATCTCGCGCATGCAGTACGATCAAAAACTGATCAATCTTTCCGTATTGATATGTACTTAGTCCAGGTTTAGCCAGATATCTTGTCACATTAAGGGCAGCAGCAGAGGGGGCGAATCCGACAACTTTTATAGGCTTCGATTCGCCGAACCGAGGAACCGCTCCGGTGGCCTTGTGGTTAAAGCGTCCGCCCCGGAAGCGGGAGGTCGTCGGTTCGATCCCCGGCCGAGTCATACCAAAGACTTACAAAAATGGTACTAACAGCTGCCTCGCTTGACGCTCAGCATAAAGAGGTTAGTGTTAGGACTGGTCGGCCTGGTGTCAGGATAATGTGACTGGGTGAGACATCATGCTACATGTCTGCGGCATGATGTCTCAGTGCTAGACATCACTATAAACTACCTCACTGCAGACATCGTAGCGATATAACTGAAAAATTGTTAAAGCTACGTTAAAAATCCTAATCAAACAAACAAAGCCAAACCGAGGCTTCCTCGTAAATTGTAAAAAATACCGTCCATTTGGCTAACTAATGCTTTCTCAAATCAACAGCAGAAAAAAAGGACGCCAACGTCGTTGTCACTCACCCCCTCTGCTGCTATGGGTTAACCAAATATTTGATAAAGTCCGATACGATATCGTGTCCGAGGGTCTGATACATTTATCGTTACAAATCCATGTGGGATTGACTGAGCGCGACTAAAGAAATTTTTAAATAAATTATAATCCATATCACCGCCGCACCAAGTTTGCCAAATATTTCGTAGTATATCTGTCTCAACTCCGTTGAATACAGCAAGAATATTAGTTATCTCTGATCATGTTTGGTATTTGAGTGTATCGTTGAGTGACATATATCACGTCAGTGTTTTTATGTCTACCTCTGGAAAATATCCTAGCGGGATTTTTTTGATTGTCGGAGCTATTAAATACAACTTATCCCCTTTCATCCATCTCGTTATTAAATTAAGTAACAGTTGTGTCTTGCCACTTCCAGATGGTCCGATTATAATCATTCGAATAGAATTTGGTAGCGCTGCATGATGCTTAACTGATTCTCTTGTTTTTGTCACCGAAAAATCAATTACATTCATGTTATTATAAATATAATATGGATCTATATTGTGTGAAGTGTACAAAACGTACTGGCACAAACGACTTGACGATTACACTAGCAATAACAGATCACACTTTCTGGTAGGTGTGTACAATGTAGTACAAAAAAATTTAGATTTGTTTCAATAAAATCTTTTTCAACATGCTAATTGCAATTTAACGATACAACATTTGATGATCACTCTAGAAATTCAGATAAAACTCGACAGAGCCTGCCGACTGGGTCAAAAAAGTTTTATGATCAAGCGACACAAATAAATTCTCAAGATGAATGACTCTTCTGTGGTTTTTCGGATCATCTGCTGCCATAAACATTCGGATATACTCTTGATGTTACCCATAACTATGATGTGTTAGAAACCGTAGCAATGATGAACCAAACTATATTAACAACCTTCAAAATCATAAAAGTTAGGAAAGATAATTTATCCACAGCTTCACTAGCATGCTTCCATGTAATGCTTTCTTCAGAACAATCCACAGAATTTTCATCGGGTACACCCTGACATTGTACTAATATTTTTTTGGAAAGTTTAGGCTTTTCATCGTCCTTATATATGGCGTCCATGTCAATTGGTTTCACTTTGGAATCACAGCATTTCAGACTTTTGGCAATACTTCTTAAAATTCTTGGGACCTTGATGTTTGAATTGTCCTGGTTATGATATAGTTTCAGATTCAAAACCGTTAGCAACGTGATGAGTGCGCTGAAAGCCAGATCTAAAACAAGAAAATAGGACATGAAAGCCATCGGTTCTGATGTTTTGGGTAGATTATCACCAATGATAGTCAGGAATACGCTGACGGCAAGTAGAACAGTGATAGCATACGAAACCCTTTCACCTGACTCTGGCGGAAGTACAAACACTAGAACATTCAGTAAACCAAGAAATATTATTGGAAGAATTACGTTTACTATGACGTAAGTCGGTTTCCTCTTAAACATCAAAGTGAATTCAACCGACGACCAAGCGACGTTAACGAATGATTTTGTTGACGTACTTAGTAATTCCCACGATCCACCGTCACTGTATTGGCTTGTTTGAATTCGATCTGAGACGGTATGTAGCATGACTTCTGTGTAGCTGTATCCCCAGGGATACAGAGATATTGTACAAGTCTGAGAATCGAATGGATAGAAGCGAACATCCACGGAACATTTGGTATGCATCACATTTCCGGTAGGCCATAATGCGGTGCCATCATATGTGTAAGCTATTCTTTGCCAATCTTCGCCGAACGTTGATATTGCGTCGTAAGGGTTTGATAAAACAAGATCAGGTACCCAGACGTCCTTATAAGAGAAAAACACTTTCGTAATATTGTCAAATAACGAAGGGTCCCAAACCATGTTTGCGTCATTCCACGTTATGCCCATGCCCGCCACGATGGACAATTTTTCTTCTACTTCATCGAAGTCTTGCATTGATAACAGCATGAAATCTACATATGCGTTAACGGGTGAAGCCTGGTCTTTCACTGGTCTGATATTTGTGTTATAATTTGACGTCAGATTTGTCATCAGGGTCTTCATACTTTGCAAACTTTGTGCAAATGTTGTATAAAGCATCAGTATGGAAACAAACCAACACAACAGTACCGTTCTTTGCCACATTTTCATTGTGATTCCTGTATAATAATGCAGTTTCAGCAGGTTATTTTATATATCCATTATCGTTAGTATATCCTATGTTACGTTGTTGCGTTTCTCAAAGAAAGAGTTGGTATGAAAATACGGGTTTCAGAGTTTTTTCCTTTGAAGATACCGATTGCTGAAACGTTTGAAGATATAATATCACAACCAAGAAAGTAGAGGTTATCTCATGAACTCTCAATGCAGTCTTGACTATAGTAAAAATTCAGACTTTTCTGTATATTTCGTTATGTTTTTCTGTGTTACGTGTACGCTTTTCTTTCTTCCTCTGTACGTCTTTCTGTTTGAACGCCTTAGTGATTTCCTCTGTACGCCTTACTATCTGTTCTGCAAATTCCTTTCAGTTGAAACCATTCGTCCTTTTCACCGAATGAAATCCAAAGGTGTGAACTTTCTATGTAAATATACCTTCAAAATCATTCGTGCATGCTTCTTGCCGAATGTAATCCAAAGGTTAGAATTTTCTATGTAATTATTTCTTCAAATTTTATTTTAAACTATTGACATCAGTTACCTTTCAGACATTGATACTGGTATAGGCATGGTCTATTGAAGGTAATATATGTTCAATCGATTCCAGATAAAAGTTCATGCCCAGTCAATTTAATACCTTTCAAAAAAGTTTATTGAATGCGATAACACCCTATATATTTTCATTGTAATGCACTTTGAATTGAACATTATATCTCGTCTGAATAAATGGATTATTCTTTACAATTTTTAAGTTCGTATTGGGTCGGTTGAATAATATAGTTTATAGTAGCATGCCCCATTAAATATTAATGACCCTTATCTTCGCACCTTTTGAACAAATAGTTGTTAGGATACTGGAAATAGTTAACATTGGTAAATTAAGTTTTCCATTAGCAAAGAAAGAAGCAAATTTCATATAACAGGAGGTATATAAAGGTAAATAATTAGAACATAATATTGTAGGAGCTTCACTGCTGGAACAAAATCCCAAAATATTATTTATGTTGTCACGACGTATTTAAAATGCATTAGTACACTGTAATAATAAGTAATTACCAACGATCCAGCTCAGGAAATGTTCACTTGGATCATAATGTACAATTATAGAACGTTTGCTTATTTAATAAACTCCTTTATATTATTGATATGGATTACTGTAAAAAAAATACTGTTATCAACCTGTTTCAAACTGACCACATTAATTCGGTTTATGAATTTAAAATGCTCTATGTGCAATTTGCTTCGGAATTATTTTTGAAAACTCAACAACGTGTCCACCTTAAGGAAAGGGGTGTTATAAAATAACGTCAAGAGAAAAAATCCATGTATATTTAAAATATATTTGTGCCAAGTAAAACAGGGAATAGAGAAGATATTAATTTGCGTAGTCATATATAACAAAATATATAAATATGACATTTGTAATCTTCAAGATTTAGAAAGGAAGAGAAGTGTGTCATCTTATACTGCATTGCCAAACAGGAAAACTCGTGACAAGTTTTAGTACTCGTCCATCACATATTGCTCGCCAAGACGTACAAGTATTGATCTCGATATCTTCCAGAATGATCAGCGAAAAATATATTTTGGCTTAAAATTGAAATCTGCAGGTTATGTTTTTTAATCAAACGGAACTTTTCTTAAATTTAGAAATCAAAACAAACAGGGAAGAGTCTACCTTGAATCAACATTAACTTCAATGGTCACGTTCCAAACATTTTCTAATAGAATCTAAGGTTTTAAATCAGGAACAATTACCTGCTTTTCACAAAGTTCTGAACGAATCATCTTATCATCCTCTTTCTAACGGAGAGGGATAGAATGTAACACACACACACACACATACACACATACATACATACATACATATATATATATATATATATATATATATATATATATATATATATATATATATATATATATATATATATATATATATATATATATATATATATAGCTGTGTGTGTGTATGTGTGTGTGTGTGTGTGCGTGTGTGTGTGTGTGTGTGTGTGTGTGTGTGTGTGTGCTAGGTTACGGTGCAAGGTATGTTCCGTAATACATCTCCTTATTATTTGAAATATTGACATAAAAGGTTTTTATTTGTATATCAAAATTAACCCGTCCACATAGATCAACTTTAAGTATAAACTGTTCTACGAAAAGTGTCTTATCAAACAATTTATCTTTCAAACGTTTAATATTGACCAATCACTATCGGAGACAAGCTTCTCTCATGACTCGAAAATGTTTGAACAAGCGTTATATGCTTACAACATTGGTTTTCTGAACAATGCAATTTAACTTAAATAACTGTGGGCCTTTCATAGGGTTTCACTCTGATACCATTAATATATCCACGACCGAGATGTTTTAGCAACGTATATCAATTATTCGTAAACATGCGTAAGAGAACTCATTGCAAACGAGTTATAAACGCAACATAGATTAAGAGAGGAAAAAAAGAAAGAAATTGGAATTGTTTACGTTCAACTGTAACGATTTAAATTGATTATCATGATTTCACTCACTTAGAACACATGTGAGTTTATGTTAAATATAAATGAATTGGGTCCATTTCCTTAATTTACTGAACAAGCATATTATGATATATCGTTTTCAAGTTCATTTGTTCTTCTGTAAATTGTTTCTATTCCATCAGCCACACCACACATGGATGCCTGACATGATTGATCATCCGTTGAATCAAAGATTTCCACTCTCTTGCCCAAAAGGATATGCAGTAATGTGTCATTTGTCCTGACATAAAAGGCAGTGCGAGTCTAGGATATCTATTGCATCTATTATTTTTTAAACATAGTGTTACGCTCGTCGTTTAGGGCTTGGCAGTATAATAACATATGCTTAGCTCTGTCTATAGTTTATCTCTTGCAGAGTTTACAGTTATATTCATTATCTACTGCAACGGAACACATATTTAAATAAGCAATGTTAGCGAAAGTCCAAGTTTTACTAGGAAAACATTTACCAAGTTTCCGAACTGCAAGTGGCTGAAGATTAGTATGGACACTTGCATAATGTAAAAGTTCAGGTCTCATTTCAAGTTTAGATCTCCACATTGATTCTTCGCAGCAGTGAACTGCCATTTCAATATTATTCCTCCTCCAGGCTGGTGTTGGTGTAGAATATAGAGTGTTCACGTATAGGTGGAAAAAACCGCCAAGCTGGTATTTCAAAAGAACACGATATATATATATATATATATATATATATATATATATATATATATATATATATATATATATATATATATATATATATATATATATATATATATATATATATATATATATATATATATATATATATTTAACAAAACCAACGCTCTCGCTCTCATGTATCAGGAAGTTAATGATTCTTCTGTGGAATATAATTTTCCATACAAATGAACCTTTAGCTCTGCAGATTTTAATATACTTTTCCATACAGATGAACCTTTAGCTCTGCAGATTTTATTGAAGAAACCTAATTTGATTTTATCCACATGACCCTCAATGGTCAACAATCCAAAACTGCTAATTGTTGTTTCTGTACAAGAGCGCTGTTCGAGACCTATAATTCTTCTTGCCGCTTTCTTTGACATACTTCCAGATCGTATACCTGTGACTGGCTCAAGTTGGACCACAATTCGCATCCATATGTATGTATGTATGTATGTATGTATGTATGTATGTATGTATGTATGTATGTATGTATGTATGTATGTATGTATGTATGTATGTATAAGATAATGCAAAGTTCGTATATTATGTAACTAATATATGCATATCTCTTGAGTAACCAAATCACTGTGTATAGTAATTGAAAAGGTTAATTTATATTTTTTGTTAAACAATAGTACAATTCAGTACATGCAAAAAGGCTTCAACACAATTTTATATCTGATTGCAAAGTTGTGGTACATTTACAACACTTTGGTTACAACTACCAAATATTAGAGGTCAGAAAATAATGCTACAAATGTGAAAAATATTTCGTGCACTTATATATTAAATACATTATGCTAAGAAGCTTTCCAATTACAATGAAAGACCTAGAAATAACACGTCCAAAAGACTAGAAACCTGTATCGCGTATGTATTATATAATTACCGGTATATAAGCTGCTACAAATGTTAAAGGGGCTCTGAATGGGCGATTCGTCTTAAGCGCTCTCCGTTATGGATCACTACCATCTCACCTCTGTTTGCGTTGGTTCGAGTGTCAGATTCGGCTAATGTGGGTATGTACGAAAGCTTGCCAGTAGAGTCTCGTGGGTTGGTGATTCTTTCCGGGCGTTTTCCCCGGGTTCTTTCGCCACCATTATTACTGGCCAACATGTATAGCCTATCGTGTACTGAAAAATGGCTTTAAACCCTACAACAACAGATGCTAAAGAATTATGTTTGGAGACAGAAAAGGAAACGAACTATTTAAGAGCTGTCGTAAAGTTTTTTAGTTGTGTTTACAAAAATGTTTAATATTTAAAATTCGTTTCAAATTTGTTTACCTGCTAGAATGTATTACTTCTGTTTTTTAGTTTGTCTTAGTAAAAGATAAAGCTATTTATGATTTTCCGTTTATGTTGGTTAGCATTTGACACCATTATTAAATACGCAGAGGGGCCCCGAGTGGCCGAGTGGTCTAAAGCGCTGTCCGTTACGGACCACTGCCATCTCACCTCTGTCTGCGTGGGTTCGACTCTAAGATTCGGCAAATGTAGTTATGTGAGAAAGCTTGCCAGTAGCTTCTCGTGGGTCGGTGGTTCTTTCCGGGGCTTGTCCGGTTTCTTCCTCCACCATTAATACTGGCCGCCATGTATAGCCTATATTGTGCTGAAAAATGGCGTTAAACCATAAAAAACAAAAACAAATACGCAGATTTGGTGAAGTAACTGAAAACAAATATTTATTAAAATCATATTAATTATACTTAAAGACCCCAGATTATAATATACTGATGCAGTTAAGGCGTTGCTTTTCGCATTTATATATATTTTAATCAAGCAGTTTCTTTACATTTGTGGCGAACATTTATATTCCTGCATATATATTTATATTATAGAAAGTGTTCACATAAATTGCAACAACGTGTTAATTGAAATTGATGCTTATATATGGCCAAATTCGTATCAAATGTACAGGGAAAACAATGATATTGAACTAAACGTTTAATTTATAATTATCGCATGTTCTTGCCATATTTCAAACCAAATTATTTTACACTTGTATAAACCTCTGGTTGTTTATGCTGCAAAATTTTGTTTTGCTATTGATATTTCCATTTATGAGAATCTTCGTCTCAAATGTGTAGGATTTGTTTCATTTGACGGAGTTAATACACATAGCGCTGAACAATTAACATTATCGACAAGATTTTCTACGTCTTATTTTATAGAGCCTAATATAACTAAAATTATTAATTTTTGAATGAAAGGGTATCGGATCATTTTAATTTCAATATTCCCTTAAGAAAAATAAATGACGCTTTTGATATTCTCGATTTAATTTAAACAAACTAATCAGCGGGTCTAAATCGAATTGACCCAAAATCTCTGATAATGTCGGTTTTATCAATTTCAGAGTCTTTGACATTATTAATTAAGTGTTAAACATGTGAAGAATATTTTCATATATCTTTACACATACCAAGTCCTCCATAAATCACAATCAGTTGTTTTTAATACAGAATATCTCATGTTAAATTACATTGACAAAACTTATGGACCAGTGGATACTGGCAATCGGATCAGGCGATTGTATTCGTGCATTCTTCACTGATTTTCAAAAAGAATTTGATTTGGTTAACCATTCCGTAATCATTAAAAAAACTTACAGTCCTTATGTTTTCTTCAAACTCAGTTACCTGATTCACGTCATTCACACTAGCAGATACCAGGTTGTTTGCACGGGTAAATATTCGTCCTCACAAAGCCAGATCTTAAGTGGCGTTCCTCAAGGATCTATATTAGAGCCTCTACCTTTTCCTCTGCTTATCAGTGACTTAGCCTTATATCCAGCATGCTCTAAACCTTATATTTTCGCTTACAACTCAACATAGAATTCTTCTGGAATATCCCTTGACTCCGCTGAAAACAATCTTCAAATCGACGTCAACTATATATGAGTATGGTGTCAAACAAAATGCCTGTTAATGTCTCTAAAAGGGAATGTATGAGAATCGGAACAAGGCAGCGCCTATATACTAACATGGATTTACGTTTAACTCAAAATGGCGTAGAGGTGTTTATTGTCAGAACTAATAAACATCTTGGCCTCCACATTGATCAGTGTCAGGAATGCACAATTTGATCACATATGTCCAATGGTAGTCATAAGAATAACTTTGCAATGGTAGTCAAAAGAATAACTTTTCAATGGTAGTCAAAAACTAACTGCAATGGTAGTCAAAATAATAACTATGCAATGGTAGTCGACAGAATAACTTTGCAATGTTAGTCAAAAGAATAACTCTGCAATGGTAGTCAAAAAATACATGCAATGGTAGTCAAAAGAATAGCTATGCAATGGTAGTCAAAATATTAACTATGCAATGTTAGTTAAAAGAATAACTCTGCAATGGTAGTCAAAAAAACTCTGCAATGATAGTGAAAATAATAACTTTGCATTGGTAGTCAAAATAATAATAATAATAATAAAATAATAACTCTTAATATTGCTGTCGAGATTTCTACATTCCCAGTCGCATGAGCTTTATTTTTAGTGATGTGTACTACCACTAATGGATTACGGCTATACCATACAGGTAAACACATCCAGTCCATATAAGGACAGCCCGAATAATACTGAAACGTCCTATTATGACTCTTCCAATGTTTTGTTTTCACGTCTGCAATGCATACCCATACAAACACAAATTCTTTATTTTTAAGGAATCATAACATAGAAGTCATAAAACGATCTTTCTCCAGATTATATATCTAACCTAGCTGAACAAAGATCATCACATACTGGGCGTAATCTTCGATCGCCGACTAACAACGATCTCCAGATTCCTTGGTCGAAAACCAATCATTACAAAAGCTCATTTACTGTACCAACACCTACTGTATAGAATATGTAATTCAACTTCCATTCTTTCTTTTAAAATATCATTAAAGCAATTGATTCTTTTCCAGCTGGACTGAAATATTAAAAGATCTGAAGAGAAACTTGTGTCATCATATCCGTACATTATATGTCTTCAACGATTTCCAGATTCCGTTGGCGAAAACTAGCCATTACTAAAGCCCATTCATTTTATTAGCACCTACTGCTTGGAATTAATTTACCCTAAATATGCTTAATTCCACTTCCCTTGCCTCCTTAAAAATATAATTACAGAAAGTCTTTCTTGACCAGGTGGGACGACCTATTAAATCTTCTGAATATATAACTTTATCATTGAATCCATAAATAATATGTACATGTCATCATTAATGTAAGTACATACGACTTAGATTATGCTGAAATGTATGTACTAGTGTATAGAATATTGTTCATATATGTACAGTTCCCAGTATGCTCACACATATTCATTATTGCTAATTATGTATGAATAATTGCGCGATGATACCTCAGTGTGTGTACGTGTTTTAGTTGTTTATTTTGTTTAATTTGTTTAATTTGTTTTTAAACTTTCTATCTTAACAGAAAAAAATGCGGATATTTAAAAGTTTGTCAAGGACATTTAATCCGTAACCATGCACAGATCACACGTGGGTTTTATTACATGACTCAACGTACCCATATTTTGTCATTAAAACCGCCATCGTATGTCTTGGTCATGATTCTTATAATGGGCTGTTTGGGGCATTACTTAATGTACAATTATCAATTCATACGAAATAATACCGAATTATTTCAAGCACAATTACTTTCCTTGAGAAGTTAAACTGCTTGAGCTTTGTTATATTTCTCAACCAATATCTTTTCTCTAGCAAAACCCCACTAATAAATAACTAATGTACGTAAAACAAATTATATATATATATATATATATATATATATATATATATATATATATATATATATATATATATATATATATATATATATATATATATATATATATATATATACAAAGCCTCGCCTAGTCTGTTCTTGTTCTGAAAATGTCAACACGTCGGATCTGATCAAATTAAATGGACTTGAATATCTTGAAGATACTTGTACTGAGTAAATAAAGAAAACATTTCATCGAGTTGGTGACAATGAATTAATTTTTCAACCGTGATGTTAATAAATTTTTTATTCACTTGGATCAATCAACCGTTCTCGGTTAGTCTGCACGTATAATAAATAGATCGAGATAGCTGACGTTTTAAGTGATCAATCGCGATAATATCATCTGTTTACTGTTCATGCTTTGCCATGCTCTCTATTGAATCGGGCAGAAAATAATATCGTGGTGACGTAATTTTCTTTCCTAATTCAGGATACAAAAAGCACACAAAGAAACAAGACAAGAAAAAAGAACACATGTTGGGAATTTAATCTTGTACACGTTCGTGACAGGTGACCATGCTCACCATTAGGCAACTCATTGTGGATGAAATTTGTTGGCCATACTTTTATTGACAATTACTGACTGCTATGAAAAGAATAATTCTGATAATTTACTCCAAAGAATTATCGATATAATTCCTCTTTGATAAAACATCGATTCATGGTCTTGCATAAAATTAAAGGGCATTTTATATTTTTTGTGTCGATATTTATACAAGTTTGTCAACCTATTAAACTCGACAAGTTCTTGATAGGACCCTATCATAGATTATAAATCATAATATCGACATGAGCTATTGTCGATATTGTGATTAATGATCTATGTTCTATGGATACAGTTAGATTCCAGCAACGGAAAGTGATAGCTTGATTTTGGTTTGTGACAACAAAGATACTAAGAAATAGCATGAGCTATCTTAGAAACGGATTACTCTTCACCATGCATGTAATAAAACACGTTGCACCAAATTACTCTTTGTTCATATATATATATATATATATATATATATATATATATATATATATATATATATATATATATATATATATATATATATATATATTTAATGGAAAGTTATAACACTAATAGAGATTAAATGTTCCGAATTTTAATTTCTCTGTTGCCTGATAATCATTAAATGCAATAAATTATATTCAAACTAGAAAAAAATCAGAGATTAAAGAGAATGCTAACAAAATCCCATGCCACATATTTTTTAAATTAATGGTACTGTGAGATTTAGGTTTTAAATGAAGCCATGCTTACAGCTGTTTCATTCTTTATTTTGCGTAAAAATATCTACTAGTTTTAAAAAATGAAGATAAAACTGGTTTAATAATATTTTTGAAAAGCGGTCACGTTAAATAACGTCTAACAAGTTGTCGTGCTTGTCTGACAAGATAGAATTACTGACCAATGAAACATCAGAATATAGTGCTTTGTCCTAGAATAGTTTTGTATTAACCCTGTAGTTTTGTATTAACCCTGTAGGCCGGAGCGGTATATTTAAACTTTTGTTGGGACGACATTTTAATTCAAGCCAAAATTTAGGAAAGTTTGACTAGAATGATGTTTGAATCATATACATTCCAGGTTCTTCTGTCATCTTACATTTGCACTTACTGAGCCAGATTCCAAGAAACGCATTTAATTATGTGTAGTGAGCATGATAATAGGTCGCGTGATAAAGAATTGCTGCGAAAACAAATTGAATCTTTTATAAACTTGATGTCGTTTAATGATTCCTGTCTTATTTCAAAATACAAAAAAGAATGTGATGTAGAAAGGGTTAGTGCAGATCATATATTGGGTACATACATTTTTGTAACTGGTTGTGATGCTTATTGATTGAATGACTTGGTATTTATTCAGACATGTTCAAGAACAAACCATAAAACAAATCAGAAGAGGTACGTAGGTGATCGCAACAAGTTTTGTTTTGTTTGTTTATGCAGCGAGAACCACCCCAATGTTTTGAATATGGTACAATAACAATTACTAATTTAATCTTCGTCCTTTCTTAAATGTTTCACTTGCTAGCTACTACCTTATTTTTTAAAAGGAAAATGATTGATTAATAATTGATGTTAAAAAATGAATCTAACGTATCGTAAATTCAATACTTTCAGTACATTTGAGACAAAGAAATTAAACCGCGGTGAGGCGACATTCTTGTTTGTCAATGTATGGTTTTAGTGCTGTATTTGATAATTGCCTGGCTCTCTGTTTCAGATACTGTAGACAATACAATACTAGTACAAACGAAACCAAAAGTTCAATGATGTGCGTAAGGCCACACGAAGGAGTAGTTATTTTGACGTCATAGGATAATCTGGTGTTTCCATCTTCATTTAGAACATTTTAGTGAACACTGAACTGATTATAGATAGTGAAGCGTAATAACACAGATAAGTCATTCATCGTGATGATAACACCTGTCTCTTTTACTGTCACTCGTGGACACTAGTTTAGAAGGGGAGATAAATATTCGGTGTACGTCTAGTATCTACCAAAGTTGACACACCTTGTGGACCGCATTCAACGTAATGAATCCAGCAAATATTCTAGTGTGGATTACGGTTGTGAATATATCATTTGCGACAAATTTGCGGCCTAGGTTAATTCTTGATTCAAGTAAGAACAGAAACATACATACATACATACATACATACATACATACATACATACATACATACATACATACATACATACATACATACATACATACATACATACATACAGTAAAAAAATGCTTGTGATAAAGGAAGGTCAGTATTCTACTCCATTGTTAGGACTGACAATGGAAAGGGTGGAATGAATCCAATTAATAGTGCTACAATATGGTCAAAAATAGTACTACCTGCAATGACATATGGATGTGAATTGTGGTCCAGCTTGAGCCAGTCACAGGTAAACGATCTTGAAGTATGTCAAAGAAACGCGGCAAGAATAATTATAGGTCTTTATCAGCGCTCTTGTACAGAAACAACAATTAGCAGTCTTGGACTGTGGACCATTGAGGGTTATGTGGATAAAATCAAACTTGGCTTCTTCAATAAAATCTGCAGAGCTAAAGGTTCATTTGTATGGAAAATTATATTCCACAGAAGAATCCTTAACTTCTTGTTACATGAGAGCGAGAGCGTTGGGTTTGTTAAAGATATATACCGTGTTCTTTTGAAATACCAGCTTGACGGGTTTTTTCACCTATACGTGAACACTCTATATTCTACCCCGAAATCAGCATGGATGAGGAATATTGAAATGGCAGTTCACTACTGCGAAGAATCATTGTGGTGATCTAAACTTGAAATGAGACCTGAACTTTTACATTATGCAAGTGTCCATACTAATCTTCAACCATTTGCAGTTTGGAAACTTGGTAAATGTGTTCCTAATAAAACTTGGACTTTCGCTAACATTGCTTATTTAACTATGTGTCCTATTACAATAGAGAAGGGATATAATTGTGAACTCTGCAAGAGATTGATTATAGACAGAAACATGCATATGTTACTATTCTGCAACGCCCTAAATGACGAGCGTAACACTATGTTTGAAAATATAATAGATGCCATCGATATCCTAGACTCCCACTGGCTTTTATGTCAGGACTAATGACACCCTACTTCATATCCTTTTGTGCAAGAGAGTGGACATCTTTGATTCTCTGGCAGACATTCATGTGTGTGGTGGCTGATGGAATAGACACAATTTACAGAAGAGCAAATGAGCTTGAAAATGATATCCCATAGTATGCTTATTCAGTAAATTAAGGAAATGGACCCAATTCAGATATATCTAATAAATAACTCACATGTGTTCTAAGTGAGTGAGAACATGATAATCAATTTAAATCGTTTTAGTTGAATGTAAATAATTCTAATTCCATTATTCCTCCTCTCTTAATATATATTGCGTATATAACTCGTTTGCAAAGAGTTCTCTCACGCATGTGTTTTGGTATTACGTTCTCTTTGCTTTTGTTGCTATATAGTGTACTGTAATTAATTTAATCACAAACTATGTTCATAACTTTTTTGCATTTACGAAACATTAACTGAATGAAATCTCTTCTGAAGAGGAAATAAAGAAAGTCAGTCATACATACATACATACATACATACATACATACATACATACATACATACATACATACATACATACATACATACATACATACATAGAGCCGTCCATCCATCCACACACGAACGCACACATCCATCCATACAAACATATATACGCACAGACACACACAAGCGTACATAAGTTCACAAATGCATACATACATATAGACATCCATACATATAAAAATACATACGACATTAAAACAAATATCTCCAATATACCTATTATCATAACAAATACGAGATTATGTTATATCACCCTGCCGAGGAACCAATAAAACTATTGCTTTCACAGTTAGAAAGAAAGTGAAAAACTTTATTTGGAACATAAATTATCTTTCGATAACGGCTCCTGACATGAAATATAAACACTCATCTGACTGGCTACTAAAATTAAGTGGAGTGGTAATTCTGAAAGCAGACAAAACATTTACTTTAAGCTGACCATCTACTTATTATAAATTAGACCTCTATTTTAATCAGATTAACATTCTGTCACAATTTAGCTTTCTGTAATATTTGACAAATAAAATTATTACATAATTTATTTTAAACAGTAAAAAGTTTCGTTTTACACACACACACACACACACACATCATTGCATACATACATACATACAGACAGACACGTATATATATATATATATATATATATATATATATATATATATATATATATATATATATATATATATATATATATATATATATATGCAATTAAAGTGTTGGTATAAAAAATTGTGATCCGCCCATGGCGCAGTAATAAATAATACCCACATATATACACATTCTAGCGACACATTTTCACGGTTTGCAGTTGAATCTAGATAATTTATGAATTTCCACACATTAATCATTAGTGTGGTATGAAAATAATCATAACAAATATTAATAATTCTCTTTTTCTAAAATAAATTTAATATGGTACACATTTTCATCACAAACCATTATGATTGTTGTATCCCCGTCACCCCTCTCGTGCAGAACGGACAGACGTTGCAGAAATTTGGAGTGAGAGAAATATATATATATATATATATATATATATATATATATATATATATATATATATATATATATATATATATATATATATATATATTTTTTTTTTCAGACCCAATGTTTGACAATGCTAGAGCAGTTGGTAATGTAGAGAGCAATAAGATAACCGAGGCATCCGGGCTTGCAGCGAGCAGGAAACATCCAAATATCCTTTACACCCATAATGATCATGGTGGTGGGAACCGGATATTTGCGATAGATGCAACAACTGCGCATGTCAGAGCTACGTTTGAGATTACCCATGCGGACTCAAATGATTGGGAAGATGTGGCAGTAGGAACGTGCAATGGATTCAAAACTTGTCTCTATATAAGTACTTATACTTACTGCTTCGCTCTTGACGTCTCTTTAAGTGAAATCAGCGTGAACATTTTATATATGTTAGAAGCGAGTTTTAAACCTGAAAACTCTACCCCACAAAATAGGGCTCAGCTCCATGGTAGAGCTAGTTTTGTGGAAATGACAAGAAAACATTGTCTTGTAAGATCATTTAAGATAAAGCCTAAAGGTCAATACTAGATAACATTTTGCACGAATTCTTTGATCTTAATGTGTATTAGTATATCTGAATAAATCAGCGTATAGTTTATGTATATATCATGACCTCTTATTTCCATGTCATAATGCAGGAAATCAGGACAACTTTTAATAAAAATGACAAATATGGAATGACAAACATGGAAATATATTCATGCATGGAGACCTAAACCATTTCAAGAAAACATGCGAATAAATTGTTCAAACAATGGAAATATATTCCTGTATGGAGAACTACAAGATGCAGCAGCAGGCAAATAATAAAACAAACTTTCTTCTTCAGTCACTTAAAAAAAACTTATAAGCAACCAATAAATATTTCTCTTGAACAAGAGGTAAAACTTGTCACCGTGTTGTGCAAGAAACATGTCTGAAGATGTAATGGAAAGATGAGTTAGTGTTTTTTCTTTGTAAACCTAAAACTTCTTAAGTAAGTAAAGAACTTTACAATATCATATTCTTTACGCTTTTTTCGTCAACGGAAAGCTTGCAGACGAAAAAGGGTGCCTTGGTCTATTCTTTAAATTGATCGAGTGTCAATAATCAAATGACCAATCAGAACACATTTACGTGGACCTCGGCGACCCCTGCAAAATCTATCCATGCTTTATATCCCATAATTCCTCCATAATAGAACATGTTTGGGGACGTTATAATGTAATTTATGATGCAACATAAACCCAAAATAAAAATGAGATAGTATAATTTCTGTCAGCTAATGATATTTAAGTTCATTATAATTGGAAGACAGTGTTTTAAGACCGACCGGTACAGCTAAAAAGACTTGGTACCCTATGTTGTTGTACATGAGTTCTGAATAGACCAGTAGTTGCACCTGTTACGTAACTGCCTAATAGAATACCTCTTGGACGCAAACCAATCTTTACCCCATTCAATTTGCATAGCTTAAGTGTTTAGATGGATAATTTAATATGTATTTGTTTTCATTCAGGCGATACTGGAAATTCTGGGCAAGGTGCCAAAAACATCATTTATCGTGTGCTGGAACCGGACTCAATCCATTCTGGAAGCCTCTCAATTGATGCTAAGATTCACTTTACGTGAGCGTTTAAATCCCGTCGGCCTTATTTTAGGATGCTAGGCTTTAATCGCGAAACATTTAATTTGCATAACTACAGTTACATCCTGTGTAATGATTTCCTAGTAAAACGAACCAGGTTTCTTGGTACATTTCCTGTATTTAAATTAGCAAATTTCTATCACATCTGTTTCTGAATAAGAACTTATTTGTGAAACTACCTACTTAATTTCTGCCATTTCAAAAACCGGACAAATCTCCTAGCTGTGTATCTTTACACCTACCTACCTTTATCCCTTTCTCTGTATGTTTGTCTAGTATCTACTGCTTTAGTAAACATTTAGAGATTCGAAGATCTCATTCAATCTTTTTTAAAACTCGACATCAATTATTTACATAAATATCGAAATAATATTTCCTAATTATTTTTCCTTAGATGGGACGCACAGGACTGTGAGACTCTAATGGTGGATCCCAGAGGTGAAATGTACATTATTTCTAAAGTTGATGGTGGTAAGGGATTGATTGCACAAATTCCAACTTCTGCATGGGATTCAGGAAAGACTGTCCATGTCAGCTCAAGCGCATATTTAGGCATTTCCACCTCCCATCCAGATCCGGTAGGCGGCGATATTTCACCAAGCGGTGACGAGATCCTTGTTAAAACACGAGATTCGGTTCTATTTTGGAATATGAACGGATCACACGACTATTTTAGCGTTCTTCAGACACAGCCAATAAAACTGCCTTATATTTTAGAGCACCAGGGGGAATCTGTTGCTTGGCAACCAGATGGACGTGGTTACTACACGCTAGGGGAAGGTCTTCACTCCACTTTGTATCACTATAGCCTCCTATAAATTGGTTCTATCTACAAATAAAGCATAATATAAATGTCAGTGGCCTTTTCAATTAAATGAATATGACATAAACTGTGAAACTTTTGTACAATTTCCATAAGAAATTTACTGTGAAACAAAAGCGGTAACAAGCAAGTTTTCAAAATATTAGCATAACAAAGTATTTCCTAATAGCATTTTCTTCCTTGGATATAGTCTCTGATTATAATCGTTACCATGATGACGACGACGTTAGGACTTAAACAATTGACAAATTAGTTCTCAACCCTCATTCGGGATGGAGCATACACGTTAAATTCAAAACAGTAAAAAAAATATATTCGGAATAAAAATGTTTATGGCGTAAGAGGACTGCCTCTTAAATATCAGGCTGAGGTACACTGCGACTTCACGATGTTGATGAATGATTTCGTTGATGTACTAATTTCCACATTCCACCGTCACTGTATAAACATTGTTGAATTGGTCTGAGACCTTATTCATCATAACCTCGGTGTATTGTAACGCCAGGGGAACGTAGATAGTGTTGGAATACGAGAGTTGAACGAATAGAAGATAATATCTACTGAACGTATGGGATGTATTACATTACGTCACGACGAACTTGCAGCATAAGTATGTGACAGAAGTATATCAGGTACCTATAAGTCTTTATAAGTGAAAAACACTATTGTAATACTGTCGAGTAATGATGGGTTTCAGAATATTTTAGCCTTACCCAGTCAGATGAAAACGCAAGTATCAAATCAACAAAACGTTAGTATCAGACTCTTTGATAGTTACATTACGCTTACATTATATAAGTCTATGTATATCTGTATTGTGTATACTTTCGGCGTATGGCTAAAAAAACGCAATGAGCAGATGCTGATAAGCTTTAAAATCAACTTTAATAATGAACCTCTCTGACGGGTTGTTAGGGTTCAGGCGGGGTACTCCACATTTGTTAATGAAATTAATATATACGTCCCACCGAGGCTCGTTTTGTAGGAAGTGAAATTGGTAATAGAGAGAGAGAGAGAGAGAGAGAGAGAGAGATAAAAAAAAGCTCCGAGAACTCAGTTTGGAATGCAGACATTTAAATTATTGAGTACACAAAAAAGTGAAAAATTCAAATGAATAACAATTTAATTCAACTAAAAAATGAATCACAATAATTCCAAAATCACTGTACTTTCTCTCGACCGTGTAACAGCCAAGTACATCACTTGATATTTAGTGTGAGAGAGCTTTCAACATGTCATTGTATTCTACTCATCTGTGAATTCTATCCTATTTGTCCAATCCCTTCTCCTCTTCCTCTCGACTTGCTTCTACATTCCTATGCTCTCCACCTTCTTCACTCTCTCCCCCTCGACACCTTGTCATCCTTGTACAGGACTCTCTCCTGACTACTTTGTTAAATACGACTGGGCTTTAAAGAGCCTCGGAACTAACTATACCGTAATTATGTCCCTTAAATACTTTCTTTATGAAGCTCTTTCTTTCTTAGCATTTTTGAAGCTGACCCCACCAAATTACGAATGGCTTGCTCGGATCATTACCTTTTAACATGTTCCAGCATGATGTTTGGGCAATTAATGAGTTCACAGCTTCGACAGTAGTAAGTTAAATTCAGATTGAAAATGGTGTCTACACCCTCTCTCAATTCCGATTGGATGTCGATTCTACCTTGTTCTATTCAACTTACTAGATAATGCCTCCGGCCGTCTGTCAACATGGTGAGATTTACGACACTCATAAACGCCCTTTGTTCTTGAACAAATGTTTCAGCGTTCATGTGCAACTTTTCACTTCTTAGAAAACTGGGTTCTCTTGCCTTTCAAAAAATATCGGCCGGATCTAACAGATATTCATGTTGTCTAACCATTCCATTGTTCGCCTGACTTACGCAATCCCGGGCAGTGCAACGTGACAACCTGCTCGCATGTTTTGTTTAATATTGGATGATTAAATAATGCGGGTTTTATTGTAACGTGGAGATGCATTGTGCATTATGTCACATGTGAGATGTAGGTTTGAGTTATTCATTTGAATTATAAAACGCTCGTTGGATTTGGATTAAAATATTTGTCTGGGATTATTGTGAACTTAAATGTATCCTGGACAATGTAAGAGTTATACATCAGTCCTGCTGGTACATCAACACATTGAGGGCTAGGACGTAATTCGTAACTATTGATTGGACATGTGATAGAACGTTATAGGATTATTTTGTATGCTATTCCCAATGTAGTAAGTTACTCTTTAAGTTCATTTTTTAACTTGTAGAATTATGGTATTTGTTATGGCGAACAACACGTGCTATTGCTGTTTTCAAATACATAGTTTATGACCATATAATCGATGCGCAAATTGTCTAGTAGTCTGGCATTCGAAATTCTGAAAAATATTTGAGAAAAAAACAATTTTTTTTCTTCGTAATTTTAAGATCAGTTAGTTTCGGAATTTTCATAGTTATTGACATTTTAGTTTCATATATTTTATGTAACTAAAGCTTGTAGTATGATAGATAAAGAAAAGAAAAAGAGAAATTTAAATAATAAATCCATGCATAAGTTGTTGTGGTCATCTAGGCCTTCATGCAAAAACAGTTTCATTAAAAGGGTACAGCAGGGAAAACTTCAAAGCAGATGGGAGTTAAAAGCCTATTTTACCAGCAGAAAACCTTCCATCTTCATCATTCATGCATACAGTATCTGAGGTTCTTTTTTTTCTACTACATCCCGTCTTCTTCATTTACATGTTTTGTATATATCCATTTTAGTACCTGAACTGACTTAAAAAATATGCAGTCTTTTAAAGAGCGAGGAAAGTACTTGCCTTAAGACACGTGTTCTAAAGTGAGCACGCTTTATAGTCGGAAAGCATTCTATTTCAATGATTATAAACATTGGTGCAAAAATATTTTCCGATGATCAAGAATTGTATTTTTAATACAGCGTCACTCACGTTTAATGTCAAAGTGGCATCGATAAACATTTTGGATATCACATTCAGTTACATGCTTGGTTGATATTTTGTTTTGGGGCTCAATACAATCTCCCATATCGTACACTTTATCGGACTTAAACAGTTTGTTTTGGGGCTCAATACAATCTCCCATATCGTACACTTTATCGGACTTAAACAGTTTGTTTTGGGGCTCAATACAATCTCCCATATCGTACACTTTATCGGACTTAAAAAGTTTGTTTTGGGGCTCAATACAATCTCCCATATCGTACACTTTATCGGACTTAAACAGTTTGTTTTGGGGCTCAATACAATCTCCCATATCGTACACTTTATCGGACTTAAAAAGTTTGTTTTGGGGCTCAATACAATCTCCCATATCGTACACTTTATCGGATTTAAACAGTTTGTTTTGGGGCTCAATACAATCTCCCATATCGTACACTTTATCGGACTTAAACAGTTTGTTTTGGGGCTCAATACAATCTCCCATATCGTACACTTTATCGGACTTAAACAGTTTGTTTGGGGCTCAATACAATCTCCCATATCGTACACTTTATCGGACTTAAACAGTTTGTTTTGGGGCTCAATAAAATCTCCCACACCGTACACTTTATCGGACTTAAACAGTTTGTTTAGTCCATCCACAGACAACGGTAAGAAATCAAAAGCGACGTCGTCTGCTGTACAGGTATTCAATGATTGTGTTAAAGAAAAAAGTTGTTCCTAACACTCAATACATTAGATATGAACATGTAAAATATGGAAAAATATTTAACAATTCTAACGACGCATAGTTAATTAAAGAAAAACAAGCGTCGAGTGAAAACAATTTTGCTATGTTTCTTTAATAAATATTTTTCATGACAATAACGCTCTTCGAAACATGGGTACAAAATACTGTGTAAAAATTTTATATATAAAACAAGCACCAACATGTGTGGCTGGCAATACTAAGTCAATGATCTTTCATAAGCGTCTTTTCCCTTGTTTGCCCTTGTTTACTTTAGTTGGTTTTTGTTTTTGACGTCGGTAAAATGCTATTGAATGGATATTTTAGATTTGATAAAATGTAAAAGTATTTTTTGTATTTTTTAAAATTTATTTTTCAAAATTGAGTACAATTTTTTTCACATTCATGTATTTATAGATCAGTTAAATCTTTCCAAAAGCGATAAGTTTTGTCTGAGTAGTTTTTTTTTGGATAATATATTTTTTCGCTATATCTTTTAGTCTTTAACACAGGGCCTTACGTTGTACCAGCCATTCATGAACGGCTTGACGATGCTTCTAAAAGTCAAGGTATTGTCATATTAAGATAATCATTGCTATTTATAGTGATGTAAGACGGATTCCTCTTACTATCAGTGATGACTTCAAGGATTTAATAACGTTTTTTGACGTTATCATTAACATCAGCAAATCTCCACCACTGTCGACATTTGTATGGTATCAGCATGATGCGATGGGAGAGGTTTAAATCTCAAAAGAGACAGGAAAGTACTCTTACTGCAAATATAGAATGCATCGCTTCACTAGTAGCAAGTGAAGGTGGAGGGTTAGGGACTGATATGTCGAGATGGCATATAGTGCAGAAGTGATCAGATTCAAGTTCGTGTGATACAAAGGTGGATTTTACAGAATCATCAGGTCTATGAAGAAACCAGTGTAACACGTGACCAAGTGTATTGGGTGGGTTGGTTTAATGTTAGTCTAAGGTTGAAAACATTAATGGAATCTAGGTGTTTTGACGTGTATGTGTTTCCAGGACAGTCAAAGTGAATGTTGAAATCTCCAAGAATAGTTAGGTTGCCACCTATCGAATTTCCATGCTCCAGAAGATTCGGAAACTGCTCCAACCAAAAAGAGAGATTCAGTCAGCTTGTCTTTTTTCTATTGGAAGGAGGGCGGTAGAGACAGAAAAAATGGACTGAACTTTGTTCCAGTGTGAATGTTCTTTGGACTAGTTCAAAGGATGTGTGGCAGAAACTGAAGGTTATGTTGTACTTAAGGCATTTTATCATGGAATTCCTTGTGATGACAGCAATTACACCTCAACGCCTGGTGTTTTCAGCCATGTTTCTGTCAGGAATAAGACGTAGACATTCTGGTTGTTGTTGAATTAACTATTTATGTTCGCTTTTCCGGTGATCCTACTGATTGTGCATTGAATAATACAATACATAGTGGTATTCCTGGGACAGTTGACACAACGGTTTATGATTTCAGATGCATTTGCACCAGGTTATCAAAATTAACAGCCGAATTTTTTAATTTCATATCTGTTACGGGTGAAAGTGAGATAACTGGAATTCCTTTCATTTTCTACGACGGCAAGCTTTGAATAACGTTTCTTTTTTCGCTTCCGTTTACATTTAAGTAATGATGAATCTAGTCCTAGTTCGCTTAGTCTTGAGCACAATTCAGTATGAAGAGCCAAGGTGTGGTCAGCAAATGTAATTAATGAGGGTCCATCATAGCGTAAGCGCGTTGACTGGCGATCAATGTAATGGCGGTTTATTCAAAAACAAGGGACGTCTTAAGAGTGGAACAAGACAGCTGAGAAAAATTATAATTGTTCTCGTTTCCAAAACAAGGAGATGAAGAAACACATACGAACTAAACAGCCAATACATGATGAAACACAATAATGTAGACGAAGGTAGACACCAAGCACATATATCATGGAAAATAGCACAAAAACGGAAGAAACTGCGTTATCTTGAGTTCCATCAATGATATGATACGTTCTCGGGACATATAAAGCCTTGTTTTTATCTTACTGTTTTGGCATGTCACAAAATAGCTCATAATATTATAATTGTTATGTTTTGGCATTCTGTTGAATGAAATCCTCTTAAGAACAAACGGAGTCTCCTTTTGCGAATTCTACAACTTGTGTAGTCACCACGGCAACGTTGCTACTCAGAAACAAAGCGGAATCATTTGAGAGAGAGAGAGAGAGAGAGAGAGAGAGAGAGAGAGAGAGAGAGAGACGGTATTGGGTTATAATGCAGGCGGAGCCCTACATTTTCACACTTGCTGTATTTAGTTATTTGTATTTGCTTATACCAGAATAAGAGCTCTCCCTCACACAAAACTCGGGATGAAAATGAGAATCAAGAAACAAGGTGAGACTGGAGAAGATTATAGACAATAAAGATGAACTCTGCAATGGCCTTCCTTTTCTGTAATTTAACATAGTATTCAATCTCGATCCGTGGAAAAAGACGATAAAATGGGTGAAAGTAAATGGAAGGAAAGAGAAATAGGATAGAAAGAAAAAGGCATGTACCGAATGGAAACAAATAGGTCCATAATGCCACTTTCAACATCATTGTGACAACGGTGTTTCACCTGACTAAACTTTCTTAACTTGAGTTGGTTCTAAAAAAACACACGCAACGATCAGGCTGCTAGAAGGTGTATTAAGAAAAATTAACACTCATTGACATGTCACTGTAATCGAATTCCTACTGTACATTAATACATAGTAACTTATATGTGCTCCATAATGTAGTATGGTGCTAGAATAATCCAGTGAGTGAATCGTAAAAACTTATTTTAGGTTGCTAAACTAATCCATTCATTGACAGTTCTACTTAACATTAATATATAGTAACTCTCCTATAGTGCTCTGAATAATCCAGTAAACGATTTGTAAATTAAAAACCTAATAATACCTTTTACTGTAATGTCTCTCAACATGATGCTATCAATTAATGAATATGACCATT
This sequence comes from Unio pictorum, assembly GCA_030141615.1. Lineage (NCBI taxonomy): Eukaryota > Metazoa > Mollusca > Bivalvia > Unionida > Unionidae > Unio > Unio pictorum. The sequence continues at coordinate 11,796,784 of JARLTB010000291.1, forward strand.
GCAAAATTCACTTAGTTGTAATCAAAATGTTAAAGAAATATATTGAATGAACATTTATACGTACACTATAACGTATCTTTTATTACAAGTCTGGACAAAAGTTGGTTGACACATCATATTCAAAGCTACTTACATTCTAAAAATACATTTCATTAACGATAAAAAACAAACCGGGAAGATGGGTGGATGAGAGGTTATAAAAGGCGCATTAAACTGCACACGCATATCGTCTTCTATCTCAGGACCGATACAATTTTCATTTTTGTTAAATCGCGTAAATATGAGAAAAACTAACAATTAGCAAAGCTTTTAGAAATGTTATAATTTCTTTGTGCCAGATATTACAAAAATTAAAACGATTGTTCTCTCTGCTTCCCATACACTTTCGGATATACTCTTGATGTTACCCATATCTATGCTGTGATAGAAACCGTAGCAATGATGAACCAAACTATATTAACAACCTTCAAAAACATAAAAGTTAGGAAAGACACTTTATCCACAGCTTCACTAGCATGCTTCCATGTAATGCTTTCTTCAGAACAATCCACATAATTTTCATCGGGTACACCCTGACATTGTACTAATATTTGTTTGGAAAATTTAGGCGTTTCATCGTCTTTATATATGGCGTCCATGTCAATTGGTTTCACTTTGGAATCACAGCATTTCAGCAGTTTGGCAATACTTCTTGAAATTCTTGGGACCTTGTTGTTTGAATTATCCTGGTTATGATATAGTTTCAGATTCAAAACCGTTTGCAAGGTGATGAGTGCACTAAAAGCCAGATCTAAAACAAGAAAATAGGACATGAAAGCCATCGGTTCTGATGTTTTGGGCAGATTATCACCAATGATAGTCAGGAATACGCTGACGGCAAGTAGAACAGTGATTGCATACGAAACCCTTTCACCTGACTCTGGCGGAAGTAAAAAGACTAGAACATTCAGTAAACCCAGAAATATTATTGGAAGAATTACGTTTACTATGACGTAAGTTGGTTTTCTCTTAAACGTCAAAGTGAATTTAACAGACGACCAGACGACTTTAACGAATGATTTCATTGACGTACTTAGTAATTCTCACGATCCACCGTCACTGTATTGGCCTGTTTGAATTCGATCTGACACCGTATGCAGCATGACTTCTGTGTAGATGTATCCCTAGGGATACAGAGATATTGTACAAGTCTGAGAATTGAATGGATAGAAGCGAACATCTACGGAACATTTGGTATGCATCACGTTACCAGTCTGCCATAATGCGGTACCATTATACGTGTTTTCTTTGCCATTCTTCGCCGAACGTTGATATTGCGTCGTAAGGGTTTGATAAAACAAGATCAGGTACCCAGACGTCCTTATAAGAGAAAAACACTTTGGTAATATTGTCAAATAACGAAGGGTTTCCAAACCATGTTTGCGTCATTCCACGTTATGCCCATGCCCGCCACAATGGACAATTTTTCTTCCACTTCATCGAAGTCTTGCATTGATAACAGCATGAAATCTACATATGCGTTAACGGATGAAGCCTGGTCTGGTATTAGTGTTATAACTGGACGTCAGATTTGTCATCAGAGTCTTCATACTTTGCAAGCTTTGTGCAAATGATGTATACAACATCAGTATTGAAGCAAATCAACACAATAGTACCATTCTTTGCCACATTTTCATTGTGATTGCTGTAAAAAAAAATGAATCGTCCCCAGCTTTTTTTGATATATCCATTATTGTTAGTATCTCCTTCGATGTTACGATGACGCGCTTTTCAAAAAAGAGTTGGTATGAAATTACGGGTTTCGAAGTTTTTTCCTTTGACGATTCCGATTGCTTCGAACTTTTGAAGATATGGTATCATAACCAAGAAAGTAGAGGTTATCCCATTAATTCTCAATGCAGTATTGTCTGTAGTAAAAATTGCGACTTTTCTGTATATTTCAGAATGTCTTTCTGTGTTATCTGTACGCTTTTCGTTCTTTCTCTGTACGTCTTTCTGTGTTTGAACGCCTTACTGATTCCCTCTGTACGCTTTACTACCTGTTATCCAAATTCCTACTTTACAAAAGTGTTTTCAGTGGAAACGATTCGTACGTTTGAGCGAATGTAACCCAAAGGTTAGAGTTTTCTATGTAATTATTTCTTCGAATTTTATTTTAAAATAACGACAGCAGTTAACTTTCAGACATCGATAATGTTATTGGCATGGTCAATAGAAGGTAATATATGTTCAATCGATTCCAGAGAAAAATTCATGCTCAGTCAATTTAATACCTTTCAATTAAGTTTAATTAATGAGCAAACACCCTATATATTTACATTGTACTTCACTTTGAATTGAACATTATATCTCGTCTGAATAAATAGATTTTCTTTACAATGTTTGCGTTCGTATTGGGTCGGTTGATGAATATTGTTTTTGGTAGAATGCCCCATTAGATATCAATGTCCATTCTCCTGGCACCTTTTGAACAAATAGTTGCTAGGATACTGCAAATAGTTAACATTGGTAAATTAAGTTTTCCATTAGCAAAGAAAGAAGCAAATATCATATAACAGGAGGTACATAAAGATTAATAATTAGAACATAATGTTGTGGGAGCTACTGTGCTGGAAAAAAAATTCCCAAAAATTATTTTTGTTATCAGGCCGTATTTAAAATGCTTTAGTACAATGTAATAACAAGTAATTACCAACGATCCAGCTCAGAAAATTTTCAGTTGGACCCTAATTTACAGTTACAGTATGCTTACTTATTTAGTAAAGTTCTTCGTTCTATGATTGATATGGAATAGTGTATAAATACTGTTATCCTGGTGTATATTATCTCTGAAAAGACGTTATAGTTCAAACTGACCACTTTCTTTCAGTTTCAGAATTGAAAATGTTTTATCTCCGATTGGCTTTCAATTATTTTAGAAAACTCAACAACGTGTCTACCTTAAGAAACAGGGGTGTTATAAAATAACGTCAAGAGAAAAAACATGTATATTTACAATATATTTGTTCCAAGTAAAACGGGGAATAAAGAAGATATTAATTTGCGTAATCATATATAACAAATAATATGTCAATATGAGATTTCAAATATTGAAGACTTAGAAAGGAAGAGAAGTACACCATCTTATACTTCTTTGCCAAACAGGAAAATTCATCCATTATATACTGTTCGCCATGACGTACAGGTATTGATCTTGATAACTTCCAGAATAATCAGCTAAACGTATCTGTTGGCTTTAGAATGAAAACTGCAGAATAGTTTTTATAAATAAAATTGAACGGAACTTTCATGTTTTTTTTAGAAATCTAAACGTACAGGAAGGCGTTTACTGTACATCAACAGGAACTTCAATAGCCACTTTCCGAACATTTTCTAATAGAATTTCAGGTCTTAAATCCTGAACAATTACCTGCTTTTCACAAAATTCCGTATGAATAATCTTAGTTTCCTCTTTCAAATCGAGATGAAGAGAATGTAACACACACACACACAGATACATACATACATACAGTGTGTGTGTGTCCTAAGTTACGGCGCGATATATTGTCCTCAATACATCTTTTCTTTATTACAATATGTTTTCAATACATACCCGTTTAAACACGCAAACACCTTTCTCGGTTTCCTCCATTTGACAAGAACAAAGGTGATACAAAGTTCAGATTATTACAGATACATTTCGGATCCCCATACTCAACTCCTATATGATTTAATCAAAATAAACCCGTCCATTTAGATCAACTTTAAGTATAACCTTTTCTTAATTGCGATAAGTGTCTTGGATTATTGTTCTAACCACTAGGCCATCGGAAGCAATTTGCAGTTCTAAAAATCTTATTTTATCTGTCGAATTGGAGAGAGAGAGAGAGAGAGAGAGAGAGAGAGAGAGAGAGAGAGAGAGAGAGAGAGAGAGAGAGAGAGAGAGAGAGAGAGATTCATATATCGTGGAACATGTTGATGATATACAAATACGTTTCCGATGATTATGTATTTGTTGTACATCATTTGCGTGGAGTCAACTATAACATGTGAAATAGAACATAGCATAGTTATACAGTTATACCAATCAACTATGATTTGCGTATCTATATTGTGTGCTTAATATTTATCTATGATTGAGGGTTGTTAAATTAATGCCTACCTGATCTCGGTTGTGCACCTAAGAAGCAAACAAGATATTTACGTCGCATAAGTTTAAGGTCAGCCATATTTGCAATGAAACGAGGCCCTTTAATTGTCCATTAGGATGCCTGTATATTCCCTAAACATTTTATATTGCAACTGAAGTGAAATTACGTATACAGAGGATTTGGTAAACACGTATTTATACATGATACAGTATCAGTCTTATAATCAGTGTTGATTAGGTTATAATTTGATAGGAATTATGCATTTGATTTATACATTGGGATTACAAAGTGCTCATTGACTTTGTGGAGTAATCGTAAGAGTAGTTAATGGGGGTGATATAGCCTCAATGGAAAATCCAGTCAAAAAGGGCTTGGGCCTGTATAGCCTCAAGATTTATTGACTCAAGGGAAAATCCAGTTAAAAAGGGCTTGGGTCTGTATAGACTCAAAACATACTGGGCCTATATAGCATCAAGGGAATTAAACATTGTGGGTCTATATTGCCTCAAGTGAAATTGAACATAGTGGGTCTATATCGCCTCAAGGGAAATTGAACATAGTGGGTCTATATCACTTCAAGGGAAATTGAACATAGCGGGCCTATTTCGCCTCAAGGGAAATTGAACATAGTAGGTCTATATCACCGCAAGGGAAATTGAACATGGTGGGTCTATATCACCTCAAGGGAAATTGAACATAGTGGGTCTATATCACCTCAAGGGAAATTGAACATGGTGGGTCTATATCACCTCAAGGGAAATTGAACATAGTGGGTCTATATCGCCTCAAGGGAAATTGAACATAGTGGGTCTATATCACCTCAATGGAATTTGAACATGGTGGGTCTATATCACCTCAAGGGAAATTGAACATAGTGGGTCTATATCGCCTCAAGGGAAATTGAACATAGTGGGTCTATATCACCTCAAGGGAAATTGAACATGGTGGGTCTATATCACCTCAAGGGAAATTGAACATAGTGGGTCTATATCGCCTCAAGGGAAATTGAACATGATGGTCTATATAGCGACAAGGGAAATTGAACATGATGGGACTATCTAGCGGCAAGAATTAAAATCACACAATCTCCTATATACACAGAAGGAAAGGAAAACAAAACGAGGATAATTAAGAACAACATACATTCAATGTGAAATATGTTCATTGTTTTCTTTAATTCATCAATTTAATTAAAAGGTAGTATGATATTTATTGTCGACTGACTTTTTAACATATCTCAAATTTAAGGGATATCCTGTGTTTCTCAGCACACGCTACAAACAATGTTGACAAGTTGTAACAAATCTAAGTCGAAGAAAAAAAAAGCAGCAAAATATGCTTTGTTCTATCGACAGTCTAAGATGTGTTTTTTGATTTGAAATTCAAAGTTAACTAGGGTCATAAAGTGCAAAGTCACTCGCGTCAATCATTGTTACATTGTTACAATTCTTCGGAACGTGTGTTTTGGTATTTTTATTTCAAAAATAGTCATAAGCAGGTTTATACAGTGCAAGATTACTCGCGTCATTCTTGAAATAGTTTTGTATTTGTTTCCTTTCTAAAAAACGGTAGACCTCATGCTTAAAAAATATTCCGTGACACATTGCAGTGCCAAAAATAAAGATAAAGCTCTGATATCTGAATTGTACAAGTTTGTCAACTCAAGATTTTATTTCATCCAATGATTTACTGATTGACTATTTATAAGGGTGCAGCGTTTGAAAAACAAATTACATGACAAACAAAAATTATGGTACCTACTGATTAAAATTTTGGAGAGTTATCTTCAAACGGGAACGTCTACTATTAGGATTTCAATCAAACGTATTACGACGGAGAGAGAGAGAGAGAGAGAGAGAGAGAGAGAGAGAGAGAGAGAGAGAGAGAGAGAGAGAGAGAGAGAGAGAGAGAGAGAGACTACGTTATACCTACTTTTAAAAAGAATCAAGACACTTACGCTTGTTTTTGTGGTATATTTTCCCTTAGAAAAATTCAAAGCAACACACATCCCACTTAGAAATCAATTCCATAGGAAAGGTACACGATTTTAAAATATCACCAGAGTGAACCGATGACAAATACGACTAAAATGTTCTTACAAAATAGTTAATCAAAATACGCTGTGATGTATTTGACTCTAAAATTGACATCGTCCAGGTTACGATTGTTCTTGCTTAAGTTTTACTTCTATTTTATATAAATAATCTAGCGGTGAACACGACCTATCTCGAAACTAGGTGAAGAGCTACTGAAGTCAATTCGAAGTGAACGCGGTAAGAAAATTAGTCTAGCCAATGAAATTGTTTATGATGAGTGGTGATGCAATGTTTTGTACGAAGGTAGTATGGCAAAATAATAAATACGCTCTCATGTTGTTCCCATTGCAGGGCAAAGTGGAATGTGAAATTAAATCCCTCCGTTGTGTATTGTAACATTTCTTCTTACCACATTAACTACTGAATGGTCACAGTTCTCGTACAATTTATTTTACCACATCAGCTACTGAACGGTCACAGTACTGGTTCGCATTTTGAAACTGACAAATTATTTGTATCTCACTTAAACATTTTGACGTACACACTCACATCGGTATAGTCGAGAGTGGTGCAGTATTAAGTGGCATGGTTTTTTGTTTCTGTTTTTTTTTCTCTTCTTTTCTTTTCAAACTTGTGAATCTGGGATTTTTACGAATTAACGAAGCAAGTTCAATGAACCTCAAGGATAAAAACCCAAGTTGTCTGTCTATTGATGTGAATATTTACATCAAAAACAATATGACCTGCAAAACACAAAGATATACGGCTTAGCATGATTAGAATGAATACAACAACACCTAACTATAGTAACAAAGAGATGTTTTTCTACACGTCCGCGTAACTTAGAGTTTCAATCCTCTTTCAAGACAAACTTGGTACCCTTTTGTTAGCGTGAAATTAAAATACTGAAGAACATTAAGCGCTTTGCTATAGACTATAGTATAGATAATTTCAGCAACAAACTAAAGAACATAAATACCGTAACAACTATAGAAAGCCCGAAATCGTCTATTTAAAAAGAAATGCGTTTTTAAAAAAAATTAAAGATTAACGATGGCTAAGCAATACAACCGAATTAAAGAAAGGCAATGACATTTGTATATAGGCCTTTCACTTTGATATTTTGTGTGGATGTAATCTGCCATATATAAACAGCTTGAAAAAAGGTATACGCAAATTAGAAACCTCAATTCAAACTGACTTTTTCAGATTTGCTCCTTCTTTTTATTTTTTGGGAACACACCTAAACCCTGTTCAAGGAAAATACACATATCAAAACATACCATATACTACTACTACTACACACACACACACACACACACACACACACACACACACACACACACACACACACACACACACACACACGGGGAAGTAGCTAAAACAAACCACATCATTTACTATCCAATATCACACCATTTACTATCCAAACACACGGGGAAACAGCCAAACAAACCACACCATCTACCATCGACACACACTTGGAAGTAGCCAAAAACAAACCACATCATTTACTATCCAAAATCACTCCATTTACTCACACACACACACACACACACACACACACACACACACACACACACACACACACACACACACACACACACACACACACACACACACGGGGAAGTAGCCAAAACAAAGCACATCGTTTACTATCCAAAATCACTCCATTTACTATCCACACACACGGGAAGCAGCCAAAACAAGCCATATGATTTACTATCCAATGTCACACCATTTACTATCCAAACACACGGGGAAGCTGCCAAACAAACCACACCATCTACCATCCACACACACTTGGAAGTTGCCAGAAACAAACCACATCATTTACTATCCAAAATCACTCCATTTACTAGCATATCATTTACTATCCAATATCACACCATTTACTAAACACACACACACACACACACACACACACACACACACACACACACACACACGGGGAAGTAGCCAAAACAAACCACATCATTTACTATCCAAAATCACTCCATTTACTATCCACACACACGGGAAGCAGCCAAAACAAACCATATGATTTACTATCCAATATCAAACCATTTACTATCCCCCCCACACACACACACACACGCGGGAAGCAGCCTAAAACAAACACATCATCTACTATTGAATATCACAACATCAATCATCCACACATGGGAAGCAGCCAAAATCAAACATACAATTTACTATCCAATATCACACCATTTGCTACACACACTCACACGCACACACACACACACACACACACACACACACACACACACACACACACACACACACAAACACACACACACACACACACGGAAGCAGCCAAAACAAACCACATCATTTACTTTAAAAAGTCAGTAAATTTTCTATCCAGACACACGGGAAGAAGCCAAATCAAACCATATTATTTATCTCCAATATCACACCATTTACTATCCACACACACACACACACACACACACACACACACACACACACACACACACACACACACGGGAAGCAGCCAAAAATAAACCACAGCATCTACTCTCCAATATCACACCATCTACCATACACGCACACACACACACCACACACACACACACACACACACACACACACGGGAAGCAGCCAAAAATAAACCACATCATCTACTCTCCAATATCACACCATCTACCATACACGCACACACACACACCACACACACACACACACACACACACACACACACACACACACACACACACGGGAAGCAGCCAAAAACAAACCACATCATCTACTGTCCAATATCACACCATCTACCATCCACACACACACACACACACACACACACACACACACACACACACACACACACACACACACACACACACTCACACACACACACACACAGGGAAGCAGCCAAAACAAAACATACCATTTACTATCCACACACTCGGAGAAGCAGCTACACAAACCACACCATCTACCATCCACATACACTTGGAAGTAGCCAAAAACAAACCACATCATTTGCATCAAATCTACTAATCACACGATAGAAACAAGTGTGTAAAAGTGTCAAAAGCTAAGGTCATATAACGTTTGTACGGTTTGTAACCTTCCACTCGGGATAATGTGAAATATCATAAATTATTATCACCAACAGAATTAAAACATAGCAGGCTTGACAGTTGTTGTTTATAAAGATTCACTAAACTTCACAACTTGCTTGCGCTGTCTCATACTTTGGTCTCGGGAAGAATCCCCTTTGTTGGTGTAGCAAATGTGGTAAGAGTAGAAGTCGTTGTCGCTGCTGTTAAATAAGAGTAGATTATTTTAACAAATGGATCTAGTATTTTATATTTTAAAAAAAATCAAATAAAGAAATACAGTTTCTGGTAGACATCGTGGTCAGCAACAAAGTAAAAGTGACAGAGAGAATGAGACATCGTAGTCGAGAAGCGTACTTCTGGAGTACATACATGTCCTAACGTCACAGTATCTTCTCAATCACTCTTGATGCAAAAGCAATGCCATCTCTACGTGAGACCACGCGGCTACTATCCTACGGATCTCATTCAATCCAAAGTAACCTCCTGGTAATTTCAACGTACCTGTATCGAAATGAATTTGTGAAAGACGAATATTCGTTCCCTGTGTGCTTGCCTGAATACTTAAACTTTAATAGTTGATTCCAAACTTTCAAAGAAAACTATCCAACAAATCTACCTGGACCAGCTCCTGAAGAATTAGCTAGAGCCGGATATTTCTACTTGGGCGAAGGGGATAAAGTCAAGTGTTTCAGTTGTGGTGTGTCTATTTACGAGTGGGAAAAGAAAGATTCCGCTTACCTGGAACATGCTCGATGGTCTCCGAATTGTCAATACCTACCTTTAGTGGGACCTAGTGATTGAAAGTGACAATACTGATTCATGTCGTTTAACAAACCAGTTTGGGTTGAAGACAAACCTAGACCAGTATATAAATCCTCTCTAAAACATAATATTCAAGGATTACCACGCAAATTGCAAGAGAATATCTACAAGGACGTTTGGCAGGGTATTGCTACAGAAACATCTCAATGGGTGACTGTGGAACTTTTGTGTCGTGAAATTCACAAGAGGAAAGTGACAAAAATCAACCAACGTGTCAGATTTCTCCGGATCAAGTCTACCTTCCACAGATTCGAATTTAGTTCGTTTACATCTGAAGATGTTTTGATCTTTCTTGACCCTGACCCTGAATGGCAGTGGGGCGAAATGATACGTTATATTAATCACTTTCGCTTTTGGAGAAGATTTTAAATCATTCTGTGTGCAATATACACTTATGGTCTTCGACATAAAAAAAGTATAAAAAGAACGACCATGCCACAATCTTTATCACTTGTGATCAAACAGATTCCGTGGAAGGATATCAATGAGAATATTCACACGGTGAAGGATTACGAACACTTATTACAAGGACTGTGGCTCATGAATGGGGGTCGACGTGTAGTGTGTGTTTTAGTGACTTGCTTTCTGGGATTTCGTTTACCTGTCGATTCCTTGTGGACACTTTACGAACACTACCTACCAAAAAAGACAGTATGTTGACTCCTTTAAATGTCCACGAGAGACTCAATCTGTTAAAAGCCTTACGCTTTCATTTGGATACGTCTCGACCTCTCCAGGAAAAAAATATTCGTCAACTTTTACTTACGGAAGCGGTGTACGAGTATGTGTGTGTGTAGCTTGTGATTTACACCCTCATTGGACAGATGTACGTGTCTGGAAAAGTTGGGTTTTGAGGCTTGGACAAACGAAGCATCATATTATGCCCAAGCTTTATGTTCATAAAATCCATCGTCGAGTGAGAAAAGTTACTTTTAAACCTGTGTTAGTGGCAGTGCCAGAAGAAGAAGAAGAAGAGAAATAATCTGTCATCGAGGACAATCACTCTGTTCAAGACAGGACTGTAATGGACATTCCCCCACAAAGAACCTTCCGAGAGGACACCTATGTGACTGTACCCTATGTAGAGACTATAAGAGCATTACACACTACTTCTAGGACACCTTTGTTACCTAAGCAATGTTGTACAGTGACTTGTTTATATGCCACTTTGATCGTTTCTATGTGTATTTTATTCCTGTACTTATTCATTTGGCTTTTATGTATTTTTGCATTTCGTGTTGTTCTCATTTAAACAGGCATTGAAATAAACGTGCCTTGAAAAAAGTATAAAAACCTCTTGTCTTGTCTGTTTTTGTGTCAGTAGTGTCATACCCTACACTAATATGGCTAACTCTGCTATTTCTACTCCTTCCTCCTCGACATTCAAAGTCATTGACGAACACTTAAATCATGCTAGTTGGGAAGTCTTGTATCTTCGTCATCCTTTTAACATGCTAATTGCTGGACCGAGCGGTTCGGGCAAAACCGAATTTGTCAAACGTTTGATCAAACATAAACATTATTTGATCGATCGTCCACCTCAACGCACCTAATTTCAAAATCAAGCTTTCCAACGAGAATTAAAGAAACGTGACATTCATCTTTTCACCACCGAAAATCCTGAAACCAAAGCCAGTATCATGGAACGTTTTCAACGTACCTTTAAAGAACGCATGTGGAAATATTTTACGCATCAACACACTCTCAAGTACATCGACGTCTTACCGCACTTAGTCCACGCATACAATCAATTTTACCATAGAATTATTGGACGTGCCCCACAGGATGTGAACCTGACAACGAAGAGACTGTTTTTGAGCGTCTGTTTGGTACGTCCCGGACGATGGCTGTCCCCAAGAAAGGTGGAGGAGTGTTAACTCCGGGAGACTGAGTACGCATTGGCAAAACCAAACGCACTTTCGACAAAGGTTACTTATCTAACTGGACCAGCGAATTGTTTCGTGTTACTGGACGAGTGCGTGATCGTCATCATACCGTCTATAAATTGGGAGACATTAACGGAGAAGTATGAAAAGGAAAGTTTTACTTGCCTGAGTTACAACGTGTAACCAGAAAAGAAGACGACGTGTACGACATTGAAAGCATTCTCGAACGAAGAACCCATAAAGTAGGAAAACGTCGTGTCAAAGAAGTTAAAGTACGTTGGAAAGGATATCCTCCTAATTTTGATTGACGCTGCACAAGTCATCGACTATAAATAGAAGTGACCATCATGCAATTCAATACAGCTTCAGCAAACACTGTGACTAATCCTTCACCCACTTCATCTCTGCAAGATTTACAAAAGCAACCCTTATGGGTGTGGTGTGGAGAACGTATCCCTGAAACGCAAATCGTCTTTTTCTGTCAAATCTTTGTGGTGTATTGTGTCGTCGGTATAGCCATTGCTAATTTGAGTTTGCAACAAGGAGACAAACAATTGTGGACCATTTTACTCAACAGTTGCATCGGGTATCTTCTTCCCAATACTTCCCTGAAATGCCTTACAACGGGAACAACAATAACACTATTGGGAGTCTTGCATCCAACGTTAGTCATTCTCCTGACAGTCACCCTTCCAATAATAATCCTCTTTTAGACCCTCCTTTAACCTCGAGTGACTCCTCGGACAGAAGAGCGATGGAATTATGAACAACACTATTAACCAATGTTACTTAACGTTACCCAGTGATAGTTCCATGGAAGTGTTTCCTAACAACACATTGTGCTGTTACACGGCTAAATTACCTCAAACCATGCATTTGGATCAAGATGCTCATTGGGAAGTGGCTTTAGTGGAAATGATACACCCGACACAAATCAAAAACATTATGGAAAATCAAAACACTTTTACAGTAGAAGTGCATGACGAGCAATTGCAAAAAACCTTAGACGAACGAGGCCACACTAGCCTACCAGATCCCAAAACTAATCGGTCCACCTGTGTGTTCATCATTCCTGCAGGCTATTTTTTTAGTGGTCAACATTTAGTGAATATGATTGTAACCAGGTTCAATACTTTGTTTGGTAAAGCCATGGACAAATCCCAAAAAAAGTGTTACCTTTGAGTACCATAAAGTGGCTCGTAGAGTCATGATCAAATTTTAAGAGGATAAAATAATGGCCATTATCTTTTGTTGAATTGTATGATATTTTTGGCGGAGCCCTCAAGATGGTCAGGATTAAAAATTAAATACCAGCCATAACCACTAATTTGGATTTTGCAAAATATTTTCGATTCCCTGTAGAAATGAACCAAGGACTCAACTTGATGTTTGTGTACTCCGATGTAGTTTAGTGCAACGTGGTAGGACACACTTCTGTACCGTTACTGCGTGTCATTCCTTTCAAAGTGGATTCTACAGCCGCTGCTGACGAGGAAGGTGGAAATACCTATCACGATCACCTCGAATTTGTACATCCTCATTATTTACCCGTCAGTAAGTCGTATTTCGACAGGTTCAACATTACTAAAAAAGGAGAACTAGGACAAATTATTATATTTACCAAAGGAAAAGTCACAGTGAAACTCCATTTTCAAAAACGATTCTCGAACAACTGAAAAAGTGATGCATCCTGTGTACTAAGGAGTCACTCGACAACGAGGATATGGTTTAGGAGATATGTTTAAATCAGCCTTTCGTTCCGTGGTCCCTGTTTTGAAACCGATGGTGACACGAGGATTGCACGCCTTAAAAGATGCCGCATTGACTCACAGCAAAGATTTTCTCCACAATGTCCCCAAAGAAGCTTTCATGAGAGCAGGCAAAAATGTTTTGCTTCAAACGGGTAAAGAGATTTTGGGTCGACGAGAAAGTCCTATCAATGCCCTGAACGGTACCGAGTCTGGCATTCCTGCTTCCCTCAGGACACAGCAAGGACAAGGTAGAAAGCGTGGACGAAGACACCCTTCCAAAAGTATCCGTACCTCTAAAGTTAGAAAGACGAAGTAAAAAGAACCGTTCGAAACTTAGACATTTTATATTATTAAAAGCTAAACATAGAGACTGAGAGAAAAAAATGATGCACCAAGACTCTTGTGCCTGTTCCAAGTTGGAACTGGATCTCTTTGCCATGCCACTCACGATGATGACCTTGCAAGAAGCCCAATGGGTTAAATTTCATCCTGTCTCCTCTTTGACGGATTCAGCTCCCATCGAGTTTGAAATCAAAGGACAACCCGAAGATTACATCGATCTAAACAACAGTTACTTGTATTTGAAAGTGAAAGTGATTAAATCGACGGACAACTCCAATCCAGCACCCAATGCCCGAGTAGCTCCCGTCAACAATTTCATGCATTCCTTTTTCAGCGAAGTGGATTTGTACATGAATAACAAACTGGTCAGCAGTAGCATGGATACTTACCCTTACCGAGCGTACCTCGAAAATCTCTTGACGAACGGAAAAGAAGCCAAGAACACTCATTTAGATGCTTGTACGGTATGGAAACCGGACACAGCAGATAAGTTTATCGACACAGACTTGTTCGTACTTGACGGTGAGAATCCCAATCTTCACAGTGTCGTTAAGACCGTCCAAAGAAAATTCTGCAAGGACGTAGTTTAGAACTGTTCGATCGTTTGCATTTGGGCATGTGGTTTCAAGACAAGTATTTTCTGAACGAAGTAGATATTCGCTTGAGACTGAATCGTAGCAGTGCTGCTTTCCATTTGATGGCTGATGCCAACGAATACAAAACGATTATCCAAGATGCCAGGTTATACGTGCGTGGAAGTGTTACCTAAAGTGGGAAATGATATCAGTCACACTTTGAGCAGAACGACAGCCAAGTATCCGATAAGACGCGTGGAAGTAAAAACTTTCACCATTGCCAAGGACCTAAGATCCAAGATCGAAGATCATCTGTTCCAAGGACAGTTACCCAAACGTTTATTCATTGGTATCGTCAGCAATGCAGCTCTCAACGGTGCCAACAATATGAATCCTTTCGAGTTTAAGCACTGTGGAATATCCAAAATCTAATTCAGTCGCGATGGCAAAACTTTGTGTACCCGACCCTTCGAACCCAATTTTGCCCAGAAGAATTACTTGAGGTCGCACTTGTCACTGTACGAAGCCAAAGGACAGTTAGGAACCAACACCAGTCACGGTATTTCCTACGACAATTATGCAGGAGGTTACACTTTGTGGGGTTTTGATTTCACTCCAGACCAAGGCAGTGACGAGGGACATTTCCACCCTATACAATCTGGGTAACTGCGTGTGGATCCTCAGTTTGCAAGAGGTCTTGAAGAAACGGTGAATGTCATTCTGTATGCCGAATTAGATAATACCATATAAATCAACAGTTTGAGAGAAGTCATTCTAGACTATTAAACACTATGGAAAACTCTTGTCCCTCTTTGAAAAGTGGAGAATCCATGGAAATGGAATGGGAGGTTACATAGAAGGCAGACCCTCAAGACCAAAAAGAAGAAGTAGTGATCATGCAGTCCAGATGGAAAGAACAGGAACAACAGTTAGTCACCTGTTTTGCCAAACACTTGGAAGATAAAATGAGGGACATGATTAAAAAAGATTGTTATGGATGTCAAAAATCAATCATCCCAGTCAAATTCAACACGATAAATGTATGATGATGAGTCAAGAAGAAAAATTGGACGATTATCTGAACGAAGCTTGGAGTCTAATCTCAGAAGTAGACGTGTTACTTCGGTGGTATAAAGACTTGCGTGATCATTCCTCTCTTCCATTGTTTGCTCGAGAAATTAATCGCATCGAAGCTCTCTTGGCACAGAGTAAGGAGACGAAGCAAACAAACAGTTACTTACCAGACTTTTTCAAGCCAAAATTCTGGATCAAATTGATGACTTATCATCACCTGTGAAGAAGGTAAAAACAAGGCTACAAAAAAATGGATACTTGGGAACTTTTTTACCTTTTGAACTGTAGTTCGTACAGCTTCTTGGAATCAATATTTGTTAGTTGAAAAAAAATTGTGTTTTGTTAGTTGTTTCTTATTTGAATAAAAAAATGTCTTTTGAAACCAATGCGTCAGTCGTTTGTTTTACATTTTTGTAAAATATAGATGCTCTTTGACTTCTTTCTATCCCTCACATCAAACTATCCACACATTTCCAACACTAAACCGTTTTTATTCGGCTGTTTCCCAGTGTGTGGATAGTAAATGCTATGTTTTGTTTTGGCTTCTTGACGGTGTGTGTGGATAGTAGATGGTGTGATATTGGTTAGTGGTTTATTTAAATGGTATGTTTTAGTTGCTTCTCCGTGTGTGTGTGTGTGTGTGTGTGTGTGTGTGTGTGTGGATGGTAGATGCTGTGATATTGGATAGTAAATACTGTGGCTTGTTTGGCTATTTCCCCGTGTGTGTATATTTGTGTGTGTGTGTGTGTGTGTGTATGGATGCTAGATGGTGTGATATTGGATAGTAGATGATGTGGTTTGTTTTGCCTGCTTACCGGTGAGTGGATAGAGAATTAGATGTTTTCTTTTGGCTGCTTCCCGTGTGTGGATAGTAAATTGTATGTTTCATTTTGGCTGCTTCCCGTATGTGGATGATAGATGGTGTGATATCGGATAGTAGATGATGTGGCTTGTATTTGGCTGCTTCCCGTTTGTGTATGTGTGTATGTGTGTGTGTGTGTGTGTGTGTGTGTGTGTGTGTGTGTGTGTGTGCGCGTGTGTGTGTGTGTGTGGATAGTAAATGGTGTGATATTGGATAGTAAATAATATGGTTTGTTTTGGCTGCTTCCCGTGTGTGTGGATAGTCAATGGAGTGATTTTGAATAGTAAATGATGTGGTTTGTTTTTGGCTACTTCCAAGTGTGTGTGGATGGCAGATGGTGTGGTTTGTTTGGCTGTTTCCTCGTGTGTATGGATAGTAAAAGTGATATTGGATAGTAAATGATGTGGTTTGTTTTAGCTACTTCCCCGTGTGTGTGTGTGTGTGTGTGTGTGTGTGTGTGTGTGTGTGTGTGTGTGTGTGTGTGTGTGGATAGTAAATGGTATGTTTTGATATTTGTATTTATCCTTGAATAGTGTTTAGGTGTGTTCCCAAAAAATAAAAAGGAACAAATCTGAAAACGTCAGTTTGAATTGAGGTTTCTCTTTGCGTATACCTTTTCTCAAGCTGTTAATACATGGCAGATTACATCCACCTACAATATCAATGTGAAAGGCCTATATACAAATGGCATTGCCTTTCTTTATTTCGGGTGTATTGCTTAGCCATCGTTATTCTTTAGTTATTTTTTAAAACGCATTTTTTTTTAATAGACGATTTCGGGCTTTCTATTGTTGTAACGGTATTAGGTTCTTTAGTTTGTTGCTGAAATTATCTATACTATAGCCTATAGCAAAGCGCTTAAATTTCTTCACTATTTTAATTTCACGCTAACAAAAGGGTACCAAATTTGTCTTGAAAGAGGATTGAAACTCTAAATTACGCGGACGTGAAGAAAAAAAAAACTCTTTGTTACTATAGTTAGGTGTTGTTGTATTCATTCTAACCATGCTTGCCGTATATCTTTGTGTTTTGCAGGTCATATTGTTTTTTATGTAAATATTCACATCAATAGACAGACAACTTGGGGTTTTATCCTTGAGGTTCAGATAACTTGCTTCGTTAATTCGTAAAAAATCCCAGATTCACAAGTTTGAAAAAAAACAAAACAAACAAAAGAAACAAAAAACCATGCCACTTAATAGTGCACCACTCTTGACTATAGCGATGTGAGTGTGTACGTCAAAATGTTTAAGTCAGATACAAATAAATTGTCAGTTTCAAAATGCGAACCAGTACTGTGACCGTTCAGTAGCTGATGTGGTAAAACGAAATGGTACGGGTACTGTGACCATTCAGTAGTTAATGTGGTCAGAACAACGGAGGGATTTCAGTTCACATTTCAGTCTGCACTGCAATGGGAACAACATGAGAGCGTATTTATTATTTTGCCATACTATCTTCGTACAAAACATTGCATCACCACTCATCATAAACAATTTCATTGGCTAGACTAATTTTCTTACCGCGTTCACTTCGAATTGACTTCAGTAGCTCTTCACCTAGTTTCGAGATAGGTCGTGTTTCACCGCTAGATTATTTATATATAAAAAGAAAAGAAGTAAAACTTAAGCAAGAACAATCGTTCCCTGGGCAATCCCACGGAAATTATGTCAATTTTAGAGTCGAATACATCACAGCGTATTTGGATTAACTATTTTGTGAGAACATTTTAGTCGTATTTCTCATCGGTTCACTCTGGTGATATTTTAAAATCGTGGACCTTTCCTATGGAATTGATTTTCTAAGTGGGATGCTTGTTTCTTTGAATTTTTCTAAGGGAAAATATACCACAAAAACAAGCGTAAGTGTCCTGATTCTTTTCAAAAGTAGGTATAACGTAGTCTCTCTCTCTCTCTCTTTCTCTCTCTCTCTCTCTCCGTCGTAATACGTTTGATTGAACTCCTAATGGTAGATGTTCCCGTTTGAAGATACCTCTCCAAAAGTTTAATCAGTAGGCACCATAATTTTCGTTTGTCATGTAAACTTTGTTTTTCAAACACTACACCCTTACAAATTGTCAATCAGTAAATCGTTGGATGAAATAAAATCTTGAGTTGCCAAACTTGTACAATGCAGTTATTAGAGCTTTATCTTTATTTTTGGCACTGCAATGTGTCACGGAAATTTTTTTAAACATGATATCTACCGTTTTTTTTAGAAAGGAAACAAATACAAAACTATTTCAAGAATGACGCGAGTGGTCTTGCACTGTATAACCCTGCTTATGGCTAACTTTGAAATAAAAATATCACAACCAAAACACACGTTCCAAAGAATTGTAACAATGTAACAATGATTGACGCGAGTGACTTTGCACTTTATGACCTTGGTTAACTTTGAATTTCAATTCAAAACACAAATCTTAGACTGTCGATAGAACAAAGCATATTTTGCTGCTGTTTTTTTGTTTCCTTCGACTTAGATGTGTTACAACTTGGCAACATTGCTTGTAGCGTGTGCTGAGAAACACAGGACATCCCTTAAATTTGAGAGATGTTAAGAAGTCAGTCAACAATAAATATCATACTACCTTTTTATTAAATTGATGAATGAATGAAAACAATGAACATATTTCACATAGAATGTATGATGTTCTTAATTATCCTCGTTTTGTTTTCCTTCTGTGTGTATAGGAGATTGAGTGATTTTAATTCTTGTCGCTATATAGAACAACCATGTTTAATTTCCTTTGAGGTGATATAGGTCCACTATGTTCAATTTCCTTTGAGGCTATATAGACCCACAATGTTTAATTCCCTTAACGCTATACAAGCCCACTATGTTTTGAGTCTATACAGAACCAAACCATTTTTAACTGGATTTTCCATTGAGGCTATATCGCCCACATTAACTACTAGTAATACACTACTTTGTGATTTGTTAAAACTCTTTGCAAGACCTTCTGGATTCTAACATTTTTGTACATTATTACATTCAAGGCTCTTCGTATATCACGGCATTGTAGATTCCAACATTCTATACTTAAAGGCTTGTGATGGAATATTTGGGATCATTTTGGATTCAAATCACTGCCGGTGTCTATTAAAGTTTCACGTTGTATTCTAAGAAAATAAATTTGCTGAAGTTTAATAATATTTTGGTTTGTCTTCATTCTTTACATTGTGTAAGACCATAGTGTGGTAACAACTATGATATATGATACAGCAAACATGAATAATATAGCAAATTCAATGGAGACCAGAGACTATTTAAATATGATCAGGTTAATTAAATGAAACGAAATCGAAGATTACCCTTCATCTAACATTAATATAAAAAAGTCATAATATCAAATATTTTCAGGATCTGTTTAAAAGTCACAACATTTTTTTAGCAATATTTTCAGAACATGAAGCCGTTATCTTGCGTTCAATGTCGAATTCGTTTTGGATGCATATCAATATGCCGTTTGCATTACTGTTATTTCCAGGTGTCTATCACACTGATTATATGGAGGATTAACTTATCTTTATCACTACAATCAGTACAACTAAACTGTCCATGGAAGAGTACATGAAGTCTATGGACGTACATTTCTCATTTTATGCGTTCCTTTTGAGGAGGAATTAAGGCTTAAATATTTTTTTCCACATAACAAATAAGTATATATCTCAGATATTGATATATCTTGTAATTTATCGTATACGAGATGGTCAGTATCACTAAGGTACAGTCAATACAACAGACTGTGGAAATGTAATGCTATTAACATAAATTATAGCGTATGATAACAAGACTAAGTGGGCGATGACCATCCAGCCATTATTGTTATCTATATAGGGTTTTGATTGTATGAGATGAATTTTAAACATTTAGCTATGCTATTTTTTTCTTTAACTTTACATGTAGAAACGTTTTGTTCCGATTGCATAACATGATACTCTTAAATAAGATTGTAACCACCAGAGTTTTTTTTCCTTTGACGATTCCGATTGCTGGAACATTTGAAGATATAGTATCATAACCAAGAAAGTAGAGTTTATCAAATTAATTTTCAATGCAATATTTTCTGAAATAGAAATAAATTCAGACTATTCTTTATATTTCTTTCTGTCTTTCTGTGTTATATGTACACTTTTCGTTCTTTCTCTGCATGTCTTTCTGTGTTATATGTACACTTTTCGTTCTTTCTCTGTGTCTTTCTGTGTTATATGTACACTTTTTGTTCTTTCTATGTATGTCTTTCTGTGTTATATGTACACTTTTCGTTCTTTCTCTGTATGTCTTTCTGTGTTATATGTACACTTTTTGTTCTTTCTCTGTATGTCTTTCTGTGTTATATGTACACTTTTTGTTCTTTCTCTGTATGTCTTTCTGTGTTATATGTACACTTTTCGTTCTTTCTCTGTATGTCTTTCTGTGTTATATGTACACTTTTCGTTCTTTCTCTGTATGTCTTTCTGTGTTATATGTACACTTTTTGTTCTTTCTCTGTATGTCTGTCTTATATGTACTTTTCGTTCTTTCTCTGTCTTTCTGTCTTATATGTACACTTTTTGTTCTTTCTCTGTATGTCTTTCTGTCTTATATGTACACTTTTCGTTCTTTATCTGTACGTCTTTCTGAGTTATATGTACACTTTTCGTTCTTTCTCTGTATGTCTTTCTGTGTTATATGCACACTTTTCGTTTTTTCTCTGTCTTTCTGTCTTATATGTACACTTTTTGTTCTTTCTCTGTATGTCTTTCTGTGTTATATGTACACTTTTCGTTCTTTCTCTGTATGTCTTTCTGTGTTATATGTACACTTTTCGTTCTTTCTGTCTATGTCTTTCTTTGTTATATGTACACTTTTCGTTCTTTCTCTGTATGTCTTTCTGTCTTATATGTACACTTTTCGTTCTTTCTCTGTATGTCTGTGTTATATGTACACTTTTTGTTCTTTCTCTGTATGTCTTTCTGTGTTATATGTACACTTTTCGTTCTTTCTCTGTATGTCTTTCTGTGTTATATGTACACTTTTTGTTCTTTCTCTGTATGTCTTTCTATGTTATATGTACTTTTCGTTCTTTCTCTGTATGTCTTTCTGTGTTATATGTACACTTTTGTTCTTTCTCTGTATGTCTTTCTGTCTTATATGTACACTTTTCGTTCTTTCTCTGTATGTCTTTCTGTGTTATATGTACACTTTTCGTCCTTTCTCTGTATGTCTTTCTGTCTTAAATGTACACTTTTCGTTTTTTCTCTGTATGTCTTTCTGTCTTATATGTACACTTTTCGTTCTTTCTCTGTATGTCTTTCTGTCTTTTATGTACACTTTTCGTTCTTTCTCTGTATGTCTTTCTGTCTTATATGAACACTTTTCGTTCTTTCTCTGTATGTCTTTCTGTGTTATATGTACACTTTTCGTTCTTTCTCTGTATGTCTTTCTGTGTTATATGTACACTTTTTGTTCTTTCTCTGCATGTCTTTCTATGTTATATGTACTTTTCGTTCTTTCTCTGTATGTCTTTCTGTGTTATATGTACACTTTTCGTTCTTTCTCTGTATGTCTTTCTGTCTTATATGTACACTTTTCGTTCTTTCTCTGTATGTCTTTCTGTGTTATATGTACACTTTTCGTTCCTTCTCTGTATGTCTTTCTGTCTTATATGTACACTTTTCGTTTTTTCTCTGTATGTCTTTCTGTCTTATATGTACACTTTTCGTTCTTTCTCTGTATGTCTTTCTGTCTTTTATGTACACTTTTCGTTCTTTCTCTGTATGTCTTTCTGTCTTATATGTACACTTTTCGTTCTTTCTCTGTATGTCTTTCTGTGTTATATGTACACTTTTCGTTATTTCTCTGTATGTCTTTCTGTCTTATATGTACACTTTTCGTTCTTTCTCTGTATGTCTTTCTGTGTTATATGTGCACTTTTCGTCCTTTCTCTGTATGTCTTTCTGTGTTTGAACGCCTTACTGATTTTCTTTTTACACTTTCCTACTTATTCTGCAAATTCCTACATTGCAAAATTGTTTTAAGTGGAAGCAATTCTTACATTTCTCCGAACAGAATCCAAAGTTTTTGAACTTTCTATGTAAATATACCTTGAAAATCATTCGTGCATGCTGTTTACCGAATGTAATCCAAAGGGTAGAGATTTATATGCAAGTGTTCCATCAAATTTTATTTGAAACTAATGACAGCAGTTACCTTTCGTACATCAATACTGGTTGGGCATGGTCAATTGAAGGTAATATATGTTCAATAAATTCAAGAGAAAACTTCATGCGCTGTCAATTTAATACCTTTCAAATAAGTTTATTGAATGCACAAACACCTTATATATTTACATTGTAATGCACTTTGAATTGAACATTATATCTCGTCTGAATAAATAGATTATTCTTTACAATTTTCAAGTTCGTATAGGGTCGGTGATTAAATTAGTGTATGGTAGCATGCCCCATTAGATATCAATCACCATTCTCCTCGCACCTTTTCAACAAGTAGTTGCTAGGATACTGCAAATAGTTAACATTGGTAGACTAAGTTTTCCATGTGCGAAAGTGCATACAGTATATGTGTATTAACTTCTGTTGTCATTGTTGTTTTACTACATTATCTTAATTAAATTCCTACACCTTATGTACATTTGACTGATGTCTCCAAACACAATCTTTAACATGGAACTCTCCTCAAACTATATTTTTCCATATTAACAAATTCTGTGCGAAATTTGCAGTCTGAATTGAGAAATTTTTAAGGTATGAAGGAACTGAATAATTTTCAGTTCTCAAGTTGATTGTGTAAATAATTTTGGAGATTAAAGTTAGATTACAATTCATATGTAGCAAACCATATTTTTGTTTTAAGGTTGGGGGGGGGGGGGAGAACTGGGATTTCTTTTGTGCAAGACTTTTTTCAAGTCTACCTAGAGCTAAATATGCAATAATTAAATACAAGTTAAAGTTATTTAACAGCATTATTTTTTCCCCAAAAGAGTTGCAGCCCCATCCCCCAAACAAACTTGAAAAAATAAAAAGTGGATTAAAACTAAAATGATTGCTCAAGTATGGATGTGAAACTGAGCATACAGTATAATGTTTGACAGACGGGTGCCATATGGCTGACTGATGGACCCTACTTGATAATAAACCTGCTCTTTCTTTCGAAACTAAATCAACTTCGAAACCCTACACCCCTATCCACAGGGGCTCGTTACAAAGAAAATTAGAAGTATCCGTGCATGATTACAGGGATGGGGTTTTAAACCTGTAGCAAGTGTTATATTGTTACAAGTGTGACCCCACCCAACCCAAATCCAATATATTGGCTCATGTCACTATTTTAATTAACCACACCAATCAGAATAAATTGCTACAATGTTACAGCTTAGCAATCACTTTACTCTGAATGACTTTTGCTAAAAGCATCTATTCTCTCTCTGGTCTAAATTTCATGCTTGCAAAATATGGGCCTTTCAAATCTAAATTCTAATTCTGCTCTTTAGCGGCTACTTCGAGATAATCTATCAGATCTAGACAACACGGGCATATTCAGCAAATTCTGTTTCTTGGAATTGATGAGTTAGCCACAACTACTCAATTTCGTTATTTTACACTGAGCTGCCATTTGAAACTTGAACAATATATAATAAAGTAACCGTAAAGTCAGTCAACTTCATAAGAACTTTTATCACTGTGAGTCATAAGACAGTTACTGAGATATTTGTTAAATAGGACAGTGTTTATATATTCCCTGTAATGGTTTGAACAGAGCAAAATAAATTACTTACATTTTAGCAATGAATCCTCATCAGCTATCTTCACACGTGTGCATTGCACATACTTAAAATAACCGATATATGTGATTCTTGATTCTGTCCCTCTTATGCACTATTTATAATTGTGAATTGTTTCCTTTTTATGCCAAGCAATATATATATATATATATAATTTATGAATAAAATAGAGATAAACAGTTTTATTTTTACTTTTAATATGTATGATGCCAATTAATTAATGTATATAAATATATATATAAAAAAAAAATTCATGCATATAGTCAAGCTAAAAGATATAGAAGAATTATTTCAGATGACACTATTTTTAAATCATCTTTGATAGAGTTAGGTCAACATTTTCAAAATAGAAATTACCCTATTGATATCATTAATGCTGCTTTCCAAAAAGTATCTTCTCTTACACAACTTGAATATTTACAATGTAAAATCAAAAATAAAAATAAGGATATCATTCCCTTTATTATTGAATATAACCCAAGTTTACCTAATATAGGTAAGATTATCAATAAATATTGGGATTTGTTAAAATTATCAGTTAAAGAAAATGTTAAATTGCTACACGAAAGCAAGCCCATGCTTGCTTAAAAAAAGGACAAAAAATCTAAAAGATTTCCTAATTAATTCTAAATTAGAAAAAACATCGTACAAAAAAGGATCAGCAACTAAATGTAATAGACCTAGATGTTCGCACTGTTCTCTTATTAATGAAAGTACTTCTTTCAGTAGTAGTAATACAAAACAAACGTTTAATATGCATTGTGATACTAATTGTGCAACATCAAACGTTATTTATTTGATCACATGCAAAATAATGTGACGTCTAATATATTGGACAAACTAGTCAACAAATATCTAAACGTATGAACCAACATAGAACAGACATAAAAAATTATATCGATAAATCCTTTTCATCTCATGTTGCCGTACACTTTAACAATAGTTCTCATACTTTGCAAGCTTTTTTCTTTCAACCTATTGTTATAGCTGAATCTGAAATGGAACGTTTGCTAAAAGAAACCAACTGGATTTATCATCTTAATACAGTATATCAAAAAGGTCTAAAATCCAAAGCACTTTACGACCTTCATTAATGTAATATATATAAAAAAAAAAAAAAAAATTTTTTTTATATATATATATTTATATACATTAATTAATTTGCATCATACATATTAAAAGTAAAAATAAAACTGTTTATCTCTATTTATTCATAAATTTTACACATATTTACCAATAGAGATACAAGTATCTTGAAGATCCAGTTTTATATCTTTCTATGTATTAAATATTAGTAATATGTGAAATATATATATATATATATATATATATATATATATATATCCATGTCCATGTTATTTATTAAAGAATGAGAAAAGTAGGTTACAAATGTAGAAACGTAAGCTATGTTTATGTCATATTGTTTATTCAGAAACATGATATATTTAATGACGTAAGCAATCATAACAAATTCAGTTTGAATTCAGTTTTATAAAGCATTAAAGCGAAACCTATCACAACATTAATAGTATTGGTGTTGTTTATTATTATTATATATATATATATATATATATATATATATATATATATATATATATATATATATATATACACACACATACACATAGTCTCTGAATGACTGTATGATTTGAATCCATTTTCTTGCATATAAGCTGTTTTTTGTAGAATACCGGATCATACCTCTTTCATCAACATCTTACAGGTTTTTGATGAAAGCATTTACTGCTACATGCCTTTTTGTTTTACGTTTAATTTATTTGTATAAAGGAATATGTATGAATAAATGAATGCTTGAACATTAGTTGAAACGCATTACTAAATAGCTTTAATACACATTACTTATGTAAAATGTCAAACAAAACTAAACAATTTCACGCAAAAAGATATAAATTTCACCAAAATATTCAACATGTTATGATTCTTTGACTTCCCTTACCAACATAAAGACTACTGAATAGCTTAGAGGCCTCTTGACTGTTTGCAGAAAAAGTTTAAACTGAATATAGCTAGTATACAGTTTTCAATGTGCTATGGGGAAGTAATCTGTACGAGTTACTTCCCTTAGTGAACACAATGAATAACAGACATTTTAAGTCTCAGAGAATGTTGAATTCTAAAGGTAGCACAAATAAAATTCCCTACCTTCATGTAAATTGGCTAATATATTTCATGGATAAATTAACAGTTTAATCAAGAAAATTACTTTGGCATATTTTGTATAACTACAATTTCATGTCTAAATAAATGTAACATTGTTGAGATACAATATTTACCAACAATTTCAAGTCTAAAACAACATAATTGTAGTTAGACCTAAATAATCATTAATTAAACTATATGTCGAAGACTTGTCTCACAAGCAATTCTGATAATATAAATATGTACACTGACGTAACTCTAGCAGGTGAAAATATTAATTCAACTGTCTTTTGAAGGTTGATATAGTTCTTTGCTCCTGTTCCACATTTGAAGCCTCTCCAAATGTTTCTAGTTGTAAAGCTTCTTAAAAACAATCAAGGTGTCATCTGTCACTAGCTATTATAATGTACACCTAAATGTAATTGTTACAGGAGTAATTGTGATGGTAAGCAAGTGACATCACAAGGTCTATGTTGTGCCATTCAGTATAGTGGCTTTATTTAACATAATAATATGGAGTCAATCTTTCCTCTCTGTATAGTGGCTTTCTTCAACAAAATAGAATAGTCATTCTTTTCTCTCAATATAGCAGCATTCTTTACCAATACTATGGAGTTATTCTTTCCTCTCAATATAGTTTATTGTTTTAACAGAATACTACAGAGTCATTCTTTACTTTCAATATAGTTGCATTCTTGACAGAATTCTACAAAGTCATTCTTTACTCTCAGTAGAGATGCATTCTGTACAAGTCACATACTACTGTGTTGTGTTTCTTTCATTAAGGACAGATAGAGGCTTTCTAAACAAAAGTTATACATGCACTTAAAGTCTAAGTCTCTGATTACCGGTATGCATCTGATGAAGCATCTAGAACTAGGATGTACAGACTGGCCCTTAAACACCTGATCCATTGTCAAGATTACATTGTCCAAATGACCTGTATAACCAGGGTTAGACCTTCTTATCTGCTTCCCTATCTGATTTGGAGGTGCTTTTATTAAATCCTTTAAAAATGTCACTGACATGTTCATTCTGTGAGTCAAGTGTTGTTTAAATGAACAAAATAAGTAAGATAAATTTGGTTTCCCAACAATTAGAATAAAGCAACCAATCATCAATACAGAGATCTGGGTCATTTTGAATTCAATATAATCAGCAGAAGTACATATAGTGTTAGATTTTGCAAATCAGAATCCATTTCCTTTTGTTCATTCCTGACCCATTTTATTTGTAGCTGGAATTAAGCATGATAGATTTTTGCCTTCTAGCAGGTAAAAAGGGTCATTGACACAAGGATAGCTCCTTATTTTGATGTTGCATAGGGTGACTGACATTTCTCCAGTCTGATGATTTTGACAAATCGCTCCTTTGAGGCGTATCTATCACTGTCATGAGGATCGCTTCAACAAAGGGTGTTGTCTATTTAAACCTTGAAATAACTGTCTTTCAAAAACATGGCAATAAAGTTTAGAAGGTAGTCATTTTGGACTTGGCAGAAAAGGTCATTCGTTCTGCTGCACTTCCATGTAGTGTCATAAGCTTTCTTCAGGTTGATAAAGATGGTTGCTACATGTTCGTTCCTTAACAAAGTTTATGCCATGAGTTGTATTTTTACTGTTCCCTCAAATTATGTATGCACTGTGCTTACTTGTGTATCTTAATTATGCTTGATAATCTTCTTTTGTAGCTAGCAGGCTTCATAGACAGAGATAACCTGTGTCTTTTGTTTCTGTAACTGTGCCCTGTATCCCTGTCTACCAAGTTTAAGTTCAATGTCATCAAGCACAGCATCAATGTTGTTCCAATAATCATCAAAGTCCTGTTGGCTAATCTTTCCATCCATGGAATGACCAATAATGTGATTCCTATAGGAACGAATTCGCTCCACACTAGCTCCTAACGAGTTATCCCTTGGTTGATCTTGTGTATTATGTCCCCAACCTGTTACAGGAGCAGGAACTTTGCTGATATTTCTGATGAGGGTATAAAGTAGTGAAAGATCAAACTGATCCACTTTTCCTGTTGAACTTGGATCTGGGAAAACCAGCTGTCTTTGAACTGAGTTAAGGAGTCTGGTCAGCGTGCTTTTATTGACCAGGATTGCCTGGTTGATGTCTGTGTGTGGAGAAGGAACTTGGGTACTGAGGACATCCTTCATGGCATTGCCACAAACTGTTACAATAGCGACACAGAGGCGGGCATGATTCATGTGCTCACGTGTGATGGGTGCATCAGGATCATGTCCCTAAAGTAAGAGAGAGGTCAATATTATTACAAGACCCATGTCATCGGTGACTAAACGTACTGATAATATGCCCATTTATGATTAAATATACTGATATGTCATGAATGATTGAACATGCAGTAAAAATAACACAGAACCGTTGCATATGAATTATATCTAAGTTGTCTCTCTGGCTGATGAAGCAATAAAGTGAAACCCATCACACATTCTATGTGTTGGTGTTTTTATTTATTTTATAAATACCTCTGATCCATCAGTCCACATTAGATATTTAGAAACAAGATTGTGTGAAATCAATTTAAAAGATAGATACCAATATAATTAATCAGGTAAGATCATTTAAACCATACCTACCAAGATTCAAAGTTGAGTGGCAAGTAGCATAAAATTATTTCATAGGAATCATGCACTAAGAAACTAACCTACATGACATCATTTGAATCCTGTGTATATTTTAAATTTCCTTGCTTATACATTGGAGAGTCTTATTTATCTTTTCACACCACATAACTATTTTTATATCTTTGAATTGGCCAGTACAATACACTTTAGTGTAAATAGTCAATACTTATTTTGCATTGGACTACAACAAGCAGCCTGGTGTACATTTTAGATAATGAATTCTTTCAGGTAACCAGATAATAATCCTACTTTGCTTGAACACACAATATTCCTTTTTCTTGGATCTTAAAATTCTATTGATTGAACTAAGTAAGAATTAGGTGTTTTTGCTTAGTCTTGCAATTATGTTACAAGAACTAAATCAATGTCCTGTCTTTTTTTTGAATACTTTTGGCACTTTTCAAATTTTTATAATTTAAACTTACTTAGGACAGTAATATCAAAATGTGCCAGTTAAATAAAATTACTTTGTACATAGTCCTATATTTGATTACTTGATATAATAAATCTTAATAATGACGAAAAAGTGTACAATGAATGCTGAGAGAATTGTTAAATTCAATGGACTGTTTAAGTGCAGTGATGGCTCAGTGGTTAATGTACTGTTTTAAATCCTTCAATCTGACCAACCTAGGTTGGCCAACATGGTAATAAGACCAACCTATGTCTGCTAACATGGTGTGTCCTTGATACTAAATAATCTACTTGTTCTGCTGTGCTATAAAGCACACAACCAACTCATCATACTAGACTTGTAATTATCTGATTTTCATGGCTTTAAATTAGACAACACGATCAAAGATAAAAAGACTGTCAATAGGGGTCATGTCAGTATTAAATGAAACACTCTGTTTAGTATTTGCACACTCAATTTCAAAATAACTCGAAAGATCCAAGTTTTGATTAAATACAGTCAAATCTCTCTTAAATAGCCATCAATGGAAACATGCCAAGGCAGTTTCTCAACACAGATGATCTCGTAAAAGAGGTTCCACTATTATCTTGGTTGTGAACAAATATTGTACATTAAAGATTATTGTCATTTCCTATAATTGTTTTTGTTGTTGTCACTATTACTTGAATAAAGTCTATTATAAATCAAATATTTAGTCTTTTCTTTCAATTTTCAGAACTTTTAAAAATCATGTTCATTGCAGCAGCTTGCTCAGCTGTCTATAGGGTGCAAATGAAGTTAGCTATCTCATGAATAAAGGATCTGGGCCAAAGCAGA
The DNA here is from genome assembly GCA_030141615.1 of Unio pictorum. Classification (NCBI taxonomy): domain Eukaryota; kingdom Metazoa; phylum Mollusca; class Bivalvia; order Unionida; family Unionidae; genus Unio; species Unio pictorum. The sequence continues at coordinate 11,827,160 of JARLTB010000291.1, forward strand.
TAGTCTATCAACCAAGTGATTGCCATAGTTGATCAACCCAGTGATTGCCATAGTCTATCAACCTAGTGATTGTCAGTTCAGGTTTCTGACTAACCATTTATTTATCTGGGTAGGGGGCAGGAGAACAAAATATTCCCAGGCATCAAAAACAGTGAACCTCCTTAAAACAACTAAATTTACCATCAAAGTTTTCCTCAGAGTTTATGTATAACCTGGCATAACATTCCTTGAAAAGTGTGAATCTGCAGAATATATTTTTATCATATAGCGACTGTAGTGTTTGCGCATTATTGATTGTTATATGAAAATGAATAAACTAATGATTACATGCCTGCTAGCAATTTGACCTCATCATGAAGAGTTGATTAATGGAGGTATTTTATGTACATTGTGGTTTGCTGCTCACCAAATCACAATTCATTTTGTGCATGCAGATGTTTGGAGACTTTTCATACTATTATATTCTTTAGAAAAGTTCTATTTAACGTACACAAATTGTAAGTTAATTAAAATTAATTTAAACATATTCCAATAGATGTGTTTTACCCTTTATATATGATTAATTCATGTAAAAGCAAATGATGAACAAAGTTGCTTGAATTAAAGTTTGACAAAATTATGATGTCTACTTGGTAGGAATATTGTCAAAGTGATATATTATTAGTAATTTATCAATTGTGTTTTCACCCACTTGTCCAGGGTAATATGTTTTAGAAAATTCACTTGTCATAGCTTTCTTGTCACTTATATAAAACAATCAAATCTCAATTTGCCGGTTCCACTGAGAAATACACTCGCTGAATTTGCAACCTTTGCCACTTTGGGATAATGTTCAAAATAACTGCAAAACTTCTTTGTTTCCAAGTCAACAAATTCATGGGAGGGATATTATACAACCCAATGTGAAAATATCTATATTTTAGTTATGCCGTTTTTGATATTGTTGACTGACTTGTGTTCCTGAGGAAAAATATTTACCTCATATTCAGTTAGTTTTATGTTACCCCTACAGCTTGAACTAAATTTACTCCCTCAAAATCTTCCTTGTTACTGTCCTTATGACAATAATTTGGGAAGCACATTTGTCTCATTAGTAAATAACAGAATGCTTGTCAAGTACTCCTAACCTGATCATAGCATAAATTGTGTCATTTCATTATTAGCTAGTGTATATGTTTACTCCAAACACAATTTTGCATGTGGACATTAATTATTTGTATTATTAATTAAAGTTAAAGAATCTTTACTGTCATTTAATCAGTTCATAAAGAAATAAACACCAATTTTGTATGCAAAGTTTCTTTCTTTACTTTAATTACACTGACTTGCAGAACGAGTCACAGTGAGTCAGTTGTGAGGATCTGGTTTGTGTAAATGCAATACTTTAAGACTGTTAATAGAGCATAACATCATTGATGTGAGTAGCATCTTTTGACTTCTTAATAATTTAGATGTTGTTGTAGGGTTTAATGCCATTTTTCAGCAAAATATAGGCTATACATGGTGGTAAGTATAAATGGTGGGGGAAGAACCAGCGCCGGATTAAGCACCGTGGAGGCCCATAGGCAGTCAAACTTTTGGGGCCCCAGACCCATGGTCACAGTCTCATGGGAGCCCCTGATGGGGTCCATACAAGTCGCGGGGCCTATAGGCAGTTGCCTACTCTGCCTAATGGGTAATCCGGGACTGGGAAGAACCTAGGAAACCCCAGAACGAACCCGTGATACACGAGAAGCTACTGGCAAGCTTTCTCACATACCCTCACTGGCCAAATCCGAGACTAAAAACCCATGCATTAAGAGGTGAGATGGCAGTGATCTGTAACGGTGAGCACTGTGGATCACTGGACCACTGGGTTCCCCTAATAATTTAGTTGTTTATCCCCAAATGCAGTCAAGCAGTAATAAAATGTACGTACATGGAGCAATTATCAATGACCACTGGTAGGTGTGATACATGATGTAAATTTTGCATACAGACGTGGATACATTGATTAGACCATGAAAATAAAAACTTGTCCCTCTTTTTACAGCAGATAAAAAACATGTTGCAGACACGTATCTTGCAAACTTCGATAATAAATACAATGGGATGTTCGGTTATGCAATTTGATATTTAATCAATATATGTCCTCACAAAGAAAGGCATTATAGTTTTATGAAATATTTCTTTTATGTAGTTTTACCTCCCTAATTGATGACTAACCTAAATGTTTCAACTTTCAGGCAATCCTAATTATCAACTGTTCTGGCATTTACTCCAAATTCCACAAATGAAGCATAGGCAAATGTTGATGGTAAAATGTTTTCAAATAGACCTTGATTGTCTAGTTTATTTTTTTATGACATTTCCCAACCCATGTCCAAAGTCACATTATAGACAGTCATTTGAATCTGTGTTTGTATTCCTTCTTCCATTTAATAAAATAAAATAAAACTAGTCTAATTTTTCTTCTCTCCTATAAAATATAAGCTGTAGGTTTTAATAATGTCAGATTATTCCCTCATAAAAATGGTATGTAAGCACAAATAATTTTTAAAAAAAATTTCCAGCCTAATAACTTCTTTACTGTATGTAGACCTTCAAAGCACAGTGATTAAAAAATATTTTAGTACATAACATGATACATTATCAAATTCAAACTGAATAACTATTGGAATATATTTAGGACAATGCACATTCCCTGTGTACTCTTGTATGTATGCCCAACTATTACTATGTGCACAATTGACAAATGTCACATGCCATTATGTTTATATATATAGGTATAGGGACCTTATATCCTGATCAAGTAACTTATATACTGAACTGAACTAGACAAAGTTATGAAGAACAATATCCATGGAGAAAGCAAAAATAAAATATTTCCCCCCTCCAAAAGCAACTCACATCATCTTCAAGCCATGTCTGAAATTCTGCCTGCAACTCGTAACGCAAGTTCTGGCCCAGGTAGGAGGTAATCTTGGAGAGATTCAGTGTAATGAACCTTCTAACTCTGCTGCACAGCTTTGCATCGGGGGTCTTGGCTTCATCAACCACCATTCTAGTTATTCTTGCAAATACAACATGGTTCTTCATATAGACTGTTAATCTGTGGAAAAGGTCTAAGTCAAAGACACAGCAACCACAGAAAATTAGATTTTCTGATGTCTCCTTCATCTTGGCAACTGGCCAGCGAGCTACACAGGCACCAAGAAGCCTGTGAAAGATGGGAGTTGGCAAATACTTCCCTGTAAATATGCAGCACATGTCTGGTGTTCTCACCATGCGGGGATCTTCTTCAGCGGAGATAACTGCTGATGGAGATTTTTGATGAAGCATGCACGGTGTAAGGAAGTAGTCCTCCACCTGAAATTATTAAATATACATACATATTGAGAAAGACGTTTAGTTTCAGGATGATTTGTACAAAGTTTTGTCAACTACTTTCAGCCAGTTAATCCTTGGAGAAATCATATATATTTTTTTGTTTGTTTTCATAAGAGTCAAATTTAACGGTGGATGAGCATCATTTGTATATTTGTTCAGACTTCGAATTCATTACGTGTTATCTTTACATATGACTGGATAATTATTTTTTTCTGATGTGCAATCAGATCTTTCCAGCTGATTGTCAATATGATTGTCAGATATGGTTTTAAATCAAGCAATCGTTTATTATAGAGCTGAGGTTTTAAGAAAACAACCAGATTTTACAGTTACATTATTTAGAAACAATGTACTAGATCATAAGACTTTTAAATGGAAGATAGTGGATAAATACAAAATGCTTGGAAGTACATTTACAATCATCGAACATTTTTCCAAGCTAAAGGATCATTGTACTACACAAAATATTATTTACCTAATCAATTTCCATGCATGAAGTAAACATTTTATGTATGTAAGACTAAAACTAAATTCCAAGGGAGAATATAAAACAACTCAGAGATATCCAAAATAAGGAGGCCCAAATATATAACCACTTTAACCAATCTGACCACAACATACGTTATGTTCGATATCAGACAAAAAAAATCATCTGATCAGATACAGTTCTCCCTAGTAGCAACATTAGTCAGAAATATAACAAATTTTATCTGATGCCTCAATTACATACTCTACATTCACTGACTGTATAGAGAGTTCAGGTAAAGCTATATATACAGAATCAAATTACTGAGTAGTACACACAGACTGTATAGAGAGTTCAGGTAAAGCTATTTATACCGAATCAAATTACTGAGTACACATTTGTCTAGATGTACATATACCAAATTGGAATTCATTGTGGTTTTGAGATATTTCAGAGATAAAGCGTTAAGAAAAACCTGCTACTTGTATCGTCCGAGGTTGCAAAAGTCGCTCCAATCAAAGATGTGGCATTAAATTCCATCATCTGACATGGAGAGATGATTTTAAATGTATTAGTATTGCGACTTGATAAATAGTTTTGCACTTGTCCGTGAACGTTATAGAGATCGAATACTGGCGACACTGAAATTTCAGCTTTTTTCCAAATCCAGCAAGTGGAGCTAATTAAATGATTGAAATTTACATGTAAATTGTTCACAGACTTTCAAAAACAAAATTATAAATTCACTTATTATAGTGACGTTTTGGATGCATATAAATAGTTTGAATAACCTAATCTTTGATTGTCAGGATTAAATTTGTTTACTTCGACACCGTTTTCTTAGTTATATGTACATGTCCAGATGTAAACAAATCAAAACTACTCTCTTGTATGACTTTGAAATCTGCCCTATTTCCAGAAAATAAGACAGAATGGTTCCAATATTAAATTTCGTCAATATCTGCGGCAGCATCGCAGCTGAACAGGCATTTTCCAACTCGATACACGATATTGACATAGTTTGAAAATTGATGCTGATTCTGAAGTGTCCTCCATATCTTGCCCACTACCTATCGAGTGGCTATTGTGGTCAGCTGAATACCCGCCATGTGATAAAAATTCCGAGCAAATTATAAAGTTCGCCGAAGTCTCCATGAAATGGTCTATTGACTAGGATTTTGTATTATAGAAAAGATGACTGCAAATTATGCAGGTTCCAAAGATAGCACAGTTATATAGTAATAAATTTTGAGAAAGGAGATTTTAATTTGCAAAGGGTTAACATAAACTATTAAATCACATTACCTACATGTGATATACTCCATGATGGAGCCTTTCACTTGTAGGCAACATGTTATTTCTGTCCTTTTGTTTAAAAAATTCCATATGTATTATGAGAGTCAAAAGTTAAAATTTTGATTATAGTATAAACTACTATCAAAGTATTCTCCACTCTTTAATAATGAAGACTTATATTATATCATTATACACATACACATACATACATAAATACTTGTATCTTGTCCATATTCTAGAACGTTAATTCTAGCTAGACAGAAGTTGTTGAAGAAATTATAGCGTAGAAGAACTAGAATAATACAGTGGGATATAGTAGCTGAAGTGACATATCGTCTGCAAATTGTGTACCTTATGTCGTAGTGGTAAAATGAATGTGTGAATTGCTCTGGTCAATAAGCTGGGTCACGCATGTGGGCATCATCATGTTAGTTCGTACAATGTATTTTGTATATATAAATAGTTGCAGGATATTTATTGCTTTTGATCTGGGGTTATATTTCGATGTGAATACTTTCAATCTATCAACATTTAATCGGTTAATGATAATTGATGTTATTCTAAAGTTATTCTCCATTATATTTCGATGTGAATACTTTCAATCTATCAACATTTAATCAGTTAATCATAAGTGATGTTATTCTAAAGTTATTCTCCATTTTTTTGGAGTAAAACATAATTATATTTAGTTTTTGAGTTGTGTATGTATCATAGTTATTTAGTTCTTTTGTTGTTGTGTTTTTGTTTATTTTGGTTGTATTGTCTTCAAGATGGGGAAGTAGAAGTGACTTGTCTATCATTTCTCGTATCTTTGTTTTTATTTCTTGGGTTCCAGGTGATTCATTGTCGGTTGTTTGTATTGTTTGTTAATTTGTTTGGGCTAGTATTGTTGGTATTGGGGTATGGTTTGGTTTCCTGTGGTGGGGAGTTTTGCCTTGATTGTGTTGTTGATTTTGTTTTCTTTTTCTGTGTTGCCAGTTGTTTTGGGGATGGCTTTACTCTTGTTCTAATTATTGTTTTTCTTTTTCTTTGTATAGGGTATGAAAATGGAGTATATTCCGTTCGATCTATCTATGTGTCTGCGTATGTGTTGTCTGGTGTTTCTGTTGCTTTATTGTTGTCTGTGGTGTTTCTGGGGGTAATGTGCTTCTCCCTTCATGTTGTTTTTTAGGAGTACTCCCAGATGCGGTTACTGCATATGTATGTTGTGTGTCTACTAGTGGTGTATGGATTTGATTGTTGTCCATGTTAGATATTTGGGTGATTTTCCCATTTTGTATGGGGCAGTCCCATTTGTTGTGTCCTAATTGGTTGCAAATGAGGAATGGTCTGGTTATATTGCAATTGAGATTGCCACTCACAAAATATGAAATATATCCGGCCAAAACCTAGGACAAAAATGTCTTCTATATACTGGATCACAGAAATGAAAATAAAGTGTGAGGTGTTTATAATCAGTTTCCTCTATTCATAAACATAATACTATATATTTTGAAAAAAATAGTTAGGGAAAACCATTTGATCAGCATTTTCATATTCAATGATTCTGTATTTATTGAAGTGATACATAGAAGCTTGAAGACGACAAACACAGATGAAGACACTCAAATTACTTACTAATCTGATCAGAATCTGAGTTATTTCCCTTTATTTATCTTCCTGGAATTTCATGGCTCTTAAGATCACAAGCGCTTATCATACAAAAAGTGTTAGGAATACAAATCTATCTTTGTAACAGGCAGTAGAGACCATAGAAAGGCTTTGAAGCATGAAAATCCCTACATGCTAAATAATACAACAATCAATTAAATACAGGAATACATCAAAGTAACATGCAGCAGGCAGTTGTCACAAGATAGACCGAGTCGGAACTGGATTAGTGAAGACACGGAACACAACTGCGTTAATAACATGTTTATTTTATAAACGCAATTTTTAAAAATGAACTCTGACACCAATATTTTACAATATACAAGAAAAATCTATTTATATAAATGTTCCTAACATGGAACTATGACAAAAAAGAAGTATATGAATGAATTTACAAATATGAATATATATAAAAGGCTCGTATAACGAGATAGATGCAAATATGAAAAGAATGCGTCGTCAATATGACGAGACTAGAATGAAGATATTACATAATTAATACGTCGTCCATATAACGAGACATATGCAATTGTGAACCTTAAATTCTGAAGCTCACGTTCATGGAACGAGATTTGTGTAGAATGAAATTATGCAGGTGTCGTTCATATAACGAGACTGCAAAGAAGATATTAAATATCCAACAAAATTATGCAGGTGTCGTTCATATAACGAGACTGCAAATTAGTTATTAAATAAATAATACAACCATGCAGGTGTCGTTCATATAACGAGACTGCAAAGAAGTGTTTAAATAATATGTCGTCCATATGACGAGATATATGCAATAGTGAAACCTAAATTCTGAAGTTTTCGTTCATGGAACGAGATTTGTGTAGAATGAAATTATGCAGGTGTCGTTCATATAACGAGACTGCAAAGAAGATATTAAATAAATAACGAAATTATGCAGGTGTCGTTCATATAACGAGACTGCAAAGAAACCATTAAATAAATAATAAAATTATGCAGGTGTCGTTCATATAACGAGACTGCAAAGAGTGTTTAAATAATATGTCGTCCATATGACGAGATATATGCAATGGTGAACCCTAAATTCTGAAGTTCTCGTTCATGGAACGAGATTTGTGTAGAATGAAATTATGCAGGTGTCGTTCATATAACGAGACTGCAAAGAAGATATTAAATAAATAACGAAATTATGCAGGTGTCGTTCATATAACGAGACTGCAAAGAAACCATTAAATAAATAATAAAATTACGCAGGTGTCGTTCATATAACGAGACTGCAAAGAGTGTTTAAATAATATGTCGTCCATATGACGAGATATATGCAATGGTGAACCCTAAATTCTGAAGTTCTCGTTCATGGAACGAGATTTGTGTAGAATGAAATTATGCAGGTGTTGTTCATATAACGAGACTGCAAAGAAGATATTAAATAAATAATAAAATTATGCAGGTGTCGTTCATATAACGAGACTGCAAAGAAGTTATTAAATAAATAATAAAATTATGCAGGTGTCGTTCATATAACGAGACTGCAAAGAAAAGTGAAATTATGAGTCGTTCAGATAACGAAACTGCGACATGGATGTGAATTACTTGCTTAGTTGGTAATAAAAAATATGGAACACGTATACTACAACTATCATGGCGTCCTTTTGACGTCGAAGATGTATACCGCTCTAGTCAATGGTGGTGGAGTCGCCACGCATGGTCCACTCCCTCGTCTGTTTGAAAGATCCCTCGGGAGCCCTTTACATTCAACACAGAGACGATGGTCGCGAAGCCTTGGTCCCTCGATTTGAGGACACCAGTACACTCTTCCGAACCATCGTCACCAAAACACAGCGTATACGTCACAAGAACCTAAACGTTCTGTGACCTTGACATCACCCAATTATATACAATACCTATATATAACGAAGCATACACAAAGGCAGCTTACACAAAAAGCATCATACACAAGATACCCAACACGCCACCACACACGCAGGCAGCATAGACAAGCCCCTCGGTCACCACACACTGGCAGCATATAGAAGCCCCACGGTCACTCCATGACCCTACGGTCACTCCAACATGGCACCGCACACTGGCACCACCGGACCTCACGGTCACCCCACGGACACCACAACATGGCACCGCACACTGGCACCACCGGACCTCACGGTCACCCCACGGACACCACAACATGGCACCGCACCCCACTCAGCTAAAATTAAAACAACCGAACCGTGTAATACATATGACACGGTCAAGTATTCTCACATATATGTAGCGCATGCGCGCACATGAAATAATTATCCATGTACATTTAACGTTAAGCATGCAGCGTATAATTGAACTCAATTATGTTCAGATACAAAAGAACTAATGATACAAAATATAGTACTTCTGATAAAATGGCGCTGCCTAACCTATGTATTTATTCTATAGATTTTATAATAAATACTAAACATCTAATGTGTAAAACAATGAATTATATCATAATACAAATAGCAATGAGAACAAAGTTAAATCTATTGTTACCTCTTTTAGCTGATAGATTGCTCCTTTAAGGATGGAAGCTTTTCCGACAAGACTGGATCGTAATGTGATTTCCGTCTTATAATTTCGTCCTTATATACCCCTAGCTGTGACAGATATGCGCAGCTAGGTACTTTAAACTGCAGGCAATTTCGCACGTGCAGCATGAGCTGAGTGTTCGCTCATTATGTCGAAATAACTAAAAAGCCCCAAAAATAATAAACTACCCTCGGTAAGGCTGTACGCAGTAACGAAATCGAGACTAGATTTTTGACCACATATACATATTGAACATAGTCGTATACAATTCCGTGACATACCTCCCCCCTTCAAAAAAAAGTGGAAACACTTTTAAAAAAACACGGAATTGGCACACACAAAAATACGAAATGAGACGTTATTTACCTTACAGTAATAACGTGATATAATGAAGGAATAAAAATAAAAAAAAAAAATGCAAATCACAGTCTGCTAAGTAATCAGCCCCTACATTTTCCCACCCTCTGATTGCTTCAATCCGAAAACGATATGGCTGCAGGGTCAGTGCCCAACGCATCAATCTTTGAGTGACGACATGGTGAATGCTGTTGATAAGATAACCAATCCTAAATACACCATCATATAACACATACAATTCTTGGGATTACGTGAACGAACCGTATATTACTCCTCCCAATGTATTCAATATGTATACATGTATCTATAAAACAGAATATGAGTGAGGTATTAACTCACCAGCCTGATTTGTCCTGTAAGGAAGCTTCTGATCTGAAACATATCTTTAAAACAACTTACCACAATCCGGACCTATGAAATTTAAAATCCGTGCTTCGCCTAATCCAATTATAATCCCACTTCTGACACCATTTGTCACAAGATAGACCGAGTCGGAACTGGATTAGTGAAGACACGAAACACAACTGCGTTAATAACATGTTTATTTTATAAACGCAATTTTTAAAAATGAACTCTGACACCAATATTTTACAATATACAAGAAAAATCTATTTATATAAATGTTCCTAACATGGAACTATGACAAAAAAGAAGTATATGAATGAATTTACAAATATGAATATATATAAAAGGCTCGTATAACGAGATAGATGCAAATATGAAAAGAATGCGTCGTCAATATGACGAGACTAGAATGAAGATATTACATAATTAATACGTCGTCCATATAACGAGACATATGCAATTGTGAACCTTAAATTCTGAAGCTCACGTTCATGGAACGAGATTTGTGTAGAATGAAATTATGCAGGTGTCGTTCATATAACGAGACTGCAAAGAAGATATTAAATATCCAACAAAATTATGCAGGTGTCGTTCATATAACGAGACTGCAAATTAGTTATTAAATAAATAATACAACCATGCAGGTGTCGTTCATATAACGAGACTGCAAAGAAGTGTTTAAATAATATGTCGTCCATATGACGAGATATATGCAATAGTGAAACCTAAATTCTGAAGTTTTCGTTCATGGAACGAGATTTGTGTAGAATGAAATTATGCAGGTGTCGTTCATATAACGAGACTGCAAAGAAGATATTAAATAAATAACGAAATTATGCAGGTGTCGTTCATATAACGAGACTGCAAAGAAACCATTAAATAAATAATAAAATTATGCAGGTGTCGTTCATATAACGAGACTGCAAAGAGTGTTTAAATAATATGTCGTCCATATGACGAGATATATGCAATGGTGAACCCTAAATTCTGAAGTTCTCGTTCATGGAACGAGATTTGTGTAGAATGAAATTATGCAGGTGTCGTTCATATAACGAGACTGCAAAGAAGATATTAAATAAATAACGAAATTATGCAGGTGTCGTTCATATAACGAGACTGCAAAGAAACCATTAAATAAATAATAAAATTACGCAGGTGTCGTTCATATAACGAGACTGCAAAGAGTGTTTAAATAATATGTCGTCCATATGACGAGATATATGCAATGGTGAACCCTAAATTCTGAAGTTCTCGTTCATGGAACGAGATTTGTGTAGAATGAAATTATGCAGGTGTTGTTCATATAACGAGACTGCAAAGAAGATATTAAATAAATAATAAAATTATGCAGGTGTCGTTCATATAACGAGACTGCAAAGAAGTTATTAAATAAATAATAAAATTATGCAGGTGTCGTTCATATAACGAGACTGCAAAGAAAAGTGAAATTATGAGTCGTTCAGATAACGAAACTGCGACATGGATGTGAATTACTTGCTTAGTTGGTAATAAAAAATATGGAACACGTATACTACAACTATCATGGCGTCCTTTTGACGTCGAAGATGTATACCGCTCTAGTCAATGGTGGTGGAGTCGCCACGCATGGTCCACTCCCTCGTCTGTTTGAAAGATCCCTCGGGAGCCCTTTACATTCAACACAGAGACGATGGTCGCGAAGCCTTGGTCCCTCGATTTGAGGACACCAGTACACTCTTCCGAACCATCGTCACCAAAACACAGCGTATACGTCACAAGAACCTAAACGTTCTGTGACCTTGACATCACCCAATTATATACAATACCTATATATAACGAAGCATACACAAAGGCAGCTTACACAAAAAGCATCATACACAAGATACCCAACACGCCACCACACACGCAGGCAGCATAGACAAGCCCCTCGGTCACCACACACTGGCAGCATATAGAAGCCCCACGGTCACTCCATGACCCTACGGTCACTCCAACATGGCACCGCACACTGGCACCACCGGACCTCACGGTCACCCCACGGACACCACAACATGGCACCGCACACTGGCACCACCGGACCTCACGGTCACCCCACGGACACCACAACATGGCACCGCACCCCACTCAGCTAAAATTAAAACAACCGAACCGTGTAATACATATGACACGGTCAAGTATTCTCACATATATGTAGCGCATGCGCGCACATGAAATAATTATCCATGTACATTTAACGTTAAGCATGCAGCGTATAATTGAACTCAATTATGTTCAGATACAAAAGAACTAATGATACAAAATATAGTACTTCTGATAAAATGGCGCTGCCTAACCTATGTATTTATTCTATAGATTTTATAATAAATACTAAACATCTAATGTGTAAAACAATGAATTATATCATAATACAAATAGCAATGAGAACAAAGTTAAATCTATTGTTACCTCTTTTAGCTGATAGATTGCTCCTTTAAGGATGGAAGCTTTTCCGACAAGACTGGATCGTAATGTGATTTCCGTCTTATAATTTCGTCCTTATATACCCCTAGCTGTGACAGATATGCGCAGCTAGGTACTTTAAACTGCAGGCAATTTCGCACGTGCAGCATGAGCTGAGTGTTCGCTCATTATGTCGAAATAACTAAAAAGCCCCAAAAATAATAAACTACCCTCGGTAAGGCTGTACGCAGTAACGAAATCGAGACTAGATTTTTGACCACATATACATATTGAACATAGTCGTATACAATTCCGTGACAGCAGTATTAAATGTAGAGGAAGATCCCAAGAAAACACCTGGAAAGAACCACTGACTCATGAGAAGCTATGTATGTATGTATGTATGTATGTATGTATGTATGTATGTATGTATGTATGTATGTATGTATGTATGTATGTATGTATGTATGTTAGACTGGGTTAAATATCACATCAGCAAAATCCGCACTAAATAATACCATCAAAGTAAATATTTAGTATTACTTGCACAGGTTTATGCTCCTTAAATTGTCAGAAATCATTGAATTTTGTTGAAGACCTTACCTTTAAATGGCATTATGTAGTGTGTTATTTTGCTGATGTGAGATTAAAGTAAAGTAATATGTATTAGTACAAGGTAAAGATGAAATCTGAAATCTGCAACTCATGCAAAAGGAGAATCAAACATAGAACCTTGATATTAACTGACCTTCTCTCCCATCTCATTAAATGATCGCGGTTTGGCAAGAATGTTTAGCTGTTCCATTATCATCAAGATGTGTTCTTTGTGTTCGTGTAGATCTGGATGATTCTCCTTTGTCCAGATAGCATCTGTGAATATAAAAAACAGACTTTAGATTCAATGGGAAAGTTTAATGATTAAATACTTATTAAAAAAATTTCTTCAAAACATCAGAACCAGAGTTATTCCTATAGATTTGGAAGTGTAAATGTTATATCTAATTATTTAATTTCATTGAGAATAGATTTATATTCAACAAACCATTTAAACCATCAATGCATAAAATATGAATATGTATATATATATATATATATATATATATATATATATATATATATATATATATATATATATATATGTGTGTGTGTGTGTGTGTGTGTGTGTGTGTGTCTGTGTCTGTGTGTGAAATATAATCATTACATTAACATCTGCAAACGAAATCAAATAACTTGAACAGATGAAACTCTCCAATTAAGTTTCATTTCCAATTTCACTTCAGGAAATAGGTTATGATTGTATTTTCATTTTCTTGAGTTGCTGCTGATGACAGGTTTTGGATATTAAATTGTACTGACCATCAATGAAGTAATTAATATCAATGTCACTAAAGATGCTTACCTGCATTCACTAAGTGATGGTGTCTTGATAAAAAAACTGGTGATTTTGGTGTAACTCATTATTTGAGATTAGATTTTAAGCTTGTCTAATAGATTTATATGTAAACATGTCACAAGTTATACACTGTATGATGATTTGTGTCCTACACATGTTGCTCTAGTATGACAGTAGCAAAATTCAAGATGGTTGTTGGAGTCCAGAGTAATTACCAATCTATTCTACTCACGAAGACCCACCATGTTCAGAATTTTAAAATTGATTACATACTTAACTAATAGAAATAAAACTGTGAATAAAAACAGAGTTTGAAAATCACTAGAAAAAGATTTATGACTTTTAGCCAAGTATTTGACTTAATAAAAGAATGTACAAAGTCCAAATGAAGATATACTACAGCACTTTAAAGTAACTTTTGCAGAATCTTGTTTTACAAATCTGCTGGCCAAATTTGTTAGATTCAACACTTTGTTCAGTTTAATTACATTATCAATGGAATCGAATCCTTTACCCATGCATTTAATATTTACAAAGATATTAGCATTGCTAAAGAAGAAGTTGGCATTATTTGCAGGTCAGAAGAGGTGATGAAGAGTTGTAATTTTTGGATGTCAAAATATTTTTTTACAGAGTAATATCTGCCATAGGAAAAATTAGTACGCCTTGTGAAATGTAAATAATTGCCGAATTTTATATCAATGTTTAATTGCAAGTGTTTATAATTGCCCCTATTTACATATGTATATACATATTTGTCTGCAGATTGTCATCAGGAGGACAACTGGTTCTGTACCAACTGGAACACGAGTATTTCTTGGCCTGTAACTGGTCAATGAATGAAAAAAAAAGCAATTCATTATGCATTAACCTGTGCTGATCTATAGCTTACCTGATAAGCTCACCAGCTTATTCTTCTGTTGAAAATTACCTATCTGTGACTTTTCCTTTACATCTAGAGTTGGGTCCCCTGGTCCAGTAGCCATATTGAATGGGGTCAAAAGATTACTATTTGATAATGCCAGACTCAAATCTTATTCTGGACAGTTTAATCATGGTGTCCAATGACTGCCAATAAATCCTATTGTTGACAGTTTTAATCATGAGGTGGCTTCCTTTACCTTACAATAAGGCTTGCTGCATCAGCTGATCCAAATTCAGGTTGACTGGTATGGTAAGTGTTAACAAACCTTCTTTGATTCATCTGTAATTTCTGTTCAAAACATGGCTGATGTTTTTCACAAAGGATAATAGAGTTCAGATTATACTTTTGATTTTCACAGCAATGCCAATGTCATTCAGAAATGTCTGATTTTTGGTCCATTTATATACCATATGGCTAGACACGCATACAATCGTATCGATACAATTCAATTTTCATGATGCTAAGATTGTGGATTTTAAGGGGAGACTAATTTCGGAAGAAGGACCAATGATTGCTGGGTTTTTGATTTATGGTTAATATCAGCTAGAACATCCACACAAATTAAATTACAGGGCATTACTCTTGACATGCAATCACATTCCAGTTTCCAAGAGCATAGGTGAAACCAGATCAAATATACAAATAGCTAAAAATACAAAAGTGGTGTATGCATGAAACATGGGTAACATTGTTCTAGTTTTGGTATGACCAAGTTATGTTTCATGAAATACACCCACATAAAATGTGTATGTACAATTATGTCCAGGATATAGAAGAAACTAATGACAATAAAATGAAGAAAAAAAACCCCATTAAAAAACATAAAATATGGGTCACAGTGATGTAATAATTTTATATCTAAGCTGCTTTCATTGGGAGGTATTGATAAAATGCATACATATACCCAGTTCATTTACCGATATGAAAAGTGGATGTGGGTGTAATTAACATCCAGCTAAATTACAAACATCATCCAACTTTGCTTTTATGTCAAAATAACCCAAGTTCTGTGATGAATGAGTTGCTTTCATTGAGATGTATCCATATATCAAATAGTTTTAATGTGGTTGATGACGGGTTCAATATAGTAAGGCATGGGAAACAAAAGTAAATACATTAATCACTTTTGTCATGTTGTCCCAATGTTGCTGACATCTATCTGCATTGTGTTGGTGAAATATGGTTCAATATATCATAAAATACATGGCACACATGAATGTGAAGTAGGTAACAATACTCAAATTTTAATATGGTTGAGTTGCTTTTGTTAAGATGTTTCCAATTTTCTAGGTGTATGTCTGAGATATTCAGGGTGTAATAAAAAAATAATGAAAACAATTAACAAACCTGCAAAATGCTTAAAGTACCTCTCAATTACTTCAAAATGCTATGTATTTTATGAAATGGTAACAGAAAAAAAATGTACAAACCAACAAGTTCTACAGTAAGGATTCCTTTCTCTTTGAAGTCAGACCATTTCTGTGTGATATCACTGTGAGTAGCACTGGCAGCTGGGCTATTTGATTCAGTGTTATTGTCAGTTGGGTTATTGGGTAGATTAGGCTGAGCATTGATGAGAATCTTCAAGGCATCAATCATCCACTTTGGGTCTAACAGAACATTATCTCTCAATACTTCAATGCTGAAAAAAACAATATTTCAAAAAGCCTTGTATGTAAATAATGACTCCTGTATTATATAAATTAAAATTCTTGGTTTAAGTCGATACAAGGTCTACAGAGCTAATTTCATTTACAATTTAGTTTCTGTTTTATGTTCTTAAGAAATTAAACAATATTGAAAACTTACAGACACACACACAGTTATTTGATAAGAGCCATAATTACTGCCAACTTTTTTACTTTGCATTAATTAATGAGCAATTAAATGAATATGTACATAGAAAATGTTCCATTTGATAAACAAGAAAAAGCAAAACGTCATGTAATTTTATAACATTATGACTTGTTTTCAAGTGATAGCTTCTAGATACTAAATTCCACCAAGTACTACTGCAGATCTGCCTTAGAATCTCACCTGAAGTAGATAATAGCATACAAGACTCTTACTTGCCCTATAATCTCACCTGAAGTAGATGATTGTTCCTGTTTCATGCAGATATCTAAGAAACAGATCAAGTTCTTCACTTTCTTCTATTCGAACAGTTCCTTCCTTGTTTAACTTCTCCACTGTACTGAGGGAAACCACCTACAATTACAAGTAAACAAAACCATTAATCTCTTTACTTTATAATCAACATTTAGCAAGATATATGTGTTTATATTTTATACTGATAATATTTATGTGTGTGTGAGTGATCTAGATTTTTAACATAGCTTGAACAATGTTCTAGTCATATTGCTACAATGTCTGCAGTGTAAAGTGATGTATAGCACTGGACATCATGCAGGAGACATGTAGCATGATGTCCCACCCAGTCACATTATCCTGACACCAGATCGACCAGTCCTAACACTAACCTCTTAATGCTGAGTGCAAAGGGAGGCAGTTGTTAGTACAGTTTTGTAAGTCTTTGGTATGACTCGGCTAGGGTTCGAACCCACAACATCCAGCATCCTGGGATTTCACTCTAACCACTAAGCCACCAGAGCATTCGATATTATTAAGTAGGTATAGATATTTTAATTTGATGAAAATATTCAAAAATGGTATAGGTACCTTAATTTGACCTTGCTAATATTAAAGTGACCTTATAGCTTGGTTTGGTCATCTCAGTTAATTGCGTCCATCTAGCAACTGAATGAGTACACTACATTATTACATTGATAACTGATTGCCAATATCAATATGAACTTAATGACATGATCTGATAATCTCGGTCATGTATCATGAATCATGAAGTCATCATCAAGTGAATGTGTATACTACAGTGTATACTAATGACTCTGTCAGCCTCCAAGTGAGTTTATGGCATGGCTTGGTCACTTCAGTCATGTATCATAAATCCTGCATTCATTTACATTTCCATGTATATGATGTAATTTACACTAATGGCCCAACCAATATCCAAGTGGCTTGAATAGATACCCTTAGTCATGCATAATACATCTTGCATCCAAGTGGCTTGTCCAGATCCCCTTAGTCATGTGTCATACATCCTGTATCCAAGTTGACTTATTCATATGAGCTTATGGCCTTGTATCATCACCTCATTTACATGTAATTGTATTCTGCATACATGAATAACTGCTTCTGCACACTACAGACTACAATGATCAAATGTAAAACTTGATATACTAGTCTATATTACAAGGCCCAAAAGTGAATCTGATATTAGTGAACTGTATAAGAATGAATGATGCTGCCTGAGCTATGACTGAATGACTTTAAAGACAGTCTACATCTAATAATTGTTATTTATGAACAGTTACAAATTATTGGATGCCTCAAACGTATCATGTACATGCTAGTTCTAATGAGATATTTGACATTGAAATAATACAAAAAAGTGACAATGTCATCACAAAAGACTGACATGCAAATGGAGTACTTTAATACATGACATGTAAACAGGGTACAATAATACAACTTCTGCACAATTATTAAGCTATTTGTTTGTTCCCAACACCTTTTCTCCCATACACAAGATGTGCAATATCTTGCCTTATTTTGCTAAGGGATATAATCGATTACAATGATGTTTTTTTTTTAGGGTTTAAAGCCATTTTTCAGCACAAGAAAGGCTATATTTGGCAGGCATTATAAATGGTGGACGAAGAACTCTGGGAAAACCTTGGAAAGAGATACTGACCCATGAGAATCTACTGGCAACCTTTCAAACATACCTACATTGGCTGAACCTGAGACTTGAAACCACGCAGATAGAGGTCCTGAGACTAAAACCCATTTAAACGGAGGTCAGATGATAACAATGATATGAATCTATATCAAATGCTGTTGATAGTACATCTAGGGGTCATGATTGATATACATAGAGCTCTGTGCCCAATTTATTATATATTTAAATTGCATTAGTGGTGAATGATTTGCAACAAATTTCAGATCAGTATTAGTTACTGTTTACAGCCAATCACATGGCAGAAAACAGTGGATTTATAGTAATTGGAACTGTTAATGTATTTAACCCACTGTTGGATCATTTAGTTCAGCTATGTGTCTGTGTGCGTTATCAAAATATGATGGTTTATATCACATTTCAAGATTCGTTTCTAATTTGTTTTAGAAACTTTGTAATATTCTTTTGGACCAAAATCACACAGATAAAACATGCAAGCAGTAGCACACCTGTAAGTATTATTAATGTATGCATTGAGCATTGGATTCCAGAGTCTATCCTTGTTGTTCTGGGGTCATTACTTTAAACCATTGTGATCCTGACCATGGGCAGCCATGGTGCATCCAGCAAGTGATGCATGACAATTAAAAAATCTTCTATCATCAACATTTTGATCATGCAGACACTTTGTTGGAACAAATATGTGCAGTTTAAAGTATCTCAGGTACTGCTGTAAAGTTAGTCTGGTTCCCTGACTAATTTCGCTAATTCTAATATGAAACCCAAATCCAAATCAAAGATGAAACAATTGTCCGAATGTTTCAACAACAATAATTTTCCAGTAAGTTTTGCTTTAGTTTCAAGTCTGTGTTATAAGGGTCATTTTCACAATATGTATGGCAATATCACAAGGGTTGGCAGTTCTGAACTATTTGCGATAACTGAAATGTTTTTGAATCTAATTTTCTTGAAATGTTCATCTATCCATTAGTTCTTGATGACTGAAAGTATTACTGGTACCTAATTATTTTGAAGAGTGATGACTACAGTGGTTGCTGCTAAATTCCCAAGAGAAGTAAAGTTAAAACAAAATGGATCATGGATGGACAGATCCAAAGATGAGTTGGATCCTGTGGATGGATGCAGGAAAGATAGACCTATCATTAACAAGGCAAGACTCTGTTTTCAAAAAAGCCTTCCATTTTATTCCATCTTTAATAGATATCTTTACAGCTCCAAATTGTATGGTGACTGCAAAAGTCACTAGTTCTAACAAAAAGTGCTGACAACTGTTCAGTATGATGGTCAAGAGCTACTGATTAGAAAACTTCTGAATCAATGGATATAAACTAATCAGATTTGAGTGATTGGAGTACTTTAACACGTTTGAAGTGATCAAACTGATTGAAATACAGAATACTTGGAGGGATGTAGTGATCAGACTGAATGACTGGAAGGATATAAAGTGATCAGACTGAATGACTGGAAGGATATAAAGTGATCAGACTGAATGACTGGAAGGATATAAAGTGATCAGATTGAATGACTGGAAGGATATAAAGTGATCAGATTGAATGACTGGAAGGATATAAAGTGATCAGATTGAATGACTGGAGTATATGGATGATATAAAGTCTGCAAAGCTAAGTCGATTGTGTATGTTCATAGAGAACATCTCAATGAGTGTGAGGTGTTAGCATAATTTCATGTTCACTTCATGACATGCCTTGATAGCTACTGTCAACATCAATCTGCACTTAAATGTTTCTTTGTCTGAATTAACTTTGCATCATTTAAATTCATTCTTAGTCAAGTGTTTAAGTGAATGAATAGTGGGAAATGTTTTAAATGCATTGTTAGATCATTTCTGAATGCATAGTTAGAGATCTTTTGAATCAATAGTGGAATATATTTTAAATGAATAAATGGACACCTTTTGAATGAAAAGTGGAATATATTTTAAATGAATAAATGGACATCTTTTGAATGAATAGTGGAATATATGTTGAATAAATAATGGGAAATATTTTGCATGAATAATAGGACATAACTTGATTGATTAGTAGTATAAATTTTGATTGCTGTATGAGCTGGCTCTATACATTTGTGTCAATTAATCATGGTAAAAAACTTTAGATTTTGACCAACATGACCTTTGTGCTCATTTTCACATGTGACAGTTATGTTTTGACTCTTAATGTTTTTCTTCGTCATTTGTGAATTTCATACTTTGCCAATTTTCAGTCTTAAGATTTGAAATGCTAGCTTTTGGGACATATCCAGTCATATATGGAACAAACACATCTGCAAACTATTGGTCTGTAACGTTTATATGTTAATTTCAGGCACACCAAAAAGAAAAAGTAGAATGTTATTATCTATGTATATTGTTTGGAGTAGATGTACTGGATGCATAGCAATTACAATTGTTGTGGAATGATACTTTAATGTCCACAAAAGTACAACACAAATAACTTATGATTTATGACAACAGCTTTTAAGTTTGATTGCTATGCTTACTTGGGGTATCGCATGTATTAATTTGGATACATTTTACCACAGTCTTATGTCTTCTGATAATTTTTCAAGACCTGTCAACTGTAACAAGGACTTCTCTTTACCTGTCCAGCCGATATTGTTTTTAAGACTTGTCAAACCCTATTAAGACCTTAGTAAGGTGGTTTATAATTGTCCATAAGATAGGTCTATTTTCAGTATAATAGCATTATCATACACTCTTATGGTAGAGACTTAAGAAACCTGCATTTTAAAATTTCAAAAGTGTGATCTGATGCAGTAGAGTCAAACATCATGCTAAACTATCACATTGGTGAAATAAACTTTGACCTAAATAATAATCTCAGAAACTGCAGTTTTAATTGCCACTGAGTTCAATGGTTTGCAAGATCTATTTGGCAAAAACATAGGTTTTTTATTTCATGAAGTGATAGTAATCATCTGTTGCAGCAAAATCATCATGTAGTTGTGGGAATTTGACAAGCAGAGGAAATTTAATTTGTATACTTTCAATTACATAACCCCTTCTTGTACTACACGCGGAGTCCCTGCAGTATAATTAAACCTAGGTAAGAAATAAAACTTTTCTCACAAATATGTACCAACACTGGTCTAGACTCAAATCCATATGGACAGAGTTGAGATGAGAGTGATCAGTAAAGATGAACATGTTAGACTACACAACCACAATGCCCCAATATCTTTCAATTAAATGAACGATTAATGGGATTCGAACATAATGAGACCTGGTATCTGAAAGATCTCTTAGTATTAAGAAACCTATCAAAGTAATTTCTGGCAAGGGTACATGGAAACTAAATTATCTAAATTGTAAAACAATTGCAACTTTTCATGGTGATAATGTCCATTCAAAACCATTGCTGGACATTTTAATTTAACCGTGTACAAGGGTGGACATTGACTTTTCAAAACAATTGTCCATTCATGTGAAGTGGTAAGTATAGTTGTCCCTTGTCCAATTAAACTTGGTTACAACAAAGTTGAACAATTCTGGTAAAGTGTATGCTACACACGTTATCTCTAACAGAATTCACTTTTCAACAGTGACAGACAGCTAAACCATTAACGCACCTTGCCATGTAAAACAATTGTCCATTCATGTGAAGTGGTAAGTATAGTAGTCCCTTGTCCAATTAAACTTGGTTACAACAAAGTTGAACAATTCTGGTAAAGTGTATGCTACACACGTTATCTCTAACAGAATTCACTTTTCAACAGTGACAGACAGCTAAACCATTAATGCACCTTGCCATGTAAAACAATTGTCCATTCATGTGAAGTGGTAAGTAAATGAAACTTGCAATTTGTTTCATTCTTGACTTGTTGGTTATAACAAAGTTGAACAGTTCTGGTAAAGTTGATTCTACACACGTTATCTCTAACAAAATTCACTTTTCAACATTCAAACTTTGTGTGTCTTAAATTTAATTAATCAACAGAGAGCTAAGCCTTTAAAACAGCTTACCATATAAAATTCTTTTTTTTTTTTTTTTTTTAAGGAAAGCAAATATTTATTTTAACTTTTGCTGTTTATTTTATCTTTTTCATAAGGTAAACTAGGCTGAAAAATATAGCTATGAAAAAATATGTATGTAAATAATACATGTAAATAGATACGTAAATAATCAAAGTAAATAGATCTGTAAATAATACATGTAAATAGAAATGTAAATAATACATGTAAATAAATATGTAGATGAGATAGAGTCCTAATATAGATATAATTAGAAGAAAAAAGCAGTTCAAATTTTTTCAGTCAGCTTGCCCAAGACAAGCTGACTATTATAAAAAATGTAAATCTTTTTTTTTTTATATTTTTTTATATTTTTTTTTATTGAACACAAGGTATCAGGATTTTACATATTCCCCTACATCACCACCTGACTGGCATATGGGGCATGATCTTAAATTTTTTTGTGTCCTGATCTCTACATGTGTTCCCTACACAACACGCACAAACAGACACTTACTTACATTCACAATTATTGTACACAAAGTCATACTCGCATACAAACCCCAAGATGTTTGAAATTGCATTAAAAAAAAAGAAATTAATAATATATAAATAATATATACATTTTTAAAAGTAAAAATAATAGTAATAATAATAATAATAATTCATGTACCAAAAGTTGATAATAGGGTCCACTTTCTTTTAAACTCGTCACTTCTGTTATTCACTTTGGCGACATATTTTTCCAGCGTTTTATATGATAAAACACAATGTTTATAATAGGCAAGATTTGGGCTTTTTGGTGCACAACGTGATCTGTATATAACATATTTTGCAAGCAAAATTAGGAAGTTAATAAGATCATCAAAGTTGTTATTTCCTATAAAGACATCTTTTTGTGTAATTCTAAAATTTGGGTCATAAGTTTGGATCCATTCTACCAACAGTTTCCAAAAGTTTTCAGTAACTAAACAGTCATAAAATAAGTGCTCAATTTCTTCTATTCCCTCATTACAAAAGGTACATTTATCATTATCACTTAAATTAATCTTTTTTAGAAACTGGTTTGTGGCAATATTTCTGTGGAGAAATCTAAAGTTAAAGTTAATCAGTTTTGTGTCTTTTGTACAAAATCTAGCCGAAACAAAAGAGTTGGTCCATTCATTTGTACCAATCGCACATTTTAGCTGTCTGGACCAAGTTTCATGTTTACCATTTGGCTTTATTATTTTGGTTCTTATCAGGTCTTTATAGATACATTTATTCTTCGCTCTTACCTTAAGGAGAGATGTTTTGTCCAAATCTACAAGAAAACTATTTCCACTTTCAAAGAAAGTTTTAATTTTCTTTTTCCACATCACTGAGGTCTTTGAAATAAGAGCAAAGTACTGTAAGAAATTATTTGTTTTTGTTTTTTGTTTTATTTCATCAAAACTTAATAGAGACCCTTGTGCATCAAAAAGATGTTGAATAATTACAATACCGTTTGTTCTCCACCCTGTGTATGATTTAAAATTATCTACAGTCACTAAATTAAGGATATCTTGAGACAAGTATTCATTGACAGTAGATGGTTCATTTTTCCATTGAGATAACGCATAAATAACATCACGCCAAAACATATTTTTAATTAATTTAGAAATTACTTTTAATTTAGTTTTTCCTAATGAAAGTAACAGCATACATCCAAATTTTCCAAATATTTGTTCAGAAACCAGTTTTTGCCATAAGCCATCTTCGTTTATTAAGAAGCGCCTAATCCAGGAAAGTTTTATATAACACACAAATGAATGCAAGTGAATCATATTTAATCCCCCTTCCTCAAAAGAAGCTATAAGTGTGTCTCTTTTAACTCTCTCAGTTTTACTGCCCCAAATAAACTGGAAAAATAATGTATTCAGTTCCTTTTCTATATGGGGTGGAGGATTTGGCAAAGCTGCAAAAAGATGAATGAATTTAGGCAAAAGCAAGGACTTTATCAAAGTAATTTTTCCAATAAGGGATAAATTTCTTCTACTCCACCAGCCAAGCAGTTTCTTAACTTCCTTTAACTTCATCGAATAATTAAGCTCTACCATATCCTCCAAGTTCAAAGAGAAATATACTCACAGCAATCTAAAATTGGACATTGACCAGTTAATATCAATTTCTGGACATATTTTTTCATTAGAATATTTTTTGTTTCCAATCCAAATTGCTTTCGATTTCAAAACATTGCAGTGCAGACCTGACACCAAAGCAAAATCATTTAAAATCTGTATGGTTGTCCTCAAGGACAAATGAGAACCATCTAATAATAGAAAAGCATCATCAGCGTACTGCCCTAATTTAAACTCCATTTCATTATAAAAAATGCCTGTTACATCTGTGTTTTTCTTTAGTTCTATTGCAAGAAGTCCAATTCCTATTATAAAAAAGTAGGGTGATAAAGGGTCTCCCTGGCAACAACCTCTCTCCAAATTAAAGAATGGGGATAGATGTCCATTATTAATAACACAACTTTTTGATTTAATGCAAAATAGCCTGAACCAGTGACAAATTGATTCTCCAAAGTTAAAAGACTTCAGAGCAGTTTTCAGAAAGTCCCATTCAACTGAGTCAAAAGCTTTTTCAAAGTCTATCAATAGGAGAAGACCAAATTCATTTTTTTCCTCAAGGTATACAAATTATCCTCATCAAAATTCACCTGTCATGAGCAATAATGCAAAGACCAAAAAGGTCAAATATGAAGGGCTGTGTAATGCAAATGTTTATAGAAATGGCACATATTGATGTTACTAATGTGTTTAAATGAATACCTTCAAACCAGCATCCCTGAGCCTCATCAGCTCCTGTTCCAGAAGAAACCACCGAGTGGGTATCTGCTCTCCCCAGTGTGGCTGCTGTGAAGCCACCTCTACAATTTTCTTCTTCAACTCCTCCAATTTGCTGTCCAGAATTGTGTTGTCAATGGCAAAGTCCTCATCAACCAAGTGAACTTTAGTAGGTTTGTCGCTTAAGAAAGAGCGGATTTCCTTTAAGTATCTCTGCCCACATTCATGGCGATAATCCTAGAAATGTAAAGACAATTTACATTAAATATAGGACAACCAGTCTCCTTAATAAAAATGAAGAGTACCATTATTTATATACTGTGCTTTACAATGATAAACTCTTGGTTGGTGTAATGCCATTTTGTCAATTTTTGCAAGTAATGTCTGATGATAAACACATTCATTACTTTTGGACCATTTGTTTATCTCCTTTAGATACTACCAAATATCTCTCAATCACTCATTTCTTAAACATGTTAAACACTAATATCTCATCTTATTAAACTGTTTTTGTCCTTACACTCTTTGAGTATTCATCAGAATTAGATTGATTTAGTATCAAAATTGTTCTGTACAGTTGTATCACACCTAAATGTGTTGAGGATGAGAGTGCTAAGAACACAGACTGATTCTCAAGACTTGCTGAAGTTTCAGTAATTTGTAATACATGTACTGTCTAGACATACACATGGTGATTTCCTTCCATGGCACCCAAAAACAGGAAAGCATTAGGCAATGTTAATTTGGTCTATATTCCTGGTATAAGTGTTGAGTTAATGACATACTCAATAGATACTACAAGATGTTTAATTGGGTACAAACCAATTTCCAGGAATCCATGACGAGATCATTTCTTATGTTCATAGCTTCCTTTCAACTGCTGAGTATTGAACAATCAGTGCTTTTCATTAGAAAAACTACATCATTACCAAATTTGGTAAAACTATGTTATTCTATGTCTGAGTACATACATACATACATACATACATACATACATACATACATACATACATACATACATACATACATACATAAATACATGTATATATTTGAAGTATATAATGTGCAGTAATAAATTAATTGTCATGGTCATTCAGTATGAAACTGATATGGAATAGAAAATCACTGATATTGTCTCAGAAAATGTCAAGATAAATAGATGCAGTGTTAAAATATGCAAGTGTATAAATTCTAGTCAATACATACTTAAGATAAATACCCAATGTCACCAACCACATACTCCCTAACACCAAAAGTATAATTTCAAGTAAAAGTTGCAATGCAAAGAAATAAATAAATTCTATTATTTAATTGATATCTAGTAAAATATTCAGAGATAATAACTAGCCAATACACAGAAGATACAGTGATATAAACAAACAACTTTCAAATATACAATGACAAGAAGTTGTTTACTACAATCTAAAATTTAAGGAATGCTTATATATGCAACATACTAAACCATATTTATAAATATATTTTTGTACAAGCCCCTTCCCCTGAAGGTTTTGGCATAATGTAAGATATTCCTCAGATATATCTACAAACTATGTTTGATAAAATCCATTCATAATTCTTTTTGTTTTACAATGCACACAATCCCAGGCAACTAAAAAGTCAAGACCTTTAAAATCATTGTCACTTTGCTAATTGGAATGCAACTAAATACTGAAGTGTGGTTAAACAGCACTAATGTGTCTATTAGTCACCGTTTATATTGGATCAACGAAGTCTGCTGAAAACTCTAATGTCAATATAACCCCCATTTGAGTAGCAGCCCTCTGCCATAGCAAGATTTTCAACTTGGCTGCCAGGATGTCCATACTGGACGTGATGATGGTACCATTTTCACTTGGGACTAACTAATCATTATACTAAGGCTTTCAATGAAATGCTATATTGATATCATCATTTGCTAATAAGGAGTGCAAATAAACAAATCTTTAAGGAGGCTACCATGGTACCCATATTAGATGTCAGATTGCTGCCGTTAATACATATATGACTAGTATGATATCATACAAAATCTTACTGCGAAAGTGCCACATCAGTATGACCATATGTGCAACAGAAACAGCCATAACAAGATTTATCAGATAAGTATATGGTGGTCATATTGGAGTTCTAATTGGGAAAAAGGTAAAATAGGTAAAATTGATTAAATAGATTAAAAGTAAATATATAGGTGAAAGGTAATATATATTATTAAATTACAAACTTGCAGCATGGAAATAATGTCATTCAAGGTGATGATTTTGATGAAGTAGTTCAATAGTCAAACTAACCTTCTTATTGTTGACTTTGAAGTCATTAATGATATTACTAAAATTACATATAAATTCAATGATTTCTTGTCATAAATTGAAAATGAGACAGTGCACATTGACTTAATGATGTAAATAATACTGATACTGGTAATCAAATCAAGTTTTTATCTTAGATTTAAAAAAAGTATTTGATACAAAAACCTTATGCTACATAAATTACTAGAAAAGAATGTTACAAAAACTCATTACAATGGTTTTCATTCTATCTCACTACAGTGGTCCTTCTCTTGAATGACACCGCCTTATGTCTATGGCACTAATGAATTTTTGTTCAAATGTATCCCTCTAGTTACCCCTCCTTTGCCAATATACTAATGCAAAAACTTTTAAATTCTGCCCTCATGAGAGGCCACATATAGGTGCTTGCTGATATAAAAGTTATGAATATTTGTTGATTTTTGAATTCAATACATTGAAGCTTGTTCTAATATACCTTGAATTGGTCCCAAATAAAGATAAGTTCTGATTATTGGTACTACTCTATGTTTCTTTCTTCAGCTCAAATCAGCATAACATCCTGTTGGTATATTAGCCATTGCGACTGATCTATTCATTTTTGCCAAATGTACTTGTAAACAGGGCTACACCTAACACCTGAAGGATGTGGACAGTACACTCCATCCTCCAAATTTAGAGATACCACATTTAAAGGGATATAGGAAAGTGTTTGAACATACTGGAAAAGTAGTGACAGACACAAATCATAAATTTGCTTGGACAGTTTGCTATCTATACAGTTTCTGAACATATAGCAAAATTACTACTCAATTTGTCAGGAAAGGAGTTCTTTGATGGCAAGCATGCAATATATTAACAGAAATGCAGATTTTTAGTAATACAAATTTCACCATTTAGTACTTCTGATTTATTTTGTTTCATTAAAAATGATACGGTGAGGTGAGAATTTACTTTGTAATCCAATATTTTGCATTACGTATTCAGGAACTATGACCAAACCTCATTCACAGAACTGCATTTCCAAAACAAATATCAAACAGTTTTCTCTTCTGCACAAACAAATGTATAGATGATTATTAACTATTGAATGATATACATTGCTAATAGATACATTTTTGTTAAGATGGTCTCAAGTGAGAATAGACTACAATTGCTCATGTTACCAAAGTGGTTAGAGCATCCAACTCAATGTGGGAGGTCATGGGTTTGAATGCTGGCCAAGTCATATGAAAGACATAAAAATGGTACTAGCAGCTGCCTTGTTTGGTGCTCAGCATTACCAAGTAAGTGTTAGGGCTGGTTGTCCCGGTGTCAAGATAATGTGGCATTGTGGGACATAATGCTACATATCTGTGGCATGATGCTCCTGTTTTAGACATTATGATAAACTGCCAGACTGCTTCTATCATAGAGATATGACTGAAAATTGTTAAAGCTAGGTTAAAAATCCATATCACACATAGTATGTGCCACTATCTATAAATAATCATTCTCTTTCTTCTGATTGTTACTATTAGCAGTCATATGATGAATAAAGCAGACATAAGTCAAAGAAATTAAACTTCAGTGTACCATGAGAGTATGTTGAAAGTGATACATCCAGAGTAAACTGTTAAAACACACCATGTATCATGTTGCTTGTACCAAAACATGCCATGTATCATGTTGCTTGTACCAGAACATGCCATGTATCATGGTGCTTGTACCAGAACATGCCATGTATCATGTTGCTTGTACCGAAAGATGTCATTAGTTTTGCACTCAAATATTATACAGTATTGATGTGTATATTTGCAGCTGATTTCTGGTAATATTTGCTGGAACCAGTAGTCTTCTTCAGGCTCATTATGTTAGGGGTCAACACATTATAAACCAACCTGAGTCAGTATCATAGGGAGGCTCAATTGGGGTGTTCAGTGGACTGAAAAGAATACTGTGTAATTGACTGTTATAATTACTATAGGGTTCTACCAATATTATTGAACGAGGACGTTACAAAAACCTTTTGCATAACCAAATTTAATAACATCAATGTCAGATCAAAGATCAACGATTGAAACTACAGGGGAATAAAACAAGAAAAGGACTCAGCTTGTGTTAAATTTCTATGGAGGTAATCAGAGACTCTGCTTGTGTTAAGTTGGTCTGGAGGAAAGTAAATAAAGCCAAATGTATTTTTTCCCCAAATCTTGCAGAATATTAATATTATACCTGGATATAATTGACCATAACTCTTTTACACCAACTTGTGTAATTTGAAAAGCAATGTATTTCAAGGTCTCCTCAATATAAAGGAGCAAGCTAAATTTGGTTAAAATCCAATAAATCTTTTCAGATTAATTTACTCTGGAGGTAATTCAACAAAATGTCATTTTGGCTCAAATTAAAAATTATTAGAGATGCTGCGATTAAACATTGCGAAATTTAATTTTGCATCATGCCATCTGTTTCAGACTTGAATGTATTTCATTTTCAGAAACAAAACATACAATGACAAAATGTGGATAAACAAAATATAAACTAATCATGGATCAAGCGAAAATCACCAGTTGTGAAATTAAATCCAATCCCCATCACTACAATCCATTAGTCGTTGCTGCTAATACCAATACTAGGTGAATATGCAATCTGAGTCAACACCTCATACAAAGCATTAAACAATGGGAATTCATTCAATATGTCAAATGAATATAATAATCAATCTTTAATTCAGCATTAGTCTAACAATTCTTGTTAATGTTGAAAAACTGCAAAGGTACTATAACTCAGATGAGTGTTTGTTTGCCAGTTTTCAATTCCTTTGAACACAAAATTTTAAATAAAATTCTAGCAAGTATTTGAAAATAATAACTTTCTTCTTTATATAAAAAAAGAAAATACTTAATAATAATTTACAGTTTGTAATCCAACGGGAAAAAACAAATTTCAATAAATCGATTGGAATATAATAAGAATAAATCAGCATGTATATCTTTTAAGGTAACTATGTCCTTTCTTCAATGTATGGCGAATGAACAATCTAAAGGATATGACATTTAAGAATCCAAAGGATATGCAATTGCTTAATTTTTATTTACCTCTATATACTAAAATTCATTATATATATTTTTTTAACTATTAACTACTACATCCAAGCAAACCACCTAATAATCTATTTTTTCTAGTTAAATATTTCTTTAATAACAATTACCAGATATAAAACCCTCAGATAACTACTACAACCATGCAAATCCAGCCCTCCCAGGGTGAAATCATCTAGGTGGCAGGGTCCAGATTCATAAATTTGCCCCATGGCAAATTCTTAAGTTAAGGCTATGGTCACGTGTGACTTTTTCAGCTATTATTGTTTACTATTTAAAAAAATATGGATATATTTGTAAACTAGGTGATCCGGGATTGTGTTGTTATTGAAATTGATGTCAGGCATATACACCTTCCATAGTTACTCTGCAGTATTTCGATAGTGAAATATTAATAGTGGGCTATGAAGATGAGTTAGCCTCCCACAGCAGTAAACACATGGGTTTGGGGCAAGTAGAATATCTAAAAAAAAATGGCTTGGATCACAAATATTTAAAATTGCATCAGCCTATTGGCAGATGGAGAAGTTGAGAAAACAGTGGACTGACAACATCACAGAATGGAACAGGAAAGGTCTTCAGAGACACAGACATTGGCACATGATCAAGACAACTGAGGGAACTGATCAGATGTTCAGCAACACAGCACCTCAACAGCCACACTAGGTCAAGAGACTGACGATGATCTAAACATATGAATTTATTTTACTTCACTTGTGTATTTGATTTGTTATGATTTTTTTATACTATGTCACAAATATTGCAGTATTAAATTTGTACACACAAACTGGCCCCTGCACCCTTAGATAAAACCTACAACTTGTCTGCCAACCTAGAATTCAGTTAGAGTGATCTCCCCTTGATAAACATTTACAACAAATCTGTGGTCATTACTACTTGAACAGAATGATTCATGGTAATTCAGTTCCTATAGTAAACATATGCAAATATCATGATATAAAAATTTGAATAACCTAATATTTCTGAGTGCTCATGGATCAAACATATATTTATCAGTATACATACATCATTGATTACAGCTTCTGCAGAGAGAAAACTCCATGAGCCATGGCATTTTCTGGAACTGCATGTGAACAGTAATGGGCCTTTCAAACTCATGTCTTAAACAGACTGAAATTCAATCAATAAAACAATATGTCTTTTGTTTTCAGTTACAACTAGGATAAGATATTAAAAGATTCTTTTTTCTAATATCGTGAGCAAACTTATATTCATCAGTATAAACACATCCTTGAAAAAGCTTCAGTATAGACAAATCCTTGAAAAAGTTTCAGTATAGAGAAAACTATATAGACCATGGTATTTTCTGAATCTACATGTATTTAGAACATTTGCCTTCAAAGATGCACCAAAGTGTCAAGTGCTGATTTCATTAACAAGAACTCCAAATTCACATCTGTAACGGCACTGAGTTCGCATATGGGCCATGTAAACAATGCAGAGATGAAGTATCCAGAGTAGACAGGGATTTCACTAGATCAATCCTATTTCCCAAAAATGGGAGCCTATTCATGGCAATGAAAGCAGGGAACACCATGAGCGATACTGACCTAAATGTCAGAACTGCACGTAGTTTGGGTCAACTGATATTGCATGCATTTTGCTTCTGCCTGATTAGTAAATCATGATAGATTCTGCTTTAAGCCAATGTTTTTGGACGTTTGTTGTCAAATTTTGAGGAGCAGACAGATCTGTGTTTTGTACACTATCCTCTCTCCATGATGTTGCAGCATGTCAGAACTGTTGGAATGGTAGATTTTGGTTTTGATTCGTACTATTTTTACTCAAGCAGCCATAACAGCAAGTTGCAATGTTTGAGGTATTGAAGCCTGCATTAGTGCAAACTGTTTTTGTGTGCACAGCAGTGTGAACAGTTTATGCCTTCGTGCACTGATCAAGTAGAGAGCCATCTTGTTACAGTGATTCTCTCTAACACTGGGCTAAGAACAATATGTGACTGGTGATACAAAAGTTGGGGGAGTTTGACATTCAAACTCTAGAAACAAAAGAGACCATTCTGCATGCTTATTAGCCTGGAATTTGACAAACCTGAACAAGGATTTGTCATTGAAGACAGCAATTAAGACAATCCCAAACAAGACTTTGTTCTACCTTGTCATTGAGATAAATGACCACTGTGGTATTGTCAGACAGAAAAAAGAACTCACTTTCGGTGTAGCTCATCTAGCCAACAATGAAAGGTATTCAAAGTGACTTCATCACAAGAATATTTATAAGTAAATCATGCTCTAAAGAGGCACAATCCATTAGCATCTGTGCTCACATCCATGACTGGCTTCTTTTATTGTACTTTGCAAGGGTATACTCGACATATGCCAAGTGAGGTCGTGGACATGCTGAAATGGAACATTGTACTTGTTCTGATTGTGACAAGTTGGTCCAAGGGGCAAAGTATCAGCTTCCGTTGGAAGAACATTCTCATTTGTGCATAAACTGGAGATCTAGAACTAAGAGGTCTGCTGCCACATTCAGCAAACACAGCAGATGAAGAAATTCTTAGGTGGAGAGACTGTCCTATATAAGCAAGGAAAACACCATTATACTGACGCTCAACAATCATTCCTGAGGGAGTCATACTCTGTTTAACCAAATGTTGAACTCATTTAATAGCTGATCTAAAAGTGCTGATGTTATTAGGTCAGAAAGAGATTAACAAGGGATATAATAACCAGATATTAGTGTGTGTGTGTGTGTGTGTGTGTGATTTGGAATTTTTACGTTGGTTTAACAATGTTTCAGTCATATCACTATGATATCTGCAGTGAAGCAGTTTATAGTGATGTCTAGCATTGACCCATCATGCCACAGAATGTGTCCCACCAAGTCACATTATCCTGACACCAGGCTGACCAGTCCTAACACTGACCTCTTAATTCTGAGCTCCAAGCAAGGCAGCTGTAAGTACCAAGTAAACAATCTAACTGTGTTTATATTCTGCATAACAAGAAATAAAAACCAGCCATAAGGACACTGCAAATGTCAATTCCTTGACAGAAATTTTCCCAGTATAAATTTTCATCCTTTTCTTTCTCTCAGTGAAGCTACAGGTACTGTTTTACTTTGCAAGGAAGCTGATATAAAAAAGGTACCGGTAGTTAAATAAATGCTGGATTTTTTTGTGTCAAAAAGTTCTAAGAGATGAACGTTAACAGATGCACATCGTTGAATTGAAATATTTACCGGCATAATGGGGTTATCGACTTTACAGGGATAAAAATAAGCTGGGAACAAATATCATGACAAAGGATGTTTTGGACCAAATAAAAATGCTCTACATATACAGGACCTCAAGATAACTGAGGTCAAGATAAGTGGGTCTCACTGTACTAAAATGATGCAGATTTCCTATTCAATGTTCTGCTTTATATTACAGCAACAAATTAAATGAATTTTATTAAATTACCAATTAACACATATCAAAATATGTCAGGCACCATTTGCTGAACATGGCACTGGGAACAAAAGGCAAGACACAGCATTGAACATTGAAAATGTTGTCAAGTACTGATGCTTACTTATGTATGGACAATGGGACCATCCCAAGGTCAATCCACAGAATATGGCTAATATACAAATTTAAAGTAACCATCAACTTACTTGTTGAACCTGTACATCATACTTGAGGGGTTTTCTTGGACCAGGGTTGTTACTACCAACAGAAACAATCCTGCCAATGTGATGTAAAAAATTGCTAAAAATTCTCAGCCGTTTCTGAAAATAAAAAAGAGCTAGTGATATGGCAAGCAACTGTTCATATAAATTATACCGATCTCTCTGGTATTCCATTAAAGATCCTAAAATGGAGATTAGTACAAATGATAATAGTATACCTATTTTCAAAGCAATCCATACCAAAAGAAAACAGGGTCAAGTGTCCTGGCATTACTGAATCATTAAAGGGCATAATAATTATCCTTCAAGATGGTGGCTTTAAAAAGGTATCAAATGGTGATTTATACCATGAATTGTTGTCACTGTTGTTCTTCTTATCGCTGTGAATATTATTAGTATTATTAATGGCATAAACATTTCCAATAGGTTTTGTGAATTTGCAAAACTTGAAAACTCCTACGATTATTGTGTAATCCACCCATAAAAGTTGACATGAGGAAATGTGTCACTCTAAGGATGATCCTAGCAGCTGTTTTGTTTTAAGATTTTGAAGTTTTTGGAGTAGAAATTGAAACAAACCAGACAGATTTGAGTTACAATAGTCGTCTTGAAACTACTAATGACCACACAAGTGTTTTAGTGGCACCAACTGAAAGATATTTGCAAATGGAGCTGATGTATCGCAATGTGAGAGTACTGTCCAGAGTAACACCTAGGTATTGTACAAATTTGTGTGAATTTAATGTTGGTTTTGTGATATTTATTGTTTGAGGTAAAGGAAATAAAGGAGAAAGTCTTTGTGATGTGATCAGAATGGCCTCAGATCAGATAATCTCTTCTATTATATCTAATCAACTGAGTTAAAATGGTCCATATAGAGCACACACTCCTGAAAGCAGTCAGTTCCAAGAAAACAAAAGTCCTCCCTTCATGAACCAAAGCATGATGTTATTCTATATTGCTGCTTACAACCATCAACAATGTAATTCAATTGTGGAAATAAACGTCATGACCAACTTACCTTTTATGCCTGAACATCAAAGTGGATATGATTTCTTGCACCAGAGCTACAAATATTATGCTTGTAAAAGGTTCTAACTGAATATATTGAAATTTCATGTTCATACACTGCTAAAAGCAGTCAGTACCAATATATAAAAGTCCCCCTTTTACGCATTAAAGCATTTGCAACTCAGATATATTGCTGCTTACAGCTATCAAAAACGAAATTAAATTATGCATGCTAGCATACTCTGCAAACTCTGGAGACAAAATAAACACTAGTGGAATGGTTTGCAATTTGTACATATAAAATGTAACTGTTATAATTCAATCTCAATCCCTAAGAAACATAAGATTCCATAGTCAAATCACGTATCACTCTTTCTTATTATAATGATAGCACAACAGTTTTGGTCAACATGAATATATTCTGAAGATGACCATAAGATGTGTGATGTGTTATTGCAATAAAACATAAGATGAGATACCGTGTTCTGACTATCAATAACTTTAACATACAAATGACTGCTGTGAGTTCTTAACACAGAGTGCTATCAAAGAGGCCGATGCCTGTAGATAGTACCAGTGGAACTGTGACTCATACATAGAGGGATCGGATTGGTCAGTTACACATGTATAATGTAACAATGTGCAAGCTTTCAAATCCATCCCGACAAACATGTGAGTCACTGAGTGGTTATCATGCATTCACAAAATTCCGCTGTATTACAGGTAAAGCAATAATTACCAAAATCATGGAAGAAAGAGACAATATATTGTTTGTCTATCTTTACATCATGACCATAATATATACCTATCCTGCACTGAGAAATACCATTAAACTACGGTGGCCTAGTGGTTCGAGCATCTGCTTTTGATGCGGGAGGTCATGGTTTGAATCCATGGCCAAGTCATACCAAAGACTTACAAAAAAATGGTAGTAACAGCTACCTCTGTTGGCACTCAGCATTAAGAGATTAGTGTTAACAGTATCTGAGAGAAAAGCCCAAGTTAATATGAAGAGAAGTAGTATAAGATTTAAAAAAAATAGGAAAATGGCTACCATACTGGATGTCAGAACAGTACCTTTCTAATTAGACTACAACTAGACCATAATAATACACATATGGTTTCAGAGTAATCTTCCATGTAATAAAAAGTACCTATAACAAACTTGTGCTAATTGACGAACAAATAACAAACAACACACCACCCCATATGCTCTTCTTGCCTCTGACGAGTCAAATTGAGAAAGTGTAATGGTTTGCATTGACTTGCACTTGCCATTATTCCAGATGCATATGAGCTATCAAAGAGGTCGAGGAATCGAGCTTATTAACACATTAACACCTGGCGCCTTCCAGATTTTAGACTTTTTTGCCTCAGATCTATGGCAAATCAGACTGGTCCAAACTGCACACAGACTGTGCAAAAATAGGATAAGGTGGGCGTTTTTAATAGAGAGTGGTCTCCATACAATAATGATGGGTCCGTAAAGCAAAAAAATAAAGGAAAAAACTCCAACTTTTTGCTTCTGCTCATGCGCAAGCAAAAGAACCAATGGAAAACAATGTTTTTAACACCTAAACATTAGGGTAATGAAAAATTGCTTGGAAGTCGATGTATTAGGATATATTCAGAAATAGTCCCCAAAATGTATTTCCTACTTACACTTCATGCGAAAACAGCAAAATCCTCCAGGGGTTAATGTGTTAAGGCACGTATTTCAAGCATGCTATAATGTATCTTTCAAGAAAGCAACTTACCTTACGTACCTGACCACATTTAGGATACTGATGCTATTAAAAATCGATTAATATTAATTCCACTACTAGGCAGCTTCAAAAACATGCATGGTTCAAATCATGTAAGGCTTGTGTAAATCAGCAGTCAAGGCAAATAAAAAAATCCTCTCCTGTTCCTGACAGACATAATACTGCAGTTTCATGCACTCAAGGAGAATCCTACTATTGACAGAATAAGGTAATAATCTGTAACATAGTAAAAGATCCAGGTGTTACTGACATACCTGTGGAATTTGATCAATGTGTGTCCCCACTAAAATCACTGGTGGTGGGAGGACTTTATAAGACGACGTATGGGAATTTGCAGAATTCAAGTTTTCCTTGTCAGGTGGTGCGCAGGAATGTATAGAATTCATCCAGACTTGAACAAGGTCTGAAAATAATAAAAATACAAAAACACCATTGATTCTGTAAACAATGTCAGAATGAACTATATTTACTTATTGGCAAGGTATTTTTATAACCAATACCCACTTTCAGTCCTTGATACAATGTTGTTTCATTTATCTAAATTTAAAATAAAATATATGAAGCCTCAGTTCCAATTAACCCAAATGGTCCTTGCAATAATAACTTACTTTTATTCTTATCCTTCAAAGTCTTAATTGTAGAATTGAGCGAAAAAAACCTTCCTCGACCAGTTTAATTGGAAATGCATTTTCATTTTATGTTACATATTTATTTATTAGTAAGTCAACTTGTTGTTAATTAAAAATTTAAAACAGTGGAGTATAATAAAATACTTGTTGTTGGGTGCAATTTTACTTCACAAAATTCTGAAAAAATATTTTTTAAAATCATTAGTTTGAGAGAAAACCTGTTACTCATAGAAGAATAATACTAATGTTAAAGCAGCAGCAAATATGGAACAAAAATGACAATTTGTGTTGTAATTAGGTAAAAACAGCACAGAACTCACCATGAACTTTGCATTTCAGTATGCCCTCAGTGTCAAAGTAACAATCGTCTTCAACAAGATCACTGACCTCTCTACTGGCATCTGACACTAGGAGGTATATGGCCCGTCTTGTCAGAAACATTTGGTGTGTCGTGTAAAAGGCATACTGCCCCGCAAAGTCTAATATTGTTAAATGCGCATGTTTGCTTATATCTTGTTTTGCTTTATTGGGATTTTGCTGCAACAATTTTAACATTTCCCTTAATGGATCCATCTTGTAATTGTCAGTGGCAACATTTTCTCCAAGCTCTGATCCAGGCATTGTGATTGTTTCAGATTGATTGAGACTGCTCTGAACTACAGTGGACGATGATTCATTTTGTAGACTAGATGTAGATAAAAGATTTTGGTCCTTGTTCTGCTGTTGAGAACGACGATCTAGTACTTTTGTATTCTTGTCATCATCAGCAACGTGGCTCCTAGTATTGCCATCAGTTGTCTCCCTTTGATTAGAGCTTTCACCTAGTTCCAAATCAACTTCCCTTCCCCCTGTTTGGTAATTCTGATTTAGGACCTTGACAAGGCGCTGCAGTTTATAATCCTGTTCTGAATCTGAAAACATAAGGAACACTGAATATTAGGGTATCAAGTTGTAATGAAATTTAAAAGCATAATACAGTACATAATTTTTTGTTTTCCCCACTCAATTTTATGGTGCTACTATGCTCTTCCAGAGTCACTACAAGATCAAGTCCTGCAGCTGAGGAGTTAATACCAAGCTACTCACCACCTGTCTGTTATCACCTGTACCTCATTGGCAGAGGCATCAATTAAATGAATCAATATATTGTAACCTCAAGGGGTTTAGAAAATTAATCCGGGGTTTGAGTTATCATTTTCAGACCCTGAAGCTACAAGGGTTCGTCTCACTCCAGCATTAGAGATAAAAACAACAATATAGAAAGATTATAAAAAACTCAGGACATATTTATTCAATCATTTTTCATTTGTTAAACAAATTACATCCTTATTACCAGATTACATTATTCAAATTTTATGTAGTGCAATATATCAGTAAATAGAACCATATCGGGCATATCTCGATCATCTTAAAACACTTCATAAAAAACTAAAACCAAGTCCGCGAGTTAAAAATTTTATTTAGTGGACATCTATGATTTTTTAACTTCATGTACACCCAAATTTCAAAATCCTTCTTTGGGTTCTGAAATTCGGGTGTAGAAATTTCGTCTGCTTATCAGAACTTGTACTTTAAAAACTAAGTTACAAATTACTTTTCCAAATTTCATACATTAAATCTTATCTCTTTAAACAATTACCTCTCTCATATTTCTCTCTTGATTTACTAATCCTTATTTTTTATTTTTGGGGGGCACCAGACAGATGCATAGATGGCAGCTAACAGGGGTCTGAATCATCCGTCGTCTAATTGCCACTTCGCCTTTGAGCCAGCCGTTGTGGAGGTATGTGTATATTAATCCTTATTCTAGCTATCAAACTTCACCAGTCCTTTTACTACCTGTCTTCTGCCTTTTTCCTTTCTACTCCTATCTGCCCTAACCCTATCTGGTACCGATATGGAGCAGCGACGCTCCTTATACACAACTTTGGCACGTGTAAACATTCTGGTGAACAAAGCATGGATTGGTGGGTATTGCAATCGATCGGCCAATCAAAATCGACCATGCGGGCGGGACATGACGTCCCGACAGAAGTACACACAACACCGTGTTTGAATCCTCCTAATTTAACAATAATGTAAGACAATATAATCAGTCATGACAAATCGATCGGAATATATTATTCTCATCTTTAAATGTTTGTGCAGGTACTTTAATATTAAAATCTTGTATTGTTGTACAAAATACGCGAATGGGTAACGAGCATATCAATGTACGAGGGGACATCTCAAAATGGCTACGATCGACCACAACAACGTGCAGTCGCTAGAATCAGCTGATCGAAAGATACATGAAGTAAAGGCATATCAATATACTTTATATAATTAGTATATAACATTTGTTTTATTTGGCAATTAATATGTACATGTACTATCAATTCATGAAACATGTATACTGTCAGGCAAATGGAACATTGATTAGGTATTGGTGACTTCCAGTCTTCTGCCCACCGCCCACATACAAATGCCTAATGTATTTGAATGGTCATTGACAAAGATTTTGACCAATTTTTGGCACCCTTTTGAAGATTCATTTAACTCACTAACACATCATGTTTACCACCTAAAATTTGTAAAAAGGTAGGATAAGTTTCCGATCTGGACTAAACTGAGGCCAGGACACAATGAACTAGTGGGTCTGATAAACAAATATAAAAATGAAGTCCAGTTATCACTTTTCTGAACATGTGAGGCTGGTATAGCCGATAAAACGCATCTTTTAGATACTTAAGCATCCAGGGAAATGAAACTAACAAACAATTGTATCTGGGTCCATTTAAAAGTAACCTCAGAAATGTACTTTCTGCCCCACCTTCAGATGAAAATGAAAGACAAATTTCCATGGCCAATGAGCTGATGATGAATTATTCTTTGATCAACAATCAAATTGAATTTTCTGAGAGGGAGGCACCAGTGAAAACTTGCAATGGCTCTGGTAATAAATATCTGCAGTAAATGTAGAACATTATATGGCTCCTAATCATTAGAAGCTCAAAGCGCTTTACAACATATAAAATGGTATGACCAAAAAAAAAAAAAAAAAACATGAATTTAGAAAACAACAATATATTTAAGGTAGGAAAAATTATTATTCTTTATTGTTCTTGCATCCAAAAAGGCGAGTTTTAAGAGCACTGTTGAAAGGGATCACTATCTTTGTGTCTACTTTCAATGGGCAATTCATTCCATGTTGCTGGGCCCTGGTATGCAAAAGAACGTCCTGTGCTATTTTAAAAAAATGACCATGTATATCCTTTGATGAAATTTTCTGAGACGTTTCATGTTCATGTCGTTCAGTAAAACAAAAAATTGTTCCCCACCTTTTTTATGGACTCTACATAGAGAAGATCACACCACCAAACCCCCATCAGTCACTCTCGCTTCAAACTAAAGTAACCGTTTGCTGCAATTTCCTGGCTATCTAAATTAAGGTGCACAAATATGTGTGTTTCCTATAGCACTGGTTTTAAAATTAGGGCAGGTAGGTAAGTAGGTGCTTTATTTATCCATAGCACAAGTCAAGTGAATGTGACCATGGTATATTTTTGAATTTCTTAAACAAGAAATATATAAAGGCATTTGCAACCCCTGTTCATTCTAAATCACCTCACCTTCTGACCTAATAGAGGGTATACATGAAATATAGTGATGGGTATAACATGAAATATAATGATGAACATAACATGAAATATCATGAATATAATAATGAACATGGCATGAAATATCATGATGAACGTAACATGAAATTTATGAACATAAGAAATATGATGGAAATAGCATGAAATGTAAGTCATTGTGACTTAAATAACCAAATATAATATCACAAGTTTAAACAATCATTTTCCATAAAATAAAATGCAACACTTTACCTTAAACACTACTAAACATTGATTATTGCAAAGGTCATTTAAAATTGAACCATAACCATTGCCTTACTGATTAAAGTAAATCTTAATTCAAGTCAATTTTGACCCTAGCAGGCCTCAATGATCTGAGCAGGAAATATAACAATAAAACCCCAAAATTAAATCCTCATAACAAAAGTTTAGGATAAGGAGTACTGCACTCTTCATTTATGAAACTCAGGAATTTCCAGAATATTTCAGAGACTCGCTGACATAAACTCACATTCAAAGATATCTCAAATTCAAAATAATAGTGACAAATAAAATAAATTACAATTATTTTGATAATATGATGATAGAATTCTTAGCCCATTAAAATATCTCACTGAAAGAAAAACATTTTTCAATATGCATATAAATTTCGAAACTCTAAAACAACACACACAACAAAAAACACAACAATAAAATCATAAACATCTAATAAGGTTATTTTACATTAGGTAATGTTTTTGTTTAAAAAATGCTAACTGTAAATAAGTACAATGATGGCGGATGCAGGATCATTTAATAGACAACCATTTTGCTCAATGTTCAGTTGACATTAGTAACAGTCTTACTTCCCAAGCTACAGCTACAATGGATGACTATGATGCCTGCTACAGCAGATGTATTGGGTTATCAGAGTGGTTCATTAAATCTGAGAGAAACGTTATCTGTCTGTGTTCGTAATACGGGTGTAATACTTGGGCTAGAGATAAAGAATTGCTCATGGGGACCCTGCACATCAGTAATTCAAAAAAAAATATCTCTATGGAAAGTAATTTTAAAGCGATGGAAAAAACTGTTAACATAATGTGTTGAAACATTTATTTCTAAAGGCCATTCCTGATGGTATATGGAACAAACTTACACTGGATGTGGACTTAATCAGCCAAAAATATGTAAGCAATGGAAAAGAAGGTACTATCCAAATTAAAAAACTTCTATGGCATTGCAGATAGCTGCAAGCAGCTTGCAGAAAATTAATGTTATTGGAATGAAAGTTCAGATAGATCAAAATACTATATATCACAGAACTGTTGAGAATATTGGAAAAAGTGATGATAATAATCTCTCTGAATCAAGGGAGGCAAGTCAATCCTCATAGACAAGGAATAAAATGTAAAATGTCAGGACCTGTCCAAAGAAATATTCAGATGGGAAGTTTGTCATCAGATAGTAAATTGGTCTACACGTCTTATGATCTAGTGCAAGTTATCAAAGCAGCAAACCCTAAGTTACCAACCTTTATTATAACAGAGAGCTGGAAGATGTGGTTCTATAGATTTAAAGAATTTACCAAATGGCAGAGGTGGACATCTGATGAGAAATTAGATGAATTTCTTCCAAAGTTACAAGGTGCTGCTAGTGAATTTATGTATGAACAATTGTGTCTGAGGAGCCACCTGCCATCACCACATGCTAGTGATGGACCTCCTAGTGGACACTAGTAATTTTGTTTAGATAGGATATTCTATAACTTAAGACAGATCCAATATTTTTTGATTTGACTATCATACCAGTCCAAACAGAAATATATGGATACCATGCAATATAGCATACACCTGGCAAAGTTAACTATTCATATAATAACACAGCTGGGTTGTAGAGCTAATGTTACACTAGAGAAAGAAGGTGTACTAAACCTATTTTAAAATTCTACAAAATTTAATGCAATTTTTTGGGGGAATTTTTACAAAACACAAACCACATACAAGGGGGATACAGAAACACACAAAATCCTTTAATCATTTGGCAATAGGTGATCCTTGCTATGAGGGACCAAAAAAAAAATAAAAAGCAGGTTAAGAAAATGTGAAATACATTTAGAATTAATATTTTAATGAATGTTCAAATAAAACTTTTAAATACTGATCTGTCATGGCAAGAATGAAAACTTGCTGTAAGGCCATGCATGTACAGGACTAAAATGCATGTACAGGACTAAAATGTTTGAAAGCAGTAAAGCCATCTGTGTAAATATGCAATGACAGAAAGAAAAGATAATACATATTTAATACTGAAATATAGCTTTGGACAAAGAGCAAATTGTGATAAACATGCTGCATGTGCAGAAGGATAAGGGTGCT
Source organism: Unio pictorum (assembly GCA_030141615.1). Lineage (NCBI taxonomy): Eukaryota > Metazoa > Mollusca > Bivalvia > Unionida > Unionidae > Unio > Unio pictorum. Next base: position 11,870,868 of record JARLTB010000291.1, read on the forward strand.
ACATAGGCAATTGTCAGAGCTGGAAAAGTACTTTGACTCTAAAAGAACAGAGAAAAGAGAGGAGCCAGTTTTACAATGTTGTTATAAAAAAGGGACATGGGAAAGTGACCTGTCTGTCTGCAATACCAATGGAAATGTGACCCACAATTTCATTGGCAATGGTTGCATTAGATGTAAGAAACAGAAACTTCACCAAATTAGTAGAAGGGTTAAACAGGAAAGGAGACAGAGAATATACATATATATTGAGGCCTGTGGGAAATGAAAAGATAATAATACAAGAACAACAACAACAACATAATAATAATAATAATAATAATAATAATAATAATGACTTTATTTAATGAGGGTAACACAATTAGCTAAGAACTAATCTGCCTTGAGGCCCTCGTACAAAGGAATTTATTTATTTTAGCTGCATGGGAAATTATCAATAGGAGGAGAAATAGTTATAGTCAAATTATCAATAGGAGGAGAAAGAGCCAGTCAAATTATCAACAGGAGGAGAAATAGCTATAGTCAAATTATCAATAGGAGGAGAAAGAGCTATAGTCAAATTATCAATAGGAGGAGAAGTAGTCAGTCAAATTATCAATAGGTGAAATAGCTATAGTCAAATTATCAATATGAGGAGAAAGAGCCAGTCAAATTATCAACAGGAGGAGAAATAGCTATAGTCAAATTATCAATAGGAGGAGAAATAGCTATAGTCAAATTATCAATAGGAGGAGAAATAGCTATAGTCAAATTATCAATAGGAGGAGAAATAGCTATAGTCAAATTATCAATAGGAGGAGAAAGAGCTATAGTCAAATTATCAATAGGAGGAGAAGTAGTCAGTCAAATTATCAACAGGAGGAGAAATAGCTATAGTCAAATTATCAATAGGAGGAGAAAGAGCCAGTCAAATTATCAACAGGAGGAGAAATAGCTATAGTCAAATTATCAATAGGAGGAGAAATAGCTATAGTCAAATTATCAATATGAGGAGAAATAGCTATAGTTAAAGAACCAGCAATCATCATGAAAAATATCAAGAAGAAAACAGAAGAACTACATATGTCAGATTTACCCTTTGAAATCCCACTAGAAACCACAGTTGGGCACTTTGAAAAAAGAAAATTCATATCAAAGTTACAATGGCTAGAATAGATGCCCACCCAGGATAAGACTCCAAGAAACTTGTGTTGTCAAACTCTTTTATGCCAGCTGATTACTTAATGGCTTTGCTATTTAGAGAAAGAGCACACCCATACTAAACATATTTCTGTACCTGGTGTATTTTGGTATTCAAATGAACGCCCTCTTCCATTTTTTTTCCTCAAATGAACGGTCCATTTTTAATGGTGTACAATACTACTATAGTACTGGTTGAGGAAGGCGAGTCCAGATTTGATAGCAGATATAATCTCTAAGCTCTCTTTTAATAATAATAATAATAATAATAATAATAATAATAATAATAATAATTACAACAATATAATATTAAAATAATATTATTTGGTCTTTAGGTTAGCCATAGGCTTAGGATTTAACAAAATTCTTTGTGGGAAGAATTACTAGTAGATTCAGAAATGTACTGTCCTGCTCAGTCTTAATGAATCCTTCCCACAAAGCAATGTCCCACATAACAAAATTAACCAGCTATTAGACTAGTGAAATTACAAAAACTAATAGACAGAAATTTTACTAGTCTTGGGTTAATTGACTACCAACCGGTTATAGCCATGGTTAAGAATGATAACCCAAACACATACACACATATATGGGGCACAAAGATGAGCACAAATAATCCTTCTAACCTGAACCCCCAGGCACTTCTACCAAGGCTGCCTGGTTAATGGCTTATATGGTGTTACTACAAATACCACTCACCATGGAGCTATGTTACAAAGCAGGTCAGCATACAACAGAGGGTGAATAAAAGCCAAAAGGTGCATACAGGATGCAAGCAGTATATAGATTTGTGCAAGTACATGAAGGAGGAGAAAGCAAATATTAAAAGTACAATAATTAAATACAACAACATACGCATTGTGATAGCATACCAAATAATCGTAGTAAAAGTTAAACATCAAGATTTAAAAACTCCACCTTGTGTATATGTGAAAGTAGTGAATGATGAGGAACAGTTACTTCTTAAAGTACAACCTCCTGAAAATCTGTCATTGCTGTGTGTAAAGTGTCATTCTGTTAGCCCTGTGACCCTGACCCTGATTTTAAACCTTATAAACCAGAATTTTATATTTTTGATCTGGTCTCTGCCCAAAATGCAAACTACTTACAAAATTTGGTAACATTAGATAGTGGAAAACATTGCTATTGTATTGGTAACATTAGATAGTGGAAAACATTGCTATTGTATTGGTAACATTATATAGTGGAAAACATTGCTATTGTATTGGTAACATTAGATAGTGGAAAACATTGCTATTGTAAAGAAGTGAAATAAAGATGGATGAATGCAAAACAGTTTAATGTGACACATTTCACCTTGTGGAATTTGCATAAATTTGGAGAGGTAGATCAATAGTATGTATGCCCACATACCTTTTGTTCGCCTTATCCATTCATGGGTTGACAAAGAAACATCACAGCAATTGACATATACATCAATGCCCTCTGTACTATGTCTCTCGGAAATGTTAACCTTCTCTCCCAGAAGACGCTTGACTAGAGTCGTCTTGCCTACACCCATGTGTCCGACAACCATAATACGTATGCTGTGTACAGTTTCCTTTCCGTCTTTTAGAGCCTCTTCAAAAAGCTGGATGGATCTGTCATCCATTTTCAAAATTTCTATTGGAACACCTGTTCATATAATGGATAAGTTATGTAGATATACATGTATATTATCAACAATGATTTAAGTTTTAAAAGAAAAATATGGACCTGAAACTTTAGATAGCTAAACCGGAGTGTTCAAGCTATATAATTGTTATCCACGTCTGCAACATTAACAAATCTTTTGCCATAAAAACTCGTCATACACATTTTATTTGTGTCCAATCGCACAAATGAAAATTAAACCACAACTTTTAAATATCAAATACAATTAAAACATAGATCTACTGTTATATAGCAACCTCAACAAGATCTAATTAGATTATGCTCTACACTTACTATGTTTCTGAAAGATGGGCAGGTTTTATGGTGAAGTTATTTACATTTGCAACAAGTGCAATGCTGAGATAGATATAATCTATGTTCGGGTTTGGACCGAGACAATGAAATCCCGGCCTAGGGGTTACATTATTTGTCTCCCCACGAGGTTTGTCTTAGTCCAAACCCCAACATAGATTATTTTTCTCACCCAATATTATCCTTTAAGGTAAAAAGAATGCTTTAAAAGTGAGCATGCCGCAATGTTTACATGTGGCGCATGAATATAAATAAGCTATTGAGGGTGTTTTCCAACATAGTTCATTTCAAACACCATTGAGAATTTTATCCTATCTGTAGCACAGAAACTGTTCAGGTCAGCTTCATTAAATGTAGCTAACAGTATATATAATGATTAATGTTTCACGCGAAGTGTTTACAACAAATTCAGTTGCTTTAGCTACATTTAATGATCTGAAAATGTACTGAGCTAGTCCTGCATATAGGATAAACTTAATATCAAAACTTCGAAACATTATTCGTGTGTATTTGTCTCTATCAAAATGTTTTTGTTTTGCTGTCTTTTTAAGACAGATTGGCCTTAAGTAACTATGCTTTGGTTATATATCATTTGTTGTTGTTGTTGCTGTTGTTGTTTTATTTGAGAACAACTATGGCACAGCAGAAGACAAGAAGGGTTTCTGTTGTTAAAAGTACTTCTCAGCGCGTGGACACCATGACTGAGACGATTGGTCTGAGATGAGTAGAATGAGATAGGAAAAGTAAGGTTAGCAAAACAGCTAGATTTCTGTTGCTTGGGTGAGAAATGTTGGCATACCTTAATACATGTACTACTTTCCTGTACTACATTTAATTTACATCTGGTAATTATGAAACTCCCGCACCATCTAAGGCAATAGTTGATAATAAAAAAAAAATGCATAATTTTCTCAGAGATTGCTATACAGTATATACTATTTATGATGTCTAGAAGTGAAAATGATATAAGGAGCAAGCAAGCCAATCTGTATCTTTTACATCACAAATTACATCTATGACCCAGGCCAAAATAAGGAGAATTAAAATTTCTTAAAATAATTTGAAGTTTAATTACTTTACAGTCTGGTTTTATTTATATAATTCCTATAATATGCAGTGTTTTCTTTTAATATGAATCACACAATATATAATACTATTAACTTATGTCATAATATTATACAGTGTATATATAATTTATGGGCAAATTGTAAGCAATATGAACCAGTGTGGCAGTACCCCTGCTTTGTGCGCAGGTACTAAAATGTTCATACATGGATTAATCATGTACAAAACTGTCTACACCATATACATATTTTAAACTTATATCTGAATGACCGATATAATGACAACAATTGACTAAAGAATAATAGGTAATCTATACATTCTTAATGTATTTCAAATTGATGCTGCATATTTAAATAATCCACATGTATACATGTAAATGTTTGACAAACTGTTAAGATATATATATATTATCTTATATAGCACGATAGTAAGGGTCATATGCCATAACGAGTCATGGAGGTAATCTAAAATAGTTTTGTCACTCTGTATGATTTTTTTTCCCTTCAGATCAGTTTTTTTTAACACATATAACGTTAGCTCGCGTGTGACAAACAATATAAATAATTCGACATCCAACACTTTAATTTTAATAATAATGTCGGTCGTTACTTTACAATATTACTTTACAATATTATTTATATAATCTTTCGCCATATTCATTCATCTAAGCACTACCTCTATTTTCAGCCTCGTCCGTTTCATTTTACAATGTAACTTGTAAGAACTTTGCACCCTTCAACGAAAATGTAAACAGATCGTAGGTAGTAAATATAAAGCGCAATGTATAGTAGTAGACAGTAGAATATCAAAAATGGTATTTATATATTTTTTTAAAACTTAACTGTCCAGTTATCTTGTTATTCGATTTGATCTTTGTGCGTTAATAAATCCACCTTGAAAAATCGTCACAGAACCGCTCCATCAACATGAATGATCTCAACACAAAATACGTGGGAATTTTAGACGCTGAACGAGATCCGGTCGCGTGCATGTCGCGTGCAATGACAGGTCGTGTGCAAAGATTTATCAATGAAAGCGCCACCTTCTGGGAAAAAATATGCATTGCCCCGAACTGGTGATGATGGCGAGTTTTGCAGCAAAGCAGCCATTTTGATAGTCCATACAGATTTAATATTTTTATATGAAAATTATGTAGTCACAACCAACGAGCAGACGACTGAACAATCATTAATGAATAGAAATGACTATAATATAATTTGTAATAATATTTAAAATAACAAAAATATTTTATTTATATTATAAATCGATAAATATGACCATGCACGACGAAATGGACATTTTCAAACTTCCAAAATAATAAAATAATATTTATTCCACTTTTATTTTATTTTAAATATGTTATTAATTTTTGTCTTACAATAAAGTTATGACTACAATATTCATAAATCATATTTTGAGACAAAAATGTGAATTAGGAAATGTAAATAAATTAAGTTTTCGTTATGGAAAATGTAAAATAAAATAGAATTACCTGGTTGATGTAAAGACTCCATTTTGTAAACAGTTATCACATTACTTTCCTCGCTTGTGGTGTAAAGTAATCTTTGCTGGTCATCATAGAATATTTTATCCAGTCTTGATGACACTGTGTGTATGGTCACTAGCTGACCGCTGTCTGTCAGCTGATGAATTCTGTTAGAGTCACACACGTACACATAATCCCTGTCAGCCATTATTGACCACGGTATTTGTAATTCCTGGTGTTGATACAGAAACTTTTTTGTTTTTGGTTTCAGAATATTGTAAACATGAATTCCTCTATTAATGGAGTTATAAGTCCCACACGAGATGTACACGGTGTTATCTTTGACGGCAATGCGAGTCCATCTCCCTTTACAGATGTCGTGAGTTGAGTCCATACGTCCATCTCTAATCGATAAAATTCCCCAACACAACATGCCGTCTTTCTTACCGCTGACAATGAGTTTGTCTGACTTCCATTTTGCCAATGAATAACAAAAACGAAATCCTGTCTCTAAAGTTTTGACGAGTTTTACGTCATCTATCGATTTCAATGACAGGATTACAACCGTACCGTTACTCAGACAGACGGCGACTTCATTCTTGCTAATAAGACAGACATCACTGGGAATGGACTCCAGTCTGTGTGATGTAATCAGTTTACCGTCATGACCATTGTGAACCTGAAGATTCCTCGCCTTCCAGTCTACGGTTACCAACATGTCTTCCATCTTTAAAATGCCAATATAGACGGGTTTATAGCCAGCTGTGGATAAAAAATGACTTACATTAGGATACGGAATACACAAAATACAGACATATATACTTTTAGTAAACAATGCAAAATAAACTTATACACATCTATAAATCTATTTCTGACCTAAAACCATGACATAGTGTCATAAAATATGGACATATATACTTTTAGTAAACAATGCCAAACAAACGTAAATACATCTATGCATCTATTTCTGACTTAAAAACAATATTCTACAGTCGTAAATTTACAGACCACCACCATTATCGTAATAGTTTTATTTTATTTTATTATTATTGCTATTATAGTTCCTTATAAAAAAAATTCCCTAATTCGTGTCACACGAAGCTTTTAAAACAAATTACATTTTTTTGTGTGGCTACATTGAATGACGATGACCTGAATATTTACCGAGTTAAAGATAGGAAAATTTAGCTATGACATGTATAACGAAGTATAAAAAATACGTTAGAGTAAAAAACGATAAACATTATTGAGCTTAAAGTAGGACTAAAGGGGTAGATGCGATTTTACGTATGTTTCAAGTAACTCCTATTAATTACCATATGTGATTGTAACTACAAGTAATAAAAATAATATAAAAATACTTTTAAAATAACATTTTTTTTCTAGTATAGTATAGATGCCAATTTGTAACTTTTTTGCAACTGTTACTGCAAGCTACTAGTAATACGTTTAAAAAAATTAAACTAAAATTAACCTGATGTCTATCCCCACCCTACAAAAAAAGTATCCCCTGGGTCACATCATAAAAATTATTGAGATCACCAACTAACAACCGTAACACAGACTTTCTTGACATGTAAAGACAAATTTACACATATAACTGGCACTTAAAAGGCATTCCATCCCTACCCCTGTATAGCAATTTTGAAACTTTTGAGATTATCAATTTATACCCATGTACACAATTGCTAGCACGAAAAGACAAATTAATTAATGTATACAACTAATTAATGTATACAACTTATTATCAAGACAGGAACCACCCCAACTCCAATGAAATTTTTGGACCATACCATACCTAATAACTTGAAATTATTGAGATACCAGCCATATAACAATATATACGATTACAGTTCATGAAAAGACATTTATATATGCAAACAATATAGGCCCTGGGTTTTGTTTTATGCCCTTGAATCAAGCTTGTGAGTCATTCATTGAAAGCGATCGATTTTCGCTCCCTATGACTAACTACCTACTTCTGACATACTTGTTAGGTGACAATAATTCAACTTATGTGTCTGATTATTTTTACCTGAATTATATGTCTGATTATTTTTACCTTATTGTGTCTGAATATTTTTAAACTTGATTTTTATGTATAAAAAAATCAGACACAGTAAGGTAAAAATAATCAGACACATAATTCAAGTAAAAATAGTCAGACACATAATTTACGTAAACAATAATTAGACACATAATTCAAATAGAAATAATCAAATCAGATGACGCACATGGTAAGATTTTAAATGTAATTTTTTTTTTTTTTTAATTCTACGAATAAAAATTTCCTTTTGAAAATATAAATGATTCAAAAAGTTACATTGCAGGGGAAGCAAAAACTGAGATGGACTCGGGAGACAGACATTGCCATTGCCAACAAAGTCTACACAATCAGTATTCAGTACGAGCACTCATTTCTCTCAGTAAAAAGACAGTTACTGAAAACATCCCTCTCCTTCTAAAATCTATACACAATTTATACTGTGTATAAATTAGAATGGGAGTGAATGTTGCAGAGTTTTTCATTTTACTAACGGAAACAAGCAAGCTTACAGTACTGTACCTTATAAATTAAATTTGTTTTTAAAAAGTATAAACAATACAGATATACCATCGTCCAATAGTTTGCATCTGCTATTCAAAATTGCATGTATCGACTACCCTGATTATTTCAATGAAAATCCTTTCTCCATGTTAACTTCTGCACTCTCCAGTTTATGTCGTCTGCTACTGAATCGAACGCCGATGTTTACAGTTTTGTAACACTCATTCGGAATACAATACAGAGTCTTGGCGTATTAATACAAGACCGAGTCCATCTGTAACCTCAAGACCTTTTGATATACAAAATAAACAACCAAGAACCAATCTAAAGACTTCCGGTTTGTTAGAAGGTGCTCAGTTGGGGTAACCAAAGTTTAATTGACATCCAGTGTCTTCGGTTTGAACGTGATGATAAATGCAGTCGAGATGGTTACAGACATACTAAATCTAGCAGATTTGCAAGATAATTATTGATACGGGTATAATATGATATCATTTTAGTGTAGGCTAGTGAAAATGGTATGGGTCTTCCGTTGTGTATTCATCAGCTGATCGATGGAGATTTTGTGGGTGTACAAAATAAATGCATGCGAATATAAACTTTAGCAATGTCAAGCAGAGATAGTAGAATAATAGCCAGTCGTGTACGATTTGGGCATGGATAGTTAATAAATATGGTCATAATAATAAATATCCTTCCATGGCAAGTGGGTCAACTGATAGCGAGACTTCGGAGGTCTCCAATGGGGAATAAGAAATCATTTTGGACATAGTTATAAGAGAGAGAGAGAGAGAGAGAGAGAGAGAGAGAGAGAGAGAGAGGTTTGTGGAGATTACCCCCCCCCCTACCCCTCCCCAAAAAAAGATATCAAAATTTGAAAATATCATAGGATAGACCCAGAATTCCGAAATCTGTTTGCGGATATAAAGTTGAACAAGAGTTTATCAAAGTAACTTCAAATATTGATGAAGTGATAAAATTGAATTATCGAGGTAGGACATGCAGTTTTAGTGTGAAACCATAAGAGAGCTAAAGAGAAAGTAGATATATGTTTTAGAGGCACATGGAGAGCAAATCATAGATCACGTGGAAGAAATGAAAGTCTCAGACAAAATAGGAAAACTTTAAGAACAGCTACTGAAATTAAAAGAAGTAAAAGCAAAAAGGTGAATATTTTGTTGTAAGATGGACCCTCTCAGCGCTTAAGATAAAATATTTATTTACAAAGTTATTTGATCTTTCTTTGTGGAATAAATCTATCTAGAATATGAATACGTTGAAAATATGTGCTTTGTACTTGGCTGATAGACTACTCTGCTAGATACAAGGACCAAAACCAATCATAGTGAAATTTGCATATTTTAAGGACAGGGAATAGTGTTGAGCATGGCCATCATTTTGGTGAAAGGCCTTGAGTACCAAAAATTAACTGTTGGTCATTTAAAAAAGCTAGTAACTGTTTGACACCTTAGTTGTATCTTGAGAAACCAAAAAATGGGTTCTTTGACCAAAATATGACTCTTGAATCTTGAAACTACTATCTAGTGAAAAGATTATTTTTGGGCTCATATATTTCTTCATATGGAAAGAGTCAAAAATGGCAAAGTACTATGCATAGAAGTAAGCCATTCTTTCTATTGACAGTAGAAATAGATTTAGTGAAAGTAACCATACTTTATATTTATGGTAGATACAGATTTAGTAGAAGTAAGCCATACTTTCTATGTACAGTAGAAATAGATTTAGTGGAAGTAAACCATGCTTTCTATTTATTGTAGAGAAAGATTTAGTAGAAGTAAGCCATACTTTCTATTTACAGTAGAAATAGATTTAGTAGAAGTAAACCATGCTTTCTATTTATGGTAGAGAAAGATATAGTAGAAGTAAGCCATGCTTTCTAATTATGGTAGATAAAGATTTAGTAGAAGTAAGCCGTACTCTCTATTTATGGTAGATATAAATTTAGTAGAAGTAAACCATACCCTCTATTTATGGTAGATATAAATTTAGTAGAAGTAAACTATACTCTCTATTTATGGAAGATATAAATTTAGTAGAGTAAACCATATACTCTATGTTTTGGTAGATATAGTTTTAGTAGAGGTTAACAATACTTTCTATACAAATTTAGCATATAATGCTTTTATCAGATGAACATTGTAAAATGGGCAGCAGCTTATGTTCTAACATTGTTTCATTTGTAAGTAGTTTTGGATTTGTTTACTGCAAAGATGGGTTTAGATTTATATAACCATTTTACATTTTTGCATGTTTTAAATGCCATTAACAATTTAGTAACTAGGCTGAGCAGAGCTGTGTCAATATGTTCATGCCATGTGCAAGTCTCTGATAATTATGTGAGCTCCTGTGTTAAATGGTGCCTTTTTACAACCCTTGCCAATGTTGTACTGTGAATGTGTCAGATTGTATTACAGAGGAGCTTTCCAGTCTTGCTACAATGAAAGCACTTAAAGATGATTCATTTTTCTGACATTAAATTCAACATAACAACATCACATTGAAGGAAATTTAAAGATATGTGTCTACTGTATTGGATTTTAATTCCACATATTTTAGCACTGAATAGCACAGTCTAAAGATCTCCACCCAAATCCATACTGTTCTAAAAGTATCGTACAGTTCCAGATAACATATGCTAAATAAAATTGCATTGCCAGCTTTAATATAAATATAGGAGTATGCTACTTTTGTAAATTAATTTTTTAATTTTATTCTTGGACTATTCAATAAAATGTTTTTCCAAACCCCAAAAACAAAGAAATTTGCTTAACATACTGTAATTACAATCATCACTTTCCTATTTCAGGAAATATGTAACATGCTTGTTAAAAGTAATTATAATTGATAACTTGTGTTCCAATTTGATACATATACATTGGGGAACTTGTATTCATAGGCATCTTATTCATATATTGAAATAACCCAATTAGACCTTCATGCCCATATTGGTAAGTTTATATTGGTTACATATTTGTAAACATTTGGGATCTGGAATCATTTGACACAAAACTTGTAAAGAAGAGTAAGCTCAAATTGCATGAAGTAGACAATCAAAACTTAGTAGACATGTCTATAATAATAGAAGGTCAGATTTTTGCCATTATTGCAGTTGTGTCCTATGTTTCGAAACAAAACTTCATAACATAATTTTTTTACCCAAAACCTGTTTATATAATTTAACCTTTTATTGACTTTTAATTCCCATGTGATTTTCCAAGGTTTGTATAGAGTGCTGATTTCTTGTAATGTGCTCCACCTTCCCATGGAATATGTTGTTGTTGTTGTTGTTGTTGTTGTTGTAGGGTTTAACTCTTTTTTTTCAGCACATTATTAGCTATTCATGGCAGCCAGTTATTATTGTTGGAGGAAGAACCCGGGAAAACCCCCAGAAAGGACCACCAACCCACGAGAAGCTACTGTCAAGCTGTTCAACATAACTACATTAGCTGAATCTTAGACTCGAATTCATGCAGACAGGTGAGATGGCAGTGATCCGTAACGGAGGGCGTTTTAGACCATGTGACCACTCAGGGACCTCATGGAATACTATGGTACCTATGTCTATGTTTCCTAAACTCAAACAATGATTGACTTCTCATACCTCTGTGACTGTTTAAACAGAGTGCTGTTGCACTGTAGTATGTTTTCCCCTTAACAGGGAATATAACTCTCTGACTGTGTTTGAATTGAATCATGTTGCACTGTAGTTTGTTTTCCGCTTCACACGGAATATAACTCTGTGATTGTTTGAACAGAGTGTTGTTGCACTGTAGTATGTTTTCCCCTTCACAAAGAATATAATCTGTGACTGTGTTTGAATAGAGTCCTGCTACACTTTAATATGCAACCCTGCCCCCACTTTTCACAGGTAACATAAATGTGACTGTTTGAATAGAGCACTGTTACACAGTAGGATTCAACCACAACCGCTTCACAGGATTAAAACTATGTTTAAATAGAGCACCTGTACACTGTATTATTCTTTCCCCATCACGGATAATATAACTGCACCATCACTAGGTTATACATTTCATGTGCCACGATTGTCTATCTTTTGATGCTAAATGTATCTCATTAAGGTGATCCACTGTCTGATTGCAAAAAAAAAAAAAAAAAAAAAATAAAAAAAATAAAAAAAAAATAAGTCCAACACTTTCCTAATTTGTCATTATTTAAAGTTTCCATTTACTTGCAAGGTAAATTTTGCAAATTATTTCAGAAATACAAATGATTAAACCTTCATCACAATAATTCATGCATGAGTGTTATATGGTTACATGAATTTACTCAGAATCAAGTGGTGCCTGTGACAGAACAGTATAAACCTGGCGCTTCCAATGTGTTATCAAGCTATTGTCATTAGTTAATTATCACAAAATCATTTTATTTCCATCCCTAACGCCATTTCTTGTATGAAGTGTTCCAGAACTGCATGCCTTTCTAAACATATTCCCTTAGTAAAGCAGTTAAAACATTGAACTGTGCAAATAGTACATTTAGAGTTATTATACTTCCAATAAAAATATTTGATTTTAATCAGTACATAGAAAATTGCATAGCGTTGAACACATCGGCCGTTTTGTTTACATTAGTTACAGTATCCGTGACCGTTGTGAATTAGGAAATGTCACGATTTCGTTGCGTTCCTACCATAGTGCAAATGTACGACAGGGTACCATTCTGTGTTTTGGCTTCTTTATGACGTCATCGGTATACTGTGACGTATTAGCGTTCGACCTTATAACATCTAAAGGCCTGTGTTATATCGCCGCAAGAAAAGAATTCATTACTTATTCAACTAACATAGTTTGACAAATTTTCCATTTATTTCAAAAGATACCAAGGTATGCATCAAAAGCGATTTAAAGTTCTAAACTGAGTGTGCAGCATTTACCAAAGGTGTGATTTTGTCTAGCAGCATTTTATTGTGACTGTTATTCTTAGTACCTATCAAGGCCAAGGTCACGAGGTTGTCAGGTGTAACTTATCAGTGACTCTTTATCCATAGGTTGAATTATACATTTTAACAAGAACATTTTTTAAATAAAATTTACGTGCGTGTATCGTAATAATGGTAGGTATAGGACTAACAGGGGGAATAACCGTTTCTGACTTCCCGATTTCTGATGCCGCTTAGGTTTCAGAACAGTGGTCCACTGTTACGGCACATTTTGAGATAAATTTGGATCGTTTGAATGTTAAATCATTGGAAACGAACATGATACATATCCGGATACTTGTTTATGGCATAAAGCGGCCCGTGGAAGAAAAATTAATATTTTTGCAATGCGTTTAAAGTTGTAAAAGTTTTATTTCCATACATTAAGAAGACGTAATACTCATAAACACGGTAGGTCTTAAGCTTCCATTAATTTGGAATATATCCATGTATATTTCATATTTCTGACTAACCTCTATGTACCGTACGAAGTCTCAATTCAGGAGTCCTATCTGGTATCACGGTACCAATTGTTTTTCCATAGACCTCAATGCTAATATTTGGAGAGATAACTATATTTTCTATCCTAATTTAGCATGCATCTCACACACTGTTATAGAGAACAATGTTAGATTGTCAATTTGACAATGAAAAAACCAGGTACTCCATTGCATTTAAGAGAGATAACTCTGCTGGAACTAGACAGGGGTATGAGTTATCTAGTCACAACATACCTATTTTCAGTCATGTGTATTACATTTTCAAAAAATCATAAAAAATACAAAATTTGATCTATTTAGGAATTAGCATAAATTCACATGTTGCCAAGAGGCTAAACTTTTTTTAAGCCTAACAGAAAGTACAACTCTTACATAATCCACCAATCAAAGCTTGTCTTGTTCTTAAGGGCTGAATGGTATGGACCCTACACCATAAGCTCCACCCATATGGACTTGCGCAATTGGTACCGTTATACCTATAGCAAACCTTGATTTTTCCAATAATCTGTGAAAAAGCTCGGGACTATATAACTAACAAGTGTACTTAGTCTCGCTTGTCAAAAACAATTTTATGAAGTACTAAGCTATGTTCTATATGATTGTGTATAGAAATGTTATTGAGCTGTTGGAACTCTTGTTTGCATACCATTGCTTCATTATCAAACTCATGTTTTGAAATAAAATGAATTCTTTTAACTATGAGTTGTGTTTTATTCATATTAGCACTTATCAAACTTCACTTTGGTGATATGCGATAAATCACATTATGTCATTTTGTTAATAGTAAGGTCAAAGGTCAACACACTAGTTAGCATGTACCAGTTCTACTCTTAAAGAGACATTTTGATCTAAAATAAAGGACTTATAATTGTTTCATTAACACAAAAAGTAACAACAAGGACAGGTGGACATGGCCCAATCTAATTATAAAAGTATTAGCTTTGAACACTTTACACTGTCTGCATATGCAAGAGGTCACTAACCTCTAGTCCTCACACAAAGGTCAAGCTACCCAGCCTCTTTGTCATACAAATAGGAAGCTTCCCTCCTTTCTGTAGTGCATACAATTGATGCAATAAGCCAATCTGACACCAAATAAAGTAGATAACAGCTTTTCTAAGTGGTTATCATGGATTTGGGGTTGAAAATGTGGACTAATATATAGAAAAAGTCTATATGTAGTAGAGACCTCAAGAATGATTATCTAACTAAGGAATCGCATGTTCATTTTTCACGGCACAAAAGTTTATAACAAAAAAAAAGACATTTAGAGCAGGACTATTCAAATCAAAATAGGAAGGAATACCATATCTTTAATAAATTACCTAAAATACTCATACCAAAATATTCTTTATGGTACAAGTGAACTATCTACAAGAGGACCAGTAGTGTCCTCTATCTTGGTCTATAACATGCTTTAGAAGAACAAGAGAGTTGTTTTTTATTCATGATTTTTCATCTTTTGCGCATAAAATAGTCAATACTTTGGCTAAAATTGACTATATTAACTTTACATAACCTTTCTTTGCCTGAATGCTAATATTGGAGCTGACTACACAGTCACAAAGCCATCAGTCTATATATGCTATAGATATAGTTACAAAATCCCCATTCCAAAGCTAATGTGTGTTATTTTCTAAATTTTCTATGTAAAAGTCTGTCAATATTAGACCAAAACATCTCAATATCCATTGTTTAACCAAATGACACTATGACAGTATAGAAGTGGTGGTTATGTATACTCGTTACTATGGATACACTGTGAAGCTGGTATTATCTTTTAGGTATCACGGTACCAATTGTTTTTCCATAGACCTCAATGCTAATATTTGGAGAGATAACTATATTTTCTATCCTAATTTAGCATGCATCTCACACACTGTTATAGAGAACAATGTTAGATTGTCAATTTGACAATGAAAAAACCAGGTACTCCATTGCATTTAAGAGAGATAACTCTGCTGGAACTAGACAGGGGTATGAGTTATCTAGTCACAACATACCTATTTTCAGTCATGTGTATTACATTTTCAAAAAATCATAAAAAATACAAAATTTGATCTATTTAGGAATTAGCATAAATTCACATGTTGCCAAGAGGCTAAACTTTTTTTAAGCCTAACAGAAAGTACAACTCTTACATAATCCACCAATCAAAGCTTGTCTTGTTCTTAAGGGCTGAATGGTATGGACCCTACACCATAAGCTCCACCCATATGGACTTGCGCAATTGGTACCGTTATACCATCTGGTGGTTTCAGCATTATCTGACATGACCGGTGCGTCGGCCAAATTATCTCTCAAATATTCAGCACATTGACCCCATTGTCGGTCAACGGCGTTAGTGTGAAAAATACAATTTAATAACTTCTAGAAGTTATTTTATATACGTATATATATTGATTTTCATTCAGTTAAGCAAGCATAGTGTTTATGTCTTCTCTTCAAATGTATGTATCAAACTTGTTTAAATGAACGGCGTCAAGGCAAGATTATATCTGTATGAATTTAGTCCTAGAAAGCTAAATTCAAAATAATGACAAAGAATGATGTAAACATCAATATGGGGTTGTTTCACAAATTTCCTATATTTCTCTACTAGAAATCTTCAGTACAAAATCAAATGTCAACAAATATAAATTCAAACTATCAATGCATTATTTTTTTTCTTTTGAATGTACCAACTTGAATTGATGATTGATCTTGCAATCTTGACTTGAGCAGGAGTGACACCTTATTATATTATATTTTATTATATATAGATTCACTTAATATAAGGTGTCATGGCTGCTCAAGTCAAGATTGCAATACAAGTAGCAGAATTTTTCAATTAAGAATTGAAACCCAGAATGCAAACAGGTTGATAAATACTTACATTTTATAAGGCTTATACAATGTAAGTATTATCAACCTGTTTGCATTCTGTGTTTTATTTCTTAATTGAAAAAAAATGTTGCTACTTGTGTGCATGACATTAACTATATGACATTCTGTTGCAATAATGTAATAAGATGTATACTATTACCGTGCTCACACATATTTATTTGTTTGTATTGTTACGCATATTTGATATAAGTCATTTATATTTAGTTTTGTTTGTGATATTTAAATTTCGCATTTTAAGTTTTAAGATTCGTTCATTGAAGGGGGGGGGGGAGACCTGTACCTTACAGGATAAACACCAGGTGTTGACCTCATTTCTGACCTGATTTCAGAGTTGTAAACAATGGTTGGTTGGTTCCAAGGACAAAATGGAGTAAAGTATAAACATCTTTCAATTTTAGTTGGGTGATACGCTGTTTACGTGATTTCTTGAACGTAAAATTGTTCTGAGAGATTCTAGAAGGTCGTGACCCCATTCTTGTTTACGTAAAAACAGGTATTTAAACTATGTTTTGGAGCGAGATATTCAGTAGAAGATCTTGGGCTTTTAGATTATTAAGTTGTCTCTTTTTGAGTTATTATAAATTACCTTGTTCTGGAAATTGTGTCAATTCGTTTGGATCAAGAGGAATTATTTTATTATTTATCTGGAAAAGAATTGTGCTCATAGAGAATTTTATTAACAATAACTGACTAAATCAAGTGATATCGTCTTCCGTCTTGGATACTTCGCTGGAATTCGAACTTAGATTTATTTGGACATTTTATTACCAGGGCCTTTGCCTTTTCTCTAGTGAATAATATATTGAATTATGTTTGATTAATTTTGGAATTGATTCTTAAAACCGTAAGTTTATTTCTCTTTTCTGAAAAAAATATTTGTACTCAATAAATTGTTTATTAAGTTTTACAAGCTTGTTATTTTCACTCTTTCTATGTTATTGTTTATTCGAGCCTATGCATGCAATATAGAAATTGGCGAGCTCGTCCGAAATTGTGATAAATTGGAATTTGACTAGAATTCTTTTCAGAAAACTTTTGTTTTAAATTTGAATAACCTAGTTTTTGAATTTTTTAAAATCTATAGTGGGATGGACAGGCTTGTATTAAAATAACATCTAAAGCAGAAGTATTTCTTTCTAATCCTACTCAGGAGCAATTATAGCTTTTCAAAAAAGATGAGTTGATTCAACTTGCCAGAAAATATGATCTTTCTGAAGTAAAGGCTACTTTAACGAAACAAGATATCAAAAAGATTTTGGTCCAATATTTGGTAGAAGAGAATGTTTCGGTCAGTAAGTCTGCATCATACTCTGACATAAAAATGAAGAAATTAGAATTAAAATTCAAGATGGAGTTAGAGTTGAAGAAGCTTTAATTTCAGGAAAGAGAGAGAGAGAGAGAGAGAGAGAGAGAGAGAGAGAGAGAGAGAGAGAGAGAGAGAGAAAGAGAGAGAGAGAGAGAGACAGGAAAGGGAGGAAGAAAGACAATTACTATATGACAAAGAAGAGAAAGACAGAAAATTAAAATCTGACGAAGAAGACAAAGAAAGACAATTACAACATGACAAAGAGGAGAAAGAAAGACAATTACAATATGACAAAGAGGAGAGAGGGAGAGAAAAGGGAGAAAGAAAGATAATTACAATATGACAAAGAGATGGAAAAAAGGGAATATCAATATAGAATGAAAGAATTAGAGCTGCCAAGTGAAAAACGCCTTCATATTTCAAATCCAAATTTAAGTTTTGATTTAGCAAGGAATATTAGATTAGTGCCCCCTTTCAGAGAAAAAGAAGTAGACAAATACTTCATTCATTTTGAAAACTTGTTGAAAATTTAAAGTGGCCAAGGGAGCATTGGACTCAGTTATTGCAATATGTACTCACTGGTAAGGCTAGTGAGATTTACACTTCACTGTCTGTTCACCAAAGTGGTGACTATGATGTGGTTAAAGAATGCATTCTAACGGGTTATGAGTTAGTCCCTGAAGCTTATCGGCAAAAATTCAGAAATTACAGAAAAGAAACTGGACAAACTCATGTCGAATTTGCTAGAGAAAAAGAGCAGTTGTTTGATAGATGGTGCTTAGCCAAGAAAGTCGAACAAGATTATCAAAATCTCAAGCAAATGATATTAATTGTGGAGTTCAAACACTGTGTCCATAGTGACGTTAAAACTTATCTCGATGAGCATAGGATTGAAACCTTGGAAAATGCTCGAGCTGCTGACGAATATTTTTTGACACATGAAGTTAATTTTGTTAACAAGACTTCTACTCAACAGTTTGCTGGTTGAAAGTTATTTCAGCCTAATACCAGCCCTTTAAAAACTCAAACTAGCACAACTTTCAAGAAACTTCAGAGAAGCTTGATTCTAGATCATTGTCTCTTCCGACGTGTACCTATTGCAAGAAAAAAGGACACGTTATTTCTGATTGCTACAAATTGAAAAATAGGCATCAGAATCTAGACAGACCTGTTCCAAATGCTCTTATTTCTAAGAGGTCAAGGTCACGTTCATGTATTGAAAGCAATACATTTGTTGGGTCTAATAAATCCCAGTCTGATTTTATTATGGAGAATTATCAACCATTCATATCGAAGGGTTCTATATCACTCTTGGGTGATTCAGCCAATCCCACCCCTATTAAAATTTTAAGGGACACAGGAGCTTCTCGGAGTCTTTTCTTGTCAGGTACTTTGCCCTTTTCTGAGAAGTCTTCTTCGAATGAAAGTGTTTTTGTTCAGGGAGTAGAGTGCGGCTTTGTCAATGTTCCTCTCCATTGTGTAAATTTGTCATCGGACTTAGTGTCAGGACCTGTGACAGTCGGAACAGTCTCGGTTTTACCCTTAAAGGGGATAGATTTATTGATAGGCAACGACTTAGCTTGAGACAAGGTTGTGGTTAATCCACGTGTAACTGACAAGCTTGATTTGGATCAGAAAATTGATCCGATTGAAATAGAATTCCTTGATATAATTCAAGCTTGTGCAGCTACCAGAGCTATGGCAAAGAAATCTCTTGAGAATGATGTTGATGAAGGCAGTATTCCTTTACCTGACACGTGTATAGGTCAGGCTTTTGAAGAGGTCACTTTTACTCCTTGTTTGGATCAATCAGAAGGTATTGATCATAGTGATCCTCTTTTAACAACTCATTCTCTTTATTCTAATCAGGGTGATAAACGACAGTCACTTGTCGTCGAACAGGAAAAGGATCGTGAGATCTCCTGTTTGTTTCAAAGGGTCATAAGTGAGACTGAACACACTGAAGTTCCTGCCTGTTATTTCATTAAAAATGGAAGTCTTATGAGAAAATGGAGACCTCCCGAGGTATCTATTGGTGATGAGTGGTCGATGAACTATCAAATAGTAGTTCCAAAACATTACAGACAGGAAATACTTAATCTGGCCCATGAAACTCCTTTGGCTGGTCATTTAGGGATTAATAAAACTTATCACAAGATCTTGACTCACTTCTATTGGCCAAAAATCAAAAGTGATGTTGCCAAATACTGTAGACCTTGTCATACTTGTCAAATGGTAGGAAAACACAATCAGAAGATACCAAAGGCTCATCTACAACCTATTCCTGCCTTTGACGAACCATTTAGTATAATTATGGTAGATTGTGTAGGTCCCTTACCTAAGACCAAGTCAGGTAACCAATACCTGTTGACCATTATGTGTGCGTTAACAAGGTTTCCAGAGGAAATTCCGTTGAGGAATATAAAATCTAAAACAATAGTAAAAGCTTTGATAAAGTTTTTTTACTCAGTATGGCCTTCCCAAATCTGTTCAGTCTGATCAAGGTTCAAACTTCATGTCTGGAATTTTCCAACAAGTTATGTATGAATTGAGCATTCAGCAATTCAAATCTTTTGCCTATCACCCTGAGAGCCAAGGGGCATTAGAAACATTCCAGACGACAATAACTTCCAATGGGTCGGTAGTTGTTGGCACAAACCACATG
Source organism: Unio pictorum (assembly GCA_030141615.1). Taxonomy (NCBI): domain Eukaryota; kingdom Metazoa; phylum Mollusca; class Bivalvia; order Unionida; family Unionidae; genus Unio; species Unio pictorum. The sequence continues at coordinate 11,891,425 of JARLTB010000291.1, forward strand.
AAGAACGATTACATATTCCAATAGAAAAATAAATTAGTATGGTGAGGAAACAGTCACGACCTAGCTCGTTGCTGTATACTTCTTCTTACATTATCTGTAATGTTTGGTTTGTTTGTTTATAACAATGGGGTTTTGCACAGAAGCATGGAAAAAACACTGTGTTAACTCACAGAGGTTCGATTTTGAGGGATTTGTATACATTTTGTAAGCACCAGTGTTCATTATATGATTATAATATTGCAAAATACACATTTATATTACTGTGTTGACAGTGGGGAACTACTGTCCAGTCAATGTCTGTGGTTGGTCAGTCTAACGACATTCATTTCACCTATGTTCACAATTTCGGAGATTCGTATCAGATCAGTTGATGAAGTACTTTTGGAATTACATTAATTGTCGAAGGCATTTATTTACCGGTAATGATACAGATGCATATCATATTTGAGTTTAGGCTTGATAAAGATGTAGAAACTACCAATTGTTTTAGTAAAATCTTGAGTGTAGGATGGTCTTGACTCTGATAAGCACTCTGGTGTATAAATGTTCTCAAATGAAAATATTGTTAAGGTTTACATTTTGTTTTGGAAGGGGACAAAGAGTAACAGGGTTAAAATTAAAATTGCCTGTCTGAAAATAAAGCCTATCGTGCCAATTACACGCAGGTATGTTTCAACCATCTTCCATAATCAAATTCATCGTACATCTGAATGTGACAAGATTATGCACACCGGTAGATCATGTTCTGTTTTAACGTAACCCTCTAGACTGACTTACAAACAACACTTATGACGACTGACGAAGGACGGCATACCAATAACTTACTCGGCTTAGATCTGATAAACTAGATCAAGTGGGCAAATAATATTTACCCTTCGATCTGGAAAACTTGAACAAGTGAGCAAATACATTTTACCACTTTGTATGCAAAGCAATAATAATGTGTATTTCTATTACTAGATGAGCCATGCATATATTGTAGACTTATTTTGGATATTGTTGGTTTGGGATTTAACGCCATTGTTTTGGGCTATATATGATACACCAGGTAGTAAATAAATCTGGTGGCAGAATATTCAGAATTTTCGGACTAATGGCGAAAATAAAATTAAATGTGTACATTCATATACAAGTGATGGGCAACGTGATGTATGCATATCGCCAGCCGTGATGCCAGCTGATCGATTTCGGGTATGTAGCAAAAGCACCCAGACAAGCTGAAGTTTTAGCTACGCTACAAGCTATGAGAGTAGACATGAAACGGATAGCTGGTCTGCAAAATGCTGGATGCAACAAGCATATGTTGTACCCGGTAGGCTTGGAAGTGTCCCTCCAAACGCAAGGTAGTATAAATGTCGAAGGCTTGACAGCTGAAATAAAACAGACACCACCGTTCACAAGATAAATAGGGCCCAAATCTGAAGAAGTGCACATAACTGGCATTCCCCTACAGTTGGAAACTGATGAGATCATCGACAAAATGTACACCAAACTGAATGTTAAGATCATATCGCATAAGCTGGCACAAATATGGGGCTTCAACCCCATTGCATCAAGGTTAAGATAATCAACCATACCAAAGAGGATGCTAAACAATTTCCGCCGTTCTTTTACTGCATGGGTTTCAATCTACGCTTATGGTATAGGAATTGTCAAGAAGACCGCAAATTCCCCAAGTGTGGGGAGACAGAACATGGACATTGCTTTTGATTATCACTTGTTTATGTAACGTATGATGGTTCTTATTTTACATTTCTTCTTTTCGATTTTCGAATATGCACACACACACACACACACACACGAGACTGTAAGTGTATCAATTCAACTAGTGACAATACTAAAAATATAATGCGTAGACAATATTAACCTATATTGGTGGGTGGGGTGGGAATAATGAGAGGACATCATATTTAGACACATAAATACATATTCATTTGTCATTGTAAGTTGGACTTATATTATAAAGCCAGTGACCATTGCTTTAATATATTGTAAGATATAAAATAATGAATTCATAAATAAATAAATATATACAATAATAAAATGATAAATATTGATGTGCACAATCAATGTATGGGAACTAAAAATAAGAAGCACTAACAAAAGCCAGACGTATCGTCATTCCTACCTACCTACCTTTTAAATATAATGTAAATTGGACTATCTTATAAAGACAGTGACCGTTGATTGTAAGATAGTAAAAAATGAATTCGTAAATAAATAAATAAAATAATAAAATTATACATATTGTTGTGCACAATTCATGTTTGGGAACTATAAAGAAGAAGCGTTAACAATAGCCTACCTACCTGTCTGCCTGCTTGCCTGCATACATATCTACCTACCTATCTACCTAACTATATAGCTGCTACATAGAGCACGCACGCACGCACGCACACACACACACACACACACGCACATACATACATACATACATACATACATACATACATACATACATACATACATACATACATACATACATACATACATACATAGCGCTGTAGGACAAAGTTCTTTATCAGTTTTTATAAGTTCATGTGGCAGAATTGCAGTTTTCCAGTGTTTTCACAACATACCAAACGTGTACACAAAATAGAATATAGTAACTGGATAATTGGACTGAGAAGGTGCCGTATTGAGTACATATACTTTGAGGGGATGCACAGTAAGTGGACACGACGAAATGCAACCGCCAGACAAGCCTATCTTTACGTATCAATAGCTGTTGTAATATCAGAAAGTTTCATGGGGATATTTGGGAATTTTCCAAAGAAAATCATCCGTGGTCTCATCAATTTTTCTAAACATTTTACGAAGATTTACAAACGAGCCTACATGAACATCATATTAGCTCTTAGCGTTGATAGTTTATTGTGTATGGTATCTACAGTTTTTTGTCACAGCGTCACTGTCAGATGTTTTATTACCAAATGACTTTATTTTTTTCGAGTTCAATGTTCAGCTCGCGTATCGTTGTATCACCAAATTTTATTTCTCGATCGTTAATACTATCTAGTACAGTTGAAAAATGAACACCTGGTATAATCTTACCAGTGGAATAAAACACCGCTATGGAGTTTTCGGTTACTTCATTAATGTTAACTATAATACTCCATTAAGTCTAACAAGTATTAGTAGTTGTTAATTTGCCTTGTATGTAGTAAAATATAACCACCTCATTTTGCCCCACATCTACAGGATCTAACAGTTCGAATATTTTATCGCCGATTATTTTTTTTTTACATGCTTGGTTGCCAATATTTCACCGGTGGGTTGGTTTAGGCTCGAGAGAGATCTCCCGTAAATATTAATTATTACATTTAAGATCTTTCTAAAAAGTGATGACTCGTGTATTCGTGTACAGTTTTATGAGGAGGTCATTACTGGCATCCACAATGAAAGTTATATTTACTTTACCATCAGCAACACCAGCACCTCGCCAGATTGCACCATTATCATTGCCTTTTCTGCAAAATCAGAAACTATGAGACAGTGAAATTCGCACATGAAAATAATTTACACGGTCTTTTCAACAGTGATGCACGTGTTGCAAATCCAAGGATGTAATTAGTATTAACACCTTTTATAATATCAAAAGGAGCACCTGGCCTATCTTCATGTTCAAAGTCATCTGGTTGATCAGCAACTCCAGTAGCTACTGGTGTCTATAATTTGACATACTAAATATGATCAGCGCTATCAATAATATCCTTAAAAAACATCATAGATTGACCAGCCGATCTTGTATAATCATCAGAATATCTCGCTAAACCGATTATTGTTGTGGCAATATTCACATCATTCTGAATAGATTCAATCTCTTTTCCATCAATAATATATGTAGCGGTACTGAACAGCGCTATAATCCTATTGTTAACAAAACTAACTCGTGGAATTAATGCATAAGATACTGCTACATGATTAACATATTTAACAGCTGTTACGAGTTCTCCTTTTACTTTAATAAATGCTTCGTCCGTCAGGAAGTATGTACTGGTATCCTGAACTTGAAGTTCGATCCTTGATCGACTATTTGACTGTACTGCATTATAATAATACAACTGATAATTGTGTACAGATTCATCTTTGAGCATCGATGCGTCTATATCAAATACTGAGTCGGGTGAAGATTTGAACATTTTATTATAAATTTCTCGATCTAAATCGTGATCTCAAACCGCATCACGCTATCAAATTTGCAGTAATATTTCTTTGTACTTCGTCAGATCCTTGATTTACCAAGGCTGCTAGTTTTTGATCCGCGTCTTGGTTTATTATTTTACTGGCATTTGCAGGCATAATTTACGTGGATTTCAATTTTACTGGCTGTGGGTTCATCGCATTAATAGTGTTAGTCTTTCGTTGGCTGCAGAAAACGCCTTACTAGTAATCACCAATATCACCAGGAGCTTTTTCACCAATAACATTAATAGTTTTCATCGATAATTGTTTTGCGTTTGGTGCTTTTTTGGAGGCCATCCTTGCAAATAATCCTTGAATACCATTACCAAGACCATCTCTGTAAATTGTTCTAAAAACGGGTAATCGCGAGTTTATTGCGTGACCATGACATATTTATAATGGTGATAGTGTATGATTATCTTATTTATTATCGTTATATCTAATCGTAGTGACAATTAACCGCCCGTGCAGATCAGTCACTCTGATAACCATCAACGAGTTCACCGATAAATTCTCGATATACACCGATATCCACGAAAACCGCTTATAAATAATATTTGACAGATATCAGCGGCTTCATTAATTGTTTTCGGTGAGTTTTTTCCAGCTCGTACTGCCCAATGAGAATTTCCAATCGCGCTCTGTCGAGAGAGTATTATTAGGACAGGCAACAAGACCAATCCGGCGAGTTCCACTCGGAAAAAAAGCCACTTAGTGTTTCCCTTTCTTCCTCCCTTGTATTAATGAGTCTTAAGGATGATCTTTCTACTTTTGCTATTTTTATTTGTGCACTAGCATTTTTAAGTTTCGACAACAGTCTTTGTTGCAGTGCGAAATACTGTTGTTGTTGTTGCTTAAACCTCTATTGAGTGTTTTTATTTTTCAAAAAGAATATCAAACATATAATCATCACGACTGACTTGATTTTTATTGTAATATATACGATATGCCCATTTATTAAAATTATCATTACTTACTGTTTCATAACCTAATTTTAACATTTAAAATTTATCATACACACCAAATAGTATTTTTGCAGGTAAATCAGGTTATTTAGTATTGTTAATATTCTCGATAGATTTTCTCAAAAATATTTAATGAGATAAATATTCTCCCTTCTTTTTTAAGGTTTAGCTGCAAGTATTTCTTTCACGTCAGTGATTTCATTACCAAATTTATATTGAGTATTTCCTGATCTACAGGATGATGTTGTGCTGCAACTTCAGTACTTTTTTATATTTTTTTCAAGTTCAGGAAGAACACATTTTTTCCTTCTTCTCCTTCACTCTTTCCATATATAACCTCCCTAGTGGTTGTAGTAACGGGTTTGAATAATTATTCTATGACTTTTGCAAAATCAACTTGAAATTCTTGTCGTTGCTGTATTTTTTGTCTGACAGAATCAAGGAGGGTATAATTTAGTTTATCTCGAGCTAATCTAGTTGTTAATGATTATCCTACATTATTGTTATATGATATGTTATAAATCGTAGCAGCAGAGAGGGTGTCACAATGAATATGCGTCTCGGTTGGTCAGATGAGTTTATTTTCACATTATTTTGTTCGGTTTTGGAGGAGGCCTTTGTTTGCCAAATAGACGTTGTTGTATTTTTTGTCTGACAGAATCACGGACGGTTATAACAATTTTTTTAATCGGCGCTAGTTTGTCTCGAGCCAATCTAGATGTTAATTATTATCCTAAAATTATTGTTGTATGATATGTTATTAATCCTAGCAACAGAGAGGGTGTGACAATGAATATGCCTCTCGGTTGGTCAATGAGTTATTTCTGTTTTTCACATTATTTTGTTCGGTTTTGGAGGAGGCCTTTGTTTGCCAAAAAGACGCCTAAAAAAAGTTGTAGGGTTCACCCTGTCTGATGCTCGGACACCATTTTAACTTAGTACGCCACTGGCTAACACAGTAGTTTAAACAGGGCACACTGTAATTCTCACTGGTTTCTTAAACACCAGACAAAGCAATGCTGACGCGGCACAGTATTTTGCACTCATTATTAGAAACATCAGACATCCGTTTTTTGAACACGGCTTCCAAGTCGGTATATAAATCATGAACAAAGAGAAGGTCAATTATTTCCGACAGATTTTGATGAATGTATACAGGGCTTCGTTGAGCGGAAATTTAATACTTTATATTAATGCTTTCAATATTTGGGAAGCTGTAGCCATGATAGAAGATACAACCACCTAAAGAAACATTGCGAAGCAAATTGTTACACGCTGCAAGTGCAGTTAAACAGGAATTAAATTATACATTTCTATTTCTTACTTCATATTGTCAAAAATAAAACATGTTGAATATCTCATTTTCAAACTCTTAAAATCTTTGTGTACATGAAGCTAATAGACGAGTGTTTCATGTACTGCTTTACTTCATGAACAAACGTATTTTTCTGTTGTTGTTGTCTATAATTACTTTATAACAGTATACATAATATGTTTGCATTTTTGAACATGTCATGGCTTTGAAAATATAAGTATCATTATGTCCCTGACTTGTTATTATTTTCCTAGCTAATTTGATAATTGTACTTAATTTTTAAAAAAAATGTCTACATATCATATCATATTTTGTTGGATTGGGAAGACACATGTGGGTATATTTGTTTTTATTATTATGCAAATACCTTCGTTTGTTTCGTTCTTTTGTACAAGCTTTTGAATTTCATGTTCGTTGTTATAAAGTATCTGCTGGGGAAACAAAAGCTTGCATCTAAATGATATTTAATTGAGGCTAACCATTAGAGTGGGCCTTGTTATCTGAATATAACCATCAGGAACATGTTATCCGTGTCTATCTATTTGGGTGTATCGTGTTATCAGTGTATAATCATTAGGGTGGATCATGTTATATTATGTCTAATCATTAGGGTTGATCATGGTATATTATGTCTAATATTACGGTGGATCATGCTATATTATGTCTAATCATTAGGTGGATCGTGTTATCAGTGTATAACCATTAGGGTTGATCATTTTTTATATTTCCAAACATTAGGATGGATCATGTTATCTATGCCAAACCATTAGGGTGGATCATGTTATCTATGTCTAACCAATGGATCAGTCATCATCAAAACCTGTTAGTGCTACCAATAAACATATTGCATATCATGTCACACCAACAAACCCCGATGGCGCGTTGCATGATTGAATGAAAATATGGTAGTATGGGACTACGACCCTGTATTCTGCTTTGGGAGCTGAATAAGGAGAGTACCTGCCTTGTTTGGTTTTAATTTTGCATTTATGGTGATGCTAAACAAATGAAGATAACATTTCGATACAAATGTAATCGTTTTTTGGCCGATTGTACTTGGTGCAAATGGAAATCTGCCTTTGACTTGATCGACAATGTAGAAATTGTCAAAATTTCTCCATTCTTAAAATATCATCATTGAAATTGTAGTTATGTTTATAACTAATGTAGCATATTAAAGAGGCATACTAAAACTGTAACTTTATGATCATTAGAAGCAAGACCTGAAAATAATACTGATGATGAAACATCGACTTAGTAGAGGAGACATCAGTTGTTGTTGTTCAATATCAAGTTGTAATAAACTGCGTGTGGCACAATTTAACAAGAAAATATAAAACAGTTCAAATATTATTCAGATAACAACTATCGTTATACTGAATAAAATTATCGTTTTATATTCATCCGCATAATGTTGCGAACGGAAATTATTCTCCAAAGGGGCTTATTAAAACCTTAACGTAATGGTCATTATAGGCAAGAACTAAAATTCTGCTCAAAGATTACGCTGCATATATTACATTAAATAACAAATCAGATTGAACTATGGTATCTAAATTTAGGCTTCTTAAAACCTTGATTTAAATTGCACGTGCTGTGTTTAGTATAGTTTGGAACACCATGTATTATCATTGATGTGTTTGTTGATAATTATTATCAAGGTTTTTATATATGACCTATCTATTATATATCTTTCATTTCTAGTTCAAAAATCCCACCTTTGACTATTCTGTAAATAACATCTTGTGATCTTACAGTGGCCATAGTGTCTTTTCAATCGATTCAAACTCTAGGTGAAATGTTTGTTTGTTTGATTGTGATTTTTAACATAGCTTTAACAATTTTTCAGTCATATCGCTACGATGTCTGCAGTGAGGCAGTTTATAGTGATGTCTAGCACTGAGACATCATGCCGCAGACATGTAGCATGATGTCTCACCCAGTCACATTATCCTGACACCAGGCAGACCAGTCCTAAACACTAACCTCTTAATGCTGAGCGTCAAGCGAGGCAGCTGTTAGTACCATTTTTTGTAAGTCTTTGGTATGACTCGGCCGGGGATCGAACCGACGACCTCCCGCTTCCGGGGCGGACGCTCTAACCACTAGGCCACTGGAGCGGTCTAGGTGAAATGAGTTATTAACCAAATACAGTGACAATGTTAGTTAGGCCCGCTCTGCAAAATATAGACAGCAATAAATACTGTTAAATTTAAAAATTATCGAAAGGATATGAGCTTGTACAGAAAAGACCAATGACTTTGGTATAATTTAGTAGTTACTATTATAGAATACCAAAATTATAGAGGTTCTCGAGTTGACGAGTAGCCATTAGCCAATATCTCACATATGACATCAGTTAAAATGTGAAGCATTATTGCAAAAGCTGGCAAAGCAAATCTTCCTTTCTATGTGATTAGTCGCCACTTCAATTATTACACATATTCAACTGGTATCCGAAAATAACCGAGATTCATTTTGGTCATATCGGACAATAAATATCTTTCAAAATAATGTTATTTTAGTAGTAGTTTATATATTAATTATATATGAAATCCTGCTTTTTAACACGGGCATATGATTACATATTCATCCATTTGGACCGATAATTGAACAATATACTGACTAGAAATTAGTCTCTTTTGCACATGAACATTGGCAATATGAATGCTTATATCGTGGTCTATGTCAAATGCTGCAGACAAATCAAGGAGGGTGAGAAATGTACTCTTGTCACTATCCAACACACAGAGAGAATGTCATTAGATATTTAAAAAGAGTAGTGTCAGTATTGTGGCAAGGTCAATATGCATATTGCTGAAATGACTGTTTGAATTCAAATGAGATACAAGTTGGGTTAGAACAACGTTTTCGAAGACTTTTGATATGAATGGAAGATTAAAAACTGGGCGGAAGTTCTTTAAATCGTTATGGTGAAGTGTTGGTTTCTGCAGCAGAGGCTATACGATGGCAGTTTGAAAAATAATCAGAATTCTCCCAGTGAGAGAGATATTAATAACATCAGTTATTGAAGGGAATATTTGGTCTAAGTACTCAAGCAGCAGTGATGTTGGAACTGGATCAAGTACACAATACTTTGGTGCACTCTTCATCACGAACTTCCGTACTAAATCAATAGAGACAGGTTCAAATACTCCTAACGGTTGTCGCTAAAATTCTCTATCATAACAATATGGTGACAAGTCAATAAAAATTGTGATGTCAAGCGAATCCCTAAAGGTTTTTACTTTGTCACGGAAGAAATTTGCAAATAGGTCTAAAAGGTCTACTGGAGAGAAGGTAGTTGGACGTGACATAGATTTCTTGCATGACATTAGTTTGTTAGTTATCTCAAAGAGCTCTTTGCAGCTGGAACTCTCTGTGATTTTAGTACTGCGGTGGGATACTTGTGCTCAATGGACTATGTTTGTGACGTTCTTCTTAGCGGCTTCATAGATTTGTTTATGAGAAGTGAATCTGTTGAAAAACTAAAGCTTCTCTGCTTTCCGGTGGTCTTTTAGCAGTGCGAAGCTGGTCTCTAACACTGCTATGCCATGGACAACCCCATTTTTTTATTGATACTCTGCATTTGGTGGCCGGGACATGTTTTTCAAACAATGAACGCCGGCAGTTATTGAGTTGTTCTGCTGTAGAATGTAAGTAAGTTGTTAGGTTTTCTTGGATGTCATGCATTAATTTGGTTATATTTATGATACGGAGGTTTCTCTTAGTATCACATAAAAGTGTAGAGTTAGGGACTGATACGTGGAGATGGCATACAGAGGTGATCTGATGCACGTTATATTGATCAGGCCGTAATCTCTTAGCCCCAATGTGAACACATATAATGTGAATATGTAACTTGTTTATTTGTTTAAGTATATAAAGATTGATACTCGCATAATTTATAAAAATTCCTCAGAATACAACCTTTCTAACTTACACACCAAATACTGATAAGCTTTAGCTTCACTGTGCTAAATCTGTTGCTGCCTGGTGTGTCCTGTCCTTTCCCGGCAAATGTCATTGCTATAAATAAACCAGCCAATCCGTGTAAAGTATTTCAGAAGCGTATAACAACATGCAAAGTCACGTACAGGTTACATTACCTGTCTGATTTGAACTAGGTCACAAAAAACGTAACCTTACATGTTTCCATGATGCAAACTATTACTTTAAGGCCTTTTATGAGTATCCATTGTTGCAATGCATGTCTCCTATTCATGTGGTTTGTTAAAGCAAATGCTGGTGGTTGATGAGCATTATTCAGAATTAGAGTGAAAAATGAACAAGGGTCCAAATGTCAACAAAAAACTCCAATTTTGCACTTATGTCTGTTATTTTTTACTTTTTATATCAATAATTACAAACACCCATGTTAGAAATATTGTTATTCCGTTTATTTTTGTTTTACTTTAGTATTCCAAAACTCATATGTTTGTATAAATACCTTTACGTTTATTTATTTGACTTTAGTAATGCAAAACTCGAAAGGTTTGCACACATCTTTTTTAGTTTATTCATTTGACTAGAAACCCATGTTCTTGCACCGATATTTTCTTTCTCTATTTTTGCTAATCTAGCACATTCAACAAATATGGTCTCAATTCCTCAGTTTTCTTGTTTTGTCTCATCTTCAGACCAAACAATCTACCACCGTATTCTTGCCGCTGTTTCTATTATTAAATTCAAGTCACCTTTGGCGTAGTGTTAAACAGTTATCACATCTACTAATGTTCAGTGTGCCTAGGCGACTGATTACTTTACGGACAGTATCGTGGTGCTGATATGTGGCGATTATAATGGTGGTGGTGGTTATAATAGAAGTGATTGAAATTATAAACATACAATCAAGATTTGTTTTTTCTATAAGTACTCTATTTATAACTACAAATCAGCAATTTCCATGTAAGAGGGTTTGTCCGGTGCAAAGTAGTCATTAATTTTCTCCCGTTAACAAATTATCGTCTGTATGAACCATATTGTGCGCTTCAGATCCAAAATGTATATCAGATAAGTGCTACCATGCGTTTTTAACTGAATACCAGTCTACTGCTAGATTCAATGTGTTCCAAATGTAGTATTCAAGGCAGATGATCAGCATGAGGACTTCGTAGATAAGGTATCTAGAAGATATCGATATTTTGTCTTTAAACAAGGTAAACTGAAACACATGCAATGATTAATAAGGACGTGGCTCATTGATAGTAATCAATTAAAATTTTCGAGAAAGCCATATTATTGTTCAAAGCGAGCCATATGAATCATTTTAACATAGAAATTACCACAATAAACTGGTCTTCTCTTAGTCTATACCTAAATCGATATAAGGATAATGTTCGACGACACATACCAGTGAAATATTGAGAGAGAAGAATATATCAATGTCAACCTTGAAATCTGCATTTTAAAAGAACTTAGTGGCCTATTGTCATTAAGAGTGATAGACATACCCTGATCATAATATATATTAGAAGCCTTGCCTCCTTTTTGTTTGCGTTAGACATTATCGCTTTGTTACGGCAAACTACTTAATGACTCTATGGTGACTTTATTCTGTGGAGTTATTAAAGTGTCACAATTCTGTTTTGTTCCGTCTCAGTATTCAGTTGGATGGGGGTGGGGTGGGGGTGGATTTCAAGTTCTTTAGTCATGAAACAATACAGCTGGGTCCCAAAAATATATCGAATTGCGTCGTGCCGTAAATTTAGTTATATGTACCTTTTCATGTCAAAACAGGAATTAGATACCGATATACCTTACTGCAACTGTAAAATGTCAGTAGCTAGCAAAATGGAATGTCAACGTTTCAAACTGCATTTACTGTTCGAGATACCCCTATCTATAACAAATTAAATATGGTGTTGTAATTTCACTACATACATGTGACCTGAATTAGAAAATGTATAATGTCGTTGTATCTTTCTGACCGTAATGCTTTTCTCCAGTTTTCCTTAGCAACTGTATACAGGGCCCTAACTATAAGGTATCCTGCTACTAAGGGTCGAGCAATATATTTTTAGGTACTATATTTTCTATACTAAATCATGATATACGGGTCAATTATTATTCTGTAATTCACATTAAAATAGTGTTTATTTCGCTTGTTAGACTCGTGAAATATGTATCACTGGTGATAGAAGCTGTATGGTAAAGAATTATATTAGTGTCAAGGACTTGGAATAACATTTGTCGAGGTTTCAGATCCATAACGTTTGATCATCACCCAAAGCGGAATCGTCTTTATACAAGAGTTTATTTATTTGTGCTCGGATTCGTGATTGAAAACGTTAATGATAATTCAAGATTGAGTAACGTTTTGCATTTCCTTAATACATGAGCAGAGGCTTGCACGTTTTCAGCAACTTCTTAACTTTAAAAATGCATTCTTTTATTTGCTTGTTCTCCATTGGTCTAATCCTGCGCATAGTTATACTATGATAGGAATATCAATATTTAAAGTCACACTGGTGGAGAAATGCTTTTCATACAAAAGAAAACACCGAAGGTCAAGTCTGTTACTCATGAATATATGAATCTCAATTTGATTATGTAAAGTCAATGTCAACTAAAAGAGTACTGTGGCACGCATAATTCTTTCAGAACGTACTTTATGACGAAGGAAAACATATGAGCCGTTAAGTATATCTTAAATCGATTGATTGTATGGAACATGTAGTTAAAGAACATGTATGCATGTATGAATAACCGTACCGTGGCCTATATATCCGCACCGTGACCAATCCAGATGAGCAAAATTGTATGAAGACATAGAGTCTCTTATTGCAGAAGTGCCAAGGGCAGAAATCTCATAGATCCGTTGTATCTTCAGTGCGAGAGTGGACACAAATCAAGAGAGATGGGCAGGTATCATTAGGAAAAATGGACTCGGCAACTTTGAAATGCGACTGCAAAGCACTCCTAAAGAGAAAATGTGCTGAACATGGCTCCCTTATTAACAAAAAATAATATTACTGCTGCCAAACCTCAACAAGACGTCCTGGATGTATCCACGTTCAAGGCAAATACAACCTATTGACTACATCACCATCAGGAGACGGGAAATACTGGATATTAGTGACGAAGGTTTTAAGAAGTGCAGAATGCGGAATTGACCATGGACTCATCATTTCCAAATTCAATATTATGTATTAAGCCTAGCAGACTTACACAGGTAAAAAACAAGTGTCCAGAAAGCTTAATTACACCAAACTAAAATAATTATTCAGCCAGCTGCATACAATTGATACACACTTCGAGAATGTCGAAGAAAACTGATTCCTTCAATGACTAAAAGTACTCAACTGCCTCTAATATCCTCTATCCCAGTGCACGTAAACATCAAGATTGATTTGATGTGAACTTGAAGCAAGCTTGCTTGGCATTCAGCATTATGAGGTTAGTGTCAGGACTGGACGGCCTGGTGACAAAATAATGTACCTGAATAGGATATGATAAATTTTACAAGACTGAGTTAGAACCGACTCATCACTTAGAAAAGACAACATTCCTTTCAAATAAATCGCGACAATATAATATATGGGTAGCGGTTATAAGGACCTTTATTTTTTTTTCTAAAGAGTAAAGACGTAAAACAAAACTATGTGAAAGATGCACGTCAGGAAATATTTATTGATTACAAAGCTATAACGAAAAAAGAAGATAAACTCATTAACATTAACAAATGATAGCACATACATAAAAAACCAGGACAGTGAAACAGAAAAATGGTGCACATGAAATCACGTGATATGGTTTCTACAATGTAAGGAATGTTCGAGTATGGTAATACATGACATCTTAGTAACACAGCAAAATGGCACACATGAAAACACATGATAAGGCTAATACAATGTCATAAAGGTCCTTGAAAGGTGAAATGTCAAATGAAACGTAACGGATATAACATTTAAAAATACGACGTTGATTCTATCCCCACCTCAAAAGATGCTGATAAACAAATACAATGTCAGATATCACAGCATGTTGACCAGATTTTGATGCAGATAAAGGCAATGAAAATCATATTGATGCTGCTGCAAGTATGCGGAGACTTTAATGTCAACCAAACCTAATAGTAGAAGATATAGAAGTATATGCACCTAGTCATATATCCATGGAAGATAAATGTATTTTCAAAGGCAATGCTATTTTCACAGAGGAAGTACAGGTGAACAATGTAAACCGCAAGAATTCTTTATTTAAAAATGGGTCACACTTTTTAAACAAAAAACATAACCCATGCATTTCGTTACATTTGGCTCTGTATTTTGGTTTATATTTATTATATACTGCAACAATATTCAACGAGATAAACATTTAATATATTGAAACGCACATTCTCATATGCGGACCCAAGTAGGGGTGAGATGGGATATGTGAAAAGGTATATTGAAGATTAATGGCTGTACTCTTGAATTTGTAACGTCTTGCTATTGTTCACGTGTTTTCATCAGTTTTGAATGTTACATTATGTCATGCTATTGGTTCTTAGTTGACTGCTACAGAGTGCCTTGTTAGTACATCTCAGCTGAATGTTACAGTGTGCCTTGCTATTGCATCTCAGATGAATACAACAGTGCACACTATCATTACATCTCACTTGAATGCTACAGTGTGCCATACTAAATTATTTCATTTAAATGCAACAGTGGTCCATGATATTGCATCTCATTTGAATGATACAGTGTATCATGCTATTGCATCAAAATTCAGCAAGATAACCATGTACTATATTCTTCACATGCTGATAGAGGGTGGGTGGTGAATATAGCAATATTGAGAAATACAGGTTATTGGAGGCTTAAAGGAGTGTATTTCTTTAAAGCTCGAGGCGTTTCTTATGGAATGGCAGATGCTTCACTAGTCTAAAATAACTTCCAGAAATTAAAGAAACCGTTTCTCGTTTTAAAATGATTTTCAGTTAGCTGATATGTTGGAGATACTGGAACTCAAACTGGAATCATGTTCAGTTAGAACCAACACGATCATGTAAGATGACAGCTGGTAGAAACTCAAGTTGATATGATTTTTCGTTCTGAATGAAACACGACGAAAGATTAGCACCATTTTCGTTCATGTCTAGCTGGATATTATAAGAGATATTTTACTGACAATCACATGACCATTAGGATGGATTGACCATAACAAAGTGTTCAAGATGATAGTTATGGCGGTCATATTATAAGTCAGACAGGCGCCATTTCTCAAATATCAATAGATATCATAAGATGCCGCATGAAAAATAATCCCACTGTAATAATACATCCTTATAAAGAGGAGTTTGTGGTCTTGTGGGTTTTACGCTCCTTTTCTTCAGCACATACTAGGCTAAATAGGGTGGCTGTATATTTAGTGGAAGAATAACCTAAGAATACCCACTGAAGGACATGCTAGCCAAGGGAAGGTACAGACAACCCTTCTCACGTACCCATGTTGCCCTATCCGAGAAAAGAATCCACACAAACAGAGGTTAGATATGAGTTATCCATAAAATGCGAGCGCGTTTGACCACTCGACTACTATGGGCCATGTTAATCAGGAGTGGCAATAGCAATATGTTTAAGATGGCTGCTGTCGTCACCATTTTGTAATGGCAAGAATAACCGTGTTCTTTCAGAACCAGCCAGAGAGTAAAAAGTCTCCTTAAATGGAGTTTCAGTAAATAAACATTGAACATCAAATCGGTACTGTTACGTATATTTGATTTAAATTATTTATTTTTAAATGTCAGATCCAAAATTGTCATTTTGGGTTTAAAATTCATTAATTGGGAGATATCTATTCTGGAAAATTCAGGCTTAACTATACTCTGTTTGTTAACAACAGGTGTGGCCTCATTTTCTGGTCTTGATTCTAAGCTGGTAAATAAGCCTTTAAAACGATTGGTTAATTTCAAGGACAACGTTTTATTTTTAGTTCGGGGGTGGGGTTGGGGTGAGAAATGGTTGATTTTCATCTAGGTCATTCCATGCGTACGTGTTTTTATGATTGTATGTGCTTTATGTGACCTTCTGGAAAATCACATGATCCCTTGCTTACGTATAAAACAGAGATATAAACCATGTTTTAGGGGAGAGCTATTCAGTAGAGGTTGGGTTATTTTAATTACCGTGTACTGGAAATGTGTCAATTCGTTGGAGCAAGAGGAATTATTTTATTTATCTGGAAAAGAATATGTGCTCATAGATTTTTATTTGAATTATTATAAAACCAAGAACTGACTAAATTATTTTACATCGTTGTACATAGTGGATTACATCGTCATGATTCGAACCGGGAACTATTAGGACATTTATTTATCAGGACTCTTGCAATTCCATTAGTTTATTATTTTTGTGAATTCTATATTGGATTATTTTTGGACTTGATTCTCTAAAACCGTAAGTTTATTTATTTTCTTATGAAAATAGTTGTACTCAATGAATAGTTTGTTAAAGTTTTTACAAGCTTGTTAGTTTTCACTCTTTCTGTGTTGCTGCTTATTCGAGCCTAAGCACGTAACAGTACTATCTTTATTTAAGATAGACTATTCATAAGTAGCAGTCTTCCAGTGAAAATCCCTTGCTGATATGACCAACTTGTTTAAATGGCATCTGGTGATAACAATATATTGGAAACGACAATCGGTGCGGCCATAGTGGATACCACTTGAGACCATCTTGTCATCATACGAAATGTTTCAACGAAAGTTCCATTTAAATTTGGTTCTAAACTCCAGACAATTAACGTTTGAAAACGGCAGATGAGTTTCAAGGTATGTAACACAAATTAAATCTGTACCAACCAGCCCCGCTCAACACAATAAAAACAAGAAAACGAATAGAACTAAAGCAATGGATACACACTAAGATATTCATATAGTTTCACGTATATACTAGTCTTGGGATTCAAACAATCTCAATTTTTCAAATACGTTTCAACTGTTCTGCACTGTCAGTAAGATTCACAAATCTCCTGGATCAACTAAGATTCAAATAATCTCACGTAAGTACAAATATACCAAGTTAAACAAAAACTGAAATAAACATATGCATCTTCACCCTTGTACAGTCGCATGATTCATTCACTGAGTATATTTGTTTATATTAGTATGCAAACACCTTCGCTTATTACGTACGTTTGTAAAAACAATTTAATTTCAATTTGTGATGTTTTACAGGATCTAGTGGTGAAAATTGCATCGAAATGATATTTCATGGAGATTTACCATTAGAGAAGACATTGTTACATAAAGCTGACCATTATAATGTCTGTCTTGTCTAAACTCAACCACTCTATGAATCTGCGCACATATATAATAGAGACAATTTGATCTCTTATAATAGTAGTCAGATAATTACACAGACACACATACGAGCGCGCACACACATCTCTGTCTAACATTTTCACCCTGATACAATAAGAATTATTATTGTAAATGTTTCTTAGCGTCACATATCTTCTACATCAGTTGCGTTTTTAATCGCAACTTCGAGACAGAATTTGCTAAGGGTTCGTGATGTTCTCTTTCCGTATGTACAGCTGACAAATGCGCCGGTCAGACACAATGAGAACTAATGAGTATGCTAGATTACACAGAATCTCTTGTTTCACATTTTGCTAACTGCTTTTTTAGGTATCCGAGGCAATTGATTTCCACAATAATAACTATTAAACACTTAAGTGTGAAACATCTTGTCTCCTAGTGAGAATACCACTGTCCTAGCTAATATTATCTACCCCTGTATCCAATATAAATTAGTACTGACTGAGACAGAATTGGCTGAGTCGTAATTCTAAAAGCAATGGTATCAGTATTGTCTAATAAATCACTGTACACAAGTAACACTACCTCTGCCAGTGTCAGTAAATTCTTATATATCGTTATATCAGTTATGAATATCGCTTTAAGAGTATATACTTGTCTCCGAAAACGAGTGTCATTGTCTGGATACGAATCCTGTCTCGGTCAGTAATATTTGAGGTCTATATTTGTATCCAATTTAAATTACCGCTATTCCGGTCAGAAATGTATGGGATGTCATTGATTACAAGGAAGAGTAAAATTACCTCTCTATCAGTTGATTTGCCTCTTTATACAAAGAGCTTTTCAAAGTTTATTTGAAATAAATCTGTATGAAGAATCTGCAAAGTCTATCGGAACAATATCTGTAATTATTTACGTTTTGTACTGAGTATGTAATGTAATTAAACGATATTAAAAAAAAGATTTATTTCAAACATGCAAGGTCAATTCAATGTAGGTATAAAAAAATAGCAAATCAAAGATGGGAGGGGTTAGCCAGATAGCTGTAAAACGTTAGCCAGATAGCTGGTGATCAGTTTCAAGTGACCGTTGTGGAGAATGAAAAGACTATAATGGTTTATTGACTGCCTACAGTTCTATTTAATCCCCACCCCTTTTTGCTAATAATTCATTGGCGTATTAATATCGTTATCACTGGAGGTAGTTGAGTACATATCATTCTAATAGACTACACATGCTTCATCTTTTCTATGCGGTATTCTCCGCTTTTTCATTATTTGTCATTATGTCTATAATCCAATTAAATTGCATAACTAATCGTTATATACATTGGCAATTCTGGCTTAACCCTTTTTATCAGTCAATTATACTGGCGAATCAGCCTAAAACCCGCGGCTATGCGGCCATAACAGCTCCATCATTCACTAGTACTGCAATTTCGCCTCATAGATACGGCATTCTGAGCGGAACTAATTTCTTGCAGAAGAGGATGAGATTTTGTAGATTTTGTAGAATCGCTTCTATACTTAATGGTCTAATCTGTTCGTTGTTTCCACTGCAATACACTTTTTATCCCATTTATTTAGCACACATAAGATCTATGCATGTTGTTTTTGTTTTGCTATATCCTCGATCATTTTCCCCAGTTGGATTTGTAACGTTACTGACTGTACCCACAAGGTGGATTGAACATTTTGTTTGTTAATAAGATATTTAAAATTTGGACTATCTTAAAATCGTGCAGAAGTGCATAGAAATAGAACATATGCCGACATAGTAGCGTCGTTTACATAGTAAATGCTATGTGATTCAGCAGGAACCGTCCTTTAATCAAATTTAGTATCTGCACACTACGATAGGTTCAATGGATTGTATTCAGTACATAAAATATACAACTTCTATACTTTGGTGGTTCTGACACGTAATTGACGGTTTTACAGGTGCATTAAAATTGTTCCACAAAAAATGCATAGCTGACGATAGAACAATATATATATATATATATATATATATATATATATATATATATATATATATATATATATATATATATATATATATATATATATATATATATATATATATATATATAATACTTGGTTCAGTTATTTTATTTTCTTTCAATTGTGTCAATATTATAGTTTCTATCACCGCTTGATGTATTTCGACACTCATTTTATCCTGCGGCTATTTAATATAAATCTGTGTGTTTCAGATTTTTTTATACTGGGAATCATTTACTTTATCGTTACTTTGTTTGGTTTCTTGTTTTTGTATTCCATTGTCAATAATCATCTATTAACGTACTGAAACAATGTCGTCTAATCACAATTATCACGTGCAAACTATTCACATACTATTTACCTTTTCTCATACCAATTTAACTTTGGTTTTGTGTTGACATACATCATGCAATCTAATTATCGATCCATTTATAACAATCATTCGTTTAAACTTACTTACATTCTCAATGCTCTTTATTTTTAACTTTATTTTTAAGACAAAATAAAACCATCCGCGGATCTTGGCGATTGTATTTATCCACACTTCGTCAGTCATTCCCGAATGAGAGGTATGTCTGTAATATATTTTATTCATAACATAACTTGTTGTCCCAATTCTAACTAGCCAATCTACTTCAAGATCCTTTCATAGATGTGTACGTTAAATGCTTTGTCATGCATACTTAACGCTTGATCTGGAACATGTCAGCTATCCTATCCTTTCAAGATTTGTAGTTTGTAAATATCCGTAATGATTAAAAGATTGTCCGTCATCTCCTAAAAACATATTTTCAAACTCTGACACTGAATTTTATATCAGGTGTTTAAAACGTATCAGTTGTTAAGTATCAGAGACGTTTGGTAAATGTGTTTGATCTATTTTCTTCACAGATTGCAAAACTGAAATAAATATTGTTAATATGTGACAATGTTTGATGTATCCATCAATTTGATTCTGATAAATGGCAAACACTGTTTTGGTTTCCTTTTGAGTGTAATATTTGCACATGATAGTCTTTATGCTTTTGTTAAATGTTTCTAGCAAATCTACAGTTTTTAATTCTTTGAAGACTTTTCCTAAAACATACCATACAGCATCTCCATGTCTAATTTTCATAATTTAGTTCCAGTTTATATGTTACACTGTCCAAATGTGTTTACATACGCTTATGCCTGTAATAGAGATCCCATATAGGCAATGGCTCCTTATATATATATATATATATATATATATATATATATATATATATATATATATATATATATATATATATATATATATATATATATATATATATTGCTAAGTTTACCACTCTTTGGTGTGTTTTATTTTAATTGAGCATTTGTTTCAAACTAATAAGACTATTCTAAGCCACTCAAGTTTCAGGAGTTTAGAAAAAGATATTTGTGCTAGCGTTGTCTCACGGTTATCGCAAAAAAGGAATACTTTTTAAAAAAAAATACTCATTTCTGATAAATTCTCTTGATATGATATAATCTTTGCACTTTATTTTTGCCTACCATAGCTGCGTTAAAGCGCTTCTTTCTGATAATATCCGATGTTGGTGTATCGTTGACTGCCGTGAAAGAAAAACGAACCGCGAGGTGGTTGACGGTATGTAAACTGTCATCTTGCCGATGCTTGTTGAGAATACGAAAATCGTTACTAAAAGCAATATCACGTAGAGTGTGTTAGCTCAAGTAGACGGGACTTGCATCAAGTTTGATATTTTATCTAAACCTTAGAATATCAATAAACCAAATTATTGATTTTTCAAACATGATACAATTCTACAGTAGTAAAGAGAAAACGGGTCGTCTCTTGCTCAAAGACCCTTATTTTCTTAGAACAAATGCAGATAAGAAACAAATGAATCAACAAACAATGCCCAAACAAAAATTAAAAATTCGGTCGGATTTGGGTGGTTGTTAGAGTATGGACGTGCATATTTGTATTTGTTCGGAAAAAATAAAGGTCTCTGAGCAAGAAACCTACTCGACTGTACTACTG
This sequence comes from Unio pictorum, assembly GCA_030141615.1. Taxonomy (NCBI): domain Eukaryota; kingdom Metazoa; phylum Mollusca; class Bivalvia; order Unionida; family Unionidae; genus Unio; species Unio pictorum. The sequence continues at coordinate 11,913,152 of JARLTB010000291.1, forward strand.
CTGGAATGCAATTGCAGCGAGAAGTTCCCACTTTACTGAATAGGTATGCCACGATTGTACGAAATGCCCGTGTTAGGTATATAGGGGTCACTATTGGACGAAATGTCTCTAATTCTGTATTTTCTTGCCACTTTGGGAGACGGTGTACATTTTTCTTTATAGGTAATTTCATTATGTTTGATTCGTTCTGGAAAATGTATGTTTGCAGATCATTTGATTTTATGGAACATACAGTCCTTTGCTTAGCCACAAAAATTATTTCACTCAAAACATATTCCTAAATATGCCACCCTGGCAAGAAATATCCTTTTCCTATATTGGATTGTTATGAACGCGATCAGATATCACAACTATCTTTTGCGGCGTACGTACATAATCCGGTATCCAGGCAGAAAACTGTATATTTGAATGGACCTGGCTGTTGTGACAAGATAACTTGGGTGATCGAATTAATTTAATTTCTAAGCGATCATATGATTGTACTAACACCAACACGTAGACTTGCCAGGGAGATGAGGACCCGATAAGTTATTTTGTGTACTTATTATAGCTTTATCAGATACAACGGTGATGTGTGGACGCCTGACAGGATGGGTAATACATATATTCCCGGGGATATTATTTGGGTTGAGATATGCACAGTGTCGCAGGACACATTAAAATGTTTCTTGATTGGCGTTTGTCGAAAAACACAGATGTGAGTATGTGTATAGATCACGATCAGTCACCATCGTTTACTGGAAAATCCTCAACATGATTGGCTTAACGTATTGTTAATTATTACGAAGAAATCGATGTCGACCACAGATCACTTGATGATAAATTAAAAACAACTTAAACATTTTATCAGGCTGGAGCCAAATAAAAATCAGTGTAGGGCATATGGCACAGTAATAAGACAAACTTCCATGGATGATTTCTTGCAATCGTGGACTCCAAACGATTTAATAATAGCAAGTAAAAAAAATAACTCGTCATACACTTCAGTAGCAATTTATTCAGTTGCATAAAAAAAGGTCCCGTCGTTATCAACATCGTTGTGTTATAGACCAGCTGATACATGACGTAAAACATCAACATTGATACACCAGGACGAACTGAGAAGCAGAATCTAGTATTAAACGATATTGTCATGGTTGATATTTAGCATTGTAGAGGATGCATTGCGCTCTGACAAATCTCTTTGGATAGATAGGACACGCGATGAAGATTCACTCATCTCAGGGATTAACTATTTATTATTCTCGAATTTGGATCGTAGATAATCATGTCGAATGGTCAAACTTGTTCTTATGGCAGTGTCTCAAGTTAGAAGAATATCAAAATGAGAAGATTTGTAATCGACGGTGCAGATATCATCGATGATATAACCGAAGATAGCACAATAAGAACAAAATTAGCCAGTCATAAGCAAAGTGATATAAAAAATAATCGAGATTTTGATATCGATGTCAAATGTATCGTGACTCTGAAGCAGAAACAGAATAAGCACTGTTCGAGCTGTAATTGTTTAATGTTACGGTGGTATCTTAAAAACGATTTAAAACAATTTACAATGGATAGAAAAGTTAACATTCGTGGTCATACACGCAAAAATATGATGTTAACTTGTTTTGAGTCTAATCGACGTCGATGTGCTAGTTAATCAATCGGGGCGACAATTGCGTGTATTCGGGAATAATTAATTGTAATTGATCACGCGTAAATCCACGTTGAGGAGCAGTTGGATCTAATCTGTAGATTGCAAGTCTACCCATGGATGTAACAACGCTGGAAATTGTCTGTTGAGATACTCAAGACTGAATCAGTCGTACTTTTTTTTACCACCTTCGAGTTCACCAGGTTCATATAAGTACCTCACGGTGACATTACCCAGTACTGGATATGCTGAAATCATGTTGCACAGGTATAAGCGCGCGTGTGATTGCGTTAACAGATTTCATGTTCTTTGTTCGAGTAATTCATTATTTAGAGCAGGTATCACACTTGGTAATCTTAGAAACCCATTCGCGAGATATTTTGTTTTGAATGAACAACTTCCCTTATTGATATCCAAATAACCACTCAGCAAGTGTTCAATTAAATCTCTCAACATTGGCCTGATCGCGATGAATTGCAGTACGATGATATGGCGCCTTAAAAAGTTTTGCCAGGATCAACTTGTAACAGCTGTGGTCATCACAGCCACCTCGTTGATAAATTCTTTTAAACGTAGAAGCTACTTCACCAGCTGGTTATGTTGATAACGGTTCTGCTTGTTTGTATCTACTTGCAACATGAACGACAGTTAATGCGTATTTGTATGTTTTACGACCTTTAGTATAATGTGGTAAAAATAAAACATCAGCCTGATGAACTTCAGTAGGGATGCAAATATCAAAATGTGCGTATTGTATTCGTTTAGGAAGTGGTAGGTATATTTGCCATAGCGGTTGTCTGGCCAACCATGTTGCTGCGGTGGCACGGTCAAGACTTACAGCTTCAGTGCGTTTACTAATCGTGGCGCTCCCTCTCCAATATCCAATCGGAGAATAATTATTGACTCCATAATTAATTACAAGCCCCTAATACTAGTTTGTCTTTCATATCGGTTTTTAATAAGCAGTTAGCCAATGATTCCTTGAAAGATTTATTTTTTTATGGAATTTAACGAGTGAATCAATTTCACATCTGTGATGTGTTGCTGTTGAAGATCATTTGATCGCTAAGCTACATCATGAGCGTGACAAACATGTTCGATAGCATTTATTGGATATTCGCCTGGTTTTAGTTGGTCTTGGTTGTCAAGGAGGATATCAAGTCTGATTCCATTACCACAGTAATTATATCATGAATAGAGGTTTTCTCATGGATAGTTGACGCATGGAATTCCCGGTAATTTGGCTAACATGGCTGCAATATCACCTGCGTGTTGTATTTGTTTGAGACCCGACTTATCAGCGGGAATAAATTTTAGTTTTTGGTACCACAGCGTTCACACCTAGCAGTACGCGCTGGTCTATTTTTTTCTCCATTCTGATTGTCATTAATACATCTGTACAAGTGCACCTCTTGTATTTACACAATATAAATCCATATTTTGTTATTACATCACTGATATAATTGATGTTACAGCTACAAGAAAATGGGAACCGATCAAGTATCTTGCAGCGCTACCAAATTCTAGCAGAATGATTATAATTGGATCGTTTGGGAGTAGTAAGGCACAGTTGTTACTTAATTTATAATGAGTTGGTTAAAATGGCATTAGTTGTATATGATAGCTCCGTCTGTACATGATCAGTGGTGTATTGGAGTGATAAAAGACTTTTAAAAAACGCAGCGACGATAAATGACGACAATTAGTGTTGCTGTGTTTATTACTGATATTGATGAAGGACCGTCTGTAGATGATATTGATGGAATTAGTAATAAGTTAGTATTGTATGATGAATGTTATGTTGGATAAACAATCTAATCCAGTCCTGATATTTTCTCGAAAAAAGCATGATTTTACAGATGTGATGTTACTCAACGGTATACAACAATACCTAAATAATCTGGGATAACTAATATTATTGCTGTATTTAACGGATACGCTAAGAAATATTCATAAGACTTGGTGCAACGGAGATATGGATTATAATCGTTTTATTAATTTATTAAGTCATGCTAGGGCAACCCTGCATGTATTTATAACGATAAATTTGCATTATACAATCTGTGTATCAATCCATTATGATGGATGCTATTATATTTGTCGAAATGTAACCATTAGCATTGACACTATTTTCTGTGTATCTGAATCTAACCCTTACGATGGATGCTATTATCTGTGTCTAACCATTAGGATGGATGCTATTATCTGTGTCTGAATCTAACCATTAGCATGGATGCTATTATATGTGTCTAAATCTATCCATTAGGATGGATGCTAATATAGGTATGTCTGAATCTAACCATGATCTGTGTCTGAATCTAAACCATTGTGATAGATGCTATTATCTGTGTGTCTGAATATAACCATTGTGATTGATGCTATTTTGTATGTGTCTCAATACAACAATTAGGATGGATGCTATTAACTGTCTGTTTGTATCTAAACATTAGGACGGATGCTAATCTCTGTGTCTGACCATTGTGACTTACAATATTATATGTATCTACTAATTAAGATATATTATATGATATTATATATGTATAACCAATAGGTTGGATTATGTTATATATGCCTAACCATTAGGATGGATGGTTTTATCTGTTTGTTTGATTAGGATTTTTAACGTAGCTTTAACAATTTTTCAGTCACATCGCTACGATGTCTGCAGTGCGGCAGTTTATAGTGATGTCTAGCACTGAAACATCATGCCGCAGACATGTAGCATGATGTCTCACCCAGTCACATTATCCTGACACCAGGCCGACCAGTCCTAACACTAACCTCTTTATGCTGAGCGTCAAGCGAGGCAGCTGTTAGTATCATTTTTGTAAATCTTTGGTATGACTCAGCCGGGGATCGAACCGTCGACCTCCCGCTTCCGGGGCGGACGCTCTAACCACTAGGCCACCGGAGCGGTTGGTTTTATCTGTGTTTAGCCATTAGGATGGATGATGTTATCCTATTATAGCTATGGATTATAAGTAAATTTATAGAAGGGTACATACGTTCCCCATTAAAACATGTAAAAGCGGCCAATAGGCCAATGCCATATAACGTCACGTCAATAAACCCCATTGACGAGTTGCGTTATTGAACAGAAATGGACGCGATGGGACTACGACAGCTCTATTTGGTTTTTGAGAACTTAAATCAGGCGAATATCGGTTCGGTTTTAACATTGTATTTCTGGTCATGCTAACAAATGAAAGCAAATTTCCGACTCAAATATAATCGTGTTCATATCATGTTTACTTGTGCAAATGGAACTCTGCCATTGACTTGTGTTACGTATATCTGATTTAATATACATTTATTTTAATTAAATTGCTTGTTTGTCGGATTTTTATAATTTTTTTTTTCATTACATGCTATTGTAATGTACTTTTATTGATGATGGGTTTTATCTTCTGAAAATCGTTTGACTGAATTATTTTGGGGTAAGCAAGTAATGTTGACCTAGATCCTGACATTTACTCAGGGTTAACCGCAACCACGTACACAGGTTTTATTTTAATTATAAAATGATTGGGTGATGTCAAGGTCAAGATCGGACTTGTGAATTAAAACGTAAACAACATTTTGTTCTTAAAGTAAAATTATTGTTTTTCTTCAGGGTCATGTTAGGAGTACGTGATATAAACACGATCATGTGACAACTCTCTTTTTTCTCTCAATTTCGCAATTTGTTGATGTTTTCAAAACTGAATATTAGAATACAATATAATCACTTTTTATTGAAATATATTTAGCACCTGATGTTACATTATTTTCTATTGTTGTAGCCAGTGTTTGAATCCATGTTAATTTTCTTAATTTGATTTTAATTATGAAAGGATTAATACATATCTCTGGAAATATTTGATGTGCTCATATACAATTCTTTGACGGAGACAGTTTTCAAAATTGTATTTGGATTTCCATCAGCGGAGTGTTAATTCTGGTGAATTTACCAGGAACTGTAGATAAACAAAGTACAGACTACATCATACGCTATCTTCTTTCATCTTGGATTTTCCAAAATGGCTCGAACTTGAATTTATTGGAACATTTCATTACTTTGACTTTTGTAATTTAATTCGTGGACTTTTCTTGGATCAAGCTTGGATTGATTCTTAAAACTGTAATTTTATTTCTATTTGTACAATCTTTTCCCAGAGAAACAAATTATTTTATAAAATCTTTACCAAGCTTGTTGGTTTCAAGTTTTATATGTTACTGTTTATTAGAGCCTAAACACGTAACATTTGATCGACAGTTTATAATCTGTCGCAAGTTATCCCGTACGATGTGTATTATCACTGAAATGCATCTTATGTTTCATAAATAATGCAATAGATTAAAAGGCGATACTAATATCGTAACTTTACCATTAGAGGGAAACACTGAGAATAATAATGATGATGAAAATCCGACATAGTCAATCAACGGTAATGTGTTTTGTTAAGTTTACATTATCAGATGATATTAGGCTACGCATAACACCTTCCAATTATGATATTTTGTATAAGGCAGCTAAATCAATAATGAGATATATACTGAATATAATTATTACTTTACATCCATTCACTCAGTCGGACAACTATTGTGAATGGTCGTTTCTCACCCACGCACTCTTTGAGTTTATATCGGTAATGCTATGTTGTGGGCTTAGTGGAAATTTGCTGAAATATTTCATTACTTATATTAGATCTTAAGTAAAAGCTAATCAAACTATGTAATATAGGCTTATTGAAATGTTGACGATGGTATATCATTTTGTGTTTACTACATTATGAAATACCATGTTTACGTATCGAAGTGTAAGAAAAAAAACATAATGGTTGTAATATATGACTTATGTATTACATACCTTCCGTTTCTAGTTCCAAAGTCCGAACTTTGACTATACTGCAAACAGCCTGATTTGAACCTGCAGTGGCCATCGTGTCTTTTTAAGGACTTATGGATATAACCGTGTTGACTCTAAGACGAAGTGAGTTGTCAACCTAAGACAGTGGCGACGTTAAGGCCTGGGCTGCAAAAGGTAGAGCAAACGTGCAGCCGAAATCCATATATATATATATATATATATATATATATATATATATATATATATATATATATATATATAACTATTTTTAAATGTAGCAATTATTCAAAGAATATCCGCTTGTGTGCAAAAGATCAATGTCAGATACATATGTACTTGTATAAAATACCAAAATTGTTTTCCGTCCAAGTGGCCGAGTAGTCAAAAGCACTTGTCTTTACAGATCATTATCATCTCTCCTCTGTCTGCGTGGCTTCCAGACTTTATCGGTTCAATGTCGGTATATGAGAAAGCTGACTATAACCGCCAATGGGTCGATAGTTCTTAACGCGGGTTCACCGAGTTATTTCACCAGCAGCAAGAAGAGTGAACAGACCGAAACTATTTCAAGCAAACCGAAACTATTTCAGACAAAATTCTAAAGGATTTCAAACCGAAACTATTTTATGGAGACAAAAAAAAAAAAACAAGAGCGATGAATGGTTTCGGTTTCGCACAAAATAAGGTTGCTACGGAGACAAAATCAATAGACCCGGCGCTGATGGACGCAGAGACAAATTGTTTCAACCGAATATTTGATCAAGTCCGATACGATATCTTGATCTAGGGTCATGCAAATTTATCGTTATAAATCCATGTGGGATTGATTGAGCGTGACTATAGAAATTTCTAAAGAGATTATAATCCATGTCTAAACTGCACCATGTCTGGTGAATATATCGTAGTGTATGTGTGTCAACTCCATTAAATACTGCAAGAATATTGCAGTTATCTCTGATCACTTTTTGTATTTGTGTATATCTCTGAGTGACATATATTACATCGGTATCTTTATGTCTACCTCTGGAAAATATCCTAACGGGATTCTTTAGATTGTCTAACATGACATCATCATATACGACTAAATTGTTAATACTTCCATCAATAATATCAATACTCTGTGCTTCCTCGATATCGGTTATAAACTCAATAATATCCTCATCGATTTCCGATTTTGCTTTCTCATTAAAATCCTTTAACACCTAGATTGAAAAGACTGTATGTTTCTATTTTCCTCATGAAAAGAATATGATAATGCTGATCGCGTTGATTTGTTTTATTTCCCTTCTTTCTTTCTTCTTTTACACTCATAATTCGTTATCACAGCAAACAAAGGGAGATCCAATGAATGCATCACACTATTAAAAACATACACGAACCAAACAATATTTTGTATTGTACATTTTTCTTTACAGTTACATGAAGAGAATTATATTCTGGAAACAATTAAAATACAGTAGCGTCATGGGATATTCTTATGCACAGCTTCCTTTGGGTGTTCCGTTATCAGATCAACCATCTAAATGTATACAGCTCTCCCTAAGCGGTATTTTGGATCCGGCCCTACACAATTATTTTATCAGCAACCTATTAAATACTATGCTGATATGGAATTTGTTTAAATACACAATATGAACAAATACATTTATTTATAGATCTAGTATCAGGTAAATGAGAAATGTAATGCAGATATGTACACATAACTTTGATTACCATTTGTTTTTGTAACGTATGCTTGCTATTATTTTGCAATTCTTCTTTTAGACTTTGATTTTGTAGACACACACACACACACACAGACACACATATATATTGTGTGTGCATTGTATAGAACTATGGTATTATTACATTATATATATATATATATATATATATATATATATATATATATATATATATATATATATATATATATATATATATATATATATATATATATATATACACATGTACATTTATATATAACATTGGTGTGTAATACATTATACCTGTACATTTCTATATAATATTGGTATGTAATACATTATACATGTACATTTGTATATAACATTGGCAGTATATGTGTACATTTGTATGTATTTACTTTCTGTATCCATGTCAAACTCCTTTATCTTGCATTCTCGTCTTTGTCTCATATACCTCTGGTTAATATCGATTTCATAAATGTTGTTTTAGTTTATTTAATTAAGATGCCGGTGTTTTGTATATTTTAGGGTTATGGCCTTAACTAAAATACTGTAACTTGACTCCAAGTCTTTGTCTTGTGCACTTATAACGACAGAGTATCATACACCAATAACTCGCATGAGGGTTTGAGTAAAATTGCAAGGGGAAATACTAACATAACGGGAAGAAACTAATATCGCCGTGGTGGGTGAGATTAAAAATTTGTGTGTAAATTGAACTCGCTTCAAACTTGGAATTGAAAATTAGTTAAAATATTACATGATATCACATATGTGATACAAGTTGATAGATGCGATAATTTCTTCATCCATATATGTGATACAAGTTGATAGATGCGATAATTTCTTCATCCTTTGTGAGTTTTTTGTCACCGCTCAAAAACTCTTCTACACTTAGATGCTTAAGACAAAGGAGCTAAAGTTTAGGACAGACGATAGTCACTCAAAAGAAGGAAGACATACAGCAGAAATTACACAAGTAATATTAAATATATTGACATATAACACGAATAATGCACACACTAACATCTTCACAAACATCACCCACCTCTCGTGATAAAATAAACGTTAAACAAAAAACAATAAACAGAACTGATTCAAGTCATGTTATTCAGCTCTCTCAATTGTACACTTCTACAGTGAGAATTCACCAAAATTCATCCTTTTGTATCCTGGACCGAATATCATTACACAGTTTGGCTCTATGGATTTATATATATATGGATATATATATACGTGAATGTAAATTATGCTGTAAGATATTTGTACTTTGTACATAACTTGTTTCCTTGGATTTGATGTCAGGACGTTGTCTAACCTATTGTTGTCCTGTTTAGTTTCCTAAAATTTAAGTAATCAGGCCTTACAAATTATAACCATCTCAATAGACCCCAAAATTCCAAGCTTATGATTGTGGACAAGTCTACAAAATATACACATTCATACAGCACCTACATACAGAAATAATGCATTTCTCATGTTTGCCTTCTTGTATTGTAAAGCAAATTTAACACAAATACAAAGTATAATATTGGTAACATACAATATACACGTGGAAGCCCATAACGGATCTACAAGTAAACAATCACAGTAACGGATATTGCCATAATGGAAACATACAATGTACACGTGGAAGCCCATAACGAGTATACTTGTTTGTTTTTTATGGTTTAACGCCATTTTTTAGCACAGTATAGGCTATACATGGCGGCAGTATTATTTTTGGAGGAAGAACCCGGAAAACCCCCGGAAAGAACCACCGCCCCACGAGAAGCTACTGGCAAGCTTTCTCACATAAATACATTAGCCGAATCTTAGACACGAACCCACGCAGACAGATGAGAGATGGCCGTGATCCGTAACGGAAAGCGCTTTAGACCACTAGGGCCACTCGGGGCCCCGCCATAACGAGTATAATCATCAAGGATAAATACAATGGATATGTGGAAGCCCATAAGAGCTACACTGATCAAGGAAACATGTAACTTACACGTGGAAGCCCACAAGGGTTACTCTGATCAAGGAAACATGTAACTTACACGTGGAAGCCCATAAGAGCTACTCTGATCAAGGAAACATGTAACTTACACGTGGAAGCCCATAAGAGCTACACTGATCAAGGAAACATGCAACGTATACGTGGAAGCCCACAAGAGTTACTCTGATCAAGGAAACATGTAACTTACACGTGGAAGCCCACAAGGGTTACTCTGATCAAGGAAACATGTAACTTACACGTGGAAGCCCACAAGGGTTACACTGATCAAGGAAACATGTAACTTACACGTGGAAGCCCATAAGAGCTACTCTGATCAAGGAAACATGTAACTTACACGTGGAAGCCCATGAGAGCTACTCTGATCAAGGAAACATGTAACTTACACGTGGAAGCCCATGAGAGCTACTCTGATCAAGGAAACATGTAACTTACACGTGGAAGCCCATAAGAGCTACTCTGATCAAGGAAACATGTAACTTACACGTGGAAGCCCATAAGAGCTACTCTGATCAAGGAAACATGTAACTTACACGTGGAAGCCCATAAGAGCTACTCTGATCAAGGAAACATGTAACTTACACGTGGAAGCCCATAAGAGCTACTCTGATCAAGGAAACATGTAACTTACACGTGGAAGCCCATAAGAGCTACTCTGATCAAGGAAACATGTAACTTACACGTGGAAGCCCACAAGGGTTACCTGGATCAAGGTAACATACAATGTACACGTGGAAGCCAATTACGGGTGCCCGCATCAAGGAAACATACAACGTACATGGAAGATCATGTGAGTTATATTGATGACATAAATGCACTTGGTATAACTACTGTCTGGGTTATCATAGTTTTATCAAATGTTTCGTCGTGGTTGCTGGTACCAGGACACACGAGGTTCATCCACTGATCAGATAAAGATAATACAACAGTAATGTACTTAAAAGTTGTGATGTAGACGAATAACAAACCGTATATGGTGGCGAAAATACAAAATAATAAAAATGCAATAAGTTTAGAACTTTTTTTAAACATATATCATCTTAATATTTTTAGTAAAATACACACATCAAAGATTTTCTTCAGACTGTATGTACGACGTTCAAACGTGATTTCGGAGAGAGAGAGAGAGAGAGAGAGAGAGAGAGAGAGAGAGAGAGAGAGAGAGAGAGAGATAGAGAGAGAGAGTGAGAGAGACAGACAGAGTGAGAGAGAGAGACAGACAGAGTGAGTGACAGAGAGAGAGAGAGTTATTTTGAAATGAACTCTGCCACCGCAATATATGCTGCATAGTGGGCCTTTCCAAGACAAAGGTATTTTAAAACATTTGTAAATATTGACTGTAAAATACATCCCCATGTAAACTTTATGTGTACGTTATTAATTAGGTTGAACTATATAAAAACCGAAACATTAAATCGTCACGAGTAATGAAATTCCGTCTATAGGCAAAACAAATACCCTAGTATATACGGCATACCATGGTCATGAAGTGCTTATATTCAGAGAAGTATTCGAGCCAATGTGAGACTAAAATGTAATTACATGCATATTATGAATAAGATGGATAAGGAAAAATCTACACAAATCAAAATACGGTTTTTTCATAACTCTATTCATTACGTATATAAATAATTATGTTTGTTTGCATGTGACGATGAATTTGTTTTACTTCTGTTAATAACGACCGTCTTAGCTTGGTCTTAAGAACATACACATTTTTCAGCACTTTGTATGCTATATGTGGCAGCAAGAATACATCGTGGAAGAAGAGCCAGGAATGACTCCGGTAAGAAATCTACTGGCAATCTTTCTCATATACACTTAATGGTTGATAACGGTACTCGAAACGGGTATGAATCACCGAGCCAATGAATGATACTTGCAAACCTTCTCACATAACCAAGTTAACCTATTGCGTCTCTCGAACGCAAGCATGCTGAAATGATCGGTAAAGGCGATCGCGTTAGACCAATATGTCACCCAGAGACAGGCTGTCATTTAATAGATCAAATTAAAAATAAATCTAACATTCGTTCCTGTCAGCTATGATTTTATCCGTCATCAACATCTTCATATTTTATTACCAGAGTCAGATTATTGTATCCTAGATACACTTTAAGTCTGTTGCATGATGACCAAGTACTATATATCACTATAAACTGCCACAGTGCAGATATCTTAGCGATATAATTGAATAATTGTTAAAAATACGTTAAAAATCTAATTTTACACTCACACTTAGTACACACTTGAATGACATACAAGTTGACACATATACAAGTTAACACATTAATATTCTATAGACGGAAAAAATGTGCTTACATCGGGGGTCTAAGTGCTGTTCAAAATATAAAATTGGAATGATTATTTTTCCAAAATAATATGTCTGCCTCGAGATCCATGATAAATACATGTGCTTCCTTAACATATTCCTTTATGTCTTTATATATTGTTTTAGCTTTATTCAGATATAATTGCGAAATAGAAGAGCATTTACTTACCTGATCGAGATCAGGTGACTCTTACTTAATAGTTTTGACAATCTTTACAGCAAAAACTTAAAGTCCATAAAGTTATTTTTCAAAATGCGCAAACAAGTAAATAATAAACAGACTATGTTTAAGCATGTTAGCAACGTTTGATTTCTTTCAGAAATTACCAATTCGAGTTTTCAAATATGTAAAATAAAAATAAAATATGGATGTTTTCACCTGAGACTACAATAGTCAGGTCATCTACGCATGCACACGAAAATGCTAGCAAAATTGCGTTTTATAGATTGTATGGTTCCTTCTCACTCTTGCTAACAGCGTATTCGAGACAGTCTTAAAGAAATAACGAAGGACGTGTTGGCTGGATTAAAATACACATGCAGTAAACAACCAGCATACACCATGAATATAAAACACATTCAGTACACAACCAACATACGTCATGAATATTATACACATTCATTGCATAGCAAGCATACGTCATGAATGTAATACACATTCAGTACACAACCAACGTTCGCTATGAATATAATGGTGGCGCTCTACAGTTTCGTACTTTGCATAGGGTTAGAATTTTAAAGAAAAATAATTTTCTGGGATTTCTTCACTGGTTATACTGGCAATATAATAAAGACTTTGTATATCTTAGGTGTTGGGAGAAGAACTTTCAATTCCCTTTATTTTGATGTATGATTGATGGGTGTACTTTAGGTTCTAGAGTATACAGCTTGGGCTAACATAAGATGTGCTCATGTAAACAAACTGCTAGCTCCGCATGGTCATTTTCACTCCCTGGACTTCAGAGGTAAATTGTAGAAAAATGGTACGATAACTTTTTTTACTTTTCAGATATTTTGTAATTTGTTCATTGCACTTTCAGAAGCTGCTATTGCCTACTTCAGCAAAATTCGTTTTCCCTAGTTTAACAACTGCTAAAGTTAGTGTACTTTTGATTAATTCTGGCTAATTTTTCAAGCACAAGGGAGCATCCATTTTGTTGTACCATGCGCTTAGATCATTTACAATTTCCACAAGTGCAGTATCCAAAGAAATATCAGCCACATTACATCAAAGTAGCATTGAGATATGCCAACTTATTCTCCATTGTGCATGTTACAAATGCAAACAACTTCACCTCACATACGTCACTATCTGAAAAGTACATATTAACTGGTGAGCGCCCCCAATACACATTCAGTACACAACCAACATACGTCATAAATATAATACACATTCAGTACATAACCAGCATACGTCATGAATATAATACACATTCTTTGCATAGCAAGCAGACGTCATAAATAGAATAATAAATTAATAAAATAAACTAGAGACAAACAGTCATACATATTGCTATGAAGGATATACAATATATCAAGTTAAATTATACAATTGTATATAATGCACAGGTAAAGTATCTAACTTATGAATCCAATAAGTTTCTTTTATTAGTTTGTTTATGTCACCATGCACAATATCTATTGGCATGAAAGAAATGTCGAGTATAGAGTGATTACTGGTGTTAAAATGTGTTGAAATATTAGATGAAAACATAGAATCTCTGTACTTTTTTATATCAAAGCGATGACTATTTTTAAAGCTTCATCTTGAGTAAGATTTCTGGCTTTGTTCAGCTAAGTTATGTAACGCTAGTTTTATTAGATAAATTTATGAGACTATAATATTTATTAATTATAGTTTCTATATAAGGTAATGAAGGATTATATTGTATTGTGAAAGGAATTACATCTCTCTCTATTTTACATTCTGCTATTTATAAAGCTTCATCTTGAGTAAGATTTCTGGCTTTGTTCAGCTAAGAATCAATTACATATGTAGGATAATTTATATTTTGGAAATAAGTTCGTAATTTATTCAAAACATTTTGTAATTGACAATCATCAGAAATAATACGTCTGTATCTTTTAGCCTGGCTATATGGTATACCGTTTTTACATGACATGGGATGACATAAAGAATATTCCACATATTGGTGGATATTAGTTTCTTTGATATGAATATTAAATTTGTTGATCGCCTAAATCATTTTCACCCGACGATTAAGTTTACTTATATTGCATCTAGTACGTATGTTTCATGTTTAGATGTAAATGTAATAAAAAATATAGTGATTACTCTATCTCTACAAAGATTCATATTTAAGAAACTTACTCAAGATGAAGCTTTAAAAATAGCAGAATGTAAAATAGAGAGAGAGATAAAATTCCTTTCACAATACAATATAATTCTTCGTTGCTTAATATAGGTCCTATAATTAATAAATATTATAGTCTAATAAATTCATCCAATAAAATTAGCGTTAAATCACTTTACAAAACTAAACCATTTCTCGCTTTTAGAAAACCCAAGAACTTGCAATATTTTTAATTAGAGCTAAACAGAGAGACAAATTAATTATGAAACACAAATTTCGTCATCGAAATGTAACAGAAGCCGGTGATCTCAATGTGCAAACATAAGACAAAGTATTTCTTTCAGTAGTGCTAATACAAAAGAGGTATTTTCTCTACGTGTTAACACAAACTGCATATCAACTGATGTGATTTTTTAATAACCTGTAAAACATGTATCATGGAATATGTTGGACAAACACTTCAACAAGTTTCTAAAATAATGAATAGTCATCACTTTGATATAAGAAAGTATAGAGATCCTATATTTTTCTCTAATATTTCAACACATTTTAACACCAATAATCACTCTTTACTCGATTTTATTTTCATTCCAATAGATATTGTGCATGGTGACATAAATAGATTCATAAAAGAAACTTATTGGATTCATAAGTTAGATATTTTGTATCCTAATGAACTTAATGCCAGTGCATTATATACAATGTAATAATTTAAATTGATATATTGTATATCTTTCATAGCAATATGTATGACTGTTTGTCTCTAGTTTATTTTATTAATTTATTAATTCATGTTTCATTAGAGACTCATGTATCTTATAGATCCTGTCATATAGAATTGTATATAACTGTTATGACGATGCATATCGTTTATGACGTTACGTGACGACGTAATTGTTATTTTAAAATAATGACGTCATCCATTACATTCAAATCATTTAGTGCCTGAATAAGCATTGATTAAAATGCGAAACTATTTGAACATAACCTTGGCGTTTGTGTTGTTTTTTCTACCACAATGATAAATACAATACACATTCAGTACACAACCAACATACGTCATTGATATCATACAAATTCAGTACACAACCAACATACGTCATGAATATAATACACAAGCAGTACACAACCAGCATACACCAAGAATATAATACACATTCGGGACACAACCAGAAATACGTTATACATATAATACACATTCGGTACACAGCCAGCATACGTCATGAATATAATACACATTCATTGCATAGCAAGTATACGTCATAAATATAAAACATATTCAGTACACATCCAACATAACTCATAAATGTAATACACATGCAGTACACAACCAGCATATGTCATGATTATAAATCTAATTCATTGCATAGCAAGCAGACGTCATAAATATAATTTACATTTCGTACACAAACAACATACATCATGAATATAATATACATGCAATACGTAGCTTATATACGTCAAGAATATAATACACAATCGTTGCATAGCAAGCAGACGTCATGAACATAATAAATATTCAATACACAACCAACATACGTCATGAGTATAATACACATTCATTGTATAGCAAGCAGACGTCATAAATATAATAAATATTCAATACACAACCAACATACGTCATGAATATAGTACACATTCAATGCATACAAATCGTATCTTGGGAATGTCAGCCTTAAAATGAGAGCGAAACAATCAACGTTTTCTAATGTAAATTTGTGCATGCAGTTGCATTTTTTAACTTATACGCTGGAAACGATTAAAATGCAAGATCGTCTGGGGACGTCCTTTGCAGATTTATGATGGGATGTTCCAAATATGTAAATATAATACCGCCCTCATTGGGCGATTAAAAATAAAGTGTGTGTATGCATGTTTGCATGTAATTACACTGCTGAATGGTTTCATACGCTATGATGATGATTACATTGTAGCTCATTACTGTACACAACTCCAACGTATTGAATTTCAGTTTCAATATGATTTGCATTTTGTACTTAAAAAGATATCAATAATGACAACGTGCGATGTATAAAGAAAAGATTATTGTCAAAATTAAAGATCTTACCTTACTGACGACATCGCAACAGAAGACAATGACATAATTTGCAGATTGCAATATATAAGTGTAACTAGCTGCAAAAACGGGCGAGACGAATAACGAGAGAGTTAGATGTATCGACTTAAATCTACTTGAAATAAATGGGTTATCGCTGTTCAGATAACGGCGATGGGTTATCGCTGGTCAGATGACGGCGTAGATCATATGACTGGTTCCAAATGTACAGTGCTTAGCTTGCATATTATTTGCTGTCTGTTTACAAGGTCGTTTTGTTCTCATACTATAGCTGTAGGGCGAAGTAGTTCAAACCTGTTCTTGCTCTTCATACCCATATATATTGTACATGGTAGAAGTATAATGCATCAATTATGGTGTTCGAGTGGTTATAGCGTCTTCCTCAGATGCGAGTGGGCGTGGTTTCGATCCCTTGCCCACTCATACCAAAGACTTAGAACAATGGTCCTAACAGCTGCCTCGTTTGGCGCTCAGCATTAAGAGGTTAGTGTTAGGACTGGTTGGCCTGGGGTCAGGATAATATGACTGGGTGCGATATCGTTCTACATGTCTGCAGCATTATGTCCCAGTGATATATATCACTATAAAATGCCACAGTGCAGACATCGTAGCTATATGACTGAAGAAAAATCCAGTTTAGCCTTTCTTGTTTTTATATTCTTCCTATTGTTGTATTTTTTAAAATATTTTCCCCGTCTACATTACAATGAACTATCCAATCATATGTCTGGTTCCAAGGGTGCAGAGCTTTGCTTAAATATTACTTGCTGTCTGTTTGCAAGGTTCTTCGTTATAACCTGTTCTTGTTCTTTATGTCAAAATGTGATGTATATAATAAATAGTAGTATACATAAAATATTGTGACTTAGTGGTTATAGAGTCTGCATCGTATGCGAGAGGGCGTGGGTTCGATCCCCGGCCGAGTCATATCAAAGACTTACACAAATAATATTAACAGCTGCCTAGCTTGGCGCTCAGCTATTTATGTTACATACGTACATTAGTACGTATTTACGTTATATACATATATTCTTACGTATTTCATTGATATACGTACATTAGTACGTATTTACGTTATATACATACATTCTTACGTATTTCTTTGATATACGTACATTAGTACGTATTTACGTTATATACATACATTCTTACGTATTTCTTTGATATACGTGCATTAGTACGTATTTACGTTATATACATACATTCTTACGTATTTCTTTGATATACGTACATTAGTACGTATTTACGTTATATACATACATTCTTACGTATTTCTTTGATATACGTACATTAGTACGTATTTACGTTATATACATACATTCTTACGTATTTATTTGATATACGTACATTCGTACGTATTTACTTTATATACGTACGTTCTGTAATTGAATCATTCAAAACATTATATCATATCCATGATCAATTCAAGTGTTGTTTTTTTTCGAGAAGTGGTGATTTTTCAAAAATTTCAAATAACTCTAATTTTCCTCTAAACGGCACCAAAATCAAAAGTCTATTATATCTATTGGCTCTCTCTATCTAATCAAAGTCTTCATGATACCCAACAAGCATCCCAAAAAAAAAATCATGGTCATATTTCAAGTGACAAGTGACTGTACGTTTATGTCTACATATTTTATGAATACACATTTTACTGTGAAATGTCTACCTAAACAGTCGATACATATTGACGGATACACTAATTTAACTGTCCTAAGGCTATTCGTACAGTCCATAAACTGATGGATACTTTAAATTTACTGCTCTATACCCACATACACGGTCGATAGAGATTATTGCAGCCACGTAAACTAATACATGTTAAGCTAGTCATTTGTCTAAATCGGTTATCGTAGTTCAGTAGGATAGTTCGTGTGTACAGAGATGCGATTCCAGGTTGTAACATGATGGGAAAGATTGTTGTTGGTGTATTAGGGTTTAGCGCCATCTTTCAGCACACGATAGGCTATACATGGCGGCCAGTATTAATGGTGGACGAAGAACCAGTTAAATCCCCTAAAAAGAACCACCGACCCACGAGAAGCTACGGGCAACTTTCTCACATACCCATATTTGCCGAATCTGAGACTCGAACCCACGCAGACCTAGGTTCATGGTTAATGGTAGTGATCCGTAATAGGAGAGCGCTTTAGACCACTCGGACACTCGGTGCCCCTGATGGAAAAGATATTAGAATTATCATATGACTGCTATGTGTATTTAACAACCCTTGGTGTATGGACTCTCGAGGACTACGTAGAGTAGATTTTATTTTACAACGCGAATACCGGATTTATATTTCATCGTGTCGGACCACAAACATGACCTTTTAACGAGTGGAGAAGACACAGATTGAAAAATATAGTGTTTGGTACCACAAGATGAAATGTATCCGTTATTAACGTAGAAAATCAACATTTTCGTTTATTATATAAGAAACGGGATATAACTTCAGAAATGTGCGAACGGCATCTCGTTAAATTACTTTACCAAAGATTAGTTTATTTCAATAGGTGATGGAAATGTGTGATCTCCCCATTCTACTTATTGTTTTTGGTTATTGTTCTTTAAGAGACGATTGACCACGGTGTTATTGCCCAGATCGAGCTAAGAATAAAATACAATGTGCTATTACTGGGTGGGAAACAGAGATATGTACAGAGATATAGAAATAACACGAGTCCCTGCATATAAAACATGTAAGTTTAAAGAATTACCTAAACAAAATGAAATCGAAAATGACATTTGAATGATTCGCTTTCTCTCAGAAATAGAGTTATAATATTCATGTAGCCGGTATGTTGTAGTGACAGAACAAATTTCATCATGTGACCGAATGAATGATCCATATCAGATTGCCCACATAATTGCATATCCTGGTGCTTTAAGTATTTTCCAAATCACTGCTGATGATAGGTCCTCGATTCCATATTTATCTCTCTCTCTCTCTCTCTCTCTCTCTCTCTCTCTCTCTCCTTTATAAGAAAACCATATTACCCATCATAAATACGTCAGGGTTTTTCTTCTCCTGTGGTCAAACAATACTCACATTATTCTGCTTCAGACATCGACTATCGATATTCAGCATAATTATCTATGGTCATTTCGCATCTAATAAAGACACACAGCCCAATTAAGATGCATTTAGATATGTATATCTTCTCTCGCATTCCAACAGAGATCATGACATAATTAGACATTATTAGACAAACCATCAAAACTCGCTGTGGTCATAAATTACCAGCTGAGCTATGCCAGCCGACAAACACCTCAATTCTCTGCTGAAGAGAACAAACAACGTAATTACTTACGAAATAATGTACTGTATACCTTGTTTGTACTAACTACGTTACATTTGGAATTGACAACTTATTGACATGCACTTCCAGATGTAAGAAAAATCAATTCTTAGCATCATTTAAAACATCCAACATACATATTCACACAATTTGTATCAGAGGAAATTCGCGAAATCTTGCACCACACGATTTCTATAAAGACAAAGCAACTGAATCCGAACTCATTCATATCACTAAATATTGCATGCCTTTCTTACAATACATGAATCACATAACATGCACGACTATCTCCGAACTAAACTCGAAGTATGAATTTAAAATGAATATATTCAACAATAATTTCAAACTTACACTAGTTAACAAATCGTATGTAACCTTTCATTTGAGAGCCCTCACTCGCTTCCCAACACAGACTTAACTCTGATTCTACTCTCCTTTCAGGTCACACAAATTTACAGACCCCCTCGACCATCAGAAGCTGTTTAACTGGAAGAGTACTTTTTATTGTTATCAGAGCACCTCAGACTTTCTTCATCGACAGAAAAACTTGGACTGACTAATATAGAGAGATTAATTTGAATCCTGAATTTCGTTTAGAAACACCTCATTTAGTTTCGCCAATCTGGATTGATACTTTAACCAAACTATTTGTATCACTTCCATAAAAAAATCATTATAATCCTCTCTAATCCGCATTTATTAAAAACTGTTCTGGAAAATATCATTTATGATACCCATTTTAAATGATCACATACCTCATAAATGTTTTCCTAGTTTGCATTACACTTTGTCATTTTACCGCAATTCACCTTGCTAACAGTAAATTCATGCCCCAGGTAGAACCTATTAATGGTTACGTGCCAAGCTGACCCCGACAAAATGCATTGTGCATTTATTCTTCAAGAATCATTCACCATTGTAATTGTCAGCTAAGACAGTCTCGTTTGTTTCTTGCAGGTTCACGTTTTGTAGACTTACACAGTCAGGTGTCGCACGGCATGATGGCAAATCTAATATTTTGGCATGTGAAAATATATGGTTATATTTGTGACATGTGAAAATATAAGGTTATATTAGTCACATGTGAAAATATAGGGATATAATTGTTTGAAGGTATACGGATATATTTTTCACATGTAAAAATATAGGAATTATATAGTATGAAAATTATTTTGCCAATACGGCTCTATGTTTTACAATGAAGTATTTACTACATGTGATTATATTTATGAGGTTTAGTTTTGTGATTGGTGCTACTAATTCCGTACGAACTCCGTAAAATAATGCAACCCATTTTAGATGTGCGGATCATATGACACGCTCAAATTTGTGAAAGAGTTTCCTGTGCAGTATGAAAATCTGCCCTTCTTTGCATTGCGGACAGTTGATTGGTTTGTTTAAACTTAAATATTAGGACGTGAAGTAAACATGTTATTGCCGAAGCAATGGGATATAACTGCCTTTTTCAAAAAAACACCAAAACAGTCACGTGACTAGGCAAGCATCAGACTTACACTTTAAGAATTGATCTAAGATGGCGCCCCAGTAGAAGATTGCCACTTACTTGAAAAGTTCTGTTTAACTGATTAATAAAATGCGACGTTTTTAGCTTGACGTCTTGAAATAAGATTCGAATATAACCATTACAGTGAACTCAAACTTATAAACGTAAGCTTTAGGGCAATTATATAATTGTTGAATATTTATATAACACATTGTAAAGTCAATAATGACTTACTCATGTTATTTCTTTCTAAAATGCACTCCGATGTAAATAAAGATAAAATCAATTTCACAGGATCAGACAAACAAATACGGGTACACGCGTCGTTCGTGAACAAACTAAGTGAAGGTCGCATCCTTTATATCGTATGTTACATCAACACACGTAACGCACACGTGGAAGCTCATATCATGTGAGTTAAGTTGATGTTATCAGTGGACTTTGTCTGACCGTTGTCTATGTTATCATTCATGCAATAATATTTATGTCGAGTCGACAGGTACAATGACGAATAACGTTCAAACCCATGGCAGATAAAGATAACATAATACTACTTTATTCAGAGAAATCATTTAGATGAAGAACAAGCCGTATATGCCTGAACAAGTACAAAATAAATAATACTTTAATTTTCAAGCAGTTTTTACTATATTTCTGTACATCGTTTTTGTTTGGTATCATTGATCGACATGCAAACTCTGTCCAGACTCACCAGACCCATCATGTGCAAACAAAACACTGCTAGTCAATGATTAAGTTGTACTGGTACAATTGTTCTATAGTTAATGAAGATATCCGCCCCGATGATTTACGTCTAGGCAATTTTGTACTCTGGTGCCTTAACATAACATTCATAAAGGAAACGAATTAATTAATTAAAATAACTTATGTTTGAAATGCCGTCCTTGATGAAAAACAATCGACATTTGTCTTTTGGTGCAAAAGTCAATATTTTTTGTTTGAATACAATCAAAGCGGAAAGCAAACGGAGTGGATTTAAGCGGTGAGTATAACTTCGTCCATCCATAAACCGTCTTTGCCTGAGATGATTGGCGGAAATGTCGGAAAATGCATTCTTCATCCTTTTGTCTAGTGTTTTCGGGTGATGATATTATGACTTAAAGCTGGTTTCGAGCTGATTGTGGTTCATCAGGGAGATTAGATTATAATATGGTTAGTAAAGCCAGTGTAAAGTAGATAGTCATGGACATGTGGGAATAAATTTTTATCAATGTTAGTAACCTCTTGTATACAGCCCGGCATACTGTCGGCAGATTCCGCAATTTTATCAACCGGGTCAGAATCCATCACGTAAATATAATGTTAATTCTAATCTTAAACACAACCACCTAAGACGTTAAAGCAAACTGTAGGATATATGTTGACCGCTTCAGGTGAATGTCATCTTCGGTGATTAATGATATTGTAACACCCTGTGTGTTGTATATAAAACAGACCAGAGTTCAGGAACTTAAAAACGCTGTTTATAAATAATATAGGTGATATCTAACACGCTTTTTATAAATAATATAGGTGATATCTAACATGCTTTTTATAAATAATATAGGTGATATCTAACATGCTTTTTATAAATAATATAGGTGATATCTAACATGCTTTTTATAAATAATATAGGTGATATCTAACACGCTTTTTATAAATAATATAGGTGATATCTAACATGCTTTTTATAAATAATATAGGTGATATGTAACACGCTTTTCAATATTGCATAGTGAGTTTACATTAAGACAGTGTTTGTTACAACAACATCAGCTTATGATAACATATAATTGTCTTGTTTGTCTAAATGATAACAGACAACGGTGTAATACACCATATTATGGTGAAATTAATAATATTATCAAAGTCACGTGTATATTAACAGCTAAATTCATTAAATTGACTATAACACAAAGTAACAGAGTAACGTGATCTGAATGAGAAAAAAAATAATTTTATTTCTAGGATCCTTGAGAAGTGTGATGAGAGATAGCAGAGGTTTTACAAAGATCTAGACAACAATTAAAAAGCATTTAAACTATATAAACATCATGCAATAAACCAATTCAATATTTTAAAGTTAATCTCGATTATATAAAAACAAAGTATAATTTATGGTTTGGGATTGGATTTAGAAAATATGACCGAAATTCTGTTCTACTTAGATGTGTGATCCATACAGATAAAAATTACTGACGGACAATCATCAGTCACTATCTATGTATATGTGTTTACATTGTAAAAATCAAGTAAGCACAGTCACTGTTCAATATGTGTTTACATTGTAAAAATAATGTAAGCACAGTCACCGTTCAATATGTGTTTACATTGTAAAAATCAAGTAAGCACAGTCACCGTTCAATATGTGTTTACATTGTAAAAATCATGTAAGCACAGTCACTGTTCAATGTGTGTTTACATTGTAAAAATCATGTAAGCACAGTCACCGTTCAATATGTGTTTACATTGTAAAAATCATGTAAGCACAGTCACCGTTCAATATGTGTTTACATTTTCAAATCATGTAAGCACAGTCACTGTTCAATATGTGTTTACATTGTAAAAATCATGTAAGCACAGTCACCGTTCAATATATGTTTATATTGTAAAAATCAAGTAAGCACAGTCACTGTTCAATATGTGTTTACATTGTAAAAATCATGTAAGCACAGTCACCGTTCAATATGTGTTTACATTGTAAAAATCAAGTAAGCACAGTCACCGTTCAATATGTGTTTACATTTTAAAATCATGTAAGCACAGTCACTGTTCAATATGTGTTTACATTGTAAAAATCATGTAAGCACAGTCACCGTTCAATATGTGTTTACATTGTAAAAATAATGTAAGCACAGTCACCGTTCAATATGTGTTTACATTGTAAAAATCATGTAAGCACAGTCACCGTTCAATATGTGTTTACATTTTCAAATCATGTAAGCACAGTCACTGTTCAATATGTGTTTACATTGTAAAAATCAAGTAAGCACAGTCACCGTTCAATATGTGTTTACATTGTAAAAATAATGTAAGCACAGTCACCGTTCAATATGTGTTTACATTGTAAAAATCATGTAAGCACAGTCACCGTTCAATATGTGTTTACATTTTCAAATCATGTAAGCACAGTCACTGTTCCATATGTGTTTACATTGTAAAAATCATGTAAGCACAGTCACCGTTCAATATATGTTTATATTGTAAAAATCAAGTAAGCACAGTCACTGTTCAATATGTGTTTACATTGTAAAAATCATGTAAGCACAGTCACCGTTCAATATGTGTTTACATTGTAAAAATCAAGTAAGCACAGTCACCGTTCAATATGTGTTTACATTTTAAAATCATGTAAGCAAAGTCACTGTTCAATATGTGTTTACATTGTAAAAATCATGTAAGCACAGTCACCGTTCAATATGTGTTTACATTGTAAAAATCAAGTAAGCACAGTCACCGTTCAATATGTGTTTACATTGTAAAAATCATGTAAGCACAGTCACTGTTCAATATGTGTTTACATTTTCAAATCAAGTAAGCACAGTCACCGTTCAATATGTGTTTACATTGTAAAAATCATGTAAGCACAGTCACCGTTCAATATATGTTTATATTGTAAAAATCAAGTAAGCACAGTCACTGTTCAATATGTGTTTACATTGTAAAAATCAAGTAAGCACAGTCACCGTTCAATATGTGTTTACATTGTAAAAATCATGTAAGCACAGTCACTGTTCAATATGTGTTTACATTTTCAAATCAAGTAAGCACAGTCACCGTTCAATATGTGTTTACATTGTAAAAATCATGTAAGCACAGTCACCGTTCAATATATGTTTATATTGTAAAAATCAAGTAAGCACAGTCACTGTTCAATATGTGTTTACATTGTAAAAATCATGTAAGCACAGTCACCGTTCAATATATGTTTATATTGTAAAAATCAAGTAAGCACAGTCACTGTTCAATATGTGTTTACATTGTAAAAATCATGTAAGCACAGTCACCGTTCAATATGTGTTTACATTGTAAAAATCATGTAAGCACAGTCACCGTTCAATATGTGTTTACATTGTAAAAATCATGTAAGCACAGTCACCGTTCAATATGTGTTTACATTGTAAAAATCATGTAAGCACAGTCACCGTTCAATATGTGTTTACATTGTAAAAATCATGTAAGCACAGTCACCGTTCAATATGTGTTTACATTGTAAAAATCATGTAAGCACAGTCACCGTTCAATATGTGTTTACATTGTAAAAATCAAGTAAGCACAGTCACCGTTCAATATGTGTTTACATTGTAAAAATCAAGTAAGCACAGTCACTGTTCAATATGTGTTTACATTTTCAAATCAAGTAAGCACAATCACCGTTCAATATGTGTTTACATTTTCAAATCATGTAAGCACAGTCGCTGTTCAATGTGTGTTTACAGTTTAAAAATCACGTAAGCACAGTCACTGTTCAATATGTATTTACATTTTCAAATCATGTTAAGCACAGTCACCGTTCAATGTGTGTTTACATTTTAAAAATCAAGTAAGCACAGTCACTGTTCAATATGTGTTTACATTTTAAAATCATGTAAGCACAGTCACTGTTCAATATGTGTTTACATTGTAAAAATCAAGTAAGCACAGTCACTGTTCAATATGTGTTTACATTGTAAAAATCATGTAAGCACAGTCACCGTTCAATATATGTTTATATTGTAAAAATCAAGTAAACACAGTCACTGTTCAATATGTGTTTACATTGTAAAAATCATGTAAGCACAGTCACCGTTCAATATGTGTTTACATTGTAAA
This sequence comes from Unio pictorum, assembly GCA_030141615.1. Taxonomy (NCBI): domain Eukaryota; kingdom Metazoa; phylum Mollusca; class Bivalvia; order Unionida; family Unionidae; genus Unio; species Unio pictorum. Next base: position 11,939,660 of record JARLTB010000291.1, read on the forward strand.
AATCAAGTAAGCACAGTCACCGTTCAATATGTGTTTACATTTTAAAATCATGTAAGCACAGTCACTGTTCAATATGTGTTTACATTGTAAAAATCATGTAAGCACAGTCACCGTTCAATATGTGTTTACATTGTAAAAATCATGTAAGCACAGTCACCGTTCAATATGTGTTTACATTGTAAAAATCAAGTAAGCACAGTCAACGTTCAATATGTGTTTACATTGTAAAAATCATGTAAGCACAGTCACTGTTCAATATGTGTTTACATTGTAAAAATCATGTAAGCACAGTCACCGTTCAATATGTGTTTACATTTTAAAATCATGTAAGCACAGTCACTGTTCAATATGTGTTTACATTTTCAAATCAAGTAAGCACAGTCACCGTTCAATATGTGTTTACATTTTAAAATCATGTAAGCACAGTCGCTGTTCAATGTGTGTTTACAGTTTAAAAATCACGTAAGCACAGTCACTGTTCAATATGTATTTACATTTTCAAATCATGTTAAGCACAGTCACCGTTCAATGTGTGTTTACATTTTAAAAATAATGTAAGCACAGTCACCGTTCAATATGTGTTTACATTTTCAAATCATGTAAGCACAGTCACCGTTCAATATATGTTTACATTTTCAAATTATGTAAGCTTTGAAACATATTCACACAAAACTTAATTAAGATACCCCTTTCAAGAAAATTAACATTACGAATTATAAACCGTCACTAGAAATAGATAAATGAAGAAAAAAATAAAATTTAAAGACGCATATTCAAATAAAGTAACAAAACTTAACATAAACTAATTTATAAATAATTTATCACACAAGAAAAGTAGCAGAAACACGAACATTATTGACAAAAAGACTCATTGAAATAAATTAACAAGAAACTAAAATACAAGCGGAAATAAGAGATAAATCTCTAAAGCAAATAATTAGATAAAATAAAGTTAATTAGTCAAACAAATTAGTACCATAAGTTTTAACAAATGTAACTTTCTCAGTTAACTAATCCAACTAATTAAATGTTAATAAAACGGAACCCATACAAGCAAAATCATGCATCAAATGTAGAAACAGTTACCAATGGGTCTTCCATCATTTACAATATTATGCAAATACATCATCCCGGACGGAAATATTTCTTGCATATATAAGCATGATTAATAAAACGTTAAATCAGTGATTATATAAACATCAAACTAACCAATGACAAACAACACTCGAATAAGTCAGTGTTATAAATAATGATGTTAAACTGGAAATTGAATCATTCTGCTAAATATTCATATTTATCGTACTAAACAAAACTTAAATAATTGCCAAAAATAATCACGTGATCTTACAATTAAACACGATTATTTGCTATAGGATGCATCTTTAAGTTCAGCTATATTATTTATTAATTTGCGTTTAGGCTTATTCAGATGAATTATTAGAATCTCTACATTGAAGGATAACATGCTGATTTACCTGATTTAGAATTACTTATGTTTTAACATGAATATTTATTAGAATTATTAGCATGTATGTTGGACAGAATGTACGTTTACGTCTATTGTCTCAGATGCTTTATTTTAGTGTTGATATTTTAGGCATTATTTGCGTTTACGCCAGGTATAGCTGTTTATATTTATCCAGATGTTCTGTTTCATAGTGTTAATATTTTTGCAATTAATGGGGGACTTGTACGTTAATTCATCGACCACCGAATGGTACAGATAACTACGTTATGTCTTGACACAACCGAACCCCAAAACTGAACACCTATGCCAGTGCATGCTCTGGAAACCAGCTTCCAGACTCGACAGACGAAGCCAACTCCGATGGAAGTTAAGTTGACACCGGCCCATATATACTTCCGACCAAATTGAGGAAACCTAAGCAGGCAGATGCGACTCAGGTACAGTTACACAAATACGCTGAAGAGGAAACGGAGAAGGAAACCACGAATGACGCGGTGAAGTTCGCATACAAGAAAGGAAACTTGCCAGGAAAGGCAGCAAACACATAAAGCAAGTCATCGGGCTGAAAGAGAAGCGAGGTGAAGTGTTAAAACTCACGCACGAAAGTATCATGGGTGGACACATAGGAATTGTCCAGATCCGTAACCGTCTTGTTAAAGTATTTTACTGGCCGTGGGTCATGCGGTTCTGTAATCCTGTAACAAGTGTTAGAGAATGGCACCAAAAACTGATCATTGACCCATCCCTTTGGGGCGTAACCTCCTTATCGATGAACCATTTCGACGCGTCGCGATGAACTTAATCGGATTGAGAACACCCGCGTCGTTGCAAAATCGGGATATTCTAACGGTCGTCGATTACGCTACACATGGTATCCGGAGGCCGTCGCGTTGCGTAATATTAATTGAGAAACATTTGCTGAAGCATTGTTAGGGATTTGGTCAAGTATCGGAGTGCCAGACGAGATCCTGACTGACTAAGGGATAAAATTCATGAGTCGCGTGATGACAGAGGTAAATCGACTGATGTCGATTAAACACCTCACGACTATACCGTATGACCCACAATGTAACGGACTGGTCGAACGGTAATAATAATAATAATAATAATAATAATAATAATAATAATAATATTGATTATTATTACAATTATTATTACTATTGTTTGGATATAACGAAGACTACCTTTTTGTCATGGCACAACACACAGCTGAACTAAGATCTCTCTCTCTCTCTCTCTCTCTCTCTCTCTCTCTCTCTCTCTCTCTCTCTCTCTCTCTCTCTCTCTCTCTCTGTAGTTCGAGATATCCAGATATTGTTTTGATTCCGCAACGTACAGGACACTTTCATGTTCACTGTTATATTTATGGTCATGCAATTTTATATGTGTATTCACATTTAATATACCACTTGCAGTAGGTAACATTTGTTTGTAATGAACTGCTTTTTTCGTTGTACAGACCATGTTGAGTTGGAATATGTTCTCTAAATGCCAAACAAGCGTGACAACGAAACTTCATGAGATAGAATTGAGTGGTTCCCAAAATACATCGACCGTAAACATTCAGATCTGGCAAATATATTGTACAGAAAGTCTTACAAATACAGACATAGTAGTATGTAAGAACGGCGAACTCTCATCATGAAGTCTAACGGAATCGAACTAGCACGGCTCAGCCCCAGCGTTTTTTATATGTTATTTGGAGAGCAATGCTTAATACCAGAAAAGGTTATCCCTTTGTTGCCCCGCTCATCTATGACCGCCGAACTATGAGCTTTTTCAGTATCCATATGATTTTAGAATTCACATTTGTTTTATACATGTCCTTTGGGATTGCATACGCTAATACATACATATTTTCTGTAACCGCCATGTCCATGAATTATATGTACTTGACAAATACAGTTTGCACAAAGAAATATGCTGACGCAGACGTCATTGTATTAGTGTTACTGAAAACTAAATTCGCTAACGTTGAATACATTTAAAACGTATAATACTCTTATGCACTAAAAATGATCTTACAAATCTAACATAGGAACCACGCTCTTTATTGAAATAAAACATATTTGACAAGCAAAACTGATTTTAATGCATTTGCTTAATTATGATGTAGCATCCATGCATCGATCGGCTATCTAATTATGTACTTCTTCAAAGAATCCAGTCACACTTACAGTATCATGCCTCCAACGATAATTTTCTCCCTTACAAAAGCTCTAGGCCTAAATCTCACCACATAATAGTATCTCGAGAGATACTCTTCTCCCTTACTTAAGATATAGTCCTAAATCTCAACCCATGTCATTATCTCGAGAGAAACTCTTCGCCCATTCATAAGATGCAGTCCTAAGTCTCACCCCATGTAAATATCTCGAGAGATACTCTTCTGCCTAACATAAGCTATAATCCTAAATCTCACCCCATGTTGATATCTCGAGAGATACTCTTCTTCCTTACACAAGCTTAGTCCTAAATCTTATCCTATGTTAATATCTCAAGCGATACTATTCTGTGTTACATAAGACGCCGTTATAAATCTCACCCCATGTCAATTATTAACACTGGAGATTCTGCTTTGCAGTCAGACCTACCACTAGATTAGAGATTCGTACACGTTTGGATTGGTAGTGAGTAACCTTATATACATACCCTTGACCAATACATTAAAATATAATCAACATCTTGAATTAATTTTATTTCTTTAGATCGTACAGAAGACTTCATCTTGTATAGGTTCTTAACCTTATTCTGTCTGTGACCACAGAAGCGGAAATGTTGTTCTTAATTTACGCAAGCAATTCAAAACTGAAACAAAGCCAATTTCACTATTAATTTCACTTTGATTGGCCAAAACTAAGCCATAGTCTACCAATGGTTACAATTCTACATCTGATATATGTAATCTCGTAACACGGGCTTGTCCTGGTGATAAAAACGTATCTCGTCAAACTCAAAAATACTATACAATAACCCATACTTAAAACCGTTAGAATATGTCGCACAGCTGCGAAGTATTGTTATATATGTTCATGCAGATCTCTGAGTATGTTCATATCAAAGTGATACATCTCATTGGATATAGAGTAGTAATGGTCATTTGTTGGTGTTATGACCATTTAATTTATTCATGCTTTTCAGTCTTTCACCTAATGTATGTGAAGTCATTCGTTTCAAAATAGTCTGATAAAATCCCTTGGAATGAACATTGGTTGTTGCATGGAGGTGTATTTCATGGTAAGTTATAGATTGATTTGTTTGAGACAGTATGATTGAGATAAGTAAAATAAATAAAAAATAAAACTCAAGATTTAAATAAAAACAGGAGTGAAATGCAAGAACACAAACATCTCAAGACTGTAAAGTAAGCAAATATTGTAGTCTTTTATTTAGAACTAATATCAAGAAGACGGAATTAATAGACTTTATCAGCGATTGATATAAGAATAAATTAAGGGTTACGAAAATGGAGTCATGTTAAGAAAGGTTTCTGTACTAATATTTGCTGAAACTCGACTGCATTTTAGTCCCGGTGTAGGAGTGCACTATTTCAAATCGCTCAATTTTGGATGCTTTCCTCCAAAGTTAATCGCTTACCTTCACTAAATTAATGACCAGAGCATACTGACACTATTTCTAAATTGTGCAAATTGCCGATCTGCCGTCAAATACGTTACACTAAAAATTATAACCACATCGAATAAATTCTTCTCAAAATCAGCTCCATCAGATTAGACAAATCGGACAAAAAATATCATAGAATGAATCTGCGGAGTTTACACAAAATATGCCGAACCACCTTAAGTTAGGCCGCTGTTACACATTTAAATAAACATTGCTAGTAAGAATATAAGAACAAACTGTTTCAGCTTCTTTTGGATTGGGTGACGTCAGTAGTGACGTTATCTCGCCACCTCTTTCTTTCTAACTTGTGTATGTCATCACTAGATGAGTATTATGTTTTTGTTTCTCATATAACTATTTTACTAATGTTATTTGTGTGTGGTCATTGAACGGGTCAATTATCTCTTCACCTCCCACGATTTCACGAATATAAATAGTGTTTTCATTGGATGAGAATATGTTTTTTCTTGTATTAAAACTATTTCATTCTATAAATGTATGTGTCATCATTTAATACATATATATCTCTTCAATATTAATCTTTATTAAATTGATGAACAGTTGTGGGTTTATCGGGTGATCGTGCCTTTTCTATTGATACCCACATCGTCTTCAAGTAATAACCGCAAAATGTTTAAGCGACACATCTCTGCTTTTCCTGGAAATAATTGCGGTACATGATGTCTCCCTTATTTATATAAATCATAGTAACTCGAATTTGCAAGAATTTCAAGTACTAAAGTCGTCATTGTCTTAAGATTCTTCATTTACTAATCATACTGGCCGTCACGAATATCATCTCGTACGATGTTAAAGGCGATAAAACCAGAACAGCAACACATACTCCAATGAATGAATGATAACTAAGTATTACACAAGTCGCCCAGGTATAAAAGTTGGTGAAACATCAGCCACTGCAGGCAAATATATAAATCGACCGTACAAGACAAATAATCGAAATGTCAGATCCGATGTCAAATTTATATATTCGCTACGCTGACGTATTTCCGTAGTTTATGATGATTGCTGATTGTCCGATTTACGGATGTTTAGTTTTAATACATTTTGCAAGTTGCAGATGAATGATGATAAAACTGAGGCTATTCTGATCACAACACAAAGACTTTCTCATTCACAACCTTTACCTCAGACAATAAATATCGGCAACACCAACATTAAATTCTCACAGTCAGTTCGGAATCTAGGTGTTATTCTAGATAGTACTAGTACTCTCACATTGCACCAACATGTCATGTACATCTGCAAGGCTGCATATCTTGAATTGAGACGCATCAGTTCCATTCGTAAATATCTTTCAGCTGATGCCACAAAAACACTTGTGTGTTCATTAGTAATTTCAAGACTGGACTATTGTAACTCAATTCTGTCTGGTTGATCACAATATTTACTCCAGAAACTTCAAAAAGTTCAAAACACAGCTGCACGGATCATCTTTAGAGTACCTCGATCAGAGCACACCTAACCACTGCTCAATACCCTACACTGGCTATCAATTCAATACAGAATTAAACACAAAATTTGTTCTTTGTGCTATATTTCAATGACAGACTCCAGCCCAACATACCTATCCAGCCTCACCCATGTGTATACACCAGCTAGATCCTTGTGCTCTTCTTATGATTATCGTATACTCATTGTTCCCAAGGTGAAAACAAAGTCATATGGACAACGTTCGTTTGCATACCAGGTCCCGGCGACGTGGAACGAATTGCCCATTGAAATTAGACACAAAGATACAGTGGTCCCTTTTAAGAGTGCTCTTAAGACTCACCTGTTTCGACTTCAGGGACAAAGTTAGCGACCTAATCGTATTTTGTATCTTATATATTTTCATCATGTTTTTATGTTTTCCAATTTCATTGTTTTTGTCATTTGTTGTTCTGTAGTGTAGTCTTATCACTAGACACGATAATGATAGTACACGATGATTGTGCAGGCAAATTTGATAAATATGCATGATAATACACGATGAAAGTGCAGGCAAATCGGAATAATTGACACGATTCCATTCGATAAAGGTGCAAACGAATCAAATAAATCTACAAATGTTCGTACAGTAGTTTAACGTGCACCTGTTACAAACCTCCGAATGTTCAAATATAATATAAAAAGGATTCCCACACAATTCCGATTGTTTGCTATCCCACCCCGATCGATTTTAAAAAGAAATGCATCCTGAATATAAAAGTGCCCCATACTTGTTCATTTTATTAACTGTCGTCTTATAGGCCAAAACAAATCGACTTGCTGTGTCATGATATTATGAATGGCGGTATTGTGAGGATATTAATGGGTGATTTGCTATCCAGAAGGTTCAAAACTCTTACACCACCAGTTGGATTGTTCTCTGGTCTTGTGATTTGTGATATATATATATATATATATATATATATATATATATATATATATATATATATATATATATATATATATATATATATATATATATATGTATGTATGTATGTATGTATGTATGTATGTATGTATGTATCCTTTGTCCTTCTTCATTAAGAATGAAATCCACAAATAACTGTGTTAAGCATGAGTGAAAAACAAATAGTGACTCTAAACACAACCATCCAGAATACAAATGTGTTCACAAGTACGAGTGATAGCAATAACAGTAAGACTGTGTTTGTGTGTGAATGTGTATGTTTATGTGTGTGATTTGGATTTTTAACATAGCTTCAATAATTTGGCAGTCGTATCCTCACGTTATGTGCGGTGTGGCAGTTCATAGTGATGTCTAGCACTGGGACATCATGCGTAGACATGTAGTGTGATGACACACCTAGTTGCATTATTCTGCCACCAGGTCAACCAGTCATTGGACCAGCTTCGAGCGATCAACACGCGAGGCATTTTGATAAGTCGTGTGCACGCCTCTGCTACGCGGTCAACAGTAACACTTTAATATACGTTACGATTTCGAGAAATAACGTCACAAACATAAAACGTCACGATGTAGCTAAAGTTAACTCTCTAGTTACCCTTGTAACTTCGTATGTGTCATTTACAGCAGGTAACAGGCATATATTGTAAGATCTGATGAATTTTGTTTACTTTATTGAACATCACACATGGATACATTTATGTTACCAAATATTGCGCCAGTCTGCCATGAGAAAATTATGTATGTTTTTATTAAATTCGTTTAAATATCTACTGAAACTATTGAGAACGAAAAACGTTATAGATATATTAACGTATCGTAATAGGGGTTGTGTGTGGAAGTCAGGCACTTGACCGAGCGATGTCATTACCCTGGCGCGAGTCACGCTGGAAGTCATGTTTTCCCAAAAATTTTCAAAGACTTCCATACAACTTGAGTTGTAAAATGGAAAGACAGACGTGTCTTTTATATTTAATAACCTTTGCTCTAATCAATTGACGACCCAGATGAGACAACTTGCCCAAAAGTCCATTAACCGCACCTTTGCATGTTTTTTCTTCATTATCATCCGATTTCCGTACCGCCAGCCCGTCATGCCATATAAATTACACTAGTATTCCCTAACTAACTGGGAAATATTTTACTGCGCGACCCTAGGCCAGTCAATCCATAGAATTTCATAGTATCACGCTCATCTGAATAAGCCCATTTTCCACTATGGACACATAAATGGTACCTACCAAGTTCAAACTTATTTATTCCATTATATCATTCACTGATTTCCAACCATAAATAATGCCATTTCAACTACAACACTTGTATACACCGCTGAATTTTAATATGGACTATGTTACACCAGGAACAGTCATTCGGCTTGTACTTAAATTCACTACTAACGACCCCAGCATGGTTCAAATTCACTAACACTCGACTCTGTGACGTTTGCTCCTACTAATTGGCTAATTATTTCGGGCTACTAATATTTCCATGGCGCCGAAGACCAAATACTCACACAAATAAATCTAAGAATTGCTTAAAACGGGGTGCTGTCAAATATACATATTCCAAATTTATTACTATATATATCTATCTATGGATATATATATATATATATATATATATATATATATATATATATATATATATATATATATATGCAGTATAGGGTGCATATCTTCATTTATCACAACCTAATTAAATAATTTAATGAATATGTCTTCTTTGGAAATATTTGATATTTGTATATTTATAGAAATATGTGATAACATATTCCATTATATCTTAGTAAGAATGGAATGGTTATCATTTCTTCCCTTTATGCGCTTACACAAAACTACCATAGACCCAGATATGTCGTCCCATGAATCGTCAGCAAAACAGACCCAATATTCCTAAGAGAACGTATCTGTGACTTTATCATTGATTAATAAAGTGTATGTCTGATGTAAGATTTATATTTAGAGACTGTGTTAATGATATGTCAAGGATTAAACGAATACCCGTTACACATAGGCCGTAGATTTGTAGATTAAGATAATTCCTGTCAGAGATAGGCAGTAGCTTAAGAAAATATCTGTCAGAGATAGGCCGTAGCTTAAAAAAATATCTGTCAGAGATAGGCCGTAGTTTAACAAAATATCTGTCAGAGATAGGCCGTAGCTTAAAAAATATCTGTCAGAGATAGGCCGACGCTTAAAATAATACCTGTCAAAGATTGACCGTGGATTAAGAGAATGCTGTCAGAGACATGCTGTAGATTACAAAACTGTGTAAGAGATAGGCCTAATAAATAGAGAATGTGTCAGGAAACGTGTTAGTGACATATCGAGGATCAAGTGAATGTGTGATTTATATAACTCTTAGATTAATGTAATTTATATATGAAATATGTAACGGATTAGTATAATGTATGCCAGAGACACGCCGTAGGTTAAGGGAATGCGGGTCAGAATGGGCTGATTTAATTAATTTAATTTTCTTCATGAACTTTAGAATTCATAAAATTACAGTCACTTTGCACTATTCTGTCTTAAAGAAAATATTTGATGTAAATTCAGATTAAGAAGGCGCGTGTTAGAAATATGTTGTAGATAGGAGATTGTGTATCAGAGATAGGCTCTAGATTAATATAAAGTATCAGAGATAGGTAATAGATTAAGAGATTATGTATCAGAGATAGGCCGTAGATAAGATATTGTGTCTCAGAGACACGCAGAAGATTAATATACTGTATCAGAGATAGGCCGTTGATAAGAGATTGTGTATCAGAGATGCACAGATGATTAAGAAAGGTTATGTCAGAAATATGTCGTACATTAAGAGATTGTGCCTCAGAGATAGGATCTAGATTAATATAATGTATCAAATATAGGTCGTATATTAAAAGATTTTGTCTCAGAGACACGCAGAATATTAGGAATAGGTATGTCAGAGATAGGTCGTGAATTAAAACAATGTTTCAGATATAGGCGTTGGAATTAATATGTGTAATCGAAATAAGCCTAGATTAAAAGAATGTTGTCAAAGACAAGCCAACTATTTAGATCATGGGTGTCTGAGACTGAATGGATTATTTTGAAATAGTAAAACAATTTTGTCACGCACTGTCTCAACACACAAAACTCTTAACACGACCTTTGATTGTGATAATCAATTTTAGTATATGTTCTCTATTATTATTTCTCAGTACTGACATTTTTACTGTTTGATAATCAATTCAAATCATATGTGAATCTAAAATACCTTCAAACATGACTCACGGTGAAGTTCTTGTCAAAGGTTCACCGGCAGTTGTTTGAGAGGCTGCACATTACACAGAGCAGCATGTAAACAGAACACAGAAATCCCTTCCCGATCATCACCAAGGCCTTATTACTCACTGTGCACTGCCGCCGACATATACACAGACAACCAATCTCTGAGCTCATATTCTCAAGAATAAACAAGAACCTTTAACTCCCTACCAATAATGCATAAATATAACTCTGATATCAACAACAAAATTAGGAAGAAAAAAATGTTCGAAAAATTGCCATGAACTACGCTGGGTAGAATTGAACTGGAATTACTAATTGTGCTGTGATTCCCCTTTGAAAACCCGGCCGTTTTCTAGCACAGACGCAGAAAAACCCTTTTATTCTTCCTGAGGAATATAACACAATTGTGCACCTGGTAGAGAATTTCTGCCGTTGATTGGGGTAACAACTACAACACGTGTGCGGGGCTGCCGTTATTTGCCACCAGCAACAATAAAACTACACTTTAATAATTGTGTGATTAGTTAGAGTAATAGCGAGGGTCCATACAACGAATATTTGTTTAAAGGGTCAAAATCGATTAAAAGTAATTCTTCATCTTTTACTAAACTATATTGAGATTGCTTTCATTTAATTCTGTTTATACCATTATAAAAAAGATTATACCCTTTTGAGGTAATGCAAAACTCTCTAGCAATGGAGCTTTTTATCAAGTTAGTTGTTTAAGAAATTAGTGTTAGAAGAAAATAATTGTAACTGAAAGAAATCATCAAACACTAACAACTACGTATTGTTTGTTTAAGGATTTGGTAAAATGAACTGATATACCTTCTAGACATATAGTAAGTACATGTGTTGGCTATCTGTATAATCGAATGAGATATAGCCAGAGAGTTAGAAGTACATACACCGATTATCCGTTCCAAATAATTGATACCAGGAGTATAAATTAAGCACTTCGCAGAAGGAACCATATTTGATCTTTGGGTCAAGAAAAGTGCAGATAAGTAATGGACAAATTGTACGTAAACATTACGTGCATAAGATTCACTGGATCAATGTTTCTGTCGTTGATATTGAATAAACTGTCCCTGTCGGGAGATGTCGGTAATGTGGAAAATCGTGCTTGCCCCATATAAATCCACTTCAATTTCTGCTGACTCGGCCACAGGAATATCATTGGACAAATCGCCAACACTTGGGATCTATGAAATAAATAAAACAATAAAAAAAATTCCATTTTCTATATTTCTTCGCATCAGAGAATGATTTTGTTTCTATACAGGTTTTGTTTAGAGAGGTTGAAAATTTGCATGTTAGAAAACAATAAAACTTTCACTGGCTTAAGATACTTTGATGGTTGCTGGTAGACGTATCCGTGCACTCCCTCCCCGCCCCCCTCAATTACCGCCAATAGGCAAATTAGGGCGCCTTTAGATAACAATGTCAGCAGCATTTCTGGATAACCGCCGTGAATTTAATCAACTAGATTTTCACTTGATTATCTATACAACAATAAATAATGAACAATATAGTGTTACGACTTGTCAGCAGCATTTCTGGATAAGCGCAGCAAGTTTTATGAGAAATGAATAATATATATATATATATATATATATATATATATATATATATATATATATATATATATATATATATATATATATATATATATATATATATATATATTTAACAGAAATTCGCCATAAATACGAATTTATTTTTATTTACCTTATTACAAATGTTCTGAAAAGTCCTCGTGTCGCCTTATGAAGTTTAAACACTTACAATGAACTCCAAATATGGCGGGTCTACTGGATCGTCTGTGTCTTGATCTGTAACACCTATGGTCACTGGAACCTGTTGCAAACGATTAAGGTATATTTGTTAAATGTCAAATTTGCCGTGATAAACCCTAACCATGAACAAAATAGTGTTACAGTTGTCAGCAGCATTTTTGGATAACCACCGCTAATTTTAAGAGAAAAAAAATCGGTATTTTAATTGTTTATATATGCAACATATTTGGGTTCGTCGGCTAGTCTTTGTGTTCACCTATCACCGACATGGTCATACGGGTAAAACTGATTTTTTATTATTTTAGTTGCTTTATATCATACCTGATTCAATTCTCTGCATGGCCTGCATGTAAAACCGATTTCCCCTCTGTTATTTACAGCCTCCCTGTATACCAGCAAGGATATTCCTAGAATAAATAATTTATTATATTATCTTCATCGATAAATGTTTGCGATTCGTACAATTACAACATGCAGAGGACAAAACAGTCATATGAGATATAATTAAACACATTAAGCTGGATATCGTCATCGTTAGAAGAGAACTGACTTCATTGTATTAAATAAAGATAATTTCCTTAACTAAAGAACTGTTTCTTATTTAGTGTGTCTGGTGTTGTAAAAGTCATCAATATGCAAAAGTCGCATTGATAAATATTAACAATGGCACGCACCGTCATCTTTATGTTTCCTTGCAGTTTTTCTGACTTCAAGAATTGGTCTATTACGTAAGAATAAATGTGTTTACTCGTGCTCCTTTATTGCCAATTGAAGATTTGCCAGATAAAAGTGAATGTGAAGAGTTTGACACGCACGCACACACACACACACACACACACACACACACACACATATATATATATATATATATATATATATATATATATATATATATATATATATATATATCAGAGGCGTAGCTAGGGGGGGGGGGGGGCGGGGGGATTACATATTTCCCCGGGCGCCAAGGTACAGGGGCGCCAAAATGAGGCTTGCAACGTTACATTATAATAAGAAAACAAGGGTAATAAATCTGTCACAAGATCGCTGGGGCGCCAATTTTATAGTTTGTCCCCGGGCGCAAAATATCATCGCTACGCCTCGGATATATATATATATATATATATATATATATATATATATATATATATATATATATATATATATATATATATATATATATATATATATATATATATATTGCAACGGCCAAGCAGCTAGATCCTAATAATATTACATTGGAGTATGGCACCAGTTGACTTCTTATCAGCTGACTAAGGAGGGGAGAATGAAGTAAATTCGAACTCTTGATTTCTAGTTTGATGGCTGCTGGCTGACTGAATTCCCCACAAGCAGCCCACAAAGCCTTAGATACTCCTGACAAAACCTACAATCAACAGAGCCCACAAATAATAATTAAAAAAAAACACAACGCTCACAAAACCCACAACCAACAGAGCCCACAAAACCCCCAGTTCTATAAAACCCACAATTTTTGTTGGAATATGCAAACCAGCATGAGCAATTGTTGCATATGTATATTTAGTCAAAATTTCCAATGATTATTTATTGAATTAACAGCTTGATATTTTAAACATTGCTACATTACGAATGTACAGCCCCCAATAAGAAAGAAAGAAGAAGAAAACCAGTTTTGTATTTCTCGGCACATACAGTGTGATGCGTTCGCTCAGAGCACTGATTCGGAAACTGTATGCACTCTAGCAATATTACCGAGGTAAATCGCATGACAGGGCAGTCAATATGTATATGTACCAGAGAAAGATAGAAGAGAAAAATCCAAACTTGAATGCTAAGATGTTTACAAATAAAACATCAGTGACTATAAAAACGATGAGTAGGTACCGTACAGTCCTAAACTGTTAACTAGAAATAGTAATTAATCAAAATATCAAAGATAGAAGACGCCGGCATGATACTCCCTATTTTCGTTAACTCAAAACATGTAGACTATATCAGCTAGCTATTAATAGACGAATTAGCCAGATCAAAGGATCCTAGAAAATATTAATGTCAACTCATTTGAGCAATTCACTGGTAATACATTAATGTTAACAACAGCCACAACAAAAAGAAAAAAATCGAGACCGAATTGGACGGCTTGTATGAATGGTGTTACCGTATGCAAACATGCACAACTCACCCCCTAAATGCAGGTTATTACAATATATATATAAAGTTAGTGCATAAGTGTGAGTTTTAAGCATTACGATTGTTTCACATATTATGCCTGACGGTAACCAATTCTAAGGGTAATGCGCATATATGTTATCAAACATAGTTGATATTGGATGCAATATTGTATATTACCTTTACAGCGTAAGCATGGTCTTACTAATATGAAGCTTTAGGAATATATTTAAAACTGTACTTACCAGTGTTGCACGTGCGATGTTGCCGAAACCCACACACGTCGTGGCCTAACTTTTCGAGCACAATGAATACAGCGAACATACGCCATTATACTAATTGCTTAGCTTTTATTTATAAGTCTTAATAAATTGATGAAAACAGATTATGCTGAAACAATAATTACAAGTAACGTAATTTGTGTGTCATTGAGACAAATTGAACACAACAAGTAATTTAGTAAAACAATTATAAAATTAAAATAAATAGATTGTAATAAAGTTAGCATATAAATAAATCCATAAGCATCTGAATCTGTGTCAACTCTAAAGACTTTGCTGTTTATATAGGTATTACATGTTGTTATTATCTTAGTAATTGTTGCTGCGCGTGCATATACCCATGGGAATATATATTTTCTGGACCAATAGGAAGTTTACAGATAATCGCCCGGGGTAGTTTAGTAAGGAGTGTCTCGGTAAATGTTAAAATTCCCAGTTACAATCATATAACACGTCAAGCACTGTTGAGACCGGAAGCATGGGGAAGAGTTGTGATTCTAGAGACTTGTATGTGCGTCATAATTGTGATTATCAAAGTTTGCTGACATTAAATAAATCTTAGACAAAAACAGGTAGAGGAAGTGTGAAAAGTTTATGGTGATCGCTTATACTTTTGTAAAATCGGTACTAGAATTTGCCTAATCGGCAAAATGCTGCTGTTTGCTATCCGTGCATTATTTTTTCTAGGTGTTAATCATTACTAACCAGTGCTTCAGTTTTGACAGCTCAGTGGTTTAGCAATACATGTAAAAATGTCATTGACCTGGAAGTGAATAGATATGGGTATTGTAGAAAAGCTGTCTTCTTTCTTCTTCTTCTTCTTCTGCTGCTTCCTACTATTGTTATCATTATTATTATTATTATTATTATTATTATTATTAATCGATCTTGTAAACGGTCCTTTTTAAACTGAGCTATTCCATCCTGGTTCATTCTGACCCGGGCCATTTCTGTCCAGGTCCTTTCTGATCTGTTACTGGTTTTTTGGGATTGGGCCTTTTTGACCCGAGCCTTTTTGGTACCTGTACGTTTTGAGCTGTTACCAATGAAATCAAATTGGCTAGTACATCTCGGGACATTATTTCACGCATGTAGATTTGTCTTTTATTTGATTTCATTTCTTCCATTTTGGATTGAGTTATGAGCTTGTAAATTAACTTAATTAATGATATACAGTCGGCTCCACTTAAATGTATAATGCTTAATTGCATACATTGCTTAAGTGCATAACGAAAGTATGGTCTTGTTTTTCCTTCATGATAATCAATATCAGATAAATGCATATCGGTTAAATGCATAAGTCATTTAATTGCATACAATTTACTGGTCTCAACCATTGACTTTATACTTATTTGACACCGCATTATTACATGAACATTGTTCAGGCATCTAACATTGAGGCCAAGGCTTTATACATGTAGATTGCTAACACAAAAATCGTAGTAAATTCTAGACTGCTGCCCCAGCTGAACATTGCGCTCATCAGCTAAGGCGTTATGTAAGATGTTGTCTTTGGTGGATCATGCGGAAGTGACAAAGAAGTTAGATAATAAAGAAAGTGTGTTGTCAATTGAACAGTTGTTTGGTGTTAACCAATGTGTGATATTCACAATTCAGAAAAATAAGGAAAAGGTTCTTGAATAGTGTCAGAGTGACAGCAATCCTAACAGAAAGCTTCAAAGGGCAGGAAATATGGAAGATGTCGAGAAAGTCCTGTTGCGATGGTTCAACTGTGTTCAACAATCAATTACATACATTTTTACCAAGTAACTTGCAAACTTCCTGCAACGACTTGAATGTCTTTCTTTTTGCGTAAACTTATTACTTGATTGGGAACTAATATTAGTAGCAACCCGTATACTTTTTGGCTACCAAAGATTGATACATACTGTCAATAATAATTTCGGCAATAACAGTTTATAGTGTTTATCTGAATTTACATGTATTGTGAAATTAAATTAAATTAAAACGTCGATGTTTAATGCACTGAAGCACATTTATATAGCAAATGAGCTTTGTTTGTATCATTTTTCATTTTACAAGTACATTGTAAATATACCTGAATTCCACTTAAATGCATATGCCATTTATATGCAATGCATGGATCTGGTCCCGAGGCTATACATATAAGCGCAGTTGACTTTATTGCATACTTTGATGAGCGCTTGAATGCTTATCTTCAAGCTTTCATTTTTCAATGCCTATTTTTTTTTGCATATGGCCCTATGGAGCATTTTGTAGTGTTTGGCTGTTTGTGTTACACCTGATACAAATTCTAATTAATAGCTTACAACTGTTTCAGTTTTTGGGGTGTTTGCCAAAGTTGAAGTACAGATTCGTTTTTCTATTTGACAATTTTTTTATTGAATAAACAAGAAACATTGTTTATGACACCAGTTATTCCTTGCATAACCACTTTGGTGGTCTAGTGGTTAGAGAGTCTGCCACGGAAGTGGGAAGTCATGGGTTCGATCCCCGTCCAAGTCATACCAAAGGCTTACAAAAATGGTACTGAGAGCTGCCTCGCTTGATGCTCAATATTAAGAGGTTGGTGTCAGGACTGGTTGGCCTGGTGTCAGGATAATGTGACTGGGTTACACATAATGCTACATGTCTGCGGCATGATGCCCCAGTGCTAGACATTACTATAAATTACCTCACTGCAGACATCATAGCGATATAACTGAAATTGTTTTAAAACTACCTTAAAAATCCTAATCAAACAAACAAATTCCTTGCACATAATTTTATGGTTGTTTTGTCATGGGATGATTTTATATTGAACTGTCAGTCTCAGAAATTTTGTACTGAAAATGAGGTTTGAAACTTCTGATATGGATAAGAGTCACAAATATTCGTTATATTTTATTGTTAGTTGCTTACTTCTTTACTATTAATTTTATCTTTCTATACATAAAATATTCATCAATTGGAGATGCAACTTATCCAGTATTTAATACAAATCTACTTATGTTTGTGGCTTCATTATTTTCAAAGGTCAAACATTTTTGTGGCTTTTTGATGGTTTGAGATGAAAATGTTTTGATGTAAGCTGTCGATATGACTATGATATTTAATCAGAATTATGTCTATGATTTTAACCTAAATGAGGACTGACTTTAACCTGATCTATATCTATGACTTTAACCTAAATGTTGACTGACTTTAACCTGAACTATGTCTATGATTTTGACCTAAATGATGACTGACTTTAACCTGAACTATGTCAATGATTTAACCAAAATGACGACTGACTTTTACCTGAACTATGTCTATGATTTTAACCTAAATGAAGACTGACTTTAACCTGAACTATGATTTTAACCTAAATGACAGCTGACTTTAATCTGAATTATATCTGATTTTAACCTAAATGAAGACTGACTTTAACCTGAACTATGTCTATGATTTTAACCTAAATGAAGACTGACTTTAACCTGAACTATGATTTTAACCTAAATGACAGCTGACTTTAATCTGAATTATATCTGATTTTAACCTAAATGAAGACTGACTTTAACCTGAACTATGTCTATGATTTTAAACTAAATGAAGACTGACTTTAACCTGAACTATGTCAATGATTTAACCAAAATGACAACTGACTTTAACCTGAACTATATCTATGATTTTAACCTAAAGGACGACTGACTTTAACCTGAACTATATCTATGATTTATCCAAAATGACGACTGACTTTTACCTGAACTATGTCTATGATTTTACCCTAAATGATGACTGACTTTTACTTGAACTATGTCTGTGATTTTATCCTAAATGATGACTGACTTTAACCTGAACTATATCTATGATTTTAACCTAAATGATGACTGACTTTAACCAGAACTATGTCTATGATTTTAACCTAAATGATGACTGACTTTAACCTGAACTATATCTATGATTTTAACCTAAATGATGACTGACTTTAACCTGAACTATGTCTATGATTTTAACCTAAATGATAACTGACTTTAACCTGAAATATATGTATGATTTTAACCTAAATGACAGCAGACTTTAACCTGAACTATACCTATGATTTAAGCCAGAATTATTTATTTGATTCTAACCGGAATTGTGACTGATATTTTGATTACATCCTGAATGACGACTTTTATTGTAATCTGAACTAGATTTATACTTGTAACCCGAATTATGTTTCTGACTTTTAACCTGAATTATTAACGATTTTCAGCAAACCGTTGCTGCGGTTGGAGATCCATTTTATAAAATCACATCTGAGGCACTCCAGGTCGCACAGCTGATTGTGAAAGTCATCAGGCCACTTGGTAAGTGTGATGATGATTGGTTTACAAATGTGAATGATCCCAAATGTTTACTGTATTTACTTGTTTATAAAGTAAATCCGACTGATAAAAGCACTGACCTAGATCTGTTGAACTGTTTGTTTGTAATTCATAATCTAAGAAAGCATTAAATCCTTTTTAAATGAAAGTCTAGCTATAAAATACATCACACATTTTGAAAGTCTCACTTTGGAATAAGAAAGTATGTGATTGGCCATTACAGTTTGTATATTTGCCCTATATATTTATCTCTTTCTCTGTAATCCAGTATGTTGTTTAATTTATGGAACCAAATTTAACTATGACTTCAGAGATGAAGGCATCATTTGACTTTAAGCCCTATGTGAAATATCTTTATGGTTATACTCTCACCCGACTGAAAGCTGCTGACATAGACCAGGAGGTCAAGGAGAGGGCCATATCTTGCATGTAGGTCACAAAAAAAAATTGCAGGGTTTTCTATTTCAGAAATATTATATATTTCATATTTCCAAAGTGAAGTATAGAGAGACCCAGAGTTTTAAATCTCATGAATAGAGTATATGACATTTTTCTAAGATGACTGCAAAGCATGTGTCTTGTATTTAATCAAAATGTCTGATCACATACTGATTTTACCTGGACACAAAATTACTAAATTGCAGATAGCCTCGTTTACCTATAAGAGAGAGGATTAGTTGCATTTCAAGCTTTAAAACGTTTTTCTTTTGAGTCCCATGTTAGAGTATTGGATTAGTGATGTCATGCTCTTTAACGCATGGTGATGCCAGATTCTTTAACGTATGGTAAAGTATTGGAATGGTAATACCAAGTTCTTTAACACCATGGTAAAGTATTAGATTGGTAATACAGGTTCTTTAACCCCTTGGGAATTTCTCCAGTGGCCTAGTGGTTAAAGCGACCACTGTGGGAGGTCATGGGTTTAATCCCCGGCCGAGTCATACCAAAGATTTTAAAAAAATGGTACTAACAGCTGCCTCGCTTGGTACTCAGCATTAAGGGGTTAGTGTTAGAACTGGTCGACCTGGTGTCAGGATAATGTGACTGGGTTGGACATCATGTTACTTGTTTTTGGCATGATGCCGCACTGCTAGACATCACTATAAACTGCCTCACTGCCGACATCTTAGCTATATAACTGAACAATTGTTAAAGCTACATTGAAAAACCTAATGAAACAAACAAACAAATTAACCCCGTAGTTTAGCATTGGATTGGTAATGCCAGGTCTCTTAACCTCTTGGTAGTGTATTTGATTGGTAATACCAGGTTATTTAACCTCTTGGTAGTGTTTTGGATTGTTAATGCCAGGCCCTTTTACCCCATGGTAATGTATTACATTGGTAATACCAGATCTTTTAACCCAATGGTAAAGTATTGGATTTGTAATACCAGGTTCTTTAACCTCTTGGTAGAGTATTGGATTTGCAATACCAGGTTTTGTAACCTCTTGTTAAAGTATTGGATTGGTAGTACCAGATTCTTTAATCTCATGGTAGGGTATTGGATTAGTAATACCATGTTATTTAGCACCATGGTAAAGTATTGGATTGGTAATACCAAGTTCTTTAACACTATCGTAAAATATTGGAATGGTAATACCAAGTTCTTTCACTTCTTGGTTGAGTATTGGATTGGTAATACCAGGTATTTTAACCCCATGGTAAAGTAGTGGAATATTAGTAATATCAGGTTCTTTAACCCCATGGTAAAGTATTGGATTGGTAATAAGTTCTTTAACCTCTTGGTTGAGTACTGGATTGGTAGTACTAGGTTCTGTAACCTCTTGGTAGAGTATAGGAGTATTAATACAAGGTTTTGTAACCTCTTGGCTGAGTATTGGTATGGTAATACTAGGTCCTTTAACTGCATGATGGCCTTTTGGTCTGAGCTTCTTTCTTGGATGTGGAAGGTCACAGGTTCGGTCCCCAGCGGAGTCATTCAAAAGACTCATAAAAATGGTACTAAGAGCTGCTTTGTATGGCACTCAGCATTAAGTGGTTAGTGTTAGGACTGGTTGGCCTGGTGTCATGATAATGTGACTGGGTGGGACATCATGATACATGTCAACCGCTTGATGCCCCAGTGCTAGACATCACTATAAACTGTCACACTGCAGACTTTGTAGTGATATGACTGAAAAATTGCTATAACTACGTTAAAAATCTAAATCACACATGCACACACACACACTAACCTCATGGTAGAATATTGGATTAGTAATACCAGGTTCTTTAACTTCATGGTAACGTATTGGATTGGTAATGCCAAGTACTTTAACCTCTTAGTTGAGTATTGGATTGGTAATACCAGGCATTTTAACCTCTTCGTAGAGTATTGTATTTGTAATAATAATAATAATAATAATAATAATAATGAGGACTTTGTATAGCACCTAATCTTTAGAAGCTTGAAGCACTTTACAACATCTTAATGATATGATTACACACAGTAAAAACAAATAACAAAAACCAGGAAATAGGAAAACATAAAAACATGCTGAAAACATATAAGATACCAATTTACATGATATAGCCAATAATTTGCTGTAGTTGCCATTAAAAACCAATCAACTATGTTGAAAGGGAATTAACTCTTGTATTTTTTACTGTTCTCACTTTCATTTGTAAAATTGTCATGGTGATCAGGATTTTTGACGTTTGGAGTATACTTACATGTTTTAGGTTATATATAGAGTTATGTCAGGCTATAATGTGTAATATTTAAATTCTATTAAACATACATAGAAAAGGTAAATATAAATTTAGTGCACAATATTATAGGGACTATACAGTTCACATTATGTTGAAAATATACTAGATGTCTACTTCTTTTTTATTTTTGTCTTTGCTTAAAAGTCTTAGAAAATGTTTTAGTATTTGAAACATTGGGGTTGGGAGAAAAGACAGTATCCAGTGAAATTAAACTTTTAGTTATGTTGTCAGTACCTTGTGATGAAGTCCATATTTTGATGACACTGCCCATATTTTTATATTGGATCATAATGTTAAAGTCCGTTTTTGATGGAACTGCTGTATAATGTAGCATTTTGATGGCATTGTTGTGTGATGTAGTCAGTATATTGATGATACAGTGTATTGTCATGTGATGTTATCAGTTTGATGGCAATGTTTTGTTATGAAGCCCATACATGGATGGTATTGTCATGTGATGTTATCAGTTTGATGGCAATGTTTTGTTATGAAGCCCATACTTTGATGGCATTGTCATGTGATGTTATCAGTTTGATGGCAATGTTTTTTTATGAAGCCCATACATGGATGGTATTGTCATGTGATGTTGTCAGTTTGATGATAATGTTTTGTAATGAAACCCATACTTTGATGGTATTGTCATGTGATGTTATCAGTTTGATGGCAATGTTTTGTTATGAAGCCCATACTTTGATGGTACTTCCATGTGATGTTGTCAGTAGTTTGTTGGCACTGGCTTGTGATGACATCCATATTTAAATGGTGCTGTCATGTAATGTCAGCAGTGTGATGACAGTGCTTTTTATTGATGCCTTTACTTTGATGATACTGTCATGTGATGTCAGCAGTGTGATGACAGTAACTTTTATTGATGCCCTTACATTGATGGTACTGTCATGTGATGTCAGTAGTGTGATGACACTGCCTTTAATTGATGCCCTTACTTTGATGGTACTGTCATGTGATGTCAGTAGTGTGATGACACTGCCTTTTATTGATGCCCTTACTTTGATGATACTGTCATGTGATGTCAGCAGTGTGATGACAGTAACTTTTATTGATGCCCTTACATTGATGGTACTGTCATGTGATGTCAGTAGTGTGATGACACTGCCTTAAGTTGATGCCCTTACTTTGATGATACTGTCATGAGATGTCAATAGTGTGATGACAGTGACTTTTATTGATGCCCTTACTCTGATGATGCTGTAATTTGATGTAAGTAGTGTGATGACACTGCCTTTTATTGATGCCTTACATTGATGATACTGTAATTTGATGTCAGTAGTGTGATGACACTGCCTTTTATTGATGCCCTTACTTTGATGATACTCTCATGAGATGTCAATAGTGTGATGACAGTGACTTTTATTGATGCCCTTACTCTGATGATGCTGTAATTTGATGTCAGTAGTGTGATGACACTACCTTTTATTGATGCCTTACTTTGATGATACTGTCATGTGATGTCAGTAGTGTGATGACACTGCCTTTTATTGATGCCCTTACTTTGATCATACTGTCATGTGATGTCACTAGTGTGATGACACCTTGTTTTTATTGATGCCCTGACTTTGATCATACTGTCATGTGATGTCAGTAGTGTGATGATACTGCCTTTTATTGATCCTTACTTTGATGATACTGTCATGTGATGTCACTAATCTGATGACACTGCCTTTTATTGATGCCCTTACTTTGATGATACTGTCATGTGATGTCAGTAGTGTGATGACACTGCCATTTATTGATGTCTTACTTTGATGATACTGTCATGTGATGTCACTAGTGTGATGACACTGCCTTTTATTGATGCCGTTACTTTGATCATACTGTCATGTGATGTCAGTTGTGTGATGACACTGCCTTTTATTGATGCCTTACTTTGATCATACTGTCATGTGATGTCAGTAGTGTGATGACACTGCCTTTTATTGATGCCCTTACTTTAATGATACTGTCATGAGATATCAGTAATGTGATGACACTGCCTTTTATTGATGCCCTAACTTTGATCATACTGTCATGTGATGTCAGTAGTGTGATGACACTGCCTTTTATTGATGCCCTTACTTTGATGATACTCTCATGAGATGTCAATAGTGTGATGACAGTGACTTTTATTGATGCCCTTACTCTGATGATGCTGTAATTTGATGTCAGTAGTGTGATGACACTACCTTTTATTGATGCCTTACTTTGATGATACTGTCATGTGATGTCAGTAGTGTGATGACACTGCCTTTTATTGATGCCCTTACTTTGATCATACTGTCATGTGATGTCACTAGTGTGATGACACTGCCTTTTATTGATGCCCTGACTTTGATCATACTGTCATGTGATGTCAGTAGTGTGATGACACTGCCTTTTATTGATCCTTACTTTGATGATACTGTCATGTGATGTCACTAATCTGATGACACTGCCTTTTATTGATGCCCTTACTTTGATGATACTGTCATGTGATGTCAGTAGTGTCATGACACTGCCATTTATTGATGTCTTACTTTGATGATACTGTCATGTGATGTCACTAGTGTGATGACACTGCCTTTTATTGATGCCGTTACTTTGATCATACTGTCATGTGATGTCAGTTGTGTGATGACACTGCCTTTTATTGATGCCTTACTTTGATCATACTGTCATGTGATGTCAGTAGTGTGATGACACTGCCTTTTATTGATGCCCTTACTTTAATGATACTGTCATGAGATATCAGAAATGTGATGACACTGCCTTTTATTGATGCCCTAACTTTGATCATACTGTCATGTGATGTCAGTAGTGTGATGACACTGCCTTTTATTGATGCCTTACTTTGATAATACTGTCATGTGATGTCAGTAGTGTGATGACACTGCCTTTTATTGATGTCTTACTTTGATGATACTGTCATGTGATGTCACTAGTGTGATGACACTGCCTTTTATTGATGCCCTGACTTTGATCATACTGTCATGTGATGTCAGTAGTGTGATGACACTGCCTTTTATTGATCCTTACTTTGATGATACTGTCATGTGATGTCACTAATCTGATGACACTGCCTTTTATTGATGCCCTTACTTTGATGATACTGTCATGTGGTGTCAGTAGTGTGATGACACTGCCTTTTATTGATGCCCTTACTTTGATCATACTGTCATGTGATGTCACTAGTGTGATGACACTGCCTTTTATTGATCCTTACTTTGATGATACTGTCATGTGATGTCACTAGTCGGATGACACTGCCTTTTATTGATGCCCTTACTTTGATGATACTGTCATGTGATGTCAGTAGTGTGATGACACTGCCATTTATTGATGTCTTACTTTGATGATACTGTCATGTGATGTCACTAGTGTGATGACACTGCCTTTTATTGATGCCCTTACTTTGATCATACTGTCATGTGATGTCAGTAGTGTGATGACACTGCCTTTTATTGATCCTTACTTTGATGATACTGTCATGTGATGTCACTAATCTGATGACACTGCCTTTTATTGATGCCCTTACTCTGATGATACTGTCATGTGGTGTCAGTAGTGTGATGACACTGCCTTTTATTGATGCCCTTACTTTGATCATACTGTCATGTGATGTCACTAGTGTGATGACACTGCCTTTTATTGATCCTTACTTTGAGGATACTGTCATGTGATGTCACTAGTCTGATGACACTTCCTTTTATTGATGCCCTTACTTTGATGATACTGTCATGTGATGTAACTAGTGTGATGACACTGCCTTTTATTGATGCCCTTACTTTGATCATACTGTCATGTGATGTCAGTAGTGTGATGACACTGCCTTTTATTGATCCTTACTTTGATGATACTGTCATGTGATGTCACTAATCTGATGACACTGCCTTTTATTGATGCCCTTACTCTGATGATACTGTCATCTTCCCAATATCCTAGTTAGTTTTGGTATGTTCATAATTACATTTCCATTGATGTTAACAACACGCTGCAACATGTAACCCAACAATTAAGTTTTCTTCATTTCTTTCTTTCTCCAATTCAGGGCAATGCTTGGGTGCACTTTATTTGGGCCACAGGAAGATAGTGATTCTTCATATACATCAATTCTTGGGCACTTTTTTTGTGGAGATGTAGAACCAGATTGCAACCTGAATAGGTTGGTCACTCTTGGATACTCATAATCCATAGTCCTATGGTTGACTGTGTTGTATGAACTCTTGTGGACAAATAGCTATTTTCTAGCTCTTCCTTTAGCCATGTTTTCTTAGATAGTGGCTAATGTGGGTTGATGTAGTATTAGTGACATCATGGTTACCAGTTGTTCCTGGTTGTGATGGATCTTAGACAGTATGTAACATCATAATCAGGCTGGGGCTTGAAATTGTTGGGAAACACACCTACCCCCTTTTTTGGCATACAAGTCTGCATGTTTTGGTTTTATAATTAATTTTACCATATAAAGCAGTCAACATATTTGATTTTCATTGTAATCAATTATTTATGTAATCATTAATCACATTCCTGGTCCATGGAATGGTCTCACCAGGAGTTAATTCCCCTTGACTTTTCATTTCAATTCTTTGACATACAAGCATTAGTGCAGATTCAAATTAGATTACTAGTGCCAGGGAAAAAAGTAATTATTTACAAACAAAATATATATTTATGTCTACTGTTATTATAGCATCAAGGACTTTTTTCTTAATCCAATTCTGGACAATTTTTGCACTATTACCTCAAACTTTTTGGAATTTTCCTCACTTTTCTCACTTGATTTACATGTATTCATGACCCAAGTATAGTTTGCAACTTTGGAAATGATCTAAATACATTATTTGATGTTTGGATTGAAAAATAAAACAAATACTTCATATGCATTTATTCTTGAATGTCTTTCTTTAATGTCAAAATAATAGCATTTCCCAGTGACGTTAAAATACAGTTTTGACGTCATGAAGCTACATTTAAGTTACTTCAGAGGGGTATAGTAAATTAACTATGTGTTTGTAATTTTGGAAGTAAATACCATGTATGATATATCAATATGTTTGCAATTGACTGCAGAATATGACAAGTTTTTCAATAAGTTGAAAATACATCTTCAGTGGTTCTTTAAGGTGGCGCTCTACAGTTTCATACTTTGCATAGGGTTAGAATTTTAAAGAAAAATAATTTTCTGGGATTTCTTCACTGGTTATACTGGCAATATAATAAAGACTTTGTATATCTTAGGTGTTGGGAGAAGAACTTTCAATTCCCTTTATATTGATGTATGATTGATGGGTGTACTTTAGGTTCTAGAGTATACAGCTTGGGCTAACATAAGATCTGCTCATGTAAACAAACTGCTAGCTCCGCATGGTCATTTTCACTCCCTGGACTTCAGAGGTAAATTGTAGAAAAATGGTGCGATAACTTTTTTTACTTTTCAGATATTTTGTAATTTGTTCATTGCACTTTCAGAAGCTCTATTGCCTACTTCAGCAAAATTCGTTTTCCCTAGTTTAATAACTGCTAAAGTTAGTGTACTTTTGATTAATTCTGGCTAATTTTTCAGGCACATGGGAGCATCCATTTTGTTATACCATGCGCTTAGATCATTTACAATTTCCACAAGTGCAGTATCCAAAGAAATATCAGCCACATTACATCAATGTAGCATTGAGATATGCCAACATTATCTCCATTGTGCATGTTACAAATGCAAACAACTTCACCTCACATACTCACTATCTGAAAAGTACATATTAACTGGTGAGCGCCCCCTTTATGGGTGGGTTGGTTAACTGACTGTTTAAGATTGAAAACATGAATGGAATCTAGGAGTTTTGACGTGTACGGTTTTCCAGGACAGTCAAAGTGAAAGTTGAAATCTCCAAGAATAATTAGGAACTTGCCACCTATCGAATTTCCATACTCTAGAAGATTTGGAAACTGCTCCAAAAAGAGAGATTCAGTCAGCTTGTTTTTTCTACTAGGAGGAGGACGGTAGAGACAGAAAAAATGGACTGACCTTTGTTCCATTCTGAGCGTTGTTTGGGCAAGTTCAAACGACGTGTGGCGGAAATTAACGGTTGTGTTGTACTTAAGGCATTTTGATCATGGAATTCTTCGTAATTACAGCAATTCCACCGCCGCGAGAGTTGCGGGGGAACGACTTGATGGAGTAATCGCAGGGTGTTAAATCCACACACTTAGATTCATCACCTGCGGAATTTAACCAAGTTTCAGTCAGGAAGAAGACGTCAATATTCTGGTCGTTGATAAAATTAACAATTTCTCTGCGCTTTTCCTTTGATCCTACTGATTGAGCTTTGAATAATGCAATACGTAGTGGTATCCCTGGGATAGTTGACACAACAGTTGACGATTTAAGAGGAATTTGAACCAGGTTATTAAAATTAATGGCAGAGTTTGTAAGTTGTTTATCCGTTACGGGTGAAAGGGAGATAACTGGAATTCTTCTTCCTGTTCTACACCGGTCAGCTTTGAAAGAACGTTTCTTTCTTCGTTTCTGTTTACATTTAAGAAATGATGAATGTATTCCCAGTTCGTTTAGTCTTGAGCACAATGTAGTATCTAGAATCAATGTGTGGTCATTTAATCCAATTAATGAGGGTCCGTCATATTGTAAGCGGTCACGTGATGGTGGTTTATTAAAAAACAAACGACGTCTTAACATTGGGACAAACAGCTGAGAAAAAGTTGAATTGTTCTCGTTTCCAGAACAAGGAGATGAATTAACACATACGAACGGAACAGCCAATGCATGATGAAACACAATAATGTAGACGATGATTGAGAACAAGATCAAATATCATAAATATAGCACTTAATCGGAAGAGCCTATCTCGAGCAAATAAGCGAAGGTGGCCATCTTTCCGGAAGTCCAATATTCATAATAATATTCATTCATATACTATTAATCTTTTATCAACACTTCTAACAGACACTTGACACTGGGACACATGTAACAATGATAGAGATAATAAATTGATATGTTAAGATTTGAATTAATCATTATGGTTACATTTGAAGAAACAAGAATGGCCGCTGATGAGGGGGAAATTTTACATTTTTTTTTACTAAAATGCTGGTCCCGTTAGATGGGTGTCTGTTCTTAAGGGTTTTTACTGTCAAGGAATTCTGGCCGTACGTAGCAGGAGTCGCTGGTCAGGGTGGCCATTCAAAAGGGGGACTACTGTACATAGCTTTAGGAGTACTTTTAACACATTATGTGTCTGTATTTTACTGATGAAATGGGGATTCAGTCTAGTTAACCAAAATACACATACTCTGCATAAATTATGAGTCATGCATGCATTCATTCATTCATTCATTCATTCATTCATTCATTCATTCATTCATTCATTCCAGGTGAAGGGATTCCAATACTATCAACATTTTTAAGGAAGAATCAGAGAGCATTGAAGCTTAGCACACTGGCCTGTCTGGATGTTCCAGTTGTAAATTATGGTAAGTATTATAAACGTTTAAAGAGATCAGTTTTATTAATTGCACCACTTCCTTGATAACTCGTGCTTTGATAACATGCAAACCTGCTTATAACATGGGGTCAGGCATGGGCCCCACTTTTTAAACTAAAAAATACAATTAATATTAGCCTTAATTGTTGAACTGGAAGAAATTTGCTATCAAAATTAGTAAATAAAACATTGATGTGTCATTGCTTGTTTAATTGTGAAAAACGGTATATTGGACTTGGAAATGTTAATCAACATTATAAAATTATCAGTTTTAATTATGAAGTCACTTATTTTGTTATATGTTGTTTCCAAATGACCTTTGTACACAGTTAATAATGATATTCAACACAATTTTGATCCATGAAAATGTCTCACCTGCTGGAGGCATTACTTTAATAAATAAATATCATTTAAATATTTTTGTATCAAGTGAAATTTGTGTTTTAGGTCTGTTTTAGTTCGGATTAAGTTTAATCATCATAAATGCAATGTGCACTTGTATATTCAAACATAAAATGCATAAATCAACTGTAACAGCTGTGTTGCTAAGAACTTAATTAAATGTGAATGTTGTTTTGATATCTGACTTAAGGAAGTACTTTTTGAATGACTGCACTGAATTAATAGTTGGCCTCTTTGTATTATCATATTACTTGTCTTTTGTATCAAATAAAGAAGATGTGATCGAGTTTTTTAAAGCACTCTCCGTTATGGATCACTGCCATCTCACCTATGTGAGAAAACTTGCCAGTAGCTTCTCCATCATTAATACTGGCTGCCATGTATAGACTATTGTGTGCTCAAAAATGGCGTTAAACCCTACAACAGCAACAACATCTTTGAGAACAAGAGATCATTTTCATCTTTGAGAACAATAGAACATTTTCATTTTTGAGAACAAGAGAACTGCTCTATATTTAAGAAACAGAAGTGTCACCAACTTTGAGAATAATAAAACCGGATGCTTGAGAACAACAAAACCGCTTTTTCTTTGAGAACAAGAAAAATAGATCATCTTTGAGAAAAATAACTAATCTTTGAGACATAGAAAGCAGCACCATCTGGAGCACAACAGTCACATTCCTCCTCAGAGAGATATAGAATAATTTACAGTGTCAAAACAAATGTCATTTCTTCATAAAATAAATTACCAATTAATTATTATTTATATTTCCTCACAAGCTGAACTCTGATAGGTTAAGTCAGTAATCACTACATCAGCTTGTCTTAGTGCGAAAATTTGTGTGCTTGTGAAAATGGAATTTTATTGAGTGCTCTCCCCTTTGAATGAGGGACTAGTAACAAATCACGTAAATTGTTAGCTACCTTTGTAACATATTCATCTGTATCCAGCAATGCAACTGAGGAAGGCCAAGAGCCACAAGATTTCAATGGCAAATGTTCCCAATGAAATCCTGTCACAGATTTTGATCTTGATTCAGTCGCCACTCTTGCAGGGTGTAACCTTATTGGCCATGCTGGATTTCTTCCAAGCCATTTTCGGTCTTCCTAAACTGGTTTTTAAGGATCTTCTCCAGGTTTGATTCTAAGTACTTGAATTGTTAAGTATGTATTGGCAGGTATATAATGTAAAAGAACTTATTAGCATTGACAAATAATACAAATTTGAGTCTGGGAAATCATCGCCTCAACATTGAGTTTTGTATTTATTTTGAAAAATTGAATATAGCTGTTTTATTGTAATGTCTGTGAATTACTTGATATAGTTCTCACATTTATTGCAATGCAATATTAAGCTTCTGTGTTAAATTTTGTGCAAGGCATTTATATTTTTTACATCTGTATTAAACTAAAACTATAGTACAGATTTTATATGTGCCCAAAGGTTATTCACAAATTGTCTAAGGTTCTGTTCTGTCTTGCATGCACAAGAAATAAGTTAACATTTATCGTTCATGTGTAGCTCATTGTGTTCCATGGAGCTTATATATATATATATATATATATATATATATATATATATATATAGTCTGGTTTTAAGGCACTCATTTAAAGTTCTTTTTTGGCGCACACTTGATTTAATTTTCTGTGGAGCTAGCCCTATTGAAAGCACAGCATAGTGATAATTGGGTACATTCTGAATTACTGTAAGTGTATTTACATTCCAATTTGTTGCATATTTGATACAGACTGGAATGTCAATACAAATAATTTCATTCCTAATTTATGTCCTGTATACATCTTTAAAGTTTTTCACTTAACATTGTAGATCAAAAATTTTTAACAAGCTTGCACTTTTCTAAAATTATTCATATTAGTTAGATTAACTGTTATCATTTATAAGAATGTTGTAAGAAAGAACAATGACAGTGAAGTTGTCGAACATATGGTTATTTGATCATATTTGTGTTGAACAATTGATGTTTGTCATTTCAGCTTCTGATCAAACCAATCTGTGCTGCATGTACTCCATCCTCCCACTCGATATTTGTGATACATAAATAGGTAAGACTCCTAAAAGTACCCTATCCTCCTACTCAGTAATAGCGATACATAAATAGGTAAGGCTTCTGAAAACACCCCATCCTCTACCCTATCTTCCCACTCAATATTTGCGATACATAAACAGGTAATGGTCATAAAAGTTTACTTAAAATGACATATGACCAATACAGTTTTGTATACCTGTAATACTCCATGACAAATTGCTCACAATTTTAAACACAAAATCCTTTGATGAAATAAAGGAATACATTTTTTTTAAATGCGCATATTACCTCAAATCACAATCATGTTTAAAAGTGACTGCAAAATTTGAGCATTGACAAGTTGATTGCACACCAACATTAAGTGACAATAGTACCTTGGATGAAATTGTGGTGTCTGCTACTGAACTAAACTGAAGCTTGCCAAAACTTCACAAAAGATTGGTTTGAATGTAGAAAGAAACAAAGTAAAGAATGAAAATCCTCAGGACACTGCAATGTTGTCACTTCATTTGTGAAATCTATATGTGTATCTACTAAAGAAAAACTATCTTGTATACATTGCAGAAGATGACGCCATTTTGCTGAGTTATGTGCCTGTTAATGCAAAATGACAAATCTATTATATTATACTTTGCTGTCTCTCTTTTTGCATTAGCATTGATAGGGACATGTATCACTACTGGGCAGCAATAGTGATGAATTGCAGAGGCAATAGTCATGTTAAAATATTATATGAGAGAGAAATTGTAGTTGATCAGATAAAGTGTTTCAGAATGACATATTGTATATTTGTATGCATATAATTTATGTTGGTCAGGCAAGGCACAGTTTTAACTTTAAAACTTAATTGCTGATGAAGGTATTATTCATTATCAGACCTATGTGGAAGATTGACTTTGAAATGACTTTGTCGTATATTCATATGCATGATATATGTCTTATAAGGTTTTACTTAGATAAATGAAAGACATGCATGGCAAGGAGGGGTCTTGCGTTTCCAGATAAACATATTCTTTGTAATTTTGTTTTGTTTTGGATTATGGTTTGTAGAACTTAAGGTAGAACAGGTTTGTATTTTTGTTAGAAAATTTATTTATTTTTGAAATAAATATCTTGCAGTTTGTCAATTTTTCACCCAAGTAATTCTTTCATTGTTATTGGAATTCATTGTAGACTTCTTCGCCCATTTTCATCTCTTATGCCATACATATCAACAATATTACTGTCCTTGAACAGGGATTTAAGCAGTCACAATGAGATGCAGAAAGTCATTCTGGCTTCCTTTGCCTTGCAGAATGAAGAAGTGAAGGCAGTTGCGTCTTATGCTTTAGGTCAGTATTATTATTTCTCACTTGGCAGTTTGTACTAATTTGTTATAATTGGATCAGATTTTTCCCGAAAATCGTGCATGGATAGTTATGAAACATGGGAATGCATTTGTCCTAAAGTGTGTATAGATATATATTTACTGTACCGTATTTTGGTGTGTATAACGTGCACCGATGTATAATGCGCACCCCGATTTTCGACCCAAAATAAGTGGAAAAAACGTATTTCTGACATATAACGCGCATGTGATATAATGCATTTTAAAATTGTGACTACCAGTCTTATTATATTATATTTCAATTCAACCAATAATAAATGAAGAAAAATTCGATTAGATCAACAGTTATGGAATACGGTACTGAACATTTACGGAACAAGTACGGTAATCCACACAGTGGTATTTGTTCCGCTCCAATGCGGCACTTTGCACAGCTTTTGAACAAGTTGCCAGTCGTTATGTACATGTATTTCCGGCCGAGGCACAGAACAAAACTTGACACAGTGATGTGAAATGAAACCAGTTTATTAACATAAGCAATCAAAGAACAAGACTACCGTATTTGTAAGCATTATTATTTCTTTAATATGGCTAGTACCGGTAAACATTTTAGTTACAATGCAATGTACAATGGATTTAATATTTCACAAGTAGTGAATGTGATACATGTAGCTGGCTATAGTGCCTTCATCCTCTTCAGATCGACCTGGAAAAAATCTTTTTTTTTAGTTCTTGTATACAACGCGCACCCCAGACTTAAGATAAGAAAAATAGGTAAAAAAAGTGCGCGTTGTACACACCAAAATACGGTATATAAATAATGCCACAAATTTAGATACATGTTTGGGGGTTTGGGCTCTTTCTTCACTTACAGTTTGTTTGAAGGGAAGCAGTGAAATATTTATCTAATCGAAGATCACATTTGACACACAGGGTGCATCTAGAGTAAAAATTCAGGACACATTGGAAATTGTTGTTTATATATAAAAAACCTGCCCATAAAGGTATATGCTTTCGTTTCCCCTGAGTGTTCTTTATTAATCGATTTTACTATACTTGAAATTTGCATATAATACAAATAATTATTTAGAGGAGATAAATTCTATTCATACATTAATACTAGATATATTTCATTGTTTGGGGAAGAAGAAAATAATGACATCTTAGAGAGTGTTAAAGACACAAGTAATAATATTTCTCTATGAAATATATCTGGTATTTGACCACTCCAGTGGCCTTGAGGTTAGAGCATCCGACATGGATGCAGGAGATTGTGGGTTTGATCGCCAGCCTCATCACACCAAAGACTTACAAAAATGGTATTAAAAATGTCCTTGCTTGGCACTTAGCATTTAAAGTTGTGTTAGAACTGATGTCAGGGTAATGTGACTGGATGGCACTTCATGCTACTTTTGCATGCTCCAGTGATAGATCACTAAATACTGCCATGCTGCAGACATCATAGTGATACCGGTATGACTTAATTTTAATTTAAAATTGCCTTAAATCCAAATTACACATATATCTGGTATTTATGCAGAGAAAAGAAAATATTCTTTTGTATTGTATAGAAAATGTGTTTCTAAATTGAGGTTATATTAATTTCACAAGTCGTTTCATTCATTGGCATATCATAAAAATCATGAATGATTTGAGAGAAATTTAAGTTTTGTGTGAACTTGACTGTTGCAGTAAGCAACATTTGTGACATTTTGTAAATTATTTTGCCCTGTGTGGTCACAAAAGGAAGTCCATTTGAATGATACAGCACACAAGTTTTAAAACTATCAGGTAATACAAGGGACATAATTCATAAAAAGCAAAATTCGGGTAAGTCTGATATCTTCAGCAGATAATTATTTCCAAGACTAAAAGTTAATGCAATTTCTGTTTATTGTTTAATCTCACCATTTGCTTGATTTTCAATAATGGTGAGTTCTAAGGCTATATTTTTCATCTGCTAAAATATAGAATTTAACAAAACTATGAAAAGTTTTTCAGATTTATTTTATATTTTGCACTTGTATATATAATAAATAATATCATGGGACAAGTATGTCAGGGGGCCCCGAGTGGCCGAGTGGTCTAAAGCGCTGTCCGTTACGGACCACTGCCATCTCACCTCTGTCTGCGTGGGTTCGAGTCTAAGATTCGGCTAATGTAGTTAAGTGAGAAAGCTTGCCAGTAGCTTCTCGTGGGTCGGTGGTTCTTTCCGGGGTTTTTCCGGTTTCTTCCTCCACCACTAATACTGGCCGCCATGTATAGCCTATATATTGTGCTGAAAAATGGCGTTAAACCATAAAAAACAAACAAACAAAACAAACAAGTATGTCAGTGGTTAGATCATTATTTTCTCCTTCAAATCTCTGCAAGCACAGATTATCAATGTTAACTTTTAAATTTTATTATTTAAAGGAAATATTAGCTGTGGTAACCTGAACAAATTCCTGCCCTTTGTTCTGCAAGAAATTGAAAGTCAGCCAAAGAGACAGTATCTTTCGTTTCATTCTCTGAAAGAGGTTAGACTTTTGATACATTCTTTTAAGGTGTTTAGACAATAATCACCATTCTCCCCCTCTCTCTCCATCTCTCTAGATAGATAGATAGATGGACAGAAGATAGATAGATAGATAGATAGATAGATAGATAGATAGATAGATAGATGGACAGAAGATAGATAGACAGACAGAAGATAGATAGATAGACAGACATATATATATATATATATATATATATATATATATATATATATATATATATATAATGTGGGTTTGTTATGAGTTTGTGAGAGGAGCATACCTTTTAAACACTCCCCCATTGAGTCTCTTTCAGAAATTGCAATTAATATTTTTTTATATTTTCTGGCAAACTTTTGTACATGCATTTGTAGTATGAAATATTTTATGGCTTTGGCTCTATGACCACTGTGTCAGTGTGGTAATGCGGTTAATTTTTCAGGGAGGGGTAGTTGGAATTTACACTCAAAGTCATGAATATATGCAATGGTGAGCCATCAACATAGAAAAATGCATTCATCAGGATGTATACCATTACTATACAAGTATTGTTGAATGATGGGTATCAACTTAGATAATGTCATGTTTGTAGGTAAACAAGTGACTATAATATCAGAGAGATGGGCATTGAGTATTCAGGGTTTCCCTTTGACCTGTACTCCAGGGTTTTAGTTGTGGATTTCATATTTGACCCAAATATGACACACATATTTGTCTTGTGCAAGCATCCGTTTGACACTCAGAAAGTGTATCTGAAGTGTGAAATGCTATAATTAGTACTATGTCATAACCTTTGACCTTCTTTATGTTTGAATTACCAAACCTGTTCACCTGCCTGAACTGCTAATCAGTTAGCAATGTTCTTTTAAAAAGCTCTAAGGATTGCATAGGATTGATAATTAATATATATGTTAACTTTGATATTTTTTTTGAGATTTTATGTATAACATGGATAGAGATAATTGAAGCTCATCACTTCTTTAAAAAGTAATATGGCAAATTGGCTGTGATGATTAGAAACTAGAACATGAATTTGACTCATATATTTATAGTTTTGAATTTTGGGAATTTTACTTAGAGATTATAAGATTGCTTTTAGATTGTAAAGGAATCACTGGTATAAAGGAATTTATTTGCTTGAGGTTTTGGAGTCAAAAGAATGAAACTCATATTTGCTGGTTTGGAGTTGTTTTAATGTTTTAGTGGGAGAGTTAATTCCTTGAAGCAATTTATTATTTAGCATTTTCCCCAATTTCACTTGTATTGGAAAATGTTTAATATTGCATCAGTCACATCCTGAAGAGCATTACACTATTCAATGCTGGCATTAGCAAATGGTTGCTTTGTTTTTTTTACATGCTTTAAGGACATGTACTTAAATTGGCCTAGATTTTGGTCAGTATTTTCCCATTGTATTGAGGGTCCCAAGAAGATACAATATTCACAGGAAAATGATAACCTGTCAACAAGTTGGTTTAAACAGTACACATATTCTCCACAAATCCTTTTGTAAACGATGTTGTAATGAACTTTAAAATGAATGAACCAACCACTTGTTGCAAAGAAGTTTTCCACTATTTTTTTTCGCAAAATTTTTACCACTTTTTCCATGATCATATCACAATCTGTGGATAAGGTGAAATGTGCAATGCAGGTTTCATTGGACCATTTTGCTGTGGCTTCCTCCACATCTTCAAATCTAGCAGTCGTTTGCTTCTTCCTTTGGGGATCAATATTTCCTTCAATGTCGTCTTTCTTTATTGACTCGGCGGCTTTCATCCATCCTGACAGGGTGTTATGTTTAAGCGAAAATTTTCACAGACATCATTGAAAGATGCTCCGCCCTCAACTTCCTTAACAGCCAGATATTTAATTTCTGGTGACTGTAAATATAATGTTTTTTTTTATTGTTGGTAGCCATCATAAATATAAATAAAGTTAATTTTCCTTCTTGCTTACCAAAGAGTAAAGTGATAGCACCAAGTGTAAAATATGATTCTGAATTGGATAATTACATAATGTTTTTTCTTGAGCATTACAGAATTTGGTCGCAGTTAAAGCATTTTTGGTTTTTGATTCACAGATTTTCATGATTGCAGTTTGACCGTTTCAAAGTTAATTTTCCTTCTTCCTTATCAAAGAGTAAAGTGATAACACCAAATGTAAAATCAGAGTTTAAATTGGATAATTACATAATGTTTTTTTCTTGAGCATTACAGAATTTGGTCCCAGTTAAAGCATTTTTGGTTCTTTATTAACAGATATTCATGATTGCGGGTTGGCATCTGTGCCATAAGCTCACTTCCAAAACATTTATATGTATGTGTGTCCAGGTGTGTTAAACATTTGCTTGTATATGTCCAGGTGTACTAAACCATTTTATGTATGTCTCCAATCAATCAATCAGTCCTCTCTGCGCCGTCTGGTGCTTGAGGCAAGAGCAAGGGAGCACCATTTTTGTCTGTCGGCAGCTATTGCTGGGGTGCCCTGCAGGGTGAGGCCTCTGGTCTTAAGGTCCTCTACACGGTTTGTTACCAGGTCTCTTTGGGTCTGCCACGGTTCCTTTTCCCTTGTGGGGTCCATCTCAGTGCCACCCTTGGTAGTGAGTCAGGGGGCATTCTGCAGACGTGGCTGAGCCATCTCCATCGCCAAATTGCAATGATCTCAGAGATGGTGCTTCCACCCGCTCTGTGCCGAAGTTCCGTATGTCTCCAGGTGTGCTAAATATTTGTATGTATGTGTCAAGGGGTGTGCTAAATATTTTTATGTATGTGCATATGAGACAGTTAAATCATTTAACCATAACCTATGTTACATTAAGGTTCCAAAGGACATACAAACATCAAGTAAAATTTATCTAAAATCAAACTAAAATCATTCACAAAAACTAGATACACACAATTCCAGTGTTCCTTACAGTACCAAGCCCATAACTTAACTGCCTGTTCTAGCACTCTGCTCTTGTTTTAGAAAGGGTTACAGACAATAGATTATAATTAATTTAACATGTGTGCCAGCTCCATTACCATTTTTCGTAATCCTGCTGGTACAACAATTTGCTCCCCTCGATGCGAACCATCACCAGACTGCCATTTTCGTTGCAAAATATCATTCTCCCAGAAGAATGACATTGGCTCCTCTTCAGCCTCTTCACGAGTAGCAAAGGACTTCTCTCATACTTTACAGTGAAATATCTGCAATCTGTAATTTTGACAACATGTTCGCATTCATTGCTGAAAGTGTGTCAACTTCAATGTCCCCACGCTGATCAGTATCTGCTGTCTCTATGCTGTTGTTTACAACTTCCTTCTTACCCTCATCCTCACATTGGTCAGTATTTTCCACAGTCCTCTCATCTTTTACCATCGACCTTGTAACAAAAACAAATGACCCTTTCGTGCTAAGAATATCCATCCCCATTAGAGCTTCAGCGGCTAAATTCAAAACAAGACCCACTTGCGCTGGTCCTTTATAATACGTAGTGTTGATATTTACCACAGCCAACTGTGCGGTAAATGGCTGACTGACTGCTGTATATAATGTGACTTTGTGCCCCTCCAGCTTGTAACTCTCGTCAATGAGATTTTCTTTTATCAGGGTCACATTGGAGCCAGTGTCCTTCACAAACATGATCTCGCGCCCATTTGCACATCCTGTTTCCGAAATAAGCCTTTCCCCAATTGATGACTTAACAAAACAAGTTGCTGGGTTACCACGATGTTTCATGTCATCTGTTGGACAATACCTTGCAATATGTCCCCATTGCTTGCATTGATAACACTGCCTATTCTTCTGTTTGGACTGGTCACTTGTCAATGTTAGTTTCGCGTGCTGCTGTGTGTTCTGAATATTCATATTGTTATTTTTTCCACTTTTGTTCGGATGAAACTTATTTTCCTGCCATTGATGTTGTACATTGGTTGGAATATAATCTTCCACAGCCTCTACAATTGGACTAGAACCCTTGTTCCTCCTAATCCACTGTGCTTGATCTTGTGGCAAGGCTTTCATGAAAAATTCATCACGAAGACAAATAACTGGGTCACGATCATCCAAAAGACGCTCTATGTGCTGATCAATCCTGGCCATCAGACCACGATACGTCCTGGTGCTTTCTTTCTTCATGCTCACCAACATAGTGAAATGTTCATGCGGTCTCTTTCCAAAGTGATCAATCAGTCCTTTTCTGAGTTCCAGGTAATGCCATAAGCGTTGCAACATATCTATCCTCACCTGTCAAAAGAGTTCTTAGCTGTAATATTTTCATCTTGTCAGACCACTTAGCATGTTTTGCAATTGATTCAAATTCTGCTAGGAAAGTCACAATATCTTCTCCTTGTTCATGGTCATATACTGTAGCTTTACTTTAAATGGCATTGAAGATGTTTTCTCCATCACTGTTTCTTGACATTTTAGTCTTTCTAACTCAATTTCCAAATGCTTCATTTTTAATCTTATTTTTTCTCTTTCCATTTCCCATTCAAACTCCTGTCTTAACACCATCTCTCTTTCATTCTTCTTTGCACTAGGTTTTCTCTTTGGTTCTTTGGGTGGTTGCATGTGCTGAAGGTTAATTTTCTCATCATACTCTGGAATTTCATTATCTGTAAACTCCATAAAATTCTGTGTTGCCACTTTTCTTCATGATCGTCCTGAAGCAATCATTGATCCCTCTAATTCTGCGTCATCAGCAACTGACATAATGACAAAATATAAATGCGTACTGTAAGTTATATCACTGTATTCACAGCCACTGGACTAGTTTTTCTTTAATTTCTGGGTTTATACATGTACACTCATTACAGTGATAAACACTTTGCACTTAGCAATTAACAACTGTACAGTATACACACAGTAGAACCAGTCACTGCTAATATCACACACAGATTCGCTGAATTCACAGCTTTCCTAATTGTCAAATACAATTCTAACGTATTGAATAGTTCCAAATAATTCACACAGAAGTATTGTAATCCCATCGCTGCCACCAAAAAATGTTACATTCGGGTTCCAAAGGACACACAAACACCAAGTAAGGGGTCCTAAAACTTTATCTAAAATCAAGCTAAAATCTTTCACAAAAACTAGATACAAATAATTCCATCGTTCCTTACAGTACCAAGCACATAACTTGACTGCCTTTTCTAGCACTCTGCTCTTGTTTTAGAAAGGGTTACAGACAATGGATTATAATTAATTTAACATGTGTGCCTTATCAGAAGTCAAGAATTCAAAGCTCAGTTAGCCCTGGAAAGATAAACAACAGAGGCTGAAGGTGTTGACAGTCTTTGGTCACAAATATCCAGAATGCTGGGATTAATGTTCTGGCCAAATGTCTCTGCTAACAGGCTGAAATCTGATACAGCACCTAGGGTCACATCATACTTATAACAACCTAGTTTTAATCAGATAACTGTTAGAATCTTTACAAAAAAATATTTTAATCTCTTGCACAATTTTTATGACAAGATGAATCTGGTTACTTTATCTCCTTTCAAAATTTGAGATGAAGCTTTTATCCTTTGGTTGAAAGTAGGAATCAGTCATAATCATGTGATATTTATCTACCTCTGCACAAACTCCACACAGAAATAATTGGGGGTCAGTTCTCGCTTGACCCATCGGCCTTCAGGTCAAAACTGTCACATGTAAAGAAGTAACAAATTAGTCAATCTTGGAAGTCAATCACTGCTCTCCTACCCTTCACCAGTAATGAAAGTTGCATATCTAATAGTGGCAGTGTGAACAATTTTGAATAGAATAATTTATGCCTTCTTTAAAAATGTCTTGTAAAAATGTGGATACAGTATCAGTTTTATGTCTGGATCAATCATCCAGCTATATCTTATTTTTGCAGAGCATGACAGATTGGTGGAGCCATTGCGAGCAACATGTACCACACAGGTGAAGGCCAACTCCATCAAACAGGAGTTTGAAAAACAGGATGAGTTGAAACAGTCAGCAATGAGAGCTGTGGCATCTCTCCTAACTGTCCAAGATGCAGGTGTATACTGATCACTTTAGCCATGACATGATACAAGTTTACAGTTTTTCACTGTGTATGCCTAATTCCATCTTTAGATGTGAATTAATAATCCAGTGCAAAACTGTAAAATAGTCTGGACTGATAGATCTGATTTGTACAACGTACCGTATATGAAATCCTTTTAAAAGTTACTTCCCTTTCCATCTCAAAATTGATTGTGTGTAATTCAGTGCCATTGAATTACTAATCAGTTGTAAATTGCAGTGGAAATAAAAATGAAAATGCAATGTGAATTTTTCTCTAATTTTATTGTTTAAAGCAAGTTGCATGAAGGAAAGTGTTTAGATTCTCATTTATTACACTTTTGATTTAAGTTTTATGAATGAAATACAATTCTACATTTTTAAAAAAAGTTTAACTCATTCAGTCCTGATACTGTCATTGCTAGTAATCCAGTTTCTGCATCCAATGGCCGATACCATCATTTCGCAAAGTTTCTCGACTGCATTCAGTTGCCAATCCCATCGATCCATGCTCTGAATGTGTGGTCGATAGAATGTCTCTGATTGGTTACAAATGGGGGAAACTATAAATGTTCAGAAACCAACGATTACTAATTGAGAGCAGTTTCAAAACACGTGTTCTGTTCTTGAAAAATCGTAAAATGATGGCAGTAGCATGATTGATTTTTTTATGGCAGTGAGGACGAAAATGAGGAGTTTCTCGGGTTTGATCTCGAAAATATTGAGTAAGTAGAGGAAAGATATGT
This sequence comes from Unio pictorum, assembly GCA_030141615.1. Classification (NCBI taxonomy): domain Eukaryota; kingdom Metazoa; phylum Mollusca; class Bivalvia; order Unionida; family Unionidae; genus Unio; species Unio pictorum. The sequence goes on from JARLTB010000291.1 coordinate 11,982,191, forward strand.
TCGACAGTTGGATAATTTGTGAGATTTAGAATGGGCCATTGAAGATTCTTGAGATTGAATTGTCAGAAGAAGAGGAAGCTGATAGAGAAAATCAAAGAGTTTCTGCCGATCTAGTAGTTTGGAGGAATCGTCTTCTGCCTGTCAAAATAAATGATTTTAGTGGACCGAATCCTGGACCTATATAACACATTGACAAATTGACAAGGAAAAACACATAAATCTAGTTTTTTCACTTATTATTATTTCCAGAGAAACTGTATATGCAAACGAAACCAATCCATATTGTATTATTGGTATCTGAACCAAAAACTGGATGTGAACATTGTGAATTTATGTACAAATTGTTTCAAACCATATCACATATTAAATTTTCCTGGTTTAATTTAATGGAACTAGGTGCTGATGATGTGATATTCCTAACAATGTTGCACATAATTTTGTAAAAAATGTATAAATAAATTGTGAAAGACTTGGACAAATAGAAAGAAATATATCACTGTGTAGACAAATTTCATGGATTAATACTGGATCCAAGAAGAGAAATTAAAGTAAGTGTGAAGGCATGTGTATGATTTTTACAAAATTTTCCAAACAGGTAAAACACTCTGGGGCACAAGCAGCTAGACACAGCTTAGTGTGGCTAGGGCACAGTAGCAGTGTTACTGATAAGTTTGTTGGGGCTGAATGAGTTAATAACGTAAACGTAAAAGTGTACAAACTGCATCCATTTGTCCTATTCTAACAGAACTGGGTAAGTTAGGATGAAATATCCAAAACTTCATATTGTTTCCATATTTACCTGAATTCAGGATTGACATGTATTTTAGCTTTTAATTATATATATTTTACAATGAATATTTGTTTGCAGATAAAAATTCCAGATGAATGAATTTTTGACACAGATCAGAAGCATTTCGGAGCTTGCTTCCATGTTTGAAAGTATTCAGAAGGATGCATCAGCCTCGTCATCTGACACCACTGTAATGGATACAAGTTGAACAAGTTTATCAATAAGAGTTATTTTTTAATTAAACATGTGTTTATTTGTTGACTAAATAGCATGTGCTATAAACATGGACTTTTTCAATCTTAATAAAACAATTTATAGTTGAGAATTGTTAGAGAATTTTTGTTTGTAAACATCAAGAAAGGTTACAAGAAAACTGTCGTTGATAAAATAAGAGAAGTGCATACCTGAAGAAAAATGTTGCAATCTTAATATAATGTATAGAACACCACCGCAAACTAGTGCATACAAATTACCTTCATTTAACGAGATAAGGAAGTAATAACAGTTGAAAGAACTTCATTCACCTTTTCATGTTGTGAAAAGTACTGGTGTTCCACAAATAATTTGCACTCTAGGTTTTGAGTCTGTCATGGATCCTATGAATTATATATATATAACTCTTGGATATATGTTTGGAAAATCAGTAAAACTTAGTTTTGAATTAAAGTATCATTTCTTTGTCCAGTAAAAGATCGTTTTTTATGGCACCATGTCGTTAGCGCGGGACAAAAGCGCGCCGACAAAAACGCACAGCGAAAGATGCCCGTCATATGCGCACCGTTGAAAGCATGCAGCATAAACTATAAGATTTAATTGTTAGTATGAATTTCGTTGATAAATGTCTCATTTAGAATGAATCATAACTTTCACTTTGATACATTCATCCATATGGCATTTTCTAGTGAGGACACACCAAAGAGTGTAGAATCTTTATATTTAGTAGAAATAAACTAAACATTTGAATAAGTTTGAGCAGACATCAAAGTGTATACCCTCTTAATATTGAGTAGAAATCAACAAATAGTTTGAATCACTGTTTAATCAATGCCTGCTAGCTTTGGTTCCAACATACGGCAATGTACCATTGATCAAATATCTACGTGGAATCGCACACAACATTGCAATTTAAAAAGTGGTAGATATAATAAACTGAAATTCATTTTAATTTTTTATTTTTTTGCATTGTTTGTTTGTATTGATTATGCACATAACGTTGCAGTCTTAACAGTGATAGACATAATAAACTGTAACTCATTTTAATAATAGTAAACCTTGTTTAAATACATGATTATTTTCTATTGTATGGATTATTTATACATATCAGTGATCAATCTATAATTTCATCCCAAAGAGTCACAGGACTCGCATATATTCAAATAATGAGTCCCGCTCAAATGTAACGAGTTTAATGATTCTGCAAACACATTGAGATACATTAATTTTATTTATTTATAATACAGAATTATTACAACTAGGTCATTATTAACTACAAGATCAACTCCTTCTTCACTTTACTTTAGTTCATAAATTCGCTTGTCTTTCTTAGATCTCCAGGCCTGTAATACTGACTTGTAATTAAATGGCACAGTATATAGTTTTACAGCCATCAGTTTGTGCTGAGTCTCAATATTCAGCCTGTTTCTAGCTTTAACCAGGATTATGTTCTGGGCAGAAAACCCACGCTTGCATCCAGCAGTATGTACTGCTGAAGTTAGTGCAAGTGCTGCTAACTTGAGCAAGTTTGGAAAATCCTCTCTGTGGTGGTGGTCAATTAAATGTTACAGTTTACACATCACACCTTGAGGGTACTTCTCAACCAAAACTACTTTCTTAAGGAAAGCCCACTCTATTTTTGCCTTAACAGAGTCAATAACAGGTTCTGATGTTTTTCTTTAAATACTTCTGCTGATTTCCCATTGTACAGTTTTTGCTTCTCCATAATATGTACAGTCTGTCAATCTCTTCATCTCCATAGGTATCCACTTCTGTTTTTGACATCATGCTGATCGGTCGCAGAGCAAGAATACCAAAGCTTGTAAGTAGGTCATCTGCTGGAAATCTACACTGAATGTTCTCAACTAACGAGTCAATGAAGAGTTTAGCAATTTTCTCCAGGCTGAAGCTGTTCATTGTGATCTGATGATGCTCCTTAAATGTACCGGTATTTCCCTTCAGGTCTTCCTTGAACTTTTGCATGTAACTATGCAGTGTCAAAGCTATATACCTTCTGCAGATTAGCAATACACTCGTCAGTGTTCACCTTCACAAGGGCCACATCCACATTTTCTTTCTGGAAGAACTGGCTGAGAATGGTTACAGGAGCCATTGCATCCATCATCATGTATGTTGTAGCTATACAATTTTCAGTCGCTATCTTTTTCTTCATCCCTCCAGCTTTGTGGCCCTTGTGACTGGCTTCAGCCAGGTAGGTAAGCAAGCTATCAAGAGTTCTCCATACAGCAGTCAGGGCACTAAAGTAAGACAAACACCTCACTGAATGGAGCTCCTTATATGCAATACATGGATCATCTAAAATCTCCTGTATGGTGTGTAGTTGAGCCTCGTGTTGAGTAGAAAAGATCAATCAATACTTGCTGATGGTTTTTTAATGATTCTATTTTCTCTGCTGCCTCGGCTAATGACTCCAGCAGCTCACTGGCAGTCACTGAAGATTCATAATTGATATTACTCTTTCTGAGAACGTCAAGATCTTGAACTCCCAATTCATGTAAAAGATTCACAAAAGACTTAAATTTGATCAATGGGATGTCTTCATCTACCATCCATTTAACAACCTTCAGTAAGGCAGTTATGGCTTTGTCTTGATCTGAAGTGAGCTTTGCACTACATTTTTCAAAGTTAGTTCATAACTCTATGGCTATTAGACATAATTTGTGGTCAGCAAGATCGGCATGTCTGGTTAATGTTGAATTTTGAAAATTTCTGTTCCTAGCAATCTTGTTCATACCATTTACCTTTTTATTGTCTGTGCATATCTCACAAAACATAAGGTCCTCATTTTTACTTGCACAGCCGTTGTCATATCGTAGCCACGAGTACGTTTTTAACCACTTCGGCTGAAACTGTCAAATTTTTGGTAATTTATGTATTACGCTGGAGGCTGAGCACACGTTTGCATCCTGAACATCAGATGAAGAAACCAAATGCTGCTGATCAGTGGAATTTGGATCATTAAACAAAATATCCAATGTCCATTTCTTAAGGTCAATTTTCATCATCTTCCTTGCCGGCATTTTAACTGGAAACGAGGGGAAATGATGACATCCCATAATAGTATACTGTTAAGGAGTGCGTACCACATGACCGGTGCAGAGATAATATTTGCCTTGTGAAAAGAAAGTCATTTTAAACAAAAATAGCCGTAAGCACGTTGTTGTTCCTTTAAAATTTCTTGCGTCCAAAGGAATGCACATATGAACAACTAATGAGTCCCAGCCATTTTTTGTGCGTGCTGGACGTGGGACGCAGGGGTAGATTAATCACTGCATATGAATCATTTTTGTTGTTGACATATTGACTTTTAAAATTTCTGCTTTGTGTGCTTTTAATGGCGCGCTTATGTCTTGTGCACAATTGTCGGTACGCGCTTTTGTCGATGCGCTTTTGACCTGCCCACTAACAGCGGGATACCATTTTTTATATATAATAAAAGCAGTTTTGCAATCAGTAATTTTGCCAGGTGTTTCCCAGGTAAGTGTTCCTGAAGAAGCTTGTAGTTTATAACAATCTCTTTTAAACAACTAATATGGATTTTGTCTTTTCAGCAGTTGGATTTAGGTTTTAATGGATTATCTTGGCACGCTTAATTGAGTTTGATTCTATCATTGAGAAACTTGACCCATATCACTTCTGTGATGAAACCAACTCGTATCACATGATGAGGAAATTGACTTGTATCATGGATTAAGGAAACTGATGCATACCACTAGCACAATAAGCTGATAATCCTGTAAGCGTGAAGTGGTGACCGCCCAAGACACAATACTATTATCTGAGTCATAAATATGGAGTCAAATTTTTTCTGTGACAAGAAATAAAAGAACCTTATGACAAACGAAATAAGAAATGTTTAAGAAACTTACTAAATTGGTTATTGAAAGGATGGAGCCTGTGTTCCTCTGCAACAAAATACCATTGAGGCAGTCATTGTATCTTTGAGGGTGAGTAGAATGTACACTGTCCATTTTAATGGTGAAAAGAACAGTATGAAGTTGTTGAAGCTTGTGTGTTGGCCATGTTCTTTGTGTATTGGTGTCTTTCGTGTATTGCTATTAATACACTACAAGATGAAACCATTCTCCATGCTGTTTAAAAGCAAATGTTAAGGTGTATGATTTGTCATATAAAATGTTATGTTCTCTTGATGTGTGACCATCCTACACGTTATGTCAAAGTGTATGGATATTTGTTGTATTGATGTGTGACCATCCTACACGTTATGTCAAAATGTATGGATATTTGTTGTATTGATGTGTGACTATCCTAAACCTTATGTCAAAGTGTATGGATATATGTTCTATTGATGTGTGACTATCCTAAACCTTATGTCAAAGTGTATGGATATATGTTCTATTGATGTGTGACTATCCTAAACCTTATGTCAAAGTGTATGGATATATGTTCTATTGATGTGTGACTATCCTAAACCTTATGTCAAAGTGTATGGATATATGTTCTATTGATGTGTGACTATCCTAAACCTTATGTCAAAGTGTATGGATATATGTTCTATTGATGTGTGACTATCCTAAACCTTATGTCAAAGTGTATGGATATATGTTCTATTGATGTGTGACTATCCTAAACCTTGTGTCAAAGTGTATGGATATATGCTGTATTGATGTGTGACTATCCTAAACCTTATGTCAAAGTGTATGAATATATGTTTATGACGCAGTTATAGTACTAATGAAGGAATCATATAATACAGTATGATCTATTGACAGAGGTGGAGGTGGCAGAGCTTGAAAATTAAAAGATCTTTATATTCAGGCAATTTCTGGCACAATGTCAAGACAGATTATGATACATGCAGAAATTCAGGTTTAATATTTTCATGTATGAGAAATCAGTGTGTATATGTTCAGTATCTATTTAAGGAATGTTAAACTGTTTATATCCAGGAATATTAATTTCATATGGGTACTCACCTCGTATCCAAGAATATGAATTTTCATATGGGTACTCACATCGTATCCCAGAATAATTAATTTAATTTCATATGGGTACTCACCTAATATCCAAGAAATTATGAAGTTTCATATGGGACTCACCCATATCCAGGAATATGAATTTTCATATGGGACTCACCCATATCCAGGAATATGAATTTTCATATGGGACTCACCCATATCCAGGAATATTAATTCTTATATGGGACTCACCCATAAATGCAATTTAGAATTTTCTTTTCATTTTAGTATGATGTCAGAATTCAAAGTACCTTGACATATTTTTGTAAAAGTACCTTTCTCAGGTACCATATATGTTTAAATGGAACAGGTCAAACTGGTTTTAGTGGGATTGTTAGATAATTTGTCTTTATTGCTGGTGAAATTTATTATCATACCAACATATTGAGGTTTATATAAAAGCATGTATTATTATCATACCAACATACTGAGTTAAGTAGGTTTATATAAAAGCATTGGTTATTATCATACCAACATATTGAGTTAAGTAGGTTAATATAAAAGCATGTGTTATTATCATCCCAACATATTGAGTTAAGTAGGTTAATATTAAAGCATGTGTTATTATCATACCAACATATTGAGTTAAGTAGGTTCATATAAAAGCATGTGTTATTATCATACCAACATATTGAGTTAAGTAGGTTAATATTAAAGCATGTGTTATTATCATACCAACATAATGAGTTAAGTGTTTTTATATAAAAGCATGTGTTATTATCATACCAACATATTGAGTTAAGTAGGTTCTTATAAAAGCATGTGTTATTATCATACCAACATATTGAGTTAAGTGTTTTTATATAAAAGCATGTGTTATTATCATACCAACATATTGAGTTAAGTAGGTTCATATAACAGCATGTGTTATTATCATACCAACATATTAAGTTAAATAGGTTTATATAAAAGTATGTGTTATTATCATACCAACATATTGAGTTAAGTATGTTCATATAACAGCATGTGTTATTATCATACCAACATACTGAGTTAAGTAGGTTTATATTAAAGCATGGGTTATTATCATACCAACATATTGAGTTAAGTAGGTTTATATTAAAGCATGGGTTATTATCATACCAACATATTGAGTTAAGTAGGTTTATATTAAAGCATGTGTTATTATCATACCAACATAATGAGTTAAGTAGGTTAATATAAAAGCATGTGTTATTATCATACCAACATATTGAGTTAAGTAGGTTAATATAAAAGCATGTGTTATTATCATACCAACATATTGAGTTAAGTAGGTTAATATAAAAGCATGGGTTATTATCATACCAACATATTGAGTTAAGTAGGTTTATATAAAAGCATGTGTTATTATCATACCAACATATTGAGTTAAGTAGGTTAATATAAAAGCATGTGTTATTATCATACCAACATATTGAGTTAAGTAGGTTAATATAAAAGCATGTGTTATTATCATACCAACATATTGAGTTCAGTAGGTTAATATAAAAGCATGGGTTATTATCATACCAACATATTGAGTTCAGTAGGTTAATATAAAAGCACGTGTTATTATCATACCAACATATTGAGTTAAGTAGGTTAATATAAAAGCATGTGTTATTATCATACCAACATATTGAGTTAAGTAGGTTAATATAAAAGCATGTGTTATTATCATACCAACATATTGAGTTAAGTAGGATTATATAAAAGCATGTGTTATTATCATACCAACATATTGAGTTAAGTATGTTCATATAACAGCATGTGTTATTATCATACCAACATACTGAGTTAAGTAGGTTTATATTAAAGCATGGGTTATTATCATACCAACATATTGAGTTAAGTAGGTTTATATTAAAGCATGGGTTATTATCATACCAACATATTGAGTTAAGTAGGTTCATATAAAAGCATGTGTTATTATCATACCAACATATTGAGTTAAGTAGGTTAATATAAAAGCATGTGTTATTATCATACCAACATATTGAGTTAAGTAGGATTATATAAAAGCATGTGTTATTATCATACCAACATATTGAGTTAAGTAGGTTAATATAAAAGCATGTGTTATTATCATACCAACATATTGAGTTAAGTAGGTTTATATTAAAGCATGGGTTATTATCATACCAACATATTGAGTTAAGTAGGTTCATATAAAAGCATGTGTTATTATCATACCAACATATTGAGTTAAGTAGGTTCATATAAAAGCATGTGTTATTATCATACCAACATATTGAGTTAAGTAGGTTAATATAAAAGCATGGGTTATTATCATACCAACATATTGAGTTAAGTAGGTTCATATAAAAGCATGTGTTATTATCATACCAACATATTGAGTTAAGTAGGTTAATATAAAAGCATGGGTTATTATCATACCAACATATTGAGTTAAGTAGGTTAATATAAAAGCATGGGTTATTATCATACCAACATATTGAGTTAAGTAGGTTAATATAAAAGCATGGGTTATTATCATACCAACATATTGAGTTAAGTAGGTTTATATAAAAGCATGTGTTATTATCATACCAACATATTGAGTTAAGTAGGTTTATATAAAACCATGTGTTATTATCATACCAACATATTGAGTTAAGTAGGTTTATATAAAAGCATGTGTTATTATCATACCAACATATTGAGTTAAGTAGGTTTATATTAAAGCATGTGTTATTATCATACCAACATAATGAGTTAAGTAGGTTAATATAAAAGCATGTGTTATTATCATACCAACATATTGAGTTAAGTAGGTTAATATAAAAGCATGTGTTATTATCATACCAACATATTGAGTTAAGTAGGTTAATATAAAAGCATGGGTTATTATCATACCAACATATTGAGTTAAGTAGGTTTATATAAAAGCATGTGTTATTATCATACCAACATATTGAGTTAAGTAGGTTAATATAAAAGCATGTGTTATTATCATACCAACATATTGAGTTAAGTAGGTTAATATAAAAGCATGTGTTATTATCATACCAACATATTGAGTTAAGTAGGTTAATATAAAAGCATGGGTTATTATCATACCAACATATTGAGTTAAGTAGGTTAATATAAAAGCATGGGTTATTATCATACCAACATATTGAGTTAAGTAGGTTAATATAAAAGCATGTGTTATTATCATACCAACATATTGAGTTAAGTAGGTTTATATAAAAGCATGGGTTATTATCATACCAACATATTGAGTTAAGTAGGTTTATATAAAAGCATGGGTTATTATCATACCAACATATTGAGTTAAGTAGGTTTATATAAAAGCATGTGTTATTATCATACCAACATATTGAGTTAAGTAGGTTTATATAAAACCATGTGTTATTATCATACCAACATATTGAGTTAAGTAGGTTTATATAAAAGCATGTGTTATTATCATACCAACATATTGAGTTAAGTAGGTTTATATAAAAGCATGTGTTATTATCATACCAACATATTGAGTTAAGTAGGTTTATATAAAAGCATGTGTTATTATCATACCAACATAATGAGTTAAGTAGGTTTATATAAAAGCATGTGTTATTATCATACCAACATATTGAGTTAAGTAGGTTTATATAAAAGCATGTGTTATTATCATACCAACATATTGAGTTAAGTAGGTTTATATAAAACCATGTGTTATTATCATACCAACATATTGAGTTAAGTAGGTTTATATAAAACCATGTGTTATTATCATACCAACATATTGAGTTAAGTAGGTTTATATAAAAGCATGTGTTATTATCATACCAACATATTGAGTTAAGTAGGTTAATATAAAAGCATGTGTTATTATCATACCAACATATTGAGTTAAGTAGGTTCTTATAAAATCATAAGCTGAAGTATTTTGGTATAAGACATACTATTGTATTTGTATAAGACATACTATTGTATTTGTATAAGACATACTATTGTATTTGTATAAGACATACTTTTGTATTTGTATAAGACATACTATTGTATTTGTATAAGACATACTATTGCATTTGTATAAGACATACTATTGTATTTGTATAAGACATACTATTGTATTTGTATAAGACATACTATTGCATTTGTATAAGACATACTATTGTATGTGTATAAGACATACTATTGTATGTGTATACTCAATCAATCAGACATACTATTGTATTTGTATACTCAATCTGTATTGATGACTTTTTGCATGTATTTTGAATAAAAATGTTGTTAGACTTTAGTTTGTTCCTACTGTTTGTCAAACCTGCATGGTTAGATGCAGGTATCACTTTTTTACCAGTGATGGAGGAAGCGGTATTCAAGTACAAATCAAATATGGCGGTAGATAAATAAGTATATAGATACAGTTCTTTATTCACATTTTGTATTTGGATTCACGTTTTCTATTTGTATTCACATTTTGTATTGGATTCACATTTTGTCACTTTCTCTCCATCTTACTCTTTCTCCACCCATTCGTACAACTAAATTTAATATTTTGATTGTATAACGGTATCAACAACTGCTTCCATGACCTAGTGGTTAGAGTGTCTGCTGCGGGAGCAGAAGGTCGTGGTTTAATCTCTGGCCGAGTCATACCAAAGACTTACAAAATGGTACTAGCAGCTACCTCACTTGACATTCAGCATAAGACGTTAGTGTTAGGACTGGTTGGCCTGGTGTCAGGATAATGTGACTGGGTGGGTATATCATGCTACAGGTCTGCGGCATGATGCCCCAGTGCTAGACATCACCTTAAACTGCCTCACTGCATACATCATAGCGATATGACAATTGTTAAAGCTACGTTAAAAATCCTAATCAAACAAACAAAGAAATAATGGTATCAAGTCCACAGTTTGCATTATGAAAGCTGATACATGTATATCAAACACCACATGAATGAATTTATGCATGTGATTTGAATAAAACTTGTATTAGACTTCAGCTTTTCTCACCAGTATGGTAAGATGCAGGTACTATGTTTTCACTAATGGTGGAGGAAGTGGTGTTCAAGTTTTGTAACAATTCAAATATGGGGATAGAAAAATAATTGAACAAACACAATTCCTTATTTCCAGCCAGTTTATTCACATCTTGTATTTTTAGTCACATTTCTCTGATTGTCACTTTCATGCATTCTTTCTTTAGAACCATTCATGCAGAGTACTCCGGTTGCCTAAATGGTAGAGCATCCCCTAAATGTGGGAGGCCGAGTCATACCAAAGACTAATTTTTAAAAAATGATAGTTGCATCTGCCCCACTAGGCCCTCAGCATTAAGATGATAGTTTTAGGACTGGTCGGCCTGGTGTCAGGATAATGTGACTGGGTTGGACATGATGCCACAAATCTGTGACATGATGCTTTAGTGCTGGACATCACTATAAGCTGTCAAAGTGCAGACAATCTAGCAATGACTGAAAAATTGTTTAAGCTACATTAAAATTCCAAATCACACGCATACGCCATTCATGCAACCATTTTATTTAGTTAAGCTGTTCATTTGTCTCAAGTCCACACTTTGCATTATGGAAACTAATAAATCAAATGGCGTATCCTCATTTTAACTTGTGACAAATGGATTTGCCCAGTGCAAAAAAGTGGTGTGGATAATAGCCACAAAGGGCAGGGTATTGCACACACTTTATCTGCATTTATCAGTCATGCTGTTTTAATTAAAATTATTTCAGTGGTTAAGCAAGTAGATTATCCATGTATTGTATATTAACCACAGGTAATAAATGTTTCAATTGTATATAGACCGCTATCTTGACTATCAAAGTCTGTTGTTGGAAATAAATTGCTATCCGATATTGTGAAAATATATACATTTCAGGATAGAATATCTTAATAATGAAAGATTCAAGCTCACAATGTCAATATAGATTTCTTTTATAAAGTTTTATGGAAAGTGATCTGAATTTATACCAGATTTATTACAGGATTGTAGAATGCTTGTAACTGATGAAAGGATTGTTTCATTGGTTAGCCAGCAGCAAATATTGATAGATGTTTATTGAAGGTGATTTGTCTTGCAAAGTCTCTACTTGCCATACATAAATTGCAATCAGATATTGTGGTGGAGTTTATTTTGGAATATAGAACACCTTTACAACTGAATATACAAGCTCACAATGTCTGTAAATTTCTATGTATAGTTTACATTGGACTATAGAACACCTTTACAACGGAATATACAAGCTCACAATGCCTGTAAATTTCTATGTATAGTTCTATGCAAAGACATCTGACATTATGCCCGATTAACCGTGGGAAGATGAGTCAAATTATTCCAACGTTTAGGTCATGGGTCAATTACTATTGTCTTTTATGGTATACTAGTCACAAAAGTCTGTATAACAAACTGATTTTTCTAAATAGATATCATAAATACATGCATTCAGCAGCACCTTATCAATATTAAAGTAAAAAAACATAAATTATTCTGCATTGAAAATGAACAACTATCTTTCTTTCTACTTCTGCATATACAGATAAATCTTTCCTAAGAGATTATCTTAGGAAATAAATGTGCCTGAAACAAGTGGTACATAAGTACTGTACAGGTTATCCTAATGCAAGTGGTTTCGGTGTGAGCCATACAAGTCGAATAGTCTCTTGTCATTTGTGGTTGTAAAGGAGGTGCTCTTTTCAGCAAAGGTTTGTGTTGATGCATACATAATTTTGTCGTTTGTATGTCTTGTTCTGGTTTATTTGAAGTGGTAAACATACATATTGTCTGCATCAGAGAAATTCATAAGGTAAAACAAATATTTGCTTTTGTCAAAGTAAATTCTCCTTGGATTCGGTGGCACTCCATCTTGTATAACCTGTAGCACAGATCCATCAGGAGACAGCTGATGAATGTTTTGAGAGTCGAGTCCAAGAACATATATATTGTCATCCCAGTCTACAGACACACCACTTGGAAAGCGTAGATTGTCTGGACTATATGTAAACTGCCTCTTTGTATTGATATCGAAACAGAGAAGAGAATTATTCCTTGGTAAAGCGACATAAACTCGTGTTTTATCTTTATCTAGGGATACATAGTTAAAACCAAAACATGCACAGTCAAATTGATGAAAAGACTTCACGTCTCCATCCCTGTTGATCAGACTCCAGTAATATTTGTTTCTGCCACACATTCCAGTTATAGCAATAGTATTGTGCCCAGCATAAGAGATTATAGCAGTCATTTTTGGTTTGTTATTGTTCTGACTGGACTGATGCCATCATCATGAATTGACATTATCTGGATTTTATTTTGATCCAACAGTGATACAGTGTGAAGCTGGAGATGAATTGATAAGTGGAACTTAGTAGGATACACTTTCTATTGGTACTATCAACCAGCATAACTCTATTTCCAGAGAGAAGTGTGATACCAGTATAATACGGCTTACTAACACCTGGGACTTTTAACATTAATTATATCAGCTATCTCATCGTGACAGACTTTGGTTGGCTTTTGCAAGCCCGGTAAATGAAGACTATTTGAGCTTTCTATTTTCACAAGTTTTCCAGTATCACATAAGGATTGCGACAAAATGGATTCCAACAAAGGAGCAAACTCCAGTTGCAACTTGACTGTGTCAGTGTTATCGAATTTGCCTCTGATCTGGGTGTAATAGAAGGGTAGTTGTGATGTCACCGTCTCTGTCATAAATTTTGTGTTTCATTACCATTCTTGTTGACTGTTTCAAGGATAGTATAAGAATGCTTCAAAGCTGGCATCAGTGACAAGCAATGACATTCCTCAAGTTTTATGGCTGTCTCTTCTTTATACAGGCGGTTTGCTTCCTCCTTTACACATGTCTCAAGGTCATCCAAAGCTGCATTGATCTTTCGTCTCACCTCTGCTATATTATCTGTCAACCCATTAACTTGGGACTCAAGAGTATTAATATTTGACTCGGTCATTTCGTAAAACTTCAGAGGGGATTCCACGTTCTTTAGATCCCCAATAACCTTGTCTACATTACACTGATTAAGAACATTTGGATTGTCTTCCCTCAAATATATCCCCTTTGCACATGTTTTATGTCCGGGAAAGGAGCACATGCCACAGCAGGCAACCTTGTGATCACTGCAATAGAATTTTATACATTATCCACTATTGCTTATTAATTCATCGATTGGAATAACTGTGATTCTTTAACACTTTCTGTTTCCTATGAATTTTCAGATTTCGTATTATCAGATACTTTATTGATAATATGTCTGATGCCTGTTATGATATACATTTACTTTCTCATGTTTGATATTTACAAACCAGGTAGGGAGGCCCTCCTGCATTATTTATGTTTGCTATTTTGTATGTATTGTTAGTATGGTCATTGTATGATAGTATTTTTGTTATTATATTATTTTTTGTTAATTTTTTTTATATTTATTCTATGCTATCATTATCTAGGAAATATTTGTCATCCTTTCTCGTTTCTTCCTCTCTTTTCAGTCTTCTCCTTTCCTCCTTCCTCTTCTTTCTGTCTCTTTCTCTCCTTTCGTTTGTTGTTTCTTGGGCTATTGTTGTGGACGTATTGGGTGTCATTTGCGCTATTTGTGTTTCTTCCCTATTTTGTTTATCTGTTCCTGTTGTTACTAGGTTTGGCAGATCCTCAGGTCGTTTAGTTATTTGGTCTTACTTTTGTACTTGTGTAATTCCAATGTTTTTATGCAACTGCTGATGCTATTGTTTTTGTTGTAGTCTCACATTTTGCTACTCTTTCTCCTGCTGTTGCATTACATCATGTATCGCTACTATTTGTGTTTCAGTTTCCGTTGTTTATGTTGCCAATTCTTTACTGACTTGTGTAATCTGTTTTTGCTGTTCTTTTCTTGGCCGGTTTTGTGTTTGTTAATCTTCTTCTCGTTGCGTTTTTTGGTACTCCTTCTGTCTCTTGATTTGTGGAACATTTTTTATGCAGGTCCTGTATTTCCGCATCTGCTGCAATATTGATTGTATATGCAGCCGTTATACCATTTATGAGATAGAAAACCAACTATATAAAACGCCTTCTTTATTTCTTTTAGTTTGGTATTTTCTTTTTATAATATATTTGTTCCATTGTATATAGTTTTGGTGGGAGTGGCCCCGAGTGGCTGAGTGGTCTAAAGCGCTATCCGTGTCGGATCACTGCCATCTCACTTCTGTCCGTGTGGGTTCGAGTCTCATATTCGAATAATGTATGTATGTGAGAAAGCTTTCCAGTAGCTTTTCGTGTGTCGTTGGTTCTTTAAGGGGGTTTCCCCAGCTTCATCGTCCACCATTACTACTGGCCGCCATGTATAGCTTATATTTTGCTAAAAAATAGCGACAAAACCCTGCAACAACAATAGTTGTGGTGGGAACACTCGCTAATCTAGATGATATTACTGTTATGTTGTATTTATCTTCAAATTTCTTCACTACCGCCTCTAAAGGGATTACTAGTGGAATATCAAATATATGCAGTACTACGGTTTGTTACTTCATTTTCCTCAAAATTGGTGTTGGTTTTCCTCACCATTGTTCTGTGCTCTCCTATATACATTTCGCCGTATGGTAAAATTGGTGTTTTCCCTTAGGGTCTTATTATGTATCATCCTTGGTAGCCATTTGGGTTAAGTGAGTAGAGTCTTTTGATGTATTATCCATTTAGTACTTTCAAAGCAATCTTCACATTCGTTGTTCTTGGTAACTCGTTTCTATTTATATTCAAAATATCCAATTCTTGTGTTCCTTCCTTAAACTCGCAGTTAAGGTAGCTATCATTCGTGTATCTGTATTCTACTTATCTTGAAAAACTTTTCAAGCTCACTAATGTTATTCCTAGAGGCCGCCATGTTTTCCCGTGTCTCTCGTGACTATCAACTCGCTTATTTTCCAAACTATTTGATTCTTTTAACTACTCCTCTTCTTTGTTATGTATTCCTTTTAGTATTATTCCATGTTCATTATTATTGATTCATCACTTGTCTTGCATTCAGATCCAATATATGTAGTCTCTGCTATTTAATTTAAAATCAGGTTGATTTTCTTGAAGTCTGTTTCGTGCTTGTTTGGGGGTGGAGGGGAGGGGGCACCAGACAGATGCCCGCAGCCCCCATTTAAAAAAACTTTAAAAAATGTTGTGTTTCATTTGTGTTGTGTCTCCCAGATGTGTTGCATTTTTTATTTTTTATTTCCATTTAATTTTTCCTAACCTTTTTTCCCATCGGAATTATATATAAGTTTTGAATGGGGTAATTTTTCATTTCCATAGTGTTTCTTTAGGGACGTTTCACATACATGTTTTTCTTACCATGTCTGGATTCCTTCCCTAATTTTTTTGTCGACCTAGGCTAGCGATCCCCTTTATCCAGTGTATGCTATTTGCAATTTTGCTATATGTCTATGTGGTGCAATAAATAGATGTATATATACTTGTGTTGCTGTTTGGATAGCCTTTTTCTCATTTCAGATCTTTTCCCCGTTTTCTTTTTTCGCGTTTTGGTGGTCAGGACCTATAAAGAGATAGTCACCTAATTTAATATATTATTATTTATTTAAGTCGTTTTTTTAAATTTGGAAGCAAAAACGTTGCGCTAAATTCTATATTTTTTATATAACAATAATAAAAAACTGACATTTAATATGTGTCGTTTTTGATATCACGATTATTTACGAGTGAATGAGTCCGACTGTGTTCGAGCCATCTTACGTCCTTTTTTTGATTTTGTTGTACGCAATCTGCCTCGACTTGGGTCGTCTCTAATTATTCATATTATATTCCTTAACAATGTTCCTAAATGGTTTATTTTCCATTAATCGAGCCCTCTGTGTAGTCCGGGAGCTCCACAGGGGAGAGGAGATGATTAAAGTTCACAAGTGACTTTTACAGCCCAGGGCGTGTGTTGGGAAGCACGCCTTATACTGCTAGTAAAACCTGTTATTTAATCCTACCTAATCTTAGTACATTTTTTATGTTGTATTCTTAGTGTTTTTCAGGTGAATGTTTTCCCCACTCTATCATAAGCCTTTCCACTTCGCGCAGTACCGTGTGGCTCAGCCTCGCGACGTCATCATTTGTATCTTTCACATGTAGATCCCTGTTTCCTATTGTGTTTCACAATGACTGTTATTTGTCCACACGAATTCATATTATCTACTATGTAATCTGTAACCTTATAGAGTAATTCTTTGTTAAAATTTCCATCGAGGAATAGGATGTTGAAATGATTGTAAGGTTGGGTCTCCCTTATTTTAAAATTATGGGAACCATTTTTCAGATTCTGTCATGACATGTTTTTTTTTGTGTGTGAAATCTACCTTTTTGCACAGTGGATATTTTGGCGATACTCTAACCCTATGCCGTCTCACTGCAACCTCTCCTGTCAACCACATGTATGTATTTGAAGCAGAGGCTTTGTATCTTTAGTGATCCTAATTTTGTCCTGTGACCCCAGGCCCTATCCCAATTAACATTTATGTTTTCATGTTCAATTTTACTATTTTCCTTATTTATTGTGTCGTCTTTAATCCATTGGTATGTTGTTTTTGTGTCTATTTCCCATAGTTCTTTCCTATCCCTATATTTGTTTAATAATTCTTTTATTGATCTTAATTTCCGTGGCACTTCTATTAATTTGTTAAACCTATTGTTATTGTGTATCTCTTTTCTCTGCTTCATAGAGAATCCAAAGTAATATATGTATAGCCCATGCCAAGGTATTTCGGGCTCCGCTTTAATTTCTTTAAACTTGCTAATAATGTTGGTGCATTTAAGTAGGATGGGGTTAGGGAGGCCCATGTCTCCACTTTTCCCATCCATGTATAGAGTTTCTTTGCTGATGTAATGCGTTTTATATCCCCATAGGTATTTTAATAATCTCGTTATCCGCAATTTTTAGATTTTGTTTTTTTTATGTCTAGGGATTTTAGTATGTAGTTAAAGTGCACATAGATATAAGTTTTAGCTACCTGAGCCCGTTCCGTAAGGCTTAGTGGCGTGAGATCCCAGATTTTCACATTTTCATTAATCTTCTCCTTGATCATTTTTAATTTTTCCTGTTCTTGGATTTCCCAAAAAAAGACCCATAGTGTCTTAACTTTATCTTTAATCAATTGCATTGGTAATCCATGGTGTATACCTCTCCAGTCTCCTATTGAAAGTATTTCTGTTTTATCAGGGTTAATTTTGGATCCTGATACATTCCCAAATTGTTCAAATGCCTGTAATAGTTTAGCATAAGAATTCTGTCCTTGAACAAAGTTACTGCAATCGTCTGGCTGTTGCAGCATTTTTACTTATTCCTTGATGTTTGAAACTTTAATACCCTTAATTTCTGAGCTTTTTCGAATGTTGATGTTTAGAATTTATATCGCTATTACGTATAATAGCATCGATAGTGGACATCCCTGTCTCACTGATCTTTTTATTTCAATTTTCCCTGTTTTCGCCCCATGTACCTGTATATATGACGTGATGTCTTTATACAGGATTTTGTTCCACTTTCGGAATCTCGCTCCAAATCCAAGATTTTCCAGTGTTTTCTCCACATAGTTTTGTTCTAATCGATCAAAAGCTTTTTCCTGATCTATAAGTACCATGGCCCTTCATTGTCCATGTTATATTAATATGCTCTATACTAGTTCTATTATTTAGCATGTTGTTTTGTATGTTTCTTCCTTTAGCCCCACTAGTTTGGTTTATGTTAACTATTTTATCTAACCTTTGTTTCATTCTATCTGCAAGTATTTTACTAATTATTTTACAGTCAATGTTTAGGAGGGAAATGAGCCTCCAATTTTTTAGTTCTTCCCTATCTCCCTTCCCTTTGTATATCAGTGTTATTATCCCTTCCCTCGTGCTTTTTGACATTGTATTATTTCCTATTGTAATGTTGTTAAACAACCACTCTAAAACCGGCATCAACTCTCCGTCGAATTTCTTATAAAATTCCGCAGTCCATCCCCTCTTGGTGATTTGTTTTTTTCTTCTCCATTTTCCTTATGGTTTCTAAAATTTATTCCTGTGTGGTAAAATCCTGACATAGGTTTATATGTTCTGATGATATTTTATCACACTGTCTTTTGTAGATATTCGTCCATAGTTGTCCCTTCTATGTTCTGTGATTTGTACAGTTTTCCGCAGTATTCTTGTATGTACTTCAGTATCTTGTTATTGTCTGTCGTTACCCCATCCCTTTGTATATTTAAAGATTCTTTCAGTTTTATCACCCCCTTGTCTTAATTCTTCCCTTTTGTATAATCCCTCTGCATTTTTGTATAATTTTGTAAATTTCCCCGCTTTAATTTCCATCTCTTTATTTTTATCATTTTTAAGTTTATTTAGTTGCTGTTTTGTATTTTGTGCTCTGTTCTGTACATGCTTTTTTATCAAGTTCTCTAGTGCTTCTTTTTTTAGTTTTATCTTCCCTATTCTAAGTCTTGAGTAATATGTTGCAATTTGTTTAAATCTCCCTTTTAATTTATCACATTCCCTAAATATGTCCAAATTCCCTTCCCTTTTAATTTTTTTTATTTCTTCCCTGACTTATGATCTAAATTTTTCATCTGTCTAATATTTGATCATTACGTTTCCAATATCCCCTTTCCCATTTTGCTCTATGTATCTTTTTTAATCACATATATATATATATATATATATATATATATATATATATATATATATATATATATATATATGAGTTTGTGATCTGATAATTTAAAGTTACTAATCCCTGCACTAATATACTTATTTGTTACCCCCAATGTACCCAATAATTTATCTATTCTACTCCCCTTATTTATTTTGTATTGAAATGTGTAGTCAATTCTGTTCATGTTTAGTCTCCTGTATATGTCTCATACGTTTTGTGTCTTTATAATGTGTTCCATGTTTGCTTTGAATCTTTTATCTGGTATTAGTTTGTCAGTCCTGTCTATATTGTCCCCTACCCAATTGAAATCTCCTTCTATGATTAAATTCACCATGGTAAAATTTTCTTAATATATAGCTAATTCATCAATGAGTTCTTGCTTTCTATATCTTGTTGGTGCTATGTGAACGTTTAAAAAGTGGATTCATTACATTAGTATATGAATCAATCGTCCCCTAAAAACGTTTCCTACTTCTGATTGTTCGCATTTTACACTTTTCTTATTTTTAACCGCTATAGCTACTATTCCCTTTATATCCCTCCCTACTATAATACAATCCAATTAGTTCTCCCCTTTCTGTAAGAATTTATCTGTAAAACCGTTATGTGTCTCTTATACAGTGCCGTTGCAAAGAACTTTGGCGCCCTAGGCGATATCAGATATCTGGCGCCCCCTTCCACTCACGCCTTCCCTCACCAGCCCATCACGAAATAGAACCTTAGCCCAGCGCCCTAGGCGATTGCCTAGTTCTCGTCGTTTCCTTAGGTCCGCTTTTTTATTCTGTTGCATGGTTCCGCGTCTTTCTTTTCACCTTCCATCTTCCTGCTCTCTGATAAATTGGGGGAAGTGGGGAAGTTACAAGCTTTCCTTTTTTAAGTTTTCTACCCGCTACTGGTGTGGACTGGTTTAGTGGGAACACACCGGACAATTCCAATATCGTCATCCTACTACTCTCCTCAGGTTCAGTATTGTCGTTTCCATTGTTTGTTAGCACTTGGTATATTTTTTTGGACTGGAATTTCTGTTAAGGTTGCTGCTTTGCTTGATTTCCTATGGTTATTGACCTATGACCAACCATCTTCTGTCCCTCCCTGTACATTCTGTTGTGCTACTTTTGTTCCTTCCCCAGGTATATTTCTTGCAGCTGTCCTGCGTAGGTGTTAGAGATGTTATTTATCTTGTTGGGTTGGTTTCTGCCTTCAGCTTGACAGTCCCATGGCCCATGGCCTAGTTGGCCACATTTTGGGCACATTCTTCTTCACAATTGCTGTACCAGCTTTTAAGTCTGAATCCAATAACCTAGAAGAAGGTAGGCAGCTTTTTTGCATCATTTCGTGTCATAAATAGAAACCTAGCCCCTGATGAGATGGGGGCACATCCCCATATGGTGGCCATTTTGTGGTATGTTATTTTAGCCTTGAATTTTCCCCGGATTTTGTCTACTAGCTCGTCTGTATTAATCATTACTGGGAGTCCAGTCACGTGGACTTCCACCAATATCTGACCTATTTCTCTTATAATGGATGGTGCTTTATTGATGGTGGCTCTCATCCCTTTGACCACTAGTGTATTCATTTCTAAGAACGGTTTGTCTTTGTTCCTCGGGTATAACATGTATCGATTCATATCTCCTCTATGTTAAGTTTCATTACTTCAAGTGCTGCAAGGATTTCCATATGGCGCGGGACTTTCCTTTGTATACCAAAATCCAGTTTTTGGCATCCATCCCGGTGATATGCATAGAGTTGGTTGCCGTGTACCTCCGTTCTGAAATATTTGTTGAGCTTTGATCTAGTGGATTTTGGTTCAGTCACATAATTGAAATTGTCGTTTACTTCCAAGATTTGATCCATACTATGCTTTCCAGTCTTGTCAATTTCTGGAGGTCTCACACCACAACCTTCAGAACCTATGCCCTGAAATTCCATGTTTTATGTCTAAACGAGCCGGTCTGTGTACTACTTTGAGTTATGAATATGAATCTACAATGAAATTGGAATAGGAATCAACTTGATTCCCCACTACACTACTGTCTAAATATTGTTTTGTATAATTTAGGATATTTTAACAAGGTTTTCGTACAAGAAGAACAAAATTCCCTTGTACTGCAAGATGTGCAAAGCTGAAAACGAACCAAACTCAGTGAGTAATGCTTACGCTGATTTACAATGTATTAATCCTTCCTTAAGATCGAGGTAATCCTGTGAGTGTGATCGAAAAGACTTACATTTCGTGCCATTGCGATTATAAACTTTTACTTTGCTTCTCAACAACAAGTATTAGAATCATCGTCAGACGCCTGTTATGACCTACGTTTACAAACAAAAAGTCGAGTTCATGTTGATTGGAGGGGTGGGATGGGGGAGGAATGGCAGAAAGCAAGCGTAATCAGACCGTGATGGGTTCGGCTATACTTAGACGATGAATCCAATTAAAGGCTGATTAGGCCCATGAGCTCGAGCACACGTATGAGTGTGTTTGGCGTAAACAGAGGACTCTAATCATGAGGTGACACCAACGTCCAGAGGACACACCTCCAACAGAGGACGTCCTCGTTTGAAAAAATGGTAAAATCTTGCTTCTACCAACTATTTTAGCCTAGAATAACGTAAAATCGTGATTTGTAGGAAGGTTCCTGTTTACAAGCTTGGTGCTTGTTCATGACTTTACAGTGTATCTTTCTTCAAAAGCTGGAGATACGCACGCCCAAGTACATGTCCTCCTTCGCTATCAAATTGCATGTTGCAAAAACGTATTATCTCACATTAGACACAAGTATCAATATCAGCTACTTAGGTCTCATTGGATAGTTTCGTATTTTGACACCTAATATTTAAGGTAGAAGACATAAACCTAATGATCACACTCCTAGCATTTTTCAGTTCACATATAAGCTAAATATGTAATGTGGCTTAGATTCACTTTCAGTTAGGCTTCGAAATGGTTTGACTTATTAGTGACTGCCTATCACAGTTAGACTAACATTGGAGATCAAATACGGAACTTGGGGTACAAATGGGCAGCCTACATGACTTACGTATTTACATGTGTCTGCTACAGAGGTAAATATCTACAAATCTAGATGGTCCAGGGTGAAGAAAAGTATGCTGATTTGTTCCATTGCTAGTGAATGTTATTCATGCAAAAGGCACATACTAATTCTTTTAACTGTCTTGTCACATGAAAAAAGTGCCATGCTTTTGAGTCGCATGCCTAAAAGGTTTGGAATGCCAGAAATGGCCAAAGGTTATTTCCCGCACTTTTACAATACCGAAAACAATCAACGTGCCGTTCTACCCCATTTGCCCGAGGCTCACTATTACGACCCCGACAACATGCGTACCGAACAACGAGAAGTTTTCTTCGCTTGGTACCAGACTCACGCCTCGGATACCTTCGACTTTCAGGAAGAAATGTTAAAGTATTGTCGATCTGACGTGGACATTTTACGACGTTGTTGTGGAAAATTTTGAGAATACTTCATGGAGCACGTAGGGATCGATCCTTTGAAAGAAGTTTGGACCATCGACAAAGCGTGTTCTTTAGTGTACCGCCATCGATTCATGCCCGAAAACACCCTGGCTGTCATAAGCCCTCAAACGACGAACTTTTTTAAACGTCAATACTAAGTCAAAGCCCTACGCTGGCTACATTATTTGTGTGATAAGGAAAACAAATGTATCAAACACGCCCGAAACGGAGGAGGCGAAAAGACCATCGAAACGTATTCGGTGGATGGCTGGGACTTAGAAAACCCTCAGATCGTGTACTAGTTTAACGGATGCTTATTTCACAGATGTCCCATGTGCTACCCTCAACGTGACACCAAAAATCAGTTTTTACAACGGACCATGGAAGACTTGTACCAGACAACTTGTCAGCGGCGTTTGAGGTTAGAACAGCAAGGATACCAAGTGGCGGAAATGTTGGAACATGAGTATGATCACCGTTTGAAAACCTCTCCCGAGTTTAAACGCATTGCGGAAAGCTACAAGTTGGTGGACCCACTGAACCACCGGGATAGTTTGTACTGAGGACGAACGAATGCCACCTGTTTGCTGTACCAGGCGGACGAAGAGAAGGGAGAAGAAATCAAGTACTTGGACGTGTGTTCGCTGTATACTTACCTGTGCAAGTATTGTCACTTTCCCGTAGGGCATCCACAATTGATGACAGAACACATTGACCTGGACCACATTCGACAGTACGAAGGATTGATCAAGTGCAAAGTCTTGCCTCCTACGGACTTGTACCATCCCGTTTTACCTCACCACTGCCAAGTGAAACTGATGTTTCCTTTGTATCGAACTTGTGCCGAAACGTGAAACCAAGACCAACGTTGTCAGCACAGCCAGGAAGAACGCGACTTGACAGGAACGTGGGTTAGCGTGGAATTGTTTAAAGCTCTGGACCTGGGATACCGACTGTTAGAAGTGCACGAAATTTACCACTTTCCCAAGACACAACAATAACGCAAGGGCGACGAGATCCGGAACGGTATTTTTGCAGACTACTTAGATGCCTTTTTGAAACTAAAACAAGAAGCTATCGGCTATACTTTCTGGTGCCACACTCACGAAGACCAAGAGAAATTCAAAGAAAAATATAGGGAGCAGGAAGGTATCACTTTAGACCACATCGAGAAAAACAAAGGAAGGCGATTGTTTGCCAAAGTGATGTTAAATTGCTTGTGGGGTAAAATGGTACAACGACCGTTTGTAACCAAGACGGAGAATTTGTCCGAACCTTCCCGCTACTTCCAGATGATTCACGACAGAACCAAATACATCAAACGCGTGGACGTCATTCGTGAGGACTTGATCTTAGTCAATTACGAAGAAGAACTAGACTTTGCAGAATCCGACAAATTTGAAAATGTGATCATTGCGGCTTACGTGACAGCGCATGCTCGCTTAAAATTGTACGAAGTGTTAGAACTCCTAGGAGATCGCGTCCTGTATTTTGACACGGACAGTTGCATCTACATAGATCGCCTCGGTCAACGTCACCCTGACATCGAAGGAGACCGTTTAGGAACCTGGACAGATGAACATTCCGACGACAAGATTCTAAGTTTTGCAAGTGGCGGTCCTAAAAATTACGGATACGAATACCGAAACCGTCAAGGAGAAATGCACACCGAATGTAAAGTGAAAGGATTGACTGTCAATTATCGCACCAGTCGAGTGGTGAACTTTTACGTGCTAAAAGAAGCCTTGAAGTCTGGACAGGATGAAACTTTTAAAGTGACCACCCACGAACCGCACAAGATCGTACATTTACCCACACACCAAATCGTCAGTAGGTCTTTGGAAAATGTCTTATAAAATCGTGTACCAGAAGAGAGTGCGGCTTCCCAATCACTTCACTTTACCGTACGGTCACGTCGATGTTGGTCAGCATATAAAAAGGGACATCGTCTAAGACCGATAGTTCATTGTGACTAACACTGCCAAGCGAGAAAGATGAATCATTTCACACACCAAGTATCGAGCGTAAGACTCAAGCAGATTTACGAGTGAAAGGGCTACGTAATGGGAAACATCTACGCTAGACACAAGCGATAGCTGACCAGATTTTAAAAAATGTGTGTGACGGATATGGAAAGCAACATGAACTTTCTCCTATTTGATTGTTTGTTACTTGTTTTGGTTTAGCTTTTTTCTTAAAAATGGATTTTAATTGTTGTATGAAAAGTGTCATTCTTATGTGAAATGCTTATGCGTTGTATGTAAAGTAGGGTCTCTTTATGAAGGCATAAACTTTAATTTTAAAAGTATTTTTTTCTAGATCCAAGAAATATATAACATGTGAATAGATTTGTTCCATGTCCAGATTTGAATGTTTTAAATGGATACTGCTTAGACTAAAGCACAGGCCAGAGAGCCCATGTATATACTTGAATAAATGTTTTGAAACCATATCGCAGACTTTTATTATCTGTGGGTCTTTCTTTAGAACATCTTTGCCCTCTCGTCTGTGTGTTTCAATGTGTATTTGTTTCTTTCTGTATATCTATGTTTGTACCTATCAGCCCTTTGTCCCTACACGTACATTTTACCCTATCAATAGTTTTGACCCTATAAACACAATGGGGTCACCAATTTTCAATTCCCTTAGATCTCCAGGTGACATTCATATGTTCATTTCCCATTAACACTAGTTTGATATACCCATTTTTAACGTTAAGGTCCCATTGGCACTAAAGTGACCCAATCCTTGTCACTATGTTCAAGTTCCCATTCGCTCCATGTTACATTTCCCCATGTTAAATTCGCCTTGTCGCTAGATGTTCGTACGACCTTTTTGACTGGATTTCCCATTGTCGCTATAGTATCCCCATATACTACTTCCAGTGTTATACATCACTATAGACTGCCATAATGCAGACGTCGTAGCGATATGACTGATTTTTGTTTAAAGCGACGTTAACAAAAAATTAAGAGTATTAATAAGTAGAATATCAGCTATAAAGACATTCAATTTTCCAGAAAGCCAGTATAAAAGTCTCTCATTTAAAACAAAATAAAATAAAAGTCTCGCATTTTTAATAAATTGTTGGTCTTGAAGAAAGCATATTGAATATACTGTACGTTTTATTTCTAAAAAAATTAAATAGTGCCTTCGTTTATAGAGATTTCATAGGTCCTGAAAATTTAATTTAGCAATATTTAGTGACTCAGACATACATAAAACGTATATAATCTTATAATTAATATCTGCGTGCAGAGAGAGAGAGAGAGAGAGAGAGAGAGAGAGAGAGAGAGAGAGAGAATAACAAAAGATTTATAAGGTTGATTTTGTACATGAACCAAACCAACTGATGGCGTCTAACAATATTGCTGAATAATTTATTATATCAGGAATACTGTCTGTAATGTCCGGTGGTGATGTGGCATAGCAAACGAGACTGCGATGTCACCGGATGATGGTGTGGTACAGCAACCAAGCTTAAGGTGTGTCAGTGCATGATGGTGATGTGATATGGCAACCAAGATTGACGTGTGTTATATCAGAGCACGATCCAAACCAAATAATAAGGGAATTAAAATAAATTTGAAGTAATATTAGGTGTAACATAAAACAGATTAAAACTAATTAAAACTATTTAAACCTAATTAAAACTAAGTATGAATAGAAAAGGAAAACAATAGAAATTGCCTAAATACTCGTGGAATGTTTTATTACTTTCTTGAAATGTTAAAGTACAATTGTATATGTACTATACTATATTCAAGCCGCTGGGATATGTTTACGTAAAGAGTTCTTTGGTGGCAACATTTGTTTCATATTGAAATCAAAGTAAAGTTATTTTAAGAAAGAAGTCTTCAAAGAAGCAGGATGTTTACTACAGAACTATAGCCTGGAGCAAGCTCTTCCCAGGTGTTGACATCGATGTCAAGGGCTTTCATGTCGTGCTTGCAGACATCCTTGAAACGGAGATGTGGCAGTCCGATCGACTTTTCTATAGAGGCAAGTTCCAAATAATGAAGGTCTTTGGGGATCCGTACCGTCATCCACCCGACGTATATGGCCCAGACATCTGATGCGACGTTGGCGGAGGAGTGTGACTATTCTGGCATACAGGAGAGTCGTTAGCACGATACACGGAGATCTTAGGGTCAGCATATTGTTGCTCCACACTCTTTGCGACAACCTGGAGAGAGTTCTTGATGTCTTTCTAATCCGCTTGATGAGCTCAGCATCGAACGATAGGTTGTTGGTGATGTTAGACCTAAGGTACGTAACCTGACTGACTATCTCAAGTTCGTAGTAGTTGATGATGATACCTGAGGTGAGGGGGTGGTCCGTGTTTTGAGCCATCACGCTTGTTTTCTTTAGGCTGATGGTCAGTCCAATCTCACCTCATGCTTTAGCAAAGCGGTCCATCAGGTACTGTAACTCAGCTTCTGTGTGAGTGGCTTTGGCAGCATCGTCGGCAAGGAACATGTCCCTGATGGTTGCCTCACGCACTTTGCTCTTAACGTTTAGTCGTGCCAGGTTTAACAGTTTGCCATCTGATCTCGTGTGTAGGTAGATCCATGCTGTGGACGTCCCAAAGGCATGCATGAGTAGGACACGCCGAAGTGCGTGGGTTCTAAGATGTAACCCTGTTTCACTGCGCTGCGGATGTTGAAGGGGTCAGAGATTGAGCCATCGTACTGCACTGTGCCTTTCATGTCATAGGAGAAGGACTGGATCATGCTTAGCAGCTTTGGAGTGCATTCAGTCTGCGTCAGGATTGTGAAGAGTCCATTTCTGCTAACCAGATCAAACGCCTATGAGAGTTCTATAAAGTACAGGAAGAGTTGTTTGTGTTGTTCTCTGCATTTCTCCTGCAGTTGCCTTACGGAGAAGATCATGTTGATTTTTTAAATAATAATTATCCGAGAGACTAATACCATCACATGCTTAAATTTCTTTAAACCATAGTGTACATCTTAAGATGTAATCATATTACAACATGTCAAGTCTGTGTCTGGGACAAACTTAAAGACAGGCAGGGAGACATAATTCGCACATTAAAAAAGATGCATTTGGATAAAAGTCATTGTTATTTGTTTTTCAATTGAATGTTACGATTCCCAATGATAATTATGAAAAGATGTTAAAATCCGAGAAAAATCTTTGATTGGTTAACAAAGAATAGCGTCTATGAAACAACATTTTCATGGGAATCAAAATAAATTTAGAACATAATGCTATAACACAAACTTATTGACATTAATATATTAGCAAGACTTTAAATTTAATTGTCAATACTAAGTATAATTTTATAATAACAATAATCGTCACAAACTCTAGTTCAAGCATTAGTTTTCATATTCTGAGTTTAGTTTGATGCTCGAATTTTCTTATAATGTTTCATTAAATGTAAATCCTCTATTCAATTGTTATGACTGTAGAATGAATAGTTGAGGCATATGCAAGTAGTGAATGAAAACATTTAAATGACAAACAGAAAAACTATTGAAGCTGAATCATCATCATCATCATCATCATCATCATCATCATCATATCCAGTTTTATTACCGGATAAAAAACGCTTCAAGTTTGTGGTTTGCGTGTGAAACGGTATTTGTTATAGACGATTTGTCAAATCGCTTGGAATTCAAAGTCTACTAATGCTGGCAAAATAATAATAATAATAATAATAATAATAATAATAATAATAATACTAATAATAAAAATTATTATTATTATTATTATTATTATTATTATTATTATTATTATTATTACGTCCCTTTATCCATCAATTTGATCTTGTATGGAAATTCAAATTGTAGAACTTCCATAGCATATATATTTGTACATGTACGTCGATAATAAGGGGAGTCAATGTAGCTCAGATAGAAGAATGTCGGACTCGTAATCCAAGCATCGCGTGTTTAGTACGTGTCCAAGCACATCTTGATAGTTGAAAGGCATCGTGCAGTGGAATAATAGTACAATCAATTTTTATATCGAATAATGCACGAAAATATGGCTAAAATAAGCAAGCGCCGGATACAGTCAAATAATCTTTGCATTACAATGTTGGTTTAGTACAAACATGAAGCGATTATACCCCTTTTCAAGGAGAAGATTTATATTTACTGATACATATCAGATATAATAAATTATTTTCACAGGGAATACGCATTATTGGAATATGTTAATATTTTCTCGTGTGAAACGTTATACATTTCTATGGTTTAATAATTCTCTTTCACGATTAAAATAGTGTGTCGGTGCTGAATAATTGGTTATCATACCGACGCACTTAATAGTCCCAGTGTCAATCGGACCATGTAATCTACTTTCCTATAACAACATAGAGCTTATTGGGTATTTCCCTGTGACCAATACAAATGTTTTCTTGTTGCTGCCAGACGTGATTGGCTCCACTACATCATAAAAAGAAATTAACAATGGATGGGAACATAATCTGGCCAAGTCCCACAAAGAACACCAAATGTAAATAAAGCGTATATTAATTTTACTTTCTGATATCTCCACAATTACTGAAATGATATTTATCAAATTGTTAATTAATTGCATTTCATAATTAAAGTAAACACGTTAAAGTTTTTATTCTTTGGTGTCAGAAAAGTGGGTTTTTTCCATTGAAAATGGCAGTTGTATAAAATGTGGAACTATTAAATAATTAGTCAATGGCTGAGTTTTATGGTCAAAGTTGATTTATCTCAATGTCTCACGTATACAATTCACATGGTATTGATCAATTCAATTTTCGTCGGGGTGGGGCATCTGCGATTTTCTTTCGAGCCGATATATCGTATTATCTTTTATCTAATGATACATATAGTTGTTCAACTAATATATATATATATATGAGATTTCGAAATTGTCAACAAATCTTTCGAAGGCTAGGCTGGGGCTATACATTTCAAATAGTAGTCCCCAAACTGGTGTTTTTAATTAAATGAATTACAGTTTAAAAAATGAATCTCCATTAGCACTTTGGCCATAGTTTGTCTCAGCATTAGAAAGTTATTGCTATATGAGTTTGTTACATATATCGAAACATTACCCATATACGACTGGAGATAGAATTTCTCACACCCAATCACTAGAAAAACTCAAAAGTGTAAATTTAAAAAAAAAAACATTAAAACTAGACTTACCTCCATGTACAAAGCACTGCTTTGTACGGTCGAATAATAAAAATACAGCTGGAACGTGCCATTTTTTCATGCAAGCATGCGTTAGATTGCATCTTAATAAAAAGATGAATAATATAGGTTGTTGTTATATGGTTTAAAGCCATTTCTCAGAACTCGATAGGCTATATATATATATATATATATATATATATATATATATATATATATATATATATATATATATATATATATATATATATATATATATATATACACACAGTATTAATAGTGGAGCACGAACCAGGGGAAACCCTCGGAAACAACCTCCTCACGAGAAGCTAGTGGCAAGCTTTCTCACATACCCACATTGGCCGAATCTGAGACTCGAACCCACGCAGACAGAGGTGAGATGGCAAATCCGTAACGGAATGCGCTATTCGGGGCCCAATTATATATGTAATATTTACGCTTATATATTGGCCACGGAAAAATTATGGAGCTCTACATTTTCAAAGTTGCTGGAACTAGCGATTTGTATTTGTTCATACCAGAATAAGAGCTCTCCCTAACAGAAACTCGGGATGAAAGTGACAATCAAGAAACAAGGTGAGACTGGAGAAGCTTATGGACAATAAAGATGAACTCTGCAATGCCCTTCCTTTTCTGTAATTTAACATAGTATTCAATCCCGATCCGTGTAAAAAGACGATAAAATGCGTGAAGTAAATGGATGGAAAGAAAAATAGGATAGAAAGAAAAAGGAATGAGCCGAATAAAATCAAATAAATCCATAATGCCACTTTCAATATCATTGTGACAACGGTGTTTCACCTGACTAAACTTTTTTAACTTGAACTGGTTCTTAAATAAAACACAGACAACGATCAGGCTGCTAGAATATGTATTAAGAAAAAACATTTTTTTTCTCTGCAGCACGACACATGTAATAAAACATTCACTGACATGTCACTATAATCGAATTCCTACTGTACATTAATACATAGTAACTCATAATGTAGTATGGGGCTAGAATAATCCAGTGAGTGAATCATAAAATCGTATTTTAGGTTTGCTAGAATAATCCATTCATTGACAGTTCTATATAAATAAAACTTTCTATTCAACATTAATATACGGCAACTCGCCTATAGTGTTCTGAATAATCCAGTAAATGAATTGTAAATCCAAAACCTTATTATACCTTTTACTGTAATGTTTTTCAACATGATGCTATCAATTAATGAATATGACCAATGCAAAATTCATTTATTTGTAATCAAAATGTTAAAGAAATATATTGATTGGACATTTATACGTGCACTATAAATTTTATTATATTACAAGTCTGGATAAATAGTAATTGACACGTCTTATTAAATCTTTGAAGTTACTTACATTCTAACAATACATTTTATTAACGAGCAAAAAAATAAACGAAAAGGTGGGTGGGGGAGAAGTTATAAAAAGTGCATTAAACTGCGCACACATATCGTCTGCTACCTCTGGACCGATGCCATTTTCATTTGTGTTAAATCGCTTAAGTATGAGGAAAACTAACAATTAGCAAAGTTTGTAGAAATCATAAAACTTCTTTGTGCCAGATATTACAAATTAAAACGATTGTTATCCAACATATCTTTTGTGTTATTACGTTTTCTAAATGTACTCCACCATGCATCAGCAATCGAGATTATTACTTACGAATAACAATGACTCTGCTGGCTTCAAGGAACACGACTCTAATACTATCTACCTATCGCGCTTTAAATACTGCTTTTTCGGTTCTTAATCACGGTGAACTTTGAAGTAAATAAGGCTCAGCTGTTAAAGAAAGATGAAATACTTCATGACGATTACTAATACATCAACGCTAATACGTGACAACTAAAAGAATTGGTACTCAATATCACCAGCGAGATAACATTTTCTTAAAAGTATAAATATAGAATTTGAGCTCTTGAATATGAATATCAACGAGCACGTTTTCAGTCGCCTGCGTTTCGCGAGTCTCCGTAAGGAAACAATAAAGTTGTTTATTTGCACATTCATGGACTGTTATATTATGTTTTAATACAAGAATATAACAACGGCATTCAAAATATATAGCTGGATTCCAGAAACGAGAATGGAAGAGGATATCACGCCATAGTTTTAGTAATCTCGCGAATGCAATACGATCAAAAACTGATCAATCTTTCCGTATTGATATGTACTTAGTCCAGGTTTAGCCAGACATCTGGTCACATTAAGGGCAGTAGCAGAGGGTGGGGGGTGGGGGGTGGGGTGGGGGAATCCGACAACTTTTATAGGCGTCGATTCGCCAAACCGAAGCTTCCTCGTAAATTGTAAAAAATACCGTCCATTTGGCTAACTAATGCTTTCTCAAATCAACAACAGATAAAAGGACGCCAACGTCGTTGTCACTCACCCCCTCTGCTGCTATGGGTTAACCAAATATTTTATAAAGTCCGATACGATATCGTGTCCGAGGGTCTGATACATTTATCGTTACAAATCCATGTGGGATTGACTGAGCGCGACTAAAGAAATTTTTAAATAAATTATAATCCATATCACCGCCGCACCAAGTTTGCCAAATATTTCGTAGTATATGTGTTTCAACTCCGTTGTTCACAGCAAGAATATTAGTTATCTCTGATCACGTTTGGTATTTGAGTGTATCGTTGAGTGACATATATCACGTCAGTGTTTTTGTCTACCTCTGGAAAATATCCTAGCGGGATTTTTTTGATTGTCTAACATCACATCATCATATACGACTAAATTGTTAATACTTCCATTGATATCATCAATGCTTGGTGCTTCCTCGATATTGGTTATAAATTCAATAATACCTTCGCTGGTGATTTCTGTTGCCGCTTCGTTGTAATCCTTTAACACCTCGTAGCATCGTTCTACACTCGGAGTTATTAATACAACTTATCCCCTTTCATCCATCTCGTTATTAAATTAAGTAATAGTTGTGTCTTGCCACTTCCAGATGGTCCGATTATAATCATACGAATAGAATTTGGTAGCGCTGCATGATGCTTAACTGATTCTCTTTTTTTTGTCGCCGAAAAATCAACTGCATTCATGTTATTATAAATATAATATGGATCTATATTGTGTGAAATGTACAAAACGTACTGGCACAAACGACTTGACGACGATTACAACTAGCAATAACAGATCAGCACTTTCTGGTAGGTGTGTACAATGTAGTACAAAAAAATTTAGATTTGTTTCAATGAAATCTTTTTCAACATGCTAATTGTAATTTAACGATACAACATTTGATGATCACTCTAGAAATTCAGATAAAACTCGACAGAGCCTGCCAACTGGGTCAAAAAAGTTTTATGATCAAGCTACACAAATAAATTCTCAAGATGAATGACTCTTCTGTGGTTTTTCGGATCATCTGCTGCCATAAACATTCGGATATACTCTTGATGTTACCCATAACTATGATGTGTTAGAAACCGTAGCAATGATGAACCAAACTATATTAACAACCTTCAAAATCATAAAAGTTAGGAAAGATAATTTATCCACAGCTTCACTAGCATGCTTCCATGTAATGCTTTCTTCAGAACAATCCACAGAATTTTCATCGGGTACACTCTGACATTGTACTAATATTTTTTTGGAAAATTTTGGCTTTTCATCGTCCTTATATATGGCGTCCATGTCAATTGGTTTCACTTTGGAATCACAGCATTTCAGACTTTTGGCAATACTTCTTAAAATTCTTGGGACCTTGATGTTTGAATTGTCCTGGTTATGATATAGTTTCAGATTCAAAACCGTTAGCAACGTGATGAGTGCGCTGAAAGCCAGATCTAAAACAAGAAAATAGGACATGAAAGCCATCGGTTCTGATGTTTTGGGTAGATTATCACCAATGATAGTCAGGAATACGCTGACGGCAAGTAGAACAGTGATAGCATACGAAACCCTTTCACCTGACTCTGGCGGAAGTACAAACACTAGAACATTCAGTAAACCAAGAAATATTATTGGGAGAATTACGTTTACTATGACGTAAGTCGGTTTCCTCTTAAACGTCAAAGTGAATTCAACCGACGACCAAGCGACGTTAACGAATGATTTCGTTGACGTACTTAGTAATTCCCACGATCCACCGTCACTGTATTGGCCTGTTTGAATTCGATCTGAGACGGTATGTAGCATGACTTCTGTGTAGCTGTATCCCCAGGGATACAGAGATATTGTACAAGTCTGAGAATCGAATGGATAGAAGCGAACATCCACGGAACATTTGGTATGCATCACATTTCCGGTAGGCCATAATGCGGTGCCATCATATCTGTAAGCTATTCTTTGCCAATCTTCGCCGAACGTTGATATTGCGTCGTAAGGGTTTGATAAAACAAGATCAGGTACCCAGACGTCCTTATAAGAGAAAAACACTTTGGTAATATTGTCAAATAACGAAGGGTCCCAAACCATGTTTGCGTCATTCCACGTTATGCCCATGCCCGCCACGATGGACAATTTTTCTTCCACTTCATCGAAGTCTTGCATTGATAACAGCATGAAATCTACATATGCGTTAACGGTTGAAGCCTGGTCTTTCACTGGTTTGATATTTGTGTTATAATTGGACGTCAGATTTGTCATCAGGGTCTTCATACTTTGCAAGCTTTGTGCAAATGTTGTATAAAACATCAGAATTGAAGCAAACCAACACAGAAGTACCATTCTTTGCCACATTTTCATTGCGATTGCTGTAAAAAAAAATGAATCATCAGCAGCTTTTTATGTATCCATTATTGTTAATATATCCTTCTTTGTTACGATGATGAGTTTTTCAGGAAAGAGTTGGTATGAAACTACGGGTTTCAGAGTTTTTTCCTTTGACGAATCCGATTGCTGGAACGTTTGAAGATATGGTATCATAACCAAGAAGGTAGATATTATCCCATTAATTCTAAATGCAGTATTATCTGTAGTAAAAAGTTTGACTTTTCTGTATATTTCTAAATGTTTATCTGTGTTGTCTGTACGCTTTTCTTTTTTTTCTCTATACGCCTTTCTGTGTTTGAACGCCTTACTGATTCTCTCTGTACGCCTTACTACCTGTTCTCCAAATTCCTGCTTTACAAAATTGTTTTAAGTGAAAACGATTCGTACGTTTGAGCTAATGTAATCCAAAGGTTAGAGTTTTCTTTGTAATTATTTCTTCAAATTTTATTTTAAACTAACGACAGTAGTTACCTTTCAGACATCAATACTGTTAGAGGCATGGTCTATTGAAGGTAATATATGTTCAATCGATTCCAGAGAAAATTTCATGCCCAGTCAATTTAATACCTTTTAATTAAGTTTAATTAATGAGCAAACACCCTATATATTTACATTGTAGTGCACTTTGAATTGAACATTATATCTCGTCTGAATAAATAGATTATTCTTTACAATTTTTAAGTTCGTATTGGGTCGGTTGAATAATATAGTTTATAGTAGCATGCCCCATTAAATATTAATGACCCTTATCCTCGCACCTTTTGAACAAATAGTTGCTAGGATACTGCAAATAGTTAACATTGGTAAATTAAGTTTTCCATTAGCAAAGAAAAAAGCAAATGTCATATAACAGTAGGTATATAAAGGTAAATAATTAGAACATAATATTGTAGGAGCTTCACTGCTGGAACAAAATTCCAAAATATTATTTATGTTGTCACGACGTATTTAAAATGCATTAGTACACTGTAATAACAAGTAATTACCAACGATCCATCTCAGGACAGGAAATTTTCAGTTGGATCATAATTTATAATTATAAAACGTTTGTTTATTTAATAAACTCCTTTATATTATTGATATGGATTACTGTAAAAAAATACTGTTATCAACCTGTTTCAAACTGACCACATTAATTCGGTTTATGAATTTAAAATGCTCTATGTGCAATTTGCTTCGGAATTATTTTTGAAAACTCAACAACGTGTCCACCGTAAGGAAAGGGGTGTTATAAAATATCGTCAAGAGAAAAAATCCATGTATATTTAAAATATATTTGTGTCAAGTAAAACTGGGAATAGAGAAGATATTAATTTGCGTAGTCATATATAACAAAATACATAAATATGACATTTCTAATCTTCAAGATTTAGAAAGGAAGAGAAGTGCATCATCTTATACTGCATTGCCAAACAGGAAAACTCCTGACAAGTTTAAGTACTCGTCCATTACATATTGTTCGCCAAGACGTACAAGTATTGATCTCGATATCTTCCAGAATGATCAGCGAAAAATATATTTTGGCTTAAAATTGAAATCTGCTGGTTAAGTTTTTTAATCAAACGGAACTTTTCTTAAATTTAGAAATCTAAACAAACAGGGAAGAGTCTACCTTGAATCAACATGAACTTCAATGGGCACGTTCCAAACATTTTCTAATAGAATCTCAGGTTTTAAATCAGGAACAATTACCTGCTTTTCACAAAGTTCTGAACGAATCATCTTATCATCCTCTTTCTAACGGAGAGGGATATAATGTAACACACACACACACACACACACACACACACACACACACACACACACACACATATATATATATATATATATATATATATATATATATATATATATATATATATATATATATATATATATATATATATATATATATATATATATATATATATATATATATATAGCTCTGTGTGTGTGTGTGTGTGTGTGTGTGTGTGCTAGGTTACGGTGCAATGTATTTTCCGCAATACATCTCCTTATTATTTGAAATATTGACATAATAGGTTTTTATGTAATCAATACATGCTTTTTTATTATAATATTTTTTTCAACTCCCTATGATTGTATCAAAATAAACCCGTCCACTTAGATCAACTTTAAGTATAACCTTTTCTTAATTGCGAATGTGTCTTATCAAACAATTTATCTTTCAAATTTTTAATATTGACCAATCACTATCGGAGACAAGCTTCTCTCATGACTCGAAAATGTTTGAACAGGCGTTATATGCTTACAACTTTGGTTTTCTGAACAATGCAATTCAACCTAAATAACTTTCATAGGGTTTCGCTCTGATACCATTCATATATCCACGACCGAGATGTTTTAGCAACGTATATCAATTATTCGTAAACATGCGTGAGAGAACTCATTGCAAACGAGTTATAAACGCAACATAGATTAAGAGAGGAAAAAAAGAAAGAAATTGGAATTGTTTACATTCAACTGAAACGATTTAAATTGATTATCATGATTTCACTCACTTAGAACACATGTGAGTTATATGTTAAATATAAATGAATTGGGTCCATTTCCTTAATTTACTGAACAAGCATATTATGATATATCGTTTTCAAGTTCATTTGTTCTTCTGTAAATTGTTTCTATTCCATCAGCCACACCACACATGGATGCCTGACATGATTGATCATCCGTTGAATCAAAGATTTCCACTCTCTTGCCCAAAAGGATATGCAGTAATGTGTCATTTGTCCTGACATAAAAGGCAGTGCGAGTCTAGGATGTCTATTGCATCTATTATTTTTTTAAACAGTTTTACGCTCGTCGTTTAGTGCTTGGCAGTAGAATAACATATGCTTAGCTCTGTCTATAGTTAATCTCTTGCAGAGTTTACAGTTATATTCATTATCTACTGCAACGGAACACATACTTAAATAAGCAATGTTAGCGAAAGTCCAAGTTTTACTAAGAAAACATTTACCAAGTTTCCGAGCTGCAAGTGGTTGAAGATCAGTATGGACACTTGCATAATGTAAAAGTTCAGGTCTCATTTCAAGTTTAGATCTCCACATTGATTCTTCGCAGCAGTGAA
The DNA here is from genome assembly GCA_030141615.1 of Unio pictorum. Lineage (NCBI taxonomy): Eukaryota > Metazoa > Mollusca > Bivalvia > Unionida > Unionidae > Unio > Unio pictorum. The sequence goes on from JARLTB010000291.1 coordinate 12,020,219, forward strand.
CTGCCATTTCAATATTCCTCCTTCAGGCTGGTGTTGGTGTAGAATATAGAGTGTTCACGATTAGGTGGAAAAAGCCGCCAAGCTGGTATTTCAAAAGAGCACCATATATATATATATATATATATATATATATATATATATATATATATATATATATATATATAACAATATTTAACAATATTTAACAAAACCAACGCTCTCTCTCTCATGTATCAGGAAGTTAATGATTCTTCTGTGGAATATACTTTTCCATACAGATGAACCTTTAGCTCTGCAGATTTTAATATACTTTTCCATACAGATGAACCTTTAGCTCTGCAGATTTTATTGAAGAAACTTAATTTGATTTTATCCACATGACCCTCAATGGTCAACAATCCAAGACTGCTAATTGTTGTTTCTGTACAAGAGCGCTGTTCGAGACCTATAATTCTTCTTGCCACTTTCTTTGACATACTTCCAGATCATATACCTGTGACTGGCTCAAGTTGGACCACAATTCGCATCCATATGTATGTATGTATGTATGTATGTATGTATGTATGTATGTATGTATGTATGTATGTATGTATGTATGTGTGTGTGTGTGTGTGTGTGTGTGTGTGTGTGTGTGTGTGTGTGTGTCTGCATCATATAATGCAAAGTTCGTATATTATGTAACTAATATGTGCATATCTCTTGAGTAACCAAATCACTGTGTATAGTAATTGAAAAGGGTAATTTATATTTTATATTAAACAATATCACAATTCAGTATATGCAAAAAAGCTTCATCACAATTTTATATCTGAATACAAATTGGTGGCACATTTACAACACTTTGGTTACAACTGTGTAAATGATCATACCAAATATTAGACGACAGAAAATAATGCTACAAATGTGAAAAATAATTCGTGCACTTATATATTAAATACATTATGCTAAGAAGCTTTCCAATTACAAGGAAAGACCTAGAAAAAACACGTCCAAAAGACTATAAAATTAGAAATCTGTATCGCGTATGTATTATAAAATTATATAAGCTGTTACAAATGTTAAAGGGGCTCCGAACGGGCGAATGGTCTTAAGCGCTTTCCGTTATGGATCACTACCATCTCACCTCTGTTTGCGTTGGTTCGAGTCTCAGATTCTGCTAATGTGGGTATGTACGAAAGCTTGCCAGTAGAGTCTCGTGGGTTGATGATTCTTTCCGGGTTTTTCCGCCACCATTATTACTGGCCGACATGTATAGCCTATCGTGTACTGAAAAATGGCTTTAAACCCTACAACAACAACAGATATTAAAGGATTGTGTTTGGAGACAGAAAAGGAAACGAACTATTTAAGAGCTGTCGTCAAGTTTTTTAGTTGTGCTTACTAAAATGTTTATTATTTAAAATTCGTTTCAGATTTGTCTACCTGCTAGAATGTTTTACTCCTGTTTATTACAGTTTGTCTTGGTAAAAGATAAAGCTATTTGTGATTTTCCGTTTATGTTGGTTAGCATTTGACCCCATTATTAAATACGCAGATTTGGTGAAGTAACTGAAAACAAATATTTATTAAAATCATATTAATTAACCTTAAAGAACCCACATGACAAGATACTGATTCAGTTAAAGCGTTGCTTTTCGAATTTATATATCTTTTAATCAAGCAATTTGTTTACAATTGTGGCGAACATTTATATTCCTGCATATATATATATATATATATATATATATATATATATATATATATATATATATATATATATATATATATATATATATATATATATATATATATATATATATATATATATATATATATATATATATATATATATATATATATATATATTATAGAAAGTGTTAACATAAATTGCAACGTGTTAATTGAAATTGATGCTATATATGTGGCCAAATTCGTATCACATGTACAGGGAAAACAAAGATATTGAACAAAACACTTAATTTATAATTGTCGCGTGTTCTTGCCATATTTCAAACCAAATTATTTTACACTTGTATAAACCTCTGGTTGTTTATGCTGCAAAATTTTGTTTTGCTATTGATATTTCTATTTATGAGAATCTTCGTCTCACATATGTAGGATTTGTTTCATTTGATGGAGTTAATACACACAGCGCTGAACAGTTAACATTATCGACAAGATTTTCTAGGTCTTATTTTATAGAGCCTTATATAACTAAAATTACTAATTTTTGAATGAAAGGGTATCGGATCATTTTAATTTCAATATTCCCTTAAGAACAATAAATGACACTTTTGATATTCTCGATTGAATTTACACAAACTAATCAGTGGGTCTAAATCGAATTGACCCAACATCTTTGATAATGTCGGTTTTATCAATTTCAGAGTCTTTGACATAAATAATTAAGTGTTAAACATGTGAAGAATATTTTCATATATCTTTACACATACCAAGTCCTCCATAAATCGCAATCAGTTGTTTTTTAATACAGAATATCTCATGTTAAATTACATTGACAAAACGTATGGACCAGTGGATACTGACAATCGAATCAGGCGATTGTATTCGTGCATTCTTCAATGATTTTCAAAAGAATTTGATTTGGTTAACCATTCGGTAATCATTAAAAAAACTTTCAGTCTTTATGTTTTCTTCAAACTCAGTTACCTGATTCACGTCATTTACACTAGCAGATACCAGGTTGTTTGCTCGGGTAAATATTAGTCCTCACAAAACCAGATCTTAAGTGGCGTTCCTCAAGGATCTATATTAGAGCCTCTACATTTTCCTCTGCTTATCAGTGACTTAGCCTTATATCCAGCGTGCTCTAAACCTTATATTTTCACTTACAACTCTACATAGAATTCTTCTGGAATATCTCTTGACTCCGCTGAAAACAATCTTCAAATCGACGTCAACTATATATGAGCATGGTGTCAAACAAAATGCCTGTTAATGTCTCTAAAAGGGAATGTATGAGAATCGGAACAAGGCAGCGCCTATATACTAACATGGATTTACGTTTAACTCAAAATGAGGTGTTTATTGTCAGAACTAATAAACATCTTGGTCTCCACATTGATCAGTGTCAGGAATGCACAATTTGATCACATATGTCCAATGGTAGTCATAAGAATAACTTTGCAATGGTAGTCAAAAGAATAACTTTGCAATGGTAGTCAAAAGCTAACTGCAATGGTAGTCAAAAGAATAACTATGCAATGGTAGTCGAAAGAATAGCTTTGCAATGTTAGTCAAAAGAATAACTCTGCAATGGTAGTCAAAAAATACATGCAATGGTAGTCAAAAGAATAGCTATGCAATGGTAGTCAAAATATTAACTCTGCAATGTTAGTTAAAAGAATAACTCTGCAATGGTAGTCAAACAAACTCTGCAACGATAGTCAAAATAATAACTTTGCATTGGTAGTCAAAATAATAATAATAATAAAATAATAACTCTTAATATTGCTGTCGAGATTTCTACATCCCTAGTCGCATGAGCTTTATTTCTAGTGATGTGTACTACCACTAATGGATTACGGCTATACCATACAGGTAAACACATCCAGTCCATATAAGGACAGCCCGAATAATACTGAAACGTCCTATTATGACTCTTCCAATGTTTTGTTTTCACGTCTGCAATGAATACCCATACAAACACGAATTCTTTATTTTTAAGATATCATAACATAGAAGTCTTAAAACGATCTTTTTCCAGATTATATATCTAACCTAGCTGAACAAAGATCATCACATACTGGGCGTAATCTCCGATCGCCGACTAACAACGATCTCCAGATTCCTTGGTCGAAAACCAATAATTACAAAAGCTCATTTACTGTATCAACACCTACTGTATAGAACCACTGAGGATATGTAATTCAACTTCCATTCTTTCTTTTAAAATATCATTAAAGCAATTGATTCTTATCCAGCTGGACTGAAATATTAAAAGATCTGAAGAGAAACTTGTGTCATCATATCCATACATTATATGTCTTCAACGATTTCCAGATTCCGTTGGCGAAAACTAGCCATTAATAAAGGCCATTCATTTTATTAGCACCTACTGTTTGGAATTAAGTTACCCTAAATATGCTTAATTCCACTTCCCTTGCCTCTTTAAAAATATCATTACAGAAAGTCTTTCTTGACCAGGTGGGACTACCTATTAAATCCTCTGAATACACAACTTTATCATTGAAACCATAAATAATATGTACATGTCATCATTAATGTAAGTACATACGACTTAGATTATGCTGAAATGTATGTACCAGTATATATAGAATATTGTTCATACATGTACATTTTCCAGTATGCTCACACATATTCATCATTGCTAATTATGTATGAATAAGTGCGCGACGACACCTCGGTGTGCGTACGTGTTTTAGTTGTTTATAATGTTTAAATTTTTTAATTTGTTTTTAAACTTTCCATCTTAACAAACAAAATGCGGATTTTTGAAAGTTTGTCAAGGACATTTAATCCGTAACCATGCACAGATCACACGTTGGTTTTATTACATGACTCAACTTACCCATATTTTGTCATTAAAACCGCCATCATAGAAATATGTCTTGGTCATGATTCTTATAATGGGCTGTTTGGGGCATTACTTAATGGGCTGTTTGGGGCATTACTTAATGTACAATTCTCAATTTATATGAAATAAGACCGAATTATTTCAAGCACAATTCACAATTGTAACAAACTTTCCTTGAGAAGTTAAACTGCTTGAGCTTTGTTATATTTGTCAACCAATATCTTTTCTCTGGCAAAACCCCACTAATAAATAACTAATGTACGTAAAACAAATTGTTATATATATATATATATATATATATATATATATATATATATATATATATATATATATATATATATATATATATTATACAAAGCCTCGCCTAGTCTGTTCTTGTTCTGAAAATGTCAACACGTCGGATCTGATCAAATTAAATGGACTTGAATATCTTGAAGATAATTGTACTGAGTAAATAAAGAAAACATTTCATCGAGTTGGTGACAATGAATGAATTTTTCAACCGTGATGTTAATAAATTTTTTATTCACTTGGATCAATCAACCGTTCTCGGTTAGTCTGCACGTATAATAAATAGATCGAGATAGCTGACGTTTTAAGTGATCAATTGCGATAATATCATCTGTTTACTGTTCATGCGTTGCCATGGTCTCTATTGAATCGTGCAGAAAATAATATCGTGGTGACGTAATTTTCTTTCCTAATTCAGGATACAAAAATCACACAAAGAAACAAGACAAAAAAAAAAAAACACGTTGGGAACTTAATCTTGTACACGTTCGTGACAGGTGACCATGCTCACCATTAGGCAAATCATTGTGGATGAAATTTGTTGGCCATACTTTTATTGACGATTATTGACTGCTATGAAAAGAATAATTCTGATAATTTACTCCAAAGAATTATCGATATAATTCCTCTTTGAAAAAACATCGATTCATGGTCTTGCATAAAATTAAAGGGCATTTTATATTTTTTGTGTCGATATTTATACAAGTTTGTCAACCTATTAAACTCGACAAGTTCTAGTCTGACAAGATAGAATTACTGACCAATGAAACATCAGAATATAGTGCTTTGTCCTAGAATAGTTTTGTATTAACCCTGTAGTTTTGTATTAACCCTGTAGGCCGGAGCGGTATATTTTAACTTTTGTTGGGACGACATTTTAATTCAAGCCAAAATTTAGGAAAGTTTGACTAGAATGATGTTCGAATCATATACATTCCAGGTTCTTCTGTCATCTTACATTTGCACTTACTGAGCCAGATTCCAAGAAACGCATTTAATTATGTGTAGTGAGCATGATAATAGGTCGCGTGATAAAGAATTGCTGCGAAAACAAATTGAATCTTTTATAAACTTGATGTCGTTTAATGATTTCTGTCTTATTTCAAAATACAAAAAAGAATGTGATGTAGAAAGGGTTAGTGCAGATCATATATTGGGTACATACATTTTTGTAACTGGTTGTGATGCTTATTGATTGAATGACTTGGTATTTATTCAGACATGTTCAAGAACAAACCATAAAACAGATCAGAAGAGGTACGTAGGTGATCGCAACAAGTTTTGTTTTGTTTGTTTTTGCAGCGAGAAACACCCCAGTGTTTTGAATATGGTACAATAACAATTACTAATTTAATCTTCGTCCTTTCTTAAATGTTTCACTTGCTAGCTACTACCTTATTTTTTAAAAGGAAAATGATTGATTAATAATTGATGTTAAAAAAATGAATCTAACGTATCGTAAATTCAATACTTTCAGTACATTTGAGACAAAGAAATTAAACCGCGGTGAGGCGACATTCTTGTTTGTCAATGTATGGTTTTAGTGCTGTATTTGATAATTGCCTGGATCTCTGTTTCAGATACTGTAGACAATACAATACTAGTACAAACGAAACCAAAAGTTCAATGATGTGCGTAAGGCCACACGAAGGAGTAGTTATTTTGACGTCATAGGATAATCTGGTGTTTCCATCTTCATTTAGAACATTTTAGTGAACACTGAACTGATTATAGATAGTGAAGCGTAATAACACAGATAAGTAATTCATCGTGATGATAACACCTGTCTCTTTTACTGTCACTCGTGGACACTAGTTTAGAAGGGGAGATAAATATTCGGTGTACGTCCAGTATCTACCAAAGTTGACACACCTTGTGGACCGCATTCAACGGAATGAATCCAGCAAATATTCTAGTGTGGATTACGGTTGTGAATATATCATTTGCGACAAATTTGCGGCCTAGGTTAATTCTTGATTCAAGTAAGAACAGAAACATACATACATACATACATACATACATACATACATACATACATACATACATACATACATACAGTAAAAAAAATGCTTGTGATAAAGGAAGGTCAGTATTCTACTCCATTGTTGGGACTGACATTGGAAAGGGTGGAATGAATCCAATTAATAGTGCTACAATATGGTCAAAAATAGTACTACCTGCAATGACATATGGATGTGAATTGTGGTCCAGCTTGAGCCAGTCACAGGTAAACGATCTTGAAGTATGTCAAAGAAACGCGGCAAGAATAATTATAGGTCTTTATCAGCGCTCTTGTACAGAAACAACAATTAGCAGTCTTGGACTGTGGACCATTGAGGGTTATGTGGATAAAATCAAACTTGGCTTCTTCAATAAAATATGCAGAGCTAAAGGTTCATTTGTATGGAAAATTATATTCCACAGAAGAATCCTTAACTTCTTGTTACATGAGAGCGAGAGCGTTGGGTTTGTTAAAGATATATATCGTGTTCTTTTGAAATACCAGCTTGACGGGTTTTTTCACCTATACGTGAACACTCTATATTCTACCCCGAAATCAGCATGGAGGAGGAATATTGAAATGGCAGTTCACTACTGCAAAGAATCATTGTGGTGATCTAAACTTGAAATGAGACCTGAACTTTTACATTATGCAAGTGTCCATACTAATCTTCAACCATTTGCAGTTTGGAAACTTGGTAGATGTGTCCTAATTAAACTTGGACTTTCGCTAACATTGCTTATTTAACTATGTGTCCTATTACAATAGAGAAGGAATATAATTGTGAACTATGCAAGAGATTGATTATAGACAGAACCATGCATATGTTACTATTCTGCAACGCCCTAAATGACGAGCGTAACACTATGTATGAAAAAATAATAGATGCCATCGATATCCTAGACTCCCACTGGCTTTTATGTCAGGACAAATGACACCATACTTCATATCCTTTTGTGCAAGAGAGTGGACATCTTTGATTCTATGGCAGACATTCATGTGTGTGGTGGCTGATGGAATAGACACAATTTACAGAAGAGCAAATGAACTTGAAAATGATATCCCATAGTATGCTTATTCAGTAAATTAGGGAAATGGACCCAATTCAGTTATATCTAATAAATAACTCACATGTGTTCTAAGTGAGTGAGAACATGATAATCAATTTAAATCGTTTTAGTTGAATGTAAATAATTCTAATTCCATTATTTCTCCTCTCTTAATATATAATGTAATAAATTTGGAGTTGCTAGCCCGAGATAGTTAGCCAGTTAGTAGGAGCAAACATCATAGAGAGGAGTGTTAGTGAATCTGAACCATGCTGGGTTCGTTAGTAGTGATTTTAGGCACAAGCCGAATGACTGTCCCTGATTGTAACATAGTCCATATTAAAATTCAGCGGTGTATACAAGTATTGTGATTGAAAAGGCAGCATTTATGGTTGGAAATCAGTAAATTATAGAATGGAATCAATAAGTTGGAACTTGGTAGGTGCCGTTTATGTGGCCATAGTGGAAAATGGGCGTATTTATATGAGCGTGATACGCCGGATATTCTGTGGATTGACTGGCCTAGGGTCGCGCAGTTAAATAATTCCCAGTTAGTAAGGGAATACTGGTGTAATTTCTATGGCATGACAAGCTGTCGGTACGGAAAACGGATGATAATGAAGAAAAACCATGCAAAGGTGCAGTTAATGGACGTTTGGGCAAGTTGTCTCCTCTGGGTCGCCAATTGATTAGAGCAAAGATTATTAGTTATAGCAGACACGTCTTTCTTTCCATTTTACAACTCAAGTTGTATGGAAGTCTTTGGAAATTTGGGGAAAACTTATGACTTCCAGCGTGACTCGCGCCAGGGTTTTGACACCGCTCGGTCAAGTGAATACCCCTGTGCGTGTAACAATATTGCGTATATAACTCGTTTGCAAAGAGTTCTCTCACGCATGTGTTTTGTTATTACGTTCTCTTTGCTTTTGTTGCTATATAGTGTACTGTAAGTAATTTAATCACAAACTATGTTCATATTTTTTTTGCATTTACGAAACATTAACTGAATGAAATCTCTTCTGACGAGGAAATAAAGAAAGTCAGTCAGTCATACATACATACATACATACATACATACATACATACATACATACATACATACATACATACATACATACATAGAGCCGTCCATCCATCCACACACGAACGCACACATCCATCCATACAAACATATATACGCACAGACACACACAAGCGTACATAAGTTCACAAATGCATACATACATATAGACATCCATACATATAAAAATACATACGACATTAAAACAAATATCTCCAATATACCTATTATCATAACAAATACGAGATTATGTTATATCACCCTGCCGAGGAACCAATACAACTATTGCTTTCACAGTTAGAAAGAAAGTGAAAAACTTTATTTAGAACATAAATTATCTTTCGATAACGGTTCCTAACATGAAATATAAACACTCATCTGACTGGCTACTAAAATTAAGTGGAGTGGTAATTCTGAAGGCAGACAAAACATTTACTTTAAGCTGACCATCTACTTATTATAAATTAGACCTCTATTTTAATCAGATTAACATTCTGTCACATTTTTGCTTTCTGTAATATTTGACAAATAAAATTATTACATAATTTATTTTAAACAGTAAAAAGTTTCGTTTTACATCACACACACATCATTGCATACATGCATACATGCATACATACAGACAGACAGACAGACAGACACGTATATATATATATATATATATATATATATATATATATATATATATATATATATATATATATATATATATATATATATATATATATATATATATATATATATATATGCAATTAAAGTGTTGGTATAAAAAATTGTGATCCGCCCATGGCGCAATAATAAATAATACGCGCATATATATACATTCTAACGACGGTTTGCAGTTGAATCTAGATAATTTATGAATTTCCACACATTAATCATTAGTGTGGTATGAAAATAATCATAACAAATATTAATAATTCTCTTTTTCTAAAATAAATTTAATATGGTACACATTTTCATCACAAACCATTATGATTGTTGTATCCCGGTCACCCCTCTCGTGCAGAACGGACAGACGTTGCAGAAATTTGGAGTGAGAGAAATATACATATATGTATATATATATATATATATATATATATATATATATATATATATATATATATATATATATATATATATATATATATATATATATATTTATATATATATATATATTTTTTTTTTAAATTTTTTTTTTCAGACCCAATGTTTGACAATGCTAGAGCAGTTGGAAATGTAGAGAGCAATAAGATAACCGAGGCATCCGGGCTTGCAGCGAGCAGGAAACATCCAAATATCCTTTACACCCATAATGATCATGGTGGTGGGAACCGGATATTTGCGATAGATGCAACAACTGCGCATGTCAGAGCTACGTTTGAGATTACGCATGCGGACTCAAATGATTGGGAAGATGTGGCAGTAGGAACGTGCAATGGATTCAAAACTTGTCTCTATATAAGTACTTATACTTACTGCTTCGCTCTTGACGTCTCTTTAAGTGAAATCAGCGTGAACGTTTTATATATGTTAGAAGCGAGTTTTAAACCTGAAAACTCTACCCCACAAAATAGGGCTCTGCTCCATGGTAGAGCTAGTTTTGTGGAAATGACAAGAAAACATTGTCTTGTAAGATCATTTCTGATAAAGCCTAAGGGTCAATACTAGATAACATTTTGCACGAATTCTTTGACCTTAGTGTGCATTAGTATATCTGACTAAATCAGCGTATAGTTTATGTAAATATCATGACCTCCTGTTTCCATGTCATAATGCAGGAAATCAGGACAACTTTTAATAAATGTGACAAACATGGAATGACAAACATGGAAATATATTCATGCATGGAGACCTAAACCATTTCAAGAAAACATGCGAATAAATTGTTCAAACAATGGAAATATATTCCTGTATGGAGAACTACAAAATGCAGCAGCAGGCAAATAATAAAACAAACTTTCTTCTTCAGTCACTTAAAAAAAAACAACTTATGAGCAACCAATAAATATTTCTCTTGAACCAGAGGTAAAACTTGTCACCGTGTTGTGCAAGAAACATGTCTGAAGATGTAATGGAAAGATGAGTTAGTGATTTTTCTTTGTAAACCTAAAACTTCTTAAGTAAGTAAAGAACTTTACAATATCATATTCTTTACGCTTTTTCGTCAACGGAAAGCATGCAGACGAAAAAGGGTGACTTGGTCTATTCTTTAAATTGATCGAGTGTCAATAATCAAATGACCAATCAGAACACATTTACGTGGACCTCGGCGACCCCTGCAAAAGCTATCCATGCTTTATATCCCATAATTCCTCCATACTAGAACATGTTTGGGGACGTTATAATGTAATTTATGATGCAACATAAACCCACAATAAAAATGAGATAGTATAATTTATGTCAGCTAATGATATTTAAGTTCATTATAATTGGAAGACAGTGTTTTAAGACCGACCGATACAGCTACAAAGACTTGGTACCCTATGTTGTTGTACATGAGTTCTGAATAGACCAGTAGTTGCACCTGTTACGTAACTGCCTAATAGAATATCTCTTGGACGCAAACCAATCTTTACTCCATTAAATTTGCATAGCTTAAGTGCTTAGATGGATAATTTAATATGTATTTGTTTTCATTCAGGCGATACTGGAAATTCTGGGCAAGGTGCCAAAAACATCATTTATCGTGTGCTGGAACCGGACTCAATCCATTCTGGAAGCCTCTCAATTGATGCTAAGATTCACTTTACGTGAGCATTTAAATCCCGTCGGCCTTATTTTAGGATGCTAGGCTTTAATCGCGAAACGTTTAATTTGCATAACTACAGTTACATCCTGTGCAATGATTTCCTAGTAAAACGAACCAGGTTTCTGGGTACATTTCCTGCATTTAAATTAGCAAACTTCTATCAAATCTGTTTCTGAATAAGAACTTATTTGTGAAACTACCTACTTAATTTCTGCCATTTCAAAAACCGGCCAAATCTCCTAGCTGTGTATCTTTACACCTACATACCTTTATCCCTTTCTCTGTATGTTTGTCTAGTATCTACTGCTTTAATAAACATTTAGAGATTCGAAGATCTCATTCAATCTTTTTTAAAACTCGACATCAATTATTTACATAAATATCGAAATAATATTTCCTAATTATTTTTCCTTAGATGGGACGCACAGGACTGTGAGACTCTAATGGTGGATCCCAGAGGTGAAATGTACATTATTTCTAAAGTTGATGGTGGTAAGGGATTGATTGCACAAATTCCAAGTTCTGCATGGGATTTAGGAAAGACTGTCCATGTCAGCTCAAGCGCATATTTAGGCATTTCCACCTCCCATCCAGATCCGGTAGGCGGCGATATTTCACCAAGCGGTGACGAGATCCTTGTTAAAACACGAGATTCGGTTCTATTTTGGAATATGAACGGATCACACGACTATGTTAGCGTTCTTCAGACACAGCCAATAAAACTGCCTTATATTTTAGAGCACCAGGGGGAATCTGTTGCTTGGCAACCAGATGGACGTGGTTACTACACGCTAGGGGAAGGTCTTCACTCCACTTTGTATCACTATAGCCTCCTATAAATTGGTTCTATCTACAAATAAAGCATAATATAAATGTCAGTGGCCTTTTCAATTAAATGAACATGACATAAACTGTGAAACTTTTGTACAATTTCCATAAGAAATTTACTGTGAAACAAAAGCGGTAACAAGCAAGTTTTCAAAATATTAGCATAACAAAGTATTTCCTAATAGCATTTTCTTCCTTGGATATAGTCTCTGATTATAATCGTTACCATGATGACGACGACGTTAGGACTTAAACAATTGACAAATTAGTTCTCAAGCCTGATTCGGGATGGAGCATACACGTTAAATTCAAAACAGTAAAAAAATATATCCGGAATAAAAATGTTTATGGCGTAAGAGGACTGCCTCTTAAATATCAGACTGAGGTACACTGCGACTTCACGATGTTGATGAATGATTTCGTTGATGTACTAATTTCCACATTCCACCGTCAATGCATAAATATTGTTGAATTGGTCTGAGACCTTATTCATCATAACCTCGGTGTATTGTAACGCCAGGGGAACGTAGATAGTGTTGGAATACGAGAGTTGAAAGAATAGAAGATAATATCTACTGAACGTATGGGATGTATTACATTACGTCACGACGAACTTGCAGCATAAGTATGTGACAGAAGTATATCAGGTACCTATAAGTCTTTATAAGTGAAAAACACTATTGTAATACTGACGAGTAATGATGGGTTTCAGACTATTTTAGCCTTAACCCGTCAGATGAAAACGCAAGTATCAAATCAACAAAACATTAGTATCAGACTGTTTGATATTTACATTACGCTTCCGTTATATAAGTCTATGTATATCTGTATTGTGTATACTTTCGGCGTATGGCCAAAACAACGCAATGAGCAGATGATGATAAGCTTTAAAATCAACTTTAATAATAAACCTCTCTGACGGGTTGCTAGGGTTCAATCGGTGTACTCCACATTTGTTAATGAAATTAACAGATACGTCCCACCGAGGCTCGTTTTGAAGGAAGTGAAATTGGTAATAGAGAGAGAGAGATAAAAAAGCTCCAAGCCCTCAGTTAGGAATGCGGACATTTAAATTATTGAGTACACACAAAGGTGAGAAATTCAAATGAATAACAATTTAATTCAACTCAAAAATGAATCACAATAATTCCGAAATCACTGTACTTTCTCTCGACCTTGTAACAGCCGAGTACATGACTTGATATTTAGTGTGAGAGAGCTTTCCACATGTCATTGTATTCTACTCATCTGTGTATTCTATCCTATTTGTCCAATCCCTTCTCCTCTTCCTCTCGACTTGCTTCAATATTCCTATACTCTCCACCTTCTTCATTCTCTCCCCCCTCGACACCTTGTCATACTTCTCCAAGACTCTCTCCTGACTACTTTGTCAAATACGACTGTTCGGCAATTCCCACGTCCGTCTCTCTTTAACGAGCCTCGGAACTAACTGTACCGTAATTATGTCCCTTAAATACTTTCTTTACGAAGCTCTTCCTTTCTTAGCATTTTTGAAGTTGACCCCACCAAATTACGAGTGGCTTGCTTCGAGCATTCCTTTTTAACATGTTCCAGCTTGATGTTTGGGCAATTAATGAATTCCCAGCTTCGACAGTACTAGTTAAATTCAGATTGAAAATGATGTCCACACAATTTTAGAAATTCCGATTGGATGTCGATTCTACCTTGTTCTATTCAACTTAGTAGACATTGCCTCCGGCCGTCTGTCAACGTGGTGAGATTTACGACACTCATAAACGTCCTTTGTTCTTGAACAAATGTTTCAGCGTTCATGTGCAACTTTTCACTCCCTAGAAAGCTGGGTTCTCTTACCTTTCAAAAAATAGCGTCTAACCATTCCATTGTTCGCTTGACTTACGCAATTCCGAGAAGTGCAATGTGACAACCTGCTCGCATGTTTTGTTTCATATTGGATGATTAAATAATGTGGGTTTTATTGTAACCTGGAGATGCATTGTGAATTATGTCACATGTGAGAAATAGGTTTCAATTATTCATTGGAATTACAAAAGCTCATTGGATTTGGATTATACTATTTGTCTTGTTGGATTATAATATATTTGGGAGTTAAAAGCCTATTTCATCAGCAGAAAACCTGCCATCTTCATCATTTAGGCATACCGTATCTGAGGTTCTTGGTTTTCTACTACATCACGTCTTCTTCATTTACATGTTTTGTATATATTCATTTTAGTACCTGAACTGACTTAAAAAATATGCAGTCTTTTAAAGAGCGAGGAAAGTACTTGCCTTAAGACACGTGTTCTAATTTGAGCACGCTTTATAGTAGGAAAGCAATCTATTTGCAATGATTATAAACATTGGTGCTAAAATATTTTCCGATGATCAAGAATTGTATTTTTAATACAGCGTATCTCACGTTTAATGTCAAAGTGTCATCGATAAACATTTTGGATATCACATTCAGTTGCATACTTGGTTGATAGTTTGTTTTGGGGCTCAATAAAATCTCCCACACCGTACACTTTATAGGACTTAATCAGTTTGTTTAGTCCATCCACAGACAACGGTAAGAAATCAAAAGCGCCGTCGTCTGCTGTACGGTATTCTATGTTTGTGTTAAAGAAAAAGTAGTTCCTATCACTCAGAACTCTATTATTAGACATGAACATGTAATATATGGAAAACTATTTAAGAATTCTAACAACGCATAGTTAATGAAAGAAAAACAAGTGTCGAGTGAAAGGAACTTTTGGTATGATTGTTTTATTAATAGTTTTCCGTACAATAACGCTCTTTGAAACATGGGTACAAAATACTGTGTATACATTTTTATATATAAAACAAACACCGTAATGTTTGGCTGGCAATAATTGTTGCCCTAAGTCAATGATCTTTCATAAGCGTCTTTTCCCTTGTTTGCCCTTGTTTACTTTAGTTGGTTTTTGTCTTTGACGTAGGTAAAATGTTATTGAATGGATATATTAGCTTTGATAAAATGTAAACGTATTTTATTTATTTTTTAAATTTATTTTTCGATATTGAGTACAATTTTTTTCACATTCATTTATAGATCAATGAAATCTTTCCAAAAACGCTAATTTTTGTCTGTTTTTTTTTAAATCTCAAAAGAGACAGGAAAGTACTTTTTACTGCAAATATATAATGCATCGCTTCATTAGTAGAAAATGAAGGTGGAGACGGTATTGAGAGAGAGAGAGAGAGAGAGAGAGAGAGAGAGAGAGAGAGAGAGAGAGAGAGACAGACAGACAGACAGAGAATGTATTGGGTTATAATGCAGACGGAGCTCTACATTTTCACAGTTGCTGGGACTAGTGATTTGTATTTGCTTATACCAGAATAAGAGCTCTCCCTCACAAAAAACTCTGGATGAAAGTGAGAATAAAAAAACAAGGTGAGACTGGAGAAGATTATGGACAATAAAGATGAACTCTGCATTGCCCTTCCTTTTCTGTAATTTAACATAGTATTCAATCTCGATCCGTGGAAAAAGACGATAAAATGGGTGAAGTAAATGGAAGGAAAGAGAAATAGGATAGAAAGAAAAAGGAATGTACCGAATGGAAACAAATAGGTCCATAATGTCACTTTCAACATCATTGTGACAACGGTGTTTCACCTGGCTAAACTTTCTTAACTTGAGTTGGTTCTTAAATAAAACACAAACAAGGGTCAGGCTGCTAGAATGTGTATTAAGGAAAAACAATTTTTGACGAACAAGACAAATTTAATAAAACATTCATTGACATGTCACTATAATCGAATTCCTACTGTACATTAATACATTGTAGGTCATATCTGCTCCATAGTCTAGTATGGTGCTAGTATAATCCAGTGAGTGAATCGTACAAACTTATTTTAGGTTGCTAGAATAATCCATTCATTGACAGTTCTACTTAACATTAATATATGGTAACTCGTCTATAGTGCTCTGAATAATCCAGTAAACGATTTGTAAATCCAAAACCTTATGATACCTTTTACTATAATGTCTCTCAACATGATGCTATCAATTAATGAATATGACCAATGCAAAAGTCACTTATTTGTAACCAAATGTTAACGAAATATATTGACTGGATATTTATACGTGAACTATAACGTATCTTACATTACAAGTCTGGATAAAAGGTGATTGACACATCTTATTAAAAGCTACTTACATTTTAAAAATACATTATATTAACGATAGAAAACAAACCAGGAGGATTGGTGGAGGAAAGGTTATAAAAGTGCATTAAATTACACACGCATATCATCTGATGCTTTTGGACTGAGGACATTTTCATTTGTGTTAATTATGAGGAAAACTAACAAATAGCAAAGTTTGTAGAAATCTTAAAATTTCTTTGTGCCAGATATTAAAAAAATTAACACGATTGTTCTGCAACATATCTTTCGTGTTATTACGTTTTCTAAATGTACTCCACCATGCATCAGCAATCGAGATTATTACTAACGGCTAACAATGACAATGACTACAAGGAACACAACTCTAGTACTATCTACCTATCGTGCTTTAAATACTAATTTCCGGTTCTTAATCCCGGTGAACTTTGAAGTAGGAAAGGCTCAGCTGTTAAACAAAGATGAAATGCTTCATGACGATTACCAATACTTCAACGCTAATTTCGGACAACTAAAGGCATTGGTACTCAATATCAACAGCGAGATATCAATTTCTAAAAGGTATAAGTAAACAATATGAGCTCTTGAATATGGATATCAACGAGCACGTTTTGGGTCGCCTGCATTTCGCGAGTCTCAGTAAGGAAACAACCGTATTGCTATGTACCTAGTCCAGGTTTAGCCAGACATCTTGTCACATTAAGGGCCATACATTTTCAACATGCTTATTTTAATTAAACGATGCAACATTTGATGCTCACTCTTATAAATTCAGACAAAACTCAATGGAGCCTGCCAACTTGGTCAAGTAAGTCTTTACAGTTGTATGATTATGCAACACAAATAAATTCTAAAGACGAATGACTCTTTTGTGGTTTTTCTTATCCTCTGCTTGCCATAAAGATTCGGATATACTCTTCATTTTACCCATAACTATGATGTGTTAGAAACCGTAGCAATGATGAACCAAACTATATTAACAACTTTCAAAAACATAAAAGTTAGGAAAGATAATTTATCCACAGCTTCACTAGCATGCTTCCATGTAATGCTTTCTTTAGAACAATCCACAGAATTTTCATCGGGTACACTCTGACATTGTACTAATATTATTTTGGAAAATTTAGGCTTTTCATCGTCTTTATATATGGCGTCCATGTCAATTGGTTTCACTCTGGAATCGCAGCATTTTAGCAACTTGGCAATATTTCTTAAAATTTTCGGGACCTTGTTGTTTGAATTATCCTGGTTATGATATAGTTTTAGATTCAAAACTGTTAGCAAGGTGATGAGTGCACTAAAAGCCAGATCTAAAACAAGAAAATAGGACATGAAAGCCATCGGTTCTGATGTTTTGGGTAAATTATCACCAATGATAGTCAGGAATACGCTGACGGCAAGTAGAACAGTGATAGCATAGGAAACCCTTTCACCAGACTCTGGCGGAAGTACAAAAACTAGAACATTCAGTAAACCCAGAAATACTATTGGAAGAATTACGTTTACTATGACGTAAGTCGGTTTCCTCTTAAACGTCAAAGTGAATTCAACCGACGACCAAACGAAGTTAACAAATGATTTCGTTGACGTACTTAGTAATTCCCACGATCCACCGTCACTGTATTGGCCTGTTTGAATTCGATCTGAGACGGTATGTAGCATGACTTCTGTGTAGCTGTAACCCCAGGGATACAGAGATATTGTACAAGTCTGAGAATCGAATGGATAGAAGCGAACATCTACGGAACATTTTGTATGCATCACGTTACCAGTCTGCCATAATGCAGTGCCATCATACGTGTAAGCTATTCTTTGCCAATCTTCGCCGAACGATGATATTGCGTCGTAAGGGTTTAATAAAACAAGATCAGGTACCCAGACGTCCTTATAAGAGAAAAACACTTTGGTAATATTGTCAAATAACGAAGGGTCCCAAACCATGTTTGCGTCATTCCACGTTATGCCCATGCCCGCCACGATGGACAATTTTTCTTCCACTTCATCGAAGTCTTGCATTGATAACAGCATGAAATCTACATATGCGTTAACGGTTGAAGCCTGGTCTTTCACTGGTCTGATATTTGTGTTGTAATTGGACGTCAGATTTGTCATCAGGGTCTTCGTACTTTGCAAACTTTGTGCAAATGTTATATACAACATCAGTATGGAAGCAAACCAACACAACAGTACCGTTCTTTGCCACATTTTCATTGTGATTCCTGTATAATAGTGAAGTTTCAGCAGGTTATTTTATATATCCATTATCGTTAGTATCTCCTTCTATGTTACGTTGGTGCGTTTTTCAAAGAAAGAGTTCGTATGAAAATACGGGATTCAGAGTGTTTTCCTTTGACGATTCCGATTGCTGAAACGTTTGAAGATATGGTATCATAACCAAGAAGGTAGAGATTATCCCATTAATTCTCAATGCAGTATTGCCTGTAGTAAACTTTCAGACTTTTGTGTATATTTCGGAATGTCTTTCTGTGTTATCTGTACGCTTTTCTTGATTTCTCTATACGGCTTTCTGTGTTTGAACGTCTTACTGATTCTCTCTGTACGCCCTGCTACCTGTTCTCCAAATTCCTACTTTACAAAATTGTTTTAAGTGAAAACGATTCGTACGTTTGAGCTAATGTAATCCAAAGGTTAGAGTTTTCTATGTAATTATTTCTTCGAATTTTATTTTAAACTAACGACAGCAGTTACCTTTCAGACATCGATAATGTTAGAGGCATGGTTAATTGAAGGTAATATATGTTCAATCGATTCCAGAGGAAAATTCATGCCCAGTCAATTTAATACCTTTTAATTAAGTTTACTTAATGAGCAGACACCCTATATATTTACACTGTAGTGCACTTTGAATTGAACATTATATCTCGTCTGAATAAATAGATTACTCTTTACAATTTTTAATCGGTTGATGAATATAGTTTATGGTAGCATGCCCATTAGATATCAATGACCATTCTCCTCGCACCTTTTAAACAAATAGTTGCTAGGATACTGCAAATAGATAACATTACTAGAATAAGTTTTCCACGTGCGAGGAAAGAAGCAAATATCATGTAACAGTAGGTATATAAAGGTAAATAATTAGAACATAATAATGTAGGAGCTACACTGCTGGAACAAAATTCCAAAATATTATTTTTTGTTGTCAGGCGGTATTTAAAATGCTTTAATATAGTGTAATAACAAGTAATTACCAGCGATACAGCGCATGAAATTTTCAGTTGGAGTCTAATTTACAATTACAGTATGTTTGCTTATTTAGTAAAGTTATTCTTTCTATGATTGATATGGAATAGTGTATAAATACTGTTATCCTGGAGTATATTATCTGTGAAAAGACGTTATAGTTCAGACAGACAATTTTCTTTTTGTTTCAGAATTGAAAATGTTTTATCTCCGATTGGCTTTCAATTATTTTGGAAAACGCAACAACGTGTCCACCTTAAGAAAAGGGGTGTTATAACAAAACGTCAAGAGAATAATAAAACATTTATATTTAAATATATTTGTGCTAAGTAACAAAGGGAATAGAGAAGATATTAGTTTGCGTAGTCATATATAACAAATAATATATCAATATGAGATTTCAAAATCTTCAAGACTGAGAAAGGAAGAGAAGTACACCATCTTATACTTCATTGCCAAACATATTGTTCTCCAAGACGTACAAGTATTGATCTTCATAACTTCCAGAATGATCAGCGAAAAGTATCGTTTGGCTTTTACATTAAAATCTGCAGAATATTTTATAAAAAAAATTGAACGGAACAATCTTTTAATTTAGAAATCTAAACATACAGGAAAGCGTCTACTGTAAATAAACAGGAACTTCAATGGTTACTTTTCAAACTTTTTCTAATAGAATCTCAGGTTTTAAATCCGGACAAATTATTTGCTTTTCACCAAGTTCCGTATGAACAATCCTTTTTTCCTCTTTCTATCGAGATGGAGAGAATGTAACACACACACATAGACACATACATACATACATACATACATACATACATACATACATACATACATACATACATACATACATACAGTGTGTATGTGTGTGTGTGTTAGGTTACGGTGCCATGTATTGTCCTCAATACATCTCCTTATTATTTGAAATATTGACATTAAAAGTTTCTATGTAATCAATACATGCTTTCTTTATTACAATATGTTTTAAATACACACCCGTTTAAGCACGCAAACACCTTTCTCGGTTTCCTCCATTTGATAAGAACATGGTGATACTAAGTTCAGATTATAACAGATACATTTCGGATCCCCATACTCAACTCCTATATGATTATATCAAAATAAACCCGTCCACTTAGATCAACTTTAAGTATTACCTTTTCTTAATTTCGAAAAGTGTCTTGGATTATTGCTCTAACCACTAGGCCACTGGAGCGGTTTGCAGCTTGTTCTAAAATCTTATTTTATTTGTGGAATTGGAGAGAGAGAGAGAGAGAGAGAGAGAGAGAGAGAGAGAGAGAGAGAGAGAGAGAGAGAGAGAGAGAGAGAGAGAGATATTCATATATCGTGGATCATGTTGATGATATACAAATACGTTTCCGATGATTATGTATTTGTTGTACATAATTTGCGAGGAGTTAAACATAACATATGAAATAGAACATGGCATAGTTATACAGTTATACCAGTCAACTATGATTTGCGTATCTATATTGTGTGTTTAATATTTGTCTATGATTGAGGGTTGTTATATTAATGCCTACCTGATCTCGGTTGTGCACCTAAGAAGCAAACAAGATGTTTACGTCCAAACGTTTAAGGTCAGCCATATTTGAAATGAAACGAGGCCAATTAATTGTCCATTAGGATGCCTGTATATTCCCTGAACATTTTAATGCAACTGAAGTGAAATTACGTATACAGAGGATTTGGTAAACACGTATTTATACATGCTACAATATCAGTCTTATAATCAGTGTTGATTAGGTTATAATTTGATAGGAACTATGTATTTAATTTATATATTGGAATTACAAAGTGCTCATTGACTTTGTGGACTAATACACTACTTTGTGATTTGTTAAAACTCTTTTCAAGACCTTCTGGATTCTAACATTGTTGTACATTATTACATTCAAGACTCTTCGTATATCACGGCATTGTAGATTCCAACATTCTATACTTAAGGGGTTGTGATGGAATATTTAGGATTATTTTGGATTCAAATCACTGCAGGTGTCTATTAAAGTTTCACGTTGTATTCTTAAAAAATAAATTTGCTGAAGTTTAATAATATTTTGGTTTGTCTTCATTCTTTACATTGTTTAAGACCATAGTGTGGTAACAACTATGATATATGATACAGCAAACGTTAATAATATAGCAAATTCAATGGACACCAGAGACTATTTAAATATGATCAGGTTAATTAAATGAAACAAAATTGAAGATTACCCTTCATCAAACATTAATAAAAAAATCATAATATCAAATATTTTCAGGATTTGTTTAAAAGTCACAACTTTTTCAGCAATATTTTCAGAACATGAAGCCATTATGTTGCGTTCAATGTCGAATTCGTTTTGGATGCATATCAACATGCCGTTTGCATTACTGCTATTTCCAGGTGTCTATCAATAATATACAGAACTCTGATTATATGGAGGGTTAACTTATCTTTATTACTACAATCATTACAACTAAACTGTCCATGGAAGAGTACGTGAAGTCTATGGACGTACATTTCTCATATTATACGTTCCTTTTGAGAAGAAATTAGGACTTAAATATTTCTTGCCACATAACAAATAACTATAGATCTCAGATATTGATATATCTTGTAATTTATCTTATACGAGATAGTCAGTATCACTAAGGTACAGTCAATACAAGAGACTGTGGAAATGTAATGCTATTAACATACATTATAGCATATGATAACAACACTAAGTGAGTGATGGCTATCCAGACAATATTGTTATCTATATAGGGTTTTGATTGTATGAGAAGAATTTTAAACGTTTAGCTTTGCTATTTGTTTCTTTAACGTTACAAGTAGAAACGTTTTGTTCCGATTGCATAACATGATCCTTTTGTTTCTGCTCTTAAATAAGATTGTAACCACCAGAGTTTTTTCCTTTGACGATTCCGATTGCTGGAACGTTTGAAGATATAGTATCATAACCAATAAAGTAGAGTTTATCCCATTAATTTTCAATGCAATATTTTCTGAAATAGAAATTCATACTATTCTTTATATTTCTTTCTGTGTTTGTGTTATATGTACACGTTTCGTTCTTTCTCTGTATGTAGCCTGTGTTTGAACGCCTTACTGATTTTCTCTTTACACTTTCCTACTTATTCTGCACATTCCTACATTGCAAAATTGTTGTAAGTGGAAACGATTCTTATGTTTCTCCGAACAGAATCCAAAGTTTTGAACTTTCTATGTAAATATACCTTGAAAATCATTCGTGCATGCTGTTTACCGAATGTAATCCAAAGGGTAGAGATTTCTATGCAAGTGTTCCATCAAATTTTATTTGAAACTAACGACAGCAGTTACCTTTCGTACATCGATACTGGTTGGGCATGGTCAATTGAAGGTAATATATGTTCAATAAATTCAAGAGAAAACTTCATGCGCTGTCAATTTAATACCTTTCAAACAAGTTTATTGAA
Source organism: Unio pictorum (assembly GCA_030141615.1). NCBI lineage: Eukaryota > Metazoa > Mollusca > Bivalvia > Unionida > Unionidae > Unio > Unio pictorum. The sequence continues at coordinate 12,043,496 of JARLTB010000291.1, forward strand.
TGCACAAACACCCTATATATTTACATTGTAATGCACTTTGAATTGAACATTATATCTCGTCTGAATAAATAGATTATTCTTTACAAATTTAAGTTCGTGTAGGGTTGGTGATTAAAATAGTGTATGGTAGCATGCCCCATTAGATATCAATGACCATTCTCCTCGCACTTTTTGAACAAGTAGTTGCTAGGATACTGATAATAGTTAACATTGGTAGATTAAGTTTTCCATGTGCGAAAGTGCATACAGTATATCCGTATTAACTTGGGTTGTCATTGTTGTTTTACTACATTATCTTCATTAAATTCCCACACCTTATGTACATTTGATTGATGTCACCAAACACCATCTTTAACATGGAGATCTCCTCAAACTATATTTTTCCAAATTAACAAATTCTGTGTGAAATTTGCATAGTCTGAATTGAATTTTTAAGGTATGAAGGAACTGAATAATTTTCAGTTCTCAAGTTGACTGTGTAAGTGCCAGTTAAATAATTTTGGAGACTGAAGATGGAGTACAATTTATAAGTAGCAAACCATATTTTTGTTTTATGGGGGGGGGGGGTAATAGGATTTCTTTTGTGCAAGACTTTTTTCTAGTCTACCTAGAGCTAAATATGTAATACATAAATACAAGTTCAAGCTAAATAACAGCATTATATTTTCCCCAAAAGAGTTGCAGCCCCAACCTCCAAACAAACTTGAAAAAATAAAAAGTAAGTGGATTAAAACTAAAATGATTGCTCAAGTATGGATGTGAAACTGAGCATACAGTATAATGTTTGCCAGACGGGTGCCATATGGCTGACTGCTGGACCGTACTTACTGATAAACCTGCTCTTTTGTTCGAAACTAAATCAACTTCGACACTCTACACCCCTATCCACAGGGGTTCGTTACAAAGAAAATTAGGAGAATCTGTGCATAAATTCAGGGATGGGGTTTTAAACCTGTAGCAAGTATTATATTGTTACAAGTTAGAACCCTCATCCCTTGATTCATGGACGAATACTCCTAATTTTCTTTGTAACAAGCCCCTTAGTCCAAGTTTCCTCTGACTCTTGCCACCCCATTTTTTGATATTTGGACATACATGCTGGGGTAGCAAGGGTCAGAGGAAACTTGGACTAGAAGCCCAGGTGACCCCACCCAACCCAAATCCAATATATTGGCTCATGTCACTATTTTAATTAGCCACACCAACCAGAATAAATTGCTACAATGTTATAGCTTAGCTTGTGCAATCATTTTACTCTGAATGACTTTTGCTTAAAGCATCTATTCTCTATCTGGCCTAAATTTCATGCTTGCAAAATATGGGATTTTCAAATCTAAATTCTAATTCTGCTCTTTAGTGGCTACTTCGAGATAATCTATCAGATCTAGACTTCTGAACAATAGTGACAATGATTAATATTTGACTGTTTAAATATGCAAACGAATATCTGCTGAAACAAAAACTAAATCATAATCACACCAGCTGAGCATAAAACAGTTACAAATGGAGTCCTGTGTATCATTTTTCCGCGGCAAATTTGAACTTAGTATGTTAGAATCAATTTGAACAGCTTGAAATATATACATATTCGATGAATTCTTCTTTTAAAATGACAACACGGGCATATTCAGCAAATTCTGTTTCTTGGAATTGATGAGTTAGCTACAACAACTACTCAATTTCGTTATTTTACATTGAGCTGCCATTTGAAACTTTAACAATATATAATAAAGTAACCGTAAAGTCAGTCAACTTCATAAGAACTTTTATCACTGTGAGTCATAAGACAGTTACTGGGATATTTGTTAAATAGGACAGTGTTTATATATTCCCTGTAATGGTTTGAACAGAGCAAAATAAATACTTACATTTAAGTGATGAATACTCATAAGCTATCTTCACACATGTGCATTGCGCATGCTTAAAATAACCGATATATGAGATTCTTGATTCTGTCCCTCTTATGCACTATTTATAATTGTGAATTGTTTCCATTTTATGCCAGGCAATATATATATATATATATATATATATATATATATATATATATATATATATATATATATATATATATATATATATATATATATATACACACGCACACACACACAGAGTCTCTGAATGGCTGTACGATTCGAATCCATTTTCTTGCATTTAAGCTGTTTTTTTTGTAGAATACCGGTTCATACCTCTTTCATCGACATCTTACAGGTTTGTGATGAAAGCATTTACTCCTACATGCCTTTTTGTTTTACGTTTAATTTATTTGTATAACAGAATATGTATGAATAAATGAATTCTTGAACATTAGTTGAAACGCATTACTAAATAGCTTTAATACACATTACTGATTTAAAATGTCTAACAAAACTAAAAGAATTTCACGCAAAAAAATATAAATTTCACCAAAATATTCTACATGTTATGATTCTTTGACTTACCTTACTAACATAAAGACTACTGAATAGCTTAGAGGCGTCTTGACTGTTTGCAGAAAAAGTTTAAACTGAATAAAGCCAGTATCCAGTTTTCAATGTGCTATGGGGAAGTAATCTGTAAGAGTTACTTCCCTTAGTGAACACAATGAATGAACAGACATTTTAAGTCTCTGGGAATGTTGAATTCTAAAGGTAGCACAAATAAAATTCCCTACCTTCATGTAAATTGGCTAATATATTTCATGGATAAATTAACAGTTTAATCACATAAATTACTTTGGCATATTTAGTACAACTACATTTTCATGTCCAAATTAATGTATCATTGTAGAGACTCAATATTTACCAACAATTTCAAGTCTAAAACGACATAATTGTAGTTAGACAATATGCAGTGTAACAACCTAAATAATCATTAATTAAACTATAAGTCGAAGACTTGTCTCACAAGTGATTCTGATAATATAAATATGTACAGTGAAGTAACTCTAGCAGATGAAAATATTAAATCAACTGTCTTTGAAGGTTGATATAGTTCTTTGCTCCTGTTCAACATTTTAAGCCTCTCCAAAGGTTTCTAGTTGCAAAGCTTCTTGAAAACAATCAAGGTGTCATCTGTCACTAGTTATTATTATGTACACCTAAATGTAATTGTTACAGGAGTAATTGTGATGGTAAGCAAGTGACATCACAGAGTCCATGTTGTGCCACTCAGTATAGTGGCTTTATTGAACAGAACATTATGTAGTCATTGTCTCCTCTCAATACAGCAGCTTTCTTTAACATTATAATATGGAGTCATTCTTTCCTTTCATTATAGCAGCTTTCTTTAACTGATTACAATGGAGTCATTCTTTCCTCTCAATATAGTGGCTTTATTTAACAAATACAATGGAGTCATTCTTTTCTCTCAATATAGTGTCCTTCTTTAACAAAATACAATGAAGTCATTCTTTCCTCTCAATATAGTGGCTTTATTTAAGAAAATACTGTTGAGTCATTCTTTTCTCTCAATATAGTGTCCTTCTTTAACAAAATACAATGAAGTCATTCTTTCCTCTCAATATAGTGGCTTTATTTAACAAATACAATGGAGTCATTCTTTTCTCTCAATATAGTGGCTTTATTTAACAAAATACAATGGAGTCATTTTTTCCTCTCAGTATAGTGGCTTTATTTAACAGAATACAACAGAATACAATAAAATACAATAGATTCATTCTCAATACAGCAGCTTTTTCTTTAACAAAATACAATGGATTCATTCTAATTTCCGCTCAATACAGCAGCTTTTTCTTTAACAAAATACAATGAAGTCATTCTTTCCTCTCAATATAGTGGCTTTATTTAACAAAATACAGTGGAGTCATTCTTTTCTCTCAATATAGTGTCCTTCTTTAACAGAATACTATGGAGTCATTCTAATTTCCGCTCAGTATGATGGCTTCATTTAACAGAACATTATGTAGTCATTGCCTCCTCTCAATACAACAGCTTTCTTTAAATTATAATATCGAGTCATTCTTTCCTCTCATTATAGCAACTTTCTTTAACTGATTACAATGGAGTGATTCTTTCCTCTCAATATAGTGTCCTTCTTTAACAAAATACAATGGAGTCATTCTTTCCTCTCAGTATAGTGGCTTTACTTAACAGAATAATATGGAGTCATTCTAATTTCCGCTCAATACAGCAGCTTTCTTTAACAAAATACAATGGAGTCATTCTAATTTCCGCTCAATACAGCAGCTTTCTTTAACAAAATACAATGGATTCATTCTAATTTCCGCTCAATACAGCAGCTTTCTTTAACAAAATACAATGGAGTCATTCTTTCCTCTCAGTATAGTGGCTTTATTTAACAAAATACTACGGAGTCATTCTTTTGTCTCAATATAGTGTCCTTCTTTAACAGAATAATATGGTATCATTCTTTCCTCTCGGTAAATTGGCTTTCTTTAACAGAATGGAATAGTAATTCTTTTCTCTCAATATAGCAGCTTTCTTTACCAAATACTATGGAGTCATTCTTTCCTTTGAATATATTGGATTGTTTTAACAGAATACTGCGAAGTCATTCTTTACTTTCAATATAGTTGCATTATTGACAGAATACTACATAGTCATTCTTTACTCTCAATAGAGGTGCATTCTGTACAAGTCACATACTACTGTGTTGTGTTTCTTTCATTAAGGACAGATATAGGCTTTTTAAACACAATTTATAAATGCACTTAAAGTCTAAGTCTCTGATTACCGGTATGCATCTGATGAAGCATCTCGAGGTAGGATGTACAAACTGGCCCTTAAACACCTGATCCATTGTCAAGATTGTATTGTCCAAATGACCTGTATAACCAGGGTAAACCTTCTTATCTGCTTCCCTATCTGATTTGGAGGTGCTTTTATTAAATCCTTTAAAAATGTCACTGACATGTCCATTCTGTGAATCAAATCTTGATTACATGAACAAAATACGTTTGACAAATTTGGTTTCCAAACAATTAGAAAAAAAGAACCAATCATCAATACCGAGATCTAGGTCATTTTGAATTCAATATAATCAGCAGAAGTACATATAGTGTTAGATTTTGCAAATCAGAATCCATTTCTTTTTGTCCATTCCTGACCCATTTTATTTGTAGCTGGAATTAAGCATGATAGACTTTTGCCTTCTAGCAGGTAAAAAGGGTCATTGACACAAAGATAGCTCCTGATTTTGATGTTGCATAGGGTGACTGACATTTCTCCAGGCTGTTGATTTTGACAACATGCTCCCTTGAGGTGCATCTATCTCTGTCATGAGGATCGCTTCAACAAAGGGTGTTGTCTATTTAAACCCTGAAATAACCATCTTTCAAACAGATGGCAATACAGTTAGGAAGGTAGTCCTTTTGGACTTGGCAGAAAAGGTCATTCATTCTGCTGCACTTCCATGTGGTGTCATAAGCTTTCTTCAGGTTGATAAAGATGGTTGCTACATGTTCTTTCCTTATAAAAGTGTATGCCATGAGTTGTAATTATACTGTTCCCTCAAATTATGTATACACTGTGCTTACTTGTGTATTTTAATTATGCTTCATTATCTTCATTTTCAGCTAGCAGGCTTCATGAATAGAGATAACCTGTGTCTTTTGTTTCTCTAACTGTGCTCTGTATTCCTGTCTACCAAGTTTAAGTTCAATGTCAACAAGCACAGCATCAATTTTGTTCCAATAATCATCAAAGTCCTGTTGACTAATCTTTACATCCATGGAATGACCAATAATATGGTTCCTATAGAATCGAATTCTCTCCACACTAGCTCCTAGCGAGTTGTCCCTAGGCTGATCTTCTGGATACTTTCCCCAACCTCTTCCTGGAGCAGGAACTGTGCTGATATTTCTGATGATGGTATAAAGGAGGGAAAGATCAAATTGATCCACTTTTCCTGTTGTCTTCCCATGGGGATCTGGGAAAACCAGCTTAATCTGATCCGAGTTTAGTCTACTGGTCAGGTTGCTTTTATTGGCCAGGATTGCTTGATTGATGTCTGTGTGTGGAGAAGGAATTTGGGTACTGAGGACTTCCTTCATGGCATTTCCACAAACCGTTACAATAGCAATACAGAGGCGGGCATGATTCATGTGCTCACGTGTGATGGGTGCATCAGGATCATGTCCCTAAAGTAAGAGAGAGGTCAATATTATTACAAGACCCATGTCATTGGTGACTTAACATACTGATAATACGCCATCTATGACTAAATATACTGATACGTAATTAATGATTGAACATATAGTAAAAATAACACAGAAGGCGTTGCATATGAATTATATCTAAGTTCTCTCTCTGGCTGATGAAGCAATAAAGTGAAACCCATCACACATTATATGTGTTGGTGTTTTTATTTATTTTATAGGTACCTCTGATACATCAGTCCATATTAGATATTTAGAAACAAGATTGTGTGAAATCAATTTAAAAGATAGATACCAATATAAACAATCAGGTAAGATCGTTTAAACCATACCAAGAAAGATTCGAAGTTGAGTGGCAAGTAGCATAAATTATTTCATAGGAATCATGCACTAGGAAACTAACCTACATGACATCATTTGAATCCTGTGTATATTTTAAATTTCCTTGCTTATACATTGGAGACTCTTATTTATCTTTTCACACCACCTAACTATTTTTCAATCTTTGAATTTGCCAGTACAATACACTTTAGTGTAAATGGTTAATACTGATTTTACATTGGACTGCAACAAGCAGCATGGTGTACATTGGAGATAATGAATTATTTCAGGTAACCAGATAATAATCCTACTTGGCTTGAACACACAATATTCCTTTTTCTTGGATCTTAAAATTCTATTGATTGAACTAAGTAAGCATAAGGTGTTTTGGCTTGGTCTTGCAATTATCTTACAAGAACTAAATCAATGTCCTTCTTTCTTTGGAATACTTTAGGCACTTTTGAAATTTTTATAATTTAAACTTACATAGGACAGTAATATCAAAATGTGCCAGTTAAATCAAATTACTTTGTACATAGTCCTACATTTGATTACTTGATATAATAAATGTTAATAATGATGGAAAAGTGCACAATGCTAAGAGAATTGTTAAATTCACTGGACTGTTTAAGTGCAGTGGCGTCTTAGTGGTTAATGTACTGTTTTAAATCCTTCAATCAGACCAATCTAGGTTGGCTAACATGGTAAGCAGACCAATCCAATTAGGCTAACGTGGTAATAAGACCAACCTAGGTCTGCTAACATGGGGTGTCCTTGACACTAAATAACCTACTTGTTCTGCTATGCTGTAAAGCACACAACCAACTCATCACACTAGCCTTGTAATTATCTGATTTTCATGTCTTTAAATTAGACAACATGATCAAAGATAAAAAGACTGTCAATAGGGGTCATGTCAGTATTAAATTTAACACTGTTTAGTATTTGCATACTCAATTTCAAAATAACTCGAAAGATCCAAAATTTGATTAAATACAGTCAAATCTCTCTTAAATAGCCATCAACGGAAACATGCCAAGGCAGTCTCTCAACACAGATGATCTCGTAAAAGAGGTTCCACAATTATCTTGGTTGTGAACAAATATTGTACATTAAAGATTATTGTCATTTCTCATGACTGTTTTTGTTGTTGTCACTATTACTTGAATAAAGTCTGTTATAAATCAAATATTTAGTCTTTTCTTTCAATTTTCAGAACTTTTAAAAATCATGTTCATTACAACAGCTTGCTCAGCTGTCTATAAGGTGCAAATGGAGTTAGCTATCTCATGAATAAAAGATCTGGGCCAAAGCAGATAGTCTATCAACCCAGTGATTGCTACAGTCTCTCAACCCAGTGATGGCTATAGTCTATCAACCCAGTGATTGCCATAGTCTATCAACCCAGTGATTGCCATAGTCTATCAAACTCAGTGATTGCTATAGTCTATCAACCCAATGATTGCCATAGTCTATCAACCCAGTGATTGCCAGTCTATCAACTCAGTGATTGCCATAGAGTATCAACCCAGTGATTGCCATAGTCTATCAACCCAGTGATTGACACAGTCTATCAACCCAGTGATTGACATAGTCTATGAACCCGGTGATTGGCATAGTCTATCAACCCAGTGATTGACATAGTCTATCAACCCAGTAATTACCATAGTCTATCAACCCAGTGATTGACATAGTCTCTCAACCTAGTGATTGTCATATTCTATCAACCCAGTGATTGTCCAAGTCATCAACCCAGTGATTGACAGAGTCTATCAACCCAGTGATTGACATAGTCTATCAACCCAGTGATTGACATGGTCTATCAACCCAGTGATTGTCATAGTCTATCAACCCAGTAATTGTCCATGTCATCAACCCAGTGATTGACATAGTCTATCAACCCAGTGATTGACATAGTCTATCAACCCAGTGATTGACATAGTCTATCAACCCAGTGATTATCATAGTCTATCAACCCAGTGATTGTCCAAATCAACCCAGTGATTGACAGTCTTTTCATACTATTATATTCTTTAGAAAAGTTATATTTTACTTACACTAATTGTAAGTAAATTAAAATTAAATTAAACATATTCCAATAGATGTGTTTTACCTTTAATATAATATATGATTAGTTCATGTAAAAGCAAATGATGAACAAAGCTGCTTGAATTAAAGTTTGACAAAATTATGATGTCAACTTGGTAGGAATATTGTCAAAATTACATATTATTAATAATTTATCAATTGTGTTTTCACCCACTTGTCCAGGGTAATATGTTTCAGAAAATTCACTTGTCATAGCTTTCTTGTTACTTATATAAAATAATCAAATTTCAATTTGTCGGTTCCACTGAGAAATACACTCGCTGAATTTACAACCTGTGCCACTTTGGGATAATGTTCACAATAACTGCAAAACTTCTTTGTTTCCAAGTCAACAAATTCATGGGAGGGATAATATTCAACCCAATGTGAAAATATCTACATTTAAGTTATGTCGTGTTTGATATTGTTGATTGCCAAATATTCCTTGGGAAAAATAGTTACCTCATATTCAGTTACAGTTTTATGTTACCCCTACAGCTCGAAATGAATTTATTCCCTCAAAATCTTCCTTATTACTGTCCTTATGAAAATAATTTGGGAAGCACATTTGTCTCTTCAGTAAATAATACAATGCTTGTCAGGTTCGCCTAACCTGATCATAGCATAAATTTGTCATTTAAATAGGAACATAGACAGCTTATTAGCTAATGTAATTGTTTATTCCAAACACAATATTGCATGTGGAAATGAATTATTTGTATTATTAATTAAAGTTAAAGAATCTTTATTGTCATTTAATCAGTTCATAAAGAAATAAACACCAATTTTGTATGCAAAGTTTCTTTCTTTACTTTAATTACATTGACTTGCTGAATGACAGTCATAGCGAGTCAATTGTGGGGATCTGATTTGTATAAATGCAATACTTAAAGATTGTTAATAAAGCATATATTCATTGATATGATTGGCATCTTTTGACTTCTTAATAATTTAGTAGTTGTTGTAGGGTTTAATGCCAATTTTTAGCACAATATAGGCTATACATTGTGGCAAGTATAAATGGTGGAGGAAAAACCTAGGAAACCCCAGAACGAACCCGTGATACACGAGAAGCTCCTGGCAAGCTTTCTCACATACCCTCACTGGCCAAATCCGAGACTCAAATCCATGCATTAAGAGGTGAGATGGCAGTGATCCATAACGGTGAGCACTATAGATCACTGGACCACTGAGTGCCCCCAATAATTTAGTTGTTTATCCCCAAATGCTGCCAAGCAGTAATAAAATGTACGTACATGGAGCAATTATCAATGACCACTGGTAGGTGTGATACATAATGTAAATTTTACATACAGAGGTGGATACAGTAATTAGAGCATGACAATAAAAACTTGTCCCTCTTTTTACAGCAGATAAAAAAATACATGTTGCCGACAAGTATCTTGCAAAAGATTGCTTGCGAGACTTCGATAATATATAGTATGGGATGTTCGGTTATGCAATTTGATTATCCCTGAAACAAGAGTGATATTTCATATAGTAATAGGAATATTATATCCTGATCAAGTAACTAATATAATGAACTGAACTAGACACTGTTACGAAGAACAATATCCATGGAGAAGGCAAAAATAAAATATTTCCCCCCTACAAAAGCAACTCACTTCATCTGCATGCCATGTCTGAAATTCTGCCTGTAAGTCATAACACAAGTTCTGGCCCAGGTAGGAGGTAATCTTGGAGAGATTCAGTGTAATGAACCTTCTAACTCTGCTGCACAGCTTTGCATCGGGGGTCTTGGCTTCATCAACCACCATTCTAGTTATTCTTGCAAATACAACATGGTTCTTCATGTAGACTGTTAATCTGTGGAAAAGGTCTAAGTCAAAGACACAGCAGCCACAGAAAATTAGATTTTCTGATGTCTCTTTCTTCTTGGCAACTGGCCAGCGAGCTACACAGGCAGCAAGAAGTCTATGAAAGATTGGAGTTGGCAAATACTTCCCTGTAAATATGCAGCACATGTCTGGTGTTCTCACCATGCGGGGATCTTCTTCAGGGGAGATAACTGCTTTTGGAGATCCTTGACGAAGCATGCAAGGTGTAAGGAAGTAGTCCTCCACCTGAAATTATTAAATATACATACATATTTACATGTGAAAAATATATCCTGATATATTGACATGTATTGAAAAATATATGATTTCCCGTCATGCCATGCAATGATAGCTTATGTGTGTCTATAAAAGTTGTACCTGCAACAACAATATGAATATTTTATGAGCTAGAACAAATAAATAGAAACTGCCCTAAAATTCAGACATGGAAATTAATCTTAGATTGTTGGTTCAGGTCGTTCCAATCTATCAGTTTCTTAACTCTTGTATATTTGAAGATTAGGCTGTGAACTGTGAAAGTTACACAAATTTACATGAGGGAGGTTGGGGTTTAAAGTGTCATGTGCACAAGAGTGGGTTTACTTTTCTAAACTTCAATTCTGGAGCAAATGTTGTACCAAAACCTATTAATATTTTCACTTGTGACATTGCGAGTGTTAAGGTGACACACTTTTTTGTTTGTTTTTCAAGAGTCATTCTTTGTTTTGTTTGTCATATTTTTTAGAGTTACTTTATCCCAAAGAGGCTTTATAGAGTGTACTTTCTACTTTCCGCTAGTGCTGATAGTTCGTATTCAAAAATTTTGTCTTGCTCCTGACAAAATGTCCTGGTTTCCTTTCTGCATATGCCTCAAACAAGGATTGTATTCCCTCTCTTAGTACAAACGTTTGTTCCATGGTAGGTTTCATTTCCTTATTCCTTGGTTATTTTTGTTGTAGTGACTTTGCCAGAGTTGTTTTGTCTGGTGTTGTGATTGTGTTTTTTGTTGTTGATATTGTATGTTGTATTGTTCAGATGGCTCTATCTAGATCATATTATATTGGTTATCCTTTTATTCTATCGATTCATTGTAACTTCAAATATTAAATATATATATATATATATGTATATATATATATATATATATATATATATATATATATATATATATATATATATATATATATATATATATATATTTTTTTTTCTTCTATCTTTAATCCCCATTTTATTTGTATTATTTGTTTTTCCAAGGAAAGGAACTTATTTAGAGAGTGTAGTTTGTATTTGTCATTTGTTTGCATGTTCTGTGTTTGTTTAGTTTGTATTGTATTGTTGTAGTTATTCTGTATGCCTTGACATATTTTCCAATTTTTTGTTGTATATTTTGTTAGAGTATCAGATGTTTAGGTTGTGGTTTTCTTACTGATATTTAATATTTCATTATTGTTGTTGTGTTTTTTTTCCTTCACCTTCTTTCTTTCCATGTTGGAGAGGAAATTGGAGACATGTATGTCAGGTCAAGGTTATAGTTGTGTTATCATTGTGTTTGTTTCTCTCCCTGTAGTGTATAGGGAATTGTATCAGTTTCATAGTTGGGGTCAAAGTGCGATATTGCTACATCTCTCTTTCTACGATGTGAGGGAAGTGTATCAAGTTTCAGAGTTGGGGTCGAAAGGCCATCTGGTTGCAGTCAAATTTTGATATATTGTATGCTGTCATTCCCGTAGTGTGTTGATCTGTTTCTATATTGTGGTTGTAGTATAGAGAGATTATATGTATGGTGATATATGTTTTTGTTTTGATTTCCCTTTTTTGTCACTTCAGTTAATATGCATCAAGTTATCTATGCATATAGTTTTGGGGGTCGTCTTTTTGGAGTTGGTAAGTTTATGGGTTTTTGGTAGAGGTTGTATTAGCCTTAGGTGTGTAAACTCCATGTTAACCCAGATCCTTCCCTGGAGGAATGTCTCGTCGGTAGTATGTTCCTTGTGCCTTGGATTAAATTGAGGTTATCTAATTTTGATGGTGCGGAATGCCAGTTTCCTATTCTGTTGGATTTAAGAGATATATATCTGGATCCACATGGGATCCAGCTGAGTTTACATGAAAGTTAAATGTTATAGATCATTTCATACCGGATTTAACCGAGTTTTTCCGTAATTATCCAAATAACCAACCAAGTCACTTTATTCTCCAGCCAATCAATCGCTGGTGGGTACATGTACATACCAAATTGGCATCCATTGTGGTTTAGAAATATTTCAGAGATAAAGCGTTAAGAAAAACCTGCTACTTCTATCGTCAGAGGTTGCAAAAGTCACTCCAATCGAAGATGTGGCATTAACTTCGATCATCAGCCATGAAGAGATGATTTTACATGTATTAGTATTGCGACTTGATAAATAGTTTTGCACTTGTCCGTTAAATCCAGCAAGTGGAGCTAATTAAATGATTGAAATGTACATGTAAATTATTCACAGACTTTCAAAAACAAAATTATAAATTCACTTATTACAGTGACGTTTCGGATGCATAGAAATAGTTTGAATAACCTGCTCTTTGATTGTCAGGATTAAATTTGTTTACTTCGACACCGTTTTCTTAGTTACATGTACATGTCCAGATGTAAACAACTCAAAACTACTATCTCCTATGGCTTTGAAATCCACCCTGGTTTCCAGAAAATAAGACAGGATGGTTCCAATATTAAATTTCGTCAATATCTGCGGCAGCATCGCTGTTGAATAGGCATTTTCCAACTCGATAAATGATGTTGACGTAGTTTGAAAATTGATGCTGATTCTGAAGCGTCCGCCATATTTTGCCCACCACCTATCGAGTGGCTATTGTGGTAAGCTGCCCACCCGCCACGTGATAAAAATTCGGAGCAAATTACGAAGTTCGCCGAAATCTCCATGAAATGGTCTATTGACTAGGATTTTGTATTACAGAGAAGATGATTGGAAATTATGCAGGTTCCAAAGATAGCACAGTTATATAGTAATACATTTTGAGAAAGGAGATTTTGAATTTGTAAAGGGTTAACTTGGACTTCTAATTCACATTTCCTACAATTGATATACTCCGTGACGGGGCCTTTCACCTACAGGCAACATGTTATTTCTGTTTGGAAAATTCCATATGTATTTGAGAGTCGAAAGTTAAAATTTTGGTTATAGTATAAATTATTATCAAAGTATTCTCCACTCTTTAATAGTTAAGACTTATATTATATCATTATACATATACATACATACATACATGCATGCATGGATGCATGCATGCATGCATGCATACATACATACATAAATACATACATACATGTATCTTGTCCATATTCTAGAATATGAATTAGAATTAGAAGTTGTTGAAGAAATTATAGTGTAGAAGAACTAGAATAATACAGTTGAATATAGTAGCCGAAGTGACATAGTGTCTGCAAATTGTATTCCTTATCATGTCATAGTGGTAAAATGAATGTGTGATTTGCTCTGGTCTATAAGCTGGGTCACGCATACGAGGCATCATTAATATTTCGCTGTGAAATACTTTCAATCTATCAAAATTTAATCAGTTAATGTTAAGTGATGTTATTCTAAAGTTATTCTCCATTTTTATTGGAGTAAAACTTGTAATTATATTTATTTTTTGAGTTGTTTATGTATCATAGTTATTAAGTTGTTTTTTTGTTGTTGTGCTTTTGTTTATTTTGGTTGTGTTGTGTTCAAGATGGGGAAGTAGAGGCGATTTGATTATCATTTCTCGTATCTTTGTTTTTATTTCTTGGGTTCAAGGTGATTCATTGTCGGTTTTTTGTATTGTTTGTCAATTTGTTTGGGCTAGTATGCTTGGTATTGGGGTATGGTTGTTTCCCTTGGTGGGGAGTTTTACCTTGATTGTGTTGTTGATTTTGTTTTCTTTTTCTATGTTGGCAGTTGTTTTGGGGCTGGTTTTACTCCTGTTCTAATTATTGTTTATCTTTTTCTTTGTAACGATCATGAAAATGGAGTATGTTTTGTTCTCTCTATCTCTGTGTCTGCTTATGTGTTCTCTGTGTTGTTACTGGGATGTATTGTTGTGTTTCCCATTTTATGTTGTTTTTGGGAGTTTTCCCAGATGCGGCTACTGTTTATGTATGTTATGTGTCTACTAGTGGAGTATGGGTTTGATTGTTGTCCATGTTAGATATTTGGGTGATTTTCCCATTTTGCATGGGGAGTCCCATTTGGTGTGGTTCCTCTATTCATAAACATAATACTTCATATTTTGAAAAACATAGTGTAAACCATTTGATCAGCATTTTCATATCAAATAATTCTGTATTTATTGAAGTGATACATAAAAGCTTGAAGACGACAAACATAGATGAAGGCACTCCAATTAATTACTAATCTGATCAGAATTCAGAATTTGAGTTATTTCCCTTTAAGTATCTTCCTGGCCTTTCAGGGCTCAAAAGATCACAACCGCTTACCATAAAAATAGTTAGGAATACAAATCTATTCTTGTAACAGGCAGTAGAGACGATAGAAAAGGCTTTGAAGCATGAAATCCCTACATGCTAAATAATACAAATATCAATTAAATACAGGGATACATCAAAGTAACATGCTTTGAATTGGTAATACAGACAGGTGGTCTTTCATAACAAGTCACACTGCTAAATAAAAAATAAATTTGTGCACTGAATATGGGGTCTCTCAAAGCAGTGTTCTTTCAAGATAGGTTTTACTGTAATTGATTTTCCACTATGTATTTTTTGTTGTTGTAGGGTTTAACACCATTTTTCAGCAGCAAATGATAGGCTGTACATGTCAGTCAGTATTAAAGGTGGAGGAAGATCCCAAGAAAACCCCTGGAAAGAACCACTGACTCATGAGAAGCTACCGGCAAGCTTTCTCATGTGTGTGTGTGTGTGTGTGTGTGTGTGTGTGTGTGTGTAAGACAGGGTTAAATATCACATCAGCAAATCCAAACTAAATAATACCATACAAGTAAATATTTAGTATTACTTGCACATGTTAATGCTCCTTAAGTTGTCAGAAATCATTTAATTTTACGTTGAAGACATTATCTATTAAATGGTATTATGTAGTGTGGATTTTGCTGATGTGACATTAAAGTAATATGTAATAATACAAGGTAAATATAAAATCTGAAATCTGCAACTCATGCAAAAGGAGAATAAAAAATGGAACCTTCATATTAACTGACCTTCTCTCCCATCTCATTAAATGATCGGGGTTTGGCAAGAATGTTTAGCTGTTCCATTATCATCAAGATGTGTTCTTTGTGTTCATGTAGATCTGGATCATTCTCCTTTGTCCAGATAGCATCTGTGAATATAAAAAACAGACGTTAGAATCCATGGGGGAATTTTAATAATTGAATACTTTTTAAAATATTTACTTCAAAACCTCAGAATCAGAGTTATTCCTATATATATATATATATATATATATATATATATATATATATATATATATATATATATATATATATATGTATGTGTGTGTGTCTGTGTGTTAAATATAATCATTACATTAACATCTGCAAAGCAAATCAGATAACAAGACTTGAACAGATGAAACTCTCCAATTAAGTTTCATTTCTAATTTAACTTAAGGAAATAGGTCATGATTGTATTTGCATTTTCTTGAGCTGTTATGGATATTAAATTGTATCGACCATCAAAGAAGTTACTAATATCAATGTCACTAAAGATGCTTACCTGCATTCAGTAAGTGATGGTGTCTTGATAAAAACTGGTGACTTTGGTGTAACGCATTATTGAGATTAGATTCTATACCTGTCTAATAGATTTGTATCTATAAATATGTCACAAGTTATACATTGTATGATGATTTATGTCCTACATATGTTGCTCTAGGTTGACAGTAGCAAAATTCAGGATGGTTGCTTGAGTCCAGAGTAATTACCAATCTATTCTACTGACGAAAACCCACCATGTTTAGAATTTTAAAATTGATTACATACTTAATTAATAGAAATCAAACTGTGAATAAAAACAGAGTTTGAAAATCACTCGGAAAAGATTTACGACTTTTAGCCAAGTATTTGACTTAATAAAAAATAATGTATAAAGCCCAAATGAAAATATACTACAGCACTTAACGCATTATAGTAACGTTTGCAGAATCATGTTTTTCAAATCTGCTGGCCAAAATTGTTAGATTCAATACTTTTTTCAGTTTAATTACATTATCAATGGAATCGAATCCTTACCCATGCATTTAAATTTTACAGATATATTAGCATTGCTAAAGAAGTTGGCCTTATTTTCAGGTCAAAAGAGGTGATCAACAGTTGTACATTTTGGATGTTAAAGTATTTTTCTACAGAGTAATCTCTGCCATAGCAATACTTAGTATGCCTTGTGAAATGTAAATGATTGCTGAATTTTATGTCAATGTTTAAAAGCAAATCTTTCGTCATTCATTGCCCCTATTTAAATGCGTATATACATATTTGTCTGCTGATTGTCAGGAGGAGGAACTGGTTCTGCACCAACTGGAACATGAGTATTTCTTGGCCTGTAACTGGTCAACGAATGAAAAATAAAGCAGTTTGCGCAGTAGGGATGAATGGTGCCATTTATTACACAATCAGTGCACCCTATTGTCAGAAAACACCTCTCAACTGTACCTGCAGTGAAAGTACCACTCAAAATAGTTTATAATGTTTATCCCATATTCTGGCTTTCAACAGTATATAATTGTATATTACTAGTCACATTTCAGGGCATAAATATAACCAGGTCAACCTCATATCACTGTTACAAGAGGAAAAGTTTCCCTTTTACGTTCCTTTTCTTTACCCCGTACATCATACATTCCAGCTAGGAGGTTTTTACGTCATACTTCTCCTGTATGTTATGACTACATTGTCAAGAAAAACAGCGTTATTACCTAACTTACTGCCCATTTGGGAATTGGGTATTGTCCTTTATTATGCATTAACCTGTGCTGATATATAGCTTACCTGATAAGCTCACCAGCTTATTCTTCTGTTGAAAATTACCTATCTGTGACTTTTCATTTACATCTAGAATTGGGTCCCCTGGTCCAGTAGCCATATTGAATGGGGTCAAAAGATTACTAGCTGATAATGCCAGACTCAAATCTTATTCTGGACGGTTTAATCATAGTGTCCAAAGACTGCCAATAACTCCTATTGTTGACAGTTTTAATCATGAGGTGGCTTCCTTTGCCTTACAGCGTGGCTTGCTGCATCAGCTGATCCAAATTCAGGTTGACTGGTTTGGTAAGTATTAACAAACCTTCCTTGATTCATCCGTAATTTCTGTTCAAAACATGGCTGATGTTTTTCACGAAGGATAATAGAGTTCAGATTATAGTTTTGATTTTCACAGAGATACCAATGTCATTCTGAAATGTCTGATTTTTGGTCCATTTATATACAATATGGCTAAACAAGCATACAATCGTATCAATACAATTCAATTTTCATGATGCTAAGATTGTGGATTTTAAAGGGAGACTAATTTCTGAAGAAGGACCAATGATTAATGGGTTTTTGATTTATGGTTAATATCAGCTACAACACCCACAAAAATTAGATAACAAGGTATTACGTTTGACATGTAATCACATGCCAGTTTCCAAGAGCATAGGTGAAACCAGATCAAATACACAAATAGCTAAAAATACAAAGGTGATGCATGCATGAAACATGGGTAACATTGTTCTAGTTTTGGTATGACCAAGTTACGTTTCATGAAATACACCCACATAAAATGTCAAGGTACAAATTTGTCCAGGATATAGAAGAAAATGATGATAATAAAATGAAGAAAATAATCCATTAAAAACCAAAATATGGGTCACAGTGATGTAATAATTTTATATCTAAGCTGCTTTCATTTGGAGGTATTGATAAAATGCATACATATACCCAGTTCATTTACCGATATCAAAAAGTGGATGTGGATGTAATTAACATCCAGCTAAATTACAAAAATCATCCAACTTTGCTTTTATGTCACAATAACCCAAGTTCTGTGATGAATGAGTTGCTTTCATTGAGATGTATCCATATATCATATAGTTTTAATCTGGTTGATGACGGGTTCAATATAATAAGGCATGGGAAACAAAAGTAAATACATTAGTCACTTTTGTCATGTTGCTGACATCTATCTGCATTGTCATGTTGTTGACATCCATCTGCATTGTGTTGGTGAAATATGGTTCAATATATCATAAAATACATGTCACTCATGATTGTGAAGTAGGTAACAATACGCAAATTTTAATATGGTTGAGTTGCTTTTGTTAAGATGTTTCCAATTTTCTTATTGTATGTCTGTGATATTCAGGGTGTAGCAAAAAAATAATGAAAACAATTAACAAACCTGCAAAATGCTTAAAGTACCTCTCAATTACTTTAAAATGATCTGTATTTTAAGAAAGGGTAACAGAAAATAGAAATGTACAAACCAACAAGTTCTACAGTAAGGATTCCTTTCTCCTTGAAGTCGGACCATCTTTGTGTGATACCACTGTGAACAGCACTGGCAGCAGGGCTATTTGATTCAGTGTTCTTGTCAGCTGGGTTATCTGGTAGATTAGGCCGAGCATTGATGAGGATCTTCAGGGCATCAATCATCCACTTTGGGTCTAACAGAATATTATCTCTCAATACTTCAATGCTGAAAAAAACAATATTTCATAAGGCATTGAATTTAAATAATGACTCCTGTATTGTATAAATTAAAATTCTTGGTTTAAGTCGACACAAGGTCTACAGAGCTAATTTTATTTACAATTTAGTTTCTGTTTTTTGTTCTTAAGAAATTAAACAATTTACAGACACACGCACAGTTGTTTGTTAAGAGCCATAATTACTGCCAACTATTTTACTTTGCATTAATTAATGAGCAATTAAATGAATATGTACATAGAAAATGTTCCATTTGATAAACAAGAAAATGCAAAACGTCATGTAATTTTATAACATTATGATTCGTTTTCAAGTGTTAGCTTCTAGATACTAAATTCCACCAAGTACTACTGCAGATCTGCCTTACAATCTCACCTGAAGTAGGTAATAGCATACAAGACTCTAACCTGCCCTCTAGTCTTACCTGAAGTAGATTATTGTTCCTGTTTCATGCAGATATCTAAGAAACAGATCAAGTTCTTCATTTTCTTCTATTCGAACAGTTCCTTTCTTGTTTAACTCTTCCACTTTACTGAGGGAAACCACCTGCAATTACAAGTAAACAAAATCATTAATCTCTTTACTTTATAATCAACATTTAGCAAAATATATGTGTTTATATTTTATACTGATAATATTTATGTGTGTGTGAGTGATCTAGATTTTTAATATAGCTTTAACAATGTTCTAGTTATATTGCTACAATGTCTGCAGTGTAAAGTGATGTCTAGCACTGGACATCATGCAGGAGACATGTAGCATGATGTCCCACCCAGTCACATTATCCTGACACCAGATCGAACAGTCCTAACACTAAACTCTTAATGCTGAGTGCAAAGGGAGGCAGCTGTTAGTACAGTTTTTGTAAGTCTTTGGTATGACTCGGCTAGGGTTCGAACCCACAACATCCAGCATCCTGGGATTTTACTCTAACCACTAAGCCACCAGAGCATTCGATATTATTAAGTAGGTATAGATATTTTAATTTGACGAAAATATTAAAAAATGGTATAGGTACCTTAATTTGACCTTGCTAATATTAATGTGACCTTATGGCTTGGTTTGGTCATCTCAGTCATATTCTGTCCATCTAGCAACAGAATGAGTACACTACATATTACTTTGATAACTGATTGCCAATATCAATATAAAGTTAATGACATGGCCTGTGTCCATCTAGCAACAGAATGAGTACACTACATATTACATTGATAACTGATTGCCAATATCAATATAAACTTAATGACATGGCCTGTGTCCATCTAGCAACTGAATGAGTACACTACATATTACTTTGATAACTGATTGCCAATATCAATATAAACTTAATGACATGGCCTGTGTCCATCTAGCAACAGAATGAGTACACTACATATTACATTGATAACTGATTGCCAATATCAATATAAACTTAATGACATGGCCTGTGTCCATCTAGCAACTGAATGAGTACACTACATATTACTT
The DNA here is from genome assembly GCA_030141615.1 of Unio pictorum. Taxonomy (NCBI): domain Eukaryota; kingdom Metazoa; phylum Mollusca; class Bivalvia; order Unionida; family Unionidae; genus Unio; species Unio pictorum. The sequence goes on from JARLTB010000291.1 coordinate 12,064,034, forward strand.
TGATAACTGATTGCCAATATCAATATAAACTTAATGACATGGCCTGTGTCCATCTAGCAACAGAATGAGTACACTACATATTACATTGATAACTGATTGCCAATATCAATATGAACTTAATGACATGCCCTGTGTCCATCTAGCAACTGAATGAGTACACTACATATTACTTTGATAACTGATTGCCAATATCAATATAAACTTAATGACATGGCCTGTGTCCATCTAGCAACAGAATGAGTACACTACATATTACATTGATAACTGATTGCCAATATCAATATAAACTTAATGACATGACCTGATAATCTCGGTCATGTATCATGATCATGCAGTCATCATCAAGTGAATGTGTATACTACAGTGTATGCTAATGACTCTGTCAGCCTCCATGTGAGTTTATGGCATGGCTTGGTCACTTCAGTCATGTATGATAAATCCTGTATTCATTTACATTTCCATGTATATGATGTAATTTACACTAATGACACAACCAATAACAAATAGGCTTTTCTAGATACCCTTAGTCATGCATCATACATCTTACATCCAAGTGGCTTGTCTAGATCCCCTTAGTCATGTGTCATACATCCTGTATCCATGTGAACTTATTCATGTGAGCTTATGGCCTTGTTTCATCACCTCATTAACATGTAATTGTATCCTGCATACATGAATAACTGCTTCTGCACACTACATGCTACAATGATGACATGTAAAACCTGATATACCGGTCTATATTACAAGGGCCACAAGTGAATCTGATATTAGTGAACTGTATAAGAATGAATGATGCCATCTGAGCTATCACTGAATAACTTTAAAGACAATCCACATCTAATAATTGTTATTCATGAACAGTTACAAATTATAGGATGCCTCAAACTTATCATGTATATGCCAGTACTAATAAGATATTTTTCTAAATGTAAATGACACAAGACAGAAAACTGACAGGTGAATGACAGAAGACAGGAAAGAGACATGTAAGTAACAAATAACAGGAAAGAGACATGTGAAAGACAGTATACAAATATGTGACATTGAAATAATACAGAAAATGACAATGTCATCACAGAAGACTGACATGCAAATGGGGTACTTTAATACATGACATGCAAATGGGGTACTATAATACATGACATGTAAACAGGGTACAATAATACAATATTTGGCAGGCATTATAAATGGTGGAAGAAGAACTCGGGGGAAAACCTTGGAAAGAGATACTGACCCATGAGAACCTACTGGCAACCTTTCAAACATACCCACATTGGCTGAACCTAAGAATTGAAACCACTCAGATAGAAGTCCTGAGACTAAAACCCATTCAAACGGAGGTCAGATGGTAACAATGATATAAATCTATATCAAATGATGTTGATAGTACATCAAGGGGTCATGATTGATATACATAGAGCTCTGTACCCAATGTATTAAATAGTTAAATTGCATATGCATTTCAAGCTTAAAATGTACTGTTCACTAGAAACCATATGGGAAAGAAAGATGGAAACAGTGTTGAATGATTTGAAACAAATTCCAGATCAGTATTAGTTACTGTTTAGAGCCAATCACATGGCAGAAAACAGTGGATTTATAGTAATTGGAAATATTAATGTATTTAACCCACTGTTGGATCATTTAGTTCAGTTATGTGTCTGTGTGCTTTATCAAAATATGATGGTTTACATCACATTTCAAGATTCTTTTCTAATTTGTTTTAGAAACTTTGTAATATTCTTCTGGACCAAAATCACACAGATAAAACATGCAAGCAGTAGCCCACCCTGTAGGCATTATTAATGTATGCATTGAGCATTGGATTCCAGAGTCTATCCTTGTTGTTCTGGGGTCATTAAACCATTGTGATCCCGACCATGGGCAGCCATGGTGCATCCAGCAAGTGATGCATGACAATTAAAAAAAGTTCTATCATCAACAGTTTGATCATGCAGACACTTTGTTTAAACAAATATGTGCAGTTTAAAGTATCTCAGGTACTGCTGTAATGTTAGTCTGGTTCCCCGACTAATTTCGCTAATTCTAATATGAAACCCAAATCCAAATCAAAGATGAAACAATTGTCCGAATTTTTCAACAACCATAATTGTCCAGTAAGTTTTGCTTTAGTTCCAAGTCTGTATTATAAGGGTCATTTTCACAATATGTATGGCAAAATCACAAGGGTTGGCAGTTCGGAACTATTTGCGATAACTGAAATGTTTTTTAATCTAATTTTCTTGAAATCTTCATCTATGCATTAGTTCTTGATGACTGAAAGTATTACTGGTACCTAATTATTTTGAAATGTGATGACTACAGTGGTTGCTGTTAAATTCCCAAGAGAAGTAAAGTTACAAATATGGATCAGGGATGGTCAGATCCAAAGATGAGTTGGATCCTGTGGATTGATGCAGGAAAGATAGACCTATCACTAACAAGGCAAGACTCTGTTTGCAAACAAAGCCTTCCATTTTATTCCATCTTTAATAGATATCTTTACAGTTCCAAATTGTATGGTGACTGCAAAAGTCACTAGTTCCAACAAAAATTGCTGGCATCTGTTCAGTATGATGGTCAAGATTTACTGATTAGAATGCTTCTGAATCAATGGATATAAACTAATCAGATTTGAGTGATTGGAGTACTTTAACATGTTAGAAGTGATCAAACTGATTGACATACAGAATACTTGGAGGTATGTAGTGATCAGACTGAATGACTGGAAGGATATAAAGTGATCAGACTAAATGAATGGAAGGATGTAAAGTGATCAGATTGAATGACTGGAGTATCTGGATGATAAAAAGTCTACAAAGCTAAGTCGCTTGTGTATGTTCACAGCGATCATCTAAACGAGGGTGAGGTGTAAGCACAGTTTCATGTTCACTTCATGACATGCCTTGACAACTAATGTCAACATCAATCTGTACTTAAATGTTTCTTTCTCTGAATTAACTTCGCATCATTTAAAATCATTCTTAGTCAACTGTTTAAGTGAATGAATAGTGGGAAATGTTTTGAATGCATTGTTAGATCATTTCTGAATGCATAGTTAGATATCTTTTGAATGAATAATGGAATATATGTTGAATAGATAATTATCATACACTCTTATGGTAGAGAATTAGGAAACCTGCATTTTAAAATTTCAAAAGTGTGATCTGATGCAGCAGAGTCAAACATCATGCTAAACTATCATTTTGGTGAAATACACTTTGCCCTCAATAATAATCACAGAACCTGCAGTTTTAAATGCCACTGAGCTCAATGGCTTGCAAGATCTCCTATTTGGCAAAAACATAGGTTTTTTTATTTCATGAAGTGACAGTAATCATCTGTTGCAGCAAAATCATCATGTAGTTGTGGGAATTTGACAAGCAAAGGAAATTTAATTTGTATACTTTCAATTACATAACCCCTTCTTGTACTACACATGGAGTCCCTGCAATATAATTAAACCTAGGTAAGAAATAAAACTTTTCTCACATTAATGTACCAACACTGGTCTAGACTCAAAACCATATGGACAGAGGTGAGATGAGAATGGTCAGTAAGGGTGAACATGTTAGACTACACAACCACCCTGCCCCAATATCTTTCAATTAAATGAATGATTAATGGGATTGGAACAATAATAAAGGAGAACTGTTATCTGATGATCTCTTAGTATTAAGAAACCTATCTTAAGTAATTTCTGGCAAGGGTACATGGAAAATAAATTCTCTAAATTGTAAAACAATTGCAACTGTTCATGGTGATAATGTCCATTCAAAACAATTGCTGGACATTTTAATTTATCCGAGTACAAGGTTGGACATTGACTTTTCAAAACAATTGTCGATTCATGTGAAGTGGTAAGTATAGTAGTCCCTTGTCCAATGAAACTTGCAATTTATTTTGTTCTTGATGGTTATAACAAAGTTGAACAGTTCTGGTAAAGTTGATACTATACACATATTATCTCTAACAAAATTCAATTTTCGACATTAGATCTTTATGTTTATTAAATTGAATAAATCAACAGAGAGCTAAGCCTTTAAAACAGCTTGCCATATAAAATTCTTGGGATACAAATTATCCTCATCAAAATTCACCTGTCATGAGCAATAATGCAAAAACCAAAAAGGTCAAATCTGAAGGGCTGTGTAATGCAAATGTTTTATAGAAATGGCACATATTAATGTTAATCAAGCATTTAAATGAATACCTTCACACCAGCATCCCTAAGCCTCATCAGCTGCTGTTCCAGAAGAAACCACCGAGTGGGTATCTGCTCTCCCCAATGTGGCTGCTGTGAAGCCACCTCTACAATTTTCTTCTTCAACTCCTCCAATTTGCTGTCCAGAATTGTGTTGTCAATGGCAAAGTCCTCATCAACCAAGTGAACTGTAGTAGGTTTGTCGCTTAAGAAAGAGCGGATTTCCTTTAAGTATCTCTGCCCACATTCATGGCGATAATCCTAGAAATGTAAAGACAATTTACATTAAATAAAGGACAACCAGTCTCCTTAATAAAAATGAAGAGTAGCATTATTTATATACTGTACTTTACAATGATAAACTCTTGGTTGGTGTAATGCCATTTTGTCAATTTTTGCAAGTATTGTCTGATGATAAACACATTCATTACTTTTGGACCATTTGTTTGGCTCCTTTAGATACTACCAAATATCTCTCAATCACTCATTTCTTAAACATGTTAAACACTAATATATCACCACATTAAACTGTTTTTGTCCCTACACTCTTTAATTATTCATCTGAATTAGATTGATTTAGTCTCAGAATTGTTCTGTACAGTTGTATCACACCTAAATGTGTTGAGGATGAGAGTGCTAAGAACACAGACTGATTCTCAAGACTTGCTGAAGTTTCAGTAATTTGTAATACATGTACTGTCTAGACATACACATAGTGATTTCCTTCCATGGCACCCAAAAACACGAAAGAATTAGGTAATGTTAATTTGGTCTATATTCCTGGTATAAGTGTTGAGTTAAAGACATACTCAGTAGATACTACAAGATGTTCAACTGGGTACAAACCAATTTCTAGGAATCCATGACAAGATCATTTCTTATGTTCATAGCTTCCTTTCAACTGCTGAGTATTGAACAATCTTTGCTTTTCAATAGAAAAGCTACATCAAACCAAATTTGGTAAACTATGTTATTCTATGTCTGAGTACATACATACATACATACATACATACATACATACATACATACATACATACATACATACATACATACATACATACATGCATGCATATATACATACACACATGTACATATTTGAAGTATATAATGTGCAGCAATAAATTGATTGTCATGTTCATTCAGTATAAAGCTGATATGGAATAGAAAAGCACTGATATTGTCTCAGAAAATGTCAAGATAAATAGATGCAGTGTTCAAATATGTAAGTGTATAAATTCTGGTCAATACATACTTAAGATAAATACCCAATGTCACCCACCACATACTCCCTAACTCCAAAAGTATAATTTCAAGTAAAAGTTGCAATGAAAACAAATAAATAAATTCTATTATTTAATTGATATCTAGTAAAATATTCAGAGATAATAACTAGCCAATACACAGAAGATACAATGATATAAACAAACAACTTTCAAATATACAATGACAATAAGTTGTTTACGACAATTAAAAATTTACGGAATGCATACATATGCAACATACTAAACCATATCTATAAATATATTTTTGTACAAGCCCCTTCCCCTGAAGGTTTTGGCATAATGTAAGATATTCCTCAGATATATCTACAAAATATGTTTGGTAAAATCCATTCATAATTCTTTTTGTTTTACAATGCACACAATCCCAGGCAACTAAAAACCCAAGACTTTTACAATCATTGTCACTTTGCTAATTGGAATGCAACTAATTACTAAAATGTGGTTAAGCATCACTTGTGTGTCTACTAGTCACCGTTTATATTGGATCAACGAGGTCTGCTGAAAACTCTAATGTCAATATAACCCCCAGTTGAGTAGCAGTCCTCTGCCATAGCAAGATTTTCAACTTGGCTGCCAGGATATCCATACTGGACGTGATGATGGTACCATTTTCACTTGGGACTAACTAATCATTATACTAAGACTTTCAATGAAATGCTTTATTGATATCATCATTTGATAATGAGGAGTGCAAATCAACAAATCTTTAAAGAGTCTACCATGGTACCCATACTAGATGTCAGATTGCTGCCGTTAATACATCTATGACTGATACGATATCATACAAAATCTTACTGCGAAAAGGCCACATCAGTATGACCATCTGTGCAACAGAAAAAGCCATAACAAGATTTATCAGATAAGTAATATGATGGTCATATTGGAGGTCTAATTGGGAAAAAGGTCAAAAAGGTCAAATAGATTAAATAGATTAAAGGTGAAATATAGCTAAAAGGTAAAATAGATTATTAAATTACAAACTTGCAGCATGGAAGTAATGTCATTCAAGGTGATGATTTTGATGAAGTTGTTCAATAGTCAAAATAACCTTCTTATTGTTGACTTTGAAGTCATTAATGATATTACTAAAATTACATATAATTTCAATGATTTCTTGTCATAAATTGAAAGTGAGACAGTGCGCATTTACTTAATGATGTAAATAATACTGATAATGGGAAATCAAATAAAGTTTTCTTCTTAGATTTAAATAAAGTATTTGATACAAAAACTCATTACAATGGTTTTCATCCTATCTCACTACAGTGGTCCTCCTCTTGAATGACACTGCCATATGTCCATGGGACTAATGATTTTTTTGTTCAAATGTATCCCTCTAGTTACCCTTCCTTTGCCAATATACTAATGCAAAAACTATCAAATTCTGCCCTCATGAGAGGCCACATACAGGTTCTTGCTGATATTAAAGTTATGAATATTTGTTGATTTTTAAATTCAATACATTGAAGATTGTTCTAATATACCTTGAATCGGTCCCAAATAAAGATAAGTTCTGATTATTGGTACTACTCTATGTTTCTTTGTTCAGCTCAAATCAGCATAACATCCTGTCATCAGGAATTACAATTGGTATATTAGCCATTGCGACTGATCTATTCGTTTTTGCCAAATGTACTTGTAAACAGGGTTGTACCTAAAACCCGAAGGACGTAGACAGTATACTCCATCCTCCAAATTTGGAGATACCACATTAAAAGGGATATAGGAAAGTTTTTGTACATACTGGAAAAGTAGTGACAGACACAAATCATAAATTTGCTTGGAGAGTTTGCTATCTAAACAGTTTTTGAACATATAGCAAAATTACTACTCAATTTGTCAGGAAAGGAGTTCTTTGTTGGCAAGCATGCAATATATTAACAGAAATGCAGATTTTTAGTAATACAAATTTCACCATTTAGTACTTCTGATTTATTTTGTTTCATTAAAAATGATATGCTGAGGTGAGAATTTACTTTTTAATCCAATATTTTGCATTACGTATTCAGGAACTATGACCAAAACTCATTCACAGAACTGCATTTCCAAAACAAATATCAAACAGTTTTCTCTTCTCCTGCACAAACAAATATATAGATGATTATTAACTACTGGGGGCCCCGAGTGGCTGAGTGGTCTAAAGCGCTGTCCGTTACGGACCACTGCCATCTCACCTCTGTCTGCGTGTGTTCGAGTCTAAGATTCGGCAAATGTAGTTATGTGAGAAAGCTTGCCAGTAGCTTCTCGTGGGTCGGTGGTTCTTTCCGGGGTTGTCCGGGTTCTTCCTCCACCATTAATACTAGCCGCCATGTATAGCCTGTATTGTTGTGAAAATGACGTTAAACCATGAAAAAAAAATAACTATTGAATGATATACATTGTTAATAGATACATTCTTGTTAAGATGGTCTCAAGTGAGAATAGGCTACAATTGCTAATGTTACCAAAGTGGTCAGAGCATCCAACTCAATGTGGGAAGTTATGGGTTTGAATGCTGGCCAAGTCATATGAAAGACGTAAAAATGGTACTAGCAGCTGCCTTGTTTGGTGCTCAGCATTACAAGGTAAGTGTTAGGACTGGCTGTCCCAGTGTCAAGATAATGTGGCTGGGTGGGACATAATGCTACATATCCGTGGCATGATGATCCAGTTTTAGACATCACAATAAACTGCCAGACTGCTTCTATCATAGGAATATGACCAGAAATTGTTAAAGCTAAGTTAAAAATCCATATCATACATAGTATGTGCCACTATCTATAAATAATCATTATCTTTCTTCTGATTATTACTGTTAGCAGTCATATGATGAATAAATCAGACATAAGTCAAAGAAATTCCAATTCAGTGTCCCATGAGAGTATGTTGAAAGTGATGACATACATCCAGAGTAACTGACAAAACACACCATATATCATGGTGCTTGTACCAAAACATGCCATATATCATGGTGCTTGTACCAGAACATGCCATGTATCATGTTGCTTGTACCAAAACATGCCATGTATCATGAAGCTTGTACCAGAAGATGCCATGTATCATGTTGCTTGTACCAGAACATGCCATGTATCATGGTGCTTGTACCAGAACATGCCCTGTATCATGGTGCTTGTACCAGAACATGCCACGTATCATGTTGCTTGTACCGAAAGATGCCATTAGTTTTGCACTCAAATATTATATGGTATTGATGTGTATATTTGCAGCTGATTTCTGGTAATATTGCTGGAACCAGTAGTCTTCTTCAGGCTCATTCTGTTAGGGATCAACACATTATAAATCAGCTTGAGTCACTATGATAGGGAGGCACAATGAGGTGTTCATCGGACTGAAAAGAATAATGTGTAATTCACTGCTATAATTACTATAGGGTTCTACCAACATTATTGAACGAGGACATTACAAAAACCTTTTGCATAGCCAAATTTAATAACATCAATGGCAGATCAAAGATCAATGATTGAAACTACAGGGGAATGAAACAAGCAAAGGACTCGGCTTGTGTGAAGTTTCTATGGAGGTAAACAGAGTCTCTGCTTGTGTTAATTTTCTATGGAGGTAATCAAGGACTCCCCTTGTGTTAATTTTCGCAGGAGGTAATCAAGGACTCCGCTTGTGTTAAGTTGGTCTGGAGGAAAGTAAATAAAGGACTTTGCTTGTTGATAATTTTCTCTGGAGGTAATTAAACACAAAACTCTGCTTGTGATAATTTTCCCCGAGTGGCCGAATGGTCTAAAGCGCTTTCCGTGACGTATAACTGCCGTCTTACCTCTGCGTGGGTTCGATTCTAAGATTCGGCTAATGTAGTTATGTGAGAAAGCTTGCCAGTAGCTTCTTGTGGGTTGGTGGTACTTTCCGGAGGTTTTCCCAGGTTCTTCCTCCACCAATAATACTGGCATATCTTGTGCTGAAAAATGGCGTTAAACCCTAAAACAAACACAAAAAAACCTCTGGAGGTTAATTGAACAAAGGACTCTACTTGTGATAATTTTCTCTGGATGGAAGTAAACTAAAGACTCTGCTTGTGATAATTTTCTCTGTAGGGAAGTAAACACTAGGAAGTTTGCTCATTAGGAGCTTATACCTTTTTACCAGGATGTAAAAAGATGGTTTTCATCTGAGGCATACCAAATTTAGAGAACACTCAACCAATCTTTGGAAAGGTTTCTTGATGAACTAACATTTGTTTGGCTAGGTAGTTTGGGGTCATAGTTCTTCTAAATACCACTGTCAACTTAGAAATCAAACTCATTTAATGTCTTCATGACAAATAGCCAAATGTATTTTTTTCTCCAAATCTTGCTGAATATTAATATTATAACTGGATATAATTGACCATAACTCTTTCAAACAAACTTGTGGAATTTGGAAAAACAATGTATTTCAAGGTCTCCTCAATATAAAGGAGCAAGCTAAATTTGGTTAAAATCCAATAAATCTTTTCAGATTAATTTACTGTCATCTGTCATTTTGGCTCGAGTAAAAAATTATTAGAAATGCTGAGATTAAACATTGCGAAATTCAATTTTGCATCATTCCATCTGTTTCAGACTTGAATGTATTTCATTTTCAAAAACAAAACATACAATGACATAATGTGGATAAACAAAATATAAACAGATCATGGATCAAGCAAACATGACCAGTTGTGAAATTAAATCCAATCCCCATCACTAAAATCCATTAATCGTTGCTGCTAATACCAATACTAGGTGAATATGCAATCTGAGTCAACACCTCATACAAAGCATTAAACAATGAGAATTCATTCAATATGTCAAATAAATATAATAATCAATGTTTAATTCCTAAATTAGTCTAACAATTCGTGTTAATGTTGAAAAAGTGTAAAGGTACTATAACGCAGATGAGTGTTTGTTTGCCAGTTTTCAATTCCTTTGAACACAAAATGGTAAATAAAATTCTAGCAAGTATTTGAAAATAATAACTTTCTTCTTTATATAAAAAAGAAAATATTTAAAAATAATTTACAGTTTGTAATCCAATGGGAATAAACAAATTTCAAGAAATCGCTTTGAATATAATAAAAATAAATCAGCATGTATATCTTTAAGGTAACTATGTCCTTTCTTCAATGTATGGCGAATGAACAATCTAAAGGATATGACATTTAAGAATCCAAAGGATATGCAATTGCTTAATTTTTATTAACCTCTATATACTAAAATTCATTATATATATTTTTTAACTATTAACTATTACATCTCTATATACTAAAATTCATTATATATATTTTTTAACTATTAACTATTACATCCAAGCAAACCACCTAATAATCTATTTTTTCTAGTTAAATATTTCTTTAATAACAATTACCAGATATAAAACCTTCAGAAAACTACTAAAACCATGCAAATCCAGCCCTCCCAGGGTAAAATCATCTTGGTGGCAGGGTCCAGATTCATAAATTTGCCCCATGGCAAATTCTTAAGTTAATGCTATGGTCACATGTGACTTTTTCAGCTATTATTGTTTACTATTTAAAAAAAATATGGATATATTTGTAAATTAGGTGTTTTGGGATTGTGTTGTTCTTGAAATTGATGTCAGGTATATGCACCTTCCATAGTTACTCTGCAGTATTTCGATAGTGAAATATTAATAGTGGGCTAGGAAGATGAGCTAGCCTCCCACAGCAGTAAACACATGGGTTTGGGGCAAGTAGAATATCTAAAAAAATGGCTTGGATGACAAATATTGTTAATTGCATCAGCCTATTTTCAGATGGAGAAGTTGAGAAAACAGTGGACTGACAACATCACAGAATGGAACAGGAAAGGTATTTAGAGACACAGACATTGGCACATGATCAAGACAAGTGGAGGGAACTGATCAGATGTTCAGCAACACAGCACCTCAGCAGCCACACTAGGTCAAGAGACTGACGATGATCTAAACATATGAATTTATTTTACCTCACATGTGTATTTGAGTTGTTATGATTTTTTACACTATGTCACAAAGATTGCAGTATTAAATTTGTACACACAAACTGGCCCCTGCACCCTTAGTTAAAAACCTACAACTTGTCTGCCAACCTAGAATTCAGTTAGAATGATCTCCCCTATATAAACATTGGCAACAAATCTGTGGTCATTACTACTTGAACAGAATGATTCATGGTAATTCAGTTCCTATAGTAAACATATGCAAATATCATGATATAAAAATTTGAATAACCTAAAATTTCTGAGTGCTCATGGATCAAACATATATTTAACAGTATACATACATCCTTGATTACAGCTTCTGCAGAGAGAAAACTCCATGAGCCATGGCATTTTCTGGAACTGCATGTGTTTAGTAATGGGCCTTTCAAACTCAAGTCTTAAACAGACTGAAACTCAATCAATAAAACAATATGTCTTTTGTTTTCAGTTACAACTAGGATAAGATATTAAAAGATTCTTTTTTTCTAAAATCATGAGCAAACTTATATTCATCAGTATAAACAAATCCTTGAAAAAGCTTCAGTATAGACAAATCCTTGAAAAAGCTTCAGTATAGAGAAAACTATATGGACCACAGCATTTTCTGGATCTACATGTATTTAGAACATTTGCCTTCAAAGATGCAGCAAAAGTGTCAAGTGCTGATTTCATTAACAAGAACTCCAAATTCACGTCTGTAGCGGCACTGACATTCTATCAGTGAAACAAGATCTTTTCTTTTTTTCACTTATAATCAAAATAAGTTGACCCTCAAAAGATTCATTTTATTATAATCGTACTTTCATTATCAACTAGGTTTGGCCAGAGAAACCCATATATACTCATTTCTATACTGGTTCCCCTTCTTCAATATCATTAGTACCCCCTGAGTCCATAAGGAATGCTTTCTATAAGGAGCAAACTGTGAGGACACTTGGAGCTTATATTATGATTTGTTAAGTATTAATAAAGAAACATATTTTTGGATAGAAACTTGGTTTTTTTCCCGCAATATTTTACTAAATCAAAGTACCTTAGGAAAATAGGTAAGAAGTGGATGGAGTTATGTTCCCAAAAAGAAACCAACTCCAATCCTCTAAGGTATGTGAGATGACTTTTAGATAACACAAAGTGAGAATACACTCCATAGGCTGGGGAGTGGTTTCAAAAGGGGAAGTTTTCTCTTCTGCATATCAATGAAAAATCATAAACCATCATCATTACAAAGCTGTTAAATGATTCAGGAATGAGACCTGTTGCATCGTAGCTATATGTCCCACCAGGCTGATTCGAGTCTTTAGAGTTCGCATATGGGTCATGTAAACAATGCAGAGATGAAGTGTCCAGAGTAGACAGGGATTTCACTAGATCAATCCTATTTCCCAAAAATGGGAGCTTATTCATGGCAATGAAAGCAGGGAACACCATGAGCGATACTGACCTAAATGTCAGAACTGCACGTAGTTTGGGTCAACTAATATTGCATGCATTTTGCTTCTGCCTGATTAGTAAATAATGATAGATTCTGCTTTAAGCCAATGTTTTTGGACGTTTGTTGTCAAATTTCGAGGAGCAGACAGATCTGTGTTTTGTACACTATCCTCTATCCATGATGTTGCAGCATGTCAGAACTTTTAGATTTTGGTTTTGATTCATATTATTTTTACTCAAGCAGCCATAACAGCAAGTTAGCAATGTTTGAGGTATTGAAGCCTGCATTAGTGCAAACTGTTTTTGTGTGCACAGCAGTGTGAACAGTTTATGCCTTCATGCACTGATCAAGTAGAGAGCCATCTTGTTACAGTGATTCTCTCCACCACTGGGCTAAGAACAATATGTGACTGGTGATACAAAAGTTGGGGGAGTTTGACATTCAAACTCTAGAAACAAAAGAGACCATTCTGCTTGCTGATTAGCCTGGAATATGACGAACCTGAACAAGGTTTTGTCACTGAAGACAGCAATTAAGACAGTCCCAAACAAGACTTTGTTCTACCTTGTCATTGAGATAAATGACCACTGTGGTATTGTCTGCCAGAAAAAAGAACTCACTTTCGGTGTAGCTTATCTAGCCAACAATGAAAGGTGTTCAAAGTGACTTCATCACAAGAATATTTATAAGTAAATGATGATCTAAAGAGGCACAATCCATTAGCATCTGTGCTCGCATCCATGACTGTGGCTTCTTTTATTGTACTTTGCAAGGGCATACTCGACATATGCCAAGTGAGGTCGTCGACATCCTGAAATGGAACATTGTACTTGTTCCGATTGTGACAAGTTGGTCCAAGGTGCAAAGTATCAGCTTCCATTGGAAGAACATTCTCATTTGTGCATAAACCAGAGATCTAGAACTAAGAGGTTTGCTGCCACATTCAGCAAGCACAGCAGATGAAGAAATTCTTAGGTGGAAAGACTGTCCTACATAAGCAAGGAAAACACCATTATACTGACTCTCAACAATCATTCCTGAGAGAGTCATACTCTGTTTAACCAAATGTTGAACTCAGTTAATAGCTGATCTAAAAGTGCTGATGTTATTAGGTCAGAAAGAGATTAACAAGGGATATAATAACCAGATATTAGTGTGTGTGTGTGTGTGTGTGTGTGTGTGATTTGGAATTTTTACGTTGGTTTAACAATGTTTCAGTCATATCACTATGATATCTGCAGTGAGGCAGTTTATAGTGATGTCTAGCATTGACACATCATGCCACAGAATGTGTCCCACCAAGTCACATTATCCTGACACCAGGCTGACTAGTCCTAACACTGACCTCTTAATTCTGAGCTCCAAGCAAGGCAGCTGTAAGTACCAAGTAAACAATCTGTGTTTATATTCTGCATAACATGAAATAAAAACCAGCAATAAAGACACTGCAATTGTCAATTCCTTGACAGAAATTTTCCCAGTATAAATTTTCATTCTTTTGTTTCTGTCAGTGAAGCTACAGGTACTGTTTTACTTTGCAAGGAAGCTGATATAAAAAAGGTACCGGTAGTAAAATAAATGCTGGATTATTTCATGTCAAAAAGTTCTAAGAGATGAACATTAACAGCTGCACTTCGTTGAATTGAACGCGTTTACATCTTACGTTATACCGAAATATTTGCCGGCATAATGGGGTTATCGACTTTACAGGGATAAAAATAAGCTGGGAACAAATATCATGACAAAGGATGTTTTGGACCAAATCAAAACGCTCCTGCCAATACGATGTAAAAAATTGCTGAAAATTCTCAGCCGTTTCTGAAAATAAAAAAGAGCTAGTGATATGGTAAGCAACTGTTCATATAAAATATACTGATCTCTCTGGTATCCCATTAAAGACCCTAAAATGGAGATTAGTACAAATGATAATAGTATACGTATTTTCAAAGCAATCCATGCCAAAAGAAAACAGGGTCAAGTGTCCTGGCCTTACTGAATCATTAAAAGGCATAATAATTATCCTTCAAGATGGTGGCTTTAAAAAGGTATCAAATGGCGATTTATACCATGAATTGTTGTCATTGTTGTTCTTCTTATCACTGTGATTATTATTAGTATTATTAATGGTATAAACATTTCCAGTAGGTTTTGTGAATTTGCACAACTTGAAAACTCCTACGATTATTGTGTAATCCATCCATAAAATTTGTCATCAGGAGATGTGTCACTCTAAGGATGATCCTAGCAGCTGTTTTGATCTAAGATTTTGAAGTTTTTGGAGTAGAAATTGAAACAAACCAGACAGATTTGAGTTACAATAGTCATCTTGAAACTACTAATGACCACACAAGTGTTTTAGTGGCACCAACTGAAAGATATTTGCGAATGGAGCTGATGTATCTCAGCTCAAGACATGAAAACTTGCATATGTTCATGACATGTTGGTGCAATGTGAGAGTACTGTCCAGAGTAACACCTAGGTATTGTACAAATTTGTGTGAATTTAATGTTGGTTTTTGTGATATTTATTGTTTGAGGTAAAGGAAATAAATGAGAAAGTCTATGTGATGTGACCAGAATGGCCTCAGATCAGATAATCTCTTCTATTATAACTAATCAACTGAGTTAAAATAGTCCTTACAGAGCACACACACATGAAAACAGTCAGTTCCAAGAAAACAAAAGTCCTCCCTTCATGAACCAAAGCATGATGTTATTCTATATTGCTGCTTACAACCATCAACAATGTAATTCAATTGTGGAAATAAATGTGATGACCAACTAACCTTGTATGCCTGAACATCAAAGTGGATATGATTTCTTGCACCAGAGCTACAAATATTATGCTTGTAAAAGGTTCTAACTGAATATATTGAAATTTCATGTTCATACACTGATAAAAGCAGTCAGTACCAATATATAAAAGTCCCCCTTTTACGTATTAAAGCATTTGCAACTCAGATATATTGCTGCTTACAGCCATCAAAAACGAAATTAAATTATGCATGCTAGCATACTCTGCAAACTTTGGAGACAAAATAAACGCTAGTGGAATGGTTTGCAATTTGTACATATAAAATATAACTGTTATAATTCAATCTCAATCCCTAAGAAACATAAGATTCCATAGTCAAATCACATAACTCTTTATTATTATAATGATAGCACAACAGTTTTGGTCAACATGAATATATTCTGAAGATGACCATAAGATGTGTGATGTGTTATTGCAATAAAACGATGAGATACCGTGTTCTGACTATCAATAACTTGAATATATACAAATGCATGCTGTGAGTTCTTAACACAGAGTGCTATCAAAGAGACCAGTGGAACTGTGACCAGAGCCGGACCTAAGTTTTTAAGTGGGGGGAGGGGCCCAAACTTGCCTCACCCCCGGAATTTTTTTTTCAAGGATGCAAAATGGTGCAATATGAACCTTGAAAAAGGGATCTAGCAAAAGTGACTAATAATTGCAATGTTTTAAAAACACTAAAAAAATATTTAAAATAAATAAATAAAAAATTAAAAAGTTCGGAACCAACTTTGCATCTTTTATCAAAAGCAGGGAATAGGTTTTTTTTTAAGGGCGGGGGGCCGGGCCCCCTGGGCCCCTATAGCAGGTCCGGCCTTGGTGACTCATACATAGAGGGATCGGATTGGTCAGTTACACATGTATAATGTAACAATGTGCAAGCTTTCAAATCCATCCCGACAAACATGAGAGTCACTGAGTGGTTATCATGCATTCACAAAATTCCGCTGTATATCAGGTAAAGCAATAATTACCAAAATCATGGAAGAAAGAGACAATATATTGTTTGTCTATCTTTATATCATGACCATAATATATACCTATCCTGCACTGAGAAATACTATTAAACTCCCAAACAACAAAAAAAAATTACTGGTTATTATAACCACTCATAATTATCAACATGACGAAAAGCCAACTGATAATATGCACATATTTGTTAAGCTCAAAAGTCAGCATGACATCTGTATGCCACAAAATGAAATGATATTTTATCTTTATTTCCTTATGTCTAATAAATTACAAGACTGCTACGGTGGCGTAGTGGTTCGATCATCTGCTTTTGATGCGGGAGGTCATGGTTTGAATCCATGGCCAAGTCATACCAAAGACTTACAAAAAATGGTAGTAACAGCTACCTCTCTTGGCACTAAGCATTAAGAGGTTAGTGTTAACAGTATCTGAGAGAAAAAGCCCAAGTTAATATGACCATCCATTCAAGAGCATGAAAAAGATTAAAAAAAATAGGAAAATGGCTACCATACTGGATGTCAGAACAGTACCTTTCTAATTAGACTACAACTAGACCATAATAATACACATATGGTTTCAGAGTAATCTTCCATGAAATGAAAAGTACCTGTAACAAACTTGTGCTAATTGATGAACAAATAACAAACAACACACCACCCCATATGCTCTTCTTGCCTCTGAAGAGTCAAACTGAGAAAGCGTAATGGTTTGCATTGACTTGCACTTGCTGTTATTCCAGATGCATATGAGCTATCAAAGTGGTCGAGGAATCGAGCTTATTAACACATTAAAACCTGGTGCCTTCCAGATTTTAGACTTTTTTGCCTCAGATCTATGGCAAATAAGACTGGTCCAAACTGCACAAAGACTGTGCAAAAATAGGATAAGGTGGGCATTTTTAATAGAGAGTGGTCTCCATACAACAATGATGGGTCCGTAAAGCAAAAACGTAAAGCAAAAAAATAAAGGTAAAAACTCCAACTTTTTGCTTCTGCTCATGCGCAAGGAAAAGAACCAATGGAAAACAATGTTTTTAACACCTAGACATCAGGGTAATGAAAAATTGCTTGGAAGTCGATGTATTAGGTTATATTCAGAAATAGTCCCCAAAATGTATTTCCTACTCGCACTTCATGCGAAAACAGCAAAATCCTCCAGGGGTTAATGTGTTAAGGCATGTATTTCAAGCATGCAATAATGTATTTTTCAAGAAAGCAACTTACCTTACATACCTGACCACATTTGGGATAATGATGCTATTAAAAATCGATTAATATTTATTCCACTACTAGGCAACTTCCAAAACGTGCATGGTTCGAATCAAGTAAGGCTTGTGTAAATCAGCAGTCAAGGCAAATAAAAAAAACCTCTACTGTTCCTGACACACATAATACTGCAGTCTCATGCACTCAAGGAGAATCCTACTATTAACAGAATAAGGTAATAATCTGTAACATAGTAAAACTTCCAGGTGTTACTGACATACCTTTGGAATTTGATCAATGTGTGTCCCCACTAAAATCACTGGTGGTGGGAGGACTTTATAAGACGACGTATGGGAATTTGTAGAATTCAAGTTTTCCTTGTCAGGTGGTGCGCAGGAATGTATAGAATTCATCCAGACCTGAACTAGGTCTGAAAATAAAAAAAATACAAAAACATCATTGATTCTGTAAATGTCAGAATGAACTATATGTACTTATTGGCAAGGTATTTTTATAACCAATACCCACTTTCAAACCTTGATACAATGTTATTTCTTTTATCTAAATTTAAAATAAAATATATGAAGCCTCAGTTCCAATTAACCCAAATGGTCCTTGCAATAATAACTTACTTTTATTCTTATCCTTCAAAGTCTTAATTGTAGAATTAACCGAAAAAAACCTTCCTCAACCAGTTTAATTTGAAATGCATTTTTTAGCATTTTCATTTTGTGTTACATATTTATTTATTAGTAAGTCAACTTGTTGCTAATTAAAAATTTAAAACAGTGGAGTATAATAAAATACTTGTTGTTGGGTGCAATTTTACTTTACAAAATTCTGAAAAAATATTTTTTAAAATCATTAGTTTGAGAGAAAACCTGTTACTCATAGAAGAATAATACCAATGTTAAAGCAGCAGCAAATCTGAAACAAAAATGACACACTTTGTGTTGTAATTAGGTAAAAACAGCACAGAACTCACCATGAACTTTGCATTTCAGTATGCCCTCAGTGTCAAAGTAACAATCGTCTTCAACAAGATCACTGACCTCTCTACTGGCATCTGACACTAGGAGGTATATGGCCCGTCTTGTCAGAAACATTTGGTGTGTCGTGTAAAAGGCATACTGCCCTGCAAAGTCCAATATTGTTAAATGCGCATGTTTGCTTATATCTTGTTCTGCTTTATTGGGATTTTGCTGCAACAATTTTAACATTTCCCTTAATGGATCCATCTTGTAATTGTCAGTGGCAACATTTTCTCCAAGCTCTGATCCAGGCATTGTGATTGTTTCAGATTGATTGAGACTGCTCTGAACTACAGTGGACGATGATTCATTTTGTAGTCTAGATGTAGATAAAAGATTTTGGTCCTTGTTCTGCTGTTGAGAACGACGATCTAGTACTTTTGTATTCTTGTCATCATCAGCAACGTGGCTCCTAGTATTGCCATCAGTTGTCTCCCTTTGATTAGAGCTTTCACCTAGTTCCGAATCAACGTCCCTTCCCCCTGTTTGGTAATTCTGATTTAGGACCTTGACAAGGCGCTGCAGTTTATAATCCTGTTCTGAATCTGAAAACATAAGGAACACTGAATATTAGGGTATCAAGTTGTAATGAAATTTAAAAGCATAATACAGTACATAATTTTTTGTTTTCCCCACTCAATTTTATGGTGCAACTATGCTCCTCCAGTCACTACAAGATCAAGTCCTGCAGTTGAGGAGTTAATACCAAGCTACTCACCACCTGTCTGTTGTCACCTGTACCTCACTAGCAGAGGCATCAATTAAATGAATCAATATATTGTAACCTCAAGGGGTTTAGAAAATTAATCCGGTGTTTGAGTTATCATTGTCAGACCCTGAAGCTACAAGGGTTCGTCTGACTCTAGCATTAGAGATAAAAACAACAATATAGAAAGATTAAAAAAACTCAGGACATATTTATTCAATCATTTTTCATTTGTTAAACAAATTACATCCTTATTACCAGATTACATATTCAAATTTTACGAAGTGCAATATATCAGTAAATAGAACCATATCGGGCATATCTCGATACTCTTAAAACATGTCATAAAAAACTAAAACCAAGCCCGCAAGTTAAAATTTTTTTTTTGTGGACATCTATGTTTTTTTAACTTCATGCACACCCAAATTTCAAAATCCTACTTTGGGTTCTGAAATTCGGGTGTAGAAATTTCGTCTGCTTATCAAAACTTGTACTTTAAAAACTAAGTTACAAATTACTTTTCCAAATTTCATACATTAAATCTTATCTCTTTAAACAATTACCTCTCATATTTCTCTCTTGATTTACTAATCCTTATTTTTTAATTTTGGGGGGCACCAGACAGATGCCCCCCCCCCCCAATAAAAAAACCTAAAAAGTTTTATATTTGTGCACCCCCATGTATGTTGTTTGTTGTTGTTTTTTGTTTTTTATTCATTTAACGCCCCATTTAATTTTTCCCCATTGGGGTTATATGATTGAGAAGGGGTATTTTAGTATCCCTAATGTTTCCTTCGTAGATCTATACTATGTGGGAGTTGATCTACCCACAAATAGTAGTCTATGTTTTTATTTATTTTTGACCATGGCTAGTGGTCTCCTTATATCCTTGTGTTTGCTATTTGTTTGTTGCTATTTGTTTGCTATTTGTTAGTTGCTATATATAAGTATATACTTGTCCCTCATAGGATGGCACATTTTCCTTTATTTATTTATTTTATGTTATTATAATTTATAATTTTGTATAAATTGAAGTGATTTTAGTTAAATATTTAATGTATTCAATTTTTTTCTACTACTATTTAATATTTTTGGGTACGTCTGCTTTGAGTCAGGATCTGTATGAATTTATTTGGTTGTACAGTTCCTGTCTCAATTAGGGCCATCATGTGATTATTTATATTAATTATTTCTAACAAAGTGTCAAAATTGTTTATTTGTCCTTTAAATAGGAGCCATGTCTATTGCGGGAGATGGGCATGACAGAGAAAATATGGGTTTAGTACCCAGAGAAAAAGGATGTGCATAATTATAAATCAATTAAACAGTCTTCTGCCCACTGCCCATATACAAATGCCTAATGTATTTGAATGGTCATTGACAAAGCTTTTGACCAATTTTTCGCACCCTTTTGAAGATTCATTTAACTCACTAACACATCATGTTTACCACCTAAAATTTGTAAAAAGGTAGGATAAGTTTCCGATCTGGACTAAACTGAGGCCAGGACACAATGAACTAGTGGGTCTGATAAACAAATATAAAAATGAAGTCCAGTTATCACTTTTCTGAACATGTGAGGTTGGTATAGCCGATAAAACGCATCTTTTAGATACTTAAGCATCCAGGGAAATGAAACTAACAAACAATTGTATCTGGGTCCATTTAAAAGTAACCTCAGAAATGTACTTTCTGCCCCACCTTCAGGTGAAAATGAAAAACAAATTTCCATGGCCATTGAGTTGATGATGAATTTTTCTTTGATCAACAATAAAATTGAATTTTCTGAGAGGGAGGCACCAGTGAAAACTTGCAATGGCTCTGGTAATAAATATCTGCAGTAAATGTAGAACATTATATGGCTCCTAATCATTAGAAGCTCAAAGCGCTTTACAACATATAAAATGGTATGACCAAAAAAAAACCCATGAATTTAGAAAACAACAATATATTTAAGGTAGGAAAAATTATTATTCTTTAAGATTGTTCTTGCATCCAAAAAGGTGAGTTTAAAGAGCACTGTTGAAAGGGATCACTGTATCTTTGTGTCTACTTTCAATGGGCAATTCATTCCATGTTGCTGGGCCCTGGTATGCGAAAGAACGTCCTATGCTATTTTAAAAAAATGACCATGTATATCCTTTGATGAAATCTTCTTAGACATTTCATGTTCATGTCGTTCAGTAAAACAAAAAATTGTTCCCCACCTTTTTTATGGACTCTACATAGAGAAGATCACACCACCAAACCCCCATCAGTCACTGTCGCTTCAAACTAAAGTAACCGTTTGCTGCAATTTCCTGGCTATCTAAATTAAGGTGCACAAATATGTGTGTTTCCTATAGCACTAGTTTTAAAATTAGGGCAGATAGGTAGGTAGGTGCTTTATTTATCCATAGCACAAGTCAAGTGAATGTGACCATGGTATATTTTTGAATTTCTTAAACAAGAAATATATGAAGGCATTTGCAACCCTGTTCATTCTAAATCACCTCACCTTCTGACCTAATAGAGGGTATACATGAAATATAGTGATGGGTATAACATGAACTATAATGATGAACATGAAATATCATGATGACGATAACATGAAATATCATGAATATTAATGAATATGGCATGAAATATCATGATGAACGTAACATGAAATATAAGTCATTGTGACTTAAATAACCAAATATAATAACACAAGTTTAAACAATCATTTTCCATAAAATAAAATGCAACATTTTACCTTAAACACTACTAAACATTGATTATAAATTACAAAGGTCATTTAAAATTGAACCATAACCAGTGCCTTACTGATTAAGGTAAATCTAAATTCAAGTCAATTTTGACCCAAGCAAGCCTCAATGATCTGAGCAGGAAATATAACATAATAAAACCCCAAAATTAAATCATCACAACACAAGTTTAGGATAAGGAGTACTGCACTCTTCACTTATGAAACTCAGGAATTTCCAGAATATTTCAGAGACTCGCTGGCATAAACTCACATTCAAAGGTATCTCAAATTCAAAATAATAGTGACAAATAAAATAAATTACAATTATTTTGATAATATGATGATAAAATTCTTAGCACATTAAAATATCTCACTCAAAGAAAAACATTTTTCAATATGCATATAAATTTCGGAACTCTAAAACAACACACAAAACAAAAAACACAACAATAAAATCATAAACATCTAATAAAGTTATTTTACATTAGGTAATGTTTTTGTTTAAAAAATGCTAACTGTAAATAAGTACAATGATGGCAGATGCAGGATCATTTAATAGACAACCATTTTGCTCAATGTTCAGATGACATTGGTAACAGTCCTACTTCCCAAGCTATAGCTACAGTGGATCAGTATGAGCCAAAAATATGTATGCAATAGAAAAGAAGGTACTATCCAAATTAAAAAAACTTCTATGGCATTGCAGATAGCTGCAAGCAGCTTGCAGAAAATTAATGTTATTGGAATGAAAGTTCAGATAGATCAAAATACTATATATCACAGAACTGTTGAGAATATTGGAAAAGGTGATGACAATAATCTCTCTGAATCAAGGGAGGCAAGTCAATCCTCATAGACAAGGAATAAAATGTCATGACCTGTCCAAAGAAATATTCAGATGGGAAGTTTGTCATCAGATAGTAAATTGGTCTACAAGTCTTATGATCTAGAGCAAGTTATCAAAGCAGCAAACCCTAAGTTACCAACCTTTATTATAACAGAGAGCTGGAAGATGTGGTTCTATAGATTTAAAGAATTTACCAATTGGCAGAGGTGGACATCGGATGAGAAATTAGATGAATTACATCCAAAGTTTCAAGGTGCAGCTAGTGAATTTATGTATGAACATTTGCGTCTGAGGAGCCACCTGCCATCACCACATGCTAGCGATGGACCTCCTAGTGGACACTAGTAATTTTGTTTAGATAGGATATTCTATAACTTAAGACAAATCCAATATTTTGATTTGACTATCATACCAGTCCAAACAGAAATACATGGATACCATGCAATATAATATAGCATACACCTGGCAAAGTGAACTATTCATATAATAACACAGCTGGGTTGTAGAGCTAATGGTACACTAGAGAAAGAAGGTGTACTAAACCTATTTTAAAATTCTACAAAATTGAATGCAATTTTTGGGGGGAATTTTTACAAAACACAAACCACATACAAGGGGGATACAGAAACACACAAAATCCTTTAATCATTTGGCAATAGGTGATCCTTGCTATGAGGGACCAAAAAAAAAACAAGATAAGAAAATGTGAAATACATTTAGAATTAATATTTTAATGAATGTTCAAATAAAACTTTTAAATATTGATCTGTCATGACAAGAATGTAAACTTGCTGTAAGGCCATGCATGTACAGGACTAAAATGTTCGAAAGCAGTAAAGCCATCTGTGTAATTATGCAATGACAGAAAGAAAAGATAATACATATTTAATACTGAAATATAGCTTTGGACAAAGAGCAAATTGTGATAAACATGCTGCATGTGCAGAAGGATAATGGTGCTAAATAGGCAATTGTCAGAGCTGGAAAAGTGCTTTGACTCTAAAAGAAGAGAGACAAGAGAGGAGTCAGTTTTACAATGTTGTTATAAAAAAGGGACATGGGAAAGTGACCTGTCTGTCTGCAATACCAATGGAAATGTGACTCACAATTTCATAGGCAATGGTTGCATTAGATGTAAGAAACAGAAACTTCACCAAATTAGTAGAAGGGTTAAACAGGAAAGGAGACAGAGAATATACATATATATTGAGGCCTGTGGGAAATGAAAAGATAATAATACAAGAACAACAACAACAACAACATAATAATAATAATAATAATAATGACTTTATTTAATGAGGGTAACACAATTAGCTAAGAACTAATCTACCTTGAGGCCCTCGTACAAAGGAATTTATTTATTTTAGCTGCATGGGAAATTATCAATAGGAGGAGAAGTAGTCAGTCAAATTATCAACAGGAGGAGAAATAGCTATAGTTAAAGAACCAGCAATCATCATGAAAAATATCAAGAAGAAAACAGAAGAACTACATATGTCAGATTTACCCTTTGAAATCCCACTAGAAACCACAGTTGGGTTCTTTGAAAAAAGAAAATTCATATCAAAGTTACAATGGCTAGAATAGATGCCCACCCAGGATATGTCTCCAAGAAACTTGTGTTGTCAAACTCTTTTATGACAGCTGATTACTTAATGGCTTTGCTATTTAGAGAAAGAGCACATCCATACTAAACATATATCTGTACCTGGTGTATTTTGGTATTCAAACGAATGCACTCATCCATTTTTTTCCTCAAATGAGGGGTCCACTTGTTATGGTGTACAATACTACTATAGTACTGGTTGAGCAAGGCGAGTCTAGATTTGATAGCAGATATAATCTCTGAGCTCTCTTTTAATAATAATAATAATAATAATAATAATAATAATAATAATAATAATAATAATAACAACAACAATATAATATTAAAATAATATTATTTGGTCTTTAGGTTAGCCATAGGCTTAGGATTTAACAAAATTCTTTGTGGGAAGAATTACCAGTAGATTCAGAAATGTACTGTCCTGCTCAGTCTTAATGAATCCTTCCCACAAAGCAATGTCACACATAACAAAATTAACCAGCTATTAGACTAGTGAAATTACAAAAACTAATAGACAGAAATTTTACTAGTCTTGGGTTAATTGACTACCAACCGGTTATAGCCATGGTTAAGAATGATAACCCAAACACATACACACATATATGGGGCACAAAGATGAGCACAAATAATCCTTCTAACCTGAACCCCCAGACAATTCTACCAAGGCTGCCTGGTTAATGGCTTATATGGTGTTACTACAAATACCACTCACCATGGAGCTATGTTACAAAGCAGGTCAGCATACAACAGAGGGTGAATAAAAGACAAAAGGTGCATACAGGATGCAAGCAGTATATAGATTTGTGCAAGTACATGAAGGAGGAGAAAGCAAATATTAAAAGTACAATAATTAAATACAACAACATACGTATTGTGATAGCATACCAAATAATCATAGTAAAAGTTAAACATCAAGATTTAAAAACTCCACCTTGTTGTGTATATGTGAAAGTAGTGAATGATGAGGAACAGTTACTTCTTAAAGTACAACCTCCTGAAAATCTGTCATTGCTGTGTGTAAAGTGTCATTCTGTTAGCCCTGTGACCCTGACCCTGATTTTAAACCTTATAAACCAGAATTTTATATTTTTGATCTGGTCTCTGCCCAAAATGCAAACTACTTACAAAATTTGGTAACATTAGATAGTGGAAAACATTGCTATTGTATTGGTAACATTATATAGTGGAAAACATTGCTATTGTATTGGTAACATTATATAGTGGAAAACATTGCTATTGTATTGGTAACATTAGATAGTGGAAAACATTGCTATTGTAAAGAAGTGAAATAAAGATGGATGAATGCAAAACAGTTTAATGTGACACATTTCACCGTGTGGAATTTGCATAAATTTGGAGAGGTAGATCAATAGTATGTATGCCCACATACCTTTTGTTCGCCTTATCCATTCATGGGTTGACAAAGAAACATCACAGCAATTGACATAGACATCAATGCCCTCTGTACTATGTCTCTCGGAAATGTTAACCTTCTCTCCCAGAAGACGCTTGACTAGAGTCGTCTTGCCTACACCCATGTGTCCGACAACCATAATACGTATGCTGTGTACAGTTTCCTTTCCGTCTTTTAGAGCCTCTTCAAAAAGCTGGATGGATCTGTCATCCATTTTCAAAATTTCTATTGGAACACCTGTTCATATAATGGATAAGTTATGTAGATATACATGTATATTATCAACAATGATTTAAGTTTTAAAAGAAAAATATGGACCTGAAACTTTAGATAGCTGAACCGGAGTGTTCAAGCTATATAATTGTTATCCACGTCTGCAACATTAACAAATCTTTTGCCATAAAAACTCTTCATACACATTTTATTTGTGTCCAATCGCACAAATGAAAATTAAACCACAACTTTTAAATATCAAATACAATTAAAACATAGATCTACTGTTATATAGCAACCTCAACAAGATCTAATTAGATTATGCTCTACACTTACTTTGTTTCTGAAAGATGGGCAGGTTTTATGGTGAAGTTATTTACATTTGCAACAAGTGCAATGCTGAGATATATAGAATCTATGTTCGGGTTTGGACCGAGACAATGAAATCCCGGCCTAGGGGTTACATTATTTGTCTCCCCACGAGGTTTGTCTTGGTCCAAACCCCAACATAGATTATTTTTCTCACCCAATATTATCCTTTAAGGTAAAAAGAATGCTTTAAAAGTGAGCATGCCGCAATGTTTACATGTGGCGCATGAATATAAATAAGCTATTGAGGGTGTTTTCCAACATAGTTCATTTCAAACACCATTGAGAATTTTATCCTATCTGTAGCACAGAAACTGTTCAGGTCAGCTTCATTAAATGTAGCTAACAGTATATATAATGATTAATGTTTCACGCGAAGTGTTTACAACAAATTCAGTTGCTTTAGCTACATTTAATGATCTGAAAATGTACTGAGCTAGTCCTGCATATAGGATAAACTTAATATCAAAACTTCGAAATATTATTCGTGTCTATTTGTCTCTATCAAAATGTTTTTGTTTTGCTGTCTTTTTAAGACAGATTGGCCTTAAGTAACTATGCTTTGGTTATATATCATTTGTTGTTGTTGTTGCTGTTGTTGTTTAATTTGAGAACAACTATGGCACAGCAGAAGACAAGAAGGGTTTCTGTTGTTAAAAGTAGTTCTCAGCGCATGGACACAATGACTGAGACGATTGGTCTGAGATGAGTAGAATGAGATAGGAAAAGTAAGGTTAGCAAAACAGCTAGATTTCTCTGTTGCTTGGGTGAGAAATGTTGGCATACCTTAATACATGTACTACTTTCCTGTACTACATTTAATTTACATCTGGTAATTATGAAACTCCCGCACCATCTAAGGCAATAGTTGATAATAAAAAAAATACATAATTTTCTGAGATTGCAATACAGTATATACTATTTATGATGTCTAGAAGTAAAATGATATAAGGAGCAAGCAAGCCAATCTGTATCTTTTACATCACAAATTACATCTATGACCCAGGCCAAAATAAGGAGAATTAAAATTTCTTAAAATAATTTGAAGTTTAATTACTTTACAGTCTGGTTTTATTTATATAATTCCTAAAATATGCAGTGTTTTCTTTTAATATGAATCACACATTATATAATACTATTAACTTATGTCATAATATTATACAGTGTATATATAATTTATGGGCAAATTGTAAGCAATATGAACCAGTGTGGCAGTACCCCTGCTTTGTGCGCAGGTACTAAAATGTTCATACATGGATTAATCATGTAAAAAGCTGTCTACACCATATACATATTTTAAACTTATATTTGAATGACCGATATAATGACAACAATTGACTAAAGAATAATAGGTAATCTATACATTCTTAATGTATTTCAAATTGATGCTGCATATTTAAATAATCCCCATGTATACATGTAAATGTTTGAGAAACTGTTAAGATATATATATTATCTTATATAGCACGATAGTAAGGGTCATATGCCATAACGAGTCATGGAGGTAATCTAAAATAGTTTTGTCACTCTGTATGATTTGTTTCCCCTTCAGATCAGTTTTTGTTAACACATATAACGTTAGCTCGCGTGTGACAAACAATATAAATAATTCGACATCCAACACTTTAATTTTAATAATAATGTCGGTCGTTATTTTACAATATTACTTTACAATATTATTTATATAATCTTTCGCCATATTCATTCATCTAAGCACTACCTCTATTTTCAGCCTCGTCCGTTTCATTTTACAATGTAACTTGTAAGAACTTTGCACCCTTCAACGAAAATGTAAACAGATCGTAGGTAGTAAATATAGCGCGCAATGTATACAGTAGAATATCAAAAATGGTATTTATATATTTTTTTAAAACTAAACTTAAACTTAACTCTCCATTTATCTTGTTATTCGATTTGAGCTTTGTGCGTTAATAAATCCACCTTGAAAAATCGTCACAGAACCGCTCCATCAACATGAATGATCTCAACACAAAATACATGGGAATTTTAGACGCTGAACGAGATCCGGTCGCGTGCATGTCGCGTGCAATGACAGGTCGTGTGCAAAGATTTATCAATGAAAGCGCCACCTTCTGGGAAAAAATATGCATTGCCCCGAACTGGTGATGATGGCGAGTTTTGCAGCTAAGCAGTCATTTTGATATTTCATACAGATTTAATATTTTTATATGAAAATTATGTAGTCACAACCAACGAGCAGACGACTGAACAATCATTAATGAATAGAAATGACTATAATATAATTTGTAATAATATTTAAAATAACAAAAATATTTTATTTATATTATAAATCGATAAATATGACCATGCACGACGAAATGGACTTTTTCAAACTTCCAAAATAATAAAATAATATTTATTCCACTTTTATTTTATTTTAAATATGTTATTAATTTTTGTCTTACAATAAAGTTATGTCTACAATATTCATAAATCATATTTTGAGACAAAAATGTGAATTAGGAAATGTAAATAAATTAAGTTTTTGTTGTGGAAAATGTAAAATAAAATAGAATTACCATGTTGATGTAAAGACTCCATTTTGTAAACAGTTATCACATTACTGTAATCGCTTGTGGTGTAAAGTAATCGTTGTTGGTCATCATAGAATATTCTAGACAGTCTTGATGACACTGTGCGTATGGTCACTAGCTGACCGCTGTCTGTCAGCTGATGAATTCTGTTAGAGTCACACACGTACACATAATCTTTGTCAGCCATTATTGACCCCGGTCTTTCTAATTCCTGGTGTTGATACAGAAACTTTTTTGTTTTTGGATTCAGAATATCGTAAACATGAATTCCTTTATTAATGGAGTCTAAAGTCCAACACGAGATGTACACGGTGTCATCTTTGACGGCCATGTGAGTCCGATACCCTTTACAGATGTCGTGAGTTGAGTCCATACGTCCATCTCTAATCGATAAAATTCCACAACACAACATGCCGTATTTCCAACCGCTGACAATGAGTTTGTCTGATTTCCATTTTGCCAATGATTGACAATTAAATCCTGTCTGTAAAGTTTTGACGAGTTTTACGTCATCTATCGATTTCAATGACAGGATTACAACCGTACCGTTATACAGACCCACAGCGACTACATTCTTGCTAATAAGACAGACATCATTGGGACGGGACTCCAGTCTGTGTGATGTAATCAGTTTACCGTCATGACCATTGTAAACCTGAAGATTCCTCGCATTCCAGTCTACGGTTACCAACATGTCTTCCATCTTTAAAATGCCAGAATAGAGGGGTTCATAGCCGGCTGTGGATAAAAAATAACTTGCATCAGGATACGGAATACACAAAATACAGACATATATACTTTTAGTAAACAATGCAAAATAAACTTATACACATCTATAAATCTATTTCTGACCTAAAACCATGACATAGTGTCATAAAATATGGACATATATACTTTTAGTAAACAATGCCAAACAAACGTAAATACATCTTTGTATCTATTTCTGACTTAAAAACAATATTCTACAGTCGTACGTTTACAGACCACCACCATTATCGTAATAGTTTTATTTTATTTTATTAGTATTGCTATTATAGTTCCTTATAAAACAATCCCTAATTCGTGTCACACGAAGCTTTTAAAACGAATTATATTTTTTTTGTGTGCGGCTACATTGAATGACGATGACCTGAATATTTACCGAGTTAAAGATAGGAAAATTTAGCTATGACATGTATAACGAAGTATAAAAAATACGTTAGAGTAAAAAACGATAAACATTATTCAGCTTAAAGTAGGACTAAAGGGGTAGATGCGATTTTACGTATGTTTCAAGTAACTCCTATTAATTACCATATGTGATTGTAACTACAAGTAATAAAAATAATATAAAAATACTTTTAAAATAACATTTTTTTTCTAGTATAGATGCCAATTTGTAACTTTTTTGCAACTGTTACTGCAAGCTACTAGTAATACGTTTAAAAAAATTAAACTAAAATTAACCTGATGTCTATCCCCACCCTACAAAAAACGTATCCCCTGGGTCACATCATAAAAATTATTGAGATCACCAACTAACAACCGTAACACAGACTTTCTTGACATGTAAAGACAAATTTACACATATAACTGGCACTTAAAAGGCATTCCATCCCTACCCCTGTATTGCAATTTTGAAACTTTTGAGATTATCAATTTATACCCATGTACACAATTGCTAGCACGAAAAGACAAATTAATTAATGTATACAACTAATTAATGTATACAACTTATTATCAAGACAGGAACCACCCCAACTCCAATGAAATTTTTGGACCATACCATACCTAATAACTTGAAATTATTGAGATACCAGCCATATAACAATATATACGATTACAGTTCATGAAAAGACATTTATATATGCAAACAATATAGGCCCTGGGTTTTGTTTTATGCCCTTTAATCAAGCTTGTGAGTCATTCATTGAAAGCGATCGATTTTCGCTCCCTATGACTAACTACCTACTTCTGACATACTTGTTAGGTGACAATAATTCAACTTATGTGTCTGATTATTTTTACCTGAATTATATGTCTGATTATTTTTACCTTATTGTGTCTGAATATTTTTAAACTTGATTTTTATGTATAAAAAAATCAGACACAGTAAGGTAAAAATAATCAGACACATAATTCAAGTAAAAATAGTCAGACACATAATTTACGTAAACAATAATTAGACACATAATTCAAATAGAAATAATCAAATCAGATGACGCACATGGTAAGATTTTAAATGTAAATTTGTTTTTTTTTAATTCTACGAATAAAAATTTCCGTTTGAAAATATAAATGATTCAAAAAGTTACATTGCAGGGGAAGCAAAAACTGAGATGGACTCGGGAGACAGACATTGCCAACAAAGTCTACACAATCAGTATTCAGTACGAGCACTCATTTCTCTCAGTAAAAAGACAGTTACTGAAAACATCCCTTTCCTTCTAAAATCTATACACAATTTATACTGTGTATAAATTAGAATGTGAGTGAATGTTGCAGAGTTTTTCATTTTACTAACGGAAACAAGCAAGCTTACAGTACTGTACCTTATAAATTAAATTTGTTTTTAAAAAGTATAAACAATACAGATATACCATCGTCCAATAGTTTGCATCTGCTATTCAAAATTGCATGTATCCACTACCCTGATTATTTCAATGAAAATCCTTTCTCCATGTTAACTTCTGCACTCTCCAGTTTATGTCGTCTGCTACTGAATCGAACGCCGATGTTTACAGTTTTGTAACACTCATTCGGAATACAATACAGAGTCTTGGCGTATTAATACAAGACCGAGTCCATCTGTAACCTCAAGACCTTTTGATATACAAAATAAACAACCAAGAACCAATCTAAAGACTTCCGGTTTGTTAGAAGGTGCTCAGTTGGGGTAACCAAAGTTTAGTTGACATCCAGTGTCTTCGGTTTCAACGTGATGATAAATGCAGTCGAGATGGTTACAGACATACTAAATCTAGCAGATTTGCAAGATAATTATTGATACGGGTATAATATGATATCATTTTAGTGTAGGCTAGTGAAAATCGTATGGGTCTTCCGTTGTGTATTCATCAGCTGATCGATGGAGATTTTGTGGGTGTACAAAATAAATGCATGCGAATATAAACTTTAGCAATGTCAAGCAGAGATAGTAGAATAATAGCCAGTCGTGTACGATTTGGGCATGGATAGTTAGTAAATATGGTCATAATAATAAATATCCTTCCATGGCAAGTGGGTCAACTGATAGCGAGACTTCGGAGGTCTCCAATGGGGAATCAAAAATCATTTTGGACATAGTTATGAGAGAGAGAGAGAGAGAGAGAGAGAGAGAGAGAGAGAGAGAGAGAGAGAGAGAGAGAGAGAGAGAGAGAGAGAGAGAGAGAGAGAGAGAAAAGAGAGAGAGATAGAGAGACGTTTGTGGAGATTTCCCCCCCCCCCAAAAAAAAAAGATATCAAAATTTGAAAATATCATAGGATAGACAGAGAATTCCCAAATCTGTTTGCAGATATAAAAGTTGAACAAGAGTTTGTCAAAGTAACTTCAAATATTGATGAAGTGATAAAATTGAATTATCGAGGTAGGACATGCAGTTTTAGTGTGAAACCATAAGAGAGCTAAAGAGAAAGTAGATATATGTTTTAGAGGCACATGGAGAGCAAATCATAGATCACGTGGAAGAAATGAAAGCCTCAGACAAAATAGGAAAACTTTAAGAACGGCTACTGAAATTAAAAGAAGGAAAAGCAAAGAGGTCAATATTTTGTTGTAAGAAGGACCCTCTTGGCGCTTAAGATAAAATATTTATTTACAAAGTTATTTGATCTTTCTTTGTGGAATAAATCTATCTAGAATATGAATACGTTGAAAATATGTGCTTTGTACTTGGCTGATAGACTACTCTGCTAGATACAAGGACTAAAACCAATCATAGTGAAATTTGCATATTTTAAGGACAGGGAATAGTGTTGAGCATGGCCATCATTTTGGTGAAAGGCCTTGAGTGCCAAAAATTAACTGTTGGTCATTTGAAAAAATCTAGTGACTGTTTGACAGCTTAGTTGTATCTTGAGAAGCCAAAAAATGGGTTCTTTGACCAAAATATGACTCTTGAATCTTGAAACTACTATCTAGAGAAAAGATTATTTTTGGCGCATATATTTTTTCATATGGAAATAGTCAGAAATGGCAAAATACTATGCATAGAAGTAAGCCATTCTTTCTATTGACAGTAGAAATAGATTTATTGGAAGTAAACCACGCTTTCTATTTATTGTAGAGCAAGATTTAGTAGAAGTAAGCCATACTTTCTATTTACAGTAGAAATAGATTTATTGGAAGTAAACCATGCTTTCTATTTATGGTAGAGAAAGATTTAATAGAAGTAAACCATACCCTCTATTTATGTTAGATATAAATTTAGTAGAAGTAAACCATACTCTCTATTTATGGAAGATATAAATTTAGTATAAGTACACCATATACTCTATGTTTTGGTAGATATAGTTTTAGTAGAGGTTAACAATACTTTCTATATAAATTTAGTATAAAATGCTTTTATCAGATGAACATTGTAAAATGGGCAGCAGCTTATGTTCTAACATTGTTTAATTTGTCAGTAGTTTTGGATTTGTTTACTGCAAAGATGGGTTTAGATTTATATAAACATTTGACATTTTTGCATGTTTTAAATGCCCTTAACAATTTAGTGACTAGGCTGAGCAGAGCTGTGTCAATATGTTCATGCCAAGCGCAAGTCTCTGATAATTGTGTGAGCTCCTGTGTTAAATGGTGCCTTTTTACAACCCTTGCCAATGTTGTACTGTGAATATGTTAGATTGTATATCAGAGGAGCTTTCTAGTCTTGCTACAATGAAAGCACTTAAAGATGATTCTTTTTTCTGACATTAAATTCACCACAACACCATCACATTGAAGGAAATTTAAAGATATGTGTCTACTGTATTGGATTACATTTCCACATATTTTAGCACAGAATAGCACTGTCTAAAGATCTCCACCCAAATCCATACTGTTCTAAAAGTATCGTACAGTTCCAGATAACATATGCTAAATAAAATTGCATTGCCAGCTTTATTATAAATATAGGAGCATGCTACTTTTGTAAATTAATTTTTAATTCTGAGAGATTTTAGAAGGTCGTGACCCCATTTAGTTTACGTAAAAACAGGTATATAAACTATGTTTTGGAGCGAGATATTCAGTGGAAGAACTTGGGCTTTTAGATTATTAAGTTGTTTCTTTTTGAGTTATTATAAATTACCTTGTTCTGGAAATTGTGTCAATTCGTTTGGATCAAGAGGAATTATTTTATTATTTATCTGGAAAAGAATTGTGCTCATAGAGAATTTTATTAACAAGAACTGACTAAAACAAGTGATATCGTCTTCCGTCTTGGATACTTCGCTGGAATTCGAACATAGAACTCTTTGGACATTTTATTACAAGGACTTTTGCCATTTCTCTAGTGAATAATATATTGAATTATGCTTGATTAATTTTGGAATTGATTCTTAAAACCGTAAGTTTATTTCTCTTTTCTGAAAAAATATTTGTACTCAATAAATTGTTTATTAAGTTTTACAAGCTTGTTATTTTCACTCTTTCTATGTTACTGTTTATTCGAGCCTAGGCATGTAACATATAAATTGGCGAGCTCGTCCGAAATTGAGATAAATTGGAATTTGGCTAGAATTTTTTTCAGAAAACTTTTGTTTTAAATTTGAATAACCTAGTTTTTGAATTTTTAAAAATCTATAGTGGGATTGACATGCTTGTATTAAAATGACATCTAAAGTAGAAATATTTCTTTTTAATCCTACTCAGGAGTAATTAGCGCTTGTTAAAAAAGATGAGTTGATTCAACTTGCCAGAAAATATGATCTTTCTGAAGTAAAGGCTACTTTAACGAAACAAGATATCAAAAAGATTTTGGTTCAATATTTGTAGAAGAGAATGTTATGGAAAAAGTGCTTTGATTTCGGTCAGTAAGTCTGCATCGGACTCTGACATAAAAATGAAGAAATTAGAATTAAAATTCAAGATGGAATTAGAGTTGAAGAAGCTGTAATTTCAGGAGAGAGAGAGAGAGAGAGAGAGAGAGAGAGAGAGAGAGAGAGAGAGAGAGAGAGAGAGAGAGAAAGAGGAAAGGGAGAAAGAAAGACAATTATAATATGACAAAGAAGAGAAAGAAAGAAAATTAAAATATGACAAAGAAGACAAGGAAAGACAATTACAGCATGACAAAGAGGAGAAAGAAAGACAATTACAATATGACAAAGAGGAGAGAGAGAGAGAGAGAGCAAGGGAGAAAGAAAGACAATTACAATATGACAAAGAGAGGGAAGAAAGGGAATATCAATATAGAATGAAAGAATTAGAGCTGGCAAGTGAAAAACGCCTTCATATTTCAAATCCAAATTTAAGTTTTGATTTAGCAAGGAATATTAGATTAGTGCCCCCTTTCAGAGAAAAAGAAGTAGAAAAATACTTCATTCATTTTGAAAACTTGTTGAAAATTTAAAGTGGCCAAGGAGCATTGGACTCAGTCATTGCAATATGTACTCACTGGTAAGGCTGGTGAGATTTACACTTCACTGTCTGTTCACCAAAGTGGTGACTATGATGTGGTTAAAGAATGCATTCTAAGGGGTTATGAGTTAGTCCCTGAAGATTATCGGCAAAAATTCAGAAATTAAAGAAAAGAAAATGGACAAACTCATGTCGAATTTGCTAGAGAAAAAGAGCAGTTGTTTGATAGATGGTGCTTAGTCAAGAAAGTCGAACGAGATTATCAAAATCTCAAGCAAACGATATTAATTGTAGAGTTCAAACACTGTGTCCATAGTGACGTTAAAACTTATATCGATGAGCATAGGATTGAAACCTCGGAGAATGCTGCTCGAGCTGCTGACGAATATTCTTTGACACAAAGTCAATTTTGTTAATAAGACTTCTACTCAACAGTCTTCTGGTTGAAAGGTATTTCAGCATAATACCAGCCCTTTAAAAACTCAAACTAGCACAACTTTCAAAAAACTTCAGAGAAGCTTGATTCTAGATACTTGTCTCTTCCGACGTGTACCTACTGCAAGAAAAAAGGACACGTTATTTCTGATTGCTACAAATTGAAAAATAGGCATCAGAATCTAGACAGACCTGTTCCAAATGCTCTTAGGTTAAGGTCACGGTAATGTATTGAAAGCAATACCTTTGTTTGGTCTAATGAATCCCAGTTTGATTTTATTATGGAGAATTATCAACCATTCATATCGAAGGGTTCTATATCACTCTTGGGTGATTCAGCCAATCCCACCCCTATTAAAATTTTAAGGGACACAGGAGCTTCTCAGACTCTTTTATTGTCAGGTACTTTGCCCTTTTCTGAGAAGTCTTCTTCGAATGAAAGTGTTCTTATTCAGGGAGTAGAGTGCGGCTTTGTTAATGTTCCTCTCCATTGTGTAAATTTGTCATCAGACTTAGTATCAGGAACCGTGACAGTCGGAACAGTCTCGGTTTTACCCGTTGTGGGCATTCATTTATTGCTAGGCAACGACTTAGCTGGAGACAAGGTTGTGGTTAATCCACTTGTAACTGACAAGCCTGATTTGGATCAGAAAATTGATCCAATTGAAATAGAATTCCTTGATATATTTCAAGCTTGTGCAGTTACCAGAGCTATGGCAAAGAAACCTCTTGAGAATGATGTTTATGAAGACAGTATTCCTTTACCTGACACGTGTATAGGTCAGGCGTTTGATGAGGTCACTTTTACTCCTTGTTGGGATCAATCAGAAGGTATTGATCATAGTGATCCTCTTTTAACAACTCATTCTCTTTATTCTAATCAGGGTGATAAACGACAGTCACTTGTCTTCGAACAGGAAAAGATCATGAGATCTCCTGTTTGTTTTAAAGGGCCATAAGTGAGACTGAAGCCACTGAAGTTCCTGTCTGTTTTTTCATAAAAAAAAGGATTTCTTATGAGAAAATGGAGACCTTCCGAGGTACCTGCTGGTGACGAGTGGTCGATGAACTATCAAATAGTAGTTCCAAAACCGTACAGACTGGAAATACTTAATCTGGCCCATGAAACTCCTTTGGCTGGTTATTTAGGGATTAATAAAACGTATCACATGATCTTGACTCACTTCTATTGGCCAAAAATAAAAAATGATGTTGTCAAATACTCTAGATCTTGTCGTACTTGTCAAATGGTAGGAAAACACAATCAGAAGATACCTAAGGCTCATCTGCAACCTATTCCTGCGTTTGATGAAACATTCAGTAGAATTATGGTAGATTGTGTAGATTCCTTATCCAAGACCAAGTCAAGTAATCAATTAAAGTTAAAAATGAAACTATGGTTTGAAAAAACTGAAAGGGAGAGAACTTTTGTGTCTGATTATGGAGTTGTTTTACTCTTGTTCATTCTTCTTACTTTTCTTCAAATTAAATATTACGGCCCTTACAAAGTTAAGAAGAAAATGAATTGGTTAAATTACAGTATTAGTGCTCCTGGGATCTAAATAAATTATAGGAGTACCTGTATATTGAAAGAGATAGCCATGTTAAATATATAATTAATTTAGTTGTACCTGTCCTACTTGGTGAAGAAATATCATCGGATTTTCTGATATTGGAGCGACAAATTGTTGGAATTCAGAAATTAGAAAAAATCTAGACCAGAAACTTTCACATTTGCAAGTGCAAGAAAGAAATGAACTGAAAGTTATAACTATATGAGCACTTATGTCCAGATATTCTTACAAGGACAAACAAAATTTTCATGACGTTGAAATTGAAAATTCCATGCAGGATGAGTCCACTCAAACAGGAATACTTGAAAAAGGAAATTCAGTATTTGCTGGAGAAATATTTTATCGAGCCCAGTAAAAGTGATTGGAGTTCACCATGCATACTTGTTCCAAAACCAGATAAAAACTTTCCGTATGTGCACTGATTAAAGGAAGGTGAACAGAGTGACAAAAACAGATTCATTCCCATTACCAAGAATTGACAATTGTATTGATAAAATTGGGAATGCCTAGTATGTTACCAAATTTTGACCTTCTGAAAGTATTTTGGCAGATTCCACTACGGAAAGAGCAAAGGAAAACTCAACATAGTGACTCCAAATGGACTCTACCGATATAAAGAAAGTCCATTTCAACGTCTCATGAAAATGATCATCTCTGGTCTAGAAATTAGTGACGTCATCATCTACAACGACACCTGGAGAGAACACCTGGCAACAATTAGAAAATTCTTTGAGACTCACTGATGCATGTCTGACTGTTAATTTGTCTAAAAGTGAGTTCTGCTGTGTTAGTGTGCCTTTCCTAGGACATTTTGTGGGACATGGACAAGTTAAAAGGTTGAGGCTATTTCTAGATAATATAATTTGCAGGCGCTATTTCCCGTGTATAACAATTTATTATACTGTGTAAATTATACTAGTTCTTTTAACCTCAGATGTAAATTGGTTTGTGATAAAAATAAAGTTTTATCATTTAAACCTTTCTTTTTATTTTATGGGGAAAGGTGTTACGTCTATTGGATTTAAATTTTTTTTTAAATTGTTAAATCCAAATTTGTCATTTAAGGTTTAATATTCATTAATTGGGAGATTTTTTCTTTAAAATTCAGGCAGACCTACACTGTAGCTGTAAACACAGGTTGACCTTGGCTTGTTGACCTAATTCTTGACCCTGCTTTAGACAATGTCAACAAGCTTCTAAAACTATTGGTTAATTTCAAGGATAATGTTTTATTTTTAGTTCTTCCGGATAGGAAATATTTAGATCTTTCATTGAGTACGTGATTTAGAGAAGGCGGCCTCTTTCTGTGACGTTCCATGAACTTCCATAAAATCGCGCGATCACTTGTTTACTTAAGAAAAACAGTTGTATAAATTGTCGTTTGGGATAGAACAGTTCAGTAGAATCTCGGCTTTAAAGTTAATAGTTTTGTTTTTATGTTTGAGTGTTAATTTTAATTATCTTGTTCTGGACATTGTGTCAATTCATTGAAGCAAGAGGAATTATTTGGAAAAGAACCTGTGCTCATAATTATCATTTGGATGATAATAAAACAAGAACTGCATCACGTGACATTGTCAGCCATTTTGGATTACATCGTCAAGATTCGAACCTGGAACTATTAGAACATTTATTTAGTAGGACTCTTGCAATTCCATTAGTGGAATAATTTTGTGAATTCTATATTGGATTAATGTTGGATTTGATTCTCTAAAACCGTAAGTTTATTTATTTTATAAAAATAATTGTACTTAATAAAATTCATTGTTAACGTTTTACAACTTTGTTAGTTTTCACTCTTTCTGTGTTGCTGCTTATTCGAGCCTAAGCATGTAACAACATGAACATTGGCAATATGAATGCTTATTTCTGTAGTTATCTGCAAAATCAATCGACCTGACAATAATTCCACATTGTGCACCCAGGCAATATGAATAAGTATCTCTTTAGCTAGAGTGATACATGCTTAATATAAGAATAATGATGAGGACTTTGTATAGCGCCTAATCTTTAGAATCTCTAAGCTCTTTATAACATCTATAATGATATTACTGCACGAGAGACAAACAAATAACAAAATCCGTGAAATTGGAAAACATCAAATAAATGCTGAAAACATATAAAATACAAAACATCATTACGTCTCAAAGTTTGTTGCTGAGGTCCAAAAAGGTGAGTTTTAAGAGCACTCTTAGAAGGGACCATTGTGTCTTTGTGTCTAATTTCAATCGGAATTTTGCTCCACATCGTCATGGCTCTTATATTCGTAAGAACATCCTCCATGTGATTTCATTTTCATAGCGGAAACAATGAGTATACGATTGTCAGAAGAGTAGCAGAAGTATCTTGTTCGTATATGCACATGGGTGAGGCCGCATAGGTATGTTGGACTGTAGTCTGTCCGTGAAACATAGCACAGAAAACAATTTTTGTGTTTGATTCTGTATCGAGGTGATATCGACTGTAGGGTACAGAGCAGTACCTCTGCTTGAGGTACTCTAAAAATGATACGAGCAGTTGTGTTTTGAACTCTTTGAAATTTCTGGTGTAGATATTGAAACGAACCAGACAGAATTGAGTTAAAATATACCAGTCTTGAAAGTACTAATGAACACACAAGTGTTTTAGTGGCATCAACTGAAATATATTTGCGAATGGAACATATGTGTCTCAGTTCAAGATATGCAGCTTTGCATATTTTCATAACATGTTGGTGCAATGTGAGAGTACTGTCTAGAGTAACGCCCAGGTTTCGTACCAACTGTGAGAGGTTAATGTTGACGTTGCTGATATTTATTGTCTGAGGTAAAGGATGTGAATGAAAGTCTTTGTGTTGTGATCAGAATGGCCTCAGTTTTATCATCATTCATCTGCAGCTTGTTACATGTCATCCATGATTTAACATCAGAAATGCACATCTCTGCTCCATGGATGGTAGCATCCACTTCAGTTGGGTGGCTAGACTTGCATTGTTGGGTATCATCAGCGTACAATTGGTGCGACACTGGATAATGCTCTATGACACTTGAGAGCGGCTGAGTGTATAGAATGAAGAGAACAGGTCCAATAACAGAACCCTATGAAACACCACAACATATATATAAACTGGACTGGAATGTATTCCATTTACATATAAAATTGGTGTCCTTTTGACTAAGTAGGACCTGAACAACTGTAAGGCTATATTACTGAATGCCAAATACATGCTGGAGACGGTGAATTAATATATCGTGGTCTATTGTGTCAAATGCTGCAGACAAATCAAGGAGGGTGAGAAATGTACTCTTGTCGCTATCCAACACACAGAGAGAATGTCATTAGATACTTTCAAAAGAGTAGTGTCAGTATTGTGGCAAGGTCAATATGCATATTGCTGAAATGACTGTTTGAATTCAAATGAGATACAAGTTGGGTTAGAACAACGTTTTCGAAGACTTTTTATATGAATGAGAGATTAAAAACTGGGCGGAAGTTCTTTAAATTGTTATGGTCAAGTGTTGATTGCTGCAGCGGAGGCTTTACGATGGCAGTTTGAAAAATGATCCGAATTCTCCCAGTGAGAGAGATATTAATAACATCAGTTATTGAAGGCAATATTTTGTCTAAGTACTCAAGCAGCAGTGATGTTGGAATTGGATCAAGTACACAATACTTTGGTGCACTCTTCATCACGACCTTCCGTACTGAATCAATAGAGACAGGTTCAAATGCTCCTAACGGTTGTCGCTAAAATTCTGTATCATAACTGTATGGTGACAAGTCAATTGAAATTGTGATGTCAAGCGAATCCCTAAAGGTTTTTACTTTGTCACGGAAGAAATTTGCAAATAGGTCCGAAAGGTCTACTGGAGAGAAGGTAGTTGGAAGTGACGTACATTTCTTCCATGACATTAGTTTGTTAGTTATCTCAAAGAGCTCTTTGCAGCTGGAACTCTGTAATTTTAGTACTGCAGTGGGATAGTTTTGCTCAATGGACTATGTTTGTTACGTTCTTCTTAGCGGCTTCATAGATTTGTTTATTAGTAGTGAATCTGTTGAAAAACTAAAGCTTCTCTGCCTTCCAGTGGTATTTTAGCAGTGCGAAGCTGGTCTCTAACACTGCTATGTCATGGATAACCCTTTTTTTATTGATACTCTGTATTTGGTGGCCGGGACATGTTTTTCAAACAATGAACGCGGGCAGTTATCGAGTTGTTCTGCTGTAGGATGTAAGTAAGTTGTTAGGTTTTCTTGGATGTCATGCATTAATTTGGTTATATATATATATATGATACGGAGGTTTCTCTTAGTATCACATAAAAGTGGAGGGTTAGGGACTGATAAGTGGAGATGGCATAAAATGTAGAGGTGATATTTTGATCAGGCCGTAATCCCTCCACTTGGAGATGGCATACATTGCAGAAGTGATCTGATGCAAGTTATATTGATCAGGCCGTAATCCCTTTGCCCCAGTGTGAACACATATAATGTGAATATGTAACTTGCGTATTTGTTTAAGTATATAAAGATTGATACATGCATAATTTACAAACATTCCTCAGAATACAACCTTTCTAACTTACACACCATATACTAATAACCATATACTAATAACCTTTACATGTAAGAAACAGAAATTAGATACCGATATACCTTACTGCAACTGTAACATGTCAGTAGCTAGCAAAATGGACGGTCAATGTTTCAAACTGTATTTACTGTTCGAGATACCCCTATCTATAGCAATTTAAATATGGTGTTGTAATTTCACTACATGCATGTGACCTGAATTAGAAAATGTATAATAATAAGTATGAGGACTTCTTAGATAAGTTATATTGTATAATGTTGTATCTTTCTGACCGTAATGCTTTTCTCCAGTTTTCCTTAGCAACTGTATACAGGACCTTAACTATAAGGTTTCCTGCTACTAAGGGTCGAGCAATATATTTTTAGGTACTATATTTTCTATACTAAATCATGATACACGGGGCAATTATTATTATTCTGTAATTCACATTAAAATAGTGTTTGTTTCGCTTGTTAGACTCGTGAAATATGTATCACTGGTGATAGAAGCTGTATGGTAAAGAATTATATTAGTGTCAAGGACGTGTAATAACATTTGTCGAGGTTTCAGATCCATAATGTTTGATCATCACCCAAAGCGGAATCGTCTTTATACAAGAGTTTATTTATTTGTGCTCGGATTCGTGATTGTAAAATGTTAATGATAATTCAAGATTGCGTAACGTTTCGCATTTCCTTAATACACGAGTAGAGGCTCGCACTTTTTCAGCAACTTCTTAATTTTAAAAATGCGTTCTTTTATTTGCTTGTTCTCCATTGGTCTAATCTCTAGCGCATATTTATACTATGATAGGAATATCAATATTTAAAGTCACACTGGTGGAAAAATGCTTTTTTATACAATAGAAAACATCGAAGGTCAAGTCTGTTGCTCATGAATATATGAATTTCAATTTGATTATGTAAAGTCAATGTCAACTAAAAAAGTACTGTGGCACGCATAATTCTTTCAGAACGTACTTTATGACGAAGGAAAACATATTAGCGGTTTAGTATATCTTAAATCGATTGATTGTATGGAACAGGTAGTTAAAGAACATGTATGCATGTATGAATAACCGTACCATAGCATATATATCCGCACCATGTCCAATCCAGATGAGAAAAATGGTATGAAGACATAGAGTCTCTTATTGCAGAAGTGCCAAGGGCAGAAATCTCATAGATCCGTTGTATCTTCAGTGCGAGAGTG
Organism: Unio pictorum; assembly: GCA_030141615.1. NCBI lineage: Eukaryota > Metazoa > Mollusca > Bivalvia > Unionida > Unionidae > Unio > Unio pictorum. The sequence continues at coordinate 12,107,673 of JARLTB010000291.1, forward strand.
GATACAAATCAAGAGAGATGACCAGGTATCATTTAAAAAAATGGACTCGGCAACTTTGAAATGTGAATGCAAAGCACTACTAAAGAGAAAATGTGCTGAACATGGCTCCCTTATCAACAAAAAAATATTACTGCTGCCAAACCTCAACAAGACGTCCTGGATGTATCCACGTTCAAGGCAAATACAACCTATTGACTACATCACCATCAGGAGATGGGACATGTTGGATGTCAGTGACGAAGGTTTTAAGAAGTGCAGAATGCGGAATTGACCATGGACTCATCATCTCCAAACTCAATATAATATTAAAAGCCTAGCAGACTTAACAGGTAAAAGAAAGGTGACCAGAAAGCTTAATTACACCAAACTAAAATAATTATTCAGCCCACTGCATACAATTGATACATACTTCCAGAATGTCGAAGAGAACTTATTCCTTCAATGACTAAAAGTACTCAACAGCATCTAAAATCCCCTATCCCAGTGCACGTAAACATCAAGATTGATTTGATGTGAACTTGAAGCAAGCTTGCTTGACATTCAGCATTATGAGGTTAGTGTCAGGACTGGACGGCCTGGTGACAAAATAATCTAACTGAGTAGGATATGATAAATTTTACAAGATTGAGTTAGAACCGACTCATCACTTAAAAAAGACAACATTTCTTTCAATTAAATCGGGACAATATAATATATGAGTAATAGTTATAAGGACCTTTATTTTTTTTCTAAAGAGTAAAGACGTAAAACAAAACTATGTGAAAGATGCACATCAGGAAATTTTTATTGATTACAAAGCTAGACCGAAAATAGAAGATAAACTCATCAACATTAAAAAATGATAGCACATTCATAAAAAAACATGACAGTGAAACAGAAAAATGCTGCACATGAAATCACGTTATATGGTTTCTTCAATGTAAGGAATGTTCGAGTATGGTAATACATGACTTCTTAGTAATACAGCAAAATGGCACACATGAAAACACACGATAAGGCTAATACAATGTCATCAAGGTCCTTGAAAGGTAAAATGTCAAATGAAAAGTAACGGATATAACATTTAAAAATACGACGTTGATTCTATCCCCATCTCAAAAGATGCTGATAAACAAATACAATGTCAGATACCACAGCAGGTTTACCAGATTTTTAAGCAGATAAAAGCAATGAAAATCATATTGATGCTGCTGCAAGTATGCGGAGACTTTAATGTCAACCAAACCTAATAGTAGAAGATATAGAAGTATATGCACCTAGTCAGATATCCATGGACGATAAATGTATTATCAAAGGCAATGCTATTTTCAAATAGAAAGTACAGGTGAACAATGTAAACCGCAAGAATTCTTGATTTAAAAATGGGTTACACTTTTTAAACAAAAAAACCCCGTGCATTTCGTTACATTTGGCTCTGTATTTTGGTTTATGTTTATTTTATACTGCAACAATATTCAACGAGATAAACATTTAATATATTGAAACGCACATTCTCATATGCGGATCCAAGTAGGGGTGGGATGGGACATGTGAAAAGGTATATTGAAGATTAATGGCTGTACTCTTGAATTCGTAAAGTCTTGCTATTGTTCACGTGTTTTTATCAGTTTTGAATGTTACATTATGCCATGCTACTGGTTCTTAGTAGACTGCTACAGAGTGCCTTGTTATTGCATCTCAGCTGAATGTTACAGTGGGCCATGCTATTGTATCTCAGATGAATACAACAGTGCACACTATCATTGCATCTCACTTGAATGCTACAGTGTGCCATACTAAATTATCTCATTTAAACGCAACAGTGGTCCATGATATTGCATCTCATTTGAATGATACAGTGTATCATGCTATTGCATCAAAATTCAACAAGATAACCATGTACTATATTCTTCACATGCTGATAGAGGGTGGGTGGTGATTATAGCAATATTGCGAAATACAGGTTATTGGAGGCTTAAAGGATGGTATTTCTTTAAAGCTCGAGGCGTTTCTTATGGAATGGCAGATGCTTCACTAGTCTAAAATAACTTCCAGAAATTAAAGAAACCGTTTCTCGTTTTAACTGTTATGTTCATTGGCGAAAAATAATTTTCAGTTACCTGATATGTTGGAGATACTGGAACTCAAACTGGAATCATGTTCAGTTAGAACCAACACGATAATGTAAGATGCCATCTGGTAGAAACTCAATTTGATTTGATTTTTCGTTCTGAATGAGTAATGACGAAAGATTAGCACCATTTTCGTTCAGGTCTAGCTGGATATTGTAAGAGATATTATAGTGACAATCACATGCCCATTAGGATGTAGTGACCATAACAAAGTGTTCAAGATGATAGTTCTGGCGGTCATATTATAAGTCAGACAGGCACCATTTCTCAAATATCACATAGATATCATAAGATGTCGCATGAAAAAAATCCCACTGTAATAATAATATAAAGAGGAGTTTGTGGTCTTGTGGGTTTTACGCTCTTTTTCTTTAGCACATACTAGGCTAAATAGGGTGGCTGATATATTTAGTGGAAGAATAACCTAAGAATACCCAGTGAAGGACAAGCTAGCCAAGGGAAGGTACAGACAACCATTCTCACGTACCCATGTTGGCCTATCCGAAAATAGAATCCACACAGAGGCTAGATATGAGTTATCCATAAATGCGAGCGCATTTGACCCCTCGACTACCATGGGCCATGTTAATCAGGAGTGGCGATATCATATGTTTAAGATGGCTGCTGTCGTCGCCATTCTGTAATGGCAAGAATAACCGTGTTCTTTCAGAACCAGCCAGAGAGTAAAAAGTCTCCTTAAATGGAGTGTCAGTAAATATACATTAAACATCAAATCGGTACTGTTACGTATATTTGATTTAAATTATTTATTTTTAAATGTCAGATCCAAATTTGTCATTTTGGGTTTAAAATTCATTAATTGGGAGATATCTATTCTGGAAAATTCAGGCTGACCTAGACTCTATTTGTAAAAAACAGGTGTGTCCTCCTTTTCTGGTCTTGCTTCTAAGCTGGTAAATAAGCCTTTAAAAAAATTGGTTAATTTCAAGGGCAACTTTTTATTTTTAGTTCTTTGGGAGTGTGTGTGAGAAATGGCTGATTTTTATCTAGGTAATTCCATGCGTACGTGTTTTTATGATCGTACGTTCTTTATGTGACCTTCTGGAAAATCTCATGATCCCTTGTTTACGTATAAAACAGAGATATAAATCATGTTTTAGGTGAGAGCTATTCAGTAGAGGTTGGGCTTTTATAATATTAAGTTGTGTCTTCTTTTTGACTTATTTTAATTACCGTGTACTGGAAATTGTGTCAATTCGTTGGAGCAAGAGGAATTATTTTATTTATATGGAAAAGAATATGTGCTCATATATTTTCATTTGGATTATTATAAAACCAAGAACTGACTAAATTATGTTACATCGTCGTACATATTGGATTACATCGTCAAGATTCGAACCGGGAACTATCAGGACATTTATTTATCAGGACTCTTACAATTCCATTAGTGGATTATTTTTGTGAATTCTATATTGGATTATTTTTGGACTTGATTTTGGTAAACCGTAAGTTTATTTTTTTTCTTATGAAAATATTTGTACTCAATAAATAGTTTGTTAAAGTTTTTACAAGCTTGTTAGTTTTCACTCATTCTGTGTTGCTGCTTATTCGAGCCTAAGCACGTTCAGTACCATCTTTATTTAAGATAGACGATACATAAATAGCAGTCTTCCAGTGAAACTCTCTTGCTGATATGACCAACTTGTTTAAATGGCAGCTGGTGATACCAATATTTTGGAAACGACAATCGGTGCGGCCATAGTGGATATCACTTGAGACCATCTTGTCATCATACGACATGTTTCAACGAAAGCTCCATTTAAATTTGGTTGTAAACTCCAGACAATTAACGTTTGAAGACGGCAGCTGAGTTTGAAGGTATGTAACACAAATTAAATCTGTACCGACCAACCCCGCTCAGCATAATAAAAACAAGAAAACAAACAGAACTAAAGCAATGGATACACACTTAAGATATTCATATAGTTTCACGTATATATTAGGCTTGGGATTCAAACAATCTCATTTTTTCAGATACGTTTCAACTGTTCTGCACTGTCAGTAAGATTCACAAATCTCCTGGATCAACTAAGATTCAAATAATCTCATGTAAGTACAAATATACCAAGTTAAACAACAACTGAAATAAACATATGCATCTTCACCCTTGTACAGTCGCATGATTCATTCACTGAGTATATTTGTTTTTATTAGTATGCAAACACCTTCGCTTGTTACTTACTTTTGTAAAAACAATTTAAGTTCAATTTGTGATGTTTTACAGGATCTAGTGGTGAAAATTGCATCGAAATGATATTTCATAGAGACTTGCCAATATAGTAGACATTGTTATATAAATCTGATCATTATAATGTCTGTCTTGTCTAACCTCATCCATTCATGAATCTGCGCACTTATATAACAGAGACAATTTGATCTCTTATAATGGTAGTCACATAATTACACAGACACACATACGAGCGTGCGCACACATCTCTGTCTAACATTTCCACCCTGATATGTTAGGAATTCTTCCTGTAAATGTTTCTTAGCGTCACATATCTTCTACATCAGTTGCGTTTTTAATCGCAACTTCGAGACAGAATTTGCTGAGGGTTGGTGATGTTCCCCTTCCGTCGGTACAGCTGACAAATGCACCGGTCAGACACAATGAGAACTAATGAGAATGCTAGATTACACAGAATCTCTTGTTTCACATTTTACTAACTGCTTTTTAGGTATCCGAGGCAATTGATTTCCACAATAATAACTATTAAACACTTAAGTGTGAAACATTGTCTCTCCTAGTGAGAATACCACTGTCTTAGTTAATATTATCTACCCCTGTATCCAAGATAAATTAGTACTGACTGAGACAGAATTGGCTGAGTCGTAATTCTCAAAGCAATGGTATCAGTATTGTCTAAGAAATCACTATACCCAAGTAACACTACCTCTGCCAGTGTCAATAATTTCTTATATGTCGTTGTATCAATTATGAATATCGCTGTAAGGGTATATACTTGTCTCAGAAAAGGAGTGTCATTGCCTGGATGCGAATCTTGTCTCGGTCAGTAATATTTGATGTCTATAATTGTATCCAATTTAGATTACCGCTATTCCGGTCAGGAATGTATGGGATCTCATTAATTACAAGGAAGAGTATAATTACCTGTCTATCAGTTGATTTGCCTCTTCATACAAAGAGTTTTCAAAGTTTATTCGAAATAAAACTGAATGTAGAATCTGCAAAGTCTATTGGAACAATATCTGTAATTATTTACGTTTTGTACTGAGTATGTACTGTAATTAAACGATATTAACAAAAGATTTATGCCATCCATGAAAGGTCAATTCAATGTAGGTATAAAAACACAGCAAATCAAAGATGGGAGGGGTTAGCAAGATAGCTGTAAAACGTTAGCAAGATAGTTGTTGATCAGTTTCAAATGACTTTTGTGGAGAATGGAAAGACTATAATGGTTTATTGACTGCCTACAGTTCTATTAAATTCCCACCCCATTTTGCTAATAATTCATTGGCGTATTAATGTCGTTGTCACTGGAGGTGGTTGAGTACATCTCATTCTAATAGACTACACATGCTTCAGCTTTTCCAAGCGGTATTCTCCGCATTTGCATTATTTGTCATTATGTCTATAATCCAATTAAATTGCATAACTAAATCGTTATAGGGATTGAATCTCAGTACATTGGCGATTCTGGCTTAACCCTTTTTATCAGTCAATTATACTGGCAAATCAGCCTAAAACCCGCAGCTATGCGGCCTTAACAGCACTATAATTCAGTAGTACTGCGATTTTGCCCCATAGATACGGCATTCTCAGAGGAATTAATTTCTTGCAGACGAGGATGAGATTTTGTAGAATCGCTTGGATACTTAATTGTCTAATCTGTTCGTTGTTTCCACTGCAATACACATTTAATCCCATTTATTTAGCACACATACAATCTATACATGTTGTATTTGTTTTGCTATATCCTCGATCCTTTTCCTCTGTTGTATTTGTAACGTTACTGACTGTACCCACGAGGTGGATTGAACAATTTGTTTGTATAGTTAATAACATATTTAAAATTAGGACTATCTTAAAATCGTGCAGAAGTGCATTGAAATAGAACATATGCCGACATAGTAGCGTCGTTTACATAGTAAAAGCTATGTGATTGAGCAGGAACCGTCCTTTAATCAAATTTAGTATCTGCACACTACGAGAGGTTCAATGGATTGTATTCAGTACATAAAATATACAACTTCTATACTTTGGTTTGTTCTGACACGTAATTGACGGTTTTACAGGTGAATTAAAATTGTTCCACAAAAATTGCATAGCTGACGATAGAACAATATATATATTATATTATTATATATTAAATTATATATATATATATATATATATATATATATATATATATATATATATATATATATATATATATATATATATATATATATATATAATATTTGGTTCAGTTATATTATTTTCTTTTCAATTGTGTCAATATTATAGTTTCTATCACCGCTTTAAGGTATATCGACACTCATTTATCTTGCTGCTATTTAATATGAATCTGTGTTTCAGCTTTTTTTAAATTATACTGGGAATCAATTACCTTGTTGTTACTTTGTTTGGTTTTTATTTTTGTATTGCATGTGTTCCATTGTAAATAATCATCTATTAACGTGCTGAAACAATGTCGTCTAATCACAATTATCACGTGCAAACTATTCACATACTATTTACCTTTTTCATGCCGATTTAACTTTGGTTTTGTGTTGACATACATCATGCAATCTAATTATCGATCCATTTATAATAATCATTCGTATAAACTTACATCCTCAATGCTCTTTATTTTTAAAACAAAATAAAACCATCCGCGGCTCTTGGCGATTGTATTTATCCACACTTCGTCAGTCATTCCCAAATGAGAGGTAAGTCTGTAATATATTTTATTCATAACATAACTTGTTGTCCCAATTCTAACTAGCTAATCTGTTTATTGTACCCCTTTCATGTATACTTTGTACCGTTTACTTTTTATTTTCAAGATTCTTTCATAATTGTGTATGTTAAATGCTTTGTCATGCATACTTGACCCTTGATCTGGAACATGCCAGCAATCCTATCCTTTCAAGATTTGTAGTTTATAAATATTCGTAATGATTTAAAGTTTGTCCGTCATTTTTTGAAACATATTTTCAAATTTTGAAACTGAATTTTATATCAGGTTTTTTAAACGTATCAGTTGTTAAGTATCAGAGACGTTTGGTCCATGTGTTTGATCTATTTTCTTCACAGAAAGCAAAACTGGAATAAATATTGTTAATACGTGACAATGTTTGATGTATCCATCAATTTGATTCGGATAAATGGCAAACACTTTTTTGGTTTCCTTTTGAGTGTAATATTTGCACATGATAGTCTTTATGCTTTTGTTAAATGTTTCTAGCAAATCTACAGTTTTTAATTCTCTGAAGAATTTTTCTAAAACATACCATATAGCATCTCCATGTCTAATTTTCATAATTTAGTTGCAGGTTACATGTAACACTGTCAAAATGTGTTTAGAGATGTAATAGAGATCCCATATAGGCAATGGCTCCTTGTATATATATATATATATATATATATATATATATATATATATATATATATATATATATATATATATATATATATATATATTGTTAAGTTAACCACTCTTTGGTGTGTTTTATTGTCTGACGGTTATCGCAAAAAGGAATACTTTTTATTTTACTCATTTCTGATAAATTCTCTTGATATGATATAATCTTTGTACTTTATTTTTGTCTACAGCTGCGTTAAAGCGTTTCTTTCTGATAATACCCGGTGTTGGTGTATCGTTGACTGCCGTGAAAGAAAATCGAAACGCGACGTGAGATGACGGTATGTAAACTGTCATCTTGCCGATGCTCGTTGAGAATACGAAAATCCTTACTAAAAGCAATATTACGTAAAGTGTGCTAGCTCTAGTAGATCGGACTTGCGTCAAGTTTGACATTTTATCTAAACCTTAGAATATCAATAAACCAAATTATTGATTTATCAAACATGATACAATTCTACAATTGTAAAGAGAAAACGGGTCGTCTCTTGCTTAAAGACCCTTATTTTCTTAGAATAAATGCAAACGTTAAATCGAAGATAAGAAATAAATGAATTAACAAACAATGCCCAAACAAAAATTAAAAATTCGGTCGGATTTGGGTGGTTGTTTAGAGTACGGACGTGCATATTTGTATTTGTTCGGAGAAAATAAAGGTATCTGAGCAAGAAACCTACTAGACTGTATTACTACTGGAATACAATTGTGGCGGGAAGTTCCCACTTTACTGAATAGGTATGCCACGATTGTACGAAATGCCCGTGTTAGTTATACAGGGGTCACTATTAGACGAAATGTCTCTAATTCTGTATTGGCTTGCCACTTTGGGAGACGGTGTCCATTTTTTTTTATAGGTAATTTCATTATGTTTGATTCGGGATGGGAAATGTATGTTTGCAAATCAATTGATTTTATGGAACATACAGTCCTATGCTTAGCCACAAAAATTATTTCACTCAAAACGTATTTCTAAAAATGCAACCCTGGCAAGAAGTATCTATTTCCTATATTGGATTGTTATGAACGCGATCAGATATCACAACTATCTTTTTCGGCGTCTGTACATAATCCGGTATCCATGCAGAAAACTGTGTATTTGAATGGACCTGGCTGTTGTGACAAGATAACTTGGGTGATCGAATTAATATAGTTTCAAAGCGATCACATGATTGTGCTAACACCAACACGTAGACTTGCCAGGGAGATGAGGACCTGAGAAGTTAATTGGTTTACTTATTATATCTTTTTCAGATACAACGGTGATGTGTGGACGCCTGACAGGATGGGTAATATATATATTCCCGGGGATATTATTTGGTTTGAGATATGCACAGTGTCGCTGGACACATTAAAAATGTTTCTTGATTGGCGTTTGTCGAAAAACACAGCTGTGAGTATGTGTATAGATCATGGTCAGTCACCATCGTTTACTGGAAAATCCTCAACATGATTGGCTTAAACGTGTTGTTAATTATTACGAAGAAATCGATGTCGACCACAGATCACTTCATGATAAATTAAAAACAACTTAAACATTTAATCAGGCTGGAGCCAAATAAAAATCAGTGTAAGGCATATGGCACAGTAATAAGAGAAACTTCCATGGATGATTTCTTGCAAGCGTGGACTCCAAACGATTTAATAGTAGCAAGTAAAAAAATAACTCGTGATACACTTCAGTAGCAATTTCTTCAGTTGCATAAGAAAAAGGTCCCAACGTTACCAACGTCGTTGTGTTATACACCAGCTGATACATGACGTAAAAACATCAACGTTGATATACCAGGGCGAACTGGGAAGCAGAATCTAGTATTAAACGATATTTTCATGGTTGATATTAGCATTGTTGAGAATGCATTGCGCTCTGACATATCTCCATGGATGTTAGGATACGCGATGAAGATTCACTCATCTCAGGGATTAACTATTTATGATTCTCGAATTTGGATCGTAGATAATCATGTCGAATGGTCAAACTTGTTGTTTTGGCAGTGTCTCGAGTTAGAAGAATATCAAAGTTGCGAAGATTTGTAATCGACGGTGCAGATATCATCGATGATATAACCGAAGATAGCACAATAAGAACAAAATTAGCCAGTTAAGCAAAGTGATACAAAATAATCGAGATTTTGATATCGATGTCGAATGTATCCTGACTCTGAAGCAGAAACTGAATAAGCACTGTTCGACCTGTAATTGTTTAATGTTACGGCGGTATCTGAAAAACGATTTAAAACAATTTACCATGGATAGAAAAGTTAACATTCGTGGTCATACACGCGAAAATATGATGTTAACTTGTCTTGAGTCTAATCGACGTCGAGGTGCTAGTTAAGCGATCGAGGCGACAATTGCGTGTATTCGGGAATTACTTGTAATTGATCACGCGTAAATCCACGTTGAGGAGCAGTTGAATCTAATCTGTAGATTGCAAGTCTACCCATGGATGTAACAACGCTGGAAATTGTGTGTTGTGATACTCCAGACTGGATCAGTCGTACTTTTTTTACCATCTTCAAGTTCACCAGGTTCACATAAATACCTCACGGTGACATTACTTAGTACTGGATATGCTGAAATCATGTTACACAGGTATAAGCGCGCGTGTGACTGCGTTAACAGATTTCATGTTCTTGGTTCGAGTAATTCATTATTTAGAGCAGGTATCACACTTGGTAATCTTAGAAACCCATTCGCGAGATATTTTGTTATGAATGAACAACTTCCCTTATTGATATCCAAATAACCACTCAGCAAGTGTTCAATTAAATCTCTCAACAATGGCCTGATTGCGATGAATTGCAGTACGATGATATGGCGCCTTGAAATTTTTTGCCAGGATCAACTTGTAACAGCTGTGGCCATCGTAGCCACCTAATTGATAAATTCTTTTAAACGTAGAAGCTACTTCACCAGCTGGTTATGTTGATAACAGTTCTGCTTGTTTGCATCTACTTGCAACATGAACGACAGTTAATGCGTATTTGTATGTTTTACGACCTTTAGTATAATGTGGTAAAAATAAAATATCAGCCTGATGAACTTCAGTAGGGATGCAAACATCAAAATGTGCGTATTGTATTCGTTTAGGAGGTGGTAGGTATATTTGCCATATCGGTTGTCGGGCTAACCATGCCACTGCGGTGGCACGGTCAACACTTACAACTTCGGTGAGTTTACTAATCGTGGCGCACCCTCTCCAATATCCAATCGGAGAATAATTATTGACTCCATTATTAATTACAAGCCCCTAATACTAGTTTACCTTTCGTAGCGGTTTTTAATAAGCAGTTAGCCAATGATTCCTTGAAAGATTTATTTTTTATGGAATTTAACGTGTGAATCAATTTCACATCTGTGATGTGTTGCTGCTGAAGATCATTTGATCGCTAAGCTACAAGTCTGATTCCATTTCCACACTAATTATACCATGAATAGAGTTTTTCTCACAGGTAGTTGGCAGATGGAATTCCGGGTAATTTGACTAACATGGCTGCAATATCACCTTCGTGTTGTATTTGTTTGAAACCCGACTTATCAGTGGGGATAAATTTTAGTTTTTGGTACCACGGCATTCACACCTAGCAGTACGCGCTGGTCTATTTTTTTTTTCCATTCTGACTGTCATTAATACACCTGTACAAGTGCACCTCTTGTATTTACACAATATAAATCCATATTTTGTTATTTTATCATTGATATAATTGATGTTTCAGCGACAAGAACACGAGAACCGATCAAGTATCTTGCAGCGCTACCAAATTGTAGCAGAATGATTATAATTGGATCATCTGAGAGTAGTAAGACACAGTTGTTACTTAATTTATAATGAGGTGGTTAAAATGGGATAAGTTGTATATGATAGCTCCGTCTGTACATGTTCAGCGGTGTTATGCAGTGCTAAAAAAATTTAATGAAAACGCAGCGACGATAAAGGAAGACTGTGATGATGTTGAATTTATTTCTGATATTGACGAAGCGCCATCTGTAGATGATATTGATGGGATTAGTACTAATTTAGTAGTAGTGTATGATGAATGTTATGTTGGATAAACAATCTAATCCAGTCCTGATATTTTCTCGAAAAAGGGATGATTTTACAGATGTGATTTTATGTTTCTCAACGGTATACAACAATACCTAATACAATCAGGGATAACTAATATTATTGCTGTATTTAACGGATACGCTAAGAAATTATCATCAGACTTGGTGGAACGGAGATATGGATTATAATCGTCTTATTGATTTATTTAGTCATGCTAGGGCATCTCCGCATGTATTTATAACGATAAATTTGCATTATACAATCTGTGTATCAATCAATTAGGACGGATGCTATTATATTTGTCGCAATGTAACCATTAGCATTGACGCTATTATCTGTGTGTCTGAATCTAACCCTTACGATGGATGCTATTATCTGTGTCTCTGTCTCACAATTAGGCTGGATGCTAATATATGTGTATGTTAATCTATCCTTTAGGATGGGTGCTAATATCTCTATGTCTGAATCTAAGCATTACAATGGATGCTATGATCTGTGTGTCTGAATGAAGCCATTAGGATGGATGTTATTATCTTTGTGTCTGAATCTAAACCATTGTGATAGATGCTATTATCTGTGTGTCTGAATATAACCATTGTGATTAATGCTATTTTGTATGTGTCTCAATCCAACAATTAGGATGGATGCTATTAACTGTCTGTTTGTATCTAAACATTAGGACGGATGCTAATCTCTGTGTCTAACCATTGTGACTTACAATATTATATGATTTGGATTATAAAAGGATTAATACATATCTCGGGAAATATTTGATGTGCTCATATACAATTCTTTGACAGAGACAGTCTATCAAAATTTGTATTCGGATTTTCATCAGCGGAATCTTAATTCTTGTGAATTTACAAGGACCTGTAGATAAACAAAGTACAGACTACATCATACGCTCTTTTCTTTCATCTTGGATTTTCCAAAATGACTCGAACTTGAATTTATTGGAACATTTCATTACTTGGACTTTTGCAATTTAATTCGTGGACTTTTCTTGGATCACGCTTGGATTGATTCTTAAAACTGTAATTTTATTTCTATTTGTACAATCTTTTCCCAGAGAAACAAATTATTTTATAAAATCTTTACCAAGCTTGTTGGTTTCAAGCTTTATATGTTACTGTTTATTAGAGCCTAAACACGTAACACTTGATCGACAGTTTATAATCTATCGCAAGTTATCTCGTACGAAGTGTATCATCACTGAAATGCATCTTATGTTTCATAAATAATGCAGTAGATTAAAAGGCGATACTAATATCGTAACGTTACCATTAGAGGGAAAAACTGAGAATAATACTGATGATGAAAATCCGACATAGTCAATCAAAGGCAATGTGTTTTGTTATTTTTGCATTATCAGATGATATTAGGCTACGCATAACACCTTCCAATAATGATATTTGGTATAAGGCAGCTAAAACAATAATTAGATATATACTGAATATAATTATCACTTTACATCCATTCACTCAGTCGGACAACTGTTGTGAATGGCCGTTTCTCCCCCACGCATTCTTTGAGTTTATATTGGTAATGCTATGTTGTGGGCTTAGTGGAAATTTGCTGAAATATTTCATTACTTATATTAGATCTTAAGTAAAAGCTAATCAAACTATGTAATCTAGGCTAATTGAAATGTTGACTATGGTATCTCATTTTGTGTTTAGTACATTATTAAATACCATGTTAACGTATCGATAAGTAAGAAAAGAACACATAATGGTTGTTGTATACGACTTATCTATTACATACCTTCCGTTTCTAGTTCCAAAGTCTCAACTTTGACTATACTGCAAATAGCCTGATTTGAATCTGCAGTGGCCATCGTGTTTTTTCAAGGACTTATGGATACAACCGTGTTGACTCTAAGACGAAGTGAGTTGTCAACCTAAGACAGTGGCGACGTTAAGGCCTGGGCTGCAAAAGGTAGAGAAAACGTGCAGCCGAAATCCATATATATATATATATATATATATATATATATATATATATATATATATATATATATATATATATATATATATATATATATATAACTATTTTTAAATGTAGCAATTATTCAAAGAATATCCGCTTGTGTGCAAAAGATCAATGTCAGATTCATAAGTACTTGTATAAAATACCAAAATTGTTTTCCGTCTAAGTGGCAGAGTAGTTAAAAGGACTAGTCTTTACAGATCATTATCATCTCTCCTCTGTCTACGTGGCTTCCAGACTTTATCGGTTGAATGTGGGTATATGAGAAAGCTGACAATAACCTCCAATGGGTCGATAGTTCTTACCGCGGGTTCCCCGAGTTATTTCACCAGCAGCAAGAAGGGTGAACAGACCGATATAGTTTCAAGCAAACCGAAACTATTTCAGACAAAATCCTAAAGGATTTCAAACCGAAACTATTTTATGGAGACAAAAAAAAGAGAGCGATGAATGGTTTCGGTTTCGCACAAAATAAGGCTGCTACGGAGACAGAGTCAATAGACACTGCACTGATGGATGCAGAGACAAATTGTTTCAACCGAATATTTGATCAATTCCGATACGATATCTTGATCTAGGGTCATGCAAATTTATCGTTACAAATCCATGTGGGATTGATTGAGCGTGACTAAAGAAATTTCTAAAGAGATTATAATCCATGTCTCCACTGCACCATGTCTGGTGAATAGTTGGTAGCGTATGTGTGTCAACTAAATTAAAACAGCAAGGATATTGCAGTTATCTCTGATCACTTTTGGTATTTGTGTATATCTCGGAGTGACATATATTACATCAGTATTTTTATGTCTACCTCTGGAAAATATTCTAGTGGGATTCTTTAGATCGACTAACATGACATCATCATATACGACTAAATTGTTAATACTTCCATCAATAATATCAATACTCTGTGCTTCCTCGATATCGGTTATAAACTCAATAATATCCTCATCGATTTCCAATTTTGCTTTCTCGTTAAAATTCTTTAACACCTCGTAACATCGCTGATCGTTAACAGTTGGGCTACTAAATATAATTATGCCATTTCGTGCATCTCGTTATCAAATTAAGTAACAACTGTGTGTTGCCACTTCCAGATGGTCCAATTATAATCATGCGAATATAATTTATTATTATTTCTCCGAGTGGGTTTTGTCAATAATGGGATTATGGCGTTATTTAGTAGCGCTAGATATATGATTGATGGAAGAGAAATTGAAACCATTGAGAATAATGTTGAGGTTGATGTTGGTACAAAAATAATAGGGCTAGCAAGATACTCCGACGATTATACAAGATCGGCGGGTCCATCTATGATGTTTGCTAAAGATTTTACTGATCACGCTAAACACTCTCCGTATATTAAAATACGGACATCGCAAGATACTGCGGTTGCACTAAACTACCCCGTTACCTATGAACACAGAGGAGGTAGACCAGGTGCTGCGTTTCATATTGTCGGAAGCGCTAATTCCGAATACAATCTAGGATATGCAACACGCAAATCAATGCTAAAAGGAGAACGTAGACGATTTTCATGCGCTATTCCACTACATCATATATTTGGGTTCTGTAGAAATGTACGAATAGTTATCTATGGAGCAAATCATACGGTAGTACTCGTGATAAATGGCACCGACGATGACGAAATTTGGCGTGGTGATGATGCTGCTGCCAGTAAAGTTATTTTATCAAAACTATCACTCACTGTGGATGCCAGTGTTGACTCTATCAATTACCATAGAGGAGCGATTACTATCATTTATGGACCAAGGAGGAAAATCATTGATAAGTTGGTTATCAATGAGTATAGATACTATAGATTCTAATATTACTGGTACATTTACATGGCACCTAGCAGCGCGACAAGGTGTTTCAAGCCCGCGTCATATATTTATTGCGTTACAAGATCAAACACGTAGTCATATGATATTTTATCAGTTAAGTGTTAACGAAGTCTCGCTGAGAATAAACTGCCAACAGGAACCATCCGAGGATATACAACTTGATTACGATAGCAACCATATTACGCGTGTGTATCATCGGTTGTTGACATATTTGGCACGCGATCAAAATGTCGATACTCGTCTACAAATATCACAATATGATTGAAAATATCTATATTCCGATCTGTTACTTTTCGTTGGAACATCTTGATTTAACAAGACAGTCTGTCGTTGATATACACTTTAGAGCTCGTGTAGCCCATGCTGGTAGTGTTAATTATAGAGCGGTTGCTGTCATTCGTAGTGATAAATCAATGCTACTCGAAGGTCTTGGTGGACGAATGAGAATGATAGATGCACCAGTGGAAAACCTGTAACAATTAGATCAATTCGTTATTGTATAATGGCATATAGTCATATTAGCGGTGCTTTAACCCCCGGTCAGATTAAGAAAATTGCAATCAGAATCGGCTAAAAAATGTGTAACCACATTAACACTCAGATGACTGGCGGGGCAAATAAATTGTCACTGACAACTCGTCAGATAAAACATTTCAATGACGCGCTCAAAGATAAAAAGGGCGTCCAGGTTACACTCTCTGCGGCTGCGATCAAAAACATGATAAAATGAGGTGGTATATTCCCGTTCTAAGACGCGATTCCAGAGTTGATTGCGGCAGCGGCCCCAGCGGTGGCTAAAGCGGCGGCGTTAGGAGCCGTTGGTACCGGGGCAGGGATGGCAATAAAGAAAGCTACCGGCAGCGGGTATAAAAAAGGGAAAAGGTCTAAGACTACCAGGAACCCCGTATTGATGGTACAAAGGAAGCGGCCTGAGACTAGGACCGATTTACTAGTTCCAATGTCAAATATTGATTTACTCGATGCTGCTAAAAACTAGCGATTAAAAACTTCAGAGGAGTCTTTATGAGAGATCAGTTGCCGGCACAACCAAACAGCGTTGAAACCGGTATCATTAATCTCGATAACAGCACTGGACCTGGAACTCACTGGGTTGCATACGCGATTGATCCACGTGCAATCGTCTATTTCTATTCATATAGATTAGCGCCGCCGAAGGAATTTAACAGATATATAAAACACTTAAACACCCCTCGTTGGTATTCTACGCCACCAACAACAAATGAATGACCCACCAATATGCGGTAATGAAGTATTAAATGTCCTTGACGCTATTTCATCATCTGGAAAACCACCTCATGGAGTTGTGAATGAATATACCAGCAGTCGCTGGCAACGACGGAGTCGTCCACGAAGATTTTAGAGAAGTAATTAGTGCTACAATAATATGATTTATATTTGGGGACGACCTCTATAACCGTCGAAGAAACCCGATGCTGATGGCACTGCAAACGGTGATATTAGAAAAATAATCGAAGATGAAATAGCTGTGATGTTGAACTTAGCAAATGTTGATCCCAACGAAATAGTTGTATTTCACGATCGTCAGGGTAAATTGAAAACTAGTAATATTTCCCTTGATGATGTTTTAGTTAAACAACGCGGTGTAACGGAAAATATATTGCGGTATTTTCCGATCAGGGTAAACTCAAACCAGGTGTACCTGTTTCAACTATTGTGGATGCCCAACAAAAACTACAATCAGACTACAACGATCATATAAATAAATTAATCAGCTTCAGCAGGATATAATTAATGCTATCGAAACACCTATAAATAACTTCTTCGGGGTTCCACGTTCGCAACCCGATTTGCATATCATACAAGTAAAAACCGCTATCGATAATTTAGCAAAATTGCGATCCGAGTATGACGCTCATGTAGTTCAATTTGGTAATCTAAGTAAAAAAAATTAAAAAGACTGATGACGCCGTCGATGAATTTTTTGGTAAAAACGTGAAACCCGATGGTATTAAAATAGATCTAGCTGATGTTAGCACAAACCTCGATGAAATAACAGCGATTAATCAGCGAATAGAAGTTGTTCGCGAAGATACGAAAACCTTCATTGAAGCAATCAAAAATGATGCAACCAGGAAGATATAAATCATTGACGAAATAAACATTCCTCACACGAAGGAAAATATTAACAATATCGTGTACACGATTCAACACGGATCATTTACATGGACACCTACAAACAACATTTTACATATCACTGCGGCCGTCAAAGGTATTTATCGATTAACACTAGTGACACCGACTCAATTTAATATATCATCGTCGAGTTCAGCTGGGGTCAACAATACAATATCAACGATCATCGACAAGGATACAACTGAACAGTTCCCGATAACATCCACTGATAAAAATTTAGCTAGGGTTTCATAAACATGGTACGTGGAATTTGTGGCTGATTTAAGTAAACAACTAAATTGAAATCGTAAATGATTTGAAAATAACAATGGCATCACAATACCGTTATGACACCGTTAAAGACTTTTGAAAGAAACTTAAAGAGTTATCTGAACAATACCGAATAAAAATAAAAAAAATACCGACGAAGAATAACTGCCATTGATGTAGCTGTATACTCGTTGTCTGGTGCAGTTGCCGGCGCTGACATTGTTATATCATCGGTTACAATGACCGCTCCGGCCGTTATTCCGGTTTGTATAGCCGCTGTGTCAACTATCGCGGGCGTGGCTACCGGAATCGCAAAAAAATATCATCGTGCTCGACACAAAAACTACACGATTACATCGTTAAATATACATCGGTGTCTCGCGCGTACTCGCAATTATCATCGTTGATTTCATTATAATAACAGGGGATGAGTTCTCGAGAATGGTTCAGTTGTATGAATCAGCTATGTTGGAATTAGAGCACGACAATAATAATAATGGCAACCCCGCAAGACCTACTTCAGAAAATAGTAATAAAAACTGAACCGATTCGGCAGGTATCGGATAACACAATCCTGTTGAAAACAAGCATGATTTCAATAACATCAATCAATCCTAAATTCAGTGTGAATTTCCCTACTCCGAGTCCCGTGAAGGATATAGCGCTGGCAAAACTACGAGTATGCCATAGTTGGGCTAATATCAGATCGGTAGCATTTGGTAGCCAACAACCGAATAATTCTTTGGTGTTAGCGTATAAGAATAAACAAGACGAAACTCCAGACTGGAACGTCGTTTCGCTACCATCTAGATCATACCAAATTGAACAAATCATTGCTGAATTTCAGCGTAGAATAAAATCTATTACTGGAAGAGAATCAAAAATCGCTATAACGGTTCACGAGCCGACATTATCATCTGCGTTTGAGACTAACTCACACGGATATGCCGTAGATATCTATCAGAGTTCTATAAGAACAATACTGGGCTGGCCTGAAATCCCACCTCGGACATCTTATCAAATACCCGAATCCGAAAAATCTGATTATGTCATGGATATACAATCATATCATGAAATCAACCCATCTTATCGAAAGTATTTACTTGATTTTACAAATGCAAAGTTAACTGATATATTCACATTTCTTGATAACAATACCATGCAATGGGAATTTGGTGTTGAGAAAACTCCTAGTTAATCGACTGCAATTGTATTCACGGTAAATAAAATCATTGATTATTTGAAAGAGATTAATCGATTACATAGAACAGGACTAGAACGACTACGACGGAGCTTCCATGAGCATATCTCTGATATAACAAAACCACGTGATGAGATCATAAAATATGTTGAGATATTAAATCAACTTGTATTTGACATGGAATATATCAACAAACGAATAGTTCAAGTAATAATCAATGACAAGAACGGATATAAACAAAAATTCCTATCTGGTTACAATATAACAGAGGCAGATTTACCCAATTTCAAGTTTGTTGGGTATAACACAAATGAACTAAAGAAAGCTGTTAACGATCTTATTCAAGTAAGCTTTTCTCTGATACTCGCCAAATGGAAATCACAAACAACAATCCTCAGACATAATAATGAACCAGACGGCGGTGGTAGACATATCGCTCCTCAAAATGTGAATATATCCTCGGTGCTTGCATTGAATTTAGTATGTGATGTTATCGAAGGAAGCTATCAAATAAATCTCGATCGATCAAATCAAGCTCAGCAGGGATATATTTTATATTCATTTGCACCAACAGCTCCTCCAGGATTTATAATCATTGAGGATCCAACTAATTCAGTCTATATGAGATGTCATAATGATTCGCTAACGAGAATTAGTTTTAAACTCACCGACCAATCCAATAATCTGATTGATTTACGAGGTGAGGTTTCACAAATTAGTCTGTTTGTGAAAACCTAAATTGTTAACTCATAGCAGCAGAGGGGGCAAGACAACGAAATTGGCGTCCATTTTCTTCGACTTCGAGAAAGCGTTAGTTAGCCCGTGGACGCCTTTTTTTACGATTTACGAGGAAGCCTCGGTTTGCCGAATTGACGCCTATAAAAGTTGATCTGTTCGCCCCCTCTGCTGCTCGAGTGTTTCATATACTTTTGTAGTTCCTGAATAAAAGTATACACTTGTTGTTTTCTATGGCATATCATATTACACCAAAAGGAAACTGTTGGCGAAATGCCTGATTGAAGTGATAAATGACAGTATGGGAATACGACCCTGTATAATATTTTAGAAAGCTGAATAAGGTGAATAACAGTCTGGTTTATGGTGATGCTAAATAAATGAAAGAAACATTTTCGAGACAAATATAATCGTTTTCCTACCGATTGTACTTGTGCAAATGGAAATCTGAATTTGACTTGATCGACAAAGTAAAAATTGTCCTAATGTTTCCATTATTAAAATATCATCATTGGAAATGTGCCTTATTTTTATAACTAATGCATCATATAAAATGACATACTAAAACTGTAACTATATCATCATTAGAAGCAAGATTATAATAAAAGACAAGAATAATAAGAACATAATACTGATGGTGACACACCAATTTAGTAGAGGAAAAGCCAGCTTTTTTCCTGCTCAGTATAAAACTGTATTAAACGGAGTGTGACACAATTGAAGAAGACAATATAAAACAGTTCAAACATTAATCAGATAGTAAATGTCATTATGCTAAATACAATTATCACTGTACATCTATCCCCACGGTCGGACCTCTGTTGTCAACATAAATTATACTCATACGCAACATATATGGAAATGTGTTGAAATATTTAGCTGCCTATATTAGACATTAATTAACAAATCAGATTGAACTATGTTATCTATATTCAGGCTTATTGTAACGTTGATGTAATTTGCACCTACTGTGTTTAGAATATTTTGGAACACCATGTATACTCATTGATGTGATATTAATTATTATCAAGGTTTTGATATATGACTTATCTATTACATACCTTTCGTTTCTAGTTCCAGAATCCTATCTTCGACTATACTGAAAATAGCATCTTGCAATTGTACAGTGGTCATCGTGTCTTTTCAGTGGATTGTCGATATAGACGAATTGACTCTAGGTGAAGTGATTTGTTAACCAAATACAGTGACGATATTAGTAAGGCTCGGTCTGCAAAATAGAGACAGCAAACGTCCAGTCGAAATCAAGAAATAGCTACTGTTAAATTTAAAAAACTATCAAAGAGATATTAACTTATGAATAATAGACTTACATCTTAGGCATAAATTAATATTTACAACTATAGATAACCAAAATTATATGGGGTTTCGAGTTGACGAGTAGCCATTAGCCAATATCTCACATCTGTCTACGTAGTTGTCGGGCTATGGATATGTGAGAAAACTGCGTGCAAATTTCCGTGGATCGAACGAATGTACCAATCATTTTAACCCACCATTTTATACAGGCCGCCATGTATCACCTACTTTGCTCTATATAGTGACAATGAACTTCAAATCGACAGCATCAAAAATAAGTCTAGAATATATGCATGGTGCACGTACACTTATACACACTATATAATTGCTTTGCAAACAAAGTGGGAAAGAGTATTCACACATCTTTCATTTGTCTTAGTTTATCTAGTAGACGTGAACTAAGGTACTGGTATGACCGTATGTCTGTTGTCCGTCATCCTTCTTGCGGTTTCTCAATACAAATAATTTTAGATGGTTCATTTATGAACAGGACCCGATCAATCTTGGTGTATAACTTATTCCATTGAGAATAGGACGTAGTTGATTATGGACGATGAAAAGAGCATACTTACCTGTACATTTCGTGGCTGAGTGTACGAACACCCAGAGGCTTTATTATCAGACTTGCATTTAAGGAGGAGTCCCTTACCTAGTGGCTCATTATTCCCCCTTGCCAAGCAAATTAAATGCCACACAAATATTGTTTTCATATCAACAATTGAATGCACCAGAGTGCTTATCAAACACCGTCCTACACTCAAGTTTTGTCTGAACTCAGATATGCTTTGCATGCGTTTCATTACCATAAAACGAATTACTTCGACAGTACTGTAATTCCAATATCACTTAATACAGTGACTAGATATGAATTCCGGTAATTGTAAACACGTATACGAGTTTAGGTAGGTCGATACTTGCACAATACGTTGAAATCTGGAAAATGAGTATGTATTCTTCTAATTGGATTGATAATGGAACAATAAACTGATGCGAAATTAGTTCCATCTTCCCATGAACATTGGCTTTTTTAATGATTATTTATTTTGTTAGAATGTTATCTGCAAAATAGATCGACCTGAATAAATTGGATTTTGCTCTATACTTTGAGATTAACAATAAATCAAAGATATGACATAGACCAACCCAATACGTCTACCTGACTAGAAACATTGTGACGTCGCTTGATTCAGCTTGTTTAATAAATACAGTATCGTATTAAACCAGTAAAACATTTCATCTGAGGTTCTATTTTCTCATTATACTTGTGTGATAGATGTTTTGTCATGTATATTCTATCTTTCTGAATTAAACAGCACCTAATAGATTGTCTTCACTGGACTAAATCCTATTGCTGCCTGGTGTGTCATTTGCTTTCCCGGCAAATATCATTACTATAAACAAACAAACAAATCCATGTAGAGTATTTCAGAAGCGCATAACAACCGGCTAGGTAACGTACATGTTACATTACCTGTCTGATATGAACTACGTAACACATACGTTACCTTACATGTCTCATTGATGCAAACTATTACTTCATGGTCTTTTATGGGTATCAAATGGTACATTGTACATACTCCGTTCATGTGGTTTGTTCAAGCAAATACAGGAGTTAACGCACATTATTTACAATTATAGGTTAAGTTGAACAAGGATCCAAATGTCATCACAAAACTATAATTTTGCAATTATGTTTTACTGATTTATTTTACTAATTAAAACACCCGTGTTTGCAATCTTGTTTTTCAGATTATTTATTCTGACTTTTGAATGCCAAAACTTCCATGTGTTTATAAATTAAGTTTTCTTTATTTGACTTTAGTAATATAAAACCCTCAAAGATTGCATAGATCGTTTTTAATTTATTTATCTGACTTCAGGTACCCAAATTCTTGCACCGCTATTTTTTTCTCTCTACTTGACAATCCATAAATAACAACAAATACGATATCAAATCTTCATTTTGACCGTTTTCTTCCAACCAAACAATCCACAATCGTACTATTGTCGCTGTTTCTATTATAGACTTCAAGTCACCTTTTGGCGCATTATCAAAAAGTATCCACAACTAGTAATGGTCAGTGTGTCTTTGTTTTTGTGACATTGATAGCGTTGAGGAAGGAATGAAACTTTACGGACAGTATCATGGTGATGATACGTAGCGATTATAATGGTGGTGGTTATTATAATGGATGTGCATGAAATAAAAAACATGCAATCAAGATTTGGTGTTTATACATGTATTAGCAATTTCAAAGTAAGAAGGTTTGTTGATATCAGAATAATGTTGGACGACACATACCGGTGAAATATTGAGATAACAATATATCAAAGTCAACTTTGAAATCTGCATTTTAAAAGAACTGGTGTCGACCTAGTGGCCTAGTGTCATTAAGAGTGATATACATACCCTGATCATAATATATATATATATATATATATATATATATATATATATATATATATATTAGAAGCTTTGTATTCTTCTTGTTTGCACAATACATTATCGCTTTGTGACGATAATCTATTTCAACCGAGTTAATGGCTCTATTATCACTACATTCTTTGGAGTTAATAAAGTGACACAATTCTGTTTTGTTCCAGCCACGTTCGGAGTTAGATGGGGATGGAGTTTACGTTATTTAGGTGTGTTATAATACCGTTGGGTCAAAACACTATTTATTGCTCATGCATGAAATAACTGGCTATTGTCTGTTTACGTTCGACTCTTATAAAGCCTTTCAGCGATTGGAAACGGCATGTGTAAGATGGCACTGTAAGGCGCAGTCCCGATTCTACATGCAGGCGAGTAATGACTTTGGCCGTCTGGTCTTGATTCGGAGACGACACCATCACTCGGCAGCAGCCTGAGTGACCTAGCAGATATATATAGGGACAGCACTGCTTGCTCCACATAAAGAGGGGCCTATAAAAATTGACCTAACCAAAGTTCATCTTCTTACACCCAGTTGGCTTTCCGCAGCAAACATGCATCTTCCAACACGGTCGAAACACAACGGATACACAAGGCATGCCCCACCTACCTCACATCGTGGGAAAAGACTAAGACTGGCTTGTTGGAACATCAGAACAACTCTAGACTCAACTGATAGTAACAGACCGGAACGACGCTCTGCATTAATCGCACACAAACTCTTTCGCCTTGGTATTGACATTGCTGAACTTTGTGAAGTCCACCTTTCAAAGAGAACTCGGCGCTGGATCCACCCTGTACTGGTCCGGAAAACCAAAGACTGACAAACGACTTTCAGGAGTAGGTTTCATGATCAAGGACTCAATCACCACCAAGTTAACAAACTTTTCGACTGGTCACACTAACCGCATCAAATCCATGCGTCTCCCGTTAGGTAACCAACAAGATGTCACACCCTAAAGTGTATATGCTCCAACACTCCAGGCATATCCTTCTGAAAAGGATAAATTCTGCGCTGATCTGCTTAGACTTCTAAAGAGCGACCCAGAGAGAGAGAGAGAGAGAGAGAGAGAGAGAGAGAGAGAGAGAGAGAGAGAGAGAGAGAGAGAGAGAGAGAGAGAGAGAGAGAGAGAGAATAATCATCTTCTTAGATTTCAATGCTAGAGTGGGCAGAGACTCACACTAGATAAAACACTGGCACGTACTATATTACATCATAGTACGCCAGAGGGACTAAAAATATGTCCGTCATACCAGAGTAATGACCAGTGCAGAGTGCCAAACAGAGCACTGTCTTGTCAGATGCAAACGTTACTTCCACTTCAAGCCCAGGTCCCGACAACAATGAAGTATCCAAAGAAGATCAAAAAATTTTGTGTGTGCTGACGTCAATGTAGATGTTCAAGAGACCATGCATTCTAGGACTGGAAGAATTTTTTTTTTCGCCAGATCTACCTCCGGAAGAGATGTTCAATCACATCAAAGCTGCCATCTGCAAACCTCATAATAAATTCTTTAATTGACCGCTAAGGGAACCAACGAGGAAAACCATGAAATCCCAAAACTGCTTGCCAAAAAGAGACCAGTGTACCAAACCCACCTCTCTCCACCATCTCGTACACAGACGAAAGCAGCCTTCTGTCGTATCTGCGGCTACCTCCAATGCATACATATTACATATTTTTTTAAAACATCAGACTACAGTCTTGACACGGCACACTGTAGATTTCACTCATTATTAAACATCAGATAACCGCTCCAGTGGCCTAGGGGTTAGAGCGTCCGCCGTAGAAGCGGGAGGTCGTGGGTTCGATCCTCGGCCAAGTAAAAAAAGCATGGTACTAACAGCTGCCTTGCTTGACGCTCAGCATTAAGAGGTCAGTGTTAGGACTGATCGGCTTGGTGTCAGGATAATGTAACTGAGTGGAACATCATGCTACATGTCTGCGACATCATGCCCCAGTGCTAGACACCACTATAAACTGCCTCACTGCGGACACTGAAGCCATATGACTGACAAATTGTTAAAGCTACGTTAAAAATCCTAATGGCTTGCCAATTTAGATCGGGCACCAAGGAAAATGAAATATCAAATGAATTGCTTAGGAGACAGACCTGAAGGTGGTTGTATAATGTCCATTATTTCTCATTAATATATACATTATTACAATACATTGATAGCACGGAATGTAAACGTTTTGAATACAGATGAGATTTAAATTGCACCATTTATTGGAATGCAGTACCTTATACCATGTTTCCTTTGAATTATTTCTATGTTTTGACATCCTCCTGCATGCGAAAACATTACTCAAATATATGAGTTGTAATTAACAGGACTAGTAACACAAATTATACACAAGCGACGAATCTTCCTCCCATACTATTAAAACAACGTTATAACGACGTGTAATTGTATAATGTATATGTCCCACTGAAATAAATATTTCTATAACGTCCTACTAGAGCAACCTCTATAAGAGCTTATAATACAACCATGGTAGCTTTTGATGTTCAAATCATCTGCATTGTTGTGATGAAGTAATCGTGAATGAATTATTTAGTATTTCGATTACGAAATAGTCTTAATATCCATATTAATACCCATTATGTCATTTTAACTTTATTATGTTGACGACTAAACTCGTGGGGCCTAAACATTTGTTCATATGTATTTACCTTATACAATATTACGAACGGGCTTAGGGAGAGTGTGTATGAAAGGGCCCCGTTTTGAATAAAATATTTAAGGGTGTTTGGGGAGAGGAAGTTGTCTGTACGAGGAGTTGGGCTACCTACCTCGTTTCGCACATATTTAGATATTCCATTATTTATAGACGAGTTGATTTTGAATACATGGGACACTACAATGTTGCACTATGCCGTTTTTCAGAATGAATCAGTATACAATTTACAATCAAGAAATATAAATATCTCAAATGTGTTACCTTACCAGTTAATGGCGAGATATATCAATCACATTTTTGATGCTTGCGGCGTATCAAACAGTGTTAAGCTATTCTAATAGCGTTATCACACTCCTGTGTCTTCTATGTCAGTTGCGGTATTGTATTGAGTCATTGTGACAGCTGTATTATAAGTCAAACGTTAGTACATTGATAGGTCACGTGTTTCCATGACGCCCGAATGCGTAGAAGGGTATTAACATCAATGTTGACAATGTTAAGGTTATTATAATGGTGCTTTGTTTTGTTTCGTTGTTGTCAGATATCATCCAACATTGGCTACGGCATTAAACTGACAACGTTATCACGTCTAACATTTTCACCATGATATGTTAGGAATACTTCCTGTAAATGTTTCTTAGCGTCACATATCTTCTACATCAGTTGCGTTTTTAATCGCAACTTCAAGATGTAATTTGCTGAGGGTTCCCCTTCCGTCTGTACAGCTGACAAATGCGCTGGTCAGACACAATTAAAACTAATGAGTAGGCTAGATTACACAGCATCTCTTGTTTCACATTTTGCTAACTGATTTTTTAGGTACCCGAGGCAATTGATTTCCACAATAATAACTATTAAACATTTAAGTGTGAAACACGGTCTCTCCTAGTGAGAATACCACTGTCCTAGTTCATAGTATCTACCCCTGTATCCAAGATAAAGTAGTACTGACTGAGACAGAATTGCCTGAGTCGTAATTCTCAAAGCAATGGTATCAGTATTGTCTAAGAAATCACTGTACCCAAGTAACACTACCCCTACGAGGGTCCGTAATGTCTTATATGTCGTTATATCAATTATGAATATCGCTGTAAGGGTATATACTTGTCTCCGAAAAGGAGTGTCTATGTCTGGATGCGAATCCTGTCTCGGTCAGTAATATTTGAGGTCTATAATTGTATCCAATTTAGATTACCGCTGTCCCGGTCAGGAATGTATGGGATGTCATTGATTACAAGGAAGAGTATAATTACCTGTCTATCAGTTGATTTGCCTCATCATACAAAGAGTTTTTCAAAGTTTATTCGAAATGAATCTTATGAAGAATCTGCAAAGTCTATTTGAACAATATCTGTAATTATTTACGTTTTGTACTGATTATGTACTGTAATTAAACGATATTAAAACAAGATTTATTTCAACCATGCAAGGTCGATTCAATGTAGGTATAAAAACACAGCAAATCAAAGATGGGAGGGGTTAGCCAGATAGCTGTAAAACGTTAGCCAAACAGCTGTTGATTAGTTTCAAATGACCGTTAGGAGAATAGAACGACTATATAATGGTTTATTGACTGCCTACAGTTCTATTAAATTCTCACCCCTTTTTGCTAATAATTCATTGGCGTATTAATGTCGTTATCACTGGAGGTGGCTGCATACATCTCATTCTAATAGACTACACATGCTTCATATTTCCAATGCGGTATTATCTGCAGTTTCATTATTTGTCATTATGTCTATAATCCAATTAAATTGCATAACTAAACGTTATAGGGATTGAATCTCTGGCTTAACCCTTTTTATCAGTCAATTATACTGGCGAATCAGCCTAAAACCCGCGGCTATGCGGCCTTAACAGCTCCATAATTCAGTAGTACTGCGATTTCGCCTCATAGATACTGCATTCTCAGCGGAACTAACTTCTTGCAGACGAGGATGAGATGTTGTAGAATGGCTATGATACTTAATTGTCTAATCTGTTCGTTGTTTCCACTGCAATACACTTTTAATCCCATGTATTTAGCACATCTAAGATCTATGCATGTTGTATTTGTTTTGCTATATCCTCGATCATTTTCCCCTGTTGTATTTGTAACGTTACTGACTGTACCCACAAGGTGGATTGAACATTTTGTTTGTATAGTTATTAACATATTTAAAATTAGGACTATCTTAAAATCGTACAGAAGTGCATAGAAATAAAAGATATGCCGACATAGTAGCGTCGTTTACATAGTAAAAGCTATGTTATTCAGCAGGAACCGTCCTTTAATCAAATTTAGTATCTACACACTACGATAGGTTCAATGGATTATATTAAGTACATAAAATATACAACTTCTATACTTTGGTGGTTCTGACACGTAATTGACGGTTTTACAGGTGCATTAAAATTGTTCCACAAAATAGCTGACGATAGAACAACACACACAGACACACACACACACACACACACACACACACACACACATATATATATATATATATATATATTGTTAAGTAACCCACTCTTTGGTGTGTTTTATTTTGTTTGAACATTTGATTCAAACTAATGATATTATTCTAAGCCACTCAACTTTCAGGAGTATAAAAAAGGATATTTGTGCTAGCGTTGTCTCACGGTTATCACTAAAAGGAATACTTTTTTTAAAAAAAAATACTCATTTCTGATAAATTCTCTTGATATGATATAATCTTTGTACTTTAGTTTTGTCTACCCTAGATGCGTTAAAGCGTTTCTTTCTGATAATATCCGGTGTTGATGTATCGTTGACTGCCATGAAAGAAAATCGAACCGCGACGTGAGATGACGGTATGTAAACTGTCATCTTGCCGATGCTCGTTGAGAATACGAAAATCGTTACTAAAAGCAATATCACGTAGAGTGTGTTAGCTCTAGTAGATCGGACTTGCATCAAGTTTCACATTTTATCTAAACCCTAGAATATCAATAAACCAAAATATTGATTTATCAAACATGATACAATTCTACAGTAGTAAAAAGACAACGGGTCGTCTCTTGCTCAAAGACCATTATTTTCTTAGAATAAATGCAAACGTCAAATCGAAGATAACAAATAAACGAATCAACAAACAATGCCCAAACAGAAATTAAACTTTCGGTCGGATTTGGGTGGTTGTATAGATTATAGACGTGCATATTTGTTCGGAGAAAATAAAGGTCTTTGAGCAAGAAACCTACTCGACTGTACTACTACTGGAATGCAATTGTGGCGGAAAGTTCCCACTTTAGTGAATAGGTATGCCACGATTGTACGAAGTGCCCGTGTTAGGTATACAGGTGTCACTATTAGACGAAATGTCTCTAATACTGTATTGGCTTGCCACTTTGGGAGACGGTGTCCATTTTTCTTTATAGGTAATTTCATTCTGTTTGATTCGGGCTGGAAAATTTATGTTTGCAAATCAATTGATTTTATGGACATACATTCCTTTGCTTAGCCAAAAAAATTATTTCACTCAAAACATATTCCTAAATATGCCACTCTGGCAAGAAGTATCCATTTTCTATTATATTTTATTACTCTTTGAGCCTTTTCTTTCTCGTGAAATGCATGGTCTGTGAAATCTGACTGTAGCAAATAAACCGAATCAACCTATCAATTTCAACCACAACATTATTTGATACTAACACAAACACCGCAGTGCCTATTTATGTCGCATATTTAAGAGACAACCATTTTGTATGAAGATTTATAACCAGTCCTTTGTGACGGCTTATCTTTGTACGAAGCCTTATTGATAATATGTCCTTTGTTACGATTTATCGTTTTATTAAACCTTATTTATACAAAGTCCTTTGACAGTATATCTTAGTGATACCTTTTAACTTTGGATCAATCCTTATTGATACCATGCAAGTCCTTTGTTACGGCTTATATTTGTATCAAGCCTTATTGATATTACGTCCTTTCATACGGCTTATCTTTGTATCAAGCCTTATTGATACTATGTCCTTTGGCCGTTTATCGTTTTGTATAGGGAGCATTGATAGATAAATTGGTTGAATGTTTGATTTGTAATCTATTGGTAACGAGTTCGACACTCACACAGGGCCGTGTCCATGGGAACGTGATGTATCTAACCTTTCCACGGCATGACATAGCCAATAATTTGTTCAAAGTGCCGTTAAACCAGCAAAACATAAAGTACAAATATCTTTCTATGTTAGATATGTATGAATGTCGTTTGAATCGTAACAAGTGGTATTTTATTAGAATATACTTCAGAACAGAAATGATACCGTTATACAGAGTGATATACTACTGACGTTTACAAATTCCAGCTCAGCAAATCGAACCCCGAAGCTGCAGACACCACATAGGAACCTCTGAATACATCAACGCTTTATCTGACTCTAAAACTAGTCTCTGTGAATTCCTTTTTGTATTATAATTATATACATTGTTTTATTTTTGATAAATAGGTCTGCTGTTGTTGTTATCGCAGTGATCGAATTTAGGATATTCGATCTTCTGCTATGTTTGCAATGTTTACGTGTCTTTTGACTATCAATTATTATTATTATTATTATTATTATTATTATCATTATTATTATTATTATTATTATTATTAGCATCATAGTCTTCATCATTATTAGTACTATTATTATTATTACTATTAATAATAGTATTATTATTATTATTATTATTATTATTATTATTATTATTATTATTATTATTATTTGAAACAACGTTTGCCAATGTCCTAGTTTGGATGAAGCCTTTACGATTAATAGCAAATCGATATTCCTTTACCCCAACCTCTGGAAATAATATATGTCGTTAGATATAAAGATAAATCGATGAAACCTATAAATCTCAAAGTTCGTACTAAGAACATAATTCTATAACTGTTCTAAAGAAATCACTCATTTAATTTACCGAAACTTTCCACTTGTATGCCATATATAGAATCACACAACAGACGTATGCAATATGTAACGGACTCAAAACAAGGAATCTATACCTGTTTCCATAATAAACAGTTTTTCACAATACTAGAAAAGAAATTATATACGCCAATCACCCACCTCGTTCTTTACGTCCAAATTTTAAAAAAATATGACATATTTAAGGCATGATTAAATTACATGTTTGAAAATTTATCGAATACATCGATGTTTGTGTCCACGTAGTTAGTGAATGATTAAACATAATGTATTCAGCAATACAATTTAAGTACGTCATAGATGATACAAACGTTGTTTTCGTTTTTTTTTTTGTATTTTACCTCGAAAAAACGCGTTGTTTTACGTTCAATATGTTTTTCGATGTTGCGTGTTTTATATTTGGTATTTCCATGTTTTTATCATCGGCCATACAGACGGCCCTTTGTCATACTCTAGATAATAAATATCGATCAATAATGAATATATGATGCTAGCCTACGATGATTTACGTAAACTTGCTACAACATAGTGCTAATATCTGGTAGTGTAGGCCAGGCGTTTATACATCGGGAGATGACGCTGTTTAACCTTTTGCAGCATCATTTTGGAATGTTTAAATTTTCAATGTTTTCTGGACTACGGTTTAAAACGTTTGACATTTTTTCATATTTGTATCACTGAAACATTAAAACTGATATGTAGCGTGTAAATAAGTAAAATGATGATTTTTATGTGATGCCTAAAAACTATTGGAATGTTTTTTCTTTCTTATTTATTGAGACAAACATGGGGTTTTTACGTTTTTTATTTTAATTTTAATGTTTTCAACATCTATGAAGTACGCCATTTACAGACAAATAGCTTATGTTACAATATGCCCTATGGTGGATATTTGATATAACACTGCTTCTATAGGAGTTGAGACGGACACTATTATAATAGAACAATATTTTTTAAAAATCTGTGTTTTGATTTAGGTTAATCCTTTTTACTCGACAAATATTGAAAGTTCAGAACAATATAGATGTACTTTTATATAGATAGTCCAAAATATATGTGATCGTATGCCACATTTAATTGCACTGCAGTTAAACCTACATGAACTGAAGAAAATTTAAACAGCACCAGATTGAAATTTACATCACCTGATGCCAATTTAAAAACAAAAACAAATCATCTGAAATAATACATCTGTATCTTTTGGCCTGGCTATATGGTATACCGATTTTACATGACATGGAATGACATAAAGAATATTCCACATATTGGTGGATATTAGTTTCTTTGATATGAATATTACGTTTGTTGATCGCCTAAATCATTTTCACCCGACAATTAAGTTTACATATACTGCATCTAGTACGTATGTTTCATTTTTAGATGTAAATGTAATTTTAAAAAATAGTGATTACTCTATCTCTACAAATATTCATATCAAATAAACTAATATCCACCAATATGTGGAATATTAATCATGTCATCCCATGTCATGTAAAAACGATATACCATATAGCCAGACCAAAATATACAGACGTATTATTTCAGATGATTGTCAATTACAAAATTCTTTCAATAAATTACGAACTTATTTCCAAAATAGAAATTATCCTACATATTTAATTAATTCTGCGCTTAACAAAGCCAGAAATCTTACTCAAGATGAAGCTTTGAAAATAACAGAATGTAAAATAGAGAGAGATATATAATTCCTTTCACAATACAATATAATCCTTCGTTGCTTAATATAGGTCCTATAATTAATAAATATTATAGTCTAATAAATTCATCCAATAAAACTAGCGTTAAATCACTTTACAAAACTAAACCAATTCTCGCTTTTAGAAAACCCAAGTACTTGCAAGATTTTTTAATTAGAGCTAAACAGAGAGACAAATTAATTATGAAACACACATTTCGTCATCGAAATGTAACAGAAGCCGGTGCTCTCAATGTGCAAACATAAGAGAAAGTATTTCTTTCAGTAGTGCTAATGCAAAAGAGGTATTTTCTCTACGTGTTAACACAAACAGCATATCAGCTGATGTTATTTATTTAATAACCTGTAAAAAATGTAGCATGCAATATGTTGGACAAACACTTCAACAAGTTTCTAAAAGAATGAATAGTCATAGCTTTGATATAAGAAAGTATAGAGATCATATGTTTTCCTCTAATATTTCAACACACTTTAACACCAATAATCACTCTTTACTCGATTTTATTTTCATTCCAATAGATACTGTGCATGGTGACATGAATAGATTCATAAAAGAAACTTATTGGATTCATAAGTTTTTGTATCCTAATGAACTTAATGCCAGTGCATTATATACAATGTAATAATTTAAATTGATATATTGTATATCCTTCATAGCAATATGTATGACTGTTTGTCTCTAGTTTATTTTATTAATTTATTAAATTCATGTTTCATTAGAGACTCATGTATCTTACAGATCCTATCGTATAGAATTGTATATAATTGTTATGACGATGAATATCGTTTATGACTTTACGTGATGACGTAATTATTATTTAAAAATAAATGACGTCATCCATTACATTCAAATCATTTAGTGCCTGATGAAGCATTGATTAAAATGCGAAACTAGTTGCACAGGACCTTGGCGTTTGTGTTGTTTTTTTCTACCACAATCATAAATACAATACGCATTCAGTACACAACCAACATACGTCATTGATATAATACAAATTCAGTACACAACCAACATACACCAAGAATATAATACACATTCGGGACACACCCAGAAATACGTCATGAATATAATACACATTCAGTGCATAGCAAGTATACGTCATAAATATAAAACACATTCAGTACACATCCAACATACGTCATGAATATAATAAACATTCAATACGTAGCTTATATACGTCATGAATATAACACACAGCCATTACACAGCAAGCAGACGTCATAAATATAATAAATATTCAATACACAACCAACATACGTCATGAATATAGTACACATTCAATGCATACAAATCGTATCTAGGGAATGTCAGCCTTAAAATGAGAGCGAAACCATCTACATTTTCTAATGTAAATTTGTGCATGCAGTTGCATTTTTTAACTTATACGCTGGAAACGATTAAAATGCAAGATCGTCTGGGGACGTCCTCTGCAGAGCTCCGATGGGATGTTCCAAATATGTTAATATAATACCACCCTAATTGGGCGATTAAACATCAAGTGTGTGTATGCATGTTTGCATGTAATTACACTGCTGAATGGGTTCATACGCTATGATGATGATAATAGTGTAGCTCATTACTCCACACAACTCCAACGTATTGAATTTCTGTTTCAATATATTTGGCATTTTGTACATACAAATATATCAATAATGACAACGTGCGATGTATAAAGAAAAGATTATTGTCAAAATTAAAGATCTTACCTTACTAACGACATCGCAACAGAAGACAATGACATAATTTGCAGATTGCAATATATAAAGTGTAACTAGCTGCAAAAACGGGCGAGAAGAATAACGAGAGAGTTAGATGTATCGACTTAAGTCAAATTGAAATAAATGGGTTATCGCTGTTCAAATAACGACGTAGATCATATGACTTGTTTAAAATGTGCAGTGCTTAGCTTGAATATTATTTGCTCTCTGTTTGCACGGTCGTTTTGTTCTCATACTATACCTGTAGGGAGAAGTAGTTCTAACCTGTTCTTGCTCTTTATACCCAAAGATATTGTATATGGTAGAAGTATAATACATCAATTATGGTGTTCGAGTGGTTAGAGCGTCTCCCTCAGATGCGAGTGGGCGTGGGTTCGATCCCTTGCCCACTCATACCAAAGACTTAGAAAAATGGTCCTAACAGCTGCCTCGTTTGGCGCTCAGCATTAAGAGGTTAGTGTTAGGACTGGTTGGCCTGGGGTCAGGATAATGTGACTGGGTGCGACATCGTGCTACATGTCTGCGGCATTATGTCCCAGTGATATATATCACAATAAACTGCCACAGTGCAGACTTCGTAGCTATATGACTGAAGAAAAATCCCCAATAGCCTTTCTTGTTTTTTTTCTTCCTATTGTTGTATTTTTTTATATTTTTTCCCCCGTCTACATTACAATGAACTAACCAATCATATGTCTGGTTCCAAGGGTGCAGAACTTTGCTTGAATATTACTTGATGTCTCTTTGCGAGGTTTTTCGTTCTAACCTGTTCTTGTTCTTTATGTCAAAATGTGATGTATATAATAGTAGTATACATAAAATATTGTGACTTAGTGGTTATAGAGTCTGCACCGTATGCGAGAGGGCGTGGGTTCGATCCCCGGTCGAGTCATACCGAAGACTTACACAAATAGTACTAACAGTTGCCTAGCTTGGCGCTCAGCTATTTACTTTACATGCGTACATTCGTCAGTATTTACTTTATATACGTACGTTCTGTAATTGAATCATTCAAAAAATTATATCCATGATCAATGTAAGTGTTGTTTTTTATCGAGAAGTGGTGATTTTCCAAAAATTTCAAATAATTATAATTTTCCTCTAAACGGCACCAGAATCAAAAGTCTATTATATCTATGCATCTCTCTATCTAATCAAAGTCTTCATGATACCCAACAAGCACTCGCAAAAATAAAATCATGGTCAAATTTCAAGTGACAAGTGACTGTACGTTTATGTCTACATATTTTATGAATAATTTTTTTTACTGTGAAATGTCTCCCTAAACAGTCGATACATATTGACGGATACATTAATGCAACTGGCCTAAGGCTATTCGTACAGTCCATAAACTGATGGGTACTTTAAATTTACTGTTCTATACCCACATACACGGTCGATAGAGGTTACTGCAGCCACGAAAACTAATAAATGTTAAGCTAGTCATTTGTCTAAATCGGTTATCGGAGTTCAGTAGGATAGGACCTGTGTACAGAGATGCGATTCCAAGTTGTAACATGATGGGAGAGATTGTTGTTGTTGTATTAGGGTTCAGCGCCATCTGTCAGCACATGATATACATGGTGGCCAGTATTAATGGTTGAGGAAGAACCAGGGAAGCTTCCAAAATAGAACCACCGACTCACGAGAAGCTATTGGCATGCTTTCTCACATACACACTTTTGCCGATCTGAGACTCGAACCCACGCAGACATAATTAGGTTCGATGGTAGTGATCCGTAATAGAAGAGCGCTTTAGACCACTCGGTCACTCGGTGCCCCTGATGGAAAAGATACTAGAATTATCATATGACTGCTATCTGTATTTTACAATCCTTGGTGTATGGACTCTCGAGTACTACGTAGAGAACATTTTATTTTACACCGCGAATACCGGATTTATATTTCATCGTGCTGGACCACAAACATGACCTTTTAACGAGTGGAGACGACACAAATTTAAAAATATTGTGTTTGGTAGCACAAGATGAAATGTATCCGTTATTAGCTTAGAAAATCAACATTTTCGTTTATTATATAATAAATTTGCTCCACGATCGAGATTTAGAAGAAAAAAATAAATGTTAGGCACACACGCTAACCCGCCTTTCCTTAAAGTATCGCCACGTTCAAAGCCTGCTCAAATAAATATAAGTCACTTTAGAAAGCGGTAGAATTGGGTTGACCTAATATATCGCAGTAAACTACATTATATCATTTTGTATACATTTTGACTCTATCTGAAAACACATCAAGTCCGATTCGGCAATGCGTCACATCGGGTTGGTCGTTGCGAATGAAGTAACGGAAAATAACTTCAGAAATGTGCGAACGGCATCTCGTCAAATTACTTTACCAAAGATTAGTTTATTTCAACAAGTGATGGAAATGTGTGATCTCCCCATTCTACTTATTGTTTTTGGTTATTGTTCTCTAAGAGGCGATTGACTACGGTATTATTGCCCAGACCGAGCTAAGAATAAAATAAAATCTGCTATTACTGGGTAGGAAACAGAGATATGTACAGAGATATAGAATAACACGAGTCACCGCACGTAAAAGATATAAGTTTAAAGAATTACCTAAACAAAATGAAATCGAAAATGACATTTGAATGATTTGCATTCTCTCAGAAATAGAGTTATAATATACATGTAGCCGTTATGTTGCAGTGACAGAACAAATTTCATCATGTGACCGAATGACTGATCCATTTCAGATTGCCCGCATAATTGCATATCCTGGTGCTTTAAGTATTTTCCAAATCACTGCTGGTGATAGGTCCGCGCTTCTATATTTATTTCCGTCTGTCTGTCTGTCTGTCTCTGTCTCTGTCTCTGTCTCTCCTTTATAAGAAACCATATTACCCATCATAAATACGTCAGGGTTTTCTTCTCTTGTGGTCAAACAATACTCACATTCTTCTGCTTCAGACATCGACTATCGATATTCAGGATAATTATCTATGGTCATATCGCATCTAATAAATACACACAGCCCTATTAAAATGCATTTAGATATGTATATCTTCTCTCGCATTCCTACAGAGATTATGACATAATTATACATCATTAGATAAACCATCACAACCCGCTGTGGTTATATTTATAAATTACCAGCTGAGCTATGCCAGTTGACAGGCACCTCAATTCTCTGCTGAAGAGAACAAACAACGTAATTACTTACGAAATAATGGACTGTATACCTTGTTTGTACTAACTACGTTACATTTAGAATTGACAACTTATTGACATGCACTTCCAGATGTAAGAAAATTCAATTCTTAGCATCATTTAAAACATCCAACGTACATATTCATACAATTCGTATCAGAGGAAATTCGCGAAATTTTGTACTACACGATTTCTATAAAGACAAAGCAACGCATTCATATTACTAAATAGTGCATGCCTTTCTTACAATACATGAATCACATAACATGC
This sequence comes from Unio pictorum, assembly GCA_030141615.1. Classification (NCBI taxonomy): domain Eukaryota; kingdom Metazoa; phylum Mollusca; class Bivalvia; order Unionida; family Unionidae; genus Unio; species Unio pictorum. The sequence continues at coordinate 12,145,871 of JARLTB010000291.1, forward strand.
ACGACTATCTCCGAACTAAACTCGAAGTATGAATTTAAAATGAATATATTCAACAATAATTTCAAACAGACACAAGTTAACAAATCGTATGTAACCTTTCATTTGAGAGTCCTCATTCGCTTCCCAACAGAGACTTAACTCTGATTCTACTCTCCTTTCAGGTCACACAAATTTGCAGACCCCCTCGACCCTTGGAAGGCTGTTTAACTATAAGAGTACTTTTTATTGTTGTCAGAGCACCTCATACTTTCTCCATTAACATAAAAACTTGGACTGACTAATATAGCGAAATTAATTTGAATCCTGAATTTCGTTTGGAAACACCTCATTTAGTTTGGCCAATCTGGATTGATACTTTAACCAAAATATTTGTATCACTTCCATAAAATATCATTATAATCCTCTCTAATCCGCATTTATTAAAAACGTTTCTGGAAAATATAATTTATGATACCCATTTTAAATGGTCACATACCTCATAAATGTTTTCCTAGTTTGCATTACACTTTGTCATTTTACCGCAATTCACCTTAACAGTGAATTCATGCCCCAGGTAGAACATATTAATGGTTACTTGCCAAGCTGACCCCGACAAAATGCATTGTGCATTTATTCTACAGGAATCATTCACCATTGTAATTTTCAGCTAAACAGATCTCGTTTGTTTGTTGCAGGTTCACATTTTGTAGGCTCGTACAGTCAGGTGTAGCATGGCATGATGGCAAATCTAATATTTTGACATGTGAAAATATAAGGTTATCTTTGTGACATGTGAAAATATAGGGATATAAATTTTTGAAGGTATACGGATATATTTTTCACATGTAAAAATATAGAAATTATAAAGTATGAAAATTATTTTGCCAATACGGCTCTATATTTTACATTGAAGTATTTACTACATGTGGTTATATTTATGAGGTTTAGTTTTGTGATTGGTGCTACTAATTCCGTACGAACTCCGTAAAATAATGCAATCCATTATAGATGTGCGGATCATATGTCACGCCCAAATTTGTGAAAGAGTTTCTCTATGCAGTATGAAAATCTGCCCTTCTTTGCATTGCGGACAGTTGATTGGGTTGTTTAAACGTAAATATTAGGACGTGAAGTAAACATGTTATTGCCGAAGCAATGGGATATAACTGCCTTTTTAAAAAACACACCAAAACAGTCACGTGACTAGGCAAGCATCAGACTTACACTTGAAGAATTGATCTAAGATGGCGCCTCAGTGGAAGATTGCCACTTACTTGAAAAGTTCTGTTTAACTGATTAATAATATGCGACGTTTTTAGCTTGACGTCTAGAAATGAGGTTGTTCGAATATAACAATTACAGTGAACTCAAACTTATTAAACGTAAGCTTTAGGGCAATTATATAATTATTGAATATTTATATAACACATTGTAAAGTCGATAATGACTTACTCATGTTATTTCTTTGTAAAATGCACTATGATGTAAATAAAAATAAAAATCAATTTCACAGGATCAGACAAGCAAATACGGGTACACGCGTCGTTGGAGAATAAACTAAGTGAAGGTCACATTCATTATATCGTATTCTACATCAAAGCACGTAACGCACACGTGGAAGTCCATATCTTGTGACTTAAGTTCATGTTATCAGTGCGCTTTGACCGTTGTCTGGGTTATCATTCATGCAACACTATTTATGTCGAGTCGACCGGTACAATGACGAATAACGTTCAAACCCCAGGCAGAAAAAGATAAGATAATACTACTTTACTCGGAGACGTCATGTAGATGAAGAACAAGCCGTATATGGCTAAATAAGTACAACATGAATAATACTTTAATTTTCAAGCAGTTTTTACAATATTTCTGTACATCTTTTGTGTTTGGTATCATTGCTCGATATGCAAACTCTGTCCAGACTCACCAGACCCATCACGTGCAAACAAAGCACTGCTAGTCAATGATTTGGTTGTACTGGTACAATTGTCCTATAGTTAATGAAGATACCCCCCCCCCTCCCCGCGATGATTTACGTCTAGGCAATTTTGTACTCTGGGGCCTTAACATAACAGTCATAAAGGAAGCGACTCAATTAGTTCACATAACTTATGGTTGAAATGCCGTCCTTGATGAAAAACAATCGAGATTTGTCTTTTGGTGCAAAAGTCAATATTTTTTGTTTGAATACAATCAAAGCGGAAAGCAAACGAAGTGGATTTAAGCGGTGAGTATATCTTCGTCCATCCAGAAACCGTCTTTGCCTGAGATGATTGGCGGAAATGTCGGAAAACGCATTCTTCATCATTTTGTCTAGTGTTGCCGTGTGATGATACTATGACTTAAAGCTGGTTTCAAGCTGATTGTGGTTCATCAGGGAGATTAGATTATAATATGGTTAGTAAAGCCAGTTTAAAGTAGATAGTCATGAACAAGTGGAAATAAATTTTTATCAATATTAACAACCTCTTGTATATGGCCTAACCTGCTGTCGGTAGAAATTCAGGAACTTAAAGCAAACTGCAGGATATATGTTGACCGTTTCAGATGAATGTCATCTTCGGTGATTAATGATACTGTAACACCCTGTGTGTTGTATATAAAACAGACCAGAATTCAGGAACTTAAAAACGCTTTTATAAATAATATAGGTGAGAACTAACATGCTTTTCAATACCGTATAGTGAGTTTACATTAAGACAGTGTTTGTTACAACAATATCATCTTATGATAACATATAATTGTCTTCTTTGTCTAAATGATAACAGACAACGTTGTAATATACCATATTATGATGAAATTAATATTATTATCAAAGTCACGTGTATATTAACAGCTACATTCATTAAATTGACTATAACACACAGTAACATAGTAACGTGATCTGAATGAAAAGTTATTTCTAGGATCCTTGAGAAGTGTGGTGAGAGATAGCAGAGGTTTTAAGAAGATATAGACAACAATTAAAAAGTATTTAAACTATATTAACATCATGCAATAAATCAATTCAATATTTTAAAGTTAATCTCGATTATATAAAAAACAAAGTATAATTTATGGTTTGGGATTGGATTTAGAAAATATGATCGAAATTCTGTTCTACTTAGATGTGTAATCCATACAGATAAAAATTACTGACGGACAATCATCAGTCACTATCTATGTATATGTGTTTACATTGTTAAAATCATGTAAGCACAGTCACTGTTCGATATGTGGTTACATTTTAAATTCATGTAAGCACAGTCACTGTTCAATATGTGTTTACATTGTCAAAATCATGTAAGCACAGTCGCCGTTCAATGTGTGTTTAAATTTTCAAATCATGTAAGCACAGTCGCCGTTCAATATGTGTTTACACTTTAAAAATCATGTAAGCACAGTCACTGTTCAATATATGTTTACATTTTCAAATCATGTAAGCACAGCCACTGTTCAATATGTGTTTACATTTTCAAATCATGTAAGCACAGTCACTGTTCAATATGTGTTTACATTTTCAAATCATGTAAGCACAGTCACTGTTCAATATATGTTTACATTTTATATCATGTAAGCACAGTCGCTGTTCAATATGTGTTTACATTTACAAATCATGTAAGCACAGTCACTGTTCAATATGTGTTTACATTTTAAAAATCATGTAAGCACAACCACTGTTCAATATGTGTTTACATTTACAAATCATGTAAGCACAGTCGCTGTTCAATATGTGTTTACATTTACAAATCATGTAAGCACAGTCGCTGTTCAATATGTGTTTACATTTACAAATCATGTAAGCACAACCACTGTTCAATATGTGTTTACATTTTAAAAATCATGTAAGCACAGTCACTGTTCAATATATGTTTACATTTTCAAATCATGTAAGCACAACCACTGTTCAATATGTGTTTACATTTTAAAAATCATGTAAGCACAGTCACTGTTCAATATGTGTTTACATTTTCAAATCATGTAAGCACAGTCACTGTTCAATATGTGTTTACATACTCAAATTATGGTAGCACTGTCACTGTTCAATATATGTATAGGGGCCCCGAGTGGCCGAATGGTCTAAAGCGCTCTCCGTTACGGATCACTGCCGTCTCACCACTGTCTGCGTGGTTTAGAGTCTAAGATTAGGCTAATATAGTTATGTGAGAAAGCTTGCCAGTAGCTTCTCGTGGGTCGGTGGTTCTTTCCGTGGGTTATCCCGGGTTGTTCCTCCGCCAATAATACTGGCCGCCATCTATAGCCTATCGTGTGCTGAAAAATGGCTTTAAACGCAACAATAACAACCACAACAACAATATATGTATACATTTTCAAATCATTGAAGAGCAGACACTGTTCAAAATATGTATGTACATTTTCAATTGAAAAAAGTCACAATTAATTGTCAATACCTAGATGTGTATCAGGTTTCATAGAAAATATTATATATATGTATCACCTAGTGGACAATATAGGAGGTATACTACAAAACCCCGCTTTGCTAAAATAACTAATTTATCAGAGATGCAATGTGATGCATCACTGTGAAAAGAGTATACGTCTGGAGGGAAGAAAGTAAATGCTAAAGTGGGTCAAAGCCGAGGATACAATAATATTTCATCCAAGTCAGCTAAATTAGACAACAAGTTCCGATTCCAGGAAAATCCCCTATACTAATATAATTTTATCATAACGGATTTTCGTTTGACAGGAACAAAGAAGATAACAATACTATCTATATAGTTGCTGCGATTAAAGAAGAAAGTATATTCATTTAAGGTGGCAGTAGGAAAATTGAATGATGTATGTTTAAACAGGATGTGATTCTACGACACACGGACACTACAAATTATATCGTCCTTAACCACTAGTATCACTTGATTTGGTTCTTCCCATATTTTATTTCGTAATTATGACAGAGTATAAGGTGCCGTTTTTCCAATTGTCTAAATGTGCAGTTGTGAGAATATTTGCATACTTATTTAGTAATTCCATCTAGTGTGACTGAAATGGCATCAGTAGTGGTAATTATGGATATTTAGGTTAAAATGATTAAATATAGACATGGCGGCCGGTATAAATGATGGAGAAAACCCGTAAGGGAAACCCCAGTAAGAACTACCGAACCACGGGAAGAATCTGGCAGATGTGTTACATAACCACAATGGCTAAGCCCGAGACTCCAAGCCACGAGACAGCGCGTAACTGGCAGTGATCAAGAATGTTGAGTACTTCAGACCACTCAGCTAAGCAAGGCCTCTTGAAGAAAATACAAAGGATATAACAAATATACTACATTGTCTAATAATTCATATGCCATCTTTTCTTGTTCGACATGCTGGTTACCCTTTCAAATAACAGTAAAAGTATGTAATATGTAAATTGGTAAAGTAAAATAATTTTCATTATATATTATCCTGATAAAAAAGCATGAGAAAATATTGAATACATTTGTCGTGAAATTCTTTCTACTTTTAGATATTGTTTGTTGGTGAACAAATGAGAAATGAAGCCATACTTAAGCCTTTTTCTATAATTATTATTAAAAATCGTTTAACACATACGCAAACATCTATTTTATATATTGTGTGCAATAATATATGCCTAACAGATTCAAGTCAAGTAGACCAGACAAAACTAAATATATTCTGAACACATCAAAAGTAAATTATCAAAGCCATCATATAACAACAAAAAAACCTCGCAAAATCCAATAAGCTTTGAAACATTTTCACACAAAACTTAATTAAGATAGCCCTTTCAAGAAAATTAACAGCACGAATGATAAACCGTCACTTAACATAGATAATGAAGAAACAATAAAATTTAAAGACGCATATTCAAATAAAGTAACAAAACTTAACATAAACTAATTTATAAATAATTGATCATACAATAAAAGTAGCAGAAACACCAACATTATTGACAAAAAAGACTCATTTAAATCAATTAACAACAAACTAAAATACATGAGAAAATAAGAGCTAACACTCTAAAGCACATGATCAAATAACAAAAGTTAATTAGTCAAACAAATTAGTACGATAAGTGTTAACAAAATATTAGTAAAAAGTAACTTTCTCAGTTAACTAATCCAACTAATTAAATGTTAATAAAACGGAACCCATACAAACAAAATCATGCATCAAATGTAGAAACAGTTACCAACGGGTCTTCGTTTATTTACAATATTATGCAAATAACATCATCCCGGACTGAAATATTTCTTACAAATATAAGCTTAATTAATAAAATGTTAAATAAGTGATGATATAAACGTCAAACTAGCCAATGATAAGCAACACTCATATAAATCAGTGTTATAAATAATGATGTTAAACTGGAAATTGAATCATTTTGCTAAATATTCATATCTATCGTACTAAACAAAACTGAAATCATTGCCAAATATAATCACGTGATCTTACAATTAAACACGATTATTTGCTATAGGATGCATCTTTAAGTTAAGCTGTATCATTTATTAAGTTGCGTTTAGGCTTTTTCAGATGAATTATTATAAACTCTACATTTAAGGTTAACATGCTGATTTACCTGATTTAGAATTACTTATGTTTTAACATGAATATTTATTAGAATGACTAGCATATATGTTGGACAGAATGCACGTTTACGTCAATTGTCTCTGATGCTTTATTTTAGTGTTGATATTTTAGGCATTATTTGCGTTTACGCCAGGTAGAGTTGTTTATATTTATCCAGATGTTTTGTTTCAGAGTGTTAATATTTTACGATCCTTGGGGGAACGTGTACGACCATTCATCGACCACCGAATGGTACAGATAACTACGTTATGTCTTGCATAACCGAACCCCAAAACTGGACACCGATGCCAGTGTGTGTTTTGGAAACCAGATTCCAGACTCGACAGACATAGGCAGCTCCGATGGAAGTTAAGTTGACACCGGCCCATGATATACTTCCGGCCAAATTGAGGAAACCTAAGCTGGAAGATGCGACTCAGGTACAGTTACACAAATACGCTGAAGAGGAAACGGAGAAGGAAACCACGAATGACGCGGTGAAATTCGCATACAAGAAAGGGAACTTGCCAGGAAAGGCAGCAAACACATAAAGCAAGTCATCGGGCTGAAAGAGAAGTGAGGTGAAGTGTTAAACCTCACGCACGAAAGTATCATGGGTGGACACATGGGAATTGTCCAGATCCGCAACCGTCTTGTCAAAGCATTTTACTGGCCGAGGGTCATGCGGTTCTGTATCTCCTGTGATAAGTATTAGAGAATGGCACCAAAAACTGATCATTGACCCATCCCTTTGGGGAGTAACCTCCTTATCGATGAACCATTTCGACGTGTCGCGATAAACTTAATCAGATTGAGACCTCCCGCGTCGTTGCACGAAAATCGTGATATTCTAACGGTTGTCGATTACGCTACACATTCTATCCGGAGGCTGTTGCGTTGCGTAATATTAATTGAGAAACATTCGTTGAAGCACTGTTTGGGATTTGGAGTGCCAGACGAGATCATGACTGACCAAGGGATAAAATTCATGAGTCGCGTGATGACAGAGGTAAATAGACTGCAGTCGATTAAACACATCACGACTATACCGTATGACCCACAATGTAACGGACTGGTCGAACGGTTTAACGGGACATTAAAGAATACGCTCAAGAAGCTGTACGAAGGCCGCTACAATATTCAGTCGGTACTTTCCTGCAACGTTTTCTGCATATCGAGAAGTACCCCAAGCGAGTATAGGGTTTTCTTCCTTCGTACTCTTGAACGAGAGGACTGTACATGACCCAACTGCCATACTAAGATAGCCGTGGACAGACGCTCAAGCTGTTTATGAGGAACGTACTACGTATTAGTACGTTGCGGATTTGGGAAACAAACCGAAGGAGGTTTAATCACTCACATAGAGAACCACAAGCGCTTCAAACCACGTCAAGTGAAGTATTACAACAAGCAAGTGAAACCACGTCAGTATGACGTATCCGACAAGGTATTGTTGCTGTTGCCCTAAGAACACAACCATTTGCATATTTATTGGAGGTTGGCCGTACGTCGTATTTGGGAAAGTTAGAAAACTTATCAGATACGACTACCGACTAAGGATAAGATATACCATGCCAATATCCTTAAGCCATATCAGGAAAGGTAGACCGTCAGCGATTTTGTCGCCGCTACGATTGTCACCGATGACACCGACGGAGACATGGACGGGTTGAATACTCTCCTAAGCTGTCCGTTATCGAAGACACTTTCGATTGTGAAGTGAGATCCTATGTTGACCAGGGTACAGCGGAAAAAGATAGAGACACTGCTGGCCGGGTATTTCGATTTATCAACGGAAATACCCGGGGGGGGGGGGTAGTCTTTTGAGTTCAGGTTAAAGCTGGAGGACGACCAGAAGGTTCAGTGGAACCCTTATCCCTTTCTCCACGCAATACTACAAGTCGTAAGGTAGGAGACTGAGTAGATAATTCCTCTGGTAGTAATCGAGTACGCAGATTCTCCGTACAGCTCTCAGGTAGTCCTAGTACAGAAGAAGGATGGCACACCTCGTTTTGTGTTGACTACCGGTAGCTAGTTTCAGATGATGAAATTTCATGTGAAGATGCTACCTGACCCATAACATACTTTCGCTTCTATTTTGAATGCGACATGTTTCTCAAAGTCGGATTTGTCCAAAGGATATTAGCAGATCCCTGTGATATAGGAGGATTGGATAAAGTTCGCTTTTGCTACTCACTATGGGACCTACCAATGGTTGGTCATGCCATTCGGAATCCAGAATGTGCCCAACATCGCCCCTAGAATGATGCGGTAGTTGTTAATGATCTTTTGCTAGCCAGAGAGACGTGGGATGAACATCCCACTCTGCTAGCTGACGTTTTGGAGCGGTAACGTTAAGAAGGATTGACGACTCGCCCTTCAAAATATCACATGTGGTTAGGAACCTTGGATTAAATGGGACACACCCTTAGTCAAGGCACGCTGTGGCCCGAGAAATCAAAGGTTGGTTAGCAGGGAAACGCCGAACGGCCCATCACGAATGATGAAGTGAGATCACTCCTGAAATTGGCCGTGTATAAATAGGGGTATGTGGCCAATTTCAGTGCGAATGCAAAGGCATTGTCTGACCTGAGCAAGAAACGGGTGCCAGGTAAAGTAATATTGACTGTTTCGTGCGAGCTCGCTTTAAAAACTCTAAAAGCCAGGCCTAGATCCGATGCGGTTGTCCTCCTACCAGATCTGTTCAAAGACTTCGTGCTTCACACTGACGCATGTGACACAGGACTTCAAGCAGTTACAATAACACGATCGGACACTTTTCCCTGTCGTGCACGGTAGTCTCAAATTGTCTGCTGCCGAGCAGAACTACTCCCTATCTGAGAGAGAATGCTTCGGAATCGTGTTGGGAATATCACGGTTCGATTGGTACTGGTAATGGCGCAAGTTCATACTGGAAGCCGACCACAAATCATCGATATTATTACATGGTAAGTAAGAAACAATAACCAGATTGTAACATGTATATGCATGTAACATGTATATGCTAGGTCCTTAGGCTAATAATCCCACTCAATAGATGTTACGAGGTCAGTCTTTCCAACAATGAGTTGTCAAAGCGAGTATATGTTACATGTCCAAATGAACTTGTTACTGGCGCCTTTTTTATCAGATCGCGATTCGCAAGGAAGTGATGAATTGCCGGTGTTGCATTCAAACGAACATCAAGTGGGGGTGGTCAATCCAACTTTGCAGACTGCCGGGGAGGGGTAATGTCTGCTAATTATGTAGACGATGGGTGAATCGACATAGACTCGGAGTTGAGCATGGCGTAGTCACCGTAGGAATCGTAAGCTTAAATCTAGTATTTTGAGAACAAAAAGGAAGTCGTTTAAACATATTGCGGAAATTTATAAGCTACTCCTACATCATTCGAAATGGGCGGGACACTTATTATTTTGGGAATTACAAATGAGTGTCGGACAGGACGCTTTTATGGACCAAATGAGCAGTATGAGACAGAGGGAAATACCCTAGTGCATCTGGTCCCGAGTTTGTGTGAAACGAGAAAGATAGAGAACCGAGGTAGAAGTTGATGTACTGGAGGGGAACTTGCGTACTAGTACAGAGAAAGCGTAATTCAGATGAGCAGTGACACAGGTCAGGAGGACAATCTATCACACTACGTCACATGATGAAATAGGCCGTCACATAGTGGAGTGAAAGACGAGTTATACGTTTTAAATATTGAATTTCATTTGGAAATTGACTATATATTATGGAATGGTATTGAATTGAATTGTTATTTATTTGAATTTCATTTCAACTTTGTATATTCAGCAATTTAAGATAAAATAATAATAATAATAATAATAATAATAATAATAATATTAAGAAGAAGAAGAAGAAGAAGAAGAAGAAGAAGAAGAGGAAGAAGGAAAGAAGTATGATGTTAGTGTCAATAATGAAAAATACCGTATGTGTTAGATATGGAGAATTAGACAAATTTCCATTCTTGAGGAATCCATCCTGTGGGTAACAGTGGGAAAATTATTATCTTTTTTAGTTCATTAATAAATGCAATTTTTCTAGTTTTTTTCCACGCCCAGAGACCATTGGTTTTAATATGAGACCACTCTCAAGTTCATATCACCTCTTCTTCATAGTTCTGTATTTCGGTTAACTGAGCGTTATATGTATAATATAACTACTACTACTACTACTACTACTACTACTACTACTACTACTACTACTACTACAACTACTACTACTACTAATTATAATTATAATTATAATTATAATATTTATAATAATAATGACAGTAATAAAAATAAGACATATGTGTAGAAAATGTTGCCACTCAATACCCAAGCGAAACAGTTTTCTTTAAATGTCATAACATACATAAATACAATATTTTGTTTGGAAACAAGGAAACACTATCTTTGTTCCGGAAACTGCTAGATAATTACTACAACTCATGAACTCACGTGCCCACTAAAATTAGCGGTTTCGTTGAATTACGCGTTAGAGCGTCCAACTCGGATGAGAGAGGAAGCGGATTCGAACCCAGGCCCAGTCATATCACTGATTTATAAAACATGGTACTAGCAGCTGCTTTGCATGTCGCTCAGCATTAAGAGGTCACTGTTAAGTCCTAGAGTTAGAATGATGTGACAGGGTGGGCCTTGATGTTACATATCTGCGGTATGATTCCCAATTACTACACATCACTATAATTTGTCACACTGCAGACACCGTATGGCTAAAATTGTTAAAGATGCTGTTAAAAACACACAAATGGCATACGCGAAAAAACAGGAAACACGAAAAATGATCTTAACCACTAAAATAAATTAGTTTACGCTAAACTACGAGAAGAAATTAATCGATTTGAATGAACGTAAAACTATATATACCACCTTAAAGGTAAACAACTCCACCGAAAGACAACAATATGATAGGGTTGTGCCCGTTTATATGTATTACCCTTGTACCTGTTGTACCTGATTTCTAGAGCTATTAGGAGTCTTTTAGATCTTTGGAAACATGAACGGATGTGAGCAAGACAGATGGACAGAGATGAGAGGTGTGAGTGATGTATGAAGACTATCGACTATGACCACTCAACTACCTTGAGACCCGTGTAAAGGTTATAATTTTGTATGAATAAGTAAGTGTACATTGAAACAATCTACATGTATGTTGAAACAAACTACATATATACTCAAAGAAACTACATGTATGTTGATACAAACTATATGTATATTGAAACAAACTAAATGTATTTTTGTTGAAACAAACGATATGCATATTGAAACAAACTATATGCACATTGAAATACACAATATATATATATATATATATATATATATATATATATATATATATATATATATATATATATATATATATATATATATATTGAAACAAACAATGTATATTGAATTGAACTATATGTATATTGAAACAAAATACATGTATATTAAAACAAAGTACATGGATATTGAAACAAACTATATGCATATTGACATATACTATATGTGTATTGAAACAAACTATATGTATATTGAAACAATCTACATGTATATTGAAACAAAGTGCATGTATGATGAAACAAACTACATGTATATTGAAACAAATTATATGTATATTGAAACAACCTACATGCATATTGAAACAAATTCCATGTATATTGAACCAAACCATATGTATATCTAGAATATGAAGATATTAAGGTGATTATGATGAAGAACATCACTGTTATACTTAATTTATATTAACATTATTATTATTATTATTATTATTATTATTATTATTATTATTATTATTATTAGGGTGTGATCAGGCTTTTTAAAGTAGTTTTTTTTTTAATTCATTCATATCGATACGATGTCTACAGTTTAGCTGGTTATTTTGTTGTCTAGCACTAGGGCAGCAAGCCACAGACACAAAGCATGATGTACCACCCAGTCATATTATACTTACACCCAGTCATATTATACTTACACCCAGTCATATTATACTTACACCCAGTCATATTATACTTACACCCAGTCATATTATACTTACACCCAGTCATATTATACTTACACCCAGTCATATTATACTTACACACAGTCATATTATACTTACACCCAGTCATATTATACTTACACCAGTCATATTATACTTACACCCAGTCATATTATACTTACACCCAGTCATATTATACTTACACCCAGTCATATTATACTTACACCCAGTCATATTATACTTACACCCAGTCATATTATACTTACACACAGTCATATTATACTTACACCCAGTCATATTATACTTACACCCAGTCATATTATACTTACACCCAGTCATATTATACTTACACCCAGTCATATTATACTTACACCCAGTCATATTATACTTACACCAGACATACCACTAATAACACTAACCTCTTTATGTTGAGCGTCAAGATAGGCAGCTGTTAGTGCCATTTTCTGTAATTCTTTTGTATGACTCGGCCGGGTTTCGAACCCACGACCTCACGCATTGTAAAATAACTCATGCAAAAATGCAATATTTAGACATATTGTGTTTTCCTCTTCTCTTCTCGTATGATACCTTTGTAATACAACAACCCCAGACATTACTGTCACTTTGGAAAAAGCACCCAAACGTACAGCAAGCACACATATTTTCTGTATTTTCAACATTGTCACACGTACAACAAGCCATATCATCATTTCAAAAAGTTTTGTGTGTTTATGCGTGAAATATGATTATAAATAATGTATCGCTTTTTTATATAGGTGTTTGGTTTCGGAAAATCGTTTCCGAACTTCAGCTTCAATTCCTTCTTAATAGCAACAGTTTGTACCGCATGTGCCCCAATCACAACGACAAACCATTTTATAATAAATGTTCAATTATTTTCTGCGTAATCTTTCACATTACTTTGCAATATAATACGTAACTGATCAATCGTAGTCTCATGTTTGTGAGGAAATGTGGAGGATTGCAACGCTTAACTACGCATTGAATTCTATGTCGATGTCTATTTTTGATGGGTCCAGATTGATTGACATTCGTAACCTTACATATCGAGTAAAAGGGAACTAACCTAATGTATGCCCTACAATGTAACGTTCTCTTCCAGACGAGATGTTGCAATTGTCTTCGTTCTCCCAATGCCGTTAATGGCTATAGTGAGAAAATAGTTTGGCACAAAACACTTTTCCTTTCGGGGAGGAACACAGAAACGAGACGTATATTGGAATCAGTTACACACACACAATACAATATCAATTTTGCACAATCGTTGCAACTGTCTGTGTTGATAGTTGTTTCAAAAGGGAACAATTCTGTCTTACACTAAATTAAGTGTCTTGATAGGATAGAAGACTAAATGTTTTCGGAGGGTTTTCCTTGACTATAACTTCTGACATATCGTGAGAAGATTAGTCGTCAACATACATTTGCTAGTAAAACAAATACGACATTATTTGTCCATACCTATATTTTGCATGATAATGTTCCTAAAATCAACGATATCGGGTATTACACGCAATACAATTCCTCCATTGTCCAGTGTTCTTGATTCGCAGGGAGGTTTCGGTGGAATTAATAACTACTACAAGAGTGCGTAAACTAATACCGATAGAGAACTTTTAAGAAGATATTTAGAAGTCAATATCTTGATGGTATGAATTTAAAATAGAATATTTGGAAAGTTTCTCAACATGACAAGACGTGACCTTGAAAGACTAATGACCGGACAATTTAACCCATCAACTGTATATGCCTTAAAGTAAGTAAATTGAGACATACCTACCACTCTTCCATACCAGGGGTTTAACAATCTATTTTTCTCTGACAGGGTCTACCTTTCAAATGACGTTTAGTCATATTATCAAAATAAATTGTTAGGGACATATAATATGTATACTTTTGTACTAGAAAATTGGCATAGATAGGAACGTAATTTAATTCTTCAACTCTACCATTTCATGAATTGGATAGGTGGTTAACACAATTTTGACAATAGGAAATCCACTATAAAAACTGGATTGAATTTGGAATAAGTACGGTTAGTGTGTTTCAAGGCTGTCGACAGTGTTCGTGCACCATCCAGGACCTCAGTGGCGCCACCCTCCGGGACCTTTTCCTCCACCCGACACCTCCATCATCACGACATGATAGAACTAATTCTCTCGTCATTAATGGTGCCATTGCACCCATAGTAAGGTATGTACTTTCGATTGGCTGATAGGTTGAGTGCGTGATGGGTCTATTCCCACTCACCCAGGTCTAACATTCGTGTCAATAACTTAGGGGCATGACACGACGACCTACTGAAAAAGCAATCTATGTGTGAATAAATGCCTGGAAGATGTGGCACCATTCCATCTTCCTGGATAAAATAAATCACTACCATATAAATAAATGGCAAAATAGTGAATATATGACCCTAGTGGCCGATTTCACTTTAAATCCAACTCGACGACAAGGATACCAGGGATATCTATCCATAGCAGGGTTATATAGTAAAACAAATGGCCGGACATAGGTACCACTCTTCAATATTAGGGGTATAGGAGTAAATAAATAATGGGACATAAGTACCACTACTTCATACCAAAGGTATATAGTAATTAAATAATTCGACATGGGTACCACTTATCCATGCTACTTTTTGTAGTCATTCTCCAGTTTGTATTGTAGCATGATACAGTGTAAGACAAATCTCGTTAGTGCAACCAGCTCATGTTTTTTGGTAGATTTCCGATCAATCGGTAAGTATAATACAGGTACTTAGTATTATGGTGACTAACATAAGATTCTCAAATATACATGTTCTGCTGCTCTCGCAACTTTCGTTAGTCATTTCATTCATTGATTTATAATCTGAAATCGATTGCCACGAATCTACCTTATTTCTAACAGCATCACCTGTTTATCGCTTCAAACCGAATGGAATTTAAAGATCAACACTGCATCCGTATTTATGGAGGCGAGAATATATCATTCACACAACAAGAGTAATGTTGTTCATATTGAACCGTTTTGCAAGCTCCATGCCATTCGATAATTTTCATTAACTTTAAAAAGTAAGGGCATATTCCCCCCTCCTCTACCATTTCTCTGGAATTAGTTGAAGCAGATATTGCTCATTGGATGAATAAGATATCTTTTTTATCTTCTAGCATCGAACCCTTTGATAAAAAATAAAAAATGTGAGCATTCCAAACATGACAGTGAGCACGCTGCTGGTTAACACTTTAAATTTTGGTCTAACACGCGTATAAGATGACAATTTAAGGAATTGCTTGGAGACAATCGAGTTAGAAATTATCAGTTCGATGAATAAAATAAATACATTTTGTACATGTTTGGAATCCTTGAAACACTGCTCCATAGATCCGTAGAACAGTGCTCATCATAAAATTTTTATCCCGTTCACATTGGGGATTTCGACAATGGTTTTGCATGTCTTAACGTTTATTTGGCACTATATAACCTGTATTGTACTGACATGTCATAGTATTATATCCATAGATACATACCTTTACCAACGTTATGTCGTCACTTTCCCACACTCCTCATGTTACATTGCGTTAGCACATGTATGGCATGGTCTTTAGTAATATCTTGTTTAGAGATTGAAACGAATTTCCCCAAATTTACACAATTCTCTAACAGCAGCCTGGTGCAATATTTGTAACGGAATTGAATCCATTTATCACGTACGTTTTATCAGATGGGCAAACATTGCATGCGTTAACAATAAACGTCTGTTCGCTGTGAATGACACATGAATTGACAGCGGTAACCATGGTTGTTACCTTTAGTGAGGTTATGACGATAGATGTTTATGACGTTCATCTTGCGCACTGTAACGTAATGTTTATAGTTATTCTTCTCTCTCTCTCTCATTCCAGGAAAGACATTCCTCACATTTTTCTCCTTTTTTTTTTGTTTTTATTTCCTTATAATGGGGATTAGTGTTTATTCTATCACTCGTACTTAATTATCTGAGAATTTTACACCCAATGATTATGTCATAAAGAAAAATAAATAAAAAGAAATTCAGCGGAAAGGATTTTAATATACCCTAAACCAGGAAGAAGGACAAAACAAAAAATATCCTTACAATATCAGCACCTAGAAAAGAATAAATACAACTACTAAAATACATTATCATCATTGGCAGATGCAGTACCACCACTACTACACAATAATAATAATAATAATAATAATAATAATAATAATAATAATAATAATAATAATAATAATAGTGATTATTATTACAATTATTATTACTATTGTTTGGATATAACGAAGACTACCTTTTTGTCATGGCACAGCTGAACTACGCTCTGACTCTCTCTCTCTCTCTCTCTCTCTCTCTCTCTCTCTCTCTGTAGTTCGAGATATCCAGATATTGTTTTGATTCCGCAACGTACAGCGCACTTTCATGTTCACTGTTATCTTTATGGTCATGCAATTTTATATGTGTATTCACATTTAGTATACCACTTGCAGTAGGTAAAATTTGTTTGTAATTAACCGCTTTTCTCGTTCTACTGACCATGTTGAGTTGGAGTATGTTCTCTAAATGCCAAAAGAGCGTGACAACGAAACTTCAGGTTTGAGATAGAATTGAGTGGTTCCCAAAATACATCGATCGTAAACATTCAGATCTGGCAATGATATTGTACAGAAAGTCTTACAAATAGTAGTATGTAAGAACGGCGAACTATCATCATGAAGTCTAACGGAATCGAACTAGCACGGCACAGCCCCAGCGTTATTTATAAGTTATTTGGAAAGCAATGCTTAATACCAGAAAAGGTTACACCGTTGTTGCTCCGCTCATCTATGACCGTCGAACTATGAGCTTTTTCAGTATCCATCTGATTTTAGAATTCACGTTTGTTTTATACATGTCCTTTGGGATTGCATACGCTAATACATAAATATTTTCTGCAACCGTCTTGTCCATGAATTATATGTACTTGACAAATACAGTTTGCACAAAGAAATGTGCTGACGCAGACGTCATTGTATTAGTGTTACTGAAAACTAAATTCGCTATCGTAGAATACATTTAAAACGTATAATACTCTTATACACTACAAAGGATTTTACAATTCATACATAGGAACCCCACTCTTTATTGAAAATAAAACATATTTGACTAGCACAACTGATTTTAATGCATTAGCTTAAGTATGATTGAGCATCCATACATCGGTCGGCTATGTAATTATGTACTTCTTCGAAGAATCCAGTCACACTTACAGTATCAGATCACGCGAGTAAGGTGAGTAAATGATTTCATATCTCCAGCGATAATTTTCTCCCTTACAAATGCTCTTGGCCTAATTCTCACCACATGTTAGTATCTCGAGAGATACTCTTCTCCTTTACATAAGATGTAGTGCTAAATCTCCCCCCATGTCATTATCTCGAGAGAAACTCGTCTCCCATTCATAAGACGCAGTCCTATATCTCACCCCATGTAAATATCGCGAGAGATACTCTTCTGCCTTACATAAACTGTAGTCCTAAATCTCACCCCATGTTAATATCTCGACATATACTCTTCTCCCTTACATAAGCTTAGTCCTAAATCTCACCCCATGTTAATATCTCAAGCGATAATATTCTGTGTTACACAAGACGCCGTTATAAATCTCACTCTTTATTGAAATAAAACATATTTGACTAGCACAACTGATTGTAATGCATTTGCTTAATTATGATGTGGCATCCATGCATCGGTCGGCTATCTAAGTATGTACTTCTTCGAAGAATCCAGTCACACTTACATTAGCAGATCACGCCATAAAGGTGAGTAAATGATCTCATAATATTTCCAGCGATAATTGTCTACCTTACAAAAGCTCTAGTCCTAAATCTCACCCCATGTTAATATCTCAAGCGATACTATTCTCCCTTACATAAGCTTAGTCCTAAATCTCACCGCATGTTAATATCTCAACAGATACTCTTCTCCCTTACATAAACTGTAGCAATAAATCTCACCCCATGTTAATATCTCGACAAATACTCTTCTCCCTTACATAAGCTTAGTCCTAAATCTCACCCCATGTTAATATCTCAAGCGATACTATTCTGTGTTACATAAGACCCCGTTATAAATATCACCCTATGTCAATTATTACACTGGAAAGTCTGCTTTGCAGTCAGACCTACCACTAGATTAGATATTCGCACAAGTATTTGGTTAGTGAGTAACCGTATGTACCCTTGACCAATACATCAAAATATAACCAACATCTTGAATTAATTTTATTTCTTTAGATCGTACATAAGACTTCATCTTGTATAGGATTTTAACATTATTCTGTCTGTGACCACAGAAGCGGAAATGTTGTTCTTAATTTACCGAGCAATTTAAAACTGATACAAAGCCAATTTCACTATTAATTTCAATTTGATAGGCCAAAAATAAGTCATAGTCTATCAATGGTTACAATTCTACACCTGCTATCTGTAATCTCGTATCATGGGCTTGTCCTGGTGATAAAACATATCTCGTCAAACTCAAAAATATTATAAAATAACCCATTCTTAAAACCGTTAGAAAATGTCGCACATCTGCGAAGTATTTTTATATATGTTAATGCAGATCTCTGAGTATGTTCATATCAAAGTGATACATCTCATTGGATATAGAGTAGTAATTGTCATTGGTTGGTATGGATCTTTCATGGAATCAGTCGAAAAGATCCCTCTTTTCGTATGAGTATTCTCTTCCAAACACGATGGTCTCATACTCTAAGACCATTTTCAGTACCGCAATGCCATTTTTAGATGTTAATTGTCTAGTTCAGTATATAGATATATACACATAAAAAATATGTTATACGTGTTCCATGCGCTATAAATATTTAATTTGTAAAAAAAATTTAAGTCTTTCACCTATTGTCAAATGTCTGTGAAGTCATTCGTTTCAAAATAGTCTGATAAATTCCCTTAGAATGAACATTAATTGTTGCATGGAGGTGTATTTCATGGTAAGTTATAGATTGGTTTGTCTGAGACAGTATGATTGAGATAAATAAAATAAATAAATAATAAAACTCAAAATTTAAATAAAAACAGGAGTGAAATGCAAGAACACAAACATCTAAAGACTGTAAAGTAAGCAACTATTGTAGTCTTTTATTTAGAACTAATATCAAGAAGTAAGACGGAATTAATAGACTTTATTAGCAGTTGACATAAGAATAAATGAAGTGTTGCAAAAATGGAGTCATGTTAAGAATGGTTTCTCTACTAATATTTGCTGAAACTCGACTGCATTTTAGTCCCGGTGTAGGAGTGCACTATTTCAAATCGCTACGTCTTGGATGCTTTTCCTCCTAAGGTAATCGCTTACCTTTACTGAATCTAATTAGCAGAGCACACTGACACTATTTCTAAATTGTGCAAATAGCCGATCTGCCGTCAAATACGTTACACTAAAAATTATAATTACATCGAATAAATTCTTCTCAAAATCAGCTCCGTCTGATTAGACAAATCGGACAAAAAATATCATAGAATGAATCTGCGGAGTTTACACAGAAGATACCGAAATACCTTAAGTTAGGCCGCTGTTACACATTTAAATAAACATTGCTAGTAAACATAGAATAACAAACTGTTTCAGCTTCTTTTGGATTGGGTGACGTCATTAGTGACGTTATCTCGCCACCTCTTTCTTTCTAACTTGTGTATGTGATCATTAGATGAGTCTTATGTTTTTGTTTCTCATATAACGATTTTACTAATATTATTTGTGTGTGGTCATTGAACGGGTCAATTATCTCTTCACCTCCCACGATTTCACGAATATAAATCGTGTTTTCATTGGATGAGAATATTTCTTTTCTTGTAGTAAAACTATTTAATTCTATGTGTGTATGTGTCATCACATAATAGATATATTTCTCTTCAAATATCAATCTTTATTAAACTAATGAACAGTTGTGGGTTTATCGGGTGATCATGCCTTTTCTATTGATACCCACATCGATTTCAAGTAATAATCGCAAAATGTTCAAGAGACATAACTCTTCTTTTCCTGGAAATAATTGCGGTACATGATGCCTCCCTTATTTATATAAATCATAGTAACTCGAATTTGCAAGAATTTCAAGTACTAAAGTCGTCATTGTCTTAAGATTCTTTCTCTACTAATCATACTGGCCGTCACAAATATCATCTGTTAAGCTGTTAAAGGCGTTAAACCCAGAACAGCAACACATACTCCAATGAATGAATGATAACTAAGTATCCACTTGACCGAGCGGTGTCATTACCCTGGCGCGAGTCACGCTGGAAGTCATATGTTTTCCCCAAATTTCTAAAGACTTCCATACAACTAGAGTTGTAAAATGCAAAGACAGACGTGTCTGCTATCTGTAATAACCTTTGCTCTAATCAATTGACGACCCAGATGAGAGAACTTGCCCAAAAGTCCATTAACCGCACCTTTGTATGGCTTTTCTTCATTATCATCCGAGTTCCGTACCGCCAGCCCGTCATGCCATAGAAATTACACTATTATTCCCTTACTAACTGGGAAATGTTTAACTGTGCGACCTTAAGCCAGTCAATCCACAAAATTTCACGCTCATATACATACGCCCATTTTCTACTATGGACACATAAACGGTATCTACCAAGTTATATAATTTATTGATTTCCAACCATAAATACTGCTATTTCAACCACAACACTTTTATACTCCGCTGAATTTTAATATGGACTATGTTACACTAGCAACAGTCATTCGGCTTGTACTTAAATTCACTACTAACGACCCCAGCATGGTTCAAATTAACTACCACTCGGCTCTGTGACGATTGCTCCTAATAATCGGCTAATTATTTCGGGCTACTAATATTTCCATGGCACCAAAGACCAAATACTCACATAAATAAATCTAAGAATTGCTTAAAAACGGGGTGCTGTCAAATATACATACTCCAAATTTATTACTATATATATATATATATATATGCATGTATAGGGTGCATATCTTCATTTATCACGACCTAATTAAATAATTTAATGAATATGTCTTTTTTGGAAATATTTGATATTTGTATATTTATAGAAATATGTGATAACATATTCCATTATATCTTAGTAATAATGGAATGGTTATCATTTTTTTATCATTTTTTCCCTTTATGTGCTTACACAAAAATACCATAGACCCAGATATGTCGTCCCATGAATCGTCAGCAAAACAGACCCAATATTCCTAAGAGAACGTATCTGTGACTTTATCATTGATTAACAAAGTGTATGTCTGATGTAAAATTTAGATTTAGAGACTGTGTTAATGATATGTCAAGGATTAAACGAATACCCGTCACACATAGGCCGTAGATTTGTAGATTAAGATAATTCCTGTCAGAGACAGGCAGTAGCTTAAGAAAATATCTGTCCGAGATAGGCCGTAGTTTAACAAATTATCTGTCAGAGATAGGCCGTAGCTTAACAAATTATCTGTCAGAGATAGGCCTTAGCTTAGGAAAATATCTGTCAGAGATATGCCGTAGTTTAAGAAAATATCTGTCCGAGATAGGCCGTAGTTTAAGAAATTATCTATCAGAGATAGGCCGTAGTTTAAGAAAATATCTGTCCGAGATAGGCCGTAGCTTAAGAAAATATCTGTCAGAGATAGACCGTAGCTTAACAAATTATCTGTCAGAGATAGGCCGTAGCTTAACAAATTATCTGTCAGAGATAGGCTGTAGCTTAAGAAAATATCTATCAGAGATAGGCCGTAGCTTAAGAAAATATCTGTTAGAGATAGGCCGTAGCTTAAGAAAATATCTGTCAGAGATAGGCCGTAGCTTAGGAAAATATCTGTCAGAGATAGGCCGTAGCTTAAGATAATACCTGTCAAAGATTGACCGTGGATTAAGAGAGTGTTGTCAGAGACATGAAGTAGATTACAACATTGTATAAGAGATAGGTCGTATTATTAGAGAATGTGTCAGGGAACGTGTGTTAGTGACAGACCGATGATTAAAATAATGTGTGATTTATATAACTCTTAGATTAATATAATTTATATATGAAATATGTAATGGATTAATATAATGTATGCCAGAGACACGCCATTGATTAAGAGAATGCGGGTCAGAATGGGCTAATTTAATTATTTTTTTTTCTTCATGATCTTGAGAATTCATAAAATTACAGACACTTTGCACTATTCTGTCTTAAAGAAAATATTTGATTTAAATAGTCCGTAGATTAAGAAAACGCGTGCTAGAAATATGTTGTAGATAGGAGATTGTGTATCAGAGATAGGCTCTAGATTAATATAATGTATCAGATAGGTAATAGATTAAGAGATTCTATATCATTGATAGGCCGTAGATAAGATATTGTGTCTCAGAGATACGCAGAAGATTAATATACTGTATCAGGGATAGGCCGTTGATAAGAGATTGTGTATCAGAGATGCACAGATGATTAAGAAAGGTTATGTCAGAAATATGTCGTACATTAAGAGATTGTGTCTCAGAGATAGGATCTAGATTAATATAATCTATCAAATATAGGTCGTATATTAAAATATTTTGTCTCAGAGACACACATAATATTAAGAAAAGGTATGTCAGAGATAAATCGTGAATTAAAACAATGTTTCAGAGATAAGCGTTGGATTTATATGTGTGTTCGAAATAAGCCTAGATTATAAGAATGTTGTCAAAGACAAGCCAACTATTTAGATCATGTGTGTATGAGACTGAATGGATTTATTTTGAAATAGTAAAACAATTTTGTCACGCACTGTCTCAACACACAAAACTCTTAACAGGACCTTGGATATATATCACAATTTATTTTAGTACATGTTTTCTATTATTATTTCTCAGTACTGACGTTTTTACTGTTTGAAAATCAATTAAAATCATATGTTAATCTAAAATACCACGGTGAAGTTCTTGTCAACGGTTCACCGGCAGTTCTTTAAGAGGCTGCACTTTAAACAGAGCAGCAAGTAAACAGAACACAGAATTCCCTTCCCGATCATCACCAAGACCTTATTACACACTGTGCACTGCCGCCGACATATACACAGACAACCAATCTCTGAGCTCATATTCTCAAGAATAAACAAGTATCTTTAAATCCCTACCAATAATGGATAAATATAACTCTGATATCAACAACAAAATTTAGGAGGAAAAAATGTTCGAAAAATTGCAATGATCTACACTGGGTAGAACTGAACTGGAAATACTAATTGTGCTGTGATTCCCCTTTGAAAACCCGACCGTTTTCTAGCACAGACGCTGATAAACCCCTTTATTCTTCCTGAGGAATACAACACAATTTTGCGCCTGGTAGAGAATTTCTGCCGTTGATTGTGGTAACAACTACAACACGTGTGCGGGGCTGCCGTTATTTGCCACCGGCAACAACAAAACTACACTTTAATAATTGTGATTAAATCCGTGACTAGTTAGAGTATTAGCGAGGGTCCATACAACGAGTATGTGTTTAAAGGGTCAAAATTGATTAAAAGTAATTCTTCATTTTCTACTAAACTATATTGAGATTGCTTTCATTTAATTCTGTATATACCATTATAAAAAAGATTATACCCTTTTGAGCTAATGCAAAACTCTCAAGCAATGGAGCTTTTTATCAAGTTAGTTGTTTAAGAAATTAGTGTTAGAAGAAATTAATTGTGACTGAAAGAAATCATCAAACACTAACAACTACGTATTGTTTGTTTAAGGATTCGGTAAAATGAACTTATATACCTTCTAGACATATAGTAAGTACATGTGTTGGCTATCTGTATAATCAAATGAGATATAGCCAGAGAGTTAGAAGTACATAAACTGATTATCCGTTCCAAATAATTGATACCAGGAGTATACATTAAGCACTTCGCAGAAGGAACCATCTTTGATCTTTGGGTCAAGAAAAGTGCAGATAAGTAATGGACAAATTGTATGTAAACTGATTGTCTGCTTCAGTTGGTTGATACAAGCGGAATGAATTAAATACAACGTAGAAAGGAGTAATCACAGAACGATTTATCTTTGATCAAAGGGTCAGTAAAAGTACCATCGGTATGTTTACAGTTTACAGACAAATACATATTATAGATATTTCGTGAGTAATTAAGAAGGCTGATGTAGCTGATTCACTGACTAATAGGTGTTTAGTCGCCTTCGCCTGCCCGTGGGGATGCAATGAAACATCAGCATTATTGGGGCGACAATTTAAATCCTAGTCAAAAAGGGTCTGAGACTTTCTGGCAACAATGGGAATTTAACATGGTGGGTCTATCTAGCGACAAGGAAAATTTAACATGGTGGGCCTGTCTGGCGTCAAGGGGAATTTAACATGGTGGGCATGTCTGCCGTCAAGAGAAATTTAACAGGATGGGCCTGTCTAGCGACAAGGGTAATTTAACATGGGGAAAATTATTTGGGCCTGTTTAACCAAAAGGAAAATTTAGGCAAAGAAAGCAAATATCATTTCGAGGTATATGGGTGGGCCTGAAAGCAAACCATAAAAGAAGGGAAAGAAAATAAACCACACAATCTACTAACCACACAGAAGGGAGCGCAAACATACCACAAACTATATTATCAAAAATCACAGAATCTATTATCCACACAGAAGGGAGCTAAAATATACCACAAAATATATAAAAAAAAATCATAAAATCTACTATCAACACAGAAGGGGAAGAAAACAAAACAAAGATAATTAATACAACCATATATTCTATGTGAAATATATTCAATGTTTTCATTCATTCATCAATTTAATAAAAATGTAGTTTGATATTTATTGTCGACTGACTGCTTAACATATCTCAGATTTTAGGGATGTTCTGTGGTTGTCATCACACGCTACAAACAATGATGCCACGTTTTCACAAATCTGAGGGAGGGGGATAGGGGGAAAAAGCAGCACCAAACGGTGATTCGTTCTATCGACAGTCTAAGATGAGAGAAAAGAAGTCGGTTACATTTTTCCGAACGTTTGTTTTGATTTAAAATATAAAGTTAGGCAGTGTCATAAAATGCAGTGTCACTCGCATCAGTCTTGAACATTGTTACATTTTTCCGAACGTGTGTTATGGTTATGGAATTCCAAGTTAGCTATAAGTAGGGTGATACAGTGCAAGATCACTCGCGTCATTCTTGAAATAGCCTTTAATTTGTTTCCTTTTTGAAAAACTGTAGCTGTCATGCTTCAAAAAATGTCCCTGACCAATTGCAGTGCCAGAATTAAGAACAAATCTCAGATACCTGAATTGTACAAGATTGTCAACTCAAGATTTTATTTAATCCAACGATTTACTGATTTAATGTTTCTAATGGATTAGTGTTTGAAGAACAAATTGCATCACAAACGGAAATTATGGTGCCTACTGATTAGAATTTTGGAGAGGTTTGTTCAATCGTATTACGACGAAGAGAGAGAGAGAGAGAGAGAGAGAGAGAGAGAGAGAGAGAGAGAGAGAGAGAGAGAGAGAGAACGAGACTATGTTATACCTACTTTTAGAAAGAATCACGACACTTACGCTTGTTTTATGGTATATTTTCCTCAGAAAAGTTCAAGGAAACACACATCCCACTTGGAAAATCAAATCCATAGGAAAGGTCCCCCATTTTAAAATATCACCAGAGTGAACTGATAACAAATACAACTAAAAAGTTCTCACAAAACAGTTCATCCAAATATGCTGTGATGTATTTGACTATAAAATTGACATAATTTCCGTGGGATCACCCAGGATACGATTGTTCTTGCTTTAGTTTTACTTTTTTAATGTAAATAATCTAGCGGTAAAACACGAACTATCTCGATACCAGGTGAAGAGCTCCTGAAGTCAATAAGAAGTGAACGAGGTAAGAAAATTAGACTAGCTAATGAAATTGTTTATCATGAGTGATGCAATGTTTTGTACGAAGGTAGTGTGGCAAAATAATAAATACGCTCTCAAGTTATTCCCATTGCAGAAAAGACAGGAATGTGAACTTAAATCCCTCCGTTGTGTATTGTACCCTTTCTTCTTGCCACATCAGTTGCTGAACGGTTACAGTACTGGTTCGCGTTTTGAAACTGACAATTTATTTTGTATCTCACTTAAACATTTTGACGTACACTGTCACATCGGTATAGTCAGGAGTGGTGCAGTATTAAGTGGCATGGGTTTTTGATTTTGTTTGTTTCTTTTAAAGCTTGTGAATCTGGGGTTTGTACGAGGATAAAGACCGAAATTTATGTTGTCTGTCTATTGATGTGAATATTTACATCAAAATCAATATGACCTACAAAACACAAATATATACGTCAAGCATGATTATAATGAACACAACGATACCTAACTGTAGTAACGAAGAGATGTTTTCCTTCACGTCTGCGTAACATAGACTTTCAATCCTCTTTATAAGGACATACAACTAACAAATCTCCTTTTTTTGTGGGCGTGAAATTAAAATACTCAACAAACTTAAACGCTTTTCTATAGACTAGAGTATAGAAAATTGCAGCAACAAACTAAACAACATAATTACCGTTACTACAATAGAAAGCATGAAATCTTTTATTAAAAAAGAAATGCGTTAAAAAAATAATTAAAGATTAACGAGGGCTAACCAATAACACCGAATTTAAGAAAGGCAATGACTGTTGTTTATATGCATATCATTCTGATATTGTATGCGGATGTAATCTGACATGTATTAACAGCTTGACAAAAATGTATACGCAAAGAGAAACCTCAATTCAAACTGACTTTTTTCAGATTTGTTCCTTCTTTATATTTCTTGGGAGCACGCCTAAACACTATTCAAGGGTGGAACAGGGAGAATACACATATCAAAACAAACCGTAAAATGTACTATATACACACGGGCAGAAGCCTAATCGCAAATCTACTAATTACACGATAGAAAGAAGTCAAAGAGCATCTAATATTAATAGACGTATTTGCTTCAAAAGACAGCATTTTTATCCAAATAACATACAACTAACAAAACACATTTTATCAACTAACAAACGTTTGTTTAATTCACATTTGTTTCTTCAACTAACAGTTTTTAAACTAACAAACATTTTTTATGATCACAACAACATTCTGTTAAACATTAAATTAAGATTTCCACTATTGGAAGTCATTTTGCCATTGAACATACACTACTTTTCCTAGCTAAAGACAACATATAGCCATAATGGTCACAAAACCATCAATCTACTTTGTCATCGTGTTTATTCGAGTGACATCAAAATAAGTCACTAAATGTTCTAAAGAATATCCAAGACTGCGTTGAATCAGAAAATAGAAACAATATTGTCCACACACCATATAATCTGTGCCTTGTAATTTCACATTATTGAGTCGTGTCGTCTGGGCATTTATTCTCATAAAACCAATGATATCGTCTTCCAAAGGGGGTAATCCATACGAATCAAATACTCCACACATCCCTCTTGAGGAAAGTAGATAGCTACCCAGTGAGTTCCTGGAAGATGACTGTCGTCGTGTTGATGACATAAGCTAGATTCTCTTGTGGTTTGCGATGAGGTATGTTACGGCTATTGGATTTAAATTATTTATTTTTTTTAATTGTTAAATCCAAATTTGTCATTTAGAGTTTAATATTCATTAATTGGGAAATTATTCTGGAAAGTTCAGGTTGACTTAGACTCTAATTGTAAACAAGTTTTGACCTTGGCTTGTTGATCTAATTTCTGACCTTGCTTTGGACATTGTCAACAAACTTCTAAAACTATTGGTTAATTTCAAGGACAACTTTTTATTTTTAGTATTTCGTGGCTTATTTTCTTCTGGATCATTTATTATTACGTGACTAGTAGACTCTTCCTCTGACTTTCTATCAATTTCTAGAAAATCACGTGATCACTTGTTTACTTCAGAAAAACAGTTATATATAGCTGTGTTTTGGAAGCTATCATTAGTAGAATTTGGGCTTATTTTAAAGTTAAGTTGTGTATTTTCTGTTTGAGTTTAATTATCTTGTTCTGGACTTTGTGTCAATTCGTTGGAAAAGAAGAATTATTCTATTTATTTGGAAAAAGGACGTGTTTCATAATTTCATCTGGATGATATTAAAACAAGAACTGCATCACGTGACATTGTCAGCCATTTTGGATTACGTTGTCAAGATTCGAAACTGGAACTATTAGAACATTTATTTATCAGGAGTTGCAATTCCATTAGTAAATCATTTTGTGAATTCTATATTTGTTGGATTTGATTCGCTAAAACCGTAAGTTTATTTATTTTATGAAAATAATTGTACTTAATAAAATTATTATTAAAGTTTTACAAGCTTGTCAGTTTTCACTCTTTCTGTGTTGCTGCTTATTCGAGCCTAAGCACGTAACAGGTAGTTCATCTTTAGCACACAGGATAAGATTCCAAGAAGCCTTTATCCCACATAAATAACCAAGACTGGATACAAATAGCCGGGTTTGTTTCTGTTAAGATCCCTCTAGGATTGTATACGTTATACCACGGTATTCGACCATCGTCTCAGTCAAAAACATCGTGTACTGACCTGAAATAAATAATTTTATGCAAGCAATCAAACCAAATTGATTAATGTATGTTTTAAGGAAGTATAGCGGATGCACATGTGTCATATTTTGTATATAATTACCAAGGAATCAAAATAAAATTTAGAATACCGTTTATCACACTCTATGCAAATATTACTAGTATTACGTGCATAAGATTCACTGGATCAATGTTTCTGTCGTTGATATTGAATGAACTGTCCCTGTCGTGGATGTCGGTAATGTGGAAAATCGTGTTTGCCCCATATAGATCCACTTCAATTTCTGTGTTACTGTTGTCAGCAGCATTTTTGGATAACCAACGCTAATTTTAAGAGAAAAAAAATTGGTATTTTAATTGTTTATATATGCAACATATTTGGGTTCGTCGGCTAGTCTTTGTGTTCACCTATCACCGACATGGTCATACGGGTAAAACTGATTTTTTTTTATTATTTTAGTTGCTTTATATCATACCTGATTCAATTCTCTGCATGGCCTGCATGTAAAACCGATTTCCCCTCTGTTATTTACAGCCTCCCTGTATACCAGCAAGGATATTCCTAGAATAAATAATTTATTATATTATCTTCATCGATAAATGTTTGCGATTCGTACAATTACAACATGCAGAGGACAAAACAGTCATATGAGATATAATTAAACACATTAAGCTGGATATCGTCATCGTTAGAAGAGAACTGACTTCATTGTATTAAATAAAGATAATTTCCTTAACTAAAGAACTGTTTCTTATTTAGTGTGTCTGGTGTTGTAAAAGTCATCAATATGCAAAAGTCGCATTGATAAATATTAACAATGGCACGCACCGTCATCTTTATGTTTCCTTGCAGTTTTTCTGACTTCAAGAATTGGTCTATTACGTAAGAATAAATGTGTTTACTCGTGCTCCTTTATTGCCAATTGAAGATTTGCCAGATAAAAGTGAATGTGAAGAGTTTGACACGCACGCACACACACACACACACACACACACACACACACACACACATATATATATATATATATATATATATATATATATATATATATATATATATATATATATATATATATATATATATATCAGAGGCGTAGCTAGGGGGGGGGGGGGGGGGGCGGGGGGATTACATATTTCCCCGGGCGCCAAGGTACAGGGGCGCCAAAATGAGGCTTGCAACGTTACATTATAATAAGAAAACAAGGGTAATAAATCTGTCACAAGATCGCTGGGGCGCCAATTTTATAGTTTGTCCCCGGGCGCAAAATATCATCGCTACGCCTCGGATATATATATATATATATATATATATATATATATATATATATATATATATATATATATATATATATATATATATATATATATATATATTGCAACGGCCAAGCAGCTAGATCCTAATAATATTACATTGGAGTATGGCACCAGTTGACTTCTTATCAGCTGACTAAGGAGGGGAGAATGAAGTAAATTCGAACTCTTGATTTCTAGTTTGATGGCTGCTGGCTGACTGAATTCCCCACAAGCAGCCCACAAAGCCTTAGATACTCCTGACAAAACCTACAATCAACAGAGCCCACAAATAATAATTAAAAAAAAACACAACGCTCACAAAACCCACAACCAACAGAGCCCACAAAACCCCCAGTTCTATAAAACCCACAATTTTTGTTGGAATATGCAAACCAGCATGAGCAATTGTTGCATATGTATATTTAGTCAAAATTTCCAATGATTATTTATTGAATTAACAGCTTGATATTTTAAACATTGCTACATTACGAATGTACAGCCCCCAATAAGAAAGAAAGAAGAAGAAAACCAGTTTTGTATTTCTCGGCACATACAGTGTGATGCGTTCGCTCAGAGCACTGATTCGGAAACTGTATGCACTCTAGCAATATTACCGAGGTAAATCGCATGACAGGGCAGTCAATATGTATATGTACCAGAGAAAGATAGAAGAGAAAAATCCAAACTTGAATGCTAAGATGTTTACAAATAAAACATCAGTGACTATAAAAACGATGAGTAGGTACCGTACAGTCCTAAACTGTTAACTAGAAATAGTAATTAATCAAAATATCAAAGATAGAAGACGCCGGCATGATACTCCCTATTTTCGTTAACTCAAAACATGTAGACTATATCAGCTAGCTATTAATAGACGAATTAGCCAGATCAAAGGATCCTAGAAAATATTAATGTCAACTCATTTGAGCAATTCACTGGTAATACATTAATGTTAACAACAGCCACAACAAAAAGAAAAAAATCGAGACCGAATTGGACGGCTTGTATGAATGGTGTTACCGTATGCAAACATGCACAACTCACCCCCTAAATGCAGGTTATTACAATATATATATAAAGTTAGTGCATAAGTGTGAGTTTTAAGCATTACGATTGTTTCACATATTATGCCTGACGGTAACCAATTCTAAGGGTAATGCGCATATATGTTATCAAACATAGTTGATATTGGATGCAATATTGTATATTACCTTTACAGCGTAAGCATGGTCTTACTAATATGAAGCTTTAGGAATATATTTAAAACTGTACTTACCAGTGTTGCACGTGCGATGTTGCCGAAACCCACACACGTCGTGGCCTAACTTTTCGAGCACAATGAATACAGCGAACATACGCCATTATACTAATTGCTTAGCTTTTATTTATAAGTCTTAATAAATTGATGAAAACAGATTATGCTGAAACAATAATTACAAGTAACGTAATTTGTGTGTCATTGAGACAAATTGAACACAACAAGTAATTTAGTAAAACAATTATAAAATTAAAATAAATAGATTGTAATAAAGTTAGCATATAAATAAATCCATAAGCATCTGAATCTGTGTCAACTCTAAAGACTTTGCTGTTTATATAGGTATTACATGTTGTTATTATCTTAGTAATTGTTGCTGCGCGTGCATATACCCATGGGAATATATATTTTCTGGACCAATAGGAAGTTTACAGATAATCGCCTGGGGTAGTTTAGTAAGAAGTGTCTCGGTAATTGTTAAAAATCCGAGTTAAAATCGTATAACACGTCAAGCACTGTTGAGACCGGAAGCATGGGGAAGAGTTGTGATTGTAGAGACTTGTATGTGCGTCATAATTGTGATTATCAAAGTTTGCTGACATTAAATAAATCTTAGACAAAAACAGGTAGAGGAAGTGTGAAAAGTTTATGGTGATCGCTTATACTTTTGTAATATCGGTACTAGAATTTGCGTAATCGGCAAAATGCTGCTGTTTGCTATCCGTGCATTATTTTTTCTAGGTGTTAATCATTACTAACCAGTGCTTCAGTTTTGACAGCTCAGTGGTTTAGCAATACATGTAAAAATGTCATTGACCTGGAAGTGAATAGATATGGGTATTGTATAAAAGCTGTCTTCTTTCTTCTTCTTCTTCTGCTGCTTCCTACTATTATCATTATTATTATTATTATTATTATTATTATTATTATTATTATTATTAATCGATCTTGTAAACGGTCCTTTTTAAACCGAGCTATTCCATCCTGGTTCTTTCTGACCCGGGCCATTTCTGTCCAGGTCCTTTCTGATCCGTTACTGGTTTTTTTGGACTGGGCCTTTTTGACCCGAGCCTTTTTGGTACCTGTACGTTTTGAGCTGTTACCAATGAAATCAAATTGACTACTACATCTTGGGACATTATTTCACGCATGTAGATTTGTCTTTTATTTGATTTCATTTCTTCCATTTTGGATTGAGTTATGAGCTTGTCAATTAACTAATGATATACAGACGGCTCCACTTAAATGTATATTGCTTAATTGCATAGATTGCTTAAGTGCATAACAAAAGTATGGTCTCGTGTTTCCTTCATTAATATACATTGTAATCAATATCAGATAAATGCATATCGGTTAAATGCATAAGTCATTTAATTGCATACAATTTACTGGTCTCAACCATTGACTTTATACTTATTTGACACCGCATTATTACATGAACATTGTTCAGGCATCTAACATGGAGGTCAAGGCTTTATACATGTAGATTGCTAACACAAAAATCATAGTAAATTCTAGACTGTTGCCCCAGCTGAACATTGCGCTCATCAGCTAAGGCGTTATGTAAGATGTTGTCTTTGGTGGATCATACGGAAGTGACAAAGAAGTTAGATAATAAAGAAAGTGTGTTGTCAATTGAACAGTTGTTTGGTGTTAACCAATGTGTGATATTGACAATTCAGAAAAATAAGGAAAAGGTTCTTGAATAGTGTCAGAGTGACAGCAATCCTAACAGAAAGCTTCAAAGGGCAGGAAGTATGGAAGATGTCGAGAAAGTCCTGTTGCGATGGTTCAACTGTGTTCAACAATCAATTACATACATTTTTACCAAGTAACTTGCAAACTTCCTGCAACGACTTGAATGTCTTTCTTTTTGCGTAAACTTATTACTTGATTGGGAACTAATATTAGTAGCAACCCGTATACTTTTTGGCTACCAAAGATTGATACACACTGTCAATAATAATTTCGGCAATAACAGTTTATAGTGTTTATCTGAATTTAAATGTATTGTGAAATTAAATTAAATTAAAATGTCGATGTTTAATGCACTGAAGCACATTTATATAGCAAATGAGCTTTGTTTGTATCATTTTTCATTTTACAAGTACATTGTAAATATACCTGAATTCCACTTAAATGCATATGCCGTTTATATGCAATGCATGGATCTGGTCCCGAGGCTATACATATAAGCGCAGTTGACTTTATTGCATACTTTGATGAGCGCTTGAATGCTTATCTTCAAGCTTTCATTTTTCAATGCCTATTTTTTTTGCATATGGCCCTATGGAGCATTTTGTAGTGTTTGGCTGTTTGTGTTACACCTGATACAAATTCTAATTAATAGCTTACAACTGTTTCAGTTTTTGGGGTGTTTGCCAAAGTTGAAGTACAGATTCTTTTTTCTATTTGACAATTTTTTTATTGAATAAACAAGAAATATTGTTTATGACACCAGTTATTCCTTGCATAACCACTTTGGTGGTCTAGTGGTTAGAGAGTCTGCCACAGAAGTGGGAAGTCGTGGGTTCGATCCCCGTCCAAGTCATACCAAAGACTTACAAAAATGGTATTAAGAGCTGCCTCGCTTGATGCTCAACATTAAGAGGTTGGTGTCAGGACTGGTTGGCCTGGTGTCAGGATAATGTGACTGGGTTGCACATAATGCTACATGTCTGCGGCATGATGCCCCAGTGCTAGACATCACTATAAATTGCCTCACTGCAGACATCATAGCGATATAACTGAAATTGTTTTAAAACTACGTTAAAAATCCTAATCAAACAAACAAATTCCTTGCACATAATTTTATGGTTGTTTTGTCAGTCTCAGAAATTTTGTACTGAAAATGAGGTTTGAAACTTCTGATACGGATAAGAGTCACAAATATTCGTTATATTTTATTGTTAGTTGCTTACTTCTTTACTATTAATTTTATCTTTTAATATATAAAATATTCATCAATTGCAGATGCAACTTATCCAGTATTTAATACAAATCTACTTATGTTTGTGGCTTCATTATTTTCTAAGGTCAAACATTTTTGTGGCTTTTTGTGCAGATTTGCTACTTGTTGATGGTTTGAGATGAAAATGTTTTGATGTAAGCTGTCGATATGACTATGATATTTAACCAGAATTATGTCTATGATTTTAACCTAAATGAGGACTGACTTTAACCTGATCTATGTTTGATTTTAACCTAAATGGTGACTGACTTTAACCTGAACTATGTCTATGATTTTAACCTAAATGATGACTGACTTTAACCTGAACTATGTCTATGATTTTAACCTAAATGATGACTGATTTTAACCTGAACTATTTTTACGATTTTAACCTAAATTATGACTGACTTTAACCTGAACTATGTCTATGATTTTGACCTAAATGACAACTGACTTTAACCTGAAATATATGTATGATTTTAACCTAAATGACAGCAGACTTTAACCTGAACTATACGTATGATTTAAGCCAGAATTATTTATTTGATTCTAACCGAAATTGTGACTGATATTTTGATTACATCCTGAATGACGACTTTTATTGTAATCTGAACTAGATTTATACTTGTAACCCGAATTATGTTTCTGACTTTTAACCTGAATTATTAACGATTTTCAGCAAACCGTTGCTGCGGTTAGAGATCCATTGTATAAAATCACATCTGAGGCACTCCAGGTCGCATAGCAGATTGTGAAAGTCATCAGGCCACTTGGTAAGTGTGATGATGATTGGTTTAATGAATGATCCGAAATGTTTACTGTATTTACTTGTTTATAAAGTAAATCTGACTGATAAAAAGCACTGACCTAGATCTGTTGAACTGTTTGTTTGTAATTCATAATCTAAGAAAGCATTAAATCCTTTTTAAATGAAAGTCTAGCTATAAAATACATCACACATTTTGAAAGTCTCACTTTGGAATAAGAAAGTATGTGATTGGCCATTACAGTTTGTATATTTGCCCTATATATCTATCTCTTTCTCTCTAATCCAGTATGTTGTTTAATTTATGTAACCAAATTTAACTATGACTTCAGAGATGAAGGCATCATTTGACTTTAAGCCCTATGTGAAAGATCTTTATGGTTGTACTCTCACCCGACTGAAAGCTGCTGAGGTCAAGGAGAGGGCCATATCTTGCATGTAGGTCACAAAAAGAAATTGCAGGGTTTTCTATTTCAGAAATATTATATATTTCATATTTCCAAAGTGAAGTATAGAGAGACCCAGTGTTTAAAATCTCATGAATAGAGTATATGACATTTTTCTAAGATGACTGCAAAGCATGTGTCTTGTATTTAATAAAAATGTCTGATCACATACTGATTTTACCTGGACACAAAATTACTAAATTGCAGATAGCCTCATTTACCTATAAGAGAGAGGATTAGTTGCATTTTAAGCTTTAAAACGTTTTTCTTTTGAGTCCCATGTTAGAGTATTGGATTAGTGATATCATGTTCTTTAACGCATGGTGATGCCAGGTTCTTTAACGTATGGTAAAGTATTGGAATGGTAATACCAAGTTCTTTAACACCATGGTAAAGTATTGGATTGGTAATACAGGTTCTTTAACCCCTTGGGAATTTCTCCAGTGGCCTATTTGTTAAAGCGTCCGCTGTGGGAGGTCGTGGGTTTAATCCCCGGCCGAGTCATACCAAAGATTTTTAAAAAATGGTACTAATAGCTGCCTCGCTCGGAACTCAGCATTAAAGGGTTAGTGTTAGAACTGGTCGACCTGGTGTCAGGATAATGTGACTGGGTTGGACATCATGCTACATGTTTTTGGCATGATGCCGCACTGCTAGACATCACTATAAACTGCCTCACTGCCGACATCTTAGCCATATGACTGAACAATTGTTAAAGCTACATTGAGAAACCTAATCAAACAAACAAACAAATTAACCCTGTAGTTTAGCATTGGATTGGTAATACCAGGTTATTTAACCTCTTGGTAGTGTTTTGGATTGTTAATACCAGGTCTTTTAACCTCTTGGTAGAGTATTGTATTTGTAATACCAGGTCCTTTTACCCCATGGTAAGGTATTACATTGGAAATACCAGGTCTTTTAACCCAATGGTAAAGTATTGGATTTGTGACACCAGGTTCTTTAACCTCTTGTTTGAGTATTGGATTTGTAATACCAAGTTTTGTAACCTCTTGTTAAAGTATTGGATTGGTAGTACAAGATTCTTTAATCTCATGGTAGGGTATTGGATTAGTAATACCATGTTATTTAGCACCATGGTAAAGTATTGGATTGGTAATACCAAGTTCTTTAACACCATGGTAAAATATTGGAATGGTAATAGCAGGTATTTAACCCCATGGTAGAGTAGTGGAATATTAGTAATATCAGGTTATTTCACCCCATGGTAAAGTATTGGATTGGTGATAAGTTCTTTAACCTTTTGGTTGAGTACTGGATTGGTAGTACCAGGTTCTTTAACCTCTTTTATAGAGTATAGGAGTAATAATACAAGGTTTTGTAACCTCTTGGCTGAGTATTGGTTTGGTAATACTAGGTCCTTTAACTGCATGATGGCCTTGTGGTTTGAGCTTCTTTCTTGGATGTGGAATGTCACAGGTTTGGTCCCCAGCGGAGTCATTCAAAAGACTCATAAAAATGGTACTAAGAGCTGCCTTGTATGGCGCTCAGTATTAAGTGGTTAGTGTTGGGACTGGTTGGCCTGGTGTCATGATAATGTGACTGGGTGGGACATCATGATACATGTCAACCGCTTGATGCCCCAGTACTAGACATCACTATAAACTGTCACACTGCAGACTTTGTAGTGATATGACTGAAAAATTGCTATAACTACATTAAAAATCTAAATCACACATGCACACACACACTAACCTCATGGTAGAATATTGGATTAGTAATACCAGGTTCTTTAACTTCATGGTAAAGTATTGGATTGGTAATGCCAAGTACTTTAACCTCTTGGTTGAGTATTGGATTGGTAATACTAGGTCTTGTAACCAATGTTCACTCTAATTTTCCGAAGGCTGTGTGTGGCAAAAGATATTGGCTGTGCAACTTTGGAAGGAAATTTAAATTTTTGTGCGCCACATAACGGTATATAGGCCTACTAAACGAAACATTTGTGTGCTCTGTTGTAATGTGTGTGCGCATGCTCAGCGAGTTGTTTGCGCATGCGCACAGCTTAGAGGTAACATTGCTTGTAACCTCTTGGCTGAGTATTGGACTGATAATACCAGATCTTTTAACCTCTTTGTAGAGCATTGGATTTGTAATATCAGGCATTTTAACCTCTTGGTAGATTATTGGATTTGTAATACCAGGTGTTTTAACCTCTTGGTAGAGTATTGGATTTGTAATAATAATAATAATGAGTACTTTGTATAGCACCTAATCTTTAGAAGCTTGAAGCACTTTACAACATCTTAATGATATGACTACACACAGTAAAACCAAATAACAAAATCCATGAAATTGGAAAACATAAAAACATGCTGAAAACATATAAGATACCAATTTACATGATATAGGCAATAATTTGCTGAGTTGCCATTAAAAACCAATCAACAATGTTGAAAAGGAAGTAAGTCTGTTATTTTTTACTGTTCTCACTTTCATTTGTAAAATTGTCATGGTGATCAGGATTTTTGAAGTTTAGATGTTTTAGGTTATATATAGAGTTATGTCAAGCTATAATATTATAGGGACTTGTCATGGTGATCAGGATTTTTGAAGTTTGGAGTATACTTACATGTTTTAAGTTATATATAGAGTTTTGTCAAGCTATAATGTGTAATATTTAAATTCTATTGACAATGTTTTTTTATGAAGCCCATACATGGATGGTATTGTCATGTGATGTCGGTTTGATGGCATTGTTTTGTTATGAAGTCCATACTTTGATGGTATCGTCATGTGATGTTATCAGTTTGATGGCAATGTTTTGTTATGAAGTCCATACTTTGATGGTATTGTCATGTGATGTTGTCGGTTTGATGGCAATGTTTTGTTATGAAGTCCATACTTTGATGGTATTGTCATGTGATGTTATCAGTTTGATGGCAATGTTTTGTTATGAATCCCATACTTTGATGGTATTGTCATGTCATGTGATGTTATCAGTTTGATGGCAATGTTTTGTTATGAAGCCCATACATGGATGGTATTGTCATGTGATGTTATCAGTTTGATGGCAATGTTTTGTTATGAAGCCCATACATGGATGGTATTGTCATGTGATGTTATCAGTTTGATGGCAATGTTTTGTTATGAAGCCCATACATGGATAGTATTGTCATGTGATGCTATCAGTGTGATGGCAATGTTTTGTTATGAAGCACATATTTTGATGGCATTGTCATGTCATGTGATGTTATCAGTTTGATGGCAATGTTTTGTTATGAAGCCCATACATGGATGGTATTGTCATGTGATGTTTTCAGTTTGATGGCAATGTTTTGTTATGTAGCCCATACTGTGATGGTATTGTCATGTGATGTTATCAGTTTGATGGCAATGTTTTGTTATGAAGCCCATACATGGATGGTATTGTCATGTGATGTTATCAGTTTGATGGCAATGTTTTGTTATGTAGCCATACTGTGATGGTATTGTCATGTGATGTTATCAGTTTGATGGCAATGTTTTGTTATGAAGCCCATACAGTGATGGTATTGTCATGTGATGTTATCAGTTTGATGGCAATGTTTTGTTATGAAGCCCATACAGTGATGGTATTGTTATGTGATGCTATCAGTTTGATGGCAATGTTTTGTTATGAAGCCCATACATGGATGGTATTGTCATGTCATGTGATGTTATCAGTTTGATGGCAATGATTTGTTATGTAGCCCATACTTTGATGGTATTGTCATGTGATGTTATCAGTTTGATGGCAATGTTTTGTTATGTAGCCCATACTTTGATGGTATTGTCATGTGATGTTATCAGTTTGATGGCAATGTTTTATTATGAAGCCCATACTGTGATGGTATTGTCATGTGATGCTATCAGTTTGATGGCAATGTTTTTTTTATGAATCCCATACATGGATGGTATTGTCATGTGATGTTATCGGTTTGATGGCAATGTTTTGTTATGAAGCCCATACTTTGATGGTATCGTCATGTGATGTTATCGGTTTGATGGCAATGTTTTGTTATGAAGCCCATACTTTGATGGTATTGTCATGTGATGCTATCAGTTTGATGGCAATGTTTTGTTATGAAGCCCATACTTTGATGGTATTGTCATGTGATGTTATCAGTTTGATGGCAATGTTTTGTTATGAAGCCCATACTTTGATGGTATTGTCATGTGATGTTATCAGTTTGATAGCAGTGTTTTGTTATGAAGCCCATACTTTGATGGTACTGCCATGTGATGTTGTCAGTACTTTGTTGGCACTGGCTTGTGATGACATCCATATTTAAATGGTGCTGTCATGAAATGTCAGTAGTGTGATGACACTGCCTTTTAAGGATACCCTTACTTTGATGGCACTTTTTTTGGTTAAAATTTTGATGGCAATGCTTTTGGACAAAGTAAGTTTTGCATGTATAGTTGTATTCACTTGTAAATTAGATTCCATTTCAGCAGTTTTTCTTTGCTTTCATATTTTTTTAACTTTGTTTTTATTCTTTTCATCAATATTAATAATCATTCATTTACTACCTTGACTACTAATTCACCCACTGCTATGCTAAATATAACTAAAATAATCATGCACAAATCTTTATAACTGATACAGGTATAAAAAAACAGAACTACATATGCAAATTATCAACGAAATTCAGTGTCTTTAATCTCCATTGTTAAAACAAGTGTCACAAAAGAAAATAGTATTAAACAAATATAAATCAAACTTTGTGTCTTATGTTTTTGGTCACAATTTGATTAAAACTCAAATTTGCTTGAACATTATTACGTTATGTTATTGTGTTCAATAAGAGTACATCATGAAAAGAGTGTACAGTTTGACCTATAGCTTCTAAACAATAAATGTTGTAAAATGGGATATAGAAATAAAATGTATGGTATGTAAGGAAAGTTATTTGCCTTAATAAGGATGAGGAATACAAAGCACTCTTCACTTTAGTTAGTAGCAGATCTGATCGTCATTTGGTGTTTTATGACACAGCAAGACGTGGAAAGTTATATTATCCTAAGCTAAGTACAGCAGAGTGATATGTCCAGGCACAAGCCATGCTTCCAGCTGATCAGACATTGGGTATTAAATCAACATTTTTACTGATACAAGTTCAGCACGTAACAATGGGTAGCACTTATTCTTTATGGTACATAGACATAGGTTTATAGGATAATAATAATGACTCTGTATAGTGCATAATCTTACATAGACATAGGTTTATAAGATAATAATAATGACTCTGTATAGTGCCTAATCTTACAAGCACTAAGTGCTTTACATATATAATGATTACAAAAAGAAGCACCATGCAAAAAGAAAATATAAAAACATTCTGAACATCATTAAGGTAAGGAAACATTGGGTCGTTAAGTCTGTTATTGTAGTCGAAATAGCTAAGTTTTAAGAGCGCTCTTGAATGAGACTACTGTGCCTTTGTGTCAAAGTTCAGTGTGTGGTTTATTCAATTCAATGTTAAATGTTGCTGGGCAATGGCATGTTAAAGAATGTTGTCCATATGACTTCATTTACATAGTGGGAATAATGAGAATGCGATTGTCAGTGGACAGTTTGTTCAATGTTTGCTGGGCACTGGTATGTAAAAGAACGTTGTCCATATGACTTCATTTACATAGTGGGAATAATGAGAATATGATTGTCAGAAGAGGAGTGTAAGAATCTTGCTGGTGTGTGCCCATCAGTGAAATGTAGAACATTGAACCAATTTTTCGTTTGATTCTGGATTAAATGGATAGCCATTGTTGGGTACAGAGCAGGGTGGGTGTGTGCTCAGATCATGGTACTCTAAGGATGATCTGTGTGGGTGTGTGCTCAGATCATAGTACTCTAAGGATGATCTGAGCAGCTGTGTTTTGAAGTTTCTGGAGTAGATATTGTGACGAACCAGACATAATTGAGTTGCAATAGCCCAGTCTTGAAAGTACTAATTAACATACAAGTGTTTTAGTGGCATCAACTGAAAGATATTTATGAATGGAACTGATGCGTCTCAATTCAAGATATGTAGCCTTGCATATGTTCATGACATGTTGGTGCAATGTGAGAGTACTGTCTAGAGTAACGTCTAGGTTCCGTACTGACTGTGAGAATTTAATGTTGGTGTTGCTGATATTTATTGTCAGAGGAATAGTCTCAGTTTTATTATCATTCATCTGCAGCTTGTTACATTTCCTCCATGATTTCACATCAGAAATTCACTTCTCTACTCCATGGATGGTAGCATCAACTTCAGTTGGGTGGCTAGACTTGTATATTTGGGTGTCATCATCGTACAGTTGGTGCGACACTGGGTGATGATCTATTACACTTCAGAGCGGCTGAGTGTACAGAATGAAGAGAACAGGTCCAAGAACAGATCCCTGTGGAACACCACAACATACATCAACTGGGCTGGACTGTATTTCATTTGCAGATATAATTTGTGTCCTGTTGACTAAGTAGGACTTAAACCACTGTAAGGCTATATTCTGAATGCCAAATACATGCTGGAGACAGTGAAGTAATATATCTTGGTATATTGTGTCAAATGCTGCAGATAAATCCAGGAGAGTGAGGACTGTAATCTTTCCACTATCCAAAGCAGAGAAAAGGTCTCTAAATACTTTCAGAAGAGTATTTTCTGTACTGTGGCATGGGCGATATGCAGACTGTACATTGCAAGAAAGACTGTTTGAATTAAAATGAGATACAAGTTGAGTTAGACCAACCTTTTCTAAGATTTTTGATATGAATGGGAGATTAGAAACTGGGCGGTAGGTCTTTAAATCGTTATGGTCCAGTGTTGGTTTCTTCAGCATTGGCTTTACGATTTCAGTTTTGAAAAATGATGGGAATTCCCCTGATGAGAGAGAGATATTAATAACATCAGTTAGTGAAGGCAATATTGGGTCTAAGCACTCAAGCAGCAGTGATGTAGGAATTGGATCAAGTTCACAAGACTTTGGTGCACTTTTCATCACGATTGTCTGTACTAAATCAATAGAAACAGGTTCAAATGCTCCTAACACTTGTCGCTGAAATTCTGCATCATAACTGTATGGTGACGAATCAGTTGAAATTGTGCTGTCAAGTGAATATCTAATAGTTTGTGCTTTGTCATCTAAGAAATTTGCAAATTGGTCTGGTAGGTCTAGTGGAATGAAGGTTGTTGGAAGTGGTGTACATTTGTTCCTTGACATTAGTTTGTTAGTTATCTCGAAGAGCTCTTTGCAGCTGGAACT
Organism: Unio pictorum; assembly: GCA_030141615.1. NCBI lineage: Eukaryota > Metazoa > Mollusca > Bivalvia > Unionida > Unionidae > Unio > Unio pictorum. The sequence continues at coordinate 12,188,854 of JARLTB010000291.1, forward strand.
CTTCGTGATCTTAGTACTGTAGTGGGATAATTTGGCTAAATGGACTATGTTTGTGACGTTCTTCTTAGTGGCTTCATAGATTTGTTTATGAATAGTGAGTCTGGTGGAAAGCCAAAGCCTCTCTGCTTTTCGGTGATGTCTTTTAGCAGTACGAAACTGGTCACTAACATTACTATACCATGGAGAACACTTTTTTTATTGATACTCTGCATTTGGTGGCTAGGGCATGTTTTTGAAGCAATGAACACAGGCAGTTATCAAGTTGTTCCGCTGTTGGATGTAAGAAAGTTGTTAGGTTTTCTTGGATGTCATGCATGAATTTGGTTCTATTTATCATACGTAGGTTTCTCTTAGTAGCAAATAGAGGTGGAGGGTTAGGGACTGATACGTTGAGATGGCATACAATGCAGAGGTGATCTGATGCAAGTTCGTGGGATTCAAGGGTGGATTGCAGAATATTATCATCAGGTCTATAAAGAAACCAGTCTAAAATGTGACCAAGTTTGGTGGCGCTCTACAGTTTCGTACTTTGCATAGGGTTAGAATTTTAAAGAAAAATAATTTTCTGGGATTTCTTCACTGGTTATACTGGCAATATAATAAAGACTTTGTATATTTTAGGTGTTGGGAGAAGAACTTTCAATTCCCTTTATTTTGATGTATGATTGATGGGTGTACTTTAGGTTCTAGAGTATACAGCTTGGGCTAACATAAGATCTGCTCATGTAAACAAACTGCTAGCTCCGCATAGTCATTTTCACTCCCTGGACTTCAGAGGTAAATTGTAGAAAAATGGTACGATAACTTTTTTTACTTTTCAGATATTTGTAATTTGTTCATTGCACTTTCAGAAGCTGCTATTGCCTACTTCAGCAAAATTTGTTTTCCCTCGTTTAATAACTGCTAAAGTTAGTGTACTTTTGATTAATTCTGGCTAATTTTTCAGGCACATGGGAGCATCCATTTTGTTATACCATGCGCTTAGATCATTTACAATTTCCACAAGTGCAGTATCCAAAGAAATATCAGCCACATTACATCAATGTAGCATTGAGATATGCCAACATTATCTCCATTGTGCATGTTACAAATGCAAACAACTTCACCTCACATACGTCACTATCTGAAAAGTACATATTAACTGGTGAGCGCCCCCATAAAGAGCATTCGGGTGTATACCCATGGAGTTATATTTATTGCAGTTTGTATTAATATTGGCTCATTTAGTTTAAATTCACTGCAGTTTAGAACTTAAATGTCTTTACATTCCAAATTCTGCTTTAATTAAGCGGCTGCAGGTGGGCTTGAGAAGAGTTATGTCCCTTGCTATTGTACACAATACGACATAGACTAGTGGCAATTAGAAACCTCTGTGTGTCATTGTTTTTAAAAATGTTTCATTAATTTCACATTTCTCAAGGAAGATGCTATCAGTTCTTCTTTGAACTGGTAATAATTTGGATATTTTTTCCTGTTTTTTCATTGTCAAATTAAACTATTAATAAAATTTTTTTTCTTGGTATTAAATAATTTTGTATTGACATATAAAAAAAATTCTATAGTATCATATGGTCATGGTTTATTAAGCTAAGTCAGAAATATTTCAAACTAAATTAACAGTTCAAGATATAATGACATATAAAAGAGCTTCAACTCAACATACACAAGTCTGCAGCAAGTGTCACATTTGGACAGGCTCACATGAACAACATGGTTATGGAATAATTTATGTAACCTTTCGTGGGAAAAGAAAGATTGCTTTGGCTCACCGACTAAGGTTCTATGTTGAAACTATGGTAAATTCACTACCATATCAGTGTGACGTATCACATAGATGCCATACAAAAACATGATCATTTATCACTTGAACCAAAAAAGAGAAAAATTTGGCTAGAAAATCATGTAAAGCCTATGGTGAATGCCAAGGCAATATGGGCTAGGGGGAGTGGTGTATACTGTGATAGTCAGGTACATTTAATAATTGTTACATGCATTCATTTAAAGGATTTAAAGTGTATGGATGTTCATTGGGTACAAAATTATTTATTGAATTAGCAAACATTGAATTTTGTACAAGTTTTCTGTTGCTTTTTTGTTTGCGTTTGATGTAGCAAATGTACTTGTACTGAAGACTTGATTTCCTCTCCCTATCTTTTACTGTTCTCTGATCTCATTTTGCTATGAGCTGAAATACTGGATCAGACTGAGTAGAACAATTCCATGAGACTTGGTCAGTGGGAGTGTAAAGTTTCCTATACCATACTCAGAGCTATGAGGGAATGAATGACATAATGCATCAAAATGTCTGCTCCATACTGATATTTTAGGTGCATAGGTAAAAATGATATTGTGCAAGCTCTCGCACTTATTTGTGTTGAGAAAGTGTGAAATTTTACTTAGCTTGACATCTGAGACAAAATTTCTTAGTAAATATTCAAGCTTTTTAATATAAGAAAGATTTAAATGTTTCCCATATGGCAGAAATTTTGAGTAATAGGATGCTAAATGGGCAAGTTAGTCACTCCAACTTTGGCCTTGTAGCAAGAAAGTGCCAACATCGCATTTAAATTTCCTGTGCCTGGGCCTCACTTCTATGTCCTTGGCACTTTTCTGGACAGGCAGCCTGTTCTGCTTCCTGCAGATTGCAGTTTGTACATTTAACTGTTAAAAAGGCACACAGTCCTTGAGTTTTGCTTTTATACATCGGTGGATTATATCGCTTGCAATTTCCAGCTCAGTCATACATTATGCACAATGTTCCCAATATCCTAGTTAGTTTTGCTATGTTCATAATTACATTTCCATTGATGTTAACAACACGCTGCAACATGTAACCCAACAATTAAGTTTTCTTCATTTCTTTCTTTCTCCAATTCAGGGCAAAGCTTGGGTGCACTTTATTTGGGCCACAGGAAGATAGTGATTCTTCATATACATCAATTCTTGGGCGCTTTATTTGTGGAGATGTAGAACCAGATTGCAACCTGAATAGGTTGATCACTCTTGGATACTCGTAATCCATAGTCCTATGGTTGACTGTGTTGTATGAACTCTTGTGGACAAATAGCTATTTCTTAGCTCTTCCTTTAGCCATGTTTTCTTAGATAGTGGCTAATGTGGGTTGATGTAGTATTAGTGACATCATGGTTACCAGTTGTTCCTGGTTGTGATGGATCTTAGACAGTATGTAACATCATAATCAGGCTGGGGCTTGAAATTGTTGGGAAACACACCTACCCCCTTTTTTGGCATACAAGTCTGCATGTTTTGGTTTTATAATTAATTTTACCATATAAAGCAGTCAACATATTTGATTTTCATTGTAATCAATTATGTATGTAATCATCAATCACATTCCTGGTCCATGGAATGGTCTCACCAGGAGTTAATTCCCCTTGACTTTTCATTTCAATTCTTTGACATACAAGCATTAGTGCAGATTCAAATTAGATTACTAGTGCCAGGGAAAAAAGTAATTATTTACAAACAAAATATATATTTATGTCTACTGTTAATATAGCATCAAGGACTTTTTTTCTTAATCCAATTCTGGACAATTTTTGCACTATTACCTCAAACTTTATGGAATTTTCCTCACTTTTCTCACTTGATTTACATGTATACATGACCCAAGTATAGTTTGCAACTTTGGAAATGATCTAAATCCATTATTTGATGTTTGGATTGAAAAATAAAACAAATACTTCATATGCATTTATTCTTGAATGTCTTTCTTTAATGTCAAAATAATAGCATTTCCCAGTGACGTTAAAATACAGTTTTGACGTCATGAAGCTACATTTAAGTTACTTCAGAGGGGTATAGTAAATTAACTATGTGTTTGTAATTTTGGAAGTAAATACCATGTATGATATATCAATATGTTTGCAATTGACTGCAGAATATGACAAGTTTTTCAATAAGTTGAAAATACATCTTCAGTGGTTCTTTAAGGTGGCGCTCTACAGTTTCGTACTTTGCATAGGGTTAGAATTTTAAAGAAAAATAATTTTCTGGGATTTCTTCACTGGTTATACTGGCAATATAATAAAGACTTTGTATATCTTAGGTGTTGGGAGAAGAACTTTCAATTCCCTTTATATTGATGTATGATTGATGGGTGTACTTTAGGTTCTAGAGTATACAGCTTGGGCTAACATAAGATCTGCTCATGTAAACAAACTGCTAGCTCCGCATAGTCATTTTCACTCCCTGGACTTCAGAGGTAAATTGTAGAAAAATGGTACGATAACTTTTTTTACTTTTCAGATATTTTGTAATTTGTTCATTGCACTTTCAGAAGCTGCTATTGCCTACTTCAGCAAAATTCGTTTTCCCTAGTTTAATAACTGCTAAAGTTAGTGTACTTTTGATTAATTCTGGCTAATTTTTCAGGCACATGGGAGCATCCATTTTGTTATACCATGCGCTTAGATCATTTACAATTTCCACAAGTGCAGTATCCAAAGAAATATCAGCCACATTACATCAATGTAGCATTGAGATATGCCAACATTATCTCCATTGTGCATGTTACAAATGCAAACAACTTCACCTCACATACGTCACTATCTGAAAAGTACATATTAACTGGTGAGCGCCCCCTTTATGGGTGGGTTGGTTAACTGACTGTTTAAGATTGAAAACATGAATGGAATCTAGGAGTTTTGACGTGTACGGTTTTCCAGGACAGTCAAAGTAAAAGTTGAAATCTCCAAGAATAATTAGGAACTTGCCACCTATCGAATTTCCATACTCTAGAAGATTTGGAAACTGCTCCAAAAAGAGAGATTCAGTCAGCTTGTTTTTTCTACTAGGAGGAGGACGTTAGAGACAGAAAAAATGGACTGACCTTTGTTCCATTCTGAGCGTTGTTTGGGCAAGTTCAAACGACGTGTGGCGGAAATTGAAGGTTGTGTTGTACTTAAGGCATTTTGATCATGGAATTCTTCGTAATTACAGCAATTCCACCGCCGCGAGAGTTGCGGGGGAACGACTTGATGGAGTAATCGCAGGGTGTTAAATCCACACACTTAGATTCATCACCTGTGGAATTTAACCAAGTTTCAGTCAGGAAGAAGACGTCAATATTCTGGTCGTTGATAAAATTAACAATTTCTCTGCGCTTTTCCTTTGATCCTACTGATTGAGCTTTGAATAATGCAATACGTAGTGGTATCCCTGGGATAGTTGACACAACAGTTGACGATTTAAGAGGAATTTGAACCAGGTTATTAAAATTAATGGCAGAGTTTGTAAGTTGTTTATTCGTTACGGGTGAAAGGGAGATAACTGGAATTCTTCCTGTTCTACACCGGTCAGCTTTGAAAGAACGTTTCTTTCTTCGTTTCTGTTTACATTTAAAGGTCAAATGAAACGATTTTATATGAGTTATATGATTTCTTTAAAATGTTGTACAGTTTTGTGTTTAAAATCATTATTAACGTTTCCCGATTGAAAAATATGATCATACCCCATTTAAATCGATCAAAATGATTGGGTACATATTTCCCGCCATAATATTTACATCGCTTACTTCCCTTAGCTAATGACGTCACTTGTGCCACAACAAGCTTTGTTTACAAGCAAGCTTACCTGTGTGAATCGATAAGCAGTGAAATGGTGTATTGCGTCGCTTTTAACTGTAAAACTGAGTCAGGTCAAGGGGTAGGATTATTTGAATTTCCGAAAGACGAAAAGTGGAGAAAAGCTTGGATTTCCCGAATAAAAAGGAAAGATTTTAGTCCATCGAAAACTTCGAGGCTTTGTGCAAAGCACTTTACCAACGACCAGTTTGTTATTGATCCTTCATTAGCAATGATAATCGGCTACAAATTGAAAAAACTACAGCTAAAACGAAATGCAATACCATCAATTTTCGATTTTGAATCGAAAAAACAAGGATGTGAAAACGCGGATTCACTCAAAAGAAAACAACGACAATCGGGGGCAGTAGCAAAAAGAAAAAGAATGGAAGTAAGTAATTTTTTTTCCTTTCTTAAATTTATAATTGAATTATTTTACTAATCATTATTTTTTAAAATTAAACTGTATGTTCAACATTAATATGAATCTATAAATAAACTAGATCTCTCAAATTTCACCCAAGAACAATGGGTTTGTATGTATGAGATAAGCACAGCAGGAGAGTCTGGACTATGTCTAAAGATATAATCACTAATTAATACAGTAAACAACTGCTCATTCATTATGATTAGCATGAATAATTGCTATCCACACAATTAACAATTTCAGTAATACAAAGATTTTTTTTAGTAAATTCCTTTATAATTTATTTATTTTGTTGCTAAATAAAGATGTTACATTATTTTATTTTATTTTTTAAAATTTTTTGCAGACACTTGCAAAAGTATTGAAGGATTCATCTGATAGTGATCTAATGAAAACAGTTGTTGGAACAGCTTTAATTGTAGACATGTGCTGTACATGTGAAGGGTGTTACAGATGGTATAGTCAGCCTATGTCAGGAACTATGCCTTTAGGCAATTTGATTTTATCTGGGGCAATCATGTTTGCAGGAGCAAGTCCAACAACTGTACTGAATGTGTTTATGCATTAAAAAATTCAGTGCTTTTCACAGAGAAAATATATGTCGATACAAAATGCATATATTGTTCCCATTGTATCATCAGTTTGGCAATTAAGTCAGTCCTACATGTTGGATGAAATCAAAAACAGAGGGAGTGAAATTAAACTTGGCGGAGATGCACGCTGCTGTTCTCCAGGACACACAGCAAAATATGGGTCTTACAGCATCATGAACCTTGAAAGTGGGAAAATATTGGATCTTCAACTTGTTCAGGTAAATTTCCTTTCAATATATATATATATGTACCTTTTGTGCCTGGAATATAGTTTATTGCTTGCCGCATTGCATTTCAATGAGAATGTAAATAGAGGTCAGACGGTGACATTAGATGGCAGTCACCAGTATCGAGTGTCCTTCCCAAAATCGCGAAAAGAAGGAGTTGCAAAAGAAATTAAAACCAGACAAACATACAATAAGTTATTTGTTTAATTTTTTACAAAAATTATAGCATTCACATCTAACAATCTATTCTTCTTGTTTCAAGTAATAAACAGTTTGATTTGATTGTTTGCAGGATATATTGATGACTTGTTTGATGAACTTCTGATGAACTTCTGATCAGACGGGAAATGTACACCAGCTATTCAGAAGCCTTTGATGCCAGACAAAGAGAAGACAAAGTTAGACCAGCCCCTCTGGCACAGGCATTGCCAAGACAGTCAAAAATTGAAATAGTCGATAGACATATTTCAAGATTCAATTTAAACTAGAATTAAAATTATTTGTGTTCAGTTTTGTCTCTAAGAAGTTAATTAGGATATTTAAATCCACAATATTGTTGTGATGGAAATTTATCTCTTATCGCTTTCACAACACATGATGGCAAGATCTTTCTTTGCTTTTTACCCAGTCTTTGGTAAATCCATCGCACAAATCTTCTGTAAGCTATATATCTGTACAGTCTGTAAAAAAAAAATATTCTTAAAATCATTGAAGAGGTATTAAAATTGAATGTGGCACATAGATGTACAGATGAATAATCATTTATACATGTATATATATTTATTTTAAATTGATTTGATTTCATTTTTATTGTTGCTGTCATGTTCATCATCTTTTACTACATTTATTTTGCATTACTACTAAAACCTCTATAAACAGCTGTTGTTTTGTGTTTTATTTCTACAAATTAAGAAAACTATACATAAAAGGGTAAAACTTGATTTGGGGGGAAAAAGAGACCGGGTGTTTAGTGTTTACTAGAAGGTGCAAATGAACTATTTAACTTGAAGAGTTATTCCTTAATAAAACAAATGTAAAAACACTTACTCGTGTATATTTTGATCATTTAGTCCATGCTCCTCCAAATACTCATAATAAGATGTTTCCAAAACATGTTCATTCAAACAGTTTGCTTGGAAACCATCATGCTCTGTTATGCAGGAAATTCCTGCTTCTTCCATTTTTCCATCCACTATATTCGTGTCTTTGCAACACTTTGACTCACTTCTTGTCTGCATTGTCATGCAGTGTTGACAAGAACACCTGCAACAATTAAAAGAATATACTAAAGTAGTGTGCCAAATCAGTTTATTCTCATTAAAAAATCTACCTTTTCCAAGATCTACACATAAACTGTAAAATGCACTAACAAATTGATCAACATTATATTTGTGGTGACAATATGGATGAACTTTTTAAGTTAAATTTTTTCAAGCAGATGTGAATTAAAATATGCACATTATATACAATGTAAGGTCCTTAGACACATGCAGGGAAATAGTCTGAAAACAAAACATCATTCCCCCCCCCCCTTTTTTAAAACGAGCAAAACAGTAACCGAATACTTTAAAAAAACGATTGCATTTTGTTCCTAATATAAGTATTTGTTAGAAATCTTACCAAAGATTCACTTCATCAACCTCTTCGTCAAGTAAGGAGTCTTCATTCTCTTCGGTCGAAAGGTGACTGTCGTCCGAGTCAGACTCAGAGCTTGTGTCTCTGTTTGAAACATTTTGTACCGAAGATAATCTTGGTTCAAACATATATGGTGTTATTGACGGTTTCGTCGAAGTCAAGTCTGGCATTTCTTCACAATCTGTCGAACTTTCATCAGAAACATAATCCATTTTGTTATCTTGCTACCCACGCCGTATATTGTTTACAATTGTATGGCACGTATGACGTCAGCAGAAGAGGTAATTCAGGGGAAGTAAGCCAGGTCACATTTGCGCACCGTTCGACTTTTGATGACCGGGTACGTGCACCCGACATTGATTTAATTAATTTCATTAGGTTTTTTTTACTTCCAAAATAATAATCAATCATTTTACTTATTAAATTTGAAGATCAAAAATCGTTTCATTTGACCTTTAAGAAATGATGAATGTATTTCCAGTTCGTTTAGTCTTGAGCACAATGTAGTATCTAGAATCAATGTATGGTCATTTAATCCAATTAATGAGGGTCCGTCATATTGTAAGCGGTCACGTGATGGTGGTTTATTAAAAAACAAACGACGTCTTAACATTGGGACAAACAGCTGAGAAAAAGTTGAATTGTTCTCGTTTCCAGAACAAGGAGATGAATTAACACATACGAACGGAACAGCCAATGCATGATGAAACACAATAATGTAGACGATGATTGAGAACAAGATCAAATATCATAAATATAGCACTTAATCGGAAGAGCCTATCTCGAGCAAATAAGCGAAGGTGGTCATCTTTCCGGAAGTCCAATATTCATAATAATATTCATTCATATACTATTAATCTTTTATCAACACTTCTAACAGACACTTGACACTGGGACACATGTAACAATGATAGAGATAATAAATTGATACGTTAAGATTTGAATTAATCATTATGGTTACATTTGAAGAAACAAGAATGGCCGCTGATGAGGGGGAAATTTTACATTTTTTTTTACTAAAATGCTGGTCCCGTTAGATGGGTGTCTGTTCTTAAGGGTTTTTACTGTCAAGGAATTCTGGCCGTAAGTAGCAGGAGTCGCTGGTCAGGGTGGCCATTCAAAAGGGGGACTACTGTATATAGTTTTAGGAGTACTTTTAACACATTATGTGTCTGTATTTTACTGATGAAATGGGGGTTCAGTCTAGTTAACAAAAATACACATACTCTGCATAAATTATCAGTCATACATGCATGCATTCATTCATTCATTCATTCATTCATTCATTCATTCATTCATTCCAGGGTGAAGGGATTCCAATACTATCAACATTTTTAAGGAAGAATCAGAGAGCATTGAAGCTTGGCACACTGGCCTGTCGGGATGTTCCGGTTGTAAATTATGGTAAGTATTATAAACGTTTAAAGAGAGCAGTTTTATTAATTGCACCACTTCCTTGATAACTCGTGCTTTGATAACATGCAAACCTGCTTATAACATGGGGTCAGGCATGGGCCCCACTTTTTAAACTAAAAAATACAATTAATATTAGCCTTAATTGTTGAACTGGAAGAAATTTGCTATCAAAATTAGTAAATAAAACATTGATGTGTCATCGCTTGTTTTATTGTGAAAAACGGTATATTGGACTTGGAAATGTTAATCAACATTATAAAATTATCAGTTTTAATTATGAATTCACTTATTTTGTTATATGTTGTTTCCAAATGACCTTCTTTGTACACAGTTAATAATGATATTCAACACAATTTTGATCCATGAAAATGTCTCACCTGCTGGAGGCATTACTTTAATAAATAAATATCATTTAAATATTTTTGTATCAAGTGAAATTTGTGTTTTAGGTCTGTTTTAGTTCGGATTAAGTTTAATCATCATAAATGCAATGTGCACTTGTATATTCAAATATAAAATGCATAAATCAACTGTAACAGCTATGTCCGCAAGTGTGTTGCTAAGAACTTAATTAAATGTGAATGTTGTTTTGATATCTGACTTAAGGAAGTACTTTTTGAATGACTGCACTGAATTAATAGTTGGCCTCTTTGTATTATCATATTAATTGTCTTTTGTATCAAATAAAGAAGATGTGATCGAGTTGTTTAAAGCACTCTCCGTTATGGATCACTGCCATCTCACCTATGTGAGAAAACTTGCCAGTAGCTTCTCGTGGGTCATGATTCTTTCCGGGAATTTTCCCTGGTTATTTCTCCATCATTAATACTGGCTGCCATGTATAGACTATCGTGTGCTCAAAAATGGCGTTAAACCCTACAACAGCAACAACATCTTTGAGAACAAGAGATCATTTTCATCTTTGAGAACAATAGAACATTTTCATTTTTGAGAACAAGAGAACTGCTCTATATTTAAGAAATAGAAGTGTCACCAACTTTGAGAATAATAAAACCGGATGCTTGAGAACAACAAAACCGCTTTTTCTTTGAGAACAAGAAAAATAGATCATCTTTGAGAACAAATAACTAATCTTTGAGACATAGAAAGCAGCACCATCTGGAGCACAACAGTCACATTTCTCCTCAGAGAGATATAGAAGAATTTACAGTGTCAAAACAAATGTCATTTCTTCATAAAATAAATTACCAATTAATTATTATTTATATTTCCTCACAAGCTGAACTCTGATAGGTTAAGTCAGTAATCACTACATCAGCTTGTCTTAGTGCGAAAATTTGTGTGCTTGTGAAAATGGAATTTTATTGAGTGCTCTCCCCTTTGAAAGAGGGACTAGTAACAAATCACGTAAATTGTTAGCTACCTTTGTAACATATTCATCCGTATCCAGCAATGCAACTGAGGAAGGCCAAGAGCCACAAGACTTCAATGGCAAATGTTCCCAATGAAATCCTGTCGCAGATTTTGATCTTGATTCAGTCTCCACTCTTGCAGGGTGGAGCCTTATCGGCCATGCTGGATTTCTTCCAAGCCATTGTCGGTCTTCCTAAACTGGTTTTTAAGGATCTTCTCCAGGTTTGATTCTAAGTACTTGAATTGTTAAGTATGTATTGGCAGGTATATAATGTAAAAGAACTTATTAGCATTGACAAATAATACAAATTTGAGTCTGGGAAATCATCGCCTCAACATTGAGTTTTGTATTTATTTTGAAAAATTGAATATAGCTATTTTATTGTAATGTCTGTGAATTACTTGATATAGTTCTCACATTTATTGCAATGCAATATTAAGCTTCTGTGTTAAATTTTGTGCAAGGCATTTATATTTTTTACATCTGTATTAAACTAAAACTATAGTACAGATTTTATATGTGCCCAAAGGTTATTCACAAATTGTCTAAGGTTCTGTTCTGTCTTGCATGCACAAGAAATAAGTTAACATTTATCGTTCATGTGTAGCTCACTGTGTTCCATGGAGCTTATATATATATATATATATATATATATATATATATATATATATATATATATATATATATATATATAGTCTGGTTTTAAGGCACTCATTTAAAGTTCTTTTTTGGCGCACACTTGATTTAATTTTCTGTGGAGCTAGCCCTATTGAAAGCACAGCATAGTGATAATTGGGTACATTCTGAATTACTGTAAGTGTATTTACATTCCAATTTGTTGCATATTTGATACAGACTGGAATGTCAATACAAATAATTTCATTCCTAATTTATGTCCTGTATACATCTTTAAAGTTTTTCACTTAACATTGTAGATCAAAAATTTTTAACAAGCTTGCACTTTTCTAAAATTATTCATATTAGTTAGATTAACTGTTATCATTTATAAGAATGTTGTAAGAAAGAACAATGACAGTGAAGTTGTTGAACATATGGTTATTTGATCATATTTGTGTTGAACAATTGATGTTTGTCATTTCAGCTTCCGATCAAACCAATCTGTGCTGCATGTACTCCATCCTCCCACTCGATATTTGCGATACATAAATAGGTAAGACTCCTAAAAGTACCCTATCCTCCTACTCAGTAATAGCGATACATAAATAGGTAAGGCTTCTGAAAACACTCCATCCTCTACCCTATCTTCCCACTCAATATTTGCGATACATAAACAGGTAATGGTCATAAAAGTTAACTTAAAATGACATATGACCAATACAGTTTTGTATACCTGTAATACTCCATGACAAATTGCTCACAATTTTAAACACAAAATCCTTTGATGAAATAAAGGAATACATTTTTTTAAATGCGCATATTACCTCAAATCACAATCATGTTTAAAAGTGACTGCAAAATTTGAGCATTGACAAGTTGATTGCACACCAACATTAAGTGACAATAGTACCTTGGATGAAATTGTGGTGTCTGCTACTGAACTAAACTGAAGCTTGCCAAAACTTCACAAAAGATTGGTTTGAATGTAGAAAGAAACAAAGTAAAGAATGAAAATCCTCAGGACACTGCAATGTTGTCACTTCATTTGTGAAATCTATATGTGTATCTACTAAAGAAAAACTATCTTGTATACATTGCAGAAGATGACGCCATTTTGCTGAGTTATGTGCCTGTTAATGCAAAATGACAAATCTATTATATTATACTTTGCTGTCTCTCTTTTTGCATTAGCATTGATAGGGACATGTATCACTACTGGGCATCAATAGTGATGAATTGCAGAGGCAATAGTCATGTTAAAATATTATATGAGAGAGAAATTGTAGTTGATGAGATAAAGTGTTTTAGAATGACATATTGTATATTTGTATGCATATAATTTATGTTGGTCAGGCAAGGCACAGTTTTAACTTTAAAACTTAATTGCTGATGAAGGTATTATTCATTATCAGACCTATGTGGAAGATTGACTTTGAAATGACTTTGTCGTGTATTCATATGCATGATATATGTCTTATAAGGTTTTACTTAGATAAATGAAAGGCTTGCATGGCAAGGAGGGGTCTCGCGTTTCCAGATAAACAGATCCTTTGTTCGTAATTTTGTTTTGTTTTGGATTATGGTTTGTAGAACTTAAGGTAGAACAGGTTTGTATTTTTGTTAGAAAATTTATTTATTTTTGAAATAAATATCTTGAAGTTTGTCAATTTTTCACCCAAGTAATTCTTGCATTGTTATTGGAATTCATTGTAGACTTCTTCACCCATTTTCATCTCTTATGCCATACATATCAACAATATTACTGTCCTTCAACAGGGATTTAAGCAGTCACAATGAGATACAGAAAGTCATTCTGGAATCCTTTGCCTCGCAGAATAAAGAAGTGAAGGCAGCTGCGTCTTATGCTTTAGGTCAGTATTATTATTTCTTACTTCGCTGTTTGTACTAATTTGTTATAATTGGATCAGATTTTTCCCGAAAATCGTGCATGGATAGTTATGAAACATGGGAATGCATTTGTCCTAAAGTGTGTATAGATATGTATATAAATAATGCCACAAATTTAAATACATGTTTGGGGGTTTGGGCTCCTTCTTCACTTACAGTTTGTTTGAAGGGAAGCAGTGAACTATTTATCTAATCAAAGATCACATTTGACACACAGGGTGCATCTAGAGTAAAAATTCAGGACACATTGGAAATTGTTGTTTATATATAAAAAACCTGCCCATAAAGGTATATGCTTTCATTTCCCCTGAGTGTTCTTTATTAATAGATTTTACTATACTTGAAATTTGCATATAATACAAATAATTATTTAGAGGGGATAAATTCTATTCATACATTAATACTAGATATATTTCATTGTTTGGGGAAGAAGGAAATAATGACATCTTAGAGAGTGGTAAAGACACAAGTAATAATATTTCTCTATGAAATATATCTGGTATTTGACCACTCCAGTGGCCTTGAGGTTAGAGCATCCGACTTGGATGCAGGAGATTGTGGGTTTGATCGCCAGCCTCATCACACCAAAGACTTACAAAAATGGTATTAACAATTTCCTTGATTGGCACTTAGCATTTAAAGTTGTGTTAGAACTGGTGTCAGGGTAATGTGACTGGATGGTACTTCATGCTACTTTTGCATGCTCCAGTGATAGAGATCACTAAATACTGCCATACTGCAGACATCGTAGTGATATGACTTAATTTTAATTTAAAATTTCCTTTTAAATCTAAATCACACGTATATCTGGTATTTATGCAGAGAAAAGAAAACATTCTCTTGTATTTTATCGAAAATGTGTTTCTAAATTGAGGTTATATTAATTTCACAAGTCGTTACATTCATTGGCATATCATAAAAATCATGTATGATTTGAGAGAAATTTAAGTTTTGTGTGAACTTGACTGTTGCAGTAAGCAACATTTGTGACATTTTGTAAATTATTTTGCCCTGTGTGGTCACAAAAGAAGTCCATTTGAATGATACAGCATATAAGTTTTAATACTATCAGCTAATACAAGGGACATAACTCATAAAAAATCAAATTATGGCAAGTCTGATATCTTCAGCAGATAATTATTTCCAAGACTAAAAGTTAATGCAATTTCCGTTTATTGTTTAATCTCACTATTTGCTTGATTTTCAATAATGGTGAGATCAAAGGCTATATTTTTCATCTGCTAAAATATAGAATTTAACAAAACTATGACAAACTTTTCAGATTTATTTTATATTTTGCACTTGTATATATAATAAATAATATCATGGGACAAGTATGTCACTGGTTAGATCATTATTCTCTTCTACAAATCTCTGCAAGCACAGATTATCAGTGTTAACTTTTAAATTTTATTATTTAAAGGAAATATTAGCTGTGGTAACCTGAACAAATTCCTGCCCTTTGTACTGCAAGAAATTGAAAGTCAGCCAAAGAGACAGTATCTTTCGTTTCATTCTCTGAAAGAGGTTAGACTTTTGATACATTCTATTAAGGTGGTTAGACAATAATCACCATTCTCCCCCTCTCTCTCCATCTCTCTAGATAGATAGATAGATAGATGGACAGAAGATAGATAGATAGACAGACATATATATATATATATATATATATATATATATATATATATATATATATATATATATAATGTGGGTTTGTTATGAGTTTGTGAGAGGAGTATACCTTTTAAACACTCCCCCATTGAGTCTCTTTCAGGGTCAGTAATAAAATATACAGAAATTGCAATTAATATTTTTTTATATTTTCTGGCACACTTTTGTACATGCATTTGTAGTATGAAATATTTTATGGCTTTGGCTCTATGACCACTGTGTCATTGTGGTAATGGGGTTAATTTATCAGGGAGGGGTAGTTGGAATTTACACTCAAAGTCATGAATATATGCAATGGTGAGCCATCAACATAAAAATGCATTCATCAGGATGTATACCATTACTATACAAATATTGTTGAATGATGGGTATCAACGTAGATAATGTCATGTTTGTAGGTAAACAAGTGACAATATAATATCAGAGAGATGGGCATTGAGCATTCAGGGTTTCCCTTTGACCTGTACTCCAGGGCTTTAGTTGTGGATTTCATATTTGACCCAAATCTGACACACATATTTGTCTTGCGCAAGCATCCGTTTGACACTCAGAAAGTGTGTATTAAGTGTGAAATGCTATAATTAGTACTATGTCATAACCTTTGACCTTCTTGATGTTTGAATTACCAAACCTGTTCACCCGCCTGAAGTGCTAATCAGTTAACAATGTTCTTATGAAAAGCTCTAAGGATTGCATAGGATTGATAATTAATATATATGTTAACTTTGATATTTTGTTTTGAGATTGTGTGTATAACATGGATAGAGATAATTGAAGCTCATTACTTCTTTAAAAAAGGAACATGGCAAATTGGTTGTGATGATTAGAAACTAGAACATGAATTTGACATGAATATTTATAGTTTTGAATTTTGGGAATTTTATTTAAAGATTGTAAGATTGCTTTAAGATTGTAAGGGAATCACTGGTATAAAGGAACTATTTTATTTGCTTGAGGTTTTGGAGTCAAAAGAATGAAACTCATATTTGCTGGTTTGGAGTTGTTTTAATGTTTTAGTGGGAGAGTTAATTCCTTGAAGCAATTTATTATTGAGCATTTTCCCCAATTTCACTTGTATTGGAAAATGTTTAATATTGCTTCAGTCACATCCTGAAGAGCATTACGATATTTAATGCCGGCATTAGCAAATGGTTGCTTTGTTTTTTACATGCTTTAAGTACATGTACTTAAATTGGCCTAGATTTTGGTCAGTATTTTCCCATTGTACTGAGGGTCCCAAGAAGATACAATATTCACAGGAAAATGATAACCTGTCAGCAAGTTGGTTTAAACAGTACACATATTCTCCACAAATCCTTTTGTAACCAATGTTGTAATGAACTTTAAAACGAATGAACCAACCACATGTTGCAAAGAAGTTTTCCACTATTTTTTTTCGCAAATTTTTTACCGCTTTTTCCATGATCATATCACAATCTGTGGATAATTTGAAATGTGCAATGCAGGTTTCATTGGACCATTTTGCTGTGGCTTCCTCCACATCTTCAAATCTAGCAGTCTTTTGCTTCTTCCTTTGGGGATCGATATTTCCTTCAATTTCATCTTTCTTTATTGACTCGGCGGCTTTCATCCATCCTGACAGGGTGTTATGTTTAAGCGAAAATTTTCACAGACATCATTGCAAGATGCTCCGCCCTCAACTTCCTTAACAGCCAGATATTTAGTTTCTGGTGACTGTAAATTGTAAATATAATGGTTTTTTTTTTATTGTTGGTAGCCATCATGAATATAAATAAAGTTAATTTTCCTTCTTGCTTACCAAAGAGTAAAAGTGATTGCACCAAGTGTAAAATCTGATTCTGAATTGGATAATTACATAATGTTTTTTCTTGAGCATTAGAGAATTTGGTCGCAGTTAAAGCATTTTTGGTTTTTGATTCACAGATTTTCATGATTGCAGTTTGACCGTTTCAAAGTTAATTTTCCTTCTTTCTTATCAAAGAGTAAAGTGATAACACCAAATGTAAAATCAGAGTTTGAATTGGATAATTACATAATGTTTTTTTCTTGAGCATTACAGAATTTGGTCCCAGTTAAGGCATTTTTGGTTCTTGATTAACAGATATTCATGATTGCGGGTTGGCATCTGTGCCATAAGCTCACTTCCAAAACATTTATATGTATGTGTGTCCAGGTGTGTTAAACATTTGCTTGTATATGTCCAGGTGTACTAAAACTTTTTATGTATGTCTCCAATCAATCAATCAGTCCTCTCTGCGCCGTCTGGTGCTTGAGGCAACAGCAAGGGAGCACCATTTTGGTCTGTCGGCAGCTATTGCTGGGGTGCCCTGCAGGGTGAGGCCTCTGGTCTTAAGGTCTCTCTCCACGGTTCGTTACCAGGTCTCTTTGGGTCTGCCATGGTTCCTTTTCCCTTGTGGGGTCCATCTCAGTGCCACCCTTGGTAGTGAGTCAGGGGGCATTCTGCAGACGTGGCCAAGCCATCTCCATCACCGAATTGCAATGATCTCAGAGATGGTGCTTCCACCCGCTCTGTGCCGAAGTTCCGTATGTCTCCAGGTGTGCTAAATATTTGTATGTATGTGTCAAGGGGTGTGCTAAATATTTTTATGTATGTTCATATGAGACAGTTAAATCATTTAACCATAACCTATGTTACATTCAGGTTCCAAAGGACACACAAACATCAAGTAAGGGGTCCTAAAACTTAATCCAAAATCAAGCTAAAATCATTCACAAAAACTAGATACACACAATTCCAGTGTTCCTTACAGTACCAAGCCCATAACTTAACTGCCTGTTCTAGCACTCTGCTCTTGTTTTAGAAAGGGTTACAGACAATAGATTATAATTAATTTAACATGTGTGCCAGCTCCATTACCATTTTTCGTAATCCTGCTGGTACAACAATTTGCTCCCCTCGACACGAACCATCACCACACTGCCATTTTCGTCACAAAATATCATTCTCCCAGAAGAATGACATTGGCTCCTCTTCAGCCTCTTCACGAGTATCAAAGGACTTCTCTCATACTTTGCAGTGAAATATCTGCAATCTGTAATTTTTACAACATGTTCGCATTCATTGCTGAAAGTGTGTCAACTTCAATGTCGCCACGCTGATCAGTTTCTGCTGTCTCTATGCTGTTGTTTACAACTTCCTTCTTACCCTCATCCTCACATTGGTCAGTATTTTCCACAGTCCTCTCATCTTTTACCATCAACCTTGTAACAAAAACAAATGACCCTTTCGTACTAAGAATATCCATCCCCATTAGAGCTTCAGCGGCTAAATTCGAAACAAGACCCACTTGCGCTGGTCCTTTATAATACGTAGTGTTGATATTTACCATAGCCAACTGAGCGGTAAATTGCTGACTGAGTGCTGTATATAACGTGACTTTGTGCCCCTCCAGCTTGTAACTCTCGTCAATGAGATTTTCTTTTATCAGGGTCACATCGGAGCCAGTGTCCTTCACAAACATGATCTCGCGCCCATTTACACATCCTGTTTCCGAAATAAGCCTTTCCCCAATTGATGGCTTAACAAAACAAGTTGCTGGGTTAGCACGATGTTTCATGTCATCTGTTGGACAATACCTTGCAATATGTCCCCATTGCTTGCATCAATAACACTGCTTATTCTTCTGTTTGGACTGGTCACTTGTCGATGTTAGTTTCGCGTGCTGCTGTATGTTCTGAATATTCATATTGTTATTTTTTCCATTTTTGTTCAGATGAAACTTATTTTTCTGCCATTGATGTTGTACATTGGTTGGAATATAATCTTCCGCAGCCTCTACAATTGGACTAGAACCCTTGTTCCTCCTAATCCACTGTGCTTGATCTTGTGGCAAGGCTTTCATGAAAAATTCATCACGAAGACAAATAACTGGGTCATGATCATCCATAAAATGCTCTATGTGCTGATCAATCCTGGCCATCAGACCACGATACATCTTGGTGCTTTCTTTCTTCATGCTCACCAACATAGTGAAATGTTCATGCGGTCTCTTTCCAAAGCGATCATTCAGTCCTTTTCTGAGTTCCAGGTAAATGCCATAAGCTTGAGTTGCAACATATCTAGCCTCACCTGTCAAAAGAGTTCTTAGCTGTAATATATTCAACTCGTTAGACCACTTAGCATGTTTTGCAATTGATTCAAATTCTGCTAGGAAAGTCACAATATCTTCTCCTTGTTCATGGTCATATACCTGTAGCTTTACAGGTAAATGGCATTGAAGATGTTTTCTCCATCAATGTTTCTTGACATTTTACTCTTTCTAACTCAATTTCCAAACGCTTCATTTCTAATCTTATTTTTTCTCTTTCCATTTCCCATTCAAACTCCTGTCTTAACACCATCTCTCTTTCATTCTTCTTTGCACTAGGTTTTCTCTTTGTTTCTTTTGGTGGTTGCATGTGCTGAAGGTTAATTTTCTCATCATACTCTGGAGTTTAATTATCTGTAAACTCCATAAATTTCTGTGTTGCCATTCTTCTTCTTGATCGTCCTGAAGCAATCATTGATCCTTCTAATTCTACGTCATCAGCAACTGACATAATGACAAAATATAAATACGTTCTGTAAGTTCTATCACTGTATTCACAGCCACTGAACTAGTTTTTCTTTAATTTCTGGGTTTATACGTGTACACTCGTTACAGTGATAAACACTTTGCACTTAGCAATTAACAACTGTACATTATACACACAGTACAACCAGTCACTGCTAATATCACACACAGATTCGCTGAATTCACAGCTTTCCTAATTGTCAAATACAATTCTAACGTATTGAATAATTCTAAATAATTCACACAGAAGTATTGTAATCCCATCGCTGCCACCAAAAATGTTACATTCGGGTTCCAAAGGACACACAAATACCATGTATGGGGTCCTAAAACTTTATCTAAAATCAAGCTAAAATCTTTCACAAAAACTAGATACAAATAATTCCATCGATCCTTACAGTACCAAGCCCATAACTTAACTGCCTGTTCTAGCACACTGCTCTTGTTTTAGAAAGGGTTACAGACAATGGATTATAATTAATTTAACATGTGTGCCTTATCAGAAGTCAAGAATTCCAAGCTCAGTTAGCCCTGGAAAGATAAACAACAGAGGCTGAAGGTGTTGACAGTCTTTGGTCACAAATATCCAGAATGCTGGGATTAATGTTCTGGCCAAATGTCTCTGCTAACAGGCTGAAATCAGATACAGCACCTAGGGTCACATCATACTTATAACAAGCTAGTTTTAATCTGATAACTGTTAGAATTTTTAAAAAAAATAATATTTTAATCTCTCGCACAATTTTTATGACAAGATGAATCTGGTTACTTTATCTCCTTTCAAAATTTGAGATGAAGCTTTTATCCTTTGGATGAAAGTAGGAATCAGTTATAATCATGTGATATTTATCTACCTCTGCACAAACTCCACACAGAAAAAATTGTGGGTCAGTTCTCGCTTGACCCATCGGCCTTCGGGTCAAAACTCTTGTCACATGTAAAGAAGTAACAAATTAGTCAATCTTGGAAGTCAATCACTGCTCTCCTACCCTTCACCAGTAATGAAAGTTGCATATCTAATAGTGTCAGTGTGAACAGTGTTGAATAGAATAATTTATGCCTTCTTTAAAAATGTCTTGTAAAAATGTGGATACAGTATCAGTTTTATGTATGGATCAATCATCCAACTATATCTTAATTTTGCATGGGCTTGACAGATTGGTGGAGCCATTGCAAGCAACATGTACCGCAAAGGTGAAGGCCAACTCTGTCAAACAGGAGTTTGAGAAACAGGACGAGTTGAAACAGTCAACAATGAGAGCTGTGGCATCTCTCCTAACTGTCCAAGATGCAGGTGTATACTAATCACTTTAGCCATGACATGATATAAGTTAAGAGCTTTTTTCACTGTGCATGCCTAATTCCATCTTAAGATGTTAATTAATAATCCAGTGCAAAACTGTAAAATAGTCTGGACTGATAGGTCTGATTTGTACAGTATAAGAAAATCCTTGTAAGAGTTACTTCCCTTTCCATCTCAAAATTGATTGTGTGTAATTCAGTGCCATTGAATTACTAATCAGTTATAAATTGCAGTGCAAATAAAAATGAAAATGCAATGTGATTTTTTTTTTCTAATTTTATTGTTTAAAGCAAGTTGCATGAAGGAAAGTGTTTAGATTCTCATTTATTACACTTTTGATTTAAGTTTTCTGAATGAAATACAATTCTACATTTTTAAAAAAAGTTTAACTCATTCAGCCCTGATACTGTCATTGCTCGTAATCCAGTTTCTGCATCCAATGGCCGATACCATCATTTCGCGAAGTTTCTCGACTGCATTCAGTTGCCAATCCCATCGATCCACTCTCTGAATGTGTGGTCGATAGAATGTCTCTGATTGGTTACAAATGGGGTTTTCCAAGAATCAGACTAGACTACATGCAACCAATCAGAAATGATTTTACTTTCGTTTGGGCAAACTATAAATGTTCAGAAACCAAGGATTACTAATTGAGAGCAGTTTCAAAACACGTGTTCTGTTCTTGAAAAATCGTAAAATGATGGCAGTAGCACGATTGATTTTTTATGGCAGTGAGGGCGAAAATGAGGAGTTTCTTGGGTTTGATCTAAAAAAATATTGAGTAAGTAGAGGAAAGATATTTTCGACAGTTGGATAATTTGCGAGATTTAGAATGGGACATTGAAGATACTTGAGATTGAGTTGTCAGAAGAAGAGGAAGCTGATAGCGAAAATGAAAGAGTTTCTGCCGATCTAGCAGTTTGGAGGAATCGTTTTCTGCCTGTCCAAATAAATGATTATAGTGGACCGAATCCTGGACCTGTATAACAAACATTGACAAATTGACAAGGAAAAAAACAGAAATCTAGTTTTTTTCACTTATCATTATTTCCAGAGAAACTGTATATGGACATCGCAAACGAAACCAATCCATATTGTATTTTTGGTATCTGAACCAAAAACTGGATGTGAACATTGTGAATTTATGTACAAATTGTTTCATACCATATCACATATCAAATTTTCCTGGTTTAATTTAATGGAATTAGGTGCTGATGATGTGTGATGTTCCTAACAATGTTACACATAATTTTGTAAAAAATGTATATATAAATTGTGAATGACTTGGACAAATAGAAAGAAAAATACATCACTGTGTAGAAAAATTCATTTGGATTAATTGGTGAAAATTTCATGGATTAATACTGGATTCAAGAAGAGAAATTAAAGTAAATGTGAAGGCATGTGCATCATTTTTACAAAATTTTCCAAACAGGTAAAACACTCTGGTGCAGAAGCAGCTAGACACAGCTTAGTGTGGCTAGTGCACAGTAGCAGAGTTACTGATAAATTTGTTGGGGCTCGAATGAGTTAATGTCGTAAACGTAAAAGAGGACAAACTGCATCCATTTGTCCTATTCTAACAGGACTAGGTAAGTTAGGATGAAATATCCAAAACTTCATATTGTTTCCATATTTACCTGAATTCAGGATTGA
The DNA here is from genome assembly GCA_030141615.1 of Unio pictorum. Taxonomy (NCBI): domain Eukaryota; kingdom Metazoa; phylum Mollusca; class Bivalvia; order Unionida; family Unionidae; genus Unio; species Unio pictorum. The sequence continues at coordinate 12,211,824 of JARLTB010000291.1, forward strand.
CATGTATTTTAGCTTTTTATTATATATATTTTACAATGAATATTTGTTTGCAGATAAAAATCCCAGATGAATGAATTTTTGACACAGATCAGAAGCATTTCGGAGCTTGCTTCCATGTTTGAAAGTATTCAGAAGGATTCATCAGCCTCGTCATCTGACACCACTGTAATGGATACAAGTTGAACAAGTTTATCAATAAGAGTTATTTTTTAATGAAACTTATGTTTATTTGTTAGCTAAATAGCATGTTCTATAAACATGGACTTTTTCAATCTTAATAAAACAATTTATAGTTGAGAATTGTCAGAGAATATTTGTTTGTAAACATCAAGAAAGGTTAGAAGAAAACTGTCATTGATAAAAAAAGAGAAGTGCATACCTGAAGATAAATGTTGCAATCATGATATAATGCATAGAACACCACCGCAAACTAGTGCATACAAATTACCTTCATTTAACGAGATAAGGAAGTAATAACAGTTGAAAGAACTTCATTCACCTTTTCATGTTGTGAAAAGTACTGGTGTTCCACAAATAATTTGACTCTAGGTTTTGTGTCTTGTCATAGATCCTATGAATTATATACATAACTCTTGGATATATGTTTAGAAAAATTGTAAAAATTAGTTTTTAATTAAAGTATCATTTCTTTGTCCTGTAAAAGATCGTTTTTTATGGCACCCAATCGTTAGCGCAGGACAAAAGTGCGCCGATAAAAACGCACAGCGAAATATGCCCATCAAATGTGCATCGTTGAAAGCATGGAGCATAAACTATAAGATTTAATTGTTATTATGAATTTGGTTGATAAATGTCTCATTTAGAATGAATCATAATTTTCACTTTGATACCTTCATCCATATGGAATTTTCTAGTGAGGACACACCAAAGAATGTAGAATCTTTATATTTAGTAGAAATAAACTAAACGTTTGAATAAGTTTGAGCAGACATCAGAGTGTATACACTCTTAATATTGATTAGAAATCAAGAAATAGTTTGAATCACTGTTTAATCAACGCCTGCTAGCTTTGGTTCCAACATACAGCAACGTACCATTGATCGAATATCTACGTGGAATCGCACACAACATTGCAATTTGAAAAGTGGTAGATATAATAAACTGAAATTCATTTTAATTTTTTAATTTTTTGCATTGTTTGTATTGATTATGCACATAACGTTGCAGTCTTAACAGTGATAGACTTAATAAACTGTAACTCATTTTAATGATAGTAAACCTTATTTAAATACATGATTATTTTCTACTGTATGGATTATTTATACATATGAATCATTTTTGTTGTTGACATATCGACTTTTAAAATTTCTGCTTTACGCACTTTTGACGGCGCGCTTATGTCTTGTGCACAATTGTCGGTGCGCGCTTTTGTCGATGGGCTTTTGACCTGCGCACTAATGACAGGATATCGTTTCTTATATATAATAAAAGCAGCTTTGCAATCAGTAATTTTGCCAGGTGTTTCCCAGGTAAGTGTTCCTGAAGAAGCTTGTAGTTTATAACGATCTCTCTTAAACAACTCACACGGGTTTTGTCTTTTCAGCAGGTGGATTTAGGTTTTAATGGATTATCTTGGCTCGCTTAATTGAGTTTGATTCTATCATTGAGGAAATTGACACATATCACTTCTGTAACGAAACCGACTCGTATCACATCATGATGAAATTGACTTGTATCATGGATTAAGGAAACTGATTCATACCACTAGCACAATAAGCTGATAATCCTGTTACCGTGAAGTGGTGACCGCCTGAGTCACAATACTATTATCTGAGTCATAAATATGGCGTCAAATTTTTTCTGTGACAAGAAATAAAAGAACCTTATGACAAACGAAATAAGAAATGTTTAAGAAAATTACTAAATTGGTTATTGAAATAATGGAGCCTGTGTTCCTCTGCAACAAAATACCATTGAGGTAGTCATTGTATCTTTGAAGGTGAGTTGAATGTACACTGTCCATTTTAATGGTGACAAGAACAGTATGAAGTTAATGAAGCTTGTGTGTTGGCCATGTTCTTTGTTTATTGGTGTATTTCGTGTATTGCCATTAATACAAGATGAAACTATTCTCCATGCTGTTTAAAAGCAAATGTTAACGTGTATGATTTGTCATATAAAATGTTATGTTCTATTGATGTGTGACTATCCTAAACCTTATGTCAAAGTGTATGGATATATGGTGTATTGATGTGTGACAATTCTACATGTTTTGTCAAAGTGTATGGATATATATTGTATTGATGTGTGACAATTCTACACGTTATGTCAAAGTGTATGTATATATGTTTATGACACAGTTATAGTACTAATGAAGGAATCATATAATACAGTATGATCTAGAATATGAATTTTCATATGGGTATTCACCTCGTATCTAAGAATATGAATTCTCATATGGGTATTCACCCATAAATGCAATTTAGAATTTTCTTTTCATTTTAGTATGATGTCTGAATTCAAGGTAACCTGACATATACTTTTTGTAAAAGTACCTTTCTCAGGTACAATATATGTTTAAATGGAACAGTTCTAACTGGTTTTAGTGGGATTGTTAGATAATTTGTCTTTATTGCTGGTGAAATTTATTATCATACCAACATACTGAGTTAAGTAGGTTAATATAAAGCATGTGTTATTGTCATACCAACATACTGAGTTAAGTAGGTTTATATAAAAGCATGGGTTTTTATCATACCAACATACTGAGTGAAATAGGTTCAAATAAAAGCATAAGCTGAAGTATTTTGATCAGTAAGACATACTATTTTATTTGTATACTCAATCTGGATGGATGACTTTTTGCATGTATTTTGAATAAAAATGTTGTTAGACTTTAGTTTGTTCCTACTGTTTGTCAAACCTGCATGGTTAGATGCAGGTATCACTTTTTTACCAGTGATGGAGGAAGCGGTATTCAAGTACAAATCAAATATGGCGGTAGATAAATAAGTATATAGATACAGTTCTTTATTCACATTTTGTATTTGGATTCACGTTTTCTATTTGTATTCACATTTTGTATTGGATTCACATTTTGTCACTTTCTCTCCATCTTACTCTTTCTCCACCCATTCATACAACTAAATTTAATATTTTGATTTTATAACGGTATCAACAATCGCTCCCATGACCTAGTGGTTAGAGCGTTTGCCGCGGGAGCGGGAGGTCGTGGTTTAATCTCCGGCCGAGTCATACCAAAGACTTACAAAATGGTACTAGCAGCTACCTCGCTTGACACTCAGCATAAGACGTTAGTGTTAGGACTGGTCGGCCTGGTGCCAGGATAATGTGACTGGGTGGGTACATCATGCTACAGGTTTGCGGCATGATGCCCCAGTGCTAGACATCACCTTAAACTGCCTCACTGCATACATCATAGCGATATGACAATTGTTAAAGCTACGTTAAAAATCCTAATCAAACAAACAAAGAAATAATGGTATCAAGTCCACAGTTTGCATTATGAAAGCTGATACATGTATATCAAACACCACATGAATGAATTTATGCATGTGATTTGAATAAAACTTGTATTAGACTTCAGCTTTTCTCACCAGTATGGTAAGATGCAGGTACTATGAGCAGCAGAGGGGGTGAACCTCACAACGTTTTCAGAAAAAATTTTGATTGAATCCTTAAAACGAGCCTTCCTACGATCTCATTTTAACCAAAAAAAATGTCTCAGGGGCAAACCTCACAACCTTTTCAGACAAAAAGTCGATTGAATCCTTAAAAAAAAAAATAGAGCCTTCCAACGAAATCTCATATTTTAACCCCAAAAAAAAGTCTCCATTTAGCAAACGGAGACTTTACGATTTTTCAATCAATTTTGGTCACAACGTCGTTGTCATTCACCCTCTCTGCTGCTGGAAGTTCAGTTCTGGTTAACAATGATTTCAACCGAATATTTGATCCAGTCCGATACGATATCGTGTCCGAGGATCATGTAAATTTATTGTTGCGAATCCGTACGGGGTTGACTGAGCATGACTAAAGAAGTTTTTAAATTGATTGAAGTCCATATCAGAACACCATGTCTGCCAAATATTTCTAAGAGTATGAGTATCAACTCCGTTGAATACAGCAAGGATATTGCAGTTATCTCTGATCACTTTTGGAATCTGAGTGTAGCGTTGAGTGACATATATCACATCAGTGTTTTTGTGCCTGCCTCGGGAAAATATTCTAGCCGGGTTTGTTTGTTTATCCAACATCACATCGTCGTATACGACTAAATTGTTAATGCTCCCATCAAGGTCATCCACGGATGGTGCCTCGTCAATATCGGTTATAAAATCAATGGCGTTCTCGCCTTTAATTTCTGATGCATTCTCGTTAAAATCTTTTAGCACTTCATAGCATCGTTGATCATCTACGCTAGGGGCAATTAAATACAACTTATCCCACGTCATCCATCTCATTATTAAATTGAGCAACAATTGCGTTTTACCGGATCCAGATGGCCCGATTATAATCATCCGGATAGAGTTTGGTAGCGCAGCTTGATGCTTAACCGGTTCTCTTGCTTTAGTCGCTGAAAAATCAATTATATCCATGTTTCTATACATAAATTATGGATCTATATTGTGTGAAGTGTAAAACGCGTACTGGCACAGATGACTTGACGACGATTACAACTAGAAATAACCGATCAGCGCTTTCTGGTAAATGCGTGCAATGTGGTACAAAGAAATTTAGATTTGTGTCTATGAAACCCGGAGATGTTTTAAAAAAAAACGAGGAGGTGATATCGCAGCCAAATTGGCAAAGCTCCCTGGAACCCCATGGGCAAAGTATCCAGGAGAAAAACACCTTCCAGGATATAGCTACTGTGGACCGGGAACACGATTAGATATCAGACTTGATGATCAAAATCAACCTCGACGTGGTGAAGAACCAATAAACGCCATTGATAAGGCCTGTCACCTTCATGATGTTGCTTATAAAAGCAGCAACCTGCAACACAGGCATCTAGCAGATGTGAAATTAATTCATGCGTTAAATGCTATTCCTGATAAATCTTTCAAAGAAAAATTGGCTTCATTTTTGATAAAATCGGCTATGAAAAGCAAATTGATGTTAGGTGCCGGTAATTAATAACAACATGGAATCTATTTACTATTCTCCAAAAGGATACTGGTGGGGTAGCGCTGCAATCAATAAACTCGCTAGCGCTGCAAAAGTGAAAAAAAACACTGCGGCTAATTGGTTATCTAAACAGGCTATTTGGCAAATCTATCTACCAGCGCCTAAACGAGTTAATTACTCGCATTTTGATGTTACCGGACCCAATGAAGTTCATCAGGCTGATATATTATTTTTACCTCATGACAACGGTTACAAATACGCGTTAACCGTAGTTGATGTTGCGAGTCGATACAAAGAAGCAGAACCGCTGAAAACAAAATCATCAACTGAAGTCGCTTCTGCATTTGAAAAGATTTATCGACGAGGTCCTCTGCGTTGGCCAAATCTGTTACAAGTTGATCCTGGCAAGGAATTTCAGGGTGTAGTGTTATCAACAATGAAACATCACAATGTCACAATACGACGAGGGCATACTGCGTTACATCGCGATCAGGCAATTGTAGAACGATTTAATCGGACTCTTGCTGAGCGGTTATTTGGATATCAATACGCAAAAGAATTCATTCAAGAAAAGCGATCCCGGGAATGGGTCAAAAGGTTACCAGCTGTGATTACCGCACTGAATAACGAGATTACTAGAACAATTCACATGAAACCTATCAACGCGATCAAAAAGAAGTCTATACCTAAAATGGAAATTCAAGGGATTTCACAAAATGATTCTAGCGTTTCCCAACCAATTCTTGGTAGTAATGTCACTGTTAGGTATTTATACGAACCAGGAGAGCTGGAAGGTGGTACAAAAAGGGCTACTGATCCTATTTGGAGTGTTACTGTACATAAAATATCCGGCATAACACGATCAACTGGTAGACCAGCAATCTATAGACTGGATTCAACTGCTCCTCAGCGGGGTTTTACTCGACAACAACTGCAAGTAATACCCGAGGATACTCGATTACCACCGCGGGGTCTTAACTAGCACCCCCCCCAGAGGCATTGTGCTGGCACCCCGGCGCCTGTTGCACTCAAGACATGTTAGCATCACATTATCTCTTGTATGACCAATACTGCTATTTTTTCTATCCACGGTAAATTGTCGAGAATCCCTATCTGACCAACACCAATTCATTACAAAATTGCAACTCACGCAGTGATTATTCTGTTGTTGTCGTAACGCGATTATTAATTCAACATCAATATCAAATTCTCTATTATTTTTTTTATCCTGCTGTTTATAACCAGAAAGTTTTTTTCTGATTATATCCTTGACGTTGTCGGCGCTGATAATATCACTTATTGCATTGTCATTAGGATTTTCAAGGACAATTCTTCTAAGCTGATTTATTTTTCGTACTCTGGATACTGCGAGATAGACTAAATTCGACCATTCGATGCGATTATCCACCATCCAAACAATTGTGTCTGTGATAGTCAATCCCTGTGAGGAGTGTATCGTCGCTGCGTATCCTAGCGTCCACGGGGATTTATTAGCAACTAATGCATCTTCAACGACGCTGATATCAACCAGCACAATATCATTTAATACGAGAATTTGTTTTTCACGCTGTCCTGGAATATCGACTTCTATATTCTGTTTTCGTGTATCCGATGGCCTATAACACAACGGCACTGGAAGAGTTGCAAATTTTTCTTTATGCAATTCAAATAACTTCATCTGAAGTGTGTCCCTGACTATTTTTCTACTTGCTACTATCAAATCATTTGGTCTCCACGTTTCCCAAAAATCATTCATTGGAGTCGCTGAAATCACCTCACGGGCTATTTCACACTGGATTCTATCCGGTTGTAATCTAATTAGCGCTTTGAATTCTCGTAATCGTTCATCAAGTGATCTATAATCAGTGGTGATTTCTTCATAATAGTCTACAAAACCCTTTAGCCACTCATGTGGGGATGCACCGATAAATGGCGGTGGTTGGCCGTGATCACCGCACATGACGACTTTTGTGTTTTTGTTTAACAACCATTCAAGAAATGTTTGTAATACATCTAATGACACTGTGCATATTTCATCCCAAATTATGATTTCAGGAATGAATTTATTACCCATTCGATCAGGAGTCCATTTGTCACCCTTCCATCGAAAAAAACTGTGATAGGTACAGGCATTTACCCCTCGTTGTATCATTTCTCTGGCGAGTCTGTGAGTTGGTGTTAGCACAATCATGGTTGACCGACGAAATAATTCGATTGCACGAGTTGTCTTTCCTGATCCACCACAACCGTTTAAATAAACTGTCTTGTATCTACATATTGGATCAGATACCGGTGGTGCATTAGAAAATTCTGATTGAATTTCAATACGGTTACAACAAAGATATTTATCATCCATGGTAACGTCTGCGGATTCACAATACTCATGTAGCGTCTCCTTTTTAAATCGCCAACGCCCCCACGCTTCCTCGGGATCTGTGAATGCCGCTACATCCGATTTGTATTTCTCGTGGATATAAATAGAATCAGTGGCTACTCTAACTGCGGTATTAGGAAATCTATTTATCATCGAAAATAGATTAATACGAGCATAGGCTAGCATAGAACCTCTCAAATGTGTGTACTGGGAATTATATCCATCACAGTAGGTAACAACCGTACCTAATTTCTCACCATTGGATAGAAAAGCATCCTTACGGGATACAAGTTTTCCCTGTTTCGTTAAATCCGTTACAATAAAATCGTATTCTGCGTCGTCTATGATCAACCGCGAAGAGTATTTTGCATTGTCGTATCGTCCACCCTGAGTGAATTTACCGATTATTCTTCGTCCAAAATCTTTTGCTTGTTCTTTTTTAATTTCAAATAACTTCTTAGACCAATTCATGATTTGTTCTTCATTGAAATCAGGAAATTGTTTTCGCTGTTCGCTAATTATTCTATCCAGATCGGGTTGTGGTAACCAGACTGATTTCTGTGCTCGATTGGATATAATCGCTTCACTGACAATCAACGATATTAGCATACCACAATCAATCATATATCGTAGTAACACTATTGGCATCCAGGCCTTTTCAGATATATGTCTACCGAGCCAAACATAACTACACGGATGTAATCCTGTAGCGAGTTCTAATGATATCACACGAGCGAATCCGGTTAAATCAAAATCAGGTAATGGTCCATTAATCGCAACACGAGTCATTTCATGTGTGGGGTGTCCAAATCGTTTGAAGTACTCAGCACATTCCCCATACCCGAGAAAACTTCCGGGATAACACGCGGCTATATCAATTGAAATCATACCATCACGTGAGTATTTCGTATTCCACAGTCCTCCATGACCAAATTTGACGCAACTCAATTTAACATCTTCGAGAAAATCACTTCGTGTTGGACGCCAGGAGTTTTTTTCTCTTGCGAAGTGAGCTACCACTGAAGAAATAGTAAAACTATCCGTGAGTAGTTTTTCATGGAAACTCTCTGGTGAAAAATCATTAGCGATTTTTCTCATTCTGTTATCTAATTCTTCAACGCGATATAATTCACCATTTGGTCTTACAAATTGATCGAATCCTGATTCGGAACCAGCACTACTAAGTAACCACACTGACACAGGGTCCTCTTTACACAACGCATGAATAGCATCAAATAATTTCTCTTCATAGAAAACATCCCCGGAAAATTCCTCGGGGATATATCTCACGATTCGTTCTCGTGGAAATATTGTTATCGCAGGTGTCCACGCGTGTTCGTTATGATCAATAATTTGTATTGGCGCTCCTTGTAATCTATATTTCGGTTCGTGTAATACTTCCCCGGTTATTGTCGTTACTGATATTGGGAATTTTAATAATGTTTCTAATTTAGCTATATCAGAAATCTTTGCACCGTGCTGTTTCACTGTCAGTTCCCATTCTGTTATTTTCCTACGTCGCAGATCAGTTAGTTTATTTCCTCGGGATGCATTTGTGAAGTGTTCCATTACCCGTGTTGCCACGCAATTCAGTGAACTAGAATACTTCATAGGAGCTAGTTTTGTAATATCGGGTTTATCATTTAACGGATATATCCCATAAACGATTGCTGTTACGGGATAAGATCTCTCGTAGTATGGCTTATCGATTCCGGTTAGAATTCCTGGTTTGGAGTCTCTACTCAGCGTGATTGTTGTTTTATTCTTGAGGATCGGTTCGAATTTATCCCTAATAATCCATTTGCCTTCGACTTCAATAATGAATTTTATTTTGAAAAAATACCTTTTTTCCCCAACACGTGAAATTATCACTGCTGCTTTTTCATCATTCATGGTAGCGTCAACAACACCATCAATTCGAAATGTTGACCAACAATAGGATGCTCCATCACGCTTGAATTCATTAAAACAGTCTCTGATTTTACTAATCATGGCTTTATCAAGAATTTTATTCTTGGGTGTATTAGAAACTATATCGAGATTGAATTGAGCATCTTTCCAGGGTAATCTCTTGTTACGTTTTTTGGGTCTATCGAGATTAAATTTAGGATTAATTTTCAATAATCTCTTAAATTCCTTCATGTTTCCGTCTATTGGACGTTTTTTGGGTTTATCGAGATTAATTTTGTTACGTTTTTTGGGTCTATCGAGATTAAATTTAGGATTAATTTTCAATAATCTCTTAAACTCTTTCATGTTTCCGTCTCCTGGATGTTTGAGATTAATTTTGTTACGTTTTTTGGGTCTATCGAGATTAAATTTAGGATTAATTTTCAATAATCTCTTAAACTCCTTCATATTTCCGTCTATTAAACGTTTTTTGGGTCTATCGAGATTAAATTTAGGATTAATTTTCAATAATCTCTTAAACTCCTTCATATTTCCGTCTATTGGACGTTTTTTGGGTTTATCGAGATTAAATTTAGGATTAATTTTCAATAATCTCTTAAACTCCTTATCAGTATTGAATTCAGCATTTTTCGAAGGCGTTCTCCTTAATTCCCTCATGCTATAATTAAAACAAGCATTTAAATGAAAGATTTATGTATAATGAATCACTGCAAGTGGCTTATGATTGGATCAACAACCCCGTGTAACAAATCATGCAGAAGCGAATTCTGTGGGTATCATATGCAAAGTTTTCGTCGTGGAAGCCTTGGTCCGTTACCTTGCATACGATGTGGGGTTGGGGTCAGGGGGAAATCTCAGTTGTGTTTGAATTGCGGTGGTAAGCGATACAGGGAGTTGAAGCGTTATTATGATAAAAGAATCAAAAATGGAAAATCATATGAATTTTCAATCAAAAATTCTGACCCTGACTCTGTCAAGGATAAAATTATAAGAACACCCCAAAACTACATCGAAAGATTCTCCAAGGATGTAATCATTAAACCAAACAATGAATTAGACAAACAATAGTATAGTATATAATGAACCAAGAATTCAAACCACACCCTGTGATTACAAATTATGAAGCATCCAGTGATGGTGTTGTAAGAAACCGCAGACTGAAGAAACCAGTTGGTGCTGACAATGGTATGGGGTATTTGGTGTTTACTGTTAGGGGAAAGAAGACATATTACTGCCATCGTTTCGTGTATGAGTGTTTTCAGGGATTGATCGAGGGTGATTTTGTTATTGATCACAAGGATTCTAATCCGAAGAACAATTCTTTATCAAATCTGCAGGCTATCACACAAAGTGAGAATACCAAACGAGGAGAGACTGGGAAATACTCGAAGCCAGCGAGACCCGTAAAATCTTTTAATACGGCAACTAACGAAGAAAAAATATTTCAATCGATATATGAAGCCGGTAGGCACTTCGGTATTTGTAGAGCCTCAGTACGATTCGTTGCAGAAGGAATAACCAAGACGGCGATTTCAAAAAAGACCGAACAGAGAATTCAATTTATTTATGTCTGATGCGTCATATTTTTCATTTAGAAGTGTATAATCACCATAAAATAATGAATTCTGAAAAAATGAATAGCATTATTGCTGAAATTTCAAAATTGAAAAGTCAGGATATCAAACTATCAGATGGGTTAAATCCTGATCAAATCATGTCGGATTATCAGGATATAGAATACGGAGTTAACACTAACAAGTATATGCTGCCCAAGAAATACGCGTTAATCAAAAAAATTCAGAATTCTATTCGGGACTCTCTTGCATTCTTCAGTGACGTAAGTGTGTTCGTCCCATTATATACTATCGTAGAAGGAATACGAAAAGAATTAGGTAACGAATACGAACTGAAAAAAGATATCAATTCTAAAGTTAGAAACCTACGAGCGTTAATTCAAGAAAATGAACAATTTTGATTGACCATTTATCATTATTTGATTGTGACCGTCCCTCATAGAGATTTTAATTTTTTTTTAGCATTTTTTGATTGACAATGTCAAAAACAGTGAAAATATTTCACACTGAATAAAAATTGATGGACGGTTCAGATTGATCAAAAAAAGAATGAAGGAAGTATCATAATTATTTTTATATATACAATTTGGACACTTCCTTCATCAATGATAGGATGAAATAACACTTCCACGGTGGTGTTAGGTCGGATTAAAAAATTGTTTTGCAATTGAAAAATTGTTTCTGATTTCAAATAATGGTCAATGAAGCATTAACAACCCGATTGGCTCGTGAACGACTGGATGCAATCAGGAGATTTGTACCAATTCGTGACTCTGTACGGAATAAACTGCAACAACGACAACAAGCGCAGACTGACTTTTCTGTGTCAAGTGAACAACTGTTTACTCCGATAACAAGTGCGACCAAAGATGTGAAAAAGTTAACTGAAGCAGCGATATACGGAGATATTCCTGAGCGAGAACGAGTAAAGAAGGCGCCGCTGCTTGATACGCTAGAAAAGATAGCAGCAGAGACCGGACAAACACGCGCAGGGATACAACAGTTATCCAGTGATATAAAAACTCAGCGCGAGTATGAACGATTAGCTGATATTGATGATTCTGCGCCTGAAACTCAAAGAGTTTCCACACCTGAACCACAACCTGTTGATGTCGTCACCCCAAAAGGTATTCCCTTTATAGACAAATTCACCGAAGAAGCTATAACAGAAATCAAACGACCTCAATTAATAAAACTCGAAGATTATGCGGATTTTGGCATTTTCGCTGTCCAAAAATATTATTCAAGGGAAGAGTTTTTAAAAGACGAGTATAAAAACAATAAAATAAGCCGAGATGAATGGGTTAATTGGTTATACAAAATAAACAAGGATATTACTGGTAATTTGAAAAAGGATACAATTAAGTACAGCAGGAGTTGATAGTTATGGTATACAAAAACAACAAGGTCGAGGCCGACAAAGGCAATTACTTGATGATAGTGAGGGCGCAACTGGTACAACTGAGGAAACAAGCGGAAAAGGATATTCGATTGGAAATCCAAAGGATTTCAACGCTGGAGTCTTTGACTCTACCATGACATGTCCTGGTAGTGTTCTCAGTGATATATCACGGTTAGAGGTTCTCATCGGAGGGAAACGAGCCGGAAATAACTCACCGGAAATAATTAATGAAGCAGCTGATATCTGTAGACGATTATTTCAGGGTGGTATCATGGATATCAGCACATATCGAGATCTCATTGGCGAGTTAGTGGAAAGTGGGTATCATAGTGACTGAATTGAAAAGTCAATTGATTAGATAAATAACAATTGAAAAATTGTTTTGATTTAAAATAATGATCATACACTACAATCATGATAAACCAACCCCCGTCTACGTAGTTAATTCACGGTTTCCGGTTTATAGAGCATACTACGGAGATGGTTTAGGTAATACCATTGCAGGGTTATTTGCGAGAATGGCTCCAAAAGTGATGCCGTTGGCTAAACAATTAGGAATGAAAGCAATTGATGTTATTCGTGATAAGGGTATTGGTTTCGCTGGAGATCTTGCCGGAAAAGCGTTTTCAGCCGCAAAGAATAAAATAACATCATTGGTGCGACGACGAAAGAAACCGTTACCGTCTACAGCAGAAATGCCTACAAGCGTTAGTAAAATTATAAATAACGCAGTAGACGAAAAACTAGCGCAATTGACTTCGTCAATAGTGGTAACCCCCGACCAAAGCAATATTGCAAATATGATAGCGGGAAGTGGCTTTAAAAAACCACGTAGAAAACGCTAGCGTTTTTCACGATGAAAATCGTTTACGATTTCACGATTTAGACTCTGATAAATAGAATAAAATGTTCAAAAAATCATCTGATCCAGCGTTTGATATAGACGCCCCAGTTGGCAAGGATGATTCTGTACGCGATTATCAATATTACGCCTATCATGCCATAGACTCAAATAGTCGAGCAAGAATTGATCTTCAAGTCCATGATACCAGTAAATACTTTTTGCCCTGTGAAGCGTTTATCGAAATCGAAGGAGAAATTGTAACAACTGCTGATACTACTGCTGTACCAGCACCGTATCCAGCTGGTACTCAAGTCGGGTTTGTCAATAATGGTATCATGGCGTTATTTGAGAGTGCAAAATATCTCATTGATGGAAAAGAAATTGAGGCGATAGATCGCGATGTTGATGTGGCTACAACAATAATCGGGTTAGCGAGATATTCCGATGATTATACAAGATCAGCAGGACCTTCTATGATGTTTGCAAAGGATGGTAAGAATACCGCTAGAAAAAATCAATTTGTTGTAAGACGACCAAAGAATAATGCTGGTAATGCTAATATTGATGCCGAAGATATGATTATAAACGACGATGTTAATTTCAATCTAGGAGCTGCAACACGTATTTCAATGTTGCAAGGAGCGCGTAAATTATTTTCATGCGCGATTCCACTGCATCACATATTTGGATTCTGTAGAAATGTTAGAAAAGTTATTTATGGAGCGAAGCATACAGTATCGCTTGTACGAAAGAGTGATGATAATGACGCAATTTGGAGGATTCCAGCAGACAATGCAAATCCCAATGCTGATGCCGGTAAAGTCAATTTAACAAAAATATCATTGTGGATGCCAGTGTTGACTCCAGCAATTACCGCAGAAGAACGATTACTATCATTTATGGAACATGGAGGAAAATCGTTACTAAGTTGGCTAACGGTAAGTACAGATGTCAAACAATCAAATGTTAATAATGTGTTTACGTGGAATCTAGCATCAAAACAAGGCACTGCTGCGCCACGTCATATATTCGTAGCGTTACAGGATAACACACGAGTTGGCAATCAACTCTCCAGCCATATGATATTTGATAAATTAGGTGTGAAAGACGTCTCACTGAGAATAAACGGCCAGCAGGAACCATCTGAAGATATACAACTTAATTACACAGAAAATCATATTGCACGAGTTTATCATCGTCTGTTGTCATTTATGGCACGCGACCAAAATGTCGATACTGGTCTACAAATATCACAATATGACTTTAAGAATCTGTATCCGATCTATTACTTCTCACTGGAACATCTCGATTTGATGAGACAATCTGTTGTTGATATACATTTTAGAGCTAATGTGACTCGTGGTGCTATTGCTGATTATAGAGCGGTTGCTGTCATTCTCATCGACAAATCAATGTTACTTGAAGGTGTTGGAGGAAGAATGAGAGTGGTAGATGCACCAGTGGAAAACATGTAATTGAAACCGTAAACGATTTTCTCGATTTAGAATCAATCAATTATGTATAATGTCATATAGTAATATTAGTGTTGCGTTAACTCCTGGTCAAATCAAAAAATTGCAATCGGAATCAGCTAAAAAATGTGGAACCACAATCACGTTGAAACCCAATCAAATGACTGGCGGTGCAAATAAATTATCGCTGACAATTCGTCAAATAAAACATTTCAATGATGCACTAGTAGCAAAAAAGGGTGTTCAGATTACTCTCTCTGCGGCTGCTATCAAAAATATGATGAAAACAGGCGATATATTTCCGTTTTTAGCTGCGTTACCAGCGTTGATTGCGGCAGCAGCCCCAGCGGTGGCTAAAGCGGCAGCGTTAGGGGCTGTTGGTACCGCGGCAGGAATGGCACTACAGAAAGCAACTGGGAAAGGATATAAAAAAAGGGACGATCCGTTCACGGATTGGGTCTAAGACTACCAGGAACCCCGTATTCGTGGTACAGCGGAAAGGGTCTAAGACTAGGACCGGTTTATTAACCCAGAAATCTTCAATTGGAAATCCTTCAGATTTCACGCCAATGTCCAATTTTGATTTACTCGATGCTGCTAAAAAACTCGCGATTAAAAATTTCAGAGGTGTCTTTATGAAAGATCAGTTGCCGACACAACCAAACAACGTTGAAACAGGTATCATTAATCTCGATAACAGCACCGGACCTGGAACTCACTGGGTTGCATACGCTATTGATCCACGTGGGATTGTCTATTTTGATTCATATGGATTAGCCCCGCCAAAAGAGTTTATGCGTTATATAAAAACTTTTCCAATGAAGACTTGGTATTCTACGCTACCAACACAAACGATGATTGACCCACCAATATGCGGAAGCGAAGCATTAAATGTTCTTGACGTTATTTCTAACTATTTGGGTAACCCAAGGGGAAAACCACCACATGTTGTCGTAAATGATTACACTAGCAATCGCTGGAAATCAAAGAGATTTTAGAGAGAGAGAGAGTTTTACTATAACATGATTGATATTTGGGGAAGACCTCTGAAATTCAAACCCGATGACACTGCAACGGGTGATGTAACAAAACTAATCAAAGATGAAATAGCTGAGACGTTAAATTTAACAAATGTTGATCCCGGGGAAATAGTTGTATTTCAAGATCTCCAGGGTAAATTGAAGACTAGTAATATTTCTCTGAATGATATTTTGGTTAAACAACAAAACGCAATCGAGAATACTATCGCGTTATTTTCCGATCAGGGTAAACTCAAACCGGGTGTACTCGTTTCGACTATTACAGATAGAATTAACAATATTGACAAGCCGTTGTTAGAGTTCCTTGGTAATCCTCCAGTGACCACACCAAATCTTACATCGATAAAAACTTCTATGTTGGAACTAGCAGCACTTCAAGTAAAATACGCAGATCACGTTGAAAAGTTTACATCATTCCGTAGAAACATCATGGATAAATTTCTTGGAACCCACATTCGATAAACTCGACATAAAACTCCCGGATATCAAAAAATTCATCGATGAGACGAAAATCTTCATCGAAGCAATCAAAGGTGATGTAACGAGGATGATAACAATCATTGAAAAAGCAAAAATTCCTCATGAGAAAACCAATAACTTAGTATACACGATCCAACACGGATCATTTGCGTGGACACCTACAAACAACAAATTAGATATCACTGCAACCGTTAAGGGTATTTATCGATTAACACTAGTGACAACGACTCAGTTTAATATTTCATCGTCGAGTTCATCCGGGATCAATAATACGATTTCAACGATCATCGACAAGGATACAACGGAAAGGTTCACAATAACATCTACTGATAAAAATTTGGTTAGGGTTTCAACAACGTGGTATGTGGAATTCATAGCGGATTTAAGTAAACAACTAAATTGAAAGGAAAAATCCTTCGGATTTCACAATTGAAAACGCTAGCGTTTTTAAAATAAAATGATTTCATCAACGCAATGTCGCTATGATCAGGTCAGAGAATTTCAAACTAGACTCAAAACCCTCGCCGAGGAGTATCAAATAAAAATAAAAAAATACCGACGAAGAATCACCGCAATTGATATTACTATGTACTCGGTGTCAAGCGTTCTCGCTGGCGCCGGAATAATACTCGCATCGGTTACAATGATTGCCCCGGTCGTAGTTCCAATTTGCATTTCTGCGGCGGCTACAATCGCGGGTATATCAACCGGGATAACAAAAAAAATATCATCATGCAGCCAGAGTAAACTGCAAAATTAATTAATTCAATTTAATGTTGTATCAACCGCGTACTCGCAATTATCCTCGATGATATCGTCGTCACTCGATAATACAATTATATCAGATAGCGAGTTCTCAGGGATGGTCAGTATTTTTGATTCCGCGATATCTAAATTAGAGCGACAACAACAGTATAGCAACGATGACAACACCGATGGAATTAGAAAAAAAAAGAATGATCTCAATAACCTCAACGATATCAGATAGTGAGTTCTCAGTGATGATACGTGTCTATGATTCCGCGATATCAAAATTAGAGCGACAACATGAGTATAGCAACGATGACAACACCGATGGAATTACTTCAACGAATAGTGGAGAACACGAACCCAGTACAAACAAGGATGATATCAATAACATCAACGAATCCAGAATTCAGTGTGAATTTCCCCTCTCCGGTCCCAGTGAAGGAGATAGCGCTAGCAAAACTACGAGTGTATCACAGTTGGCCTAATATCAGATCAAAATCATTTGGTGGTCAACAACCGAATAATTCCTTGGTGTTCTCGTATAAGAATCGTGAAGACGGGACTCCAGACTGGAACGTTGTTTCGATACCAACAGGGCCATACCAAATCGAACAAATCAATAATGAATTAGCGCGTAGAATAAAATCGATTACTGGAAAAGAATCAAAAATCGCTATAACGGTTCATGAGCCGACGCTATCATCCGCAATTGAAATAAGCACAGAAGGATACGTCGTAGATATCTATCAGAGTTCAATCAGAACCGTACTAGGATGGCCTGAAAACCCACCTCAGGAAACCGTTGTTGTAGCACCAGAACCTAAAAAATCTGATTATGTCACAGACAAAATAAAACCTGATAATCCAATAAAAAGTTATAAAGAGTTCAGTATACCCTTAGAGTTTTTTGGGTTAGCATACGGACCTGAGAAGGTGGGTGATCGGCTTCAGGGGCATTATTTTGTTAACGAACCTAAAATCGTTGAAAATTTCACAGCAATGAATAATGATTTTTCACTGTTGTTAATATCTCTCAAATCCGGCTCTCTCACCCGAGATGAATTTATCAGCGTTGTAGAAACATGTAACAAAATCATCGACGATATGGAAAAATTTAATTTACGAATTATTCAAATTATACTCGATGATCCTCCCGTATCGAGAATAAGATTTGCAAATCAATATAAAATCCGCGTTGAAGACATTCCAACATT
This sequence comes from Unio pictorum, assembly GCA_030141615.1. Lineage (NCBI taxonomy): Eukaryota > Metazoa > Mollusca > Bivalvia > Unionida > Unionidae > Unio > Unio pictorum. Next base: position 12,229,997 of record JARLTB010000291.1, read on the forward strand.
TAAACTACCCGGATATAACGTATCAAAACTAAAGAAACAACTTAACTACATCATTGATATTGGATTTAAAATAATTTACGACGCATGGAAAAGTAAACTAGTGAAAAATGTATTAATCCTGACACATGATAATGACCCAGACGGTGGCGGCAGACATATCGCTCCGTTCAACGTGAATATATCCACGGTGATTGCGCTCAATTTAGTATGCGATGTTATCGAAGGAAGCTATCAAATTAATCTCGAACGATCAAACCAAGCTCAGCAAGGATATATTCTATACTCATTTGCACCAACAGCTCCTCCAGGATTTTTAATAATTGAGTCTCCGGTTAATCCAGTCTATATGCGATGTCATAATGATTCGCTGACCAGAATTAATTTCAAACTCACAGATCAGTCCAATAATCTAATTGATCTACAAGAGGAGGTGTTAGCGATTAGTCTGTTTGTGAGATCCTAGGACTGGATCAAATATTCGGTTGAAATCATTGTTAACCAGAACTGAACTTCCAGCAGCAGAGAGGGTGAATGACAACGACGTTGTGACCAAAATTGATTGAAAAATCGTAAAGTCTCCGTTTGCTAAATGGAGACTTATTTTTTGGGGTTAAAATATGAGATTTCGTTGGAAGGCTCTATTTTTTTTTTAAGGATTCAATCGACTTTTTGTCTGAAAAGTTTGTGAGGTTTGCCCCTGAGACATTTTTTTTGGTTAAAATGAGATCGTAGGAAGGCTCGTTTTAAGGATTCAATCAAAATTTTGTCTGAAAACGTTGTGAGGTTCACCCCCTCTGCTGCTCTATGTTTTCACTAATGGTGGAGGAAGTGGTGTTCAAGTTTTGTAACAATTCAAATATGGGGATAGAAAAATAATTGAACAAACACAATTCCTTATTTCCAGCCAGTTTATTCACATTTTGTATTTTTAGTCACATTTCTCTGATTGTCACTTTCATGCATTCTTTCTTTAGAACCATTCATGCAGAGTACTCCGGTTGCCTAAATGGTAGAGCATCCCCTAAATGTGGGAGGCCGAGTCATACCAAAGACTAATTTTAAAAAAATGATAGTTGCATCTGCCCCACTAGGTCCTCAGCATTAAGAGGATAGTTTTAGGACTGGTCGGCCTGGTGTCAGGATAATGTGACTGGGTTGGACATGATGCCACAAATCTGTGGCATGATGCTTCAGTGCTGGACATCACTATAAGCTGTCACAGTGCTGACAATCTAGCAATGACTGAAAAATTGTTTAAGCTACATTAAAATTCCAAATTACACTCATACGCCATTCATGCAACCATTTTATTTAGTTCAGCTGTTCATTTGTCTCAAGTCCACACTTTGCATTATGGAAACTAATAAATCAAATGGCGTATCCTCATTTTAACTTGTGACAAATGGATTTGCCCAGTGCAAAAAAGTGGTGTGGATAATAGCCACAAAGGGCAGGGTATTGCACACACTTTATCTGCATTTATCAGTCATGCTGTTTTAATTAAAATTATTTCAGTGGTTAAGCAAGTAGATTATCCATGTATTGTATATTAATCACAGGTAATAAATGTTTCAATTGTATATAGACCGCTATCTTGACTATCAAAGTCTGTTGTTGGAAATAAATTGCTATCCGATATTGTGAAAATATATACATTTCAGGATAGAATATCTTAATAATGAAAGATTCAAGCTCACAATGTCAATATAGATTTCTTTTATAAAGTTTTATGGAAAGTGATCTGAATTTATACCAGATTTATTACAGGATTGTAGAATGCTTGTAACTGATGAAAGGATTGTTTCATTGGTTAGCCAGCAGCAAATATTGATAGATGTTTATTGAAGGTGATTTGTCTTGCAAAGTCTCTACTTGCCATACATAAATTGCAATCAGATATTGTGGTGGAGTTTATTTTGGAATATAGAACACCTTTACAACTGAATATACAAGCTCACAATGTCTGTAAATTTCTATGTATAGTTTACATTGGACTATAGAACACCTTTACAACGGAATATACAAGCTCACAATGCCTGTAAATTTCTATGTATAGTTCTATGCAAAGACATCTGACATTATGCCCGATTAACCATGGGAAGATGAGTCAAATTATTCCAACGTTTAGGTCATGGGTCAATTACTATTGTCTTTTATGGTATACTAGTCACAAAAGTCTGTATAACAAACTGATTTTTCTAAATAGATATCATAAATACATACATTCAGCAGCACCTTATCAATATTAAAGTAAAAAAACATAAATTATTCTGCATTGAAAATGAACAACTATCTTTCTTTCTACTTCTGCATATACAGATAAACCTTTCCTAAGAGATTATCTTAGGAAATAAATGTGCCTCAAACAAGTGGTACATAAGTACTGTACAGGTTATCCTAATGCAAGTGGTTTCGGTGTGAGCCATACAAGTCGAATAGTCTCTTGTCATTTGTGGTTGTAAAGGAGGTGCTCTTTTCAGCAAAGGTTTGTGTTGATGCATACATAATTTTGTCGTTTGTATGTCTTGTTCTGGTTTATTTGAAGTGGTAAACATACATATTGTCTGCATCAGAGAAATTCATAAGGTAAAACAAATATTTGCTTTTGTCAAAGTAAATTCTCCTTGGATTCGGTGGCACTCCATCTTGTATAACCTGTAGCACAGATCCATCAGGAGACAGCTGATGAATGTTTTGAGAGTCGAGTCCAAGAACATATATATTGTCATCCCAGTCTACAGATACACCACTTGGAAAGCGTAGATTGTCTGGACTATATGTAAACTGCCTCTTTCCATTGATATCGAAACAGAGAAGAGAATTATTCCTTGGTAAAGCGACATAAACTCGTGTTTTATCTTTATCTAGGGATACATGGTTAAAACCAAAACATGCACAGTCAAATTGATGAAAAGACTTCACGTCTCCATCCCTGTTGATCAGACTCCAGTAATATTTGTTTCTGCCACACATTCCAGTTATAGCAATAGTATTGTGCCCAGCATAAGAGATTATAGCAGTCATTTTTGGTTTGTTATTGTTCTGACTGGACTGATGCCATCATCATGAATTGACATTATCTGGATTTTATTTTGATCCAACAGTGATACAGTGTGAAGCTGGAGATGAATTGATAAGTGGAACTTAGTAGGATACACTTTCTATTGGTACTATCAACCAGCATAACTCTATTTCCAGAGAGAAGTGTGATACCAGTATAATACGGCTTACTACCACCTGGGACTTTTAACATTAATTATATCAGCTATCTCATCGTGACAGACTTTGGTTGGCTTTTGCAAGCCCGGTAAATGAAGACTATTTGAGCTTTCTATTTTCACAAGTTTTCCAGTATCACATAAGGATTGCGACAAAATGGATTCCAACAAAGGAGCAAACTCCAGTTGCAACTTGACTGTGTCAGTGTTATCGAATTTGCCTCTGATCTGGGTGTAATAGAAGGGTAGTTGTGATGTCACCGTCTCTGTCATAAATTTTGTGTTTCATTACCATTCTTGTTGACTGTTTCAAGGATAGTATAAGAATGCTTCAAAGCTGGCATCAGTGACAAGCAATGACATTCCTCAAGTTTTATGGCTGTCTCTTCTTTATACAGGCGGTTTGCTTCCTCCTTTACACATGTCTCAAGGTCATCCAAAGCTGCATTGATCTTTCGTCTCACCTCTGCTATTTTATCTGTCAACCCATTAACTTGGGACTCAAGAGTATTAATATTTGACTCGGTCATTTCGTAAAACTTCAGAGGGGATTCCACGTTCTTTAGATCCCCAATAACCTTGTCTACATTATACTGATTAAGAACATTTGGATTGTCTTCCCTCAAATATATCCCCTTTGCACATGTTTTATGTCCGGGAAAGGAGCACATGCCACAGCAGGCAACCTTGTGATCACTGCAATAGAATTTTATACATTATCCACTATTGCTTATTAATTCATCGATTGGAATAACTGTGATTCTTTAACACTTTCTGTTTCCTATGAATTTTCAGATTTCGTATTATCAGATACTTTATTGATAATATGTCTGATGCCTGTTATGATATACATTTACTTTCTCATGTTTGATATTTACAAACCAGGTAGGGAGGCCCTCCTGCATTATTTATGTTTGCTATTTTGTATGTATTGTTAGTATGGTCATTGTATGATAGTATTTTTGTTATTATATTATTTTTTGTTAATTTTTTTTATATTTATTCTATGCTATCATTATCTAGGAAATATTTGTCATCCTTTCTCGTTTCTTCCTCTCTTTTCAGTCTTCTCCTTTCCTCCTTCCTCTTCTTTCTGTCTCTTTCTCTCCTTTCGTTTGTTGTTTCTTGGGCTATTGTTGTGGACGTATTGGGTGTCATTTGCGCTATTTGTGTTTCTTCCCTATTTTGTTTATCTGTTCCTGTTGTTACTAGGTTTGGCAGATCCTCAGGTCGTTTAGTTATTTGGTCTTACTTTTGTACTTGTGTAATTCCAATGTTTTTATGCAACTGCTGATGCTATTGTTTTTGTTGTAGTCTCACATTTTGCTACTCTTTCTCCTGCTGTTGCATTACATCATGTATCGCTACTATTTGTGTTTCAGTTTCCGTTGTTTATGTTGCCAATTCTTTACTGACTTGTGTAATCTGTTTTTGCTGTTCTTTTCTTGGCCGGTTTTGTGTTTGTTAATCTTCTTCTCGTTGCGTTTTTTTGTACTCCTTCTGTCTCTTAATTTGTGGAACATTTTTTATGCAGGTCCTGTATTTCCGCATCTGCTGCAATATTGATTGTATATGCAGCCGTTATACCATTTATGAGATAGAAAACCAACTATATAAAACGCCTTCTTTATTTCTTTTAGTTTGGTATTTTCTTTTTATAATATATTTGTTCCATTGTATATAGTTTTGGTGGGAGTGGCCCCGAGTGGCTGAGTGGTCTAAAGCGCTATCCGTGTCGGATCACTGCCATCTCACTTCTGTCCGTGTGGGTTCGAGTCTCATATTCGAATAATGTATGTATGTGAGAAAGCTTTCCAGTAGCTTTTCGTGTGTCGTTGGTTCTTTAAGGGGGTTTCCCCAGCTTCATCGTCCACCATTACTACTGGCCGCCATGTATAGCTTATATTTTGCTAAAAAATAGCGACAAAACCCTGCAACAACAATAGTTGTGGTGGGAACACTCGCTAATCTAGATGATATTACTGTTATGTTGTATTTATCTTCAAATTTCTTCACTACCGCCTCTAAAGGGATTACTAGTGGAATATCAAATATATGCAGTACTACGGTTTGTTACTTCATTTTCCTCAAAATTGGTGTTGGTTTTCCTCACCATTGTTCTGTGCTCTCCTATATACATTTCGCCGTATGGTAAAATTGGTGTTTTCCCTTAGGGTCTTATTATGTATCATCCTTGGTAGCCATTTGGGTTAAGTGAGTAGAGTCTTTTGATGTATTATCCATTTAGTACTTTCAAAGCAATCTTCACATTCGTTGTTCATAAGCCTTTCCACTTCGCGCAGTACCGTGTGGCTCAGCCTCGCGACGTCATCATTTGTATCTTTCACATGTAGATCCCTGTTTCCTATTGTGTTTCACAATGACTGTTATTTGTCCACACGAATTCATATTATCTACTATGTAATCTGTAACCTTATAGAGTAATTCTTTGTTAAAATTTCCATCGAGGAATAGGATGTTGAAATGATTGTAAGGTTGGGTCTCCCTTATTTTAAAATTATGGGAACCATTTTTCAGATTCTGTCATGACATGTTTTTTTTTGTGTGTGAAATCTACCTTTTTGCACAGTGGATATTTTGGCGATACTCTAACCCTATGCCGTCTCACTGCAACCTCTCCTGTCAACCACATGTATGTATTTGAAGCAGAGGCTTTGTATCTTTAGTGATCCTAATTTTGTCCTGTGACCCCAGGCCCTATCCCAATTAACATTTATGTTTTCATGTTCAATTTTACTATTTTCCTTATTTATTGTGTCGTCTTTAATCCATTGGTATGTTGTTTTTGTGTCTATTTCCCATAGTTCTTTCCTATCCCTATATTTGTTTAATAATTTGTACAGTTTTCCGCAGTATTCTTGTATGTACTTCAGTATCTTGTTATTGTCTGTCGTTACCCCATCCCTTTGTATATTTAAAGATTCTTTCAGTTTTATCACCCCCTTGTCTTAATTCTTCCCTTTTGTATAATCCCTCTGCATTTTTGTATAATTTTGTAAATTTCCCCGCTTTAATTTCCATCTCTTTATTTTTATCATTTTTAAGTTTATTTAGTTGCTGTTTTGTATTTTGTGCTCTGTTCTGTACATGCTTTTTTATCAAGTTCTCTAGTGCTTCTTTTTTTAGTTTTATCTTCCCTATTCTAAGTCTTGAGTAATATGTTGCAATTTGTTTAAATCTCCCTTTTAATTTATCACATTCCCTAAATATGTCCAAATTCCCTTCCCTTTTAATTTTTTTTATTTCTTCCCTGACTTATGATCTAAATTTTTCATCTGTCTAATATTTGATTATTACGTTTCCAATATCCCCTTTCCCATTTTGCTCTATGTATCTTTTTTAATCATATATATATATATATATATATATATATATATATATATATATATATATATATATATATATATATATATATATATATATGAGTTTGTGATCTGATAATTTAAAGTTACTAATCCCTGCACTAATATACTTATTTGTTACCCCCAATGTACCCAATAATTTATCTATTCTACTCCCCTTATTTATTTTGTATTGAAATGTGTAGTCAATTCTGTTCATGTTTAGTCTCCTGTATATGTCTCATACGTTTTGTGTCTTTATAATGTGTTCCATGTTTGCTTTGAATCTTTTATCTGGTATTAGTTTGTCAGTCCTGTCTATATTGTCCCCTACCCAATTGAAATCTCCTTCTATGATTAAATTCACCATGGTAAAATTTTCTTAATATATAGCTAATTCATCAATGAGTTCTTGCTTTCTATATCTTGTTGGTGCTATGTGAACGTTTAAAAAGTGGATTCATTACATTAGTATATGAATCAATCGTCCCCTAAAAACGTTTCCTACTTCTGATTGTTCGCATTTTACACTTTTCTTATTTTTAACCGCTATAGCTACTATTCCCTTTATATCCCTCCCTACTATAATACAATCCAATTAGTTCTCCCCTTTCTGTAAGAATTTATCTGTAAAACCGTTATGTGTCTCTTATACAGTGCCGTTGCAAAGAACTTTGGCGCCCTAGGCGATATCAGATATCTGGCGCCCCCTTCCACTCACGCCTTCCCTCACCAGCCCATCACGAAATAGAACCTTAGCCCAGCGCCCTAGGCGATTGCCTAGTTCTCGTCGTTTCCTTAGGTCCGCTTTTTTATTCTGTTGCATGGTTCCGCGTCTTTCTTTTCACCTTCCATCTTCCTGCTCTCTGATAAATTGGGGGAAGTGGGGAAGTTACAAGCTTTCCTTTTTTAAGTTTTCTACCCGCTACTGGTGTGGACTGGTTTAGTGGGAACACACCGGACAATTCCAATATCGTCATCCTACTACTCTCCTCAGGTTCAGTATTGTCGTTTCCATTGTTTGTTAGCACTTGGTATATTTTTTTGGACTGGAATTTCTGTTAAGGTTGCTGCTTTGCTTGATTTCCTATGGTTATTGACCTATGACCAACCATCTTCTGTCCCTCCCTGTACATTCTGTTGTGCTACTTTTGTTCCTTCCCCAGGTATATTTCTTGCAGCTGTCCTGCGTAGGTGTTAGAGATGTTATTTATCTTGTTGGGTTGGTTTCTGCCTTCAGCTTGACAGTCCCATGGCCCATGGCCTAGTTGGCCACATTTTGGGCACATTCTTCTTCACAATTGCTGTACCAGCTTTTAAGTCTGAATCCAATAACCTAGAAGAAGGTAGGCAGCTTTTTTGCATCATTTCGTGTCATAAATAGAAACCTAGCCCCTGATGAGATGGGGGCACATCCCCATATGGTGGCCATTTTGTGGTATGTTATTTTAGCCTTGAATTTTCCCCGGATTTTGTCTACTAGCTCGTCTGTATTAATCATTACTGGGAGTCCAGTCACGTGGACTTCCACCAATATCTGACCTATTTCTCTTATAATGGATGGTGCTTTATTGATGGTGGCTCTCATCCCATTGACCACTAGTGTATTCATTTCTAAGAACTGTTTGTCTTTGTTCCTCGGGTATAACATGTATCGATTCATATCTCCTCTATGTTAAGTTTCATTACTTCAAGTGCTGCAAGGATTTCCATATGGCGCGGGACTTTCCTTTGTATACCAAAATCCAGTTTTTGGCATCCATCCCGGTGATATGCATAGAGTTGGTTGCCGTGTACCTCCGTTCTGAAATATTTGTTGAGCTTTGATCTAGTGGATTTTGGTTCAGTCACATAATTGAAATTGTCGTTTACTTCCAAGATTTGATCCATACTATGCTTTCCAGTCTTGTCAATTTCTGGAGGTCTCACACCACAACCTTCAGAACCTATGCCCTGAAATTCCATGTTTTATGTCTAAACGAGCCGGTCTGTGTACTACTTTGAGTTATGAATATGAATCTACAATGAAATTGGAATAGGAATCAACTTGATTCCCCACTACACTACTGTCTAAATATTGTTTTGTATAATTTAGGATATTTTAACAAGGTTTTCGTACAAGAAGAGCAAAATTCCCTTGTACTGCAAGATGTGCAAAGCTGAAAACGAACCAAACTCAGTGAGTAATGCTTACGCTGATTTACAATGTATTAATCCTTCCTTAAGATCGAGGTAATCCTGTGAGTGTGATCGAAAAGACTTACATTTCGTGCCATTGCGATTATAAACTTTTACTTTGCTTCTCAACAACAAGTATTAGAATCATCGTCAGACGCCTGTTATGACCTACGTTTACAAACAAAAAGTCGAGTTCATGTTGATTGGAGGGGTGGGATGGGGGAGGAATGGCAGAAAGCAAGCGTAATCAGACCGTGATGGGTTCGGCTATACTTAGACGATGAATCCAATTAAAGGCTGATTAGGCCCATGAGCTCGAGCACACGTATGAGTGTGTTTGGCGTAAACAGAGGACTCTAATCATGAGGTGACACCAACGTCCAGAGGACACACCTCCAACAGAGGACGTCCTCGTTTGAAAAAATGGTAAAATCTTGCTTCTACCAACTATTTTAGCCTAGAATAACGTAAAATCGTGATTTGTAGGAAGGTTCCTGTTTACAAGCTTGGTGCTTGTTCATGACTTTACAGTGTATCTTTCTTCAAAAGCTGGAGATACGCACGCCCAAGTACATGTCCTCCTTCGCTATCAAATTGCATGTTGCAAAAACGTATTATCTCACATTAGACACAAGTATCAATATCAGCTACTTAGGTCTCATTGGATAGTTTCGTATTTTGACACCTAATATTTAAGGTAGAAGACATAAACCTAATGATCACACTCCTAGCATTTTTCAGTTCACATATAAGCTAAATATGTAATGTGGCTTAGATTCACTTTCAGTTAGGCTTCGAAATGGTTTGACTTATTAGTGACTGCCTATCACAGTTAGACTAACATTGGGGATCAAATACGGAACTTGGGGTACAAATGGGCAGCCTACATGACTTACGTATTTACATGTGTCTGCTACAGAGGTAAATATCTACAAATCTAGATGGTCCAGGGTGAAGAAAAGTATGCTGATTTGTTCCATTGCTAGTGAATGTTATTCATGCAAAAGGCACATACTAATTCTTTTAACTGTCTTGTCACATGAAAAAAGTGCCATGCTTTTGAGTCGCATGCCTAAAAGGTTTGGAATGCCAGAAATGGCCAAAGGTTATTTCCCGCACTTTTACAATACCGAAAACAATCAACGTGCCGTTCTACCCCATTTGCCCGAGGCTCACTATTACGACCCCGACAACATGCGTACCGAACAACGAGAAGTTTTCTTCGCTTGGTACCAGACTCACGCCTCGGATACCTTCGACTTTCAGGAAGAAATGTTAAAGTATTGTCGATCTGACGTGGACATTTTACGACGTTGTTGTGGAAAATTTTGAGAATACTTCATGGAGCACGTAGGGATCGATCCTTTGAAAGAAGTTTGGACCATCGACAAAGCGTGTTCTTTAGTGTACCGCCATCGATTCATGCCCGAAAACACCCTGGCTGTCATAAGCCCTCAAACGACGAACTTTTTTAAACGTCAATACTAAGTCAAAGCCCTACGCTGGCTACATTATTTGTGTGATAAGGAAAACAAATGTATCAAACACGCCCGAAACGGAGGAGGCGAAAAGACCATCGAAACGTATTCGGTGGATGGCTGGGACTTAGAAAACCCTCAGATCGTGTACTAGTTTAACGGATGCTTATTTCACAGATGTCCCATGTGCTACCCTCAACGTGACACCAAAAATCAGTTTTTACAATGGACCATGGAAGACTTGTACCAGACAACTTGTCAGCGGCGTTTGAGGTTAGAACAGCAAGGATACCAAGTGGCGGAAATGTTGGAACATGAGTATGATCACCGTTTGAAAACCTCTCCCGAGTTTAAACGCATTGCGGAAAGCTACAAGTTGGTGGACCCACTGAACCACCGGGATAGTTTGTACTGAGGACGAACGAATGCCACCTGTTTGCTGTACCAGGCGGACGAAGAGAAGGGAGAAGAAATCAAGTACTTGGACGTGTGTTCGCTATATACTTACCTGTGCAAGTATTGTCACTTTCCCGTAGGGCATCCACAATTGATGACAGAACACATTGACCTGGACCACATTCGACAGTACGAAGGATTGATCAAGTGCAAAGTCTTGCCTCCTACGGACTTGTACCATCCCGTTTTACCTCACCACTGCCAAGTGAAACTGATGTTTCCTTTGTATCGAACTTGTGCCGAAACGTGAAACCAAGACCAACCTTGTCAGCACAGCCAGGAAGAACGCGACTTGACAGGAACGTGGGTTAGCGTGGAATTGTTTAAAGCTCTGGACCTGGGATACCGACTGTTAGAAGTGCACGAAATTTACCACTTTCCCAAGACACAACAATAACGCAAGGGCGACGATATCCGGAACGGTATTTTTGCAGACTACTTAGATGCTTTTTTGAAACTAAAACAAGAAGCTATCGGCTATACTTTCTGGTGCCACACTCACGAAGACCAAGAGAAATTCAAAGAAAAATATAGGGAGCAGGAAGGTATCACTTTAGACCACATCGAGAAAAACAAAGGAAGGCGATTGTTTGCCAAAGTGATGTTAAATTGCTTGTGGGGTAAAATGGTACAACGACCGTTTGTAACCAAGACGGAGAATTTGTCCGAACCTTCCCGCTACTTCCAGATGATTCACGACAGAACCAAATACATCAAACGCGTGGACGTCATTCGTGAGGACTTGATCTTAGTCAATTACGAAGAAGAACTAGACTTTGCAGAATCCGACAAATTTGAAAATGTGATCATTGCGGCTTACGTGACAGCGCATGCTCGCTTAAAATTGTACGAAGTGTTAGAACTCCTAGGAGATCGCGTCCTGTATTTTGACACGGACAGTTGCATCTACATAGATCGCCTCGGTCAACGTCACCCTGACATCGAAGGAGACCGTTTAGGAACCTGGACAGATGAACATTCCGACGACAAGATTCTAAGTTTTGCAAGTGGCGGTCCTAAAAATTACGGATACGAATACCGAAACCGTCAAGGAGAAATGCACACCGAATGTAAAGTGAAAGGATTGACTGTCAATTATCGCACCAGTCGAGTGGTGAACTTTTACGTGCTAAAAGAAGCCTTGAAGTCTGGACAGGATGAAACTTTTAAAGTGACCACCCACGAACCGCACAAGATCGTACATTTACCCACACACCAAATCGTCAGTAGGTCTTTGGAAAATGTCTTATAAAATCGTGTACCAGAAGAGAGTGCGGCTTCCCAATCACTTCACTTTACCGTACGGTCACGTCGATGTTGGTCAGCATATAAAAAGGGACATCGTCCAAGACCGATAGTTCATTGTGACTAACACTGCCAAGCGAGAAAGATGAATCATTTCACACACCAAGTATCGAGCGTAAGACTCAAGCAGATTTACGAGTGAAAGGGCTACGTAATGGGAAACATCTACGCTAGACACAAGCGATAGCTGACCAGATTTTAAAAAATGTGTGTGACGGATATGGAAAGCAACATGAACTTTCTCCTATTTGATTGTTTGTTACTTGTTTTGGTTTAGCTTTTTTCTTAAAAATGGATTTTAATTGTTGTATGAAAAGTGTCATTCTTATGTGAAATGCTTATGCGTTGTATGTAAAGTAGGGTCTCTTTATGAAGGCATAAACTTTAATTTTAAAAGTATTTTTTTCTAGATCCAAGAAATAGATAACATGTGAATAGATTTGTTCCATGTCCAGATTTGAATGTTTTAAATGGATACTGCTTAGACTAAAGCACAGGCCAGAGAGCCCATGTATATACTTGAATAAATGTTTTGAAACCATATCGCAGACTTTTATTATCTGTGGGTCTTTCTTTAGAACATCTTTGCCCTCTCGTCTGTGTGTTTCAATGTGTATTTGTTTCTTTCTGTATATCTATGTTTGTACCTATCAGCCCTTTGTCCCTACACGTACATTTTACCCTATCAATAGTTTTGACCCTATAAACATAATGGGGTCACCAATTTTCAATTCCCTTAGATCTCCAGGTGACATTCATATGTTCATTTCCCATTAACACTAGTTTGATATACCCATTTTTAACGTTAAGGTCCCATTTGCACTAAAGTGACCCAATCCTTGTCACTATGTTCAAGTTCCCATTCGCTCCATGTTACATTTCCCCATGTTAAATTCGCTTTGTCGCTAGATGTTCGCACGACCTTTTTGACTGGATTTCCCATTGTCGCTAGAGTATCCCCATATACTACTTCCAGTGTTATACATCACTATAGACTGCCATAATGCAGACGTCGTAGCGATATGACTGATTTTTGTTTAAAGCGACGTTAACAAAAAATTAAGAGTATTAATAAGTAGAATATCAGCTATAAAGACATTCAATTTTCCAGAAAGCCAGTATAAAAGTCTCTCATTTAAAACAAAATAAAATAAAAGTCTCGCATTTTTAATAAATTGGTGGTCTTGAAGAAAGCATATTGAATATACTGTACGTTTTATTTCTAAAAAAATTAAATAGTGCCTTCGTTTATAGAGATTTCATAGGTCCTGAAAGTTTAATGTAGCAATATTTAGTGACTCAGACATACATAAAACGTATATAATCTTATAATTAATATCTGCGTGCAGAGAGAGAGAGAGAGAGAGAGAGAGAGAGAGAGAATAACAAAAGATTTATAAGGTTGATTTTGTACATGAACCAAACCAACTGATGGCGTCTAACAATATTGCTGAATAATTTATTATATCAGGAATACTGTCTGTAATGTCCGGTGGTGATGTGGCATAGCAAACGAGACTGCGATGTCACCGGATGATGGTGTGGTACAGCAACCAAGCTTAAGGTGTGTCAGTGCATGATGGTGATGTGATATGGCAACCAAGATTGACGTGTGTTATATCAGAGCACGATCCAAACCAAATAATAAGGGAATTAAAATAAATTTGAAATAATATTAGGTGTAACATAAAACAGATTAAAACTAATTAAAACTATTTAAACCTAATTAAAACTAAGTATGAATAGAAAAGGAAAACAATAGAAATTGCCTAAATACTCGTGGAATGTTTCATTACTTTCTTGAAATGTTAAAGTACAATTGTATATGTACTATACTATATTCAAGCCGCTGGGATATGTTTACGTAAAGAGTTCTTTGGTGGCAACATTTGTTTCATATTGAAATCAAAGTAAAGTTATTTTAAGAAAGAAGTTTTCAAAGAAGCAGGATGTTTACTACAGAACTACAGCCTGGAGCAAGCTCTTCCCAGGTGTTGACATCGATGTCAAGGGCTTTCATGTCGTGCTTGCAGACATCCTTGAAACGGAGATGTGGCAGTCCGATCGACTTTTCTATAGAGGCAAGTTCCAAATAATGAAGGTCTTTGGGGATCCGTACCGTCATCCATCCGACGTATATGGCCCAGACATCTGATGCGACGTTGGCGGAGGAGTGTGACCAATCTGGCATACAGGAGAGTCGTTAGCACGATACACGGAGATCTTAGGGTCAGCATATTGTTGCTCCACACTCTTTGCGACAACCTGGAGAGAGTTCTTGATGCCTTTCCAATCCGCTTGATGAGCTCAGCATCGAACGATAGGTTGTTGGTGATGTTAGACCTAAGGTACGTAACCTGACTGACTATCTCAAGTTCGTAGTAGTTGATGATGATACCTGAGGTGAGGGGGTGGTCCGTGTTTTGAGCCATCACGCTTCTTTTTTTTAGGCTGATGGTCAGTCCAATCTCACCTCATGCTTTAGCAAAGCGGTCCATCAGGTGCTGTAACTCAGCTTCTTTGTGAGTGGCTCGGGTAGCATCGTCGGCAAGGAACATGTCCCTGATGGTTGCCTCACGCACTTTGCTCTTAACGTTTAGTCGTGCCAGGTTAACAGTTTGCCATCTGATCTCGTGTGTAAGTAGATCCATGCTGTGGACGTCCCAAAGGCATGCATGAGTAGGACAAAGAAAATGACGAAGTGCGTGGGTTCTAAGATGTAACCCTGTTTCACTGCGCTGCGGATGTTGAAGGGGTCAGAGATTGAGCCATCGTACTGCACTGTGCCTTTCATGTCATAGGAGAAGGACTGGATCATGCTTAGCAGCTTTGAAGGGCATCCAGTCTACGTCAGGATTGTGAAGAGTCCATTTCTGCTAACCATATCAAACGCCTATGTGAGTTCCATAAAGTCCAGGAAGAGTTGTTTGTGTTGTTCTCTGCATTTCTCCTGCATTTGGCTAACGGAGAAGGTCATGTTGATTTTTATAATAATAATTATCTGAGAGACTGGTACCATCCCATGCTTAAATTTCTTTAAACCATAGTGTACATCTTAGGATGTAATCATATTACAGCATGTCAATTCTGTGTCTGGGACAAACTTAAAGACAGACAGGGAAACATAATTCGCACATTATAAAAGATGCATTGGGATAAAAGTCATTGTTTTTTGATTTTCATTTGAATGTTATGATTCCCAATGATAATTATGAAAAGATTTTAAAATCCGCGAAAAATCTTTGATTGGTTAACAAAGAATAGCGTCTATGAAACAGCATTTTCATGGGAATCAAAATAAATTCAGAACATAATGCTATAACAAAAACTTATTGACATTAATATATTAGCAAGACTTTAAATTTATTTGTCAATACTAAGTATAATTTTATAATAACAATAATCGTCACAAACTCTAGTTCAAGCATTAGTTTTCATATTCTGAGTTTAGTTTGATGCTCGAATTATTTTATAATGTTTCATTAAATGTAAATCCTCCATTCAATTGTTATGACTGTAGAATGAATGGTTGAAGTATATGCAAGTAGTGAATGAAAACATATAAATGACAAACAGAAAAAACTACTGAAGCTGAGTCATCATCATCATCATCATCATCATCATCATCATCATCATCATCATCATCATCATCATCAGTTTTATTACCGGATAAAAAAACGCTTCAAGTTTGTGGTTTGCGTGTGAAACGGTATTTGTGATAGACGATTTGTCAAATCGCTAGGTATTCAAAGTCAACTAATGCTGGCAAAATAATAATAATAATAATAATAATAATAATAATAATAATTATATAAATAATAATAATAATAATAATTATACTAATAATAATAATAATACTAATAATAAAATTATTATTATTATTATTATTATTATTATTATTATTATTAATAATTGTCCAACAATTTATCTTTCAATAATAATTATCAAACAATTTATCTTTCAAACTTTTAATATTGACCAATCACTATCGGAGACAAGCTTCTCTCATGACTCGAAAATGTTTGAACAGGGGTTTTATGCTTACAACATTGGTTTTCTGAACAATTCAATTTAAACTAGATAACTGTGGGCCTTTCATAGGGTTTCGCTCTGATACCATTAATATATCCACAACCGAGATGTTTTAGCAACGTATATCAATTATTCGTAAACATGCGTGAGAGAAGTCATTGCAAACTAGTTATATACGCAACATAGATTAAGAGACGAAAAAAGAAAGAAATTGGAATTATTTACATTCAACTGAAACGATTTAAATTGGTTATCATGATTTCACTTACTTAGAAAACATGGGGGTTATATATTAGATATAAATGAATTGGGTCTATTTCCTTAATTTACTAAACAAGCATACTATGATATATCGTTTTTAAGTTCATTTGTGTCACGGAATGATGTACTTTTTATTCAGGAAATACATGTACTCGGGTTTTGTTTATCGTGTGCAACGATACCTGAGGGTGATTGTTATATATGGGCAGTTGTACTTCGGAATCGTGAGTACAATTCGCTCTATGCCTTACGTGCAGAGTGTTCTCGATACGGAGAACGAATTCGTATAAATACTATGCTATATGTG
Source organism: Unio pictorum (assembly GCA_030141615.1). Classification (NCBI taxonomy): domain Eukaryota; kingdom Metazoa; phylum Mollusca; class Bivalvia; order Unionida; family Unionidae; genus Unio; species Unio pictorum. The sequence goes on from JARLTB010000291.1 coordinate 12,246,594, forward strand.
AAGGATCTTTACATTACTAAGGATTTTGTCAACAAGCGGCTGGTTTAAAGGACTGTTAGCTGTAGGGCTATTGATCCGAGGGAGGAAGGATTGGCACAGCTTTAGCTGTAGGGGTAAGTACATTTTTGATACCGAGTGATAACTTTTGTATTACTATATTTGCCTTTGCATGCTTGGTATATAGTTTTTACACAGCATAATGCGTGCATTTTCTACTCTTGTTAGCAAGGAAGTTAGATTGGTAATGTAAAGCTATATTTTTAAAAAATAGAATTGTTTACTATCAGCATTACGGAACAGGGCAGGTTTACATTAGAACCTGTCATTTAGAAATTGTGAAACTAATATAGTCTTTATAATTTGCAGTGTATAACGTCATTACGTTATGTCTGTATCAAGGTTAGTATACGGTGTCGGGTATATTTTCAGCTATTGATACGAGGGTGTTAAACGTCCGGGGTGTCCGGAGCTGTCAAACGTCGGGAGCTGTGTTTAAATGCACTGGTGGGTCCAGAGCTGCTTAATGTGCCGGAGTGTCTCATGTCTAGCGTCCGGAGTGTCTAATGTCAAGAGTGACAAGGGTGACCCAGCTGTAGAGTTGTCTAAATGACCAGAGTGTATGTATGTATGTATGTATGTATGTATGTATGTATGTATGTATGTATGTATGTATGTATGTGTGTGTGTGTGTGTGTGTGTGTGTGTGTGTGTGTGTGTGTGTGTGTGTGTGTGTGTGTGTGTGTGTGTGTGTGTGTGTGTGTGTGTGTGTGTGTGTGTGTGTGTGTGTGTGTGTGTGTGTGTGTGTGTGTGTGTGTGTGTGTGTGTGTGTGTGTGTGTGTGTGTGTGTGTGTGTGTGTGTGTGTGTGTGTGTGTGTGTGTGTGTGTGTGTGTGTGTGTGTGTGTGTCTGTCTGTATGTGTGTCTGTGTGTCTGTCTGTATGTGTGTCTGTGTGTCTGTCTGTATGTGTGTCTGTGTGTCTGTCTGTATGTGTGTCTGTGTGTCTGTCTGTATGTGTGTCTGTCTGTGTGTGTGTCTGTGTGTGTGTGTGTGTGTACTTTGTACATTATGTAACTAATATGTGCATATCTCTTGAGCAATCAAATCACCGTGTATGGTAATTGAAAAGGTTAATTTATATTTTTTGTTAATCAATATCACAATTCAGAACATGCAAAAAGCTTCAACACAATTTTATATCTGAATAAAAATTGGTAGCACATTTACAGCACTTTGGTTACAACTGTGCAAATGATCATACCAAATATTAGAGAACAGAACATAATGCTACAAATGTGAAAAATATTTCGTGCATTTATGTATTAAATTCATTATGCTAAGAAGCTTTCCAATTACAATGAAAGACCTAGAAAAAACACATCCAAAAGACTATGAAATTAGAAACCTGGATCGCGTATGTATTATATAATTATATAAGCTGTTACAAATGTTAAAGGAGCTCTGAATGGGCCAGTGGTCTTAAGCGCTCTCCGTTATGGATCACTACCATCTCACCTCTGTTTGCGTTGGTTAGAGTCTCAGATTCGGTTAATGTGGGTATGTAAAAAAGTTTGCCAGTAGAGTCTCGTGGGTTGGTGATTCTTTCCGGGGTTTTCCCCGGGTTCTTCCGCCATCATTATTACTGGCCGACATGTATAGCCTATCGTGTACTGAAAAATGGCTTTAAACCCTACAACAACAACAGATGCTAAAGAATTATGTTTGGAGACAGAAAAGGAAACGAACTATTTAAGAGCTGTCGTAAAGTTTTTTAGTTGTGTTTACTAAAATGTTTATTATTTAAAATTCATTTCAGATTTGTTTACCTGCTAGAATGTTTTACTTCTGTTTATTAGTTTGTCTTAGTAAAAGATAAAGCTATTTGCGACTTTCCGTTTATTTTGGTTAGCATTTGACCCCATTATTAAATACGCAAATTTGTTGAAGTAACTGAAAACAAATATTTATCAAAATCATATGAATTAAACTTAAAGAAACCAAATTACAATCTACTGATTCAGTTAATGCGTTCGCATTTATATATTATTTTATTCAAGCAATTTGTTTACATTTGAGGCGAACATTTATATTCCTGCATATATATATATATATATATATATAGATATAGATATAGATATAGATATATATATATATATATATATATATATATATAAGTATTTTTATAAATTGCAACAACGTTTTAATTGAAATTTATGCTATGTGTTGCCAAATTCGTATCACATGTACAGGGAAAACAATGATATTGAATAAAACATTTAATTTATAATTGTCGCGTGTTCTTGCCATATTTTAAACCAAATAATTTTACACTTGTATAAACCTCAAGTTGTTTATGATGCAAAATTTTGTTTTGCTATTGATATTTCCAGTTATGAGAATCTTCGTCTCACATGTGTAGGATTTGTTTCATTTGATGGATTTAATACACATAGCGCTGAACAGTTAACATTATCGACAAGATTTTCTAGGTCTTATAGAGTCTAATATAACTAAAATTACTAAGTTTTGAATGAAAGGGTATCGGATCATTTTAATTTCAATATTCCCTTAAGAACAATAAATTACACTTTTGATATTTTCGATTGAATTTACACAAACTAATCAGCGGGTCGAAATCGAATTGACCCCAAATCTCTGATAATGTCGGTTTTATCAATTTCAGAGTCTTTGACATAAATAATTAACTGTTAAACATGTGAAGAATATTTTCATATATCTTTGCACATACCGAGTCCTCCATAAATCACAATCAGTTGTTTTTGATACAGAATATTTCATGTTAAGCTACATTGACAAAACTTACTGGCAATCGAATTAGGCGATTGAATTCGTGCATTCTTCACTGATTTTAAATAGAATTTGATTTGGTTAATCATTCGGTAATCATTAAAAATACTTTCAGTCTTTATGTTTTCTTCAAACTCAGTTACCTGATTCACGTCATTCACACTAGCAGATACCAGGTTGTTTGCACGGATAAATATTCGTCCTCACAAAGTCAGATCTTAAGTGGCGTTCCTCAAGGATCTATATTAGAGCCTCTGCATTTTCCTCTGCTTATCAGTGACTTAGCCTTATATCCAGCGTGCTCTAAATCTTATATTTTCGCTTACAACTCAACATAGAATTCTTCTGGAATATCCCTTGACTCCGCTGAAAACAATCTTCAAATCGACGTCAACTATATATGAGTATGGTGTCAAACAAAATGCCTGTGAATGTCTCTGAAAGGGAATGTATGAGAATCGGAACAAGGCAGCGCCTATATACTAACAAAATGCCGTAGAGGTGTTTATTGTCAGAACTAATAAACACCTTGGTCTCCACATTGATCAGTGTCAGGAATGCACAATTTGATCACATATGTCCAATGGTAGTCATAAGAATAACTTTGCAATGGTAGTCAAAAGAATAACTTTGCAATGGTAGTCAAAAACTAACTGCAATGGTAGTCAAAATAATAAATATCCAATGGTAGTCGAAAGAATAACTTTGCAATGTTAGTCAAAAGAACAACTCTGCAATGGTAGTCAAAACATACATGCAATGGTAGTCAAAAGAATAGCTATGCAATGGTAGTCAAAATATTAACTATGCAATGTTAGTTAAAAGAATAACTCTGCAATGGTAGTCAAAAAAACTCTGCAATGATAGTGAAAATAATAACTTTGCATTGGTAGTCAAAATAATAATAATAATAAAATAATAACTCTTAATATTGCTGTCGAGATTTCTACATCCCCAGTCGCATGAGCTTTATTTTTAGTGATGTGTACTACCACTAATGGATTACGGCTATACCATACAGGTAAACACATCCAGTCCATATAAGGACAGCCCGAATAATACTGAAACGTCCTATTATGACTCTTCCAATGTTTTGTTTTCACGTCTGCAATGCATACCCATACAAACACAAATTCTTTATTTTTAAGGAATCATAACATAGAAGTCATAAAACGATCTTTCTCCAGATTATATATCTAACCTAGCTGAACAAAGATCATCACATACTGGGCGTAATCTCCGATCGCCGACTAACAACGATCTCCAGATTCCTTGGTCGAAAACCAATCATTACAAAAGCTCATTTACTGTACCAACACCTACTGTATAGAACCACTGAGGATATGTAATTCAACTTCCATTCTTTCTTTTAAAATATCATTAAAGCAATTGATTCTTTTCCAGCTGGACTGAAATATTAAAAGATCTGAAGAGACACTTGTGTCATCATATCCGTACATTATATGTCTTCAACGATTTCCAGATTCCGTTGGCGAAAACTAGCCATTACTAAAGCCCATTCATTTTATTAGCACCTACTGCTTGGAATTAATTTACCCTAAATATGCTTAATTCCACTTCCCTTGCCTCCTTAAAAATATAATTACAGAAAGTCTTTCTTGACCAGGTGGGACGACCTATTAAATCTTCTGAATATACAACTTTATCATTGAATCCATAAATAATATGTACATGTCATCATTAATGTAAGTACATACGACTTAGATTATGCTGAAATGTATGTACTAGTGTATAGAATATTGTTCATATATGTACAGTTCCCAGTATGCTCACACATATTCATTATTGCTAATTATGTATGAATAATTGCGCGATGATACCTCAGTGTGTGTACGTGTTTTAGTTGTTTATTTTGTTTAATTTGTTTAATTTGTTTTTAAACTTTCTATCTTAACAGAAAAAAATGCGGATATTTGAAAGTTTGTCAAGGACATTTAATCCGTAACCATGCACAGATCACACGTGGGTTTTATTACATGACTCAACGTACCCATATTTTGTCATTAAAACCGCCATCGTATAAATATGTCTTGGTCATGATTCTTATAATGGGCTGTTTGGGGCATTACTTAATGTACAATTATCAATTCATACGAAATAAGACCGAATTATTTCAAGCACAATTAACAATTGTAACAAACTTTCCTTGAGAAGTTAAACTGCTTGAGCTTTGTTATATTTCTCAACCAATATCTTTTCTCTAGCAAAACCCCACTAATAAATAACTAATGTACGTAAAACAAATTATATATATATATATATATATATATATATATATATATACAAAGCCTCGCCTAGTCTGTTCTTGTTCTGAAAATGTCAACACGTCGGATCTGATCAAATTAAATGGACTTGAATATCTTGAAGATACTTGTACTGAGTAAATAAAGAAAACATTTCATCGAGTTGGTGACAATGAATTAATTTTTCAACCGTGATGTTAATAAATTTTTTATTCACTTGGATCAATCAACCGTTCTCGGTTAGTCTGCACGTATAATAAATAGATCGAGATAGCTGACGTTTTAAGTGATCAATCGCGATAATATCATCTGTTTACTGTTCATGCTTTGCCATGCTCTCTATTGAATCGGGCAGAAAATAATATCGTGGTGACGTAATTTTCTTTCCTAATTCAGGATACAAAAAGCACACAAAGAAACAAGACAAGAAAAAAGAACACATGTTGGGAATTTAATCTTGTACACGTTCGTGACAGGTGACCATGCTCACCATTAGGCAACTCATTGTGGATGAAATTTGTTGGCCATACTTTTATTGACAATTACTGACTGCTATGAAAAGAATAATTCTGATAATTTACTCCAAAGAATTATCGATATAATTCCTCTTTGATAAAACATCGATTCATGGTCTTGCATAAAATTAAAGGGCATTTTATATTTTTTGTGTCGATATTTATACAAGTTTGTCAACCTATTAAACTCGACAAGTTCTTGATAGGACCCTATCATAGATTATAAATCATAATATCGACATGAGCTATTGTCGATATTGTGATTAATGATCTATGTTCTATGGATACAGTTAGATTCCAGCAACGGAAAGTGATAGCTTGATTTTGGTTTGTGACAACAAAGATACTAAGAAATAGCATGAGCTATCTTAGAAACGGATTACTCTTCACCATGCATGTAATAAAACACGTTGCACCAAATTACTCTTTGTTCATAAATATATATATATATATATATATATATATATATATATATATATATATATATATATATATATATATATATATATATATATATATATATATATATATATATATATATATATATATATATATATATATATATATATTTAATGGAAAGTTATAACACACTAATAGAGATTAAATGTTCCGATTTTTAATTTCTCTGTTGCCTGATAATCATTAAATGCAATAAATTATATTCAAACTAGAAAAAAATCAGAGATTAAAGAGAATGCTAACAAAATCCCATGCCACATATTTTTTAAATTAATGGTACTGTGAGATTTAGGTTTTAAATGAAGCCATGCTTACAGCTGTTTCATTCTTTATTTTGCGTAAAAATATCTACTAGTTTTAAAAAATGAAGATAAAACTGGTTTAATAATATTTTTGAAAAGCGGTCACGTTAAATAACGTCTAACAAGTTGTCGTGCTTGTCTGACAAGATAGAATTACTGACCAATGAAACATCAGAATATAGTGCTTTGTCCTAGAATAGTTTTGTATTAACCCTGTAGTTTTGTATTAACCCTGTAGGCCGGAGCGGTATATTTAAACTTTTGTTGGGACGACATTTTAATTCAAGCCAAAATTTAGGAAAGTTTGACTAGAATGATGTTTGAATCATATACATTCCAGGTTCTTCTGTCATCTTACATTTGCACTTACTGAGCCAGATTCCAAGAAACGCATTTAATTATGTGTAGTGAGCATGATAATAGGTCGCGTGATAAAGAATTGCTGCGAAAACAAATTGAATCTTTTATAAACTTGATGTCGTTTAATGATTCCTGTCTTATTTCAAAATACAAAAAAGAATGTGATGTAGAAAGGGTTAGTGCAGATCATATATTGGGTACATACATTTTTGTAACTGGTTGTGATGCTTATTGATTGAATGACTTTGTATTTATTCAGACATGTTCAAGAACAAACCATAAAACAGATCAGAAGAGGTACGTAGGTGATCGCAACAAGTTTTGTTTTGTTTGTTTATGCAGCGAGAACCACCCCAGTGTTTTGAATATGGTACAATAACAATTACTAATTTAATCTTCGTCCTTTCTTAAATGTTTCACTTGCTAGCTACTACCTTATTTTTTAAAAGGAAAATGATTGATTAATAATTGATGTTAAAAAATGAATCTAACGTATCGTAAATTCAATACTTTCAGTACATTTGAGACAAAGAAATTAAACCGCGGTGAGGCGACATTCTTGTTTGTCAATGTATGGTTTTAGTACTGTATTTGATAATTGCCTGGATCTCTGTTTCAGATACTGTAGACAATACAATACTAGTACAAACGAAACCAAAAGTTCAATGATGTGCGTAAGGCCACACGAAGGAGTAGTTATTTTGACGTCATAGGATAATCTGGTGTTTCCATCTTCATTTAGAACATTTTAGTGAACACTGAACTGATTATAGATAGTGAAGCGTAATGACACAGATAAGTTATTCATCGTGATGATAACACCTGTCTCTTTTACTGTCACTCGTGGACACTAGTTTAGAAGGGGAGATAAATATTCGGTGTAAGTCCAGTATCTACCAAAGTTGACACACCTTGCGGACCGCATTCAACGGAATGAATCCAGCAAATATTCTAGTGTGGACTACTGTTGTGAATATATCATTTGCGACAAATTTGCGGCCTAGATTAATTCTTGATTCAAGTAAGAACAGAAACATACATACATACATACATACATACATACATACATACATACATACATACATACATACATACATACATACATACATACAGTACAAAAATGCTTGTGATAAAGGAAGGTCAGTATTCTACTCCATTGTTGGGACTGACATTGGAAAGGGTGGAATGAGTCCAATTAATAGTGCTACAATATGGTCAAAAATAGTACTACCTGCAATGACATATGGATGTGAATTGTGGTCCAGCTTGAGCCAGTCACAGGTAAACGATCTTGAAGTATGTCAAAGAAAATCGGCAAGAATAATTATAGGTCTTTATCAGCGCTCTTGTACAGAAACAACAATTAGCAGTCTTCGACTGTGGACCATTGAGGGTTATGTGGATAAAATCAAACTTGGCTTCTTCAATAAAATCTGCAGAGCTAAAGGTTCATTTGTATGGAAAATTATATTCCACAGAAGAATCCTTAACTTCTTGTTACATGAGAGCGAGAGCGTTGGGTTTGTTAAAGATATATATCGTGTTCTTTTGAAATACCAGCTTGACGGGTTTTTTCACCTATACGTGAACGCTCTATATTCTACCCCGAAATCAGCATGGAGGATGAATATTGAATTGGCAGTTCACTACTGCGAAGAATCATTGTGGTGATCTAAACTTGAAATGAGACCTGAACTTTTACATTATGCAAGTGTCCATACTAATCTTCAACCATTTGCAGTTTGGAAACTTGGTAAATGTGTTCCTAATAAAACTTGGACTTTCGCTAACATTGCTTATTTAACTATGTGTCCTATTACAATAGAGAAGGAATATAATTGTGAACTCTGCAAGATATTGATTATAGACAGAACCATGCATATGTTACTATTCTGCAACGCCCTAAATGACGAGCGTAACACTATGTTTGAAAAAATAATAGATGCCATCGATATACTAGACTCCCACTGGCTTTTATGTCAGGACAAATGACACCCTACTTCATATCCTTTTGTGCAAGAGAGTGGACATCTTTGATTCTATGGCAGACATTTATGTGTGTGGTGGCTGATGGAATAGACAATTTACAGAAGAGCAAATGAACTTGAAAATGATATCCCATAGTATGCTTATTCAGTAAATTAAGGAAATGGACCCAATTCAGTTATCTCTAATAAATAACTCACATGTGTTCTAAGTGAGTGAGAACATGATAATCAATTTAAATCGTTTTAGTTGAATGTAAATAATTCTAATTCCATTATTTCTCCTCTCTTAATATATATTGCGTATATAACTCGTTTGCAAAGATAGCTCTCACGCATGTGTTTTGATATTACGTTCTCGTTGCTTTTGTTGCTATATAGTGTACTGTAAGTAATTTAATCACAAACTATGTTCATAACTTTTTTTGCATTTACGAAACATTAACTGAATGAAATCTCTTCTGAAAAGGAAATAAAGAAAGTCAGTCATACATACACACATACATACATACATACATACATACATTCAAACATACATACATACATACATACATACATACATACATACATACATACATACATACATATACATACATACATATACATACATACATTCATACATACATAGAGCCGTCCATCCATCCACACACGAACGCACACATCAATTAATACAAACATATATACGCACAGACACACACAAGCGTACATAAGTTCACAAATGCATACATACATATAGACATCCATACATATAAAAATACATACGACATTAAAACAAATATCTCCAATATACCGATTATCATAACAAATACGAGATTATGTTATATCACCCTGCCGAGGAACCAATAAAACTATTGCTTTCACAGTTAGAAAGAAAGTGAAAAACTTTATCTAGAACATAAATTATCTTTCGATAACGGCTCCTAACATGAAATATAAACACTCATCTGACTGGCTACTAAAATTAAGTGGAGTGGTAATTCTGAAGGCAGACAAAACATTTACTTTAAGCTGACCATCTACTTATTATAAATTAGACATCTATTTTAATCAGATTAACATTCTGTGACATTTTTGATTTCTGTAATATTTGACAAATAAAATTATTACATAATTTATTTTAAACAGTAAAATGTTTCGTTTAACATCACACACACACACACATCATTGCATACATACATACATACAGACAGACAGACACGTATATATATATATATATATATATATATATATATATATATATATATATATATATATATGCAATTAAAGTGTTAGTATAAAAAAATGTGATCCGCCCATGGCGCAATAATAAATAATACGCACATATATACACATTCTAGCGACGATTTGCAGTTGAAACTAGATAATTTATGAATTTTTACACATTAATCATTAGTGTGGTATGAAAATAATCATAACAAGTATTAATAATTCTCTTTTTCTAAAATAAATTTAATATGGTACACATTTTCATCACAAACCATTATGATTGTTGTATCCACGTCACCCCTCTCGTGCAGAACGGACAGACGTTGCAGAAATTTGGAGTGAGAGAAATATACATATATGTGTATATATATATATGTGTGTGTGTATATATATATATATATATATATATATATATATATATATATATATATATATATATATATATATATATATATATATTTTTTTTTTTTTCAGACCCAATGTTTGACAATGCTAGAGCAGTTGGTAATGTAGAGAGCAATAAGATAACCGAGGCATCCGGGCTTGCAGCGAGCAGGAAACATCCAAATATCCTTTACACCCATAATGATCATGGTGGTGGGAACCGGATATTTGCGATAGATTCAACAACTGCGCATGTCAGAGCTACGTTTGAGATTACCCATGCGGACTCAAATGATTGGGAAGATGTGGCAGTAGGAACGTGCAATGGATTCAAAACTTGTCTCTATATAAGTACTTATACTTACTGCTTCGCTCTTGACGTCTCTTTAAGTGAAATCAGCGTGAACGTTTTATATATGTTAGAAGCGAGTTTTAAACCTGAAAACTCTACCCCACAAAATAGGGCTCAGCTCCATGGTAGAGCTAGTTTTGCGGAAATGACAAGAAAACATTGTCTTGTAAGATCATTTATGATAAAGCCTAAAGGTCAATACTAGATAACATTTTGCACGAATTCTTTGACCTTAGTGTGCATTAGTATATCTGAATAAATCAGCGTATAGTTTATGTAAATATCATGACCTCCTATTTCCATGTCATAATGCAGGAAATCAGGACAACTTTTAATAAATGTGACAAACATGGAATGAAAAACATGGAAATATATTCATGCATGGAGACCTAAACCATTTTAAGAAAACATGCGAATAAATTGTTCAAACAATGGAAATATATTCCTGTTTGGAGAACTACAAAATGCAACAGCAGGCAAATAATAAAACAAACTTTCTTCTTCAGTCACGTAAAAAAAATCTTATAAGCAACCAATAAATATTTCTCTTGAATCAGAGGTAAAACTTGTCACCGTGTTGTGCAAGAAACATGTCTGAAGATGTAATGGAAAGATGAGTTAGTGTTTTTTCTTTGTAAACCTAAAACTTCTTAAGTAAGTAAAGAACTTTACAATATCATATTCTTTACGCTTTTTCGTCAACGGAAAGCTTGCAGACGAAAAAGGGTGACTTGGTCTATTCTTTAAATTGATCGAGTGTCAATAATCAAATGACCAATCAGAACACATTTACGTGGACCTCGGCGACCCCTGCAAAAGCTATCCATGCTTTATATCCCATAATTCCTCCATAATAGAACATGTTTGGGGACGTTATAATGTAATTTATGATGCAACATAAACCCACAATAAAAATGAGATAGCATAATTTCTGTCAGCTAATGATATTTAAGTTCATTATAATTGGAAGACAGTGTTTTAAGACCGACCGGTACAGCTAAAAAGACTTGGTACCCTATGTTGTTGTACATGAGTTCTGAATAGACCAGTAGTTGCACCTGTTACGTAACTGCCTAATAGAATACCTCTTGGACGCAAACCAATCTTTACCCCATTAAATTTGCATAGCTTAAGTGTTTAGATGGATAATTTAATATGTATTTGTTTTCATTCAGGCGATACTGGAAATTCTGGGCAAGGTGCCAAAAACATCATTTATCGTGTGCTGGAACCGGACTCAATCCATTCTGGAAGCCTCTCAATTGATGCTAAGATTCACTTTACGTGAGCGTTTAAATCCCGTCGGCCTTATTTTAGGATGCTAGGCTTTAATCGCGAAACATTTAATTTGCATAACTACAGTTACATCCTGTGCAATGATTTCCTTGTAAAACTAACCAGGTTTCTTGGTACATTTCCTGCATTTAAATTAGCAAACTTCTATCAAATCTGTTTCTGAATAAGAACTTATTTGTGAAGCTACCTACTTAATTTCTGCCATTTCAAAAACCGGCCAAATCTCCTAGCTGTTTACCTTTACACCTACCTATCTTTATCCCTTTCTCTGTATGTTTGTCTAGTATCTACTGCTTTAATAAACATTTAAAGATTCGAAGATCTCATTCAATCTGTTTTAAAACTCGACATCAATTATTTACATAAATATCGAAATAATATTTCCTAATTATTTTTCCTTAGATGGGACGCACAGGACTGTGAGACTTTAATGGTGGATCCCAGAGGTGAAATGTACATTATTTCTAAAGTTGATGGTGGTAAGGGATTGATTGCACAAATTCCAAGTTCTGCTTGGGATTCAGGAAAGACTGTCCATGTCAGCTCAAGCGCATATTTAGGCATTTCCACCTCCCATCCAGATCCGGTAGGCGGCGATATTTCACCAAGCGGTGACGAGATCCTTGTTAAAACACGAGATTCGGTTCTATTTTGGAATATGAACGGATCACACGACTATGTTAGCGTTCTTCAGACACAGCCAATAAAACTGCCTTATATTTTAGAGCGCCAGGGGGAATCTGTTGCTTGGCAACCAGATGGACGTGGTTACTACACGCTAGGGGAAGGTCTTCACTCCACTTTGTATCACTATAGCCTCCTATAAATTGGTTCTATCTACAAATAAAGCATAATATAAATGTCAGTGGCCTTTTCAATTAAATGAACATGACATAAACTGTGAAACTTTTATACAATTTCCATAAGAAATTTACTGTGAAACAAAAGCGGTAACGAGCAAGTTTTCAAAATATTAGCATAACGAAGTATTTCCTAACAGCATTTTCTTCCTTGGATATAGTCTCTGATTATAATCGTTACCATGCTGACGACGACGTTAGGACTTAAACAATTGACAAATTGGTTCTCAAGCCTGATTCGGGATGGAGCATACACGTTAAATTCAAAACAGTAAAAAAAATATATTCGGAACAAAAATGTTTATGGCGTAAGAGGACTGCCTCTTAAATATCAGACTGAGGTACACTGCGACTTCACGATGTTGATGAATGATTTCGTTGATGTACTAATTTCCACATTCCACCGTCACTGTATAAATATTGTTGAATTGGTCTGAGACCTTATTCATCATAACCTCAGTGTATTGTAACGCCAGGGGAACGTAGATAGTGTTGGAATACGAGAGTTGAAAGAATAGAAGATAATATCTACTGAACGTATGGGATGTATTACATTACGTCACGACGAACTTGCAGCATAAGTATGTGACAAAAGTATATCAGGTACCTATAAGTCTTTATAAGTGAAAAACACTATTGTAATACTGTCGAGTAATGATGGGCTTCAGACTATTTTAGCCTTAACCCGTCAGATTAAAACGCAACTATCAAATCAACAAAACATTAGTATCAGACTGTTTGATATTTACATTACGCTTCCGTTATATACGTCTATGTATATCTGTATTGTTTATACTTTCGGCGTATGGCTAAAAAAACGCAATGAGCAGATGCTGATAAGCTTTAAAATCAACTTTAATAATGTACCTCTCTGACGGGTTGCTATAGTTCAGGCGGGGTTCTCCACATTTGTTAATGAAATTAATATATACGTCCCACCGAGGCCCGTTTTGTAGGAAGTGAAATTGGTAATAGAGAGAGAGAGAGAGAGAGAGAGAGAGAGATAAAAAAGCTCCGAGAACTCAGTTAGGAATGTGGATATTTAAATTATTGAGTACACAAAAATGTGAAAAATTCAAATGAATAACAATTTAATTCAACTCAAAAATGAATCACAATAATTTCAAAATCACTGTACGTTCTCTCGACCGTGTAACAGCCAAGTACATCACTTGATATTTAGTGTGAGAGAGCTTTCCACATGGCATTGTATTCTACTTATCTGTGTATTCTATCCTATTTGTCCAATTCCTTCTCCTCTTCTTCTCGACTTGCTTTAACATTCCTATGCTCTCCACCTTCTTCACTCTCTCCCCCTCGACACCTTGTCATCCTTGTCCAGGACTCTCTCCTGACTACTTTGTTAAATACGACTGTTCGGCAATTCCCACGTCCGTCTCTCTTTAAAGAGCCTCGGAACTAACTATACCGTAATTATGTCCCTTAAATACTTTCTTTACGAAGCTCTTTCTTTCTTAGCATTTTTTAAGTTGACCCCACCAAATTACGAGTGGTTTGCTCGGATCATTACCTTTTAACATAATCCAGCATGATGTTTGGGCAATTAATGAGTTCCCAGCTTCGACAGTAGTAAGTTAAATTCAGATTGAAAATGGTGTCTACACCCTCTCTCAATTCCGATTGGATGTCGATTCTACCTTGTTCTATTCAACTTACTAGATAATGCCTCCGGCCGTCTGTCAACATGGTGAGATTTACGACACTCATAAACGTCCTTTGTTCTTGAACAAATATTTCAGCGTTCATGTGCAACTTTTCACTTCTTAGAAAACTGGGTTCTCTTGCCTTTCAAAAAATATCCGCCGGATCTAACATATATCCATGTTGTCTAACCATTCCATTGTTCGCCTGACTTACGCAATCCCGGGCAGTGCAACGTGACAACCTGCTCGCATGTTTTGTTTAATATTGGATGATTAAATAATGCGGGTTTTATTGTAACGTGGAGATGCATTGTGCATTATGTCACATGTGAGATGTAGGTTTGAGTTATTCATTTGAATTATAAAACACTTGTTGGATTTGGATTAAAATATTTGTCTGGGATTATTGTGAACTTAAATGTATCCTGGACAATGTAAGTGTTATACATCAGTCCTGCTGGTACATCAGCACATTGAGGGCTAGGAAGTAATTCGTAACTTTTGATTAGACATGTGATAGAACGTTTTAGGATTATTTTGTATGCTATTCCCAATGTAGTAAATTACTCTTTAAGTTCATTTTTTAACTTGTAGAATTATGGTATTTGTTATGGCTAACAACACGTGCTGTTGCTGTTTTTAAATACATAGTTTATGACCATATAATCGATGCGCAAATTGTCTAGTCGTCTGGCATTCAAAATTCTGAAAAATATTTGAGCACAATCAATTTTTTTTCTTCTTAATTTTAAGATCAGTTTGTTTCGGAATTTTCATAGTTATTGACATTTTAGTTTCAAATATTTTATGTAACTAAAGCTTGTAGCATGATAGATACAGAAAAGAAAAAGAGAAATTTAAATAATAAATCCATGCATAAGTTGTTGTGGTCATCTAGGCCTTTATGCAAAAACAGTTTCATTAAAAGGGTACAGCAGGGGAAAGTTCAAAGCAGATGGGAGTTAAAAGCCTATTTTACCAGCAGAAAACCTTCCATCTTCATCATTTATGCATACAGTATCTGAGGTTCTTGGTTTTCTACTACATCCCGTCTTCTTCATCTACAT
Organism: Unio pictorum; assembly: GCA_030141615.1. NCBI lineage: Eukaryota > Metazoa > Mollusca > Bivalvia > Unionida > Unionidae > Unio > Unio pictorum. The sequence goes on from JARLTB010000291.1 coordinate 12,262,113, forward strand.
GTTTTGTATATATACATTTTAGTACCTGAACTGACTTAAAAATATGCAGTCTTTTAAAGAGCGAGGAAAGAACTTGCCTTAAGACACGTGTTCTAAAGTGAGCACGCTTTATAGTCGGAAAGCATTCTATTGGCAATGATTATAAACATTGGTGCTAAAATATTTTCCGATGATCAAGAATTGCATTTTCAATACAGCGTATCTCACGTGGCATCGATAAACATTTTGGATATCACATTCAGTTACATGCTTGGTTGATATTTTGTTTTGGGGCTCAATAAAATCTCCCATATCGTACACTTTATCGGACTTGAACAGTTTGTTTTGGGGCTCAATACAATCTCCCATATCGAGCTTAAACAGTATGTTTAGTCTATCCACAGACAACGGTAAGAAATCAAAAGCGCCGTCATCTGCTGTACGGGTATTCAATGCTTGTGTTAAAGAAAATGTAGTTCCTAACACTCAATACTCTATTTTTAGACATGAACATGTAAAATATGGAAAAAATATTTAACAATTCTAACAACGCATAGTTAATTAAAAAGAAAAACAAGCGTCGAGTGAAAACAATTTTGCTATGTTTCTTTAATAAATATTTTTCCTGACAATAACGCTCTTCGAAACATGGGTACAAAAATACTGTGTAAAAATTTTATATATAAAACAAGCATCAACATGTGTGGCTGGCAATACTAAGTCAATGATCTTTCATAAGCGTCTTTTCCCTTGTTTGCCCTTGTTTACTTTAGTTGGTTTTTGTTTTTGACGTCGGTAAAATGCTATTGAATGGATATTTTAGATTTGATAAAATGTAAAAGTATTTTTTTTATTTTTTAAAATTTATTTTTCGATATTGAGTACAATTTTTTTCACATTCATGTATTTATAGGTTAATTAAATCTTTCCAAAAGCGATAAGTTTTGTCTGAGTAGTTTTTTTTTTATAATATATTTTTTCGCTATATCTTTTAGTCTTTAACACAGGGCCTTACGTTGTACCAGCCATTCATGAACGGCTTGACGATGCTTCTAAAAGTCAAGGTATTGTCATATTAAGATAATAATTGCTGTTTATAGTGATGTAAGACGGATTCCTCTTACTATCAGTGATGACTTCAAGGATTTAATAACGTTTTTTGACGTAATCATTAACATCAGCAAATCTCCACCACTGTCGACATTTGTATGGTATCAGCATGATGCGATGGGAGAGGTTTAAATCTCAAAAGAGACAGGAAAGTACTCTTACTGCAAATATAGAATGCATCGCTTCACTAGTAGCAAGTGAAGGTGGAGGGTTAGGGACTGATATGTCGAGATGGCATATAATGCAGAAGTGATCTGATTCAAGTTCGTGTGATACAAAGGTGGATTTTACAGAATATTATCATCAGGTCTATGAAGAAACCAGTGTAACACGTGACCAAGTGTATTGGGTGGGTTGGTTTAGTGATAGTCTAAGGTTGAAAACATTAATGGAATCTAGGTGTTTTGACGTGTATGTGTTTCCAGGACAGTCAAAGTGAATGTTGAAATCTCCAAGAATAATTAGGTTGCCACCTATCGAATTTCCATGCTTCAGAAGATTCGGAAACTGCTCCAACCAAAAAGAGAGATTCAGTCAGCTTGTCTTTTTTCTATTGGAAGAAGGCGGTAGAGACAGAAAAAATGGACTGAACTTTGTTCCAGTGTGAATGTTCTTTGGACTAGTTCAAAGGATGTGTGGCAGAAATTGAAGGTTATGTTGTACTTAAGACATTTTATCATGGAATTCCTTGTGATGACAGCAATTACACCTCAACTCCTGGTGTTTTCAGCCATGTTTCTGTCAGAAATAAGACGTAGACATTCTGGTTGTTGTTGAATTAACTATTTATGTTCGCTTTTCCGGTGATCCTACTGATTGTGCATTGAATAATACAATACATAGTGGTATTCCTGGGACAGTTGACACAACGGTTTATGATTTCAGATGCATTTGCACCAGGTTATCAAAATTAACAGTCGAATTTTTTAATTTCATATCTGTTACGGGTTAAAGTGAGATAACTGGAATTCCTTTCATTTTCTACGCCGGCAAGCTTTGAATAACGTTTCTTTTTTCGCTTCCGTTTACATTTAAGTAATGATGAATGTAGTCCTAGTTCGTTTACTCTTGAATACAATGTAGTATGAAAAGCCAAGGTGTGGTCAGTAAATGTAATTAATGAGGGTCCATCATAGCGTAAGCGCGTTGACTGGCGATCAATGTAATGGCGGTTTATTCAAAAACAAGGGATGTCTTAAGAGTGGAACAAGACAGCTGAGAAAAATTATAATTGTTCTCGTTTCCAAAACAAGGAGATGAAGAAACACATACGAACTAAACAGCCAATACATGATGAAACACAATAATGTAGACGAAGGTAGACACCAAGCACATATATCATGACAAATAGCACAAAAACGGAACAAACTGCTTTATCTTGAGTTCCATCAACGATATGATACGTTCTCAGGACATATAAAGCCTTGTTTTTATCTTACTGTTTTGGCAGGTCACAAAATAGCTCATAATATTATAATTGTTATGTTTTGGCATTCTGTTGAATGAAATCCTCTTAAGAACAAACGGAGTATGCTTTTGCAAATTCTACAACTTGTGTAGTCACCACGGCAACGTTGCTACTCAGAAACAAAGGGGAATCATTTGATAAAGAGGTGGAAAGAACAGTAAAATAAATTGTCCGGTTATAATCAATAAGATCGGTGTTTTTCACAGGAACTTGGCTATTACAGCAATATTGGAACTAAACGAGAGAGAGAGAGAGAGAGAGAGAGAGAGAGAGAGAGAGAGAGAGAGAGAGAGAGAGAGAGAGAGAGACGGTATTGGATTATAATGCAGGCGGAGCCCTACATTTTCACACTTGCTGTATTTAGTTATTTGTATTTGCTTATACCAGAATAGGAGCTCTCCCTCACACAAAACTCGGGATGAAAGTGAGAATCAAGAAACAAGGTGAGACTGGAGAAGATTATAGACAATAAAGATGAACTGTGCAATGGCCTTCCTTTTCTGTAATTCATCATAGTATTCAATCTCGATCCGTGGAAAAAGACGATAAAATGGGTGAAAGTAAATGGAAGGAAAGAGAAATAGGATAGAAAGAAAAAGGCATGTACCGAATGGAAACAAATAGGTCCATAATGCCACTTTCAACATCATTGTGACAACGGTGTTTCACCTGACTAAACTTTCTTAACTTGAGTTGGTTCTAAAAAAAAAAACACAGGCAACGATCAGGCTGCTAGAAGGTGTATTAAGAAAAACATTTTTGTTGACCAACAAGAACAATTTAATAAAACATTCATTGACATGTCACTGTAATCGAATTCCTACTGTACATTAATACATAGTAACTTATATGTGCTCCATAATGTAGTATGGTGCTAGAATAATCCAGTGAGTGAATCGTAAAAACTTATTTTAGGTTGCTAAACAAATCCATTCATTGACAGTTCTACTTAACATTAATATATGGAAACTCGCCTATAGTCCTCTGAATAATCCAGTAAACGATTTGTAAATCCAAAACCTTATAATACCTTTTACTGTAATGTCTCTCAACATGATGCTATCAATAAATGAATATGACCAATGCAAAATTCACTTTTTTGTAATCAAAATGTTAAAGAAATATATTGAATGGACATTTATACGTACACTACAACGAATCTTTTATTACATGTCTGGACAAAAGTTGATTGACACATCTTATTCAAAGCTACTTACATTCTAAAAATACATTTCATTAACGATACAAAACAAACCGGGAAGATGGGTGGATAAGAGGTTATAAAAGGCGCATTAAACTGCACACGCATATCGTCTTCTATCTCAGGACCGATACAATTTTCATTTGTGTTAAATCGTGTAAACATGAGGAAAACTAACAATTAGCAAAGCTTTTAGAAATGTTATAATTTCTTTGTGCCAGATATTACAAAAATTAAAACGATTGTTCTCTCTGCTTGCCATACACTTTCGGATATACTTTTGATGTCACCCATATCTATACTGTGATATAAACCGTATCAATGATGAACCAAACTATATTAACAACCTTCAAAAACATAAAAGTTAGGAAAGACACTTTATCCACAGCTTCACTAGCATGCTTCCATGTAATGCTTTCTTCTGAACAATCAACATAATTTTCATCGGGTACACCCTGACATTGTACTAATATTTTTTTGGAAAATTTAGGCGTTTCATCGTCTTTATATATGGCGTCCATGTCAATTGGTTTCACTTTGGAATCACAGCATTTCAGCAGTTTGGCAATACTTCTTAAAATTCTTGGGACCTTGTTGTTTGAATTATCCTGGTTATGATATAGTTTCAGATTCAAAACCGTTTGCAAGGTGATGAGTGCACTAAAAGCCAGATCTAAAACAAGAAAATAGGACATGAAAGCCATCGGTTCTAATGTTTTGGGTAGATTATCACCAATGATAGTCAGGAATACGCTGACGGCAAGTAGAACAGTGATTGCATACGAAACCCTTTCACCTGACTCTGGCGGAAGTACAAAGACTGGAACATTCAGTAAACCCAGAATTGGAAGAATTACGTTTACTATGACGTAAGTTGGTTTTCTCTTAAACATCAAAGTGAATTCAACCGACGACCAGACGACGTTAACGAATGATTTCATTGACGTACGTAGTAATTCCCACGATCCACCGTCACTGTATTGGCCTCTTTGAATTCGATCTGACACCGTATGCAGCATGACTTCTGTGTAGCTGTATCCCCAGGGATACAGGCATATTGTACAAGTCTGAGAATCGAATGGATAGAAGCGAACATCAACGGAAAATTTGGTATGCATCACATTTCCGGTAGGCCATAATGCGGTGCCATCATATGTGTATGCTATTCTTTGCCAATCTTCGCCGAACGTTGATATTGCGTCGTAAGGGTTTGATAAAACAAGATCAGGTACCCAGACGTCCTTATAAGAGAAAAACCCTTTGGTAATATTGTCAAATAACGAAGGGTCCCAAACCATGTTTGCGTCATTCCACGTTATGCCCATGCCCGCCACGATGGACAATTTTTCTTCCACTTCATCGAAGTCTTGCATTGATAACAGCATAAAATCTACATATGCGTTAACGGCTGAAGCCTGGTCTTTCACTGGTCTGATATTTGTGTTATAATTGGACGTCAGGTTTGTCATCAGGGTCTTCATACTTTGCAAGCTTTGTGCAAATGTCGAATACAACATCAGTATGGAAGCAAACCAACACAGCAGTAGCATTCTTTGCCACATTTTCATTGTGATTCCTGTATAAATAAATGAATCATCAGCAGGTTATTTTATATATCCATTATCGTTAGTATATCCTTCTATGTTACGTTGGTGCCTTTTTCAAAGAAAGAGTTGGTATGAAATTACCGGTTTCGAAGTTTTTTCTTTGACGATTCCGATTGCTTCGAACTTTTGAAGATATGGTATCATAACCAAGAAAGTAGAGGTTATCCCATTAATTCTCAATGCAGTATTGTCTGTAGTAAAAATTGCGACTTTTCTGTATCTTTCAGAATGTCTTTCTGTGTTATCTGTACGTTTTTCGTTCTTTCTCTGAATGTCTTTCTGTGTTTGAACGCCTTACTGATTCCCTCTGTACGCTTTACTACGTGTTATCCAAATTCCTACCTTACAAAACTGTTTTTATTGGAAACGATTCGTACGTTTGAGCGAATGTAACCGGATGGTTAGAGTTTTCTATGTAATTATTTCTTCGAATTTTATTTTAAACTAACGACAGCAGTTACCTTTCAGACATCGATAATGTTAGAGGCATGGTCAATTGAAGGTAATATATGTTCAATCGATTCCAGAGGAAAATTCATGCGCAGTCAATTTAATACCTTTTGAAAAAGTTTACTTAATGAGCAGACACCCTATATATTTACACTGTAGTGCACTTTGAATTGAACATTATATCTCGTCTGAATAAATAGATTTTCTTTACAATGTTTGCGTTCGTATTGGGTCGGTTGATGAATATAGTTTTTGGTAGAATGCTCCATTAGATATCAATGACCATTCTCCTCGCACCTTTTGAACATGTAGTTTCTAGGATACTGCAGATAGTTAATATTGGTATATTATGTTTTCCATGTGGTAAGAAAGAATCAAATATCATATAACAGTAGGTATATAAAGGTAAATAATTAGAACATAATGTTGTGGGAGCTACTGTGCTGGAACAAAATTCCAAAATATTATTTTTGTTATCAGTCCGTATTTAAAATGCTTTAGTACAATGTAATAACAAGTAATTACCCACGATCCAGCTCAGGAAATGTTACCTTGGACCCTAATTTACATTTGCAGTATGTTTACTTATTTAGTAAAGTTCTTCTTTCTATGATTGATATGGAATAGTGTATAAATACTGTTATCCTGGAGTATATTATCTGTGAAAAGACGTTATAGTTCAAACTGACCACTTTCGTTCAGTTTCAGAATTGAAAATGTTTAATCTCCGATTGGCTTTCAATTATTTTGGAAAGCTCAACAACATGTCTACCTTAAGAAAAGGGGTGTTATAAAATAACGTCAAGAGAAAAAAAAAAAGTATATTTAAAATATATTTGTGCCAAGTAAAAGAGGGAATAAAGAAGATATTAATTTGCGTAGTCATATATAACAAATAATATATCAATATGAGATTTCAAATATTGAAGACTTAGAAAGGAAGAGAAGTACACCATCTTATACTTCATTGCCAAACAGGAAAATTCATCCATTATATACTGTTCGCCATGACGTACAGGTATTGATCTTGATAACTTCCAGAATAATCAGCTAAACGTATCTGTTGGCTTTAAAATGAAAACTGCAGAATAGTTTTAATAAATAAAATTGAACGGAACTTTCATGTTTTTTTTAGAAATCTAAACGTACAGGAAGGCGTTTACTGTACATCAACAGGAACTTCAATAGCCACTTTCCGAACATTTTCTAATAGAATTTCAGGTCTTAAATCCTGAACAATTACCTGCTTTTCACAAAATTCCGTATGAATAATCTTAGTTTCCTCTTTCTAATCGAGATAGAGAGAATGTAACACACACACACACACACACATATACATACATACATACAGTGTGTGTGTGTGTCTTAAGTTACGGCGCAATATATTGTCCTCAATACATCTTTTCTTTATTACAATATGTATTCAATACATACCCGTTTAAACACGCAAACACCTTTCTCGGTTTCCTCCATTTGACAAGAACAAAGGTGATACAAAGTTCAGATTATTACAGATACATTTCGGATCCCCATACTCAACTCCTATATGATTATATCAAAATAAACCCATCCATTTATATCAACTTTAAGTATAACCTTTTCTTAATTGCGATAAGTGTCTTGGATTATTGTTCTAACCACTAGGCCATCGGAAGCAATTTGCAGTTCTAAAAATCTTTTTTATCTGTCGAATTGGAGAGAGAGAGAGAGAGAGAGAGAGAGAGAGAGAGAGAGAGAGAGAGAGAGAGAGAGAGAGAGAGAGAGAGAGAGAGAGAGATTCATATATCGTGGAACATGTTGATGATATACAAATACGTTTCCGATGATTATGTATTTGTTGTACATCATTTTCGTGGAGTCAACTACAACATGTGAAATAGAACATAGCATAGTTATACAGTTATACCAGTCAACTATGATTTGCGTATCTATATTGTGTGCTTAATATTTATCTATGATTGAGGGTTGTTAAATAAATGCCTACCTGATCTCGGTTGTGCACCAAAGAAGCAAACAAGATATTTACGTCGCATAAGTTTAAGGTCAGCCATATTTGTGCATTAGGATGCCTGTATATTCCCTGAACATTTTATATTGCAACTGAAGTGAAATTACGTATACAGAAGATTTGGTAAATACGTATTTATACATGCCACTATATCAGTCTTATAATCAGTGTTGATTAGGTTATAATTTGATAGGAATTATGCATTTGATTTATACATTGGGATTACAAAGTGCTCATTGACTTTGTGGAGTAATAGTAATAGTAGTTAATGGGGGTGATATAGCCTCAGTGGAAAATCCAGTCAAAAAGGGCTTGGGCCTGTATAGCCTCAAGATTTATAGACTCAAGGGAAAATCCAGTTAAAAGGGCTTGGGTCTGTATAGACTCAGAACATACTGGGCCTATATAGCATCAAGGGAATTAAACATTGTGGGTCTATATAGCCTCAAGGGAAATTGAACATAGTAGGCCTATATCGCCTCAAGGGAAATTGAACATAGTGGGTCTATATCACCTCAAGGGAAATTGAACATAGTGGGCCTATTTCGCCTCAAAGAAAATTGAACATAGTAGGTCTATATCACCTCAAGGGAAATTGAACATGGTGGGTCTATATCACCTCAAGGGAAATTGAACATAGTGGGTCTATATCACCTCAAGGGAAATTGAACATAGTGGGTCTATATCGCCTCAAGAGAAATTGAACATAGTAGGTCTATATCACCTCAAGGGGAATTGAACATAGTGGGCCTATATCACCTCAAGGGAAATTGAACATGATGGTCTATATAGCGACAAGGGAAATTGAACATGATGGGACTCTCTAGCGGCAAGAATTATAATTACACAATCTCCTATACACACAGAAGGAAAGGAAAACAAAACGAGGATAATTAAGAACAACATACATTCAATGTGAAATATGTTCATTGTTTTCTTTAATTCATCAATTTAATTAAAAGGTAGTATGATATTTATTGTCGACTGAAATTTAAGGGATGTCCTGTGTTTCTCAGCACACGCTGCAAACAATGTTGACAAGTTGTAACAAATCTAAGTCGAAGAAAAAAAGCAGCAGCAAAATATGCTTTGTTCTATCGACAGTCTAAGATGTGTTTTTTGATTTGAAATTCAAAGTTAACTAGGGTCATAAAGTGCAAAGTCACTCGCGTCAATCATTGTTACATTGATACAATTCTTCTGAACGTGTGCTTTGGTAGTGGTATTTTTATTTCAAAGTTAGCCATAAGAAGGGTTATACAGTGCAAGATCACTCGCGTCATTCTTGAAATAGTTTTGTATCTGTTTCCTTTCTAAAAAACGGTAGACCTCATGCTTAAAAAAATATTCCGTGACACATTGCAGTGCCAAAAATAAAGATAAAGCTCTGATAACTGAATTGTACAAGTTTGTCAACTCAAGATTTTATTTCATCCAATGATTTACTGATTGACTATTTGTAAGGGTGTAGCGTTTAAAAAAAATTACATGACAAACAAAAATTATGGTGCCTACTGATTAAAATTTTGGAGAGTTATCTTCAAACGGGAACGTCTACTATTAGGATTTCAATCAAACGTATTACGACGGAGAGAGAGAGAGAGAGAGAGAGAGAGAGAGAGAGAGAGACTACGTTATACCTACTTTTGAAAAGAATTTGGACACTTACGCTTGTTTTTGTGGTATATTTTCCCTTAGAAAAATTCAAAGCAACACACATCCCACTTAGAAAATCAATTCCATAGGAAAGGTCAACGATTTTAAAATATCACCAGAGTGAACCGATGACAAATACGACTAAAATGTTCTCACGAAATAGTTAATCAAAATACGCTGTGATGTATTTGACTCTAAAATTGACATCGCCCAGGAAACGATTGTTCTTGCTTAAGTTTTACTTCTTTTTTATATAAAAAAATCTAGCGGTGAAACACGACCTATCTCGAAACTAGGTGAAGAGCTACTGAAGTCAATTCGAAGTGAACGCGGTAAGAAAATTAGTCTAGCCAATGAAATTGTTTATGATGAGTGGTGATGCAATGTTTTGTACGAAGGTAGTATGGCAAAATAATAAATACGCTCTCACGTTGTTCCCATTGCAGTGCAGACTGGAATGTGAACTGAAATCCCTCCGTTGTGTATTGTAACATTTCTTCTTGCCACATTAACTACTGAATGGTCACAGTATTCGTACAATTTATTTTACCACATCAGCTACTGAACGGTCACAGTACTGGTTCGCATTTTGAAACTGACAATTTATTTGTATCTCACTTAAACATTTTGACGTACAAACTCACATCGGTATAGTCGAGAGTGGTGCAGAATAAAGTGGCATGGTTTTTTGTTTCTGTTTTTTCTCTTCTTTTCTTTTCAAACTTGTGAATCTGGGATTTGTACGAATTAACGAAGCAAGTTGAATGAACCTCAAGGATAAAACCCCAAGTTGTCTGTCTATTGATGTGAATATTACATCAAAAACAATATGACCTGCAAAACACAAAGATATACGGCAAGCATGATTAGAATGAATACAACAACACCTAACTATAGTAACAAAGAGATGTTTTTCTTCACGTCCGCGGAACTTAGTGTTTCAATCCTCTTTCAAAACAAACTTGGTCCCCCTTTTGTGAGCGTGAAATTAAAATACTGAAGAACCTTAAGCGCTTTGCTATAGACTATAGTATAGATAATTTCAGCAACAAACTAAAGAACATAAATACTGTTACAACAATAGAATGCCCGAAATCGTCTATTAAAAAAGAAATGCGTTTTAAAAAAAAAATAAAGATTAACGATGGCTAAGCAATACAACCGAATTAAAGAAAGGCAATGACATTTGTATATAGGCCTTTCACTTTGATATTGTGTGTGGATGTAATCTGCCATATATTAACAGCTTGATAAAAGGTATACGCAAATTAGAAACCTCAGTTCGAACTGACTTTTTCAGATTTGCTCCTTCTTTTCATTTTTTGGGAACACACCTAAACCTTATTCAAGGAAAATACACATATCAAAACATACCGTATACTACACACACACACACACACACACACACACACACACACACACACGGGGAAGTAGCTAAAACAAACCACACCATTTACTATCCAAACACACGGGGAAGCAGCCAAACAAACCACACCATCTACCATCCACACACACTTGGAAGTAGCCAAAAACAAACCACATCATTTACTATCCAAAATCATTCCATTTACTACCATATCATTTACTATCCAATATCACACCATTTACTAAACACACACACACACACACACACACACACACACTCTCACTCTCTCACACACACACACACACATATTCTCATTCTCTCTCTCTCTCTCTCTCTCTCTCTCTCTCTCACACACACACACACACACACACGCACCACTTGAATTGGTCAGTTAATATTATGCACATTATCTACTAAGATTCCTGAACATTGTCTTGAAGGGGCGTGGGTTGTGGGTTGGAAGTGAAAGCTAAATGTTAAATACCAATAACCAAAACATCAAAGCAGATGAAAATACTTCCTATTTGACTTCGTTGTGTCACCTATCTGCATAACCCGACGTGCGTCACATATGTGCTTATTTCGAGTTCATAGCATAAGCTATAAAAATAAGCGTTACTGAAATACACATATTATACCAAATGTACTGGCTTAAACAAACATGATTGGTGTGATCTGAGATAACCTGTACATATGTATTTAGAGTTATTGTATTTAGAGTATATATATTCTATAACAAAATAAATGATTTTTCTTGCTGAGTGATCGCACGCATTGTAAATGTAGAGTCTGTAGAAGTATGTATGTACGTATGTTTGTACGTATGCATGTCTGTACGTACGTAAGCATGTATGTATGCATGCATGTATGTATGTATGTATGTATGTATGTATGTATGTATGGATGGATGGATGGATGGATGGATGTATGTATGTATGTATGTATGTATGCATGCATGCATGCATGTGTTAGGATTCAATTTTCAGTAAAATTAATAAGATTGATATTTTCTTTAAATTGTATTAGAGTAATGTTTTATTCATTTATATTAAGTAAGTTCTAAAAGTGTGTTAAGATTAATTTCATTTATTTCCAAAGCACAACTATATATTAATTGAAGGAAAATAGTTGATATACGAAGCATAAGTTGGCAACGCAAATCATTAGCTATACGAATATACATTATCGAGTGAAAATAGGTTATAAAACAAAAGTCAGTCAGCTCTTAAGTTTATCAGTCAGATATATATTTTGTAAAACCAGGCATTAGCAAGAAATCTTACTGAAGTCAGTCAACCCCTAAAAGTCTTATCGATAAAACACAGAGCAAACTTCCGTACTGACGTAAATACAGAATGGTTCATGTCAAAATGTTGGACAGTATCTAAGGTTTGACGGACACTGCTGCTGGCTTAAATATATTAAACATGTTCCTGATTTAGAATATTTAGGGATTATCATGTTAGGACGTAACTAATGCCAAACGAACTACAAATCTGAGTTGTACCTTATGTCAGATGACGTCAAATTAAGCCGGTTTGGACCAGGAAAAACTGAAATTTACTTGTTGAGAATAAAACATCTATTTCCAAGGGTACGTTAACCTGACACAGGATGCATATAAAAGACCACGCATTTAAGGGTCAGGTCAGTTCCGTACCGACAAAAGAAATGGATGTTTGACTTCTCATTACAGGTAAAATGATTGTATATTCGTAACTTCTTTAGAAATAAGTATTTGTAATGTTTGTTATTTTAATAGTAACATTGTTATGTTAGCAACATTATTCACTTAATACTTTATTTATAACATATTGTAACGGAATGTTTAAATGTTCTAAATAATTTATATTTAATTATATTTATGTACTTTTTATTGTAAGCTTGAGATTGCTACCAACAACTTCATGTTTAGATTTAATATTTAAATAAAGTATTCTTTAAGTAAGAAAGCAATATATTCTAAATCAATATTCTATTTTAAAATAAGTAAAATGCATTTCTTTAAATTAATTGTTACATTTACTATAGTAATTACATCTTACACTTTTGGTTATCTTGAAAATGATTGAAATTAACTATTTGTATAATATTCTAAACTGCAAAAGTTATATGAATAAAATGAAGTTGGAAAGCTTAAATAGGAAAATATAATATGTATTGCATGAACTTTTATTATAAAGTTTTTAGATGTGTTTCTAGAATGTAGTCAATATATTTGTGTTGTTTGATTAAATAAAGGTCAGTTCCGTACCGACAAAAGAAATGGATGTTTGACTTCTCATTACAGATGTAGTGTAGCTGTTTTATCATCGTGGCAGCACGCGTTTAAGAGAGAGCCTTCCTTCTTTCTCTCTCTCTCTCTCTGTCCTGTTATGAGAACAACTACTTTTTTCTTACATAACACATGCATGCATGCATGCATGCATGCATGCATGGATGGATGGATGTATGTATGTATGTATGTATGTATGTATGTATGTATGTATGTATGTATGTATGTATGTATGTATGTATGTATGTATGTATGTATGTATGTGTTTGCGTACCTGTATATATATATATATATATATATATATATATATATATATATATATATATATATATATATATATATATATATATATATGTATATATATGTATATATATGTATATGTTTCGGGATAATGTGAAATATCATAAATTATTATCGCAAACAGAATTAAAACATAGCAGGCTTGACAGTTGTTGTTTATAAAGATTCACTAAACTTCACAACTTGCTTGCGCTGTCTCATACTTTGGTCTCGGGAAGAATCCCCTTTGTAGTTGTAGCAACTGTGGTAAGAATAGAAGTCGTTGTCGCTGCTGTTAAATAAGAGTAGATTATTTTAACAAATGGATCTAGTATTTTATATTTTTTTAAAAATCAAATAAAGAAATACAGTTTTTGGCAGACATCATGGTCAGCAACAAAGTAAAAGTGACAGAGAAAATGAGACATCGTAATCGAGAAGCGTACTTCTGGGGTACATACGTGTCCTAACGTCACAGTATCTTCTCAATCACTCTTGATGCAAAAGCAATGCCATCTCTGCGTGAGACCATGCGGCTACTATCCTACGGATGTCATTCAATCCAAAGTAACCTCCTGGTAATTTCAACGTACCTGTATCGAAATGAATTTGTGAAAGACGAATATTCGTTCCCCGTGCGCTTGCCTGAATACTTTAACTTTAATAGTTGATTCCAAACTTTCAAATAAAACTGTCCAACAAATCTACCTGGACCAACTCCTGAAGAATTAGCCAGAGCCGGATTTTTCTACTTAGGCGAAGGGGATAAAGTCAAGTGTTTCAGTTGTGGTGTGTCTATTTACGAGTGGGAAAAGAAAGATTCCGCTTACCTGGAACATGTTCGATGGTCTCCGAATTGTCAATACCTACCTTTAGTGGGACCTAGTGATTGAAAGTGACAATACTGATTCATGTCGTTTATAAAACCAGTTTGGGTTGGAGACAAACCTAGACCAGTATATAAATCCTCTCTGAAACATAATATTCAAGGATTACCACGCGAATTGCAAGAGAAGATCTACAAGGAAGTTTGGCAGGGTATAGCTACAGAAAAATCTCAATGGGTGACTGTGGAACTTTTGTGTCGTGAAATTCACAAGAGGAAAGTGACAAAAATGAACCAACGTGTCAGATTTCTCTGGATCAAGTCTACCTTCCACAGATTCGAATTTAGTTCGTTTACATCTGAAGATGTTTTGATCCTTCTTGACCCTGACCCTGAATGGCAGTGTGGCGAAATTATACGTTATAGTAATCAATTTTGCTTTTGGAGATGATTTTAAATCATTCTGTGTGCAATATACACTTATGGTCTTCGACATAAAAAAAGTATAAAAAGAACGACCATGCCACAATCTTTATCACTTGTGATCAAACAGATTCCGTGGAAGGATATCAATGAAAATATTCACACGGTGAAGGATTACGAACACTTATTACAAGAACTGTGGCCCATGAATGGGGGTCGACGTGTAGTGTGTGTTTTAGTGACTTGCTTTCTGGGATTTCGTTTTCCTGTCGATTCCTTGTGGACACTTTACGAACAATACCTACCAAAAAAGACAGTATGTTGACTCCTTTAAATGTCCACGAGAGACTCAATCTGTTAAAAGCCTTACGCTTTAATCTGGATACGTCTCGACCTCTACAGGAAAAAAAGATTCGTCAACTTTTACTTACGGAAGCGGTGTACGAGGATGTGTGTGTGTAGCTTGTGATTTACACCCTCATTGGACTGATGTACGTGTCTGGAAAAGTTGGTGTTTTGAGGCTTGGACAAACGAAGCATCATATTATGCCCAAGCTTTATGTTCATAAAATCCATCGTCGAGTGAGAAAAGTTACTTTTAAACCTGTGTTAGTGGGAGTGCCAGAAGAAGAAGAAGAGAAAGAATCTTTCATCGAGGACAATCCCTCTGTTCAAGACAGGACTGTAATGGACATTACCCCACAAAGAACCTTCCGAGAGGACACCTATGTGACTGTACCCCATGTAGAGACTATAAGAACATTACACACTACTTCTAGGACACCTTCGTTACCTAAGCAATGTTGTACAGTGACTTGTTTATATGCCACTTTGATCGTTTCCATGGGTATTTTATTCCTGTACTTATTCATTTGGCTTTTATGTATTTTTGTCTTTCGTGTTGTTCTCATTTAAACAGGCATTGAAATAAACGTGCCTTGAAAAAAGTATAAAAACCTCTTGTCTTATCTGTTTTTGTGTTAGTAGTGTCATACCCTACAATACTATGGCTAACTCTGCTATTTCTACTCCTTCCTCCTCGACATTCAAAGTCATTGACGAACACTTAAATCATGCTAGTTGGGAAGTCTTGTATCTTCGTCATCCTTTTAACATGTTAATTGCTGGACCGAGCGGTTCGGGCAAAACCGAATTTGTCAAACGTTTGATCAAACATGAACATTATTTGATTGATCGTCCACCTCAACGCACCGAATTTCTAAATCAAGCTTTCCAACGAGAATTAAAGAAACGTGACATTCATTTTTTCACCACCGAAAATCCTGAAACCAAAGCCAGTATCGTGGAACGTTTTCAACGTACCTTTAAAGAACGCATGTGGAAATGATTTTACGCATCAACACACTCTCAAGTACATCAACGTCTTACCACACTTAGTCCACGCATACAATCAATTTTATCATAGAAGTATTGGACTTGCCCCACAGGATGTGAACCTGACAACGAAGTGACTGTTTTTGAGCGTCTGTTTGGTACATCTTGGACGACGGCTGTCCCCAAGAAAGGTGGAGGAGTGTTAACTCCGGGAGACTGAGTACGCATTGGCAAAACCAAACGCACTTTCGACAAAGGTTACTTATCCATCTGGACCAGCGAATTGTTTCGTGTTACTGGACGAGTGCGTGATCGTCATCATACCGTCTATAAATTGGAAGACATTAACGGAGAAGTATGAAAAGGAACGTTTTACTTGCCTGAGTTACAACGTGTAACCAGAAAAGAAGACGACGTGTACGACATTGAAAACATTCTCGAACGAAGAACCCGTAAAGTAGCAAAAACGTCGTGTCAAAGAAGTTAAAGTACGTTGGAAAGGAAATCCTCCTAATTTTGATTCTTGGATTGACGCTGCACAAGTCATCGACTATAAATAGAAGTGACCATCATGCCCTTCAATACAGCTTCAGCAAACACAGTGACCACTCCTTCACCCACTTCATCTCTGCAAGATTTACAAAAGCAACCCTTGTGGGTGTGGTGTGGAGAACGTGTCCCTGAAACGCAAATCGTTTTTTTCTGTCAAATCTTTGTGGTGTGTCATCGGTACAACCATTGCTAATTTGAGTTTGCAACAAGGAGACAAACAATTGTGGACCATTTTACTCATCAGTTGCATCGGGTATCTTCTTCCCAATACTTCCCTGAAACACCTTACAACGGGAACAACAATAACACTATTAGGAGTCTTGCATCCAACGTTAGTCATTCTCCTGACAGTCACCCTTCCAATAACAATCCTCTTTTAGACCCTCCTTTAACCTCGAGTGACTCCTCGGACAGAAGAGCGATGGAATTATGAACAACACTATTAACCAATTTTACTTAACGTTACCCAGTGATAGTTCCATGGAAGTGTTTCCTAACAACACATTGTGCTGTTACACGGCTAAATTACCTCCAGCCATGCATTTGGATCAAGATGCTCATTGGGAAGTGGCTTTAGTGGAAATGATACACCCGACACAAATAAAAAACATTATGGAAAATCAAAACACTTTTACAGTAGAAGTGCATGACGAGCAATTGCAAAAAACCTTAGACGAACGAGGCCACACTAGCCTACCAGATCCCAAAACTAATCGGTCCACCTGTGTGTTCACCATTCCTGCAGGCTATTATTTTAGTGGTCAACATTTAGTGAATACGATTGTAACCAGGTTCAATACTTTGTTTGGTAAGGCCATGGACAAAGCCAAAAAAAGTGTTACCTTTGAGTACCATAAAGTGGCTTTTAGAGTCATGATCAAATTTTCAGAGGATAAAATAATGGCCATTATCTTTTGTTGAATTGTATGATATTTTTGGCGGAGCCCTCAAGATGGTCAGGATTAAAAATCAAATACCAGCCATAACCACTAACTCGGATTTTGCAAAATATTTTCGATTCCCTGTAGAAATGAACCAAGGACTCAACTTGATGTTTGTGTACTCCGATGTGGTTTAGTGCAACGTGGTAGGACACACTTCTGGACCGTTACTGCGTATCATTCCTTTCAAAGTGGATTCTGCAGTCGCTGCTGACGAGGAAGGTGGAAATACCTATCACGTTCACCTCGAATTTGTACATCCTCATTATTTACCCGTCAGTAAGTCGTATTTCGACAGTGTCAACATTACTATAAACGGAGAACGAGGACAAATTATTCCATTTACCAAAGGGAAAGTCACAGTGAAACTCCATTTCAAAATCGATTCCCGAACAACTGAAAAAGTGATGTATCCTGTGTACCAAGGAGTCACTCGACAACGAGGACATGGTTTAGGAGATATGTTTAAATCAGCCTTTCGTTCCGTGGTCCCTGTTTTGAAACCGATGGTGACACGAGGATTGCACGCCTTAAAAGATGCCGCATTGACTCACGGCAAAGATTTTCTCCACAATGTCCTTATTGAACAACAAAACCCCAAAGAAGCTTTCATGAGAGCAGGCAAAAATGTCTTGCTTCAAACGGGTAAAGAGATTTTTGGGTCGACGAGAAAGTCCTATAAATGCTCTGAACGGTACCGAGTCTGGCATTCCTGCTTCCCTCATGCCACAGCAAGGACAAGGTAGAAAGCGTCGACGAAGACACCCTTCCAAAAGTATCCGTACCTCTAAAGTTAGAAAGATGAAGTAAAAAGAACAGTTCGAGACTTAGACATTTTATATTATTAAAAGCTGAACATAGAGACTGAGAGAAAAAAATGATGCACCAAGACTCTTGTACCTGTTCCAAGTCGGAACTGGATCACTTTGCCATGCCACCCACGATGATGAACATGCAAGAAGCCCAATGTTTTTAATTTCATTCCGTCTCCTCTTTGACGGATTCAGCTCCCATCGAGTTTGAAATCAAAGGACAACCCGAAGATTACATCGATCTAAACAACAGTTACTTGTATTTGAAAGTGAAAGTGATTAAATCGACGGACAACTCCAATCCAGCACCCAATGTCCGAGTAGCTCCCGTCAAAAATTTCATGCATTCCTTTGTCAGCGAAGTGGATTTGTACATGAATAACAAACTGGTCAGCAGTAGCATGGATACTTACCCTTACCGAGCGTACCTCGAAAATCTCTTGAGGAACGGAAAAGAAGTCAAGAACACTCATTTAGATGCTTGTACGGTATGGAAACCTGACACAGCAGATAAGTTTATCGACACAGACTTGTCCGTACTTGACGGTGAGAATCCCAATCTTCACAATGTCGTTAAGACCGTCGAAAGAAAATTCTGCAAGGACGTAGTTTAGAACTGTTCGATCGTTTGCATTTGGACATGTGGTTTTAAGACAAGTATTTGCTGAACGAAGTAGATATTCGCTTGAGACTGAATCGTAGCAGTGCTGCTTTCCATTTGATGGCTCATGCCAACGAATACAAAACGATTATCCAAGATGCCAGGTTATACGTGCGTGGAAGTGTTACATAAAGTGGAAAATGATATCAGTCACACTTTGAGCAGAACGACAGCCAAGTATCCGATACGACGCGTGGAAGTAAAAACTTTCACCATTGCCAAGGACCTAAGATCCAAGATCGAAGATCATCTGTTCCAAGAACAGTTACCCAAACGTTTATTCATTGGTGTCATCAGCAATGCAGCTCTCAACGGTGCCAACAATATCAATCCTTTCGAGTTTAAGCACTGTGGAGTATCCAAAATCTAAGTCAGTCGCGATGGCAAAACTTTGTGTACCCGACCCTTCGAACCCAATTTTGCCCAGAAGAATTACTTGAGGTCGTACTTGTCACTGTACGAAGCCACAGGACAGTTAGGAACCAACACCAGTCACGGTATTTCCTACGACAACTATGCAGGAGGTTACACTTTTTGGGGTTTTGATTTCACTCCAGACCAAGGCAGTGACGAGGGACATTTCCACCATATACAATCTGGGCAACTGCGTGTGGAACTTCAGTTTGCAAGGGGTCTTGAAGAAACGGTGAATGTCATTCTGTATGCCGAATTCGATAATACCATAGAAATCAACAGTTTGAGAGAAGTCATTCTAGACTATTAAACACTATGGAAAACTCTTGTCCCTCTTTAAAAAGTGGAGAATCCATGGAAATGGAATGGGAGGTTACATAGAAAGCAGACCCTCAAGACCAAAAAGAAGAAGTAGTGATCATGCAGTCCTGATGGCCAGAACAGGAACAACAGTTAGTCACCTGTTTTGCCAAACACTTAGAAGATAAAATGAGGGACATGATTAAAAAAGATTGTTATGGATGTCAAAAATCAATCATCCCAGTCAAATTCAACACGATAAATGTATGATGATGCGTCAAGAAGAAAAATTGGACGATTATCTGAACGAAGCTTGGAGTCTAATCTCAGAAGTAGACGTGTTACTTCGGTGGTATAAAGACTTTCGTGATCATTCCTCTCTTCCATTGTTTGCTCGAGAAATTGATCGCATCGAAGCTCTCTTGGCACAGAGTAAGGAGACGAAGCAAAGAAACAGTTACTTAACAGACCTTTTCAAGCAAAAAGTCTGGATCGAATTGATCATCACCTGTGAAGAAAGGAAAAAACAAGGCTACAAAAAAATGGATACTTGGGAACTTTTTTACCTTTTGAACTGTAGTTCGTACACTGCTTCTTGGAATCAATATTTGTTAGTTGAAAAAAAAGTGTTTTGTTAGTTGTTTCTTATTTGAATAAAAAAAATGTCTTTTGAAACCAATGCGTTAGTCGTTTGTTTTACATTTTTGTAAAATATAGATGCTCTTTGACTTCTTTCTATCCTTCCCATCAAACTATCCACACATTTACAACACTAAACCGTTTTGATTCGGCTGTTTCCCAGTGTGTGGATAGTAAATGCTATGTTTTGTTTTGGCTTCTTGACGGTGTGTGTGGATAGTAGATGGTGTGATATTGGATAGTGTATTATGTGGTATGTTTTAGCTGCTTCTCCGCGTGTGTGTGTGTGTGTGTGTGTGTGTGTGTGTGTGGATGGTAGATGCTGTGATATTGGATAGTAAATGATGTGGCTTGTTTGGCTATTTCCCGGTGTGTGTGTGTGTGTGTGTGTGTGTGTGTGTGTGTGTGTGTGTGGATGGTAGATGGTGTGATATTGGATAGTAGATGATGTGGTTTGTTTTGCCTGCTTACCGGTGAGTGGATTGAAAATTAGATGTTTTCTTTTGGCTGCTTCCCGTGTGTGGATAGTAAATTGAATGTTTCATTATGGCTGCTTCCCGTGTGTGGATGATAGATGGTGTGATATCGGATAGTAGATGATGTGGCTTGTATTTGGCTGCTTCCCGTTTGTGTGTGTGTATGTGTGTTTGTGTGTGTGTTTGCGCGCGCGCGCGTGTGTGTGTGTGGATAGTAAATGGTGTGATATTGGATAGTAAATAATATGGCTTGTTTTGGCTGCTTCCCGTGTGTGTGGATAGTCAATGGAGTGATTTTGAATAGTAAATGATGTAGTTTGTTTTTGGCTACTTCCAAGTGTGTGTGGATGGTAGATGGTGTGGTTTGTTTGGCTGTTTCCCCGTGTGTTTGGATAGTAAATGGAGTGATATTGGATAGTAAATGATGTGGTTTGTTTTAGCTACTTACCCGTGTGTGTGTGTGTGTGTCAGTGTGTGTGTGGATAGTAAATGGTATGTTTTGATATGTGTATTTATCCTTGAATAGTGTTTAGGTGTGTTCCCAAAAAATAAAAAGGAACAAATCTGAAAAAGTCAGTTTGAATTGAGGTTTCTCTTTGCGTATACCTTTTTTCAAGCTCTTAATACATGGCAGATTACATCCACCTATCATATCAAAGTGAAAGGTCTATATACAAATGTCATTGCCTTTCTTTATTTCGGTTGTATTGCTTAGCCATCGTTAATCTTTAATTATTTTTTAAAACGCATTTCTTTTTTAATAGACTTTTTCGGGCTTTCTATTGTTGTTACGGTATTTATGTTTTTTAGTTCGTTGCTGAAATTATCTATACTATAGTCTATAGCAAAGCGCTTAAATTTCTTCACTATTTTAATTTCACGCTCACAAAATGGGACCAAATTTGTCTTGAAAGAGGATTGAAAATCTAAATTACGCAGACGTGAAGAAAAAAAACTCTTTGTTACTATAGTTAGGTGGTGTTGTATTCATTCTAATCATGCTTGCCGTATATCTTTGTGTTTAGCAGGTCATATTGTTTTTTTTATGTAAATATTCACATCAATAGACAGACAACTTGGGTTTTTATCCTTGAGGTTCAGATAACTTGCTTCGTTAATTCGTACAAATCCCAGATTCACAAGTTTGAAAAAACCAAAACAAACAAAAGAAACAAAAAACCATGGCACTTAATACTGCACCACTCTTAACTATACCGATGTGAGTGTGTACGTCAAAATGTTTAAGTGAGATACAAATAAATTGTCAGTTTCAAAATGCGAACCAGTACTGTGACCGTTCAGTAGCTGATGTGGTAAAATAAATTGTACGAGTACTCTGACCATTCAGTAGTTAATGTGGCAAGAAGAAATGTTACAATACACAACGGAGGGATTTCAGTTCACATTTCAGTCTGCACTGCAATGGGAACAACTTGAGAGCGTATTTATTATTTTGCCATACTACCTTCGTACAAAACATTGCATCACCACTCATCATAAACAATTTCATTGGCTAGACTAATTTTCTTACCGCGTTCACTTTGAATTGACTTGAGTAGCTCTCCTCCTAGTTTCGAGATAGGCCATGTTTCACCGCTAGATTATTTATATATAAAAAGAAAAGAAGTAAAACTTAAGCAAAAACAATCGTTTCCTGGGTGATCCCACGGAAATTATGTCAATTTTAGAGTCAAATACATCACAGCGTATTTTGATTAACTATTTTGTGAGAACATTTTAGTCGTATTTGTCATCGGTTCACTCTGGTGATATTTTAAATTCGTGGACCTTTCCTATGGAATTGATTTTCTAAGTGGGATGCGTGTTTCTTTGAATTTTTCTAAGGGAAAATATACCACAAAAACAAGCGTAAGTGTCCTGATTCTTTTTAAAAGTAGGTATAACGTAGTCTCTCTCTCTCTCTCTCTCTCTCTCTCTCTCTCTCTCTCTCTCTCTCTCTCTCTCTCTCTCTCTCCTTGTCCTAATACGTTTGATTGAAATCCTAATGGTAGATGTTCCCGTTTGAAGATACCTCTCCAAAATTTTAATCAGTAGGCACCATAATTTTCGTTTGTCATGTAAAATTTGTTTTTCAAACACTACACCCTTACAAATAGTCAATCAGTAAATCGTTGGATGAAATAAAATCTTGAGTTGCCAAACTTGTACAATGAAGTTATTAGAGCTTTATCTGTATTTTTGGCACTGCAATGTGTCACGGAATTTTTTTTAAACATGATATCTACCATTGTTTTTAGAAAGGAAACAAATACAAAACTATTTCAAGAATGACGCGAGTGATCTTGCACTGTATAACCCTGCTTATGGCTAACTTTGAAATAAAAATACCACAACCAAAACACACGTTCGGAAGAATTGTAACAATGTAACAATGATTAACGCGAGTGACTTTTCACTTTATGACCTTGGTTAACTTTGAATTTCAAATCAAAACACAAATCTTAGAATGTCGATAGAACAAAGCATATTTTGCTGCTGTTTTTTTTTTCCTTCGACTTAGATTTGTTACAACTTGGCAACATTGTTTGTAGCGTGTGCTGAGAAACACAGGACATCCCTTAAATTTGAGATATGTTAAGAAGTCAGTCGACAATAAATATCATACTACCTTTTTATTAAATTGATGAATGAATGAAAACAATGAACATATTTCACATAGAATGTATGATGTTCTTAATTATCCTCGTTTTGTTTTCCTTTCCTTCTGTGTGTATAGAAGATTGAGTGATTTTAATTCTTGTCGCTATATAGAACAACCATGTTCAATTTCCCTTGAGGTGATATAGGTCCACTATGTTCAATTTCCTTTGAGGCTATATAGACCCACAATGTTTAATTCCCTTAACGCTATACAGGCCCACTATGTTTTGAGTCTATACAGAACCAAGCCATTTTTAACTGGATTTTCCATTGAGGCTATATCGCCCACATTAACTACTAGTAATACACTACTTTGTGATTTGTTAAAACTCTTTGCAAGACCTTCTGGATTCTAACATTTTTGTACATTATTACATTCAAGGCTCTTCGTATATCACGGCATTGTAGATTCCAACATTCTATACTTAAAGGCTTGTGATGGAATATTTAGGATCATTTTGGATTCAAATCACTGCCGGTGTCTATTAAAGTTTCACGTTGTATTCTAAGAAAATAAATTTGCTGAAGTTTAATAATATTTTGGTTTGTCTTCATTCTTTACATTGTGTAAGACCATAGTGTGGTAACAACTATGATATATGATACAGCAAACATGAATAATATAGCAAATTCAATGGAGACCAGAGACTATTTCAATATGATCAGGTTAATTAAATGAAACGAAATCGAAGATTACCCTTCATCTAACATCAATATAAAAAAAGTCATAATATCAAATATTTTCAGGATCTGTTTAAAAGTCACAACTTTTTCAGCAATATTTTCAGATAATGAAGTCATTATCTTGCGTTCAATGTAGAATTCGTTTTGTATGCATATCAATATGCCGTTTGCATTACTGCTATTTCCAGGTGTCTATCAATAATATACAGAACACTGATTATATGGAGGGTTAACTTATCTTTATCACTACAATCAGTACAACTAAACTGTCCATGGAAGAGTACATGAAGTCTATGGACGTACATTTCTCATTTTATGCGTTCCTTTTGAGGAGGAATTAAGGCTTAAATATTTTTTTCCACATAACAGATAAATATATATCTCAGATATTGATATATCTTGTAATTTATCGTATACGAGATGGTCAGTATCACTAAGGTACAGTCAATACAAGAGACTGTGAAAATGTAATGCTATTAACATAAATTATAGCGTATGATAACAAGACTAAGTGGGCGATGACCATCCAGCCATTATTGTTATCTATATAGGGTTTTGATTGTATGAGATGAATTTTAAACATTTAGCTATGCTATTTTTTTCTTTAACTTTACAAGTAGAAACGTTTTGTTCCGATTGCATAACATGATACTCTTAAATAAGATTGTAACCACCAGAGTTTTTTTTTTCCTTTGACGATTCCGATTGCTGGAACATTTGAAGATATAGTATCATAACCAAGAAAGTAGAGTTTATCAAATTAATTTTCAATGCAATATTTTCTGAAATAGAAATAAATTCAGACTATTCTTTATATTTCTTTCTGTCTTTCTGTGTTATATGTACACTTTTCGTTCTTTCTCTGCATGTCTTTCTGTGTTATATGTACACTTTTCGTTCTTTCTCTGTCTTTCTGTGTTATATGTACACTTTTTGTTCTTTCTCTGTATGTCTTTCTGTGTTATATGTACACTTTTCGTTCTTTCTCTGTATGTCTTTCTGTGTTATATGTACACTTTTTGTTCTTTCTCTGTATGTCTTTCTGTGTTATATGTACACTTTTTGTTCTTTCTCTGTATGTCTTTCTGTGTTATATGTACACTTTTCGTTCTTTCTCTGTATGTCTTTCTGTGTTATATGTACACTTTTTGTTCTTTCTCTGTGTGTCTGTCTTATATGTACTTTTCGTTCTTTCTCTATGTCTTTCTGTCTTATATGTACACTTTTCGTTCTTTCTCTGTATGTCTTTCTGTCTTATATGTACACTTTTCGTTCTTTCTCTGTATGTCTTTCTGTGTTATATGTACACTTTTCGTTCTTTCTCTGTATGTCTTTCTGTGTTATATGCACACTTTTCGTTCTTTCTCTGTCTTTCTGTCTTATATGTACACTTTTTGTTCTTTCTCTGTATGTCTTTCTGTGTTATATGTACACTTTTCGTTCTTTCTCTGTATGTCTTTCTGTCTTATGTGTACAGTTTTCGTTCTTTCTCTGTGTCTTTATGTCTTATATGTACACTTTTCGTTCTTTCTCTGTATGTCTTTCTGTCTATATGTACACTTTTCGTTCTTTCTCTGTATGTCTTTCTGTGTTATATGTACACTTTTCGTTCTTTCTCTGTATGTCTTTCTGTGTTATATGTACACTTTTCGTTCTTTCTGTCTATGTCTTTCTGTGTTATATGTACACTTTTCGTTCTTTCTCTGTATGTCTTTCTGTGTTATATGTACACTTTTTGTTCTTTCTCTGTATGTCTTTCTGTGTTATATGTACACTTTTTGTTCTTTCTCTGTATGTCTTTCTGTGTTATATGTACACTTTTCGTTCTTTCTCTGTATGTCTTTCTGTGTTATATGTACACTTTTTGTTCTTTCTCTCTATGTCTTTCTATGTTATATGTACTTTTCGTTCTTTCTCTGTATGTCTTTCTGTGTTATATGTACACTTTTGTTCTTTCTCTGTATGTCTTTCTGTGTTATATGTACACTTTTTGTTCTTTCTCTGTATGTCTTTCTGTGTTATATGTACACTTTTCGTTCTTTCTCTGTATGTCTTTCTGTGTTATATGTACACTTTTCGTTCTTTCTCTGTATGTCTTTCTGTCTTATATGTACACTTTTCGTTCTTTTTCTGTATGTCTTTCTGTCTTATATGTACACTTTTCGTTTTTTCTCTGTATGTCTTTCTGTCTTATATGTACACTTTTCGTTCTTTCTCTGTATGTCTTTCTGTGTTATATGTACACTTTTCGTTCTTTCTCTGTATGTCTTTCTGTCTTATGTGTACAGTTTTCGTTCTTTCTCTGTGTCTTTATGTCTTATATGTACACTTTTCGTTCTTTCTCTGTATGTCTTTCTGTCTATATGTACACTTTTCGTTCTTTCTCTGTATGTCTTTCTGTGTTATATGTACACTTTTCGTTCTTTCTCTGTATGTCTTTCTGTGTTATATGTACACTTTTCGTTCTTTCTGTCTATGTCTTTCTGTGTTATATGTACACTTTTCGTTCTTTCTCTGTATGTCTTTCTGTGTTATATGTACACTTTTTGTTCTTTCTCTGTATGTCTTTCTGTGTTATATGTACACTTTTTGTTCTTTCTCTGTATGTCTTTCTGTGTTATATGTACACTTTTCGTTCTTTCTCTGTATGTCTTTCTGTGTTATATGTACACTTTTTGTTCTTTCTCTGTATGTCTTTCTGTCTATATGTACACTTTTCGTTCTTTCTCTGTATGTCTTTCTGTGTTATATGTACACTTTTGTTCTTTCTCTGTATGTCTTTCTGTGTTATATGTACACTTTTTGTTCTTTCTCTGTATGTCTTTCTGTGTTATATGTACACTTTTCGTTCTTTCTCTGTATGTCTTTCTGTGTTATATGTACACTTTTCGTTCTTTCTCTGTATGTCTTTCTGTCTTATATGTACACTTTTCGTTCTTTTTCTGTATGTCTTTCTGTCTTATATGTACACTTTTCGTTTTTTCTCTGTATGTCTTTCTGTCTTATATGTACACTTTTCGTTCTTTCTCTGTATGTCTTTCTGTGTTATATGTACACTTTTCGTTCTTTCTCTGTATGTCTTTCTGTCTTATATGTACACTTTTCGTTCTTTCTCTGTATGTCTTTCTGTGTTCTATGTGCACTTTTCGTCCTTTCTCTGTATGTCTTTCTGTGTTTGAACGCCTTACTGATTTTCTCTTTACACTTTCCTACTTATTCTGCAAATTCCTACATTGCAAAATTGTTTTAAGTGGAAGCAATTCTTACATTTCTCCGAACAGAATCCAAAGTTTTTGAACTTTCTATGTAAATATACCTTGAAAATCATTCGCGCATGCTGTTTACCGAATGTAATCCAAAGGGTAGAGATTTCTATGCAAGTGTTCCATCAAATTTTATTTGAAACTAATGACATCAGTTACCTTTCGTACATCAATACTGGTTGGGCATGGTCAATTGAAGGTAATATATGTTCAATAAATTCAAGAGAAAACTTCATGCGCTGTCAATTTAATACCTTTCAAATAAGTTTATTGAATGCACAAACACCTTATATATTTACATTGTAATGCACTTTGAACTGAACATTATATCTCGTCTGAATAAATAGATTATTCTTTACAATTTTCAAGTTCGTATAGGGTCGATGATTAAAATAGTGTATGGTAGCATGCCCCATTAGATATCAATCACCATTCTCCTCGCACCTTTTGAACAAGTAGTTGCTAGGATACTGCAAATAGTTAACATTGGTAGACTAAGTTTTCCATGTATATGTGTATTAACTTGGGTTGTCATTGTTGTTTTACTACATTATCTTAATTAAATTCCTACACCTTATGTACATTTGACTGATGTCTCCAAACACCATCTTTAACATGGAGCTCTCCTCAAACTATATTTTTCCATATTAACAAATTCTGTGCGAAATTTGCATAGTCTGAATTGAGTAATTTTTAAGGTATGAAGGAACTGAATAATTTTCAGTTCTCAAGTTGATTGTGTAAATAATTTTGGAGATTGAAGTTAGATTACAATTCATATGTAGCAAACCATATTTTTGTTTTAATGGGGTGGGGGGTGGGGGTGTACTGTGATTTCTTTTGTGCAAGACTTTTTCTAGTCTACCTAGAGCTAAATATGCAATAATTAAATACAAGTTGAAGTTATTTAACAGCATTATTTTTCCTCAAAAGAGTTGCAGCCCCAACCCCCAAACAAACTTGAAAAAATAAAAAGTGGATTAAAACTAAAATGATTGATAAAGTATGGATGTGAAACTGAGCATACAGTATGTTTGACAGACGGGTGCCATATGGCTGACTGCTGGACCCTACTTACTAATAAACCCGCTCTTTCTTTCGAAACTTAATCAGCTTCGAAACCCTACACCCCTATCCACAGGGGCTCGTTACAAAGAAAATTAGAAGTATCCGTGCATGAATTCAGGGATGGGGTTTTAAACCTGTAGCAAGTGTTATATTGTTACAAGTGTGACCCCACCCAACCCAAATCCAATATATTGGCTCATGTCACTATTTTAATTAACTACACCAATCAGAATAAATTGCTACAATGTTACAGCTTAGCAATCACTTTACTCTGAATGACTTTTGCTAAAAGCATATATTCTCTCTCTCTGGCCTAAATTTCACGCTTGCAAAATATGGGCCTTTCAAATCTAAATTATAATTCTGCTCTTTAGCGGCTACTTCGAGATAATCTATCAGATCTAGACAACACGGGCATATTCAGCAAATTCTGTTTCTTGGAATTGATGAGTTAGCCACAACTACTCAATTTCGTTATTTTACACTGAGCTGCCATTTGAAACTTTAACAATATATAATAAAGTAACCGTAAAGTCAGTCAACTTCATAAGAACTTTTATCACTGTGAGTCATAAGACAGTTACCGAGATATTTGTTAAATAGGACAGTGTTTATATATTCCCTGTAATGGTTTGAACAGAGCAAAATAAATTACTTACATTTTAGCAATGAATCCTCATCAGCTATCTTCACACGTGTGCATTGCGCATACTTAAAATAACCGATATATGTGATTCTTGATTCTGTCCCTCTTATGCACTATTTATAATTGTGAATTGTTTCCTTTTTATGCCAAGCAATATATATATATATATATATATATATATATATATATATATATATATATATATATATATATATATATATATAAAATTTATGAATAAAATAGAGATAAACAGTTTTATTTTTACTTTTAATATGTATGATGCAAATTAATTAATGTATATAAATATATATATATAAAAAAATTCATGCATATAGTCAAGCTAAAAGATACAGAAGAATTATTTTGGATGACACTATTTTTAAATCATCTTTGATAGAGTTAGGTCAGAATTTTCTAAATAGAAATTACCCTATTGATTTCATTAATGCTGCTTTCCAAAAAGTATCTTCTCTTACACAACTTGAATCTTTACAATGTAAAATCAAAAATAAAAATAAGGATATCATTCCCTTTATTATTGAATATAACCCAAGTTTACCTAATATAGGTAAGATTATCAATAAATATTGGGATTTGTTAAAATTATCAGGTAAAGAAAATGTTAAATTGCTACACGAAAGCAAGCCCATGCTTGCTTATAAAAGGACAAAAAATCTTAAAGATTACCTAATTAATTCTAAATTAGAAAAAACATCGTACAAAAAAGGATCAGCAACTAAATGTAATAGACCTAGGTGTTCGCACTGTTCTCTTATTAATGAAAGTACTTCTTTCAGTAGTAGTAATACAAAAGAAACGTTTAATATGCATTGTGATACTAATTGTGCAACATCAAACGTTATTTATTTGATCACATGCAAAATAATGTGACGTCTAATATATTGGACAAACTAGTCAACAAATATCTAAACGTATGAACCAACATAGATCAGACATAAAAAATTATATCGATAAATCCTTTTCACCTCATGTTGCCGTACACTTTAACAATAGTTCTCATACTTTGCAAGATTTTTCCTTTCAACCTATTGTTATAGCTGAATCTAAAATGGGACGTTTGCTAAAGAAACCTACTGGATTCACCGTCTTAATACAATATATCCAAAAGGTCTAAATTCCAAAGCACTTTATGATCTTCATTAATGTAATATATATATAAAAAAAAATTTCTTTTATATATATATATTTATATACATTAATTAATTTGCATCATACATATTAAAAGTAAAAATAAAACTGTTTATCTCTATTTTATTCATAAATTTTACACATATTTACCAATAGAGATACAAGTATCTTGAAGATCCAGTTTTATATCTTTCTATGTATTAAATATTAGTAATATGTGATATATATATATATATATATATATATATATATATATATATATATATATATATATATATATTTCCATGTCCATGTTATTTATTAAAGAATAAGAAAAGTAGGTTACAAATGTAGAAACGTAAGCTATGACATCATATTGTTTGTCATATTGTTTACTCAGAAACATGATATATTTAATGACGTAAGCAATCATAACAAATTCAGTTTGAATTCAGTTTGATAAAGCATTAAAGCGAAACCGATCACAACATTAATACGTGTTTGTGTTGTTTATTATATATATATATATATATATATATATATATATATATATATATATATATATATATATATATATATATACACACACACACAGTCTCTGAATGGCTGTACGATTTGAATCCATTTTCTTGCATATAAGCTGTTTTTTGTAGAATACCGGATCATACCTCTTTCATCGACATCTTACAGGTTTTTGATGAAAGCATTTACTCCTACATGCCTTTTTGTTTTACGTTTAATTTATTTGTATAAAGGAATATGTATGAATAAATGAATGCTTGAACATTAGTTGAAACGCATTACTAAATAGCTTTAATACACATTACTCATGTAAAATGTCAAACAAAACTAAAACAATTTCACGCAAAAAGATATAAATTTCACCAAAATATTCTACATGTTATGATTCTTTGACTTCCCTTACCAACATAAAGACTACTGAATAGCTTAGAGGCCTCTTGACTGTTTGCAGAAAAAGTTTAAACTGAATATAGCTAGTATAGTTTTCAATGTGCTATGGGGATGTAATCTGTACGAGTTACTTCCCTTAGTGAACACAATGAATAACAGACATTTTAAGTCTCAGAGAATGTTGAATTCTAAAGGCAGCACAAATAAAATTCCCTACCTTCATGTAAATTGGCTAATATATTTCATGCATAAATTAACAGTTTAATCAAGAAAATTACTTTGGCATATTTTGTATAACTACAATTTCATGTCTAAATAAATGTATCATTGTAGAGATACAATATTTACCAACAGTTTCAAGTCTAAAACAACATAATTGTAGTTAGACAACAACCTAAATAATCATTAATTAAACTATATGTCGAAGACTTGTCTCACAAGCAATTCGGATAATATAAATATGTACACTGAAGTAACTCTAGCAGGTGAAAATATTAATTCAACTGTCTTTTGAAGGTTGATATAGTTCTTTGCTCCTGTTCCACATTTGAAGCCTCTCCAAATGTTTCTAGTTGTAAAGCTTCTTAAAAACAATCAAGGTGTCATCTGTCACTAGTTATTATAATGTACACCTAAATGTAATTGTTACAGGAGTAATTGTGATGGTAAGCAAGTGACATCACAAGGTCTATGTTGTGCCACTCAGTATAGTGGCTTTATTTAACAGAATAATATGGAGTCAATCTTTCCTCTCTGTATAGTGGCTTTCTTCATCAAAATGGAATAGTCATTCTTTTCTCTCAATATAGCAGCATTCTTTACCAATACTATGGAGTTATTCTTTCCTCTCAATATAGTTTATTGTTTTAACAGAATACTACAGAGTCATTCTTTACTTTCAATATAGTTGCATTCTTGACAGAATTCTACAAAGTAATTCTTTCCTCTCAATATAGTTTATTGTTTTAACATAATACTACAGAGTCATTCTTTACTTTCAATATAGTTGCATTCTTGACAGAATTCTACAAAGTCATTCTTTACTCTCAATAGAGATGCATTCTGTACAAGTCACATACTACTGTGTTGTGTTTCCTTCATTAAGGACAGATAGAGGCTTTCTAAACACAAGTTATACATGCACTTAAAGTCTAAGTCTCTGATTACCGGTATGCATCTCATGAAGCATCTCGAGGTAGGATGTACAAACTGGCCCTTAAACACCTGATCCATTGTCAAGATTACATTGTCCAAATGACCTGTATAACCAGGGATAGACCTTCTTATCTGCTTCCCTATCTGATTTGGAGGTGCTTTTATTAAATCCTTTAAAAATGTCACTGACATGTCCATTCTGTGAGTCAAGTGTTGTTTAAATGAACAAAATAAGTAAGATAAATTTGGTTTCCCAACAATTAGAATAAAACAACCAATCATCAATACAGAGATCTGGGTCATTTTGAATTCAATATAATCAGCAGAAGTACATATAGTGTTAGATTTTGCAAATCAGAATCCATTTCCTTTTGTCCATTCCTGACCCATTTTATTTGTAGCTGGAATTAAGCATGATAGATTTTTGCCTTCTAGCAGGTAAAAAGGGTCATTGACACAAGGATAGCTCCTTATTTTAATGTTGCATAGGGTGACTGACATTTCTCCAGTCTGATGATTTTGACAAATTGCTCCTTTGAGGCGTATCTATCTCTGTCATGAGGATCGCTTCAACAAAGGGTGTTGTCTATTTAAACCTTGAAATAACCGTCTTTCAAAAACATGGCAATAAAGTTTGGAAGGTAGTCATTTTGGACTTGGCAGAAAAGGTCATTCGTTCTGCTGCACTTCCATGTAGTGTCATAAGCTTTCTTCAGGTTGATAAAGATGGTTGCTACATGTTCGTTCCTTAACAAAGTTTATGCCATGAGTTGTATTTTTACTGTTCCCTCAAATTATGTATGCACTGTGCTTACTTGTGTATCTTAATTATGCTTGATAATCTTCTTTTGTAGCTAGCAGGCTTCATAGACAGAGATAACCTGTGTCTTTTGTTTCTGTAACTGTGCCCTGTATCCCTGTCTACCAAGTTTAAGTTCAATGTCATCAAGCACAGCATCAATGTTGTTCCAATAATCATCAAAGTCCTGTTGGCTAATCTTTCCATCCATGGAATGACCAATAATGTGATTCCTATAGGAACGAATTCGCTCCACACTAGCTCCTAACGAGTTATCCCTTGGTTGATCTTGTGTATTATGTCCCCAACCTGTTACAGGAGCAGGAACTTTGCTGATATTTCTGATGAGGGTATAAAGTAGTGAAAGATCAAACTGATCCACTTTTCCTGTTGAACTTGGATCTGGGAAAACCAGCTGTCTTTGAACTGAGTTAAGGAGTCTGGTCAGCGTGCTTTTATTGACCAGGATTGCCTGGTTGATGTCTGTGTGCGGAGAAGGAACTTGGGTACTGAGGACTTCCTTCATGGCATTGCCACAAACTGTTACAATAGCGACACAGAGGCGGGCATGATTCATGTGCTCACGTGTGATGGGTGCATCAGGATCATGTCCCTAAAGTAAGAGAGAGGTCAATATTATTACAAGACCCATGTCATCGGTGACTAAACGTACTGATAATATGCCCATTTATGATTAAATATACTGATATGTCATGAATGATTGAACATGCAGTAAAAATAACACAGAAGGCGTTGCATATGAATTGTATCTAAGTTGTCTCTCTGGCTGATGAAGGAATAAAGTGAAACCCATCACACATTCTATGTGTTGGTGTTTTAATTTATTTTATAAATACCTCTGATCCATCAGTCCACATTAGATATTTAGAAACAAGATTGTGTGAAATCAATTTAAAAGATAGATACCAATATAAACAATCAGGTAAGATCATTTAAACCATACCTTCCAAGATTCAAAGTTGAGTGGCAAGTATCATAAATTATTTCATAGGAATCATGCACTAAGAAACTAACCTACATGACATCATTTGAATCCTGTGTATATTTTAAATTTCCTTGCTTATACATTGGAGAGTCTTATTTATCTTTTCACACCACCTAACTATTTTTATATCTTTTAATTGGCCAGTACAATACACTTTAGTGTAAATAGTCAATACTTATTTTGCTTTGGACTACAACAAGCAGCCTGGTGTACATTTTAGATAATGAATTCTTTCAGGTAACCAGATAATAGTCCTACTTTGCTTGAACACACAATATTCCTTTTTCTTGGATCTTAAAATTCTATTGATTGAACTAAGTAAGAATAAGGTGTTTTTGCTTAGTCTTGCAATTATGTTACAAGAACTAAATCAATGTCCTGTCTTTTTTTGGAATACTTTTGGTACTTTTGAAATTTTTATAATTTAAACTTACTTAGGACAGTAATATCAAAATGTGCCAGTTAAATAAAATTACTTTGTACATAGTCCTATATTTGATTACTTGATATAATAAATCTTAATAATGACGGAAAAGTGTACAATGAATGCTGAGAGAATTGTTAAATTCAATGGACTGTTTAAGTGCAGTTGATGGCTCAGTGGTTAATGTACTGTTTTAAATCCTTCAATCTGACCAACCTAGGTTGGCCAACATGGTAATAAGACCAATCTAGGCCTGCTAACATGGGGTGTCCTTGACACAAAATAACCTACTTGTTCTGCTGTGCTATAAAGCACACAACCAACTCATCATCTTATTTTCATGGCTTTAAATTAGACAACATGATCAAAGATAAAAAGACTGTCAATAGGAGTCATGTCAGTATTACATGAAACACTCTGTTTAGTATTTGCACACTCAATTTCAAAATAACTCGAAAGATCCAAGTTTTGATTAAATACAGTCAAATCTCTCTTAAATAGCCATCAATGGAAACATGCCAAGGCAGTCTCTCAACACAGATGATCTCGTAAAAGAGGCTCCACTATTATCTTGGTTGTGAACAAATATTGTACATTAAAGATTATTGTCATTTCTTATGACTGTTTTTGTTGTTGTCACTATTACTTGAATAAAGTCTGTTATAAATCAAATATTTAGTCTTTTCTTTCAATTTTCAGAACTTTTAAAAATCATGTTCATTACAACAGCTTGCTCAGCTGTCTATAAGGTGCAAATGAAGTTAGCTATCTCATGAATAAAAGATCTGGGCCAAAGCAGATAGTCTATCAACCCAGTGATTGCTAGAGTCTCTCAACCCAGTGATGGCTATAGTCTATCAACACAGTGATTGACACAGTCTATCAACCCAGTGATTGCCTTAGTCTATCAGCCTCAGTGATTGCTATAGTCTATCAACCCAGTGATTGCCATAGTCTATCAACCCAGTGATTGCCAGTCTATCAACACAGTGATTGCCATAGAGTATCAACCCAGTGATTGCCATAGTCTATCAACCCAGTGATTGACATAGTCTATCAACCCAGTGATTGACATAGTATATCAACCCAGTGATTGGCATAGTCTATCAACCCAGTGATTGACATAGCCTATCAACCCAGTGATTGACATAGTCTATCAACCCAGTGATTGTCCAAGTCATCAACCTGGTGATTGACAGAGTCTATCAACCCAGTGATTGACATAGTCTATCAACCCAGTGATTGGCATAGTCTATCAACCCAGTGATTGACATAGCCTATCAACCCAGTGATTGACATAGTCTATCAACCCAGTGATTGTCCAAGTCATCAACCTGGTGATTGACAGAGTCTATCAACCCAGTGATTGACATAGTCTATCAACCAAGTGATTGTCAGAGTTTATCAACCCAGTAATTGTCCATGTCATCAACCCAGTGATTGACATAGTCTATCAACCCAGTGATTGTCCAAGTCATCAACCCAGTGATTGACAGAGCATATCAACCCAGTGATTGATATAGTCTATCAACCCAATGATTGTCAGAGTTTATCAACCCAGTAATTGTCCATGTCATCAACCCAGTGATTGACATAGTCTATCAACCCAGTGATTGACATAGTCTATCAACCCAGTGATTGACATAGTCTATCAACCCAGTGATTGACATAGTCTATCAACCCAGTGATTGTCCAAGTCATCAACCCAGTGATTGACATAGTCTATCAACCCAGTGATTGACATAGTCTATCAACCCAGTGATTGACATAGCCTATCAACCCAATGATTGTCAGTTCAAGTTTGTGACTAATCATTTATTTATCTGGGTAGGGGGCAGGAGAACAAAATATTCCCAGGCATCAAAAACAGTGAACCTCCTTAAAACAACTAAATTTACCATCAAAGTTTTCCTCAGAGTTTATGTATAACCTGGCATAACATTCCTTGAAAAGTCTGAATCTGCAGAATATATTTCTATCATATAGCGACTGTAGTGTTTGTGCATTATTGATTGTTATATGAAAATGAATAAACTAATGATTACATGCCTGCTAGCAATTTGATCTCAACATGAAGAGTTGATTAATGGAGGTATTTTATGTACATTATGGTTTGCTGTTCACCAAATCACAATTCATTTTGTGCATGCAGATTTTTGGAGACTTTTCATACTATTATATTCTTTAGAAAAGTTAAATTTTGTTTACACTAATTGTAAGTAAATTAAAATCAAATTAAACATATTCCAATAGATGTGTTTTACCTTTAATATAATATATGATTAGTTCATGTAAAAGCAAATGATGAACAAAGCTGCTTGAATTAAAGTTTGACAAAATTATGATGTCTACTTGGTAGGAATATTGTCAAAATGACATATTATTAATAATTTATCAATTATGTTTTCACCCACTTGTCCAGGGTAATATGTTTCAGAAAATTCACTTGTCATAGCTTTCTTGTCACTTATATAAAACAATCAAATTTCAATTTGTCGGTTCCACTGAGAAATACACTCGCTGAATTTACAACCTGTGCCACTTTGGGATAATGTTCACAATAACTGCAAAACTTCTTTGTTTCCAAGTCAACCAATTCATGGGAGGGATAACATTCAACCCAATGTGAAAATATCTACATTTAAGTTATGTCGTGTTTGATATTGTTGACTGCCAAATATTCCTTGGGAAAAATAGTTACCTCATATTCAGTTACAGTTTTATGTTACCCCTACAGCTTGATATGAATTTACTCCCTCAAAATCTTCCTTATTACTGTCCTTATGAAAATAATTTGGGAAGCACATTTGTCTCATCAGTAAATAATATAATGTTTGTCAGGTTTGCCTAACCTGATCATAGCATAAATTTGTCATTTAAATAAGAACATAGACAGCTTATTAGCTAATGTAATTGTTTATTCCAAACACAATATTGCATGTGGAAATTAATTATTTGTATTATTAATTAAAGTTAAAGAATCTTTATTGGCATGTAATCAGTTCATAAAGAAATAAACACCAATTTTGTATGCAAAGTTTCTTTCTTTACTTTAATTACATTGACTTGCTGAATGACAGTCACAGTGAGTCAGTTGTGAGGATCTGGTTTGTGTAAATGCAATACTTAAAGATTGTTAATATAGCATATCATCATTGATATGATTGGCATCTTTTGACTTCTTAATAATTTAGTTGTTGTTGTAGGGTTTAATGCCAATTTTCAGCACAATATAGGCTATATAAGCAGAGAGGCTTTGGCTTTCCACCAGACTCACTATTCATAAACAAATCTACGAAGCCGCTAAGAATACGTCACAAACATAGTCCATTTAGCCAAATCATCCCACCACAGTTCTAAGATCACGGAGAGTTCCAGCTGCAAAGAGCTCTTCGAGATAACTAACAAACTAATGTCAAGGAACAAATGTAAACCACTTCCAACGACCTTCTCTCCACTAGAGCTACCAGACCAATTTGCAAATTTCTTCAATGACAAAGTTCAAACCATTAGAGATTCGCTTGACAGCACAATCTTAACCGATTCGTCACCAAACAGGTATGATGCAGAATTTCAGCGACAACCGTTAGGAGCATTTGAACCTGTTTCTATAGATTTAGTACGGAAAATCGTGATGAAAAGTGCACCAAAGTCTTATGAACTTGATCCAATTCCGACATCACTGCTGCTTGAGTGCTTAGAACCAATATTGCCTTCACTAACTGATGTTATTAATATCTCTCTCATCAGGGGAATTCCCATCATTTTTCAAAACTGCCATTGTAAAACCACTGCTGAAGAAACCAACACTGGACCATAACGATTTAAAGAACTACCGACCAGTTTCTAATCTCCCTTTCATATAAAAAATCTTAGAAAACGCTATTCTAACTCAACTTGTATCTCATTTAAATTCAAACAGTTTTTTTAGCAATGTACAGTCTGCATATCGCCCTTACCACAGTACGGAAACTACTCTTCTGAAAGTATTTAGTGACATTCTCTCCACTTTGGATAGTGGAAAGATTACATTCCTCACTCTCCTGGATTTGTCTGCAGCACTTGACACAATAGACCATGATATATTACTTCATCGTCTCCAGCATGTATTTGGCATTCAGAATATAGCCTTACAGTGGTTCAGGTCCTACTTAGTCAACAGGACACAAATTATATCTGCAAATGGAATACACTCCAGCCCAGTTGACGTATGTTATGGTGTTCCACAGGGATCTGTTCTTGGACCTGTTCTCTTCATTCTGTACACTCAGCCGCTCTCAAGTGTCATAGATCATCATTCAGTGTCGCACCAACTGTACGCTGATGACACCCAAATATACAAGTCTAGCCACCCAACTGAAGTTGATGCTACCATCCATGGAGTAGAGAAGTGCATTTCGGATGTGAAATCATGGATGACATGTAACAAGCTGCAGATGAATGATGATAAAACTGAGGCTATTCTGATCACAACACAAAGACTTTCTCATCCACATCCTTTACCTCAGACAATAAATATCAGCAACACCAACATTGCATTCTCACAGTCAATACGGAATCTAGGTGTTACTCTAGACAGTACTCTCACATTGCACCAACATGTCATGAACATCTGCAGGGCTGCATATCTTGAATTGAGACGCATCAGTTCCATTCGTAAATATCTATCTGTTGATGCCACGAAAACACTTGTGTGTTCATTTGTACTTTCAAGACTGGACTATTGTAACTCAATTATGTCTGGTTCGTCACAATATTTACTCCAGAAACTTCAAAAAGTTCAAAACACAGCTGCACGGATCATTTTTAGAGTACCTCGATCAGAGCACACCTCACCACTGCTCTATACCCTACACTGGCTATCAATTCGATACAGAATCAATCACAAAATTTGTTCTCTGTGCTATATTTCAATGACAAACTCCAATTCAACATACTTATCCAGCCTCACCCATGTGTATACACCAGCTAGATCCTTACGCTCTTCTTCTGATAATCGTATACTCATTGTTCCCAAAGTGAAAACAAAGTCATATGGACAACGTTCGTTTGCATACCAGGGCCCGGCGACGTGGAACGAATTGCCCATTTAAATTAGACACAAAGACACAGTGGTCCCTTTTAAGAGTGCTCTCAAGACTCACCTGTTTCGACTTCAGGGACAAACTTAGCGACCTAATCATGATTTGTATCTTATATATTTTCAGCATGTTTTTATGTTTTCCAATTTCATTGTTTTTGTCATTTGTTGTTCTGTAGTGTAGTCATATCATTATTGATGGTGTAAAGCGCTTAGAGCTTTTAAAGATTAGGCGCTATACAAAGTCCTCATTATTATTATTATTATTATTATTATTATTATTATTATTATTATTATTATACATGGTGGCAAGCATAAATGGAGAAGGAAAAACCTAGGAAACCCCAGAACGAACCCGTGATACACGAGAAGCTACTGGCAAGCTTTCTCACATACCCTCACTGGCCAAATCCGAGACTCAAATCCATGCATTAAGAAGTGAGATGGCAGTGATCCGTAACGGTGAGCACTATATATCACTGGACCACTGGGTGCCCTAATAATTTAGTAGTTTATCCCCAAATGCTGCCAAGCAGTAATAAAATGTACGTGCATGGAGCAATTATCAATGACCACTGGTAGGTATGATACATGATGTAAATTTTACATACAGAGGTGGATACAGTGATTAGATCATGACAATAAAAACTTGTCCCTCTTTTTACAGCAGATAAAAAAAATACATGTTGCCGACAAGTATCTTGCAAAAGTTTGCTTGCGAGACTTCGATAATAGATAGTATGGGATGTTCGGTTATGCAATTAGATTATCCCTCAAACAAGAGTTATATTTATTATAGTAATAGGAATATTATATCCTGATCAAGTAACTAATATAATGAACTGAACTAGACACTGTTACGAAGAACAATATCCATGGAGAAGGCAAAAGTAAAATATTTTCCCACTACAAAAGCAACTCACTTCATCTGCATGCCATGTCTGAAATTCTGCCTGCAAGTCATAACGCAAGTTCTGGCCCAGGTAGGAGGTAATCTTGGAGAGATTCAGTGTAATGAACCTTCTAACTCTGCTGCACAGCTTTGCATCAGGGGTCTTGGCTTCATCAACCACCATTCTAGTTATTCTTGCAAATACAGCATGGTTCTTCATGTAGACTGTTAATCTGTGGAAAAGGTCTAAGTCAAAGACACAGCAGCCACAGAAAATTAGATTTTCTGATGTCTCTTTCTTCTTGGCAACTGGCCAGCGAGCTACACAGGCAGCAAGAAGTCTATGAAAGATGGGAGTTGGCAAATACTTCCCTGTAAATATGCAGCACATGTCTGGTGTTCTCACCATGCGGGGATCTTCTTCAGGGGAGATAACTGCTTTTGGAGATCCTTGACGAAGCATGCAAGGTGTAAGGAAGTAGTCCTCCACCTGAAATTATTAAATATACATACATATTTACATGTGAAAAATATATCCTGATATATTGACAAGTATTGAAAAATATATGATTTCCCGTCATGCCATGCAATGATAGCTTATGTGTGTCTATAAAAGTTGTACCGGCAAGAACAATATGAATATTTTATGAGCTAGAACCAATAAATAGAAACTGCCCTAAAATTCAGACATGGAAATTAATCTTAGATTGTTGGTTGAGGTGGTTCCAATCTATCAGTTTCTTAACTCTTGTATATTTGAAGATTAGGCTGAGAACTGTGAAAGTTACACAAATTTACATAAGGGAGGTGGGGGTTTAAAGTGTCATGTGCCCAAGAGTGGGTTTACTTTTCTAAACTTCAATTCTGGAGCAAATGTTGTACCAAAACCTATTAATATTTTCACTTGTGACATTGCGAGTGTTGACACCATTCGTCCCTCCCCAGCATGTACAGCTGGTTTAGTACTTAAGGTG
Source organism: Unio pictorum (assembly GCA_030141615.1). Lineage (NCBI taxonomy): Eukaryota > Metazoa > Mollusca > Bivalvia > Unionida > Unionidae > Unio > Unio pictorum. Next base: position 12,303,583 of record JARLTB010000291.1, read on the forward strand.
ACACCCTTTTTTGTTTGTTTTTCAAGGGTTATTCTTCGTTTTGTTTGTCATATTTTTTAGAGTTACTTTATCCCAAAGAGGCTTTATAGAGTGTACTTCCTACTTTCCTCTAGTGCTGATAGTTCGTATTCGAAAATTTTGTCTTGCTCCTGACAAAATTTCCTGGTTTCCTTTCTACATATGCCTCAAACAAGGATTGTATTCCCTCTCTTAGTACAACGTTTGTTCCATGGTAGGTTTCATTTCCTTATTCCTTGGTTATTTTTGTTGTAGTGACTTCGCCAGAGTTGTTTTGTCTGGTGTTGTGATTGTGGTTTTTGTTGTTGATATTGTATGTTGTATTGTTCAGATGGCTCTATCTAGATCATATTCTATGGTTATCCTTTTATTCTATCGATTTGTGATTTGTTGTAATTTAAAATATTAAATTTATATATTTTTTATTTTTAATCCCCATTTTATTTGTATAACTTTTTCTCCAAAGAAAGGTACTTATTTAGAGAGTTTGTAGTTTGTATTTGTTATTTGTTTGCATGTTCTGCATTTGTTTATATTGTATTGTATTGTTTTTGTTATTCTGCATGCCTTGGCATATTTTCCAATTTTATGTTGCGTATTTTGTTATAGTATCAGATGTTTAGGTTGTGGTTTTCTTACTGATATTTAATGATAATTTTATTGTTGTTGTTGTGTTTTTTTCTTCACCTTCTTTCTTTCCATATTGAAGAGGAAATTGGAGACATGTATGTCAGGTCAAGGTTATAGTTGTGTTATCATTGTGTTTGTTTCTCTCCCTGTAGTGTATGGGGAATTTTATCAGTTTCATACCTGGGGTTAAAGTGCCATTTTGCTACATCTCTCTCTCTATGATGTGAGGGAATTATATCAAGTTTTAGAGTTGGGGTCAAAAATCCATCTCGTGGCAGTCAAATTTGATATATTGTATATTGTCGTTCCCCTAGTGTGTTGATCTGTTTCTATATTGTGGTTGTAGTATAGATAGACTATATGTATGGTGAGATATGTTTTTGTTTTGATTTCCCTTTTTTGTCACTTCTGTTAATATTCATCAAGTTATCTATGTATATAGTTTTGGGGGTTTCTGTTTTAAAGTTGGTAAGTTTATGGGTTTTTGGTAGAGGTTGTATTAGTTTTAGGTGTGTAAACTCCAAGTTAACCCAGATCATTCCCTGTAGGAATGTCTCGTCGATAGTATGTTCCTTGTGCCTTGGATTAAATTGAGGTTATCTAATTTTGATGGGGCGGAATGCCAGTTTCTGATTCTGTTTAATTTAAGAGATATATATTTGGGTCCATATGGGATCCAGCTGAGTTTACATGAAAGTTAAATGTTATAAACCATTTCATACCGGATTTAACCGAGTTTTTCCGTAATTATCCGAATAACCGCCCGAGTCACTTTATGCTCCAGCCAATCAAACTCTGGTGGGTACATGTACATACCAAACTGGCATCGATTCTTGTTCAGAAATATTTCAGGGATAAAACGTTAAGATAAACCTGCTACTTGTATCGTCAGAGGTTGCAAAAGTCACTCCAATTAAAGATGTGGCATTAACTTCCATCCTCTGCCATGGAGAGATGATTTTACATGTATTAGTATTGCAACTTGATAAATAGTTTTGTACTTGTCCGTGAACGTTATAGAGATCGAATACCGGTGACGCCGAAATTTTTAACTTTGTCCAAATCCAGCAAGTTGAGCTAATTAATTGATTGAAATTTACATGTAAAGTATTCACAGACTTTCAAAAACAAAATTATAAATTCACTTATTAGTGACGTTTTGGATGCATAGAAATATTTTGAATAACCTGCTCTTTGATTGTCAGGATTAAACTGGTTTACTTCGACACTTTTTTCTTAGTTACATGTACATGTCCAGATGTAAACAACTCAAAACTACTCTCTCGTATGGCTTTGAAATCCGCCCTGGTTTCCAGAAAATAAGACAGGATGATTCCAATATTACATTTCGTCAATATCTGCGGCAGTATCGCTGTTGAATCTGCATTTCCCAACTCGATAAACGATGTTGACGTAATTTGAAAATTGATGCTGATTCTGAAGCGTCCGCCGTATTTTGCCCACCACCTATCGAGTGGCTATTGCAGTCAGCTGACCACCCGCCACGTGATAAAAATTCCGAGCAAATTACGAAGTTCGCCGAAGTCTCCATGAAATGGTCTATTGACTAGGATTTTGTATCACAGAGAAGATGATTGGAAATTATGCAGGTTCCAAAGATAGCACAGTTATATAGTAATACATTTTGAGAATGGAGATTTTGAATTTGCAAAGAGTTAACATGGACTTTTACATTTGATATACTTCATGATGGAGCCTTTCACCTGTAGGCAACATGTTATTTCTGTCCTTTTGTTTGGAAAATTCCATATGTATTATGAGAGTCCAAAGATAAAATTTTGATTATAGTATAAACTACAATCAAAGTATTGTCCACTCTTTAATAATGAAGACTTATATTATATCATTATACATATACACACACACACACACACACACACACACACACACATACATACATACATACATACATGTATCTTGTCCATATTCTAGAATGTTAATTCTAGTTAGAAAGTTGTTGAAGAAATTATAGTGTAGATGAACTAGAATAATACAGTGGGATATAGTAGCCGAAGTGACATAGCATCTGCAAATTGTGTACCTTATAATGTCGTAGTGGTAAAATGAATGTGTGATTTGCTCTGGTCTATAAGCTGGGTCACTCATGTGAGACATCATCATGTTAGTTGTACAATGTATTTTGTATATATAAATAGTTGAAGGATATTTATTGCTTTTTATCTGGGGTTATATTTCGATGTGAATACTTTCAATCTATCAACATTTAATTGGTTACTGTTAAGTGATGTTATTCTAAAGTTATTCTCCATTTTTATTGGAGTAAAACTACCGGTAATAATTATATTTTGATTTTGAGTTGTGTATGTATCATAGTTATTGAGTTGTTTTGTTGTTGTGTTTTTGTTTATTTTGGTTGTGTTGTCTTCCAGATGGGGAAGTAGAGGCGACTTGTCTATAATTTCTCGTATCTTTGTTTTTATTTCTTGGGTTCAAGGCGATTCATTGTCGGTTGTTTGTATTGTTTGTTAATTTGTTTGGGCTAGTATGGTTGGTAGTGGTGTTTGTTTTTTTCCTGTGGCGGGGAGTTTTGCCTTGATTGTGTTGTTGATTTTGTTTTCTTTTTCTGTGTTGGCAGTTGTTTTGATGCTGGCTTTACTCTTGTTCTAATTATTGTTTTTCTTTTTCTTAGTATATGGCATGAAAATAGAGTATATTCCGTCCCCTCTATCTCTGTGTCTGCGTTGTCTGGTGTTTCTGTTGCTTTTTTGTTATCTGTGGTGTTTCTGGGGGTACTGTTGTGTTTCTCTCTTCATGTTGTTTTTTGGGAGTACTCCCAGATGCGGCTACTTCGTATGTATGTTGTGTGTCTACTAGTGGTGTATGGGTTTGATTATTGTCCATGTTTGGGTGATTTTCCCATTTTGCATGGGGCAGTCCCATTTGTTGTGTCCTCATTGGTTGCAAATGAGGAATGGTCTGGTTATACTGTAACTGACATTGCCACTCACAAAATATGAAATATATCATAACGTAGGGAAAGAAATGTCTTCTATATACTGGATCACAGAAATGAAAATAAAGTGTGAGGTGTTTATAATCAGGTTCCTCTATTCATAAACATAATACTTCATAATTTGAACAAAAATAGTTAGGGAAAACCATTTGATCAGCATTTTCATATTAAATGATTCTGTATTTATTGAAGTGATACATAGAAGCTTGAAGACGATAAACATAGATGAAGGCACTCCAATTACTTATTACTCTGATCAGAATTTGAGTTATTTCCCTTTATTTATCTTCCTGGTCTTTCAGGGCTTAAAAGACCACAAGGACTTACCATAAAAAAAAGTGTTAGGTATATAAATATATCCTTGTAACAGGCAGTAGAGATCATAGAAAAGACTTTGAAGCATGAAATCCCTACACGTTAAATAATACAACAATCAATTAAATACAGGAATACATCAAAGTAACATGTTTTGAATTGGTAATACAGCAGAACCCGTCTTGAAAAACCACCTCTTTTGCCAAAAATGTATGGTATCTCCAGACAAGTGGTCTTTCATAACAAGTCACACTGCTATATAATCAAAAAATTTGTGCTTTGAGAATGTGGTATCTCAAAGCAGTGTTCTTTCAAGATAGGTTTTACTGTAGTTCATTTTCCAATATGTATTTTTTTGTTGTTGTAGGGTTTAACGCCATTTTTCAGCAAATGATAGGCTGTACATGGCAGTGAGTATTGAAGGTGGAGGAAGAACCCAAGAAAACCCCTGGCAAGAACCACTGACTCACGAGAAGCTACTGGCAAGCTTTCTGTCTGTCTGTCTGTCTGTCTGTATGTATGTATGTATGTATGTATGTATGTATGTATGTATGTATGTATGTATGTATGTTAGACTGGATTAAATATCACATCAGCAAAATCCAAACTAAATAATACCATACAAGTAAATATTTAGTATTACTTGCACAGGTTTATGCTCCTTAAGTTGTCAGAAATCATTTAATTTTAAGTTGAAGACTTTATCTATTAAATGGTATTATGTAGTGTGTTATTTTGCTGATGTGACATTAAAGTAAAGTAATATGTAATAATACAAGGTAAAGACAAAATCTTAAATCTGCAACTCATGTAAAAGGGGAATAAAACATGGAACCATCATATTAACTGACCTTCTCTCCCATCTCATTAAATGATCGCGGTTTGGCAAGAATGTTTAGCTGTTCCATTATCATCAAGATGTGTTCTTTGTGTTCATGTAGATCTGGATGATTCTCCTTTGTCCAGATAGCATCTGTGAATATGAAAAAAACAGACTTTAGATTCCATGGGGGAATTTTAATAATTGAATACTTTTTAAAATATTTACTTCAAAACATCCAAGCCAGAGTGATTCCTATAGATTTGGAAGTGTAAATGTTATATCTAATTATTTAATTTTACTGATAAGATATTTATATTCAAGAAACCATTAAAACCAGCAATGCATAATATATATGTGTGTGTGTGTGTCTGTCTGTCTGTGTGTAAAATATAAACATTACATTAACATCTGCAAACAAAATCAGATAACCAGACCTGAACGGATGATATTCTCTAATTAAGTTTCATTTCTACTTTGACTTAAGAAAATAGGTTAAATAGGTTATGATTGTATTTTCATTTTCTTGAGCTGATATGGATATTAAATTGTATCAACCATCATTGAAGTTACTAATATCAATGTCACTAAAGATGCTTACCTGCATTCAGTAAGTGATAGTGTCTTGATAAAAAAAGGCTGGTGATTTTGGTGTATTCATTATTGAGATTAGATTTTAAGCCTGTCCAATAGATTTGTATATATAAACATGTCACATGTTATACCTTTTATGATAATTTGTATGCTACACATGTTGTTCTAGTATTACAGTAGCAAATTGTAGGATGGTTGCTTGAATCCAGAGTAATTACCAATCCATTCTACTGACTAATACCCACCATGTTTAGAATTTTAAAATTGATTACATCCATAACTAATAGAAATCAAATTGTGAATAAAAACAGAGTTTGAAAATCACTAGAAAAAGATTTACGACTATTAACCAAGTATTTGACTTAATAAAAAATGTACAAAGATCAAATGAAGATATACTACAGCACTTAACACTTTATAGTAACTTTTGCAGAATCTTGTTTTTCAAATCTGCTGGCCAAATTTGTTAGATTCAACACTTTTTTTCAGTTTAATTATATTAGCAATGGAATCGAATCCTTTGCCCATGCATTTAATTTGTACAGATATATTAGCATTGCTAAAGAAGAAGTTGGCATTATTTGCAGGTCAAAAGAGGTGATCATGAGTTGTAATTTTTGGATGTTAAAGTATTTTGTTTACAGAGTAATCTCTGCCATAGCAATACCTGGCATGCATTTTGAAATGTAAATGATTGCTGAATTTTATGTCAATGTTTAATTGCAAGTCTTTTTAATTGCCCCAATTCACATGTGCATATACATATTTGTCTGCAGATTGTCATCAGGAGGACAATTGGTTCTGCACCAACTCGAACATGAGTATTTCTTGAACATGTAACTGCTCAATGAATGACAAATAAAGCAGTTTTAACAGTAGGGATGAATGGTGCCATTTATAACAAAATCAGTGCACACTATTGTTTCAACTGTTCCAGCAGTGAAAGTACCTCTCAAAATAAAACTATAATGTAATGCTTATGCCATATTCTGGTTTTCAGCAGTATATAATTTTATATTACTAGTTATATTTCAGGCATAAATATAACCAGGTCAACCTCATATCACTGTTACAAGAGGACAAGTTTCCCTTTCCTTTCTTTACCCCATACATCATACATTACAGATATGATATTTTTATGTCTTACTCCTCCTTTATTGTTATAACTACATTGACAAGAAAAATAGTGTTATTACCTAACTTATTGCACACTTGGATATTGGGTACTGTCCTTTATTATGCATTAACCTGTGCTTACCATAAAAAGCTCACCAGCTTATTTTTCAGTTACAAATTACCTATCTGTGACTTTTCCTTTACATCTGGAGTTGGGTCCCCTAGTCCAGTAGCCATATTGAATGGGGTCAAAAGATTACTAGCTGATAATGCCAGACTCAAATCTTATATTGTTCAGTTTCATCATGGTGTTCGAGGACTGTCAATAAATCCTATTGTGGACAGTTTGCATCATGAGGCAGCTTCCTTTGCCTTACAGCGTGGCTTGCTGTATCAGCTGATCCAAATTCAGGTTGACAGGTATGGTAAGTGTTAACAAAACCTTCCTTGATTCATCCTTAACTTCTGTCCAAAACATGGCTGATGTTTTTCACAAAGGATAATATAGTTCAGATTATACTTCTGATTTTCATAGAGATACCAATGTCTGAATTTGGTCCATTTATACACAATATGGCTAGACACGCATACAATCGTATCAATAAAATTCATATTTTCATGATGCTAAGATTGTGGATTTTAAGGGGAGACTAATTTCTTTAGAAAGACCACTGATTGCTGGGTTTTTGATTTATAGTTAGTATCAGCTACAACATCCACACAAATTAGATTACAAGGTATTACGTTTGAAATGCAATCACTTGCCAGTTTCCAACAGCATAGGTGAAACCAGATCAAGTATACAAATAGCTAAAAATACAAAAGTGGTGCATGCATGAAACATGGGTAACATTGTTCTAGTTTTGGTATGACCAAGTTATGTTTCATGAAATACACCCACATAAAAAGTGAAGGTACAATTTTGTCCAGGTAATAGAAGAAAATAATGACAATAAAATGAAGAAAAAAACCCATTAAAAAACAAAATATGGGTCACAGTGATGTAATAATTGTGTATCTAATTTGCTTTTATTGGGAGGTATTTATGAAATGCATACACATACCCAGTTCATTTACTGATATCAAAAAGTGGATGTGGGTGTAATTAACATCGAGCTAAACTGCAAAAATCATCCAACTTTGTGCTGTCACAATAACCCAAGTTCTGTGGTGAATGAGTTGCTTTCATTGAGATGTATCCATATATCAAATAGTTTTAATGTTGGTGATGAGGGGTTCAGTATAATAAGGCATGGGAAACTAAAACAAATACATTAATCACTTTTGTCATGTTGTCCCAATGTTGTTGACATCTATCTGCAGTGTGTTGGTGAAATATGGTTCAATATATCATAAAATACATGTCAATCAAGAATGTGAAGTAGGTAACAATACTCAAATTTTAATATGGATGAGTTTTTTTTGTTAAGATGTTTCCAATTTTCCTTATTGTATGTTTGAGATATTCAAGGTGTAATAAAAATGCTATGCATTTTATGAAATGGTAACAGAAAAAAGAAATGTACAAACCAACAAGTTCTACAGTAAGGATTCCTTTCTCCTTGAAGTCAGACCATTTTTGTGTGATATCACTGTGAGCAGAACTGGCGGCAGGGCTATTTGATTCAGTGTCATTGTCAGCTGGGTTATTGGGTAGATCAGGCCGAGCATTGATGAGGATCTTCAAGGCGTCAATCATCCACTTTGGGTCTAACAGAATATTATCTCTCAATACTTCAATGCTGAAAAAAACAATATTTCAAAAGGGATTGTATGTAATTAATGACTCCTGTATTATATAAATTAAGATTCTTGGTTTACGTCGACACAAAGTCAACAGAGCTAATTTTATTTACAATTTAGTTTCTGTTTTATGTTCTTAAGAAATTAAACAATAACGAAAACTTACAGACACACACACACACAGTTATTTGATAAGAACCATAATTACTGCCAACCCTTTTACTTTGCATTAATTAATGAGCAATTAAATGAGTATGTACAAAGAAAAGGTTCCATTTGAGAAACAAAACAGAAAAAGCAAAACTTCATGTAAGTTTATAATGATTCATTTTCAACTGATAGCTTCTAGATACTAAATTCCACCAAGAAGTACTGCAGATCTGCCTTACAATCTCACCTGAAGTAGATAATATCATACAAGACTTTTACCTGGCCTATAATCTCACCTGAAGTAGACGATTGTTCCTGTTTCATGCAGATATCTAAGAAACAGATCAAGTTCTTCACTGTCTTCTATTCGAACAGTTCCTTCCTTGTTTAACTTTTCCACTGTACTGTGGGAAACCACCTACAATTACAAGTAAGCAAAACCATTAATCTCTTTACTTTATAATCAACATTTAGCAAGATATACTTGTTCATATTTCATACTGATAATATTTAAATGTGTGTGTGTGTGTGATCTAGACATTTTTAACATAGCTTTAAAAAATTTCCAGTCATATTGCTACCATGATTCAAGTGTAAAGTGATGTCTAGCACTCGACATCATGCAGGAAACATTTAGCATGATGTCCCATGATTATTCTGACACCAGATCGACCAGTCCTAACACTAACCTCTTAATGCTGAGTGCAAAGTGAGACAGCTGTTAGTACAGTTTTTGTAAGTCTTTGGTATGACTCGGCTAGGGTTTGAACCCACAACATCCTATGTCTGGGGTGTTCACTTTAACCAATAAGCCACCAGAGCAGTCAATATTTTTAAGTAGGTATGGATATTTTAATTTGATGAAAATATTCAAGAAGGTATAGGTACCTTAATTTGACCTTGCTAATATTAATGTGACCTTATGGCTTGGTTTGGTCATCTCAGTCATATGCTGTCCAACTAGCAACTGAATGAGTACACTACATTATTACATTGATAACTAATTGCCAATATCAATATGAACTTAATGACATGGCCTGATAATCTCTGTCATGTATCATGAATCATGCAGTCATCATCAATTGAATGTGTACACTACAGTGTATACTAATGACTGTCAACCTCCAAGTGAGTTTATGGCTTGGCTTGGTCACTTCAGTCATGTATCATAAATCCTATATTCATTTACATTTGCATGTATATGATGTAATTTACACTAATGGTACAACCAATATCCAAGAGGTTTGTCTAGATACCCTTAGTCATGCATAATACATCTTGCATCCAAGTGGCTTCTCTAGATCCCCTTAGTCTTGTGTCATACATCCTGTATCCATGTGGCTTGTCTAGGTCAGCGTAGTCATGCATAAAAAATCTTGCATCCAAGTGGCTTCTCTAGATACCCTTAGTCATGTGTCATACATCCTGTATCCATGTGGCTTGTCTAGGTCAGCGTAGTCATGCATAAAAAATCTTGCATCCAAGTGGCTTCTCTAGATCCCCTTAGTCTTGTGTCATACATCCTGTATCCATGTGGCTTGTCTAGGTCAGCGTAGTCATGCATAAAAAATCTTTCATCCAAGTGGCTTCTCTAGATACCCTTAGTCATGTGTCATACATCCTGTATCCATGTGGCTTGTCTAGGTCAGCGTAGTCATGCATAAAAAATCTTGCATCCAAGAGGCTTGTCTAGATCCCCTTAGTCATGTGTCATACATCCTGTATCCAAGTGAACTTATTCATGTGAGCTTATGGCCTTGTATCATCACCTCATTAACATGTAATTGTATTCTGCATACATGAATAACTGCTTCTGCACATTACACTGATGAAATATAAAACTTGATATACTGGTCTATATTACAAGGGCCACAAGTGAATCTGATATTAGTGAACTATATAAGAATGAATGATGCCACCTGAGCTATGACTGAATGACATTAAAGACAGTCCACATCTAATAATTGTTATTTATGAACAGTTACAAATTATAGGATGCCTCAAACGTATCATGTATATGCTAGTACTAATGAGATATTTTTCTAAATGTAAATGACACAAGACAGAAAACTGACAGGTTAATGACAGAAACAGGAAAGAGACATTGTGAATAACAAATAACAGAAAAGTGACAATGTCATCACAAAAGACTGACATGCAAATGGGGTACTATAATACATGACATGTAAACAGGCACAACAGTACAACTTTTGTACAATTATTAAGTTATATGCTTGTTCCCAACACCATTTCTCCCATACACAACATGTGCAATATCTTATTTTGCTAAGGGATATAATCGATCACAATGGGTTTTTTTTAAAAGGGTTTAAAGCCATTTTTCAGCACAAGAAAGGCTATATTTGGCAAGCATTATATTTGTTGTTGTTTTAGGGTTTGAAGCCATTTTTCAGCACAAGAAAGGCTATGGAAGAAGAACCCGGGTAAAACCTTGGAAAGAGATATTGACCCATGAGAAGCTACTGGCAACCTTTCAAACATACCCACATTGGCTGAACCTGAGACTTGAAACTATGCAGATAGAGGTCCTGAGACAAACTCCCATTCAAACAGATGGTCACAATGATATGAATCTATATCAAATACTGTTGATAGTACATCAGGGTGTCATGATCAATATACAAAGAGCTATGTGCCCAATTTATTAAACATTTTAATTATATCTGCATTTCTAGCTTAAATATTACTGTTCACTAAAAACCAATTGGGAAAAGAAAGATGGAAACAATGTTGAATGATTTGCAACAAATTCCAGATCAGTATTAGTTACTGTTTACAGCCAATCACATGGCAGAAAACAGTGGATTTATAGTAATTGGAACTGTTAATGTATTTAACCCACTGTTGGATCATTTATTTCATCTATGTGTCTGTACGCTTTATCAAAATATGATCGTTTACATCACATTTCAAGATTCTTTTCTAATTTGTTTTAGAAACTTTGTAATTTTCTTCTGGACCAAAATCACACAGATAAAACATGCAAGCAGTAGCCCACCTGTAAGTACTATTAATGTATGCATTAAGCATTGGATTCCAGAGTCTATCCTTGTTGTTCTGGGATCATTACTTTAAACCATTGTGGTCCCGACCATGTGTAGCCATGGTATATCCAGCAAGTGATGCATGACATTTTAAAAAAGTTCTATCATCAACATTTTGATCATGCAGACACTTTGTATGAACAAATATGTGCAGTTTAAAGTATCTCAGGTACTGCTGTAAAGTTAGTCTGGTTCCTAATTCAGCTAATTCTAATATGAAACCCAAATCGAAATCAAACAAAGATGAAACTATTGTCCAAATTTTTCAACAACAATAATTTTCCAGTAAGTTTTGCTTTAGTTCCAAGTCTGTATTATAAGGGTCATTTTCACAATATGTAAGGCAATATCACAAGGGTTGGCAATTCTGAACTATTTGCGATAACTGAAATGTTTTTGAAGCTAATTTTCCTGAAATGTTCATCTATGCATTAGTTCTTGATGACTGAAAGTATTACTGGTACCTAATTATTTTGAAGAGTGATGACTACTGTAGGTGCTGCTAAATTCCCAAGAGAAGTAAAGTTAAAACAAAATGGATCATGGATGGACAGATCCAAAATTGAGTTGGATCCTGTGGATGGATGCAGGAAAGATAGACCTATCACTAACAAGGCAAGACTGTTTTCAAACAAAGCCTTCCATTTTATTCCATCTTTAATAGATGTCTTTACAGCTCCAAATTGTATGGTGACTGCAAAAGTCACTAGTTCTAACAAAAAGTGCTGGCAACTGTTCAGTATGATGGTCAAGATCTACTGATTAGAATATTTCTGAATCAATGGATATAAACTAATCAGATTTGAGTAATTGGAGTACTTTAACACGTTTGAAGTGATCAAACTGATTGAAATACAGAATACTTGGAGGGATGTAGTGATCAGACTGAATGACTGGAAGGATATAAAGTGATCAGACTGAATGACTGGAAAGATATAAAGTGATCAGATTGAATGACTGGAGTATTTGGATGATATAAAGTCTACAAAACCAAGTCGATTGTGTATGTTCATAGAGAACATCTCAATCAGGGTGAGGTATAAGCACAGTTTCATGTTCACTTCATGACATGCCTTGACAACTACTGTCAACATCAATCTGCACTTAAATGTTTCTTTGTCTGAATTAACTTCGCATCATTTAAATTCATTCTTAGTCAACTGTTTAAGTGAATGAATAGTGGGAAATGTTTTGAATGCATTCTTAGATCATTTCTGAATGCATAGTTAGATATCTTTTGAATGAATAGTCGAATACATTTTGAATGAATAAATGGACATCTTTTGAATGAAAAGTGGAATATTTTGCACGAATCATAGGACATAATTTAATTGATTAGTAGTGTACATTTTGATTGCTTTATGAGCTTACTCTATACATTTGTGTCAATTAATCATGGTAAAAAACTTTGGATATTGACCAACATGACCTTTGTGCTCATTTTCACATGTGACAGTTATGTTTTGACTCTTAATGTTTCTCTTCGTCATTTGTGAATTTCATGCTTTGCCAATTTTCAGTCTTAACATTTGAAATGCTAGCTTTTGGGACATATCCAGTCATATATGGAACAAATACATCTGCAAACTATTGGTCTGTAACGTTTATAAGTTAATTTCAGGCACACCAAAAAGAAAAAGTATAATGTGATTATCTGTGTATATTGTTTGGAGTAGATGTACTGGATACATAGCAATTACAATTGTTGTGGAATGATACTTTCATGTCCACAAAAGTACAACACAAAAAACTTATGATTTATGACAACAGCTTTTAAATTTGATTGCTATGCCTACTTGGGGTATTGCATGTATCAATTTGGATACATTTTACTTGGGGTATTGTATGTATCAATTTGGATACATTTTACTTGGGGTATTGTATGTATCAATTTGGATACATTTTATTTGGGGTATTGCATGTATCAATTTGGATACATTTTACTTGGGGTATTGCATGTATCAATTTGGATACATTTTATCTGGGTATTGCATGTATCAATTTGGATACATTTTATTTGGGCATTGCATGTATCAATTTGGATACATTTTACTTGGGGTATTGCATGTATCAATTTGGATACATTTTACTTGGGGTATTGTATGTATCAATTTGGATACATTTTACTTGGGGTATTGCATGTATCAATTTGGATACATTTTGATTGGGGTATTGCATGTATCAATTTGGATACATTTTAATTGGGGTATTGCATGTATCAATTTGGATACATTTTACTTGGGGTATTGCATGTATCAATTTGGATACATTTTACTTGGGGTATTGCATGTATCAATTTGGATACATTTTACTTGGGGTATTGCATGTATCAATTTGGATACATTTTACTACAGTCTTATGTCTTCTGATAATTTGTCCAGACCTGCCAACTGTAACAAGGCCTTCTTTTTACCCGTCCAGCCGATATTGTTTTTAAGACTTGTCAACCCTATTAAGACCTCAGTAAGGTAGTTTATAATTTTCCATAAGATAGGTCTCTTTTCAGTATAATAGCATTATCATACACTCTTATGGTAGAGACTTAGGAAACCTGCATTTTCAAATTTCACAAGTGTGATCTGATGCAGCAGAGTCAAACATCATGTTAAACTGTCACATTGATGAAATACACTTTGACCTAAATAACAATCTCAGAAACTGCAGTTTTAAATGCCACTGAGGTCAATGGCTTGCAAGATCTATTTGGCAAAAACATAGGTTTTTTTTATTTCATGAAATGATAGTAATCATCTGTTGCAGCAAAATCATAATGTAGTTGGGGGAATTTGACAAGCAAAGGAAATTTAATTTGTATATTTTCAATTACATAAACCCTTCTTGTACTACATGCGGAGTCCCTGCAGTATAATTAAACCTAGGTAAGAAATAAAACTTTTCTCACATAAATGTACCAACACTGGTCTAGACTCAAATCCATATGGACAGAGTTGAGATAAGAGTGATCAGTAAGGGTGAACATGTTAGACTACACAGCCATCCTGCCCCAATGTCTTTCAATTAAATGAATGATTAATGGGATTGGAACATTAATAAATGAGATCTGTTATCTGAAGATCTCTTAGTATTAAAAAACCTCTCAAAAGTAATTTCTGGCAAGGGTACTTAGAAAATAAATTCTCTAAATTGTAAAACAATTGCAACTTTTCATGGTGATCATGTCCATTCAAAACCATTGCTGGACATTTTAATTTATCCTTGTACAAGGGTGGACATTGACTTTTCAAAACAATTGTCCATTCATGTGAAGTGGTAAGTATAGTAGTCCCTTGTCGAATGAAACTTGCAATTTGTTTCGTTCTTGACTTGTTGGTTATAACAAAGTTGAACAGTTCTGGTAAAGTTGATTCTACACACATGTTATCTCTAACAAAATTCACTTTTCAACATTCAATCTTTGTGTTTATTAAATTGAATAAATCAACAGAGAGCTAAACCTTTAAAGCAGCTTGCCATATAAAATTCTTGGGATACAAATTATCCTCATCAAAATTCACCTGTCATGAGCAAAAAAGGCAAAAACCAAAAAGGTCAAATCTGAAGGGCTGTGTAATGCAAAGGTTTTATAGAAATGGTACATATTGATGTTACTCATGCATTTAAACGAATACCTTCAAACCAGCATCCCTGAGCCTCATCAGCTCCTGTTCCAGAAGAAACCACCGAGTGGGTATTTGCTCTCCCCAATGTGGCTGCTGTGAAGCCACCTCTACAATTTTCTTCTTCAACTCCTCCAATTTGCTGTCCAGAATTGTATTGTCAATGGCAAAGTCCTCATCAACCAGGTGAACTGTAGTAGGTTTGTCGCTTAAGAAAGAGCGGATTTCCTTTAAGTATCTCTGCCCACATTCACGGCGATAATCCTAGAAATGTAAAGACAATTTACATAAAGTAAGGGACAACCAGTCTCCTTAATAAAAATGAAGTGTAGCATTATTTATATACTGTACTTTACAATGATAAACTCTTGGTTTGTGTAATGCCATTTTGTCAATTTTTGCAAGTATTGTCTGATGATAAACACATTCATTACTTCTGGACCATTTGTTTGTCTGCTTTAGATACTACCAAATATCTCTCAATCACTCATTTATTAAACATGTTAAACACTAATATATCGCCTTATTAAACTGTTTTTGTCCTTACTCTCTTTAATTATTCATCTGAATTAGATTGATTTAATCTCAACATTTTTCTGTACAGTTGTATCACACCTAAATGTGTTGAGGATGAGAGTGCTAAGAACACAGGCTGATTCTCAAGACTTGCTGAAGTTTCAGTCATTTGTTATACATGTACTGTCTAGACATACACATAGTGATTTCCGTCCATTGCACCCAAAAAACAGGAAAGCATTAGGCAATGTTAATTTGGTATATATTCCTGGTATACATGTTGAGTTAATGAGATACTCAATAGATACTACAAGATGTTCAATTGGGTACAAACCAATTTCCAGGAATCCATGACGAGATCATTTCTTATGTTCATAGCTTCCTTTCAACTGCTGAGTATTGAAACAATCTTTGCTTTTCATTAGAAAAACTACATCAGTCAAAATTTGGTAAAACTATGTTATTTTATGTCTGAATACATACATACATGCATACATACATACATACATACATACATACATACATACATACATACATACATACATACATACATACATACATACATATTTGAAGTATATAAAGTGCAGCAATAAATTCATTGTCACAGACATTCAGTTTAAAACTGATATGGAATAGAAAATCACTGATATTGTCTCAGAAAATGTCAAGATAAATAGATGCAGTGTTAAAATATGCAAGTGTATAAATTCTGGTCAATACGTACTTAAGATAAATACCCAGTGTCACCCACCTCATACTCCCTAACTCCAAAAGTATAATTTCAAGTAAAAGTTATAATGATGACATAAGTTTATAGGAATAAATTCTATTCTTTAATTGATATCTAGTAAAATATTCAGAGATAATAACTAGCCAATACACAGATGATACAGTGATATAAACATACAAGTTTCAAATGTACAATAACAAGGAGTTGTTTACGACAATCTAAAACTTACGGAATGCAATATTTTTTTAAAAGCCCCTTCACCCAAAGGTTTTGGCATAATGTAAGATATTCCTCAGATACATCTACAAACTATGTTTGGTAAAATCCATTCATAATTCTTTTTGTTTTACAATGAACACAATCCCAGGCAACTAAAAAGCTAAGTCAAGAACTTTAAAATCATTGTCACTTTGCTAATTGAAATACAACTAAATACTGAAGTGTGGTTAAACAGCACTTATGTGTCTATTAGTCACCATATATATTAGATCAATGAGGTCTGCTGAAAACTCTAATGTCAATATAACCCCCAGTTGAGCAGCAACCCTCTGACATAGCAAGATTTTCAACTTGACTGCCAGGATGTCCATACTCGACGTGATGATGGTACCATTTTCACTTGGGACTAACTAAAAATTATACTAAGGCTTTCAATGAAATGCTATATTGATATCATCCTTTGCTAATGAGGAGTGCAAATAAACAAATCTTTAAAGAGGCTACCATTGTACCCATACTAAATGTCAGATTGCTGCCATTAATACATATATGACTGATACAAAATCATACGAAGTCTTACTCTAAAAAGAACACATCAGTATGACCATCTGTGCAACAGAAACAGCCATAACAAGATTTATCAGATGAGTAACATGGTGGTCATATTGGAGATCTAATTGGGAAAAAGGTCAAATAGGTAAAATAGATTAAATTGATTAAAAGTAAATATAGGTAAAAGGTAATATAGATTATTAAATTACAAACTTGCAGCATGGAAATTATGTCATTCAAGGTGATGATTTTGATGAAGTTGTTCAATAGTCAAACTAGCCTTCTTATTGTTGACTTTGAAGTCATTAATGATATTACTAAAATTACATATAAGTTCAATGATTTCTTGTCATAAATTGAAAGTGAGACAGTGCGCATTTACTTAATGATATAAATAATACTGATAATGGGAAATCAAATAAAGTTTTTTTCTTAGATTTAAATAAAGTATTTTGATACAAAAACGTTATGCTACATAAATTACTAGAAAATAATCTTATATCTTATAAAATCTCATTACAATGGTTTTCATCCTATCTCACTACAGTGGTCCTCCTCTTGAATGACACCGCCTTATGTCCATGGCACTAAAGATTTTTTGTTCAAATGTATCCCTCTAGTTACCCCTCCTTTGCCAATATACTAAAGCAAAAACTATCAAATTCTGCCCTCATGAGAGGCCACATATAGGTGCTTGCTGATATAAAAGTTATGAATATTTGTTGATTTTTAAATTCAATACATTGAAGCTTATTCTAATATACCATTAATCAGTAATTACAAGCATGCAATATATTAACAGAAATGCAGATTTTTAGAACCCGAAGGATGTGGACAGTACACTCCATCCTCCAAATTTGGAGATACCACATTTAAAGGAATATAGGAAAGTGTTTGTACATACTGGAAAAGTAGTGACAGACACAAATCATAAATTTGCTTGGACAGTTTGCTATCTACCGTAAACAGTTTTTGAACACATAGCAAAATTACTACTCAATTTATCAGTAAAGGAGTTCTTTGTTGGCAAGTATGCAATATATTAACAAAAATGCAGATTTTTAGTAATACAAATTTCACCATTTAGTACTTCTGATTTATTTTGTTTCATTAAAAATGATACGGTGAGGTGAGAATTTACTTTGTAATCCAATATTTTGCATTACGTATTCAGGAACAGTGACCAAAACTCATTCACAGAACTGCATTTCCAAAACAAATATCAAACAGTTTTCTCTTCTGCACAAACAAATGTATAGATGATTATTAACTATTGAATGATATACATTGCTAATAGATACATTTTTGTTAAGATGGTCTCAAGTGAGAATAGACTACACTTGCTCATGTTACCAAAGTGGTTAGAGCATCCAACTCAGTGTGGGAGGTCATGGGTTTGAATGCTGGCCAAGTCATATGAAAGACATAAAAATGGTACTAGCAGCTGCCTTGTTTGGTGCTCAGCATTACCAGGTAAGTGTTAGGACTGGTTGTCCCGGTGTCAAGATAATGTGGCTGGGTGGGACATAATGCTACATATCTGTGGCATAATGCTCCAGTTTTAGACATCACAATAAACTGCCAGACTGCTTCTATCATAGCGATATGACTGAAAATTGTTACAGCTACGTTAAAAATCCATATCACACATAGTATGTGCCACTATCTATAAATAATCATTCTCTTTCTTCTGATTATTACTGTTAGCAGTCATATGATGAATAAAGCAGACATAAGTCAAAGAAATTCCACTTCAGTGTCCCATGAGAGTATCATGAATGTGATGACATACATCCAGAGTAAACTGTTAAAACACACCATGAATCATGTTGCTCGTACCAGAATATGCCATGTATCATGGTGTTTGTACCGAAAGATGCCATTAGATTTGCACTCAAATATTATATGGTATTGATGTGTATATTTGCAGCTGATTTCTGGCAATAGTCTTCTTCAGGCTCATTATGTTAGGGGTCAACACATTATAAACCAACTTGAGTCAATATCATTAGGAGGCTCAATTGGGGTGTTCAGCGGACTGAAAAGAATACTGTATAATTGACTGTTATAATTACTATAGGGTTCTACCAACATTATTGAACGAGGACATTACAAAAACCTTTTGCATAACCAAATTTAATAACATCAATGTCAGATCAAAGATCAATGATTGAAACTACAGGGGAATGAAACAAACAAAGGACTCGGCTTGTGTTAAGTTTCTATGGAGGTAATCAGAGACTCTGCTTGTGTTAATTTTCTATGCAGGTAATCAAGGACACTGATTGTCTTAATTTTCTCAGGAGGTAATCAAGGACTCCGCTTGTGTTAAGTTGGTCTGGAGGAAAGTAAATAAAGGACTCTGCTTGTTGATAATTTTCTCTGGAAGTAATTAAACACAAAACTATGCTTGTGATAATTTTCCATTAGTGGCCGAGTGGTCTAAAGCGCTTTCCGTTACGGATGACTGCCGTCTTACCTCTGCATAGGTTCGATTCTAAGATTCGGCTAATGTAGTTAAGTGAGAAAGCTTGCCAGTAGCTTCTTGTGGGTTGGTGGTCCTTTCCAGAGGTGTTCCCAGGTTCTTCCTCCACCAATACTACTGGTTGCCATGTATAGCCTATCTTGTAGTGAAAAATGGCGTTAAACCCTAAAACAAATTTTTAAAAAATCTGGAGGAAATTCAACAAAGGACTCTACTTGTAGGGCTGTCAGCGGGTACTCGGGTACCCGAGTACTCGACCGTATTGAAAAACCCGGGTATTGAAACGTAAACGTGGGTACCCGTAAAAAAAAAAAAAAATCGCCACACTCGCCAACACTATCAAAAAATCATATATCGTCAGCAGTACGCTTGTCTCAGTTACAGCTCCAGGCTATATTTAGGAGTAGGACCGCCCGTTATGCATCAGCGGCCCACTACTAAATCGTTACACATGAAACCACTTCAAACAGGTGTGACAGCTATGGCTTTAATTAGAAACCAGATCCCTGCTTAATATAAATAAACAATACATCAGATAGTCTGTTTGGATTAATAAAATTAATTGGCATTGTGCAATAGGACAAACCGTTATCCCCGAGGCATAATATACACTGGTTAAAACATTGCATTGTTCTACAGGTAATAAACCTATTTTTAGACGATAAATATTGATTGTGGGAGCTAAATGATCGGTACATTGCGTGCTCTTTTAATGAAATCCAGATGGATACCTTTGATGAAAGTATCTCTGTATTCCTGCGACGTCGGTTCCATCAGAAAGTGCATTTTCGACGGCTGGGCACGTTATAAACAGGAAACATGCATCGCTGTCACCAGATACGGTCGATATGTTAGTTTTTTTTTTAAAACAGAAACTGGAAAATGTGTTGCGAACAATGATCATGTACTTGTTGACTATGACAGACTGGCATTATTGAGATTTGCTAAATTCTTTCTGAGTTTTTCTCATAAAAATAAAAACATTTACAAACATTATATTATCTAGTTTGAATTATTACTATTGTGTAGTGAATACAGTTTGTGGTCTTCTCTCTCTCACTCACACACACACAAAGACGGTTTTAACGCATTACTCTTGACATGTGGTAAAGCTGCTTTACACGCATGCGTGGGTAATTCAAATCTGCGGTCAAAAGCCGATGAATAAACGTGGTCTGTTCTAACAAGGACTTATACTTTAAAAAAAGGTGAGTGTTCTAAAGGATTTAGCGCGGCTGATCACAGTGATCATTAAAAGTTGGATTATACCTACCATCTGTGTACAAAGGTCATTCTAAATAAATTTATTAATTAATAGCGTGCGGTCAGATCATTCGCAGCTACATCGGTGCGGAAGCATCAGACCGAGTAGTGCATTACACGGTTAGCCTCTATCGCCAGACAAAATTTTAAAGAAATGGGGATAACAATTAGTTAGTCTACAGTTGTACATGTCGTTCATGTTCTAACGGGTACCCGTTAAATTTCACAATGGGTACCCGGGTTGGTTTTTCGTGATTTTTGACAGCCCTATCTACTTGTGATAATTTTCTCTGGATGGAAGTAAACTAAGGACTCTGCTTGTTATAATTTTCTCTGTAGGAAAGTAAACACTAGGAAGTTTGCACATTAAGAGCTTATACCTTTCTACCAGGATGTAAAAAGATGGATTTCATCTGAGGCATACCAAATTTAGAGCACACTCAACAAATCTTTGAAAAGGTTTCTTGTTGAACTAAAATTTGTTTGGCTAGGTAATTTGGGGTCATAATATTTCTAAAAACCACTGTCAACTTAGAAATCAAACTCGTTTAGTGTCTTCATGACAAATAGCCAAATGTATTTTTTTCTCAAAATCTTGCAGAATATTAATATTATAACTGGATATAATTGACCATAACTCTTTCAAACCAACTTGTGGAATTTGAAAAAAAAAATGTATTTCAAGGTCTCCTCAATATAAAGGAGCAAGCTAAATTTGGTTAAAATCCAATAAATCTTTTCAGATTAATTTACTCTGGAGGTAATTCAACAAATTGTCATTTTGGCTCAAGTTAAAAATTATTAGAGATGCTGCGATTAAACATTGCGAAATTTAATTTTGCATCATTCCATCTGTTTCAGACTTGAATGTATTTCATTTTCAAAAACAAAACATACAATGACATAATGTGGATAAACAAAATATAAACTGATCATGGATCAAGCGAAAATGACCAGTTGTGAAATTAAATCCAATCCCCATCACTACAATCCATTAATCGTTGCTGCTAATACCAATACTAGGTGAATATGCAATCTGAGTCAACACCTCATACAAAGCATTAAACAATGTGAATTCATTCAATATGTCAAATAAATATAATAATCAATGTTTAATTCATAAATTAGTCTAACAATTCGTGTTAATGTTGAAAAAGTGTAAAGGTACTATAACTCAGATGAGTGTTTGTTTGCCAGTTTTCAATTCCTTTGAACACAAAATTTTAAATAAAATTCTAGCAAGTATTTGAAAATAATAACTTTCTTCTTTACATAAAAAAGAAAATATTTAATAATAATTTACAGTTTTGTAATCCAACGAGAATAAACAAATTTCAAGAAATCGTTTGGAATATAATAAGAATAAATCAGCATGTATATCTTTAAGGTAACTATGTTATTTCTTCAAAGTATGGCGAATGAACAATCTAAAGGATATGACATTTAAGAATGCAAAGGATATGCAATTGCTTAATTTTTATTTACCTCTATATACTAAAATTCATTATATATATTTTTTTAACTATTTATTACATCCAAGCAAACCACCTAATAATCTATTTTTTCTAGTTAAATATTTCTTTAATAACAATTACCAGATATAAAACCCTCAGATAACTACTACAACCATGCAAATCCAGCCCTCCCAGGGTGAAATCATCTAGGTGGCAGGGTCCAGATTCATAAATTTGCCCCATGGCAAATTCTTAAGTTAAGGCTATGGTCACGTGTGACTTTTTCAGCTATTATTGTTTACTATTTAAAAAAATATGGATATATTTGTAAACTAGGTGTTTCGGGATTGTGTTGTTCTTGAAATTGATGTCAGGCATATGCACCTTCCATAGTTACTCTGCAGTATTTCGATAGTGAAATATCAATAGTGGGCTAGGAAGAAGAGCTAGCCTCCCACAGCAGTAAACACATGGGTTTGGGGCAAGTAGAATATCTATAAAAAAATGGCTTGGATGACAAATATTTTCAATTGCATCAGCCTATTGGCAGATGGAGAAGTTGAGAAAACAGTGGACTGACAACATCACAGAATGGAACAGGAAAGGTATTCAATGACACAGACATTGGCACATGATCAAGACAAGTGGAGGAAACTGATCAGATGTTCGGCAACACAGCACCTCAACAGCACACTAGGTCAAGAGACTGACGATGATCTAAACATATGAAATTATTTTACCTCACTTGTTTATTTGATTTGTTATGATTTCTTTATACTATGTCACAAAGATTGCAGTATTAAATTTGTACACACAAACTGGTCCCTGTACCCTTAGTTAAAAACCTACAACTTGTCTGCCAACCTAGAATTCAGTAAGAGTGATCTCCCCTTGATAAACATTGGCAACAAATCTGTGGTCGTAACTACTTGAACAGAATCATTCATGGTAATTCAGTTCCTGTAGTAAACATATGCAAATATCATGATATAAAAATTTTAATAGCCTAAACTTTCTGAGTACTCATGGATCAAACATGTATTTATCAGTGTACATACATCATTGATTACAGCTTCTGCAGAGAGAAAACCCCATGAGCTGTGGCATTTTCTCGAACTGCATGTGTTCAGTAATGGGCCTTTCAAACTCAAGTCTTAAACAGACTGAAATTCAATCAATAAAACAATATGTCTTTTGTTTTCAGTTACAACTAGGATAAGATATTAAAAGATTCTTTTTTTCTAAACTCATGAGCAAACTTATATTCATCAGAATAAACACATCCTAGAGAAAGCTTCAGTATGGATAAATCCTTGAAAAAGCTTCAGTATACAGAAAACTATATGGACCACAGCATTTTCTGGATCTACATGTATTTAAAACATTTGCCTTCAAAGGTGCACCAAAGTGTCAAGTGCTGATTTCATTAACAAGAACTCCAAATTCGCGTCTGTAACGGCACTGAAATTCTATCAGTGAATCAAGGTCTCTTTTTTTCTCAGTTATAATCAGAATAAGTTGACCCTCAAAAGATTCATTTTATTATTATCGTACTTTCATTATCAACTAGGTATGGCCAGAGAAACCCATATATACTTATTTCTAAACTGGTTCCCTTTCTTCAATATCATTAGTACTCCAGAGTATATAAGGCATGCTTTATATATGGATCAAACAGTGGGGACACTGGGGGATTATATTATGATTGGTTAAGTATTAATAAAGAAACATAGTTTTGGATAGAAACTTGGTTTTTTTCCGCAATATTTTGCTGAATCAAATTACCTTAGGAAAATAGGTAAGAAGTGGACGGAGTTGTGTTCCCAAAAAGAGACCAACTCCAATCCTCTAAGGTATGTGAGATGAATTTTAGATAACACAAAGTGAGAATACACTCCATAGGTTGGGGAGTGGTTTCAAAAGGGGAAGTGATCTCTTCTGCATATCAATGAAAAATCATAAACCATCATCGTTACGAAACTGTTAAATGATTCAGTAATGAGACCTGTTGCATCATAGCTATATGTCCCATCAGGCTGATTTGAGTCTTTAGAGTTCGCAAATGGGCCATGTAAACAATTCAGAGTCGAAGTGTCCAGAGTAGACAGGGATTTCACTAGATCAATCTTATTTCCCAAAAATGGGAGCCTATTCATGGCAATGAAAGCAGGGAACACCATGAGCGATACTGACCTAAATGTCAGAACTGAAAGCAGTTTGGGTCAACTGATATTGCATGCATTTTGCTTCTGCCTGATTAGTAAATCATAATAGATTCTGTTTAAGCCAATGTTTTTGGACGTTTATTGTCAAATTTCGAGGAGCAGACATATCTGTGTTTTGTACACTATCCTCTCTCCATGATGATGCAAGTCAGAACTGTTGGAATAGTAGATTTTGGTTTTGATTGGTACTATTTTTACTCAAGCAGCCATAATAGCAAGTTAGCAGTGTTTGAGGTATTGAAGCCTGCAGTAGTGCAAATTGTTTTTGTGTCCACAGCAGTGTGAAGAGTGTATGCCTTCGTGCACTGATAAAGTAGAAAGCCATCTTGTTACAGTGATTCTCTCAACCACTGGGCTAAGAACAATATGTGACTGGTGATACAAAAGTTGGGGGAGTTTGACATTCAATCTCTAGAAACAAAGAGACCATTATGCTTGCTGATTAGCCTGGAATATGACAAACCTGAACATGGGTTTGTCATTGAAGACAGCAATTAAGACAATCCCAAACAAGACTTTATTCTACCTTGTCATTGAGATAAATGACCACTGAGGTATTGTGAGACAAAGCACTCACTTTTGGTGTAGCTCATCTAGCCAACAATGACTGGTATTCAAAATGACTCTGATCACAAGAATATTTATATTTATGATCTTAAGAGGCACAATCCATTAACATCTGTGCTCACATCCATGACTGTGGCTTCCTTTATTGTACTTTGCAAGGGTATAGTGAGGTCGCCGACATGCTGAAATGGAACATTGTACTTGTTCCGATTGTGACAAGTTGGTCCATGGTGCAAAGTATCAGTTTCCATTGTAAGAACATGCTCATTTGTATTGCGTGCATAAACCGGAGATCTAGAATTAAGAGGTCTGCTGCCATATTCAGCAAACAGAGCAGATGAAGAAATTCTTAGGTGGAGAGACTGTCCTATATAAGCAAGGAAAACACCATTATACTGACGCTCAACAATCATTCCTGAGGGAGCCATACTCTGTTTAACCAAATGTTGAACTCATACAATAGGTGATCTAAAAGTACTGATGGTATTAGGTCAGAAATAGATTAACAAGGGATATAATAACCAGATATTAGTGCGTGTATGTGTGTATGTGTGTGTGTGCGTGATTTGGAATTTTTACGTTGGTTTAACAATGTTTCAGTCATATCACTATGATATCTGCAGTGTAACAGTTTATAGTGATGTCTAGCATTGACCATGCCACAGAATGTGTCCCACCAAGTCACATTATCCTGACACCAGGCTGACCAGTACTAACAATGACCTCTTAATTCTAAGCTCCAAGCAGGGCAGCTGTAAGTACCAAGTAAACAATCTAACTGTGTTTATATTCTGCATAACAAGAAATAAAAAACAGCCATGAGGACACTGCAAATGTCAAATCCTTGACAGAAATTTTCCCAGTATAAATTTTCATCCTTTTGTTTCTGTCAGTGAAGCTACAGGTACTGTTTTACTTGCATGGAAGCTGATATAAAAAAGGTACTGGTAGTAAAATAAATGCTGGATTATTTCGTGTCAAAAATTTCTAAGAGATGAACATTAACAGCTGCACTTCGTTGAATTGAATGCATTTACATCTTACGTCATACCGAAATATTTGCCGGCATAATGGGGTTATCGACTTTACAGGGATCAAAATAATCTAGGAACAAATATCATGACAAAGGATGTTTTGGACCAAATCGAAACGATCTACATACACAGGACCTCAAGATAACTGAGGTCAAGATAAGTGGGTCTCACTGTACTAAAAAGATGCAGATTTCCTATTCAATTTTCTGCTTTATATTACAGCAACAAATTAAATGAATTTTATTAAATTACCAATTAACACATATCAAAATATGTCAGAAACCATTTGCTGAACTTGGCACTGGGAACAAAAGACAAGACACAGCATTGAACATTGAAAATGTCATGTACTGATGCTTACTTATATATGGACAATGGGACCATCCCAAGGTCAATCGACAGAATATGGCTAATATACAAAATTAAAGTAACCATCAGCTTACCTGTTGAGCCTGTACATCATACTTGAGGGGTTTTCTCGGACCAGGGTTGTTACCACCAATAGAAACTTTCCTGCCAATGTGATGTAAAAAATTGCTGAAAATACTCAGCGGTTTCTGAAATAAAAAAGAAGTAGTGATATGGTAAGCAACTGTTCATATAAAATATACCGATCTCTCTGGTATCCCATTAAAGACCCTAAAATGTAGATTAGTACAAATGATGATAGTATATCTATTTTCAAAGTAATCCATACCAAAAGAAAATTGTATTATAAGTTGGCCTTACTGCATCATTAAAAGGCATAATAATTATCCTTCAAGATGGTGGCTTTAAAAAGGTATCAAATGGTGATTGATACCATGAATTGTTGTCACTGTTGTTCTTCTTATCGCTGTGATTATTATTAGTATTATTAATGGTATAAACATTTCCAATAGGTTTTGTGAATTTGCACAACTTGAAAACTCCTACGATTATTGTGTAATCCACCCATAAAAGTTGACATGAGGAGATGTGTCACTCTAAGGATAATCCTAGCAGCTGTTTGGTTTTAAGATTTTGAAGTTTTTGGAGTAGAAATTGAAACAAACCAGACAGATTTGAGTTACAGTAGTCGTCTTGAAACTACTAATGACCACACAAGTGTTTTAGTGGCACCAACTGAAAGATATTTGCGAATGGAGCTGATGTATCTCAGCTCAAGACATGCAGACTTGCATATGTTCATGACATGTTGGTGCAATGTAAGAGTATGTCCAGAGTAACACCTAAGTATTGTACAAATTTGTGTGAATTTAATGTTGGTGTTGTGATATTTATTGTTTGAGGTAAAGGAAATAAATGAGAAAGTCTTTGTGATGTGATCCGAATGGCTTCAGATCAGATAATCTCTTCTATTATAACTAATCAACTGAGTTAAAATGGTCCTTACAGAGCACACACTCCTGAAAGCAGTCAGTTCCAAGAAAACAAAAGTCCTCCCTTCATGAACCAAAGCATCATGTTATTCTATATTGCTGCTTACAACCATCAACAATGTAATTCAATTGTGGAAATAAACGTCATGACCAACTTACCTTGTATGCCTGAACATCAAAGTGGATACGATTTCTTGCACCAGAGCTACAAATATTATGCTTGTAAAGGTTCAAACTGAATATATTGAAATTTCATGTTCATACACTGCTAAAAGCAGTCAGTACCAATATATAAAAGTCCCCCTTTTACACATTAAAGCATTTGCAACTCAGATATATTGCTGCTTACAGCCATCAAAAACGAAATTAAATTATGCATGCTAGCATACTCTGCAAACTCTGGAGACAAAATAAACGCTAGTGGAATGGTTTGCAATTTGTACATATAAAATATAACTGTTATAATTCAATCTCGATCCCTAAGAAACATAAGATTCCATAGTCAATTCACGTATCACTCTTTCTTATTATAATGATAGCACAACAGTTTTGGTCAACATGAATATATTCTGAAGATGACCATAAGATGTGTGATGTGTTATTGCAATAAAACATAAGATGAGATACCGTGTTCTGACTATCAATAACTTGAATATATACAAATGACTGCTGTGAGTTCTTAATACAGAGTGCTATCAAAGAGGCCGATGCCTGTAGATAGTACCAGTGGAACTGTGACTCATACATAGAGGGATCGGATTGGTCAGTTACACATGTATAATGTAACAATGTGCAAGCTTTCAAATCCATCCCGACAAACATGAGAGTCACTGAGTGGTTATCATGCATTCACAAAATTCCGCTGTATATCAGGTAAAGCAATAATTACCAAAATCATGGAAGAAAGAGACAATATATTGTTTGTCTATCTTTATATCATGACCATAATATATACCTATCCTGCACTGAGAAATACTATTAAACTCCCAAACAACAAAAAAAAATTACTGGTTATTATAACCACTCATAATTATCAACATGACGAAAAGCCAACTGATAATATGCACATATTTGTTAAGTTCAAAAATCAGCATGACATCTGTATGCCATAAAATGAAATGACATTTTATCTTTATTTCCTTATGTCTAATAAATTACAAGACCGCTACGGTGGCGTAGTGGTTCGATCATCTGCTTTTGATGCGGGAGGTCATGGTTTGAATCCATGGCCAAGTCATACCAAAGACTTACAAAAAATGGTAGTAACAGCTACCTCTCTTGGCACTCAGCATTAAGAGATTAGTGTTAACAGTATCTGAGAGAAAAAACCCAAGTTAATATGACCATCCATTCAAGAGCATGAAAAAGATTAAAAAAAATAGGAAAATGGCTACCATACTGGATGTCAGAACAGTACCTTTCTAATTAGACTACAACTAGACCATAATAATACACATATGATTTCAGAGTAATCTTCCATGGAATGAAAAGTACCTATAACAAACTTGTGCTAATTGATGAACAAATAACAAACAACACACCACCCCATATGCTCTTCTTGCCTCTGAAGAGTCAAACTGAGAAAGTGTAATGGTTTGCATTGACTTGCACTTGCTGTTATTCCAGATGCATATGAGCTATCAAAGTGGTTGAGGAATCGAGCTTATTAACACATTAAAACCTGGCGCCTTCCAGATTTTAGACTTTTTTGCCTCAGATCTATGGCAAATCAGACTGGTCCAAACTGCACAAAGACTGTGCAAAAATAGGATAAGGTGGGCATTTTTAATAGAGAGTGGTCTCCATACAACAATGATTTGTCCGTAAAGCAAAAAAATAAAGGTAAAAACTCCAACTTTTTGCTTCTGCAAGGAAAAGAACCAATGGAAAACAATGTTTTTAACACCTAGACATCAGGGTAATGAAAAATTGCTTGGAAGTCGATGTATTAGGATATATTCAGAAATAGTCCCCAAAATGTATTTCCTACTCGCACTTCATGCGAAAACAGCAAAATCCTCCAGGGGTTAATGTGTTAAGGCATGTATTGCAAGCAATCTATAATTTATCTTTCAAGAAAGCAACTTACCTTACATACCTAACCAAATTTGGGATAATGATGCTATTAAAAATCGATTAATATTTATTCCACTACTAGGCAACTTCAAAAACGTGCATGGTTCGAATCAAGTAAGGCTTGTGTAAATCAGCAGTCAAGGCAAATAAAAAAAACCTCTACTGTTCCTGACACACATAATACTGCAGTCTCATGCACTCAAGGAGAATCCTATTATTAACAGAATAAGGTAATAATCTGTAACATAGTAAAACTTCCAGGTGTTACTGACATACCTTTGGAATTTGATCAATGTGTGTCCCCACTAAAATCACTGGTGGTGGGAGGACTTTATAAGACGACGTATGGGAATTTGTAGAATTCAAGTTTTCCTTGTCAGGTGGTGCGCAGGAATGTATAGAATTCATCCAGACCTGAACTAGGTCTGAAAATAAAAAAAATACAAAAACATCATTGATTCTGTAAATGTCAGAATGAACTATATGTACTTATTGGCAAGGTATTTTTATAACCAATACCCACTTTCAAACCTTGATACAATGTTATTTCTTTTATCTAAATTTAAACTAAAATATATGAAGCCTCAGTTCCAATTAACCCAAATGGTCCTTGCAATAATAACTTACTTTTATTCTTATCCTTCAAAGTCTTAATTGTAGAATTGACCGAAAAAAACCTTCCTCAACCAGTTTAATTGGAAATGCATTTTTTAGCATTTTCATTTTGTGTTACATATTTATTTATTAGTAAGTCAACTTGTTGCTAATTAAAAATTTAAAACAGTGGAGTATAATAAAATACTTGTTGTTGGGTGCAATTTTACTTTACAAAATTCTGAAAAAAAATATTTTTTAAAATCATTAGTTTGAGAGAAAACCTGTTACTCATAGAAGAATAATACCAATGTTAAAGCAGCAGCAAATCTGAAACAAAAATGACACACTTTGTGTTGTAATTAGGTAAAAACAGCACAGAACTCACCATGAACTTTGCATTTCAGTATGCCCTCAGTGTCAAAGTAACAATCGTCTTCAACAAGATCACTGACCTCTCTACTGGCATCTGACACTAGGAGGTATATGGCCCGTCTTGTCAGAAACATTTGGTGTGTCGTGTAAAAGGCATACTGCCCTGCAAAGTCCAATATTGTTAAATGCGCATGTTTGCTTATATCTTGTTCTGCTTTATTGGGATTTTGCTGCAACAATTTTAACATTTCCCTTAATGGATCCATCTTGTAATTGTCAGTGGCAACATTTTCTCCAAGCTCTGATCCAGGCATTGTGATTGTTTCAGATTGATTGAGACTGCTCTGAACTACAGTGGACGATGATTCATTTTGTAGTCTAGATGTAGATAAAAGATTTTGGTCCTTGTTCTGCTGTTGAGAACGACGATCTAGTACTTTTGTATTCTTGTCATCATCAGCAACGTGGCTCCTAGTATTGCCATCAGTTGTCTCCCTTTGATTAGAGCTTTCACCTAGTTCCGAATCAACGTCCCTTCCCCCTGTTTGGTAATTCTGATTTAGGACCTTGACAAGGCGCTGCAGTTTATAATCCTGTTCTGAATCTGAAAACATAAGGAACACTGAATATTAGGGTATCAAGTTGCAATGAAATTTAAAAGCATAATACAGTACATAATTTTTTGTTTTCCCCACTCAATTTTATGGTGCAACTATGCTCCTCCAGTCACTACAAGATCAAGTCCTGCAGTTGAGGAGTTAATACCAAGCTACTCACCACCTGTCTGTTATCACCTGTACCTCATCGGCAGAGGCATCAATTAAATGAATCAATATATTGTAACCTCAAGGGGTTTAGAAAATTAATCCGGTGTTTGAGTGATCATTTTCAGACCCTGAAGCTACAAGGGTTCGTCTGACTCTAGCATTAGAGATAAAAACAACAATATAGAAAGATTAAAAAAACTCAGGACATATTTATTCAATCATTTTTCATTTATTAAACAAATTACATCCTTATTACCAGATTACATATTCAAATTTTACGTAGTGCAATATATCAGTAAATAGAACCATATCGGGCATATCTCGATAATCTTAAAACATGTCATAAAAAACTAAAACCAAGCCCGCAAGTTAAAATTTTTTTTTGTGGACATCTATGTTCTTTTAACTTCATGCACACCCAAATTTCAAAATCCTACTTTGGGTTCTGAAATTCGGGTGTAGAAATTTTGTCTGCTTATCAGAACTTGTACTTTAAAAACTAAGTTACAAATTACTTTTCCAAATTTCATACATTAAATCTTATCTCTTTAAACAATTACCTCTCATATTTCTCTCTTGATTTACTAATCCTTATTTTTTAATTTTGGGGGGCACCAGACAGATGCCCCCCCCCCCATAAAAAAAACTAAAAGTTTTATATTTGTGCACCCCCATGTATGTTGTTTGTTGTTGTTTTTTGTTTTTTATTCATTTAACGCCCCATTTAATTTTTCCCCATCGGGGTTATATGATTGAGAAGGGGTATTTTAGTATCCCTAATGTTTCCTTCGTAGATCTATACTATGTGGGAGTTGATCTACCCACAACTAGTAGTCTATGTTTTTATTTATTTTTGACCATGGCTAGTGGTCTCCTTATATCCTTGTGTTTGCTATTTGTTTGTTGCTATTTGTTTGCTATTTGTTTGTTGCTATATATAAGTATATACTTGTCCCTCATAGGATGGCACATTTTCCTTTATTTATTTATTTTATGTTATTATAATTTATAATTTTGTATAAATTGAAGTGATTTTAGTTAAATATTTAATGTATTCAATTTTTTTCTACTACTATTTAATATTTTTGGGTACGTCTGCTTTGAGTCAGGATCTGTACGAATTTATTTGGTTGTACAGTTCCTGTCTCAATTAGGGCCATCATGTGATGATTTATATTAATTATTTCTAACAAAGTGTCAAAATTGTTTATTTGTCCTTTAAATAGGAGCCATGTCTATTGCGAGAGATGGGCATGACAGAGAAAATATGGGTTTAGTACCCAGAGAAAAAGGATGTGCATACTTATAAATCAATTAAACATAAATAAATTCTTATTAGGGTGCTTTTTCCAAACTCTGCTACAGGCCTGCTCACTAGCCCCATAGCGTCCTCATTACGTACTTTCCTTGTACAAAATGTCAAAATATATTTTTTAAAAAAATCTTTTTTAATTTTTATTTTAAATTTTTAATCTATTGTTAATTTGTTTTATGAATTATTTTCTTTTTCTTAAAAGTTGTATATTAAATTTTAGACTAGACCCTAACCTTCATTAGGGGTCCACATTTTATTAAAGTCCTCATTATATAGTCTGTAATTTGTCTTATTAGTTGTTTATTAAAGTTACCGTCAAGGAAGAGTAATTGACATGGATTGGTGGGTATTGCAATCGATCGGTCAATCAAAATCGTCCATGCGGGTGGGACATGATGTCACGACAGAAGTACACACAACTCCGTGTTTGAATTCTCCTAATTTAACATAATGTAAGACAATATAATCAGTCATGACAAATCGATCGGAATATATTATTCTCATCTTTGAATGTTTGTGCAGGTACTTTAATATTAAAATCTTGTATTGTTGTACAAAATACGCGAATGGGTAACGAGCATGTACGAGGGGACATCTCAAAATGGCTATGCTCGACCACAACAACGTGCAGTCGCTAGAATCAGCTGATCGAAAGATACCTGAAGTATCTTATCTTAATATAATTAGTATATAACATTTGTTTTATTTGGCAATTAATATGTACATGTACTATCAATTCATGAAACATGTATACTGTCAGGAACATTGATTAGGTATTGGTGACTTCCAGTCTTCTGCCCACTGCCCACATACAAATGCCTAATGTATTTGAATGGTCATTGACAAAGCTTTTGACCAATTTTTCGCACCCTTTTGAAGATTCATTTAACTCACTAACACATCATGTTTACCACCTAAAATTTGTAAAAAGGTAGGATAAGTTTCCGATCTGGACTAAACTGAGGCCAGGACACAATGAACTAGTGGGTATGATAAACAAATATAAAAATGAAGTCCAGTTATCACTTTTCTGAACATGTGAGGCTGGTATAGCCAATAAAACGCATCTTTTAGATACTTAAGCATCCAGGGAAATGAAACTAACAAACAATTGTATCTGGGTCCATTTAAAAGTAACCTCAGAAATGTACTTTCTGCCCCACCTTCAGGTGAAAATGAAAGACAAATTTCCATGGCCATTGAGCTGATGATGAATTTTTCTTTGATCAACAATGAAATTTAATTTTCTGAGAGGGAGGCACCAGTGAAAACTTGCAATGGCTCTGGTAATAAATATCTGCAGTAAATGTAGAACATTATATGGCTCCTAATCATTAGAAGCTCAAAGCGCTTTACAACATATAAAATGGTATGACCAAAAAAAAAAACATGAATTTAGAAAACAACAATATATTTAAGGTAAGAAAAATTATTATTCTTTAAGATTGTTCTTGCATCCAAAAAGGTGAGTTTTAAGAGCACTGTTGAAAGGGATCACTGTATCTTTGTGTCTACTTTCAATGGGCAATTCATTCCATGTTGCTGGGCCCTGGTATGCGAAAGAACGTCCTGTGCTATTTTAAAAAAATGACCATGTATATCCTTTGATGAAATCTTCTTAGACATTTCATGTTCATGTCGTTCAGTAAAACAAAAAATTGTTCCCCACCTTTTTTATGGACTCTACATAGAGAAGATCACACCACCAAACCCCCATCAGTCACTGTCGCTTCAAACTAAAGTAACCGTTTGCTGCAATTTCCTGGCTATCTAAATTAAGGTGCACAAAGATGTGTGTTTCCTATAGCACTGGTTTTAAAATTAGGGCAGATAGGTCGGTAGGTGCTTTATTTATCCATAGCACAAGTCAAGTGAATGTGACCATGGTATATTTTTGAATTTCTTAAACAAGAAATATATGAAGGCATTTGCAACCCTGTTCATTCTAAATCACCTCACCTTCTGGCCTAATATGAAATATAGTGATGGGTATAACATGAACTATAATGATGAACATGAAATATCATGATGAACATAACATGAAATATCATGAATATTAATGAACATGGCATGAAATATCATGATGAATGTAACATGAAATATAAGTCATTGTGACTTAAATAACCAAATATAATAACACAAGTTTAAACAATCATTTTCCATAAAATAAAATGCAACATTTTACCTTAAACACTACTAAACATTGATTATAAATTGCAAAGGTCATTTAAAATTGAACCATAACCAGTGCCTTACTGATTAAAGTAAATCTTAATTCAAGTCAATTTTGACCCAAGCAAGCCTCAATGATCTGAGCAGGAAATATAACACAATAAAATCCTAAAATTAAATCCTCACAACAAAAGTTTAGGATAAGGAGTACTGCACTCTTCACTTACGAAACTCAGGAATTTCCAGAATATTTCAGAGACTCGCTGGCATAAACTCACATTCAAAGGTATCTCAAATTCAAAATAATAGTGACAAATAAAATAAATTACAATTATTTTGATAATATGATGATAAAATTCTTAGCACATTAAAATATCTCACTGAAAGAAAAACATTTTTCAATATGCATATAAATTTCGGAACTCTAAAACAACACACACAACAAAAAACACAACAATAAAATCATAAACATCTAATAAAGTTATTTTACATTAGGTAATGTTTTTGTTTAAAAAATGCTAACTGTAAATAAGTACAATGATGGCAGATGCAGGATCATTTAATAGACAACCATTTTGCTCAATGTTCAGATGACATTGGTAACAGTCCTACTTCCCAAGCTACAGCTACAGTGGATCACTATGAGCCAAAAATATGTAAGCAATAGAAAAGAAGGTACTATCCAAATTAAAAAAACTTCTATGGCATTGCAGATAGCTGCAAGCAGCTTGCAGAAAATTAATGTTATTGGAATGAAAGTTCAGATAGATCAAAATACTATACATCACAAAACTGTTGAGAATATTGGAAAAGGTGATGACAATAATCTCTCTGAATCAAGGGAGGCAAGTCAATCCTCATAGACAAGGAATAAAATGTCATGACCTGTCCAAAGAAATATTCAGATGGGAAGTTTGTCATCAGATAGTAAATTGGTCTACAAGTCTTATGATCTAGTGCAAGTTATCAAAGCAGCAAACCCTAAGTTACCAACCTTTATTATAACAGAGAGCTGGAAGATGTGGTTCTATAGATTTAAAGAATTTACCAATTGGCAGAGGTGGACATCGGATGAGAAATTAGATGAATTACATCCAAAGTTACAAGGTGCAGCTAGTGAATTTATGTATGAACAATTGTGTCTGAGGAGCCACCTGCCATCACCACATGCTAGCGATGGACCTCCTAGTGGACACTTGTCATTTTGTTTAGATAGGATATTCTATAACTTAAGACAAATCCAAAATTTTGATTTGACTATCATACCAGTCCAAACAGAAATACATGGATACCATGCAATATAATATAGCATACACCTGGCAAAGTTAACTATTCATATAATAACACAGCTGGGTTGTAGAGCTAATGGTACACTAGAGAAAGAAGGTGTACTAAACCTATTTTAAAATTCTACAAAATTTAATGCAATTTTTGGGGGGAATTTTTACAAAACACAAACCACATACAAGGAGGATACAGAAACATACAAAATCCTTTAATCATTTGGCAATAGGTGATCCTTGCTATGAGGGACCAAAAAAAAAAAAAAAGATAAGAAAATGTGAAATACATTTAGAATTAATATTTTAATGAATGTTCAAATAAAACTTTTAAATATTGATCTGTCATGACAAGAATGTAAACTTGCTGTAAGGCCATGCATGTACAGGACTAAAATGTTCGAAAGCAGTAAAGCCATCTGTGTAATTATGCAATGACAGAAAGAAAAGATAATACATATTTAATACTGAAATATAGCTTTGGACAAATAGCAAATTGTGATAAACATGCTGCATGTGCAGAAGGATAATGGTGCTAAATAGGCAATTGTCAGAGCTGGAAAAGTACTTTGACTCTAAAAGAAGAGAGACAAGAGAGGAGCCAGTTTTACAATGTTGTTATAAAAAAGGGACATGAGAAAGTGACCTGTCTGTCTGCAATACCAATGGAAATGTGACCCACAATTTCATAGGCAATGGTTGCATTAGATGTAAGAAACAGAAACTTCACCAAATTAGTAGAAGGGTTAAACAGGAAAGGAGACAGAGAATATACATATATATTGAGGCCTGTGGGAAATGAAAAGATAATAATACAAGAACAACAACAACAACAACAACAACAACAACATAATAATAATAATAATAATAATAATAATAATAATGACTTTATTTAATGAGGGTAACACAATTAGCTAAGAACTAATCTGCCTTGAGGCCCTCATACAAAGGAATTTATTTATTTTAGCTGCATGGGAAATTATCAATAGGAGGAGAAATAGCTATAGTCAAATTATCAATAGGAGGAGAAAGAGCCAGTCAAATTATCAACAGGAGGAGAAATAGCTATAGTCAAATTATCAATAGGAGGAGAAATAGCTATAGTCAAATTATCAATATGAGGAGAAATAGCTATAGTTAAAGAACCAGCAATCATCATGAAAAATATCAAGAAGAAAACAGAAGAACTACATATGTCAGATTTACCCTTTGAAATCTCACTAGAAACCACAGTTGGGCACTTTGAAAAAAGAAAATTCATATCAAAGTTACAATGGCTAGAATAGATGCCCACCCAGGATAAGACTCCAAGAAACTTGTGTTGTCAAACTCTTTTATGCCAGCTGATTACTTAATGGCTTTGCTATTTAGAGAAAGAGCACACCCATACTAAACATATTTCTGTACCTGGTGTATTTTGGTATTCAAACGAATGCCCTCATCCATTTTTTTCCCTCAAATGAAGGGTCCACTTTTTATGGTGTACAATACTACTATAGTACTGGTTGAGCAAGGCGAGTCTAGATTTGATAGCAGATATAATCTCTGAGCTCTCTTTTAATAATAATAATAATAATAATAATAATAATAATAATAATAATAATAACAACAATATAATATTAAAATAATATTATTTGGTCTTTAGGTTAGCCATAGGCTTAGGATTTAACAAAATTCTTTGTGGGAAGAATTACTAGTAGATTCAGAAATGTACTGTCCTGCTCAGTCTTAATGAATCCTTCCCACAAAGCAACGTCACATATAACAAAATTAACCAGCTATTAGACTAGTGAAATTACAAAAACTAATAGACAGAAATTTTACTAGTCTTGGGTTAATTGACTACCAACCGGTTATAGCCATGGTTAAGAATGATAACCCAAACACATACACACATATATGGGGCACAAAGATGAGCACAAATAATCCTTCTAACCTGAACCCCCAGGCACTTCTACCAAGGCTGCCTGGTTAATGGCTTATATGGTGTTACTACAAATACCACTCACCATGGAGCTATGTTACAAAGCAGGTCAGCATACAACAGAGGGTGAATAAAAGCCAAAAGGTGCATACAGGATGCAAGCAGTATATAGATTTGTGCAAGTACATGAAGGAGGAGAAAGCAAATATTAAAAGTACAATAATTAAATACAACAACATACGCATTGTGATAGCATACCAAATAATCGTAGTAAAAGTTAAACATCAAGATTTAAAAACTCCACCTTGTGTATATGTGAAAGTAGTGAATGATGAGGAACAGTTACTTCTTAAAGTACAACCTCCTGAAAATCTGTCATTGCTGTGTGTAAAGTGTCATTCTGTTAGCCCTGTGACCCTGACCCTGATTTTAAACCTTATAAACCAGAATTTTATATTTTTGATCTGGTCTCTGCCCAAAATGCAAACTACTTACAAAATTTGGTAACATTAGATAGTGGAAAACATTGCTATTGTATTGGTAACATTAGATAGTGGAAAACATTGCTATTGTATTGGTAACATTATATAGTGGAAAACATTGCTATTGTATTGGTAACATTAGATAGTGGAAAACATTGCTATTGTAAAGAAGTGAAATAAAGATGGATGAATGCAAAACAGTTTAATGTGACACATTTCACCTTGTGGAATTTGCATAAATTTGGAGAGGTAGATCAATAGTATGTATGCCCACATACCTTTTGTTCGCCTTATCCATTCATGGGTTGACAAAGAAACATCACAGCAATTGACATATACATCAATGCCCTCTGTACTATGTCTCTCGGAAATGTTAACCTTCTCTCCCAGAAGACGCTTGACTAGAGTCGTCTTGCCTACACCCATGTGTCCGACAACCATAATACGTATGCTGTGTACAGTTTCCTTTCCGTCTTTTAGAGCCTCTTCAAAAAGCTGGATGGATCTGTCATCCATTTTCAAAATTTCTATTGGAACACCTGTTCATATAATGGATAAGTTATGTAGATATACATGTATATTATCAACAATGATTTAAGTTTTAAAAGAAAAATATGGACCTGAAACTTTAGATAGCTAAACCGGAGTGTTCAAGCTATATAATTGTTATCCACGTCTGCAACATTAACAAATCTTTTGCCATAAAAACTCGTCATACACATTTTATTTGTGTCCAATCGCACAAATGAAAATTAAACCACAACTTTTAAATATCAAATACAATTAAAACATAGATCTACTGTTATATAGCAACCTCAACAAGATCTAATTAGATTATGCTCTACACTTACTATGTTTCTGAAAGATGGGCAGGTTTTATGGTGAAGTTATTTACATTTGCAACAAGTGAAATGCTGAGATAGATAGAATCTATGTTCGGGTTTGGACCGAGACAATGAAATCCCGGCCTAGGGGTTACATTATTTGTCTCCCCACGAGGTTTGTCTTAGTCCAAACCCCAACATAGATTATTTTTCTCACCCAATATTATCCTTTAAGGTAAAAAGAATGCTTTAAAAGTGAGCATGCCGCAATGTTTACATGTGGCGCATGAATATAAATAAGCTATTGAGGGTGTTTTCCAACATAGTTCATTTCAAACACCATTGAGAATTTTATCCTATCTGTAGCACAGAAACTGTTCAGGTCAGCTTCATTAAATGTAGCTAACAGTATATATAATGATTAATGTTTCACGCGAAGTGTTTACAACAAATTCAGTTGCTTTAGCTACATTTAATGATCTGAAAATGTACTGAGCTAGTCCTGCATATAGGATAAACTTAATATCAAAACTTCGAAACATTATTCGTGTGTATTTGTCTCTATCAAAATGTTTTTGTTTTGCTGTCTTTTTAAGACAGATTGGCCTTAAGTAACTATGCTTTGGTTATATATCATTTGTTGTTGTTGTTGCTGTTGTTGTTTTATTTGAGAACAACTATGGCACAGCAGAAGACAAGAAGGGTTTCTGTTGTTAAAAGTACTTCTCAGCGCGTGGACACCATGACTGAGACGATTGGTCTGAGATGAGTAGAATGAGATAGGAAAAGTAAGGTTAGCAAAACAGCTAGATTTCTCTGTTGCTTGGGTGAGAAAGGTTGGCATACCTTAATACATGTACTACTTTCCTGTACTACATTTAATTTACATCTGGTAATTATGAAACTCCCGCACCATCTAAGGCAATAGTTGATAATAAAAAAAAAAATACATAATTTTCTCAGAGATTGCTATACAGTATATACTATTTATGATGTCTAGAAGTGAAAATGATATAAGGAGCAAGCAAGCCAATCTGTATCTTTTACATCACAAATTACATCTATGACCCAGGCCAAAATAAGGAGAATTAAAATTTCTTAAAATAATTTGAAGTTTAATTACTTTACAGTCTGGTTTTATTTATATAATTCCTATAATATGCAGTGTTTTCTTTTAATATGAATCACACAATATATAATACTATTAACTTATGTCATAATATTATACAGTGTATATATAATTTATGGGCAAATTGTAAGCAATATGAACCAGTGTGGCAGTACCCCTGCTTTGTGCGCAGGTACTAAAATGTTCATACATGGATTAATCATGTACAAAACTGTCTACACCATATACATATTTTAAACTTATATCTGAATGACCGATATAATGACAACAATTGACTAAAGAATAATAGGTAATCTAT
This sequence comes from Unio pictorum, assembly GCA_030141615.1. NCBI lineage: Eukaryota > Metazoa > Mollusca > Bivalvia > Unionida > Unionidae > Unio > Unio pictorum. The sequence continues at coordinate 12,344,288 of JARLTB010000291.1, forward strand.
ACATTCTTAATGTATTTCAAATTGATGCTGCATATTTAAATAATCCCCATGTATACATGTAAATGTTTGACAAACTGTTAAGATATATATATATTATCTTATATAGCACGATAGTAAGGGTCATATGCCATAACGAGTCATGGAGGTAATCTAAAATAGTTTTGTCACTCTGTATGATTTTTTTCCCCTTCAGATCAGTTTTTTTTAACACATATAACGTTAGCTCGCGTGTGACAAACAATATAAATAATTCGACATCCAACACTTTAATTTTAATAATAATGTCGGTCGTTACTTTACAATATTACTTTACAATATTATTTATATAATCTTTCGCCATATTCATTCATCTAAGCACTACCTCTATTTTCAGCCTCGTCCGTTTCATTTTACAATGTAACTTGTAAGAACTTTGCACCCTTCAACAAAAATGTAAACAGATCGTAGGTAGTAAATATAGCGCGCAATGTATAGTAGTAGACAGTAGAATATCAAAAATGGTATTTATATATTTTTTTTTAAAACTTAACTGTCCAGTTATCTTGTTATTCGATTTGATCTTTGTGCGTTAATAAATCCACCTTGAAAAATCGTCACAGAACCGCTCCATCAACATGAATGATCTCAACACAAAATACGTGGGAATTTTAGACGCTGAACGAGATCCGGTCGCGTGCATGTCGCGTGCAATGACAGGTCGTGTGCAAAGATTTATCAATGAAAGCGCCACCTTCTGGAAAAAAATATGCATTGCCCCAACTGGTGATGATGGCGAGTTTTGCAGCTAAGCAGCCATTTTGATAGTCCATATAGATTTAATATTTTTATATGAAAATTATGTAGTCACAACCAACGAGCAGACGACTGAACAATCATTAATGAATAGAAATGACTATAATATAATTTGTAATAATATTTAAAATAACAAAAATATTTTATTTATATTATAAATCGATAAATATGACCATGCACGACGAAATGGACATTTTCAAACTTCCAAAATAATAAAATAATATTTATTCCACTTTTATTTTATTTTAAATATGTTATTAATTTTTGTCTTACAATAAAGTTATGACTACAATATTCATAAATCATATTTTGAGACAAAAATGTGAATTAGGAAATGTAAATAAATTAAGTTTTCGTTGTGGAAAATGTAAAATAAAATAGAATTACCTGGTTGATGTAAAGACTCCATTTTGTAAACAGTTATCACATTACTTAGAAAGCTTGTGGTGTAAAGTAATCGTTGCTGGTCATCATAGAATATTCTATCCAGTCTTGATGACAATGTGTGTATGGTCACTAGTTGACCGCTGTCTGTCAGCTGATGAATTTTGTTAGAGTGCATGTCACACACGTACACATAATCCCTGTCAGCCATTATTGGCCCCGGTGTTAATTCCTGGTGTTGATACAGAAACTTTTTTGTTTTTGGTTTCAGAATATCGTAAACATGAATTCCATTATTGGAGTCTAAAGTATGACACGAGATGTACACGGTGTTATCTTTGACGGCCATGCGAGTCAGATCCCCTTCACAGATGTCGTGAGTTGAGTCCATACGTCCATCTCTAATCGATAAAACTCCCCAACACAACATGTAGCCGTCTATCTTCATACCGCTGACAATGAGTTTGTCTGAATTAAATTTTGCCAATGAATCACAATCAAATCCTGTCTCTAAAGTTTTGACGAGTTTTACGTCATCTATCGATTTCAATGACAGGATTACAACCCTACCGTTAAACAGACACACAGCGACTTCATTCTTGCTAATAAGACAGACATCCCTGGGAATGTACTCCAGTCTGTGTGATGTAATCAGTTTACCGTCATGACCATTGTGAACCTGAAGATTACTCGCATTCCCGTCTACGGTTACCAACATGTCTTCCATCTTTAAAATCCCATAATAGGCAAGTGTATGGCCGGCTGTGGATAAAAAAAATAACTTGCATCAGGATACGGAATACACAAAATATAGACATATATACTTTTAGTAAACAATGCAAAATAAACTTATACAAATCTATAAATCTATTTCTGACCTAAAACCATGACATAGTGTCATAAAATATAGACATATATACTTTTAGTAAACAATGCCAAACAAACGTAAATACATCTATGCATCTATTTCTGACTTAAAAACAATATTATACAGTCGTAAATTTACATACCACCACCATTATCGTAATAGTTTTATTTTATTTAATTATTATTGCTATTATAGTTCCTTATAAAAAAAATTTCCTAATTCGTGTCACACGAAGCTTTTAAAACAAATTACATTTTTTTGTGTGGCTACATTGAATGACGATGACCTGAATATTTACCGAGTTAAAGATAGGAAAATTTAGCTATGACATGTATAACGAAGTATAAAAAATACGTTAGAGTAAAAAACGATAAACATTATTCAGCTTAAAGTAGGACTAAAGGGGTAGATGCGATTTTACGTATGTTTCAAGTAACTCCTATTAATTACCATATGTGATTGTAACTACAAGTAATAAAAATAATATAAAAATACTTTTAAAATAACATTTTTTTTCTAGTATAGTATAGATGCCAATTTGTAACTTTTTTGCAACTGTTACTGCAAGCTACTAGTAATACGTTTAAAAAAATTAAACTAAAATTAACCTGATGTCTATCCCCACCCTACAAAAAACGTATCCCCTGGGTCACATCATAAAAATTATTGAGATCACCAACTAACAACCGTAACACAGACTTTCTTGACATGTAAAGACAAATTTACACATATAAATTATAACTGGCACTTAAAAGGCATTCCATCCCTACCCCTGTATAGCAATTTTGAAACTTTTGAGATTATCAATTTATACCCATGTACACAATTGCTAGCACGAAAAGACAAATTAATTAATGTATACAACTAATTAATGTATACAACTTATTATCAAGACAGGAACCACCCCAACTCCAATGAAATTTTTGGACCATACCATACCTAATAACTTGAAATTATTTAGATACCAGCCATATAACAATATATACGATTACAGTTCATGAAAAGACATTTATATATGCAAACAATATAGGCCCTGGGTTTTGTTTTATGCCCTTGAATCAAGCTTGTGAGTCATTCATTGAAAGCGATCGATTTTCGCTCCCTATGACTAACTACCTACTTCTGACATACTTGTTAGGTGACAATAATTCAACTTATGTGTCTGATTATTTTTACCTGAATTATATGTCTGATTATTTTTACCTTATTGTGTCTGAATATTTTTAAACTTGATTTTTATGTATAAAAAAATCAGACACAGTAAGGTAAAAATAATCAGACACATAATTGAAGTAAAAATAGTCAGACACATAATTTACGTAAACAATAATTAGACACATAATTCAAATAGAAATAATCAAATCAGATGACGCACATGGTAAGATTTTAAATGTAAATTTGTTTTTTTTTAATTCTACGAATAAAAATTTCCGTTTGAAAATATAAATGATTCAAAAAGTTACATTGCAGGGGAAGCAAAAACTGAGATGGACTCGGGAGACAGACATTGCCAACAAAGTCTACACAATCAGTATTCAGTACGAGCACTCATTTCTCTCAGTAAAAAGACAGTTACTGAAAACATCCCTTTCCTTCTAAAATCTATACACAATTTATACTGTGTATAAATTAGAATGGGAGTGAATGTTGCAGAGTTTTTCATTTTACTAACGGAAACAAGCAAGCTTACAGTACTGTACCTTATAAATTAAATTTGTTTTTAAAAAGTATAAACAATACAGATATACCATCGTCCAATAGTTTGCATCTGCTATTCAAAATTGCATGTATCCACTACCCTGATTATTTCAATGAAAATCCTTTCTCCATGTTAACTTCTGCACTCTCCAGTTTATGTCGTCTGCTACTGAATCGAACGCCGATGTTTACAGTTTTGTAACACTCATTCGGAATACAATACAGAGTCTTGGCGTATTAATACAAGACCGAGTCCATCTGTAACCTCAAGACCTTTTGATATACAAAATAAACAACCAAGAACCAATCTAAAGACTTCCGGTTTGTTAGAAGGTGCTCAGTTGGGGTAACCAAAGTTTAGTTGACATCCAGTGTCTTCGGTTTGAACGTGATGATAAATGCAGTCGAGATGGTTACAGACATACTAAATCTAGCAGATTTGCAAGATAATTATTGATACGGGTATAACATGATATCATTTTAGTGTAGGCTAGTGAAAATCGTATGGGTCTTCCGTTGTGTATTCATCAGCTGATCGATGGAGATTTTGTGGGTGTACAAAATAAATGCATGCGAATATAAACTTTAGCAATGTCAAGCAGAGATAGTAGAATAATAGCCAGTCGTGTACGATTTGGGCATGGATAGTTAATAAATATGGTCATAATAATAAATATCCTTCCATGGCAAGTGGGTCAGCTGATAGCGAGACTTCGGAGGTCTCCAATGGGGAATAAGAAATCATTTTGGACATAGTTATAAGAGAGAGAGAGAGAGAGAGAGAGAGAGAGAGAGAGAGAGGTTTGTGGAGATTACCCCCCCCCCCCCTACCCCTCCCCAAAAAAAGATATCAAAATTTGAAAATATCATAGGATAGACCCAGAATTCCGAAATCTGTTTGCGGATATAAAGTTGAACAAGAGTTTATCAAAGTAACTTCAAATATTGATGAAGTGATAAAATTGAATTATCGAGGTAGGACATGCAGTTTTAGTGTGAAACCATAAGAGAGCTAAAGAGAAAGTAGATATATGTTTTAGAGGCACATGGAGAGCAAATCATAGATCACGTGGAAGAAATGAAAGCCTCAAACAAAATAGGAAAACTTTAAGAACAGCTACTGAAATTAAAAGAAGTAAAAGCAAAAAGGTGAATATTTTGTTGTAAGATGGACCCTCTCAGCGCTTAAGATAAAATATTTATTTACAAAGTTATTTGATCTTTCTTTGTGGAATAAATCTATCTAGAATATGAATACGTTGAAAATATGTGCTTTGTACTTGGCTGATAGACTACTCTGCTAGATACAAGGACCAAAACCAATCATAGTGAAATTTGCATATTTTAAGGACAGGGAATAGTGTTGAGCATGGCCATCATTTTGGTGAAAGGCCTTGAGTACCAAAAATTAACTGTTGGTCATTTAAAAAAGCTAGTAACTGTTTGACAGCTTAGTTGTATCTTGAGAAACCAAAAAATGGGTTCTTTGACCAAAATATGACTCTTGAATCTTGAAACTACTATCTAGTGAAAAGATTATTTTTGGGCTCATATATTTCTTCATATGGAAATAGTCAAAAATGGCAAAGTACTATGCATAGAAGTAAGCCATTCTTTCTATTGACAGTAGAAATAGATTTAGTGAAAGTAACCATACTTTATATTTATGGTAGATACAGATTTAGTAGAAGTAAGCCATACTTTCTATGTACAGTAGAAATAGATTTAGTGGAAGTAAACCATGCTTTCTATTTATTGTAGAGAAAGATTTAGTAGAAGTAAGCCATACTTTCTATTTACAGTAGAAATAGATTTAGTAGAAGTAAACCATGCTTTCTATTTATGGTAGAGAAAGATATAGTAGAAGTAAGCCATGCTTTCTAATTATGGTAGATAAAGATTTAGTAGAAGTAAGCCGTACTCTCTATTTATGGTAGATATAAATTTAGTAGAAGTAAACCATACCCTCTATTTATGGTAGATATAAATTTAGTAGAAGTAAACTATACTCTCTATTTATGGAAGATATAAATTTAGTAGAAGTAAACCATATACTCTATGTTTTGGTAGATATAGTTTTAGTAGAGGTTAACAATACTTTCTATACAAATTTAGCATATAATGCTTTTATCAGATGAACATTGTAAAATGGGCAGCAGCTTATGTTCTAACATTGTTTCATTTGTAAGTAGTTTTGGATTTGTTTACTGCAAAGATTTATATAACCATTTTACATTTTTGCATGTTTTAAATGCCATTAACAATTTAGTGACTAGGCTGAGCAGAGCTGTGTCAATATGTTCATGCCATGTGCAAGTCTCTGATAATTGTATGAGCTCCTGTGTTAAATGGTGCCTTTTTACAACCCTTGCCAATGTTGTACTGTGAATGTGTCAGATTGTATTTCAGAGGAGCTTTCCACTCTTGCTACAATGAAAGCACTTAAAGATGATTCATTTTTCTGACATTAAATTCACCACAACAACATCACATTGAATGAAAGTTAAAGATATGTGTCTACTGTATTGGATTACATTTCCAGACATTTTAGCACTGAATAGCACAGTCTAAAGATCTCCACCCAAATCCAAACTGTTCTAAAAGTATCGTACAGTTCCAGATAACATATGCTAAATAAAATTGCATTGCCAGCTTTAATATAAATATAGGAGTATGCTACTTTTGTAAATTAATTTTTTAATTTTATTCTTGGACTATTCAATAAAATGTTTTTCCAAACCCCAAAAACAAAGAAATTTGCTTAACATACTGTAATTACAATCATCACTTTCCTATTTCAGGAAATATGTAACATGCTTGTTAAAAGTAATTATAATTGATAACTTGTGTTCCAATTTGATACATATACATTGGGGAACTTGTATTCATAGGCATCTTATTCATATATTGAAATAACCCAATTAGACCTTCATGCCCATATTGGTAAGTTTATATTGGTTACATATTTGTAAACATTTGGGATCTGGAATCATTTGACACAAAACTTGTAAAGAAGAGTAAGCTCAAATTGCATGAAGTAGACAATCAAAACTTAGTAGACATGTCTATAATAATAGAAGGTCAGATTTTTGCCATTATTGCAGTTGTGTCCTATGTTTCGAAACAAAACTTCATAACATAATTTTTTTACCCAAAACCTGTTTATATAATTTAACCTTTTATTGACTTTTAATTCCCATGTGATTTTCCAAGGTTTGTATAGAGTGCTGATTTCTTGTAATGTGCTCCACCTTCCCATGGAATATGTTGTTGTTGTTGTTGTTGTTGTTGTAGGGTTTAACTCTTTTTTTTCAGCACATTATTGGCTATTCATGGCAGCCAGTTATTATTGTTGGAGGAAGAACCCGGGAAAACCCCCAGAAAGGACCACCAACCCACGAGAAGCTACTGTCAAGCTGTTCAACATAACTACATTAGCTGAATCTTAGACTCGAATTCATGCAGACAGGTGAGATGGCAGTGATCCGTAACGGAGGGCGTTTTAGACCATGTGACCACTCAGGGACCTCATGGAATACTATGGTACTTATGTCTATGTTTCCTAAACTCAAACAATGATTGACTTCTCATACCTCTGTGACTGTTTAAACAGAGTGCTGTTGCACTGTAGTATGTTTTCCCCTTAACAGGGAATATAACTCTCTGACTGTGTTTGAATTGAATCATGTTGCACTGTAGTTTGTTTTCCGCTTCACACGGAATATAACTCTGTGATTGTTTGAACAGAGTGTTGTTGCACTGTAGTATGTTTTCCCCTTCACAAAGAATATAATCTGTGACTGTGTTTGAATAGAGTCCTGCTACACTTTAATATGCAACCCTGCCCCCACTTTTCACAGGTAACATAAATGTGACTGTTTGAATAGAGCACTGTTACACAGTAGGATTCAACCACAACCGCTTCACAGGATTAAAACTATGTTTAAATAGAGCACCTGTACACTGTATTATCCTTTCCCCATCACGGATAATATAACTGCACCATCACTAGGTTATACATTTCATGTGCCACGATTGTCTATCTTTTGATGCTAAATGTATCTCATTAAGGTGATCCACTGTCTGATTGCAAAAAAAAAAAAAAAAAAAAAAAAAAAAAACAAAAAAAAAAATAAGTCCAACACTTTCCTAATTTGTCATTATTTAAAGTTTCCATTTACTTGCAAGGTAAATTTTGCAAATTATTTCAGAAATACAAATGATTAAACCTTCATCACAATAATTCATGCATGAGTGTTATATGGTTACATGAATTTACTCAGAATCAAGTGGTGCCTGTGACAGAACAGTATAAACCTGGCGCTTCCAATGTGTTATCAAGCTATTGTCATTAGTTAATTATCACAAAATCATTTTATTTCCATCCCTAACGCCATTTCTTGTATGAAGTGTTCCAGAACTGCATGCCTTTCTAAACATATTCCCTTAGTAAAGCAGTTAAAACATTGAACTGTGCAAATAGTACATTTAGAGTTATTATACTTCCAATAAAAATATTTGATTTTAATCAGTACATAGAAAATTGCATAGCGTTGAACACATCGGCCGTTTTGTTTACATTAGTTACAGTATCCGTGACCGTTGTGAATTAGGAAATGTCACGATTTCGTTGCGTTCGTACCATAGTGCAAATGTACGACAGGGTACCATTCTGTGTTTTATGCTTGTTTATGACGTCATCGGTATACTGTGACGTATTAGCGTTCGACCTTATAACATCTAAAGGCCTGTGTTATATCGCCGCAAGAAAAGAATTCATTACTTATTCAGCTAACATAGTTTGACAAATTTTCCATTTATTTCAAAAGATACCAAGGTATGCATCAAAAGCGATTTAAAGTTCTAAACTGAGTGTGCAGCATTTACCAAAGGTGTGATTTTGTCTAGCAGCATTTTATTGTGACTGTTATTCTTAGTACCTATCAAGGCCAAGGTCACGAGGTTGTCAGGTGTAACTTATCAGTGACTCTTTATCCATAGGTTGAATTATACATTTTAACAAGAACATTTTTTAAATAAAATTTACGTGCGTGTATCGTAATAATGGTAGGTATAGGACTAACAGGGGGAATAACCGTTTCTGACTTCCCGATTTCTGATGCCGCTTAGGTTTCAGAACAGTGGTCCACTGTTACGGCACATTTTGAGATAAATTTGGATCGTTTGAATGTTAAATCATTGGAAACGAACATGATACATATCCGGATACTTGTTTATGGCATAAAGCGGCCCGTGGAAGAAAAATTAATATTTTTGCAATGCGTTTAAAGTTGTAAAAGTTTTATTTCCATACATTAAGAAGACGTAATACTCATAAACACGGTAGGTCTTAAGCTTCCATTAATTTGGAATATATCCATGTATATTTCATATTTCTGACTAACCTCTATGTACCGTACGAAGTCTCAATTCAGGAGTCCTATCTGGTGGTTTCAGCATTATCTGACATGACCGGTGCGTCGGACAAATTATCTCTCAAATATTCAGCACATTGACCCCATTGTCGGTCAACGGCGTTAGTGTGAAAAATACAATTTAATAACTTCTAGAAGTTATTTTATATACGTATATATATTGATTTTCATTCAGTTAAGCAAGCATAGTGTTTATGTCTTCTCTTCAAATGTATGTATCAAACTTGTTTAAATGAACGGCGTCAAGGCAAGATTATATCTGTATGAATTTAGTCCTAGAAAGCTAAATTCAAAATAATGACAAAGAATGATGTAAACATCAATATGGGGTTGTTTCACAAATTTCCTATATTTCTCTACTAGAAATCTTCAGTACAAAATCAAATGTCAACAAATATAAATTCAAACTATCAATGCATTATTTTTTTTCTTTTGAATGTACCAACTTGAATTTGATGATTGATCTTGCAATCTTGACTTGAGCAGGAGTGACACCTTATTATATTATATTTTATTATATATAGATTCACTTAATATAAGGTGTCATGGCTGCTCAAGTCAAGATTGCAATACAAGTAGCAGAATTTTTCAATTAAGAATTGAAACCCAGAATGCAAACAGGTTGATAAATACTTACATTTTATAAGGCTTATACAATGTAAGTATTATCAACCTGTTTGCATTCTGTGTTTTATTTCTTAATTGAAAAAAATGTTGCTACTTGTGTGCATGACATTAACTATATGACATTCTGTTGCAATAATGTAATAAGATGTATACTATTACCGTGCTCAAATATATTTATTTGTTTGTATTATGTTTTGTATGTGGGTGTGTAGGTATTGTCTTATATGCACATGTACATGTGTTTGAGAGAGAGAGAGATGTGGACGATTTTTATTTATATGTGGACATATTTATTTGTTTGTATTGTTACGCATATTTGATATAAGTCATTTATATTTAGTTTTGTTTGTTATATTTAAATTTCGCATTTTAAGTTTTAAGATTCGTTCATTGAAGGGGGGGGGGAGACCTGTACCTTACAGGATAAACACCAGGTGTTGACCTCATTTCTGACCTGATTTCAGAGTTGTAAACAATGGTTGGTTGGTTCCAAGGACAAAATGGAGTAAAGTATAAACATCTTTCAATTTTAGTTGGGTGATACGCTGTTTACGTGATTTCTTGAACGTAAAATTGTTCTGAGAGATTCTAGAAGGTCGTGACCCCATTCTTGTTTACGTAAAAACAGGTATTTAAACTATGTTTTGGAGCGAGATATTCAGTAGAAGATCTTGGGCTTTTAGATTATTAAGTTGTCTCTTTTTGAGTTATTATAAATTACCTTGTTCTGGAAATTGTGTCAATTCGTTTGGATCAAGAGGAATTATTTTATTATTTATCTGGAAAAGAATTGTGCTCATAGAGAATTTTATTAACAATAACTGACTAAATCAAGTGATATCGTCTTCCGTCTTGGATACTTCGCTGGAATTCGAACTTAGAACTATTTGGACATTTTATTACCACGACTTTTGCCATTTCTCTAGTGGATAATATATTGAATTATTTTTGATTAATTTTGGAATTGACTCGTAAAACCGTAAGTTTATTTCTCTTTTCTGAAAAAATATTTGTACTCAATAAATTGTTTATTAAGTTTTACAAGCTTGTTATTTTCACTCTTTCTATGTTACTGTTTATTCGAGCCTAAGCATGTAACATAGAAATTGGCGAGCTCGTCCGAAATTGAGATAAATTGGAATTTGGCTAGAATTCTTTTCAGAAAACTTTTGTTTTAAATTTGAATAACCTAGTTTTTGAATTTTTTAAAAATCTATAGTGGGATGGACAGGCTTGTATTAAAATAACATCTAAAGTAGAAATATTTCTTTCTAATCCTACTCAGGAGCAATTAGAGCTTTTCAAAAAAGATGAGTTGATTCAACTTGCCAGAAAATATGATCTTTCTGAAGTAAAGGCTACTTTAACGAAACAAGATATCAAAAAGATTTTGGTCCAATATTTGGAAGAAGAGAATGTTTCGGTCAGTAAGTCTGCATCAGACTCTGACATAAAAATGAAGAAATTAGAATTTAAATTCAAGATGGAGTTAGAGTTGAAGAAGCTTTAATTTCAGGAGAGAGAGAGAGAGAGAGAGAGAGAGAGAGAGAGAGAGAGAGAGAGAGAGAGAGAGAGAGAGAAAGACAATTACTATATGACAAAAAAGAGACAGACAGAAAATTAAAATCTGACGAAGAAGACAAAGAAAGACAATTACAACATGACAAAGAGGAGAAAGAAAGACAATTACAATATGACAAAGAGGAGAGAGAGAGAGAAAGGAAAGAGAGAAAGAAAGATAATTACAATATGACAAAGAGATGGAAAAAAGGGAATATCAATATAGAATGAAAGAATTAGAGCTGCCAAGTGAAAAACGCCTTCATATTTCAAATCCAAATTTAAGTTTTGATTTAGCAAGGAATATTAGATTAGTGCCCCTTTCAGAGAAAAAGAAGTAGAAAAATACTTCATTCATTTGAAAACTTGTTGAAAATTTAAGTGGCCAAGGGAGCATTGGACTCAGTTATTGCAATATGTACTCACTGGTAAGGCTGGTGAGATTTACACTTCACTGTCTGTTCACCAAAGTGGTGACTATGATGTGGTTAAAGAATGCATTCTAAGGGGTTATGAGTTAGTCCCTGAAGCTTATCGGCAAAAATTCAGAAATTACAGAAAAGAAACTGGACAAACTCATGTCGAATTTGCTAGAGAAAAAGAGCAGTTGTTTGATAGATGGTGCTTAGCCAAGAAAGTCGAACAAGATTATCAAAATCTCAAGCAAATGATATTAATTGTAGAGTTCAAACACTGTGTCCATAGTGGCGTTAAAACTTATCTCGATGAGCATAGGATTGAAACCTTGGAAAATGCTCGAGCTGCTGACGAATATTTTTTGACACATAAAGTTAATTTTGTTAACAAGACTTCTACTCAACAGTTTGCTGGTTGAAAGTTATTTCAGCCTAATACCAGCCTTTTAAAAACTCAAACTAGCACAACTTTCAAGAAACTTCAGAGAAGCTTGATTCTTGATCATTGTCTCTTCCGACGTGTACCTATTGCAAGAAAAAAGGACACGTTATTTCTGATTGCTATAAATTGAAAAATAGGCATCAGAATCTAGACAGACCTGTTCCAAATGCTCTTATTTCTAAGAGGTCAAGGTCACGTTCATGTATTGAAAGCAATACATTTGTTGGGTCTAATCAATCCCAGTCTGATTTTATTATGGAGAATTATCAACCATTCATATCGAAGGGTTCTATATCACTCTTGGGTGATTCAGCCAATCCCACCCCTATTAAAATTTTAAGGGACACAGGAGCTTCTCAGAGTCTTTTATTGTCAGGTACTTTGCCCTTTTCTGAGAAGTGTTCTTCGAATGAAAATGTTTTTGTTCAGGGAGTAGAGTGCGGCTTTGTCAATGTTCCTCTCCATTGTGTAAATTTGTCATCGGACTTAGTGTCAGGACCTGTGACAGTTGGAACAGTCTCGGTTTTATCCGTAGAGCGGATAGATTTATTGATAGGCAACGACTTAGCTTGAGACAAGGTTGTGGTTAATCCACGTGTAACTGACAAGCTTGATTTGGATCAGAAAATTGATCCAATTGAAATAGAATTCCTTGATATAATTCAAGCTTATGCAGTTACCAGAGCTATGGCAAAGAAACCTCTTGAGAATGATGATGAAGGCAGTATTCCTTTACCTGACACGTGTATAGGTCAGGCTTTTGATGAGGTCACTTTTACTCCTTGTTTGGATCAATCAGAAGGTATTGATCATAGTGATCCTCTTTTAACAACTCATTCTCTTTATTCTAATCAGGGTGATAAACGACAGTCACTTGTCGTCGAACAGGAAAAGGATCGTGAGATCTCCTGTTTGTTTCAAAGGGTCATTAGTGAGTCTGAACACACTGAAGTTCCTGTCTTTTATTTCATTAAAAATGGAAGTCTTATGAGAAAATGGAGACCTCACGAGGTATCTATTGGTGATGAGTGGTCGATGAACTATCAAATAGTAGTTCCAAAACATTACAGACAGGAAATACTTAATCTGGCCTATGAAACTCCTTTGGCTGGTCATTTAGGGATTAATAAAACTTATCACAAGATCTTGACTCACTTCTATTGGCCAAAAATCAAAAGTGATGTTGCCAAATTCTGTAGACCTTGTCATACTTGTCAAATGGTAGGAAAACACAATCAGAAGATACCAAAGGCTCATCTACAACCTATTCCTGCCTTTGACGAACCATTTAGTATAAGTATGGTAGATTGTGTAGGTCCCTTACCCAAGACCAAGTCAGGTAACCAATACCTGTTGACCATTATGTGTGCGTTAACAAGGTTTCCAGAGGAAATTCCGTTGAGGAATATAAAATCTAAAACAATAGTAAAAGCTTTGATAAAGTTTTTTTTACTCAGTATGGCCTTTCCAAATCTGTTCAGTCTGATCAAGGTTCAAACTTCATGTCTGGATTTTTCCAACAAGTTATGTATGAATTGGGCATTCAGCAATTCAAATCTTTTGCCTATCACCCTGAGAGCCAAGGGGCATTAGAAACATTCCAGACGACAATAACTTCCAATGGGTCGGTAGTTGTTGGCACAAACCACATGAAGAACGATTACATATTCCAATAGAAAAATAAATTAGTATGGTGAGGAAACAGTCACGACCTAGCTCGTTGCTGTATACTTCTTCTTACATTATCTGTAATGTTTGGTTTGTTTGTTTATAACAATGGGGTTTTGCACCGAAGCATAGAAAAAACACTGTGTTAACTCACAGAGGTTCGATTTTGAGGGATTTGTATACATTTTGTAAGCACCAGTGTTCATTATATGATTATAAAATTGCAAAATACACATTTATATTACTGTGTTGACAGTGGGGAACTACTGTCCAGTCAATGTCTGTGGTTGGTCAGTCTAACGACATTCATTTCACCTATGTTCACAATTTCGGAGATTCGTATCAGATCAGTTGATGAAGTACTTTTGGAATTACATTAATTGTCGAAGGCATTTATTTATCAGTAATGATACAGATGCATTGCATATTTGATTTTAGGCTTGATAAAGATGTAGAAACTACCAATTGTTTTAGTAAAATCTTGAGCGTAGGATGGTCTTGACTCTGATAAGCACTCTGGTGTATCAATGTTCTCAAATGAAAATATTGTTAATATTTAGATTTTGTTTTGGATGGGGACAAAGAGTAACAGGGTTAAAATTAACATTGCCTGTCTGAAAATAAAGCCTATCGTGTTTGTACGTTCAGCCAATTACACGCAGGTATGTTTCAACCATCTTCCATAATCAAATTCATCGTACATCTGAATGTGACAAGATTATGCACACCGGTAGATCATGTTCTGTTTTAACGTAACCCTCTAGACTGATTTACAAACAACACTTATGACGACTGACGAAGGACGGCATACCAATAACTTACTTGGCTTAGATCTGGTAAACTAGATCAAGTGGGCAAATAACATTTACCCTTCGATCTGGAAAACTTGAACAAGTGAGCAAATACTTTCTGCCACTTTCTATGCAAAGCAATAATAATGTGTATTTCTATTACTAGATGAGCCATGCATATATTGTAGACTTATTTTGGATATTGTTGGTTTGGGATTTAACGCCATTGCTTTGGGCTATATATGATACATCAGGTGGTAAATACATCTGGTGGCAGAATATTCAGAATTTTCGGACTAATGGCGAAAATAAAATTAAATGTGTACATTCATATACAAGTGATGGGCAACGTGATGTATGCATATCGCCAGCCGTGATGCCAGCTGATCGATTTCGGGTATGTAGCAAAAGCACCCAGACAAGCAGAAGTTTTAGCTACGCTACAGCTATGAGAGTAGACATGAAACGGATAGTTGGTCTGCAAAATGCTGGATGCAAAAAGCATATGTTGTACCCGGTAGGCTTAGAAGTGTCCCTCCAAACGCAAGGTAGTATAAATGTCGAAGGCTTGACGGCTGAAATAAAACAGACACCACCGTTCACAAGATAAATAGGGCCCAAATCTGAAGAAGTGCACATAACTGGCTTGCCCCTACAGCTGGAAACTGATGAGATCATCGACAAAATGTGCACCAAACTGAATGTTAAGATCATACCGCATAAGCTGGGACAAATATGGGGCTTCAACCCCATTGCATCAGGGGTAGGATAATCAACCATACCAGAGAGGATGCGAAAAAAATTTCCGCCGTTCTTTTACTGCATGGGTTTCGAGCTACGCTTATGGTATAGGGTTTGTGAAGAAGACCGCAAATTCCCCAAGTGTGGGGAGACAGAACATGGACATAGCTTTGATTATCATTTGTTTATGTAACGTATGATGGTTCTTATTTTACATGTCTTCTTTTCGATTTTCGAACACACACACACACACACACACACACACACACACACACGAGACTGTAAGTGTATCAATTCAACTAGTGACAATACTAAAAATATAATGCGTAGACAATATTAACCTATATTGGTGGGTGGGGTTGGAATAATGAGAGGACATCATATTTAGACACATAAATACATATTCATTTGTCATTGTAAATTGGACTTATATTATAAAGCCAGTGACCATTGCTTTAATATATTGTAAGATACAAAAGAATTAATTCATAAATAAATAAATATATACAATAATAAAATGATAAATATTGATGTGCACAATCAATGTATGGGAACTAAAAATAAGAAGCACTAACAAAAGCCAGACGTATCGTCATTCCTACCTACCTACCTTTTAAATATAATGTAAATTGGACTATCTTATAAAGACAGTGACCGTTGATTGTAAGATAGTAAAAAATGAATTCGTAAATAAATAAATAAAATAATAAAATTATACATATTGTTGTGCACAATTCATGTTTGGGAACTATAAAGAAGAAGCGTTAACAATAGCCTACCTACCTGTCTGCCTGCTTGCCTGCATACATATTTACCTACCTATCTACCTAACTATATAGCTGCTACACGCACGCACGCACGCACGCACGCACACACACACACACACACACACACACACACACACACATACATACATACATACATACATACATACATACATACATACATACATACTTTTTATAGCGCTATAGGACTAAGTTCTTTATCAGTTTTTATACGTTCATGTGGCAGAATTGCAGTTTTCCATTGTTTTCACAACATACCAAACGTGTACACAAAATAGAATATAATAACTGGATAATTGGACTGAGAAGGTGCCTTATTGAGTACATATACTTTGAGGGGATGCATGGAAAGTGGACACGACGAAATGCAACCGCCAGACAAGCCTATCTTTACGTATCAATAGCTGTTGTAATATCAGAAAGTTTCATGGGGATATTTGGCAGTTTTCCAAAGAAATCATCCGTGGTCTCATCAATTTTTCTAAACATTTTACGAAGATTTACAAACGCGCTTACATGAACATCATATTAGCTCTTAGCGTTGATAGTTTATTGTGTATGGTATCTACAGTTTTTTGTCACAGCGTCACTGTCAGATGTTTTATTACCAAATGACTTTATTTTTTTCGAGTTCATGTTGAGCTCGCCTATCGTTGTATCACCACATTTTCTTACTCGATCGTTAATACTATCTAGTACAGTTGAAAAAAGAACACCTGGTCTAATCTTATTTTAACAATAATAATCCATTAAGTCTAACAATTATTACTAGTTGTTAATTTGCCATGTATGTAGTTAAATATAACCATCTCATTTTGCCCCACATCTGCAAGATTTAACAATTCGGATATTTTATCCTCGATTATTTTGTTTGCATCCTTGGTTGCCGATATTTCACCGGTGGGTTGGTTCAGGCTCGACAGAGATCTCCCGTAAATATTAATTATTACATTTTAAGATTTTTTTAAAAAGTGATGACTCATGTATTCGTGTACTGATTTATGAGGAGGTCATTACTGGCATCCACAATGAAAGCAATATTTACTTTACCATCAGCAACACCAGTACTTCGCCAGATTGCACCATTATCATTGCCTTTTCTTACGAGGACTATGTCTTGTATAATCATCAGAATATCACGATAAACCTATTATTGTTGTGGCGATATTCACATCATTCTGAATATATTCAATCTCTTTTCCAGCAATCATATATGTAGCGCTACTGAACAGCGCTATAATCCCATTGTTAACAAAACTAACTCGTGCAATTAATGCATATGGTACTGCTACATGATTAACATCTTCAAGTTGTTACGAGTTCTCCTTTTACTTTAATAAATGCTTCGTCGGTCAGGAAGTATTTACTTGTATCCTGAACTTGAAGTTCGATCCTTGATCGACTATTTGGCTGTACTGCATTATAATAATAAAACTGATAATTGTGTACAGATTCATCTTTGAGCATCGATGCGTCTATATTAAATACTGAGTCGGGTGAAGATTTGAACATTTTATTTTAAATTTCTCTATCTAAATCGTGATCTCAAACCGCATCCCGCTATCAAATTTGCAGTAATATTTCTTTGTACTTTATCAGATCCTTGATTTACCAAGGCTGCTAGTTTTTGATCCGCGTCTTGGTTTATTATTTTACTGGCATTTGCGGGCATAATTTACGTTGATTTCAATTTTACTGGCTGTGGGTTCATCGCATTAATCGTGTTAGTCTTTCTTTGGCTGCAGAAAACGCCTTACTAGTAATCACTAATATCACCAGGAGCTTTTTCACCAATAACATTAATAGTTTTCATCGATAATTGTTTTGCGATTGGTGCTTTTTTGGAGGCCATCCTTGCAAATAACTCTTGAATAAAATTACCAAGACCATCTCTGTAAATTGTTCTAAAAACGGGTAATCGCGAGTTTATTGTCCTGACCATGTAGGTTTATAATGGTGATAATGTATGATCTTCTTATTTATTATCGTTATATCTAATCGTAGTGACAATTAACCACAGGTGCAGATGAGTCACTCTGATAACAATCAACGAGTTCATCGATAAATTCTAGATATACACCGATCTCCACGAAAACCGCTAATAAATAATATTTGAAAGATATCAGCGGCTTCATTAATTGTTTCCGGTGAGTCATTTCCAGCTCGTGCTGCCCAATGAGAATTTCCAATCGCGCTCTGTCGAGAGAATATTATTAGGACAGGCAAGAAGACCACTCCCGCGATTTCCACTCGGAAAAATACCACTTCGTGTTGCTCCTTCTTCCTCCATTGTATTAAATAGTCTTAGGGATGATCTTTCTACTTTTGCTTTTTTTAGTTGTTCACTAGCATTTTTAAGTTTCGACAACAGTCTTTGTTGCAGTGCGAAAGACTGTTGTTGTTGCTTAAACCTCTATTAAGTGTTTCTATTTTTCAAAAACCGTATCAAACATAACCATCACGACTGACTTGAGTTTTATTGGAATATGTACGATATGCCCATTTATTAAAATTTTCATTACATACTGTTTCATAACCTGATTTTAACATTTTTAATTTATCATACACACCAAATAGTATTTTTGCAGGTAAATCAGGTTATTTAGTATTTTAATATTATCGATAGATTTTCTCAAAAATGTATAATGAGGTCAATATTCTCCCTTCTTATTTTAGGTTTTGATGCAAGTATTTCTTTCACGTCAGTGATTTCATTACGAAATTTATCTTGAGTATTTTTTGATCTACAGGAGGATGTTGTGCTGTAACTTGAGAACTTTTGGATATTTTTTCAAGTTCAGGAAGAACACATTTTTTTTTTACTTCTTCTCCTTTACTCTTTCCATATATAATCTCCCTAGTGGTTGTAGTAACGGGTTTGAATGATTATTCTATGACATCTGCAAAATCAACATTAAATTCTTGTTGTTGCTGTATTTTTTGTCTGACAGAATCACGGACGGGTATAAGTTTTTGTTTTAATCGCCGCTAGCTTGTCTCGAGCTAATATAGTTGTTAATGATTATCCTAAAATTATTGTTGTATGATATGTTATTAATCGTAGCAACAGAGAGGGTGTGACAATGAATATGCCTCTCGGTTGGTCAATGTGTTATTTCTGTTTTTCACATTATTTTGTTCGGTTTTGGAGGAGGCCTTTGTTTGCCAAAAAGACACCTGAAAAAAGTTGTAGGGTTCATCCTGTCTGATGCTCGGACACCATTTTAACTTAGTACGCCACTGGCTAACACAATAGTAGAAAACAGGCCACACGATAATTCTCACTATTTTCTTAAACACCAGACAAAGCAATTCTGACGCGGCACAGTATTTTGCACTCATTATTAGAAACATCAGACATCCGTTTTTTGAACACGGCTTCCAAGTCGGTATATAAATCATGAACAAAGAGATGGTCAATTATTTCCGAAAGATTTGTATGAATGTATACAGGGCTTTGTTGAGCGGAAATTTAATACTTTATATTAGTGCTGTCAATATTTGGGAAACTGTAGCTATGATAGAAGATCCAACCACCTAAAGAAACATTGCGAAACAAATTGTTACACGCTGCAAGTGCAGTTAAACAGGAATTAAATTATACCTTTCTATTTCTTACTTCATATTGTCACAAATAAAACATGTTGAATATCTCGTTTTCAAACTCTTAAAATCTTTATGTACATGAAGCTAAGAGACGAGTGTTTCATCTACTGCTGTACTTCATGAACAAACGTATTTTTCTGTTGTTGTTGTCTATAATTACTTTATAACAGTATACACAATATGTTTGTATTTTTGAACATGTCATGGCTTTGAAAATATAGGTATCAATATGTCCCTGACTTGTTATTATTTTCCTAGCTAATTTGATAATTGTACTTAATTTTAAAATTTATTTTTCTGCAAGTCGTATCTTATTTTGCAGGATTGGGAAGACACATGTGGGTATATTTGTTTTTATTATTATGCAAACACCTTCGTTTGTTTCGTTCTTTTGTACAAGCTTTTGAATTTCATTGTTCGTTGTTATAAAGTACCTGCTGGGGAAACAAAAGGTTGCATCTAAATGATATTTAATTGAGGCTAGCCATTAGAGTGGACCTTGTTATCTGAATATAACCATCAGGATGGAACATGTTATCCGTGTCTATCTAATTGGGGGGTGATCGTGTTATCAGTGTATAATCATTAGGGTGGATCATGCTATATTATGTTTGATCATTAGGGTGGATCATGTTATATTATGTCTAATTATTAGGGTGGATCGTGTTATAGTATGTCTAATCATTAGGGTGGATCATGTTATATTATGTTTAATTATTAGGGTGGATCGTGTTATAGTATGTCTAATCATTAGGGTGGATCATGTTATATTATGTCTAATTATTAGGGTGGATCGTGTTATAGTATGTCTAATCATTAGGGTGGATCATGTTATATTATGTCTAATCATTAGATGGATCGTGTTATATTATGTCTAATCATTAGGTGGATCGTGTTATCAATGTATAACCATTAGGGTTGATCATGTTTCCAACCATTAGGATGGATCATGTTATCTATGCCAAACCATTAGGGTGGATCATGTTATCTATGTATAACCAATGGATCATTCATCATGAAAACCTGTTAGTGCTACCAATAAATATACCGCATATCGTGTCACACCAACAAACCCCGTTGGCGCGATGCATGATTGAATGAAAATATGGTAGTATGGGACTACGACCCTGTATTCTGTTTTTGAGAGCTGAATAAGGAGAGTACCTGCCTTGTTTGGTTTTAAGTTTTCATTTATGGTGATGCTAAGCAAATGAAGATAACATTTCGATACAAATGTAATCGTTTTTCGGCCGATTGTACTTGGTGCAAATGGAAATCTGCCTTTGACTTGATCAACAATGTAGAAATTGTCAAAAGTTCTACATTGTTAAAATATCATCATTTACAATGTATCTTATGTTTATAACTAATGCATCATGTTAAAAAGGCATACGAAAACTAAAAATCTGCTTAAAGATTGCGTTGCATATATTACATTAAATAACAAATCAGATTGAACAATGGTATGTAAATTTAGGCTTCTTAAAACCTTGATTTAAATTGCACCTTCTGTGTTTGGTATAGTTTTTAACACCATGTATTATCATTGATGTGTTGATAATTATTATCAAGGTTTTTATATATGAATTATCTATCATATATCTTTCATTTCTAGTTCGAAAATCCCACTTTTGTCTATTCTGCAAATAACATCATGTGATCTTGCAGCGGCCATCGTATCTTTTCAATGATACAAACTCTAGGTGAAATGAGATATTTATCAAATACAATGACAATGTTAGCTAGGCCCGGTCTGCAAAATATAGACAGCAATAAATACTGTTAAATTTAAAAATTATCGAAAAGATATGAGCTTGTATATAAAAGACCAATTACTTAGGTATACTGTAATTTAATATTTACTATTATAGAATACCAAAATTGTAGAGGTTCTCGAGTTGACGAGTAGCATTTAGCCAATATCTCACATATGACATCAGTTAAAATGTGAAGCATTGTTGCAAAAGCTGTCAAAGCAAATCTTCCTTTGTATGTGACTAGTCGCCACTTCAATTATTATACATATTCAACTGGTATCCGAAAATTACCGAGATTCATTTTGGTCATATCGGACAATAAATGCCTTTCAAAATAATGTTATTTTAGTAGTAGTTTATATATTAATTATATATGAAATCCTGCTTTTTAACACGGGCATATGATTATATATTCATCTATTTGGACCGATAATTGAACAATATACTGACTAGAAATTAGTCTCCTTTGCACATGAACATTGGCGATATGAATGCTTATTTCTGTAGTTTTCTGCAAAATCAATCGGCCTGACAATAATTACACTTTGTGCACACAGGCAATATGAATAAGTATCTCTTTAGATAGCGTCTAATCTTTAGAATCTCTAAGCGCTTTATAACATCTATAATGATATTACTGCACGAGAGACAAACAAATAACAAAATCCATGAAATTGGAAAACATCAAAAAAAATGCTGAAAACATATAAAATACAAAAACATTTTTAGGTCTCAAAGTTTGTTGCTGATGTCCAAAAAGGTGAGTTTTAAGAGCACACTTATAAGGGACCACTGTGTCTTTGTGTCTAATTTCAATGGGCATTTTGTTCCACATCGTCATGGCTCTTATATTCGTAAGAAAATCCTCATGTGACTTTATTTTCATAGTGGAAACAATGAGTATACGATTGTCAGAAGAGTAGCGGAAGTATCTTGTTGGTGTATGCACATGGGCGAGGCCGCATAGGTATGTTGGACTGTAGTCTGTCCGTGAAACATAGCACAGGAAACAAATTTTGTGTTTGATTCTGTATCGAATTGATATCGACTGTAGGGTACAGAGCAGTACCTCTGCTTGAGGTACTCTAAAAATGATACGAGCAGTTGTGTTTTTAACTCTTTGAAATTTCTGGAGTAGATATTGAGACGAACCAGACAGAATTGAGTTACAATAGTCCAGTCTTGAAAGTACTAATGAACATACAAGTGTTTTAGTGGCATCAACTGAAATATATTTGCGAATGGAACATATGTGTCTCAGTTCAAGATATTCAGCTTTGCATATCTTCATAACATGTTGGTGCAATGTGAGAGTACTGTCTAGAGTAACGCCTAGGTTTCGTACCAACTGTGAGAGGTTAGTGTTGACGTTGCTGATATTTATTGTCTGAGGTAAAGGATGTGAATGAGAAAGTCTTTGTGTTGTGATCAGAATGGCCTCAGTTTTATCATCATTCATTTGCAGCTTGTTACATGTCATCCATGATTTAACATCAGAAATGCACCTCTCTGCTCCATGGATGGTAGCATCCACTTCAGTTGGGTGGCTAGACTTGCATTGTTGGGTATCATCAGCGTACAATTGGTGCGACACTGGGTAATGCTCTATGACACTTGAGAGCGGATGAGTGTATCGAATGAAGAGAACAGGTCCAATAACATATATAAACTGGGCTGGAATGTATTCCATTTGCATATACAATTGGTGTCCTGTTGACTAAGTAGGACCTGAACAACTGTAAGGCTATATTATTGAATGCCAAATACATGCTGGAGACGGCGAATTAATATATCGTGGTCTAGGTCAAATGCTGCAGACAAATCAATGAGGGTGAGAAATGTACTCTTGTCACTATCCAACACACAGAGAGAATGTCATTAGATATTTCAAAAGAGTAGTGTCAGTATTGTGGCAAGGTCAATATGCATATTGCTGAAATGACTGTTTGAATTCAAATGAGATACAAGTTGGGTTAGAACAACGTTTTCTAAGACTTTTTATATGAATGGGAGATTAAAAACTGGGCGGAAGTTCTTTAAATCGTTATGGTCAAGTGTTGGTTTCTGCAGCAGAGTCTATACGATGGCAGTTTGAAAAATAATCAGAATTCTCCCAGTGAGAGAGATATTAATAACATCAGTTATTGAAGGCAATATTTGGTCTAAGTACTCAAGCAGCAGTGATGTTGGAATTGGATCAAGTACACAATACTTTGGTGCACTCTTCATCACGAATTTCCGTACTAAATCAATAGAGACAGGTTCAAATGCTCCTAACGTTTGTCGCTAAAATTCTGTATCATAACTATATGGTGACAAGTCAATTGAAATTGTGATGTCAAGCCAATCCCTAAAGGTTTTTACTTTGTCACGGAAGAAATTTGCAAATAGGTCCAAAATGTCTACTGGAGAGAAGGTAGTTGGAAGTGACATAGATTTCTTGCATGACATTAGTTTGTTAGTTATCTCAAAGAGCTCTTTGCAGCGGGAAACTCTCTGTGATTTTAGTACTGCAGTGGGATACTTTTGCTCAACGTACTATGTTTGTGACGTTCTTCTTAGCGGCTTCATAGATTTGTTTATGAGTAGTGAATCTGTTGAAAAACTAAAGCTTCTCTGCTTTCCGGTGGTCTTTTAGCAGTGCGAAGCTGGTCTCTAACGCTGCTATGCCATGGACAACCCCATTATTTCATTGATACTCTGCATTTGGTGTCCGGGACATGTTTTTCAAACAGTGAATGCAGGCAGTTATCGAGTTGTTCTGCTGTAGGATGTAAGTAAGTTGTTAGGTTTTCTTGGATATCATGCATTAATTTGGTTATATTTATGATACGGAGGTTTCTCGTAGTATCACATAAAAGTGGAGGGTTAGGGACTGATACGTGGAGATGGCATACAATGCAGAGGTGATCTGATGGAATTTATATTGATCAGACTGTAATCCCCTACCCCCAATGTAAACACAGGTAATGTAAATCTGTAACATGCGTGTATGTATAAGTATATAAAGACTGATACTTGCATCATTTGCAAAATATTCCTCACAATACAACCTTCCTGAATTACACAACACATACTTTTACTGGGTTAAATCATGTTGCTGCCTGGTGTGTCCTGTCCTTCCCCGGCAAATCTCATTGCCAATTAACAAACAAGCCTATCCGGTTTAAGTATTCATGATTAATATATTGATGAGACTGTAATCCCCTACCCCCAATGTGAACACAGGTAATGTAAATAGGTAACATGCGTGTTTGTATAAGTATATAAAGACTGATACTTGCATCATTTGCAAAATATTCCTCACAATACAACCTTCCTGAATTACACACCATATACTAATAAGCTTTGGCTTCACTGTGCTACATCTGTTGCTGCCTGGGGTGTCCTGTCCATTCCCAGCAAATGTCATTGCTATAAATAAACCAACCAATCCGTGTAAGGTACTTCAGAAGCGTATAACAACATGCAAAGTCAAGTACAGGTTACATTACCTGTCTGATTTGAACTAGGTCACAAAAAACGTTACCTTGCATGTTTCCATGATGCAAACTATTACTTTAAAGCCTTTAATGAGTATCCAATGTTGCAATGTATGTCTCCTATTCATGTGGTTTGTTAAAGCAAATGCTGGTGGTTAATGAGCATTATTCAGAATTAGAGTGAAAAATGAACAAGGGTCCAAATGTCAACATAAAACTCCAATTTTGCACTTATGTCTGTTTTTTTTTTACTTTTTTATATCAATAATTAAAAACACGCATGTTATAAATATTGTTATTCCGTTTATTTTTTTTACTTTAGTATTCCAAAACTCATATGTTTGCATAAATACCTTTAAGTTTATTTATTTGACTTTAGTAATGCAAAACTCGAAAGGTTTGCATACATCTTTTTTAACTTATTTATTAGACTTTAGTAATGCAAAACTCGAAAGGATTACTCACATCTTTTTTAGTTTATTTATTTGACTTTAGTAATGCAAAACTCGAAAGGTTTGTTCACATCTTTTTTAGTTTATTTATTTGACTTTAGTAATGGAAAACTCGAAAGATTTGCTCACATCTTTTGTAGTTTATTTATTTGACTTTAGTAATGCAAAACTCGAAAGGTTTGCACACATATGTATTAGTTTATTTATTTGACTAGAAACCCAAGTTCTTGCACCGATATTTTTTTTTCTCTATTTTTGATAATCCAGCACATTCAACAAATACGGTCTCAATTCCTCAGTTTTCTTATTTTGTCTCATCTTCAGACCAAACAATCTACCACTGTATTCTTGCCTCTGTTTCTATTATTAAATTCAAGTTACCTTTGGCGTAGTGTTAAACAGTTATCACATCTACTAATGTTCAGTGTGCCTTGGCGACTGATTACTTTACGGACAGTATCGTGGTGCTGGTATGTTGCGATTATAATGGTGGTGGTGGTTATATTGGCTGTGATTGAAATTATAAACATACAATCAAGATTTGTTTTTTCTATAAGTACTTTATTTATAACTACAAATCAGAAATTTCCGGTGCAAATTAGTCATTAATTTTCTCCCGTTAACAAATTATCGTCTGTATGAACCATATTGTGCGCTTCAGATCCAAAATGTATACCAGATAAGTGCTACCCTGCGTTTTTAACTGAATACCAGTCTACTGCTAGATTCAAGGTGTTCCAAATGTAGTATTCAAGGCAGATGATCAGCATGAGGATTTCTTAGATATGGTATCTAGAAGAAATCGATATTTTATCTTTAAACAAGGTAAACTGAAACACATGCAATGATTAATAAGGACGTGGCTCATTGATAGTTATCAATTAAAATTTTCGAAAAAAGCCATACTATTGTTCAAAGTGAGCCATATGAATCATTTTAACATAGCAATTACCACAATAAACTGGTCTCCTCTTAGTCTATACCTAAATCGATAGAAGGATAATGTTCTACGACACATACCGGTGAAATATTGAGAGAGAACAATATATCAATGTCAACCTTGAAATCTGCATTTTAAAAGAACTTAGTGGCCTAGTGTCATTAAGAGTGAAAGACATACCCTGATCATAATATATATTAGAAGCCTTGCCTTCTTCTTGCTTGCCTAATACATTATCGCTTTGTTACGGCACACTAGTTAATGACTCTATGGTGACTTTATTCTGTGGAGTTAATAAAGTGTCACTATTCTGTTTTGTTCCGTCTAAGTATTCAGTTGGATGGGGGTGGGGGGTGGGGGTGGATTTCAAGTTCTTTAGGCATGGAACAATACAGCTGGGTCCCATTGCGTCTTGTCGTAAATTTAGTTATATGTACCTTTTCATGTAAAAACATAAATTAGATACCGATATACCTTACAGCAACTGTAACATGTCAGTAGCTAGCAAAATGGAATGTCAACGTTTCAAACTGCATTTACTGCTCGAGATGCCCATATCTATAGGAAATTAAATATGGTGTTGTAATTTCACTACATGCATTTGACCTGAATTAGAAAATGTATAATGTCGTTGTATCTTTCTGACCGTATTGCTTTTCTCCAGTTTTCCTTAGCAACTGTATACAGGGCCTTAACTATAAGGTATCCTGCTACTAAGGGTCGAGCAATACATTTTTAGGTACTATATTTTCTATACTAAATCATGATACACGGGGCAATTATTATTCTGTAATTCACATTAAAATAGTGTTTGTTTCACTTGTTAGACTCGTGAAATATGTATCACTGATGATAGAAGCTGTATGGTAAAGAATTACATTAGTGTCAAGGACTTGTAATAACATTTGTCGAGGTTTCAGATCCATAACGTTTGATCATCACCCAAAGCGGAATCGTCTTTATACAAGAGTCGATTTATTTGTGCTCGGATTCGTGGTTGAAAATGTTAATGATAATTCGAGATTGCGTAATAACGTTTCGCATTTCCTTAATACATGAGTAGAGGCTCGCACGTTTTCAGCAACTTCTTAACTTTAAAAATGCATTCTTTTATTTGCTTGTTCTCCATTGGTCTTATCCAGCGCATATTTATACTATGATAGGAATATCAATCTTTAAAGTCACACTGGTGGAAAAATGCTTTTTTATACAATAGAAAACATCGAGGGTCAAGTCTGTTGCTCATGAATATATGAATTTCAATTTAATTATGTAAAGTCAATGTCAACTAAAAAAGTACTGTGGCACGCACAATTCTTTCAGAACGTACTTTATGACGATGGAAAACATATGAGCCGTTTAGTATATCTTAAATCGATTGATTATATGGAACAGGTAGTTAAAGAACATGTATGCATGTATGAATAACAGTACCATGGCCTATATATCCGCACCATGACCAATCCAGATGAGAAAAATTGTATGAAGACATAGAGTCTCTTATTGCAGAAGTGCCAAGGGCAGAAATCTCATAGATCCGTTGTATCTTCAGTGCGAGAGTGGACACAAATCAAGAGAGATGGCCAGGTATCATTAGGAAAAATGGACTCGGCAACTTTGAAATGCGACTGCAAAGCACTCCTAAAGAGAAATTGTGCTGAACATGGCTCCCTTACTAACAAAAAAATATTACTGCTGCCAAACATCAACAAGACGTCCTGGATGTATCCATGTTCAAGGAAAATACATCCTATTGACTAAATCACCATCAGGAGATGGGACATACTGGATATCAGTGACGAAGGTTTTAAGAAGTGCAGAATGCGGAATTGACCATGGACTCATCATTTCCAAATTCAATGTTATATATTAAGCCTAGCAGACTTACACAGGTAAAAGCAAGTGTCCAGAAAGCTTAATTACACCAAACTAAAATAATTATTCAGCCAACTGCATACAATTGATACACACTTCGAGAATGTCGAAGAAAACTGATTCCTTCAATGACTAAAAGTACTCAACTGCATCTAAAATCCCCTATCCCAGTGTACGTAAACATCAAGATTGATTTGATGTGAACTTGAAGCAAGCTTGCTTGGCATTTAGCATTATGAGGTTAGTGTCAGGACTGGACGGCCTTGTGACGAAATAATGTAACTGAGTAGGATATGATACATTTTACAAGATTGAGTTAGAACCGACTCATCACTTAGAAAAGACAACATTCCTTTCAAATAAATCGCGACATATAATATATGGGT
This sequence comes from Unio pictorum, assembly GCA_030141615.1. NCBI lineage: Eukaryota > Metazoa > Mollusca > Bivalvia > Unionida > Unionidae > Unio > Unio pictorum. Next base: position 12,372,993 of record JARLTB010000291.1, read on the forward strand.
AGCAGTTATAAGGACCTTTATTTTGTTTTCTAAAGAATAAAGACGTAAAACAAGACTATGTGAAAAATGCACGTCAGGAAATATTTATTGATTACAAAGCTAGAACGAAAATAGAAGATATACTCATCAACATTAACAAATGATAGCACATACATAAAAAACCATGACAGTGAAACAGAAAAATGGTGCACATGAAATAACGTGATATGGTTTCTACAATGTAAGGAATGTTCGAGTATGGTAATACATGACATCTTAGTAACACAGCAAAATGGCACACATGAAAACACATGATAAGGCTAATACAATGTCATCAAGGTCCTTGAAAGGTAAAATGTCAAATGTAACGTAACGTATATAACATTTAAAAATACGACGTTGATTCTATCCCCATCTCAAACGATGCTGATAAACAAATACAAGGTGAGATATCACAGCAGGTTTACCAGATTTTTAAGCAGATAAAAGCAATGAAAATCATATTGATGCTGCTGCAAGTATGCGGAAACTTTAATGTCAACCAAACCTAATAGTAGAAGATATAGAATTATATGCACCTAGTCATTTATCAATGGAAGATAAATGTATTTTCAAAGACAATGCTATTTTCACATAGGAAGTACAGGTGAACAATGTAAACCGCAAGAATTCTTGATTTAAAAATGGGTCACACTTTTTAAACAAAAACATAACCCGTGCATTTCGTTACATTTGGCTCTGTATTTTGGTTTATATTTATTAAATACTGCAACAATATTCAACGAGATAAACATTTAATATATTGAAACGCACATTCTCATATGCGGACCCAAGTAGGAGTGAGATGGGATATGTGAAAAGGTATATTGAAGATTAATGGCTGTACTCTTGAATTTGTAACGTCTTGCTATTGTTCACGTGTTTTCATCAGTTTTGAATGTTACATTATGTCATACTATTGGTTCTTAGTTGACTGCTACAGAGGGCCTTGTTATTACATCTCAGCTGAATGTTACAGTGTGCCTTGCTATTGCATCTCAGATGAATACAACAGTACACACTATCATTGCATCTCACTTGAATGCTACAGTGTGCCATACTAAATTATCTCATTTAAATGCAACAGTGGTCCATGATATTGCATCTCATTTGAATGATACATTGTATCATGCTACTGCATCAAAATTAAACAAGATAACCATGTAGCATATTTTTCACATGCTGATAGAGGGTGGGTGGTGATTATAGCAATATTGAGAAATACAGGTTATTGGAGACTTAAAGGAGTCTATTTCTTTAAAGTTCGACGCGTTTCTTATGGAATGGCAGATGCTTCACTAGTCTAAAATAACTTCCAGAAATTAACGAAACCGTTTCTCGTTTTAAAATGATTTTCAGTTAGCTGATATCTTGGAGATACTGGAACTCAAACTGGAATCATGATCAGTTAGAACCAACACGATCATGTAAGATGCCATCTGGTAGAAACTCAAGTTGATATGATTTTTCGTTCTGAATGAAATACGACGAAAGATTAGCACCATTTTCGTTCATGTCTAGCTGGATATTATAAGAGATATTTTACAGACAATCACATGACCATTAGGATGTAGTGACCATAAAAAAGTGTTCAAGATGATAGTTATGGAGAGCATATTATAAGTCAGACAGGCACCATTTCTCAAATATCAATATAGATATCATAAGATGCCGCATGAAAAAAAATCCCACTGTAATAATACATCCTTATAAAGAGGAGTTTGTGATCTTGTGGGTTTTACGCTCCTTTTCTTCAGCACATACTATGCTAAATAGGGTGGCTGTATATTTAGTGGAAGAATAACCTAAGAATACCCAGTGAAGGACATGCTAGCCAAGGGAAGGTACAGACAACCCTTCTCACGTACCCATGTTGCCCTATCCGAGAAAAGAATCCACACAAACATAGGTTAGATATGAGTTATCCATAAATGCGAGCGCGTTTGACCACTCGACTACCATGGGCCATGTTAATCAGGAGTGGCGATAGCAATATGTTTAAGATGGCTGCTGTCGTCACCTTTTTGTAATGGCAAGAATAACCGTGTTCTTTCAGAACCAGCAAGAGAGTAAAAAGTCTCCTTAAATGGAGTTTCAGTAAATATACATTGAACATCAAATCGGTACTGTTACGTATATTTGATTTAAATTATTTATTTTTAAATGTCAGATCCAAATTTGTCATTTTGGGTTTAAAATTCATTAATTGGAAGATATCTATTCTGGAAAATTCAGGCTTACCTATACTCTGTTTGTTAACAACAGGTGTGGCCTCATTTTCTGGTCTTGATTCTAAGCTGGTAAATAAGCCTTTAAAACAATTGGTTAATTTCAAGGACAACGTTTTATTTTTAGTTCGCGGGTGGGGTTGTGGTGAGAAATGGCTGATTTTCATCTAGGTCATTCCATGCGTACGTGTTTTTATGATTGTACGTGCTTTATGTGACCTTCTGGAAAATCACATGATCCCTTGCTTACGTATAAAACAGAGATATAAACCATGTTTTAGGGGAGAGCTATTCAGTAGAGGTTGGGCTTTTATAATATTAAGTGGTGTGTTCTTTTTGAGTTATTTTAATTACCGTGTACTGGAAATGTGTCATTTCGTTGGAGCAAGAGAAATTATTTTATTTATCTGGAAAAGAATATGTGCTCATAGATTTTCATTTGAATTATTATAAAACCAATAACTGACTAAATTATTTTACATCGTCCTACATAGTGGATTACATCGTCAAGATTCGAATCGGGAACTATTAGGACATTTATTTATCAGGACTCTTGCAATTCCATTAGTTTATTATTTTTGTGAATTCTATATTGGATTATTTTTGGACTTGATTCTCTAAAACCGTAAGTTTATTTATTTTCTTATGAAAATAGTTGTACTCAATAAATAGTTTGTTAAAGGTTTTACAAGCTTGTTAGTTTTCACTCTTTCTGTGTTGCTGCTTATTCGAGCCTAAGCGCATAACAGTACCATCTTTATTTAAGATAGACTATGGATAAGTAGCAGTCTTCCAGTGAAAATCCCTTGCTGATATGACCAACTTGTTTAAATGGCAGCTGGTGATATCAATATTTTGGAAACGACAATCGGTGCGGCCATAGTGGATATCACTTGAGACCATCTTGTCATCATACGAAATGTTTCACCGAAAGCTCCATTTAAATTTGGTTCTGAACTCCAGACAATTAACGTTTGAAGACGGAAACTGAGTTTGAAGGTATATAACACAAATTAAATCTGTACCGACCAACCCCGCTTAGCACAATAAAAACAAGAAAACAAAAAGAACTAAAGCAATGGAAACACACTAAGATATTCATATAGTTTCACGTATATACTAGGCTTGGGATTCAAACAATCTCAATTTTTCAAATACGTTTCAACTGTTCTGCACTGTCAGTAAGATTCACAAATCTCCTGGATCAACTAAGATTCAAATAATCTCATGTAAGTACAAATATACCAAGTTAAACAACAACTGAAATAAACATATGCTACTTCACCCTTGTACAGTCGCATGATCTATTCACTGAATATATTTGTTTTTATTAGTATGCAAACACCTTCGCTTGTAACGTACTTTTGTAAAAACAATTTAATTTCAATTTGTGATGTTTTACAGGATCTAGTGGTGAAAATTGCATCGAAATGATATTTCATAGAGACTTACCATTAGAGGAGACATTGTTATATAAATCTGACCATTATAATGTCTGTCTTGTCTAAACTCAACCATTCTATGAATCTGCGGACTTATATAATAGAGACAATTTGATCTCTTATAATGGTAGTCAGATTATAAGAGATTATACACAGATTATACACAGACACACATACGAGCGCGCACACACATCTGTGTCTAACATTTTCACTCTGATATGTTAGGAATTATTCCTGTAAAGGTTTCTTAGCGTCACATATCTTCTACATCAGTTGCGTTTTTAATTGCAACTTCGAAACAGAATTTGCTAAGGGTTCGTGATGTTCCCTTTCCGTCTGTACAGCTGATAATGCGCCGGTCAGACACAATAACTAATGAGCATGCTAGATTACACATAATCTCTTGTTTCACATCTTGCTAACTGCTTTTGTAGGTATCCGAGGCAATTGATTTCCACAATAATAACTATTAAACACTTAAGTGTGAAACATCGTCTCTCCTAGTGAGAATTCCACTTTCCTAGTTAATATTATCTACCCCTGTATCCAAGATAAATTAGTACTGACTGAGACAGAATTGGCTGAGTCGTAATTCTCAAAGCAATGGTATCAGTATTGTCTAAGAGTTCACTGTACCCAAGTAACACTACCTCTGCCAGTGTCAGTAATTTCTTATATGTCGTTATATCAATTATGAATATCGCTGTAAGAGTATATACTTGTCTCAGAAAACGTGTGTCATTGTCTGGATGCGAATCTTGTCTCGGTCAGTAATATTTGAGATCTATAATTGTATCCAATTTAGATTACCGCTATTCCGGTCAGGAATGTATGGGATGTCATTGATTACAAGGAAGAGTATAATTACCTGTCTATCAGTTGATTTGCCTCTTAATACAAAGAGCTTTTCAAAGTTTATTCGAAATAAATCTGTATGACGGATCTGCAAAGTCTATTGGAACAATATCTGTAATTATTTACGTTTTGTAATGAGTATGTAATGTAATTAAACGATATTAAAAAAGATTTATTACAACCATGCAAGATCAATTCAATGTAGGTATAAAAACACAGCAAATCAAAGATGGGAGGGGTTAGCCAGATAACTGTTGATCAGTTTCAAATGACCGTTGCGGAGAATGGAAAGACTATAATGGTTTATTGACTGCCTACAGTTTTATTAAATTCCCACCCCTTTTTGCTAATAATTCATTGGCGTATTAATGTCGTTATCACTGGAGGTGGCTGAATACATCTCATTCTAATAGACTACACATGCTTCAGCTTTTCCAGGCGGTATTCTCCGCAATTGCATTATTTGTCATTATGTCTATAATCCATTTACATTGCATAACTACAACGTTATAGGGATTGAATTTCAGTACATAGGCAATTCTTGCATAACACTTTTTATCAGTCAATTATACTGGCGAATCAGCCTATAACCCGCGGCTATGCGGCCTTAGCAGCTCCATAATTCAGTAGTACTGCGATGTCGCCTCATAGATACGGCATTCTCAACGGAATTAACTTCTTGCAGACGATGATGAGATTTTGTAGAATCGCTTGGATACTTAATTGTCTAATCTGTTCGTTGTTTCCACTGCCATGCACTTTTAATCCCATTTATGCATGTTGTATTTGTTTTGCTATATCCTCGATCATTTTCCCCTGTTGTATTTGTAACGTTACTGACTGTACCCATAAGGTGGATTGAACATTTTGTTTGTATAGTTAATAACATATTTAAAATTAGGAATATCTTAAAATCGTGCAGAAGTGCGTAGAAATAGAACATATGCCGACATAGTAGCGTCGTTTACATAGTAAAAGCTATGTGATTCAGCAGGAACCGTCCTTTAATCAAATTTAGTATCTGCACACTACGATAGGTTCAATGGATTGTATTCAGTACATAAAATATACAACTTCTATACTTTGGTGGTTCTGACACGTAATTGACGGTTTTACAGGTGCATTAAAATTGTTCCACAAAAATTGCATAGCTGACGATAGAACAATATATATATATATATATATATATATATATATATATAATATTTGGTTCAGTTATATTATTTTCTTTCAATTGTGTCAATATTATAGTTTCTATCACCGCTTGAAGTATATCGACACTCATTTTATCTTGCGGCTATTTAATATGAATCTGTGTTTCAGCGTTTTTTTTATTATACTGGGAATCAATTACTTTGTCATTACTTTGTTTGGTTTTTATTTTTGTATTCCATGTGTTCCATTGTAAATAATCATCTATTAACGTGCTGAAACAATGTCGTCTAATCACAATTATCACTTGCAAACTATTCACATACTATTTAGCTTTTTTCATGCCGATTTAACTTTGTTTTTGTGTTTACATACATCATGCAATCTAATTATCGATCCATTTATAATAATCATTCGTTTAAACTTACTTACATCCTCAATGCTCTTTATTTTTAAAACAAAATAAAACCATCCGCGGTTCTTGGCGATTGTATTTATCCACACTTCGTCAGTCATTCCCAAATGAGAGGTATGTGTGTAATATATTTTATTCATAACATAACTTGTTGTCCCAATTCTAACTAGCTAATCTACTTATTGTACCCCTTTCATATATACTTCGTACCGTTTATTTTTTATTTACAAGATCGTTTCATAGTTGTGTATGTTAAATGCTTTGTCATGCATACTTAATGCTTGATCTGCAACAATCCTATCCTTTCAAGATTTGTAGTTTGTAAATATCCGTAATGATTAAAAGATTGTCCGTCATTTTTTGAAACATATTTTCAAATTTTGACACTGAATTTTATATCAGGCGTTTAAAACGTATCAGTTGTTAAACATCAGAGACGTTTGGTCCATGTGTTTGATCTATTTTCTACACAGATTGCAGAACTGGAATAAATATTGTTAATACGGGACAATGTTTGATGCATCCATCAATTTGATTCGGATAAATGACAAACACTGTTTTGGTTTCCTTTTGAGTGTAATATTTGCACATGATAGTCTTTATGCTTTTGTTAAATGTTTCTAGCAAATCTACAGTTTTTAATTCTTTGAAGAATTTTCCTGAAACATACCATATGGCATCTCCATGTCTAATTTTCATAATTTATTTGCAGGTTACATGTAACACGGTCCAAATGTGTTTACATACACTTATGCCTGTAATAGAGATCTCAGATCTCATATAGGCAATGGCTCCTTGTATGTATATATATATATATATATATATATATATATATATATATATATATATATATATATATATATATATATATATATATATTGCTAAGTTAACCACTCTTTGGTGTGTTTTATTTTATTTGAGCATTTGTTTCAAACTAATGATACTATTCTAAGCCACTCAACTTTCAGGAGTTTAGAAAAAGATATTTGTGCTAGCGTTGTCTCACGGTTATCGCAAAACGGAATACTTTTTTTTTTTTTTAAATACTCATTTCTGATAAATTCTCTTGATATGATATAATCTTTGTACTTTATTTTTGTCTACCCAGCGTTAAATCGCTTCTTTCTGATAATATCCGGTGTTGGTGTATCGTTGACTGCCGTGAAAGAAAATCGAACCGCGACGTGAGGTGACGGTATGTAAACTGCCATCTTGCCGATGCTCGTTGAGAATACGAAAATCGTTACCAAAATCAATATCACGTAGAGTGTGTTAGCTCTAGCAGATCGGACTTGCATCAAGTTTGATATTTTATCTAAACCTTAGAATATCAATAAACCAAATTATTGATTTATCAAAACATGATACAATTATACAGTATTAAAGAGAAAACGGGTGGTCTCTTGCTCAAAGACCCTTATTTTCTTAGAATAAATGCAAACGTTAAATCGAAGATAAGAAATAAATGAATCAACAAACAACGCCCAAACAAAAATTAAAAATTCGGTCTGATTTGAGTGGTTGTTTAGAGTATGGACGTGCATATTTGTATTTGTTCGGAGAAAATAAAGGTATCTGAGCAAGAAACCTACTCGACTGTACTACTACTGGAATGCAATTGTGGCGGGAAGTTCCCACTTTACTGAATAGGTATGCCACGATTGTATGAAATGCCCGTGTTAGGTATACAGGGGTCACTATTAGACGAAATGTCTCTAATTCTGTATTGGCTTGCCACTTTGGGAGACGGTGTCCATTTTTCTTTATAGGTAATTTGATTCTGTTTGATTCGGGCTGGAAAATGTATGGTTGCAGATCAATTGATTTGATGGAACATACAGTCCTTTGCTTAGCCACAAAAATTATTTCACTCAAAACGTATTCCTAAATATGCCACACTGGCAAGAAGTATCCATTTCCTATATTGGATTGTTATGAACGCGATCAGATATCACAACTATCTTTTGCGGCGTCCGTACATAATCCGGTATCCAGGCAGAAAACTGTGTATTTTAATGGACCTGGCTGTTGTGACAAGATAATTTGGGTGATCGAATTAATTTAATTTCTAAGCGATCACATGATTGTGCTAACACCGACACGTATTCTTGCCAGGGAGATGGGGACCTGAGAAGCTAATTCTTGTACTTATTATAGCTTTTTTAGATACAACGGTGATGTGTGGACGCCTGACAGGATGGGTAATACATATATTCCCGGGGATATTTTTTGGGTTGAGATATGCACAGTGTCGCTGGACACATTAAAAACGTTTCTTGATTAGCTGTTATCGAAAAACAGCTGTGAGTATGTGTATAGATCACGGTCAGCCACCATCGTTTACTGGAAAATCCTCAACATGATTGGCTTAAACGTATTGTTAATTATTATGAAGAAATCGATGTCGACCACAGATCACTTCATGATAAATTGAAAACAACTTAAACATTTAATCAGGCTGGGGCCAAATAAAAATCGGTGTAGGGCATATGGCACAGTAATAGGAGAAACTTCCATGGATGATTTCTTGCAAGCGTGGACTCCAAACGATTTAACAGTAGCAAGTAAAAAAAAAAACTCGTGATACACTTCTGTAGCAATTTCTTCAGTTGCATAAGAAAAAGGTCCCCGATTTTACCAATGTCGTTTTGTTATAGACCAGCTAATACATGACGTACAAACATCAACGTTGATATACCAGGTCGAACTGAGAATCAGAATCTAGTATTAAACGATATTGTCATGGTTGATATTAGCATTGTAGAGGATGCATTGCGTTCTGAGAAATCTTGGATAGCTAGGACACGCGATGACGATGCGCTCATCTCAGGCATTAACTATTTTTGATTCTCGAATTTGGATCGTAGATAATCGTGTCGAATGGTCAAACTTGTTCTTTTGGCAGTGTCTCGAGTTAGAAGAATATCTCAGTTGCGAAGATTTGTAATCGACGGTGCAGATATCATCGATGATATAACCGAAAATTGCACAATAAGAAAAAAATTAGCCAGTTATAAGCAAAGTGATACAAAAAATAATCGAGATTTTGATATCGATGTCGGATGTATCGTAACTCTGAAGCAGAAACAGAATAAGCAGTGTTCGAGCTGTAATTGTTTAATGTTACGGCGTTATCTGAAAAACGATTTAGAACAATTTACCATGGATAGAAAAGTTAACAGTCGTGGTCATACACGCAAAAATATGATGTTAACTTGTCTTGAGTCTAATCGACGTCGACGTGCTAGTTAAGCGATCGAGGCGACAATTGCGTGTATTCGGGAATTACTTGTAATTGATCACGCGTAAATCCACGTTGAGGAGCAGTTGAATCTAATCTATAGATTGCAATTCTACCCATGGATGTAACAACGCTGGAAATTTTGTGTGTTGTGATACTCCAGACTGGATCAGTCGTTCTTTTTTTTTACCACCTTCAAGTTCACCAGGTTCATATAAATACCTCACGGTGACATTACCCAGTACTGGATATGCTGAAATCATGTCATACAGGTATAAGCGCGCGTGTGATTGCGTTAACAGATTTCATGTTCTTTTTTCGAGTAATTCATTATTTAGAGCAGGTATCACAATTGGTAATCTTAAAAACCCATTCGCGAGATACTTTGTATTGAATGAACAACTTCCCTTATTGATATCCAAATAACCACTCAGCAAGTGTTCAATTAAATCTCTCAACATTGGCCTGATCGCGATGAATTGCAGTACGACGATATGGCGCATTGACATTTTATTCCAGGATCAACTTGTAACAGCTGTGGCCATCGTAACCACTTCGTTGATAAATTATGTTAAACGTAGAAGCTACTTCACCAGCTGGTTATGTTGATAACGGTTCTGCTTGTGTTGTATCTACTTGCAACATGAACGACAGTTAATGCGTATTTGTATGTTTTACGACCTTTAGTATAATGTGGTAAAAATAAAATATCAGCCTGATGAACTTCAGTAGGGATGCAGACATCAAAATATGCGTATTGTATTCGTTTAGGAGATGGTAGGTATATTTGACATAGAGATGGCACGGTCAACACTTACAGCTTCGGTGCGTTTACTAATCGTGGCGCTCCCTCTCCAATATAAATCGGAGAATAATTATTGACTCCATTATTAATTACAAGCCCCTAATACTAGTTTGCCTTTCATAGCTGTTTTTAATAAGCAGTTAGCCAATGATTCCTTGAAAGATTTATTTTTTTATGGAATTTAACGAGTGAATCAATTTCACATCTGATGTGTTGCTGTTGAAGATCATTTGATCGCTAAGCTACATCATGAGCATGACAAACATGTTCGATAGCATTTATTGGATATTCGCCTGGTTCTAGTTGGTCTTGGTTGTCAAGGAGGATATCAAGTCTGATTCCATTACCACAGTAATTATATCATGAATAGAGTTTTTCTCATGGATAGTTGACACATGGAATTCCCGGTAATTTGGCTAACATGGCTGCAATATCACCTGCGTGTTGTATTTGTTTGAAACCCGACTTATCAGGGGGGATAAATTTCAGTTTTTGGTACCACAGCGTTCACGCCTAGCAGTACGCGCTGGTCTATTTTTTTTTCTCCATTCTGATTGTCATTAATACATCTGTACAAGTGCACATCTGGTATTTACACAATATAAATCCATATTTTGTTATTACATCATTGATATAATTGATGTTACAGCTACAAGAAAATGGGAACCGATCAAGTATCTTGCAGCGCTACCAAATTCTAGCAGAATGATTATAATTGGATCGTTTGGGAGTAGTAAGGCACAGTTGTTACTTAATTTATAATGAGCTGGTTAAAATGGCATAAGTTGTATATGATAGCTCCGTCTGTATATGATCAGTGGTGTAATGGAGTGCTAAAAGAATTTTAAAAAACGCAGCGACGATAAATGACGACTTATAGTGTTGTTGAGTTTATTACTGATATTGATGAAGCACCGTCTGTAGATGATATTGATGGAATTAGTAATAAGTTAGTATTGTATGATGAATGTTATGTTGGATAAACAATCTAATCCAGTCCTGATATTTTCTCGAAAAAGGCATGATTTTACAGATGTTATTTTATGTTACTCAACGGTATACAACAATACCTAAATAATCAGGGATAACTAATATTATTGCTGTATTTAACGAATACGCTAAGAAATATTCATCAGACTTGGTGCAACGGAGATATGGATTATAATCGTTTTATTAATTTATGTAGTCATGCTAGGGCAACCCTGCATGTATTTATAACGATAAATTTGCATTATTCAATCTGTGTATCAATCCATTAGGATGGATGCTATTATATTTGTCGGAATGTAACCATTAGCATTGACGCTGTTATCTGTGTGTCTGAATCTAACCCTTACGATGGATGCTATTATCTGTGTCTAATTAGGATGGATGCTAATATATGTGTCTGAATCTAACCATTAGGATGGATGCTATTATATGTGTCTAACTCTATCCATTAGGATGGAAGCTAATATAGGTATGTCTGAATCTAACCATGACCTGTGTGTCTGAATCTAAACCATTGTGATAGATGCTATTATCTGTTTGTCTGAATATAACCAATGTGATTGATGCTATTTTGTATGTGTCTCAATCCAACAATTAGGATGGATGCTATTAACTGTCTGTTTGTATCTAAACATTAGGACGGATGCTAATCTCTGTGTCTGACCATTGTGACTTATAATATTATATGTAGCTACTAATTAAGAAAGATGATATTATATATGTATAACCAATAGGTTGGATTATGTTGTATATGCCTACCATTAGGATGGATGGTTTTATCTGTGTTTACCATTAGGATGGATAATGTTATCCTATTATAGATATGGATTATAAGTAAATTTATAGAAGGGTATATACGTTCCCCATTAAAACATGTAACAACGGCCAATAGGCCAATGCCATATAACGTCACGTCAATAAACCCCATTGACGAGTTGCGTTACTGAACAGAAATGGACGCGATGGGACTACGACAGCTCTATTCGGTTTTTGAGAACTTAAATCAGGCGAATATCGGTTCGGTTTTAACTTTGTATTTCTGGTCATGTTACAAACGAAAGCAAATTTCCGACTCAAATATAATCGTGTTCATATCATGTTTACTTGTGCAAATGGAACTCTGCCATTGATTTGTGATCCGTATATCTGATTTAATATACATTTATTTTAATTTAATTGCTTGTTTGTCGGATTTTTATAATTTTATTTTTTCATTACATGCTATTGTAATGTACTTTTATTGATGATGGGTTTTATCTTCTGAAAATCGGTTGACTGAATTATTTTGGGGTAAGCAAGTAATGTTGACCTAGATCCTGACATTTACTCAGGGTTAACCGCAACCACGTACACAGGTTTTATTTTAATTATAAAATGATTGGTTGATGTCTAGGTTAAGATCGGACTAGTGAATTAAAACGTAAACAACATTTTGTTCTTAAAGTAAAATCATTGTTTTTCTTCAGGGTCATGTTAGGAGTACGTGATATAAACACAATCAAGTGACCACTCCCTTTTTTACTCTCGATTTTGCAAGTTGATGATGTTTTCAAAACTGAATATTAGAATACAATATAATCACTTTTCATTGAAATATATTTAGCACCTGATGTTACATTATTTTCTATTGTTGTTGTCAGTGTTTTAATCCATGTTAATTTTCTTAATTTGATTTTGATTATAAAAGGATTATTACATATCTCGGGAAATATTTGATGTGCTCATATACAGTTCTTTGACGGAGACAGTTTTCAAAATTGTATTTGGATTTCCATCAGCGGAGTGTTAATTCTGGTGAATTTACAAGGAACTGTAGATAAACAAAGTACAGACTACATCATACGCTATCTTCTTTCATCTTGGATTTTCCAAAATGACTCGAACTTGAATTTATTGGAACATTTCATTACTTTGACTTTTGTAATTTAATTCGTGGACTTTTCTTGGATCACGCTTGGATTGATTCTTAAAACTGTAATTTTATTTCTATTTGTACAATCTTTTCCCAGAGAAACAAATTATTTTATAAAATCTTTACCAAGCTTGTTGGTTTCAAGTTTTATATGTTACTGTTTATTAGAGCCTAAACACGTAACACTTGATCGACAGTTTATAATCTGTCGCAAGTTATCCCGTACGATGTGTATCATCACTCAAATGCATCTTATGTTTCATAAATAATGCAGTAGATTAAAAGGCGATACTAATATCGTAACTTTACAATTAGAGGGAAACACTGAGAATTATAATGATGATGAAAATCCGACATAGTCAATCAACGGCAATATGTTTTGTTAAGTTTTCATTATCAGATGATATTAGGCTACGCATAACACCTTCCAATTATGATATTTTGTATAAGGCAGCTAAATCAATAACGAGATATATACTGAATATAATTATTACTTTACATCCATTCACTCAGTCGGACAACTATTGTGAATGGCTGTTTTTCCCCCACGCACTCTTTGAGTTTATATCGGTAATGCTATGTTGTGGGCTTAGTGGAAATTTGCTAAAATATTTCATTACTTATATTAGATCTTAAGTAAAAGCTAATCAAACTATGTAATCTAGGCTTATTTAAATGTTGACTACGGTATCTCATTTTGTGTTTAGTACATTATTAAATACCATGTTTACGTTTCGCAGAGTAAGAAAAGAACCCGTAATGGTTGTAATATATGACTTATCTATCACATACCTTTCGTTTCTAGTTCCAAAGTCCTAACTTTGACTATACTGCAAACAGCCTGATTTGAACCTGCAGTGGCCATCGTGTCTTCTTAAGGACTTATGGATATAACCGTGTTGACTCTAAGACGAAGTGAGTTGTCAACCTAAGACAGTGGCGACGTTAAGGCCTGGGCTGCAAAAGGGAGAGCAAACGTGCAGCCGAAATCCATATATATATATATATATATATATATATATATATATATATATATATATATATATATATATATATATATATATATATATATATATATATATATATATATATATATATATATATATATATATATATATATATATATATATATATAATCCCTAACTGTATTTTGTAAGAGTCTTCTGTAAACAACATTTTACATAGCTAACATTTGTACGTGAATGTAAATTGTGCTGTAAGATAATTGTACTTTGTACATAACTTGTTTCCTTGGACTTGATGTCAGGACGTATTGGTAACATACAATGTACACATGGAAGCCCATAACGTTGTCTATCCTATTGTTGTCTTGTTTATTTTCCTAAAATTTAAGTAATCAGGCCTTACAAAATGTAACCATCTCAATGGACCCCAAAATTCCAAGCTTATGATTGTGGACAAGTCTACAAAATATACACATTCATACAGCACATACATACAGAAATAATGCATTTCTCATGTTTGCCTTATTGTACTGTAAAGCAAATTTAACACAAATACTCAGTATAATATTGGTAACATACAATGTACACGTGGAAACCCATAACGGATCTACAAGTAAACATACACAGTAACGGATATTCCCATAATGGAAACATACAATGTACACGTGGAAGCCCATAACGAGTATGCTTGTTTGTTTTTTTTGTGGTTTAACGCCATTTTGTAGCACAATATAGGCTATACATGGCGGCCAGTATTATTGTTGGAGGAAGAACCCGGAAAACACCCGGAAAGAACCACCGCCCCAAGAGAAGCTACTGGCAAGCTTTCTCACATAAATACATTAGCCGAATCTTAGACACGAACCCACGCAGACAGAGGTGAGATGGCCGTGATCCGTAACGGAAAGCGCTTTAGACCACTAGGGCCACTCGGGGCCCCGCCATAACGAGTATAATCATCACGGATAAATACAATGGATATGTGGAAGCCCATAAGAGCTACTCTGATCAAGGAAACATGTAACTTACACGTGGAAGCCCACAAGGGTTACTCGGATCAAGGAAACATACAATGTACACGTGGAAGCCCATTACGGGTGCCCGCATCAAGGACAAATACAACGTACATGGAAGATCATGTGAGTTATATTGATGACATAAATGCACTTGGTATAACTACTGTCTAGGTTATCATAGTTTTATCAAATGTTTCGTCGTGGTTGCTGGTACCAGGACACACGAGGTTCATCCACTGATCAGATAAAGATAATACAACAGTAATGTACTTAAAATTTGTGATGTAGACGAATAACAAACCGTATATGGTGGCGAAAATACAAAATAATAAAAATGAAAAAAGTTTAGAACTTTTTTAAAACCTATATCATCCTAATACTTTTAGTAAAAAACATCACAGATTTTCTTCAGACTGTATGTACAACGTTCAAACGTGATTTCGGAGAGAGAGAGAGAGAGAGAGAGAGAGAGAGAGAGAGAGAGAGAGAGAGAGAGAGAGAGTTATTTTGAAATTAACTCTGCCACCGCAATATATGCTGCATAGTGGGCCTTTCTAAGACAGAGGTATTTTAAAACATTTGTAAATATTGACTGTAAAAGAAATCCCCATGTAAACTTTATGTGAACGTCATTAATTACGTTGAACTATATAAAAACCGAAACATTAAAATCGTCATTATTAATGAAATTCCGTCTATAGGCAAAACAAATACCCTAGTATATACGGCATACCAGGGTCATGAAGTGCTTATATTCAGAGAAGTATTCGAGCCAATGTGAGACTAAAATGTAATTACATGCATATTATGAATAAGATTATGAAAAATGAAAAATATGAAAAATGAAAAATACGTTATTTTTCATAACTCTATTCATTACGTATATAAATAATTATGTTTGTTTGCATGTGACGATGAATTTGTTTTACTTCTGTTAATAACGACTGTCTTAGCTTGGTCTTAAGAACATTTTTCAGCACTTTGTATGCTGTATGTGGCAGCAAGAATACGTCGTGGAAGAAGAGCCAGGAATGACCCCGGTAAGAAATCTACTGGCAATCTTTCTCATATACACTTAATGGCTGATAACGGTACTCGAAACGGGTATGAATCACCGAGCCAATAAATGATACTTGCAAACCTTCTCACATAACCAAGATAACCTATTGCGTCTCTCGAACGCAAGCATGCTGAAATGATTGGTAAAGGCGATCGCGTTAGACCAATAGGTCACCCAGAGACAGGCTGTCATTTAATAGATCAAATTAAAAATAAATCTAACATTCGTTCCTGTCAGCTATGATTTTATCCGTCATCAACATCTTCATATTTTATTACCAGAGTCAGATTATTGTATCCTAGATAATCTTTAAATTTGCTGCATGATGACCAAGTACTATATATCACTATAAACTGCCACAGTGCAGATATCTTAGCGATATAACTGAATAATTGTTTAAAGTACATTAAAAATCTAATTTTACACTCACACTTAGTACACACTTGAATGACATACAAGTTGACACATATACAAGTTAACACATTAATATTCTATAGACGGAAAAAAAATGTGCATACATCGGGGGTGTAAGTGCTGTTCAAAATAGAAAATTGGAATGATTATTTTTCCAAAAAACTTGTCTTCCTCGCGATCCATGATAAATACATGTGCTTCCTTAACATATTCCTTTATGGATTTATATATTGTTTCAGCTTTATTCAGATAAAATTGCGAAATAGAAGAACATTTACTTACTTGGTCGAGATCAGGTGGCTCTTATTTAATAGTTTTGACAATCTTTACAGCAAATACTTAAAGTCCATCAAGTAATTTTTCAAAATGCGCAAACAAGTTAATAATAAACACACTATGTTTAAGCATGTTAGCAACATTTTATTTCTTTCAGAAATTACCAATTCGAGTTTTCAAATATGTAAAATAAAAATAAAATATGGATGTTTTCACCTGAGACTACAATAGTCAGGTCATCTACGCATGCACACGAAAATGCTAGCAAAAATGCGTTTTATAGATTGCATGGTTCCTTCTCACTCTTGCTAACAACATATTCGAGACAGTCTTAAAGAAATAACGAAGGACGTGTTGGCTGGAGTATAATACGCATGCAGTAAACAACCAGCATACACCATGAATATAAAACACATTCAGTACACAACCAACATACGTCATGAATATTATACACATTCATTGCATAGCAAGCATACGTCATGAATGTAATACACATTCAGTACACAACCAGCGTTCGCCATGAATATAATACACATTCAGTACACAACAAACATACGTCATAAATATAATACACATTCAGTACACAACAAACATACGTCATAAATATAATACACATTCAGTACATAACCAGCATACGTCATAAATATAATACACATAATACAATAAGATTTCTGGCTTTGTTCAGCGCAGAATCAATTACATATGTAGGATAATTTCTATTTTGGAAATAAGTTCTTAATTTATTCAAAACATTTTGTAATTGACAATCATCTGAAATAATACGTCTGTATCTTTTAGCCTGGCTATATGGTATACCGATTTTACATGGGATGACATGAAGAATATTCCACATATTGGTGGATATTAGTTTCTTTGATATGAATATTAAATTTGTTGATCGCCTAAATCATTTTCACCCGACGATTAAGTTTACTTATATTGCATCTGGTACGTATGTTTCATTTTTAGATGTAAATGTAATAAAAAATATAGTGATTACTCTATCTCTACAAAGATTCATATAAAAAAATCTTAATTAATAGAGAGATAAAATTCCTTTCACAATACAATATAATCCTTCGTTGCTTAATATATGTCCTATAATTAATAAATATTATAGTCTAATAAATTCATCCAATAAAACTAGCGTTAAATCACTTTACAAAACTAAACCATTTCTCGCTTTTAGAAAACCCAAGAACTTGCAATATTTTTTAATTAGATCTAAACAGAGAGACAAATTAATTATGAAACACACATTTCGTCATCGAAATGTAATAGAAGCCGGTGCTCTCAATGTGCAAACATAAGAGAAAGTATTTCTTTCAGTAGTGCTAATACAAAACAGGTATTTTCTCTACGTGTTAACACAAACTGCATATCAAATGATGTTATTTATTTAATAACCTGTAAAGAATGTAGCATGCAATATGTTGGACAAACACTTCAACAAGTTTCTAAAATAATGAATAGTCATCGCTTTGATATAAGAAAGTATAGAGATCCTATGTTTTCTTCTAATATTTCAACACATCTTAACACCAATAATCACTCTTTACTCGATTTTATTTTCATTCCAATAGATACTGTGCATGGTGACATGAATAGATTCATAAAAGAAACTTATTGGATTCATAAGTTAGATATTTTGTATCCTAATGAACTTAATGCCAGTGCATTATATACAATGTAATAATTTAAATTGATATATTGTATATCCTTCATAGCAATATGTATGACTGTTTGTCTCTAGTTTATTTTATTAATTTATTAATTCATGTTTCATTAGAGACTCATGTATCTTATAGATCCTGTCATATAGAATTGTATATAACTGTTATGACGATGCATATCGTTTATGACGTTACGTGACGACGTAATTGTTATTTTAAAATAATGACGTCATCCATTACATTCAAATCATTTAGTGCCTGAATAAGCATTGATTAAAATGCGAAACTAGTTGAACATAACCTTGGCGTTTGTGTTGTTTTTTCTACCACAATGATAAATACAATACACACTCAGTACACAACCAACATACGTCATTGATATCATACTAATTCAGTACACAACCAACATACGTCATGAATATAATACACATGCAGTACACAACCAGCATACACCAAGAATATAATACACAATCGGGACACAACCAGAAATACGTTATACATATAATACACATTCGGAACACAACCAGCATACGTCATGAATATAATACAGATTCATTGCATAGCAAGTATACGTCATAAATATAAAAAACATTCAGTACACATCCAACATAACTCATAAATGTAATACACATGCAGTACACAACCAGCATACGTCATGATTATAAATCTAATTCATTGCATAGCAAGCAGATGTCATAAATATAATTTACATTTCGTGCACAAACAACATACATCATGAATATAATAAACATTCAATACGTAGCTTATATACGTCATGAATATAATACACATTCGTTGCATAGCAAGCAGACGTCATAAACATAATAAATATTCAATACACAACCAACATACGTCATGAAATATAGTACACATTCGTTGCATAGCAAGCAGACGTCATAAACATAATAAATATTCAATACACAACCAACATACGTCATGAATATAATACACATTCGTTGCATAGCAAGCAGACGTCATAAACATAATAAATATTCAATACATAACCAACATACGCCATGAATATAATACACATTCATTGTATAGCAAGCAGACGTCATAAACATAATAAATATTCAATACACAACCAACATAAGTCATGAATATAGTACACATTCAATGCATACAAATCGTATCTTGGGAATATCAGCTTTAAAATGAGAGCGAAAAAATCAACGTTTTCTAATGTAAATTTGTGCATGCAGTTGCATTTTTTAACTTATACGCTGGAAACGATTAAAATGCAAGATCGTCTGGGGACGTCCTCTGCAAATTTATGATGGGATGTTCCAAATATGTAAATATAATACCGCCCTCATTGGGCGATTAAAAATAAAGTGTGTGTATGCATGTTTGCATGTAATTACACTGCTGAATTGTTTAATACCCTATGATGATGAGTACATTGTAGCTCATTACTGTACACAACTCCAACGTATTGAATTTCAGTTTCAATATGATTTGCATTTTGTACTTAAAAAGATATCAATAATGACAACGTGCGATGTATAAAGAAAAGATTATTGTCAAACTTAAAGATCTTACCTTACTAACGACATCGCAACAGACGACAATGACATAATTTACAGATTGCAATATATAAAGTGTAACTAGCTGCAAAAACGGGTGAGACGAATAACGAGAGAGTTATATCGACTTAAATGTACTTGAAATAAATGGGTTATCGCTCTTCAAATAACGGCGTAGATCATATGACTGAGTCCAAATGTGCAGTGCTTAGCTTGAAAAGTATTTGCTGTCTGTTTGCAAGGTCGTTTTGTTCTCATAATATACCTGTAGGGCGAAGTAGTTCAAACCTGTTCTTGCTCTTTATACCCAAATATATTGTATATGGTAGAAGTATAATACATCAATTATGGTGTTCGAGTGGTTAGAGCGTCTCCCTCAGATGCGAGAGGGCGTGGGTTCGATCCCTGGCCAAGTCAAACCATAGATTTACAAAAATGATCATAACAGCTGCCTCGATTGGCTCTCAGTATTGAGGTTAGTGTTAGGACTGGTCAGCCTGGGGTCAGAATAATGTGATACATATATATATATAGTGATATATATATATCACTATAAACTGCCACAGTGCAGACCTCGTAGCTATATGAATGAAGCAAAATCCAGATTAGCCTTCCTTGTTTTTATTTTATTCCCGTTGTTTTTTTTAATATAATTTTTTCCCCCTTTATCATTATAATGAGCTATTTCTGGTTCCTTGGGTGCAGTGCATTGCTTGAATATTACTTGCTGTCTGTTTGTGAGGTCATTCGTTCTCACCTGTTCTTGTTCTTTATGTCCAAATATGTTGTATTAAGTAGTAGTGTATATAAAAGATTGTGGATTAGTGGTTATGTAGGCTGCATCGAATGGGGGAGGGCGTGGGTTCGATCCCCGGCCGAGTCATACCGAAGACTTACACAAATAGTACTAACAGCTGCCTAGCTTGGCGTTCAGCTATTTATTTTACATACGTACATTAGTACGTATTTACGTTATATACATACATTATTACGTATTTCTTTGATATACGTACATTCGCACGTATTTACTTTATATACGTATGTACTGTAATATAATCATTCAAAACATTATATCATACCCAGCGCCGGATCAATTCAAGTGTTGTTTTTTTTTCGAAGACTGGGGAGTTTCCAAAATTTCAAATAACTCTAACTTTCCTCTAAGCGGCACCAAATCAAAAGACTATATCTATGTCTCTACCTATCCAAAGTCTTCATGATACCCAGCAAGCGCTCGCAAAAATACAACCAGGATCAAATTTCAAGTGACAAGTGACTGTACGTTTATGTCTACGTATTTTATGAATACATTATTTTTACTGTGAAATGTCTACCTAAACGGTTGATACATATTGACGGATACACTAATTTAACTGTCCTAAGGCTATTCGCACAGTCCATGAAATAGTGGATACTTTAAATTTAATGTTATATACCTATATACACGGTCGATATAAATTATTGCTGCCATGTAAACTAATAAATGTTAAGTTAGTCATTTGTCTAAATCGGTTATCGTAATTCAATAGGATAGGTCGTAGGTACAGAGATGCGATTGCATGTCGTATCATGATGGGACAGATTATTGTTGTTGTATTAGGGTTTAGCACTCTTTTTCAGCATACGATAGGCTATACATGGCGGCCAGTATTAATGATGGATGAAGAACCCGGGAAACCCCCCAAAAAGAATCACCGACCCACGAGAAGCTACTGGCACGCTTTCTCACCAATCTGATTAAAATCAGGTTAGTGTCGTAGTACTAACAGCTGATTTTAATCAGATTGGCTTTCTCACATACCTAAATTTACCGAATCTGAGACTCAAACCCACGCAGACATAGGTGCGATGGTAGTGATCTGTAACGGAGAGCGCTTTAGACCACTCGGCCATTCTGGGCTCCTGATGGCAAAGATACTAGAGTTATCATATGACTGCTATGTGTATTTAACAACCCTTGGTGTATGGACTCTCGAGGACTACATAGAGTAGATATAATTTTCCAACGCGAATACCGTATATATATTTCATTGTGTGGGACTACAAACATGACCTTTTAAGGAGTGGAGAATGCACAAATTGAAAAATATAGTGTTAGGTATCACATGATGAAATGTATTCGTTATTAACGTAGAAAATTAACATTTTCGTTTATTATATAATAAATTTGCTCCATAATCGAGGTTTAGAAGATTAAAATCACTCTTCGGCACAAACGCTAACCCGCATTTAAATTCTCACCACTTTCATGGCCTGCTGATATAAAATATACTTGGCTTCAGAAAGCGGTAGAATTGGGTTGAACTAAGGTATCGAAGTATACTGCATTATGCCATCTTGTATACTCTTTGACCGAATATGAAAACAACGCAAGTCCAATTCAATAATGCATCACATCGGGTTGGTCGTTGTGAATGAAGTAGGGAAATAACTTCAGAAATTTGCGAACGGCGTCTCGTCAAATTACTTTACCAAAGATTACTTTCTGTCAATAGATGATGGATTTGTGTGATCTCCCCATTCTACTTCTTGTTTTTGGTTAGTGTTCTCTAAATATAAATCTAATTCATTGCATAGCAAGCAGACGTCATAAATATAATTTACATTTCGTACACAAACAACATACATCATGAATATAATAAACATTCAATACGTAGCTTATATACGTCATGAATAAAATACACATTCATTGCATAGCAAGCAGATGTCATGAACATAATAAATATTCAATACACAACCAACATACGTCAGGAATATAATACACATTCATTGTATAGCAAGCAGACGTCATAAATATAATAAATATTCAATACACAACCAACATACGTCATGAATATAGTACACATTCGATGCATACAAATCGTATCTTGGGAATATCAGCCTTAAAATGAGAGCGAAACAATCAACGCTTTCTAATGTAAATTTGTGCATGCAGTTGCATTTTTTAACTTATACGCTGGAAACGATTAACATGCAAGATCGTCTGGGGACGTCCTCTGCAGATTTATGATGGGATGTTCCAAATATGTAAATATAATACCGCCCTCATTTGGCGATTAAAAATAAAGTGTGTATATGCATGTTTGCATGTAATTACACTGCTGAATGGGTTCATACGCTAAGATGATGATAATAGTGTAGCTCCTTACTCCACAAAACTCCAACGTATTGAATTTCTGTTTCAATATATTTGGCATTTTGTACTTAAAAATATGTCAATAATGACAACGTGCGATGAATAAAGAAAAGATTATTGTCAAAATTAAAGATCTTACCTTACTGACGACATCGCAACAGAAGACAATGACATAATTTGCAGATTGCAATATATAAAGTGTAACTAGCTGCAAAAACGGGCGAGACGAATGACGAGAGAGTTAGATGTATCGACTTAAACCTTCTTGAAATAAATGGGTTATCGCCGTTCAAATAACGGCGTAGATCATATGACTGGGTCCAAATGTACAGTGCTTAGCTTGCATATTATTTGCTGTCTGTTTACAAGGTCGTTTTGTTCTCATACTGTACCTGTCGGGCGAAGTAGTTCAAACCTGTTCTTGCTCTTTATACCCAAACATATTGTATATGGTAGAAGTATAATACATCAAATATGGTGTTCGAGTGGTTAGAGCGTCTCCCTCAGATGCGGGAGGGCGTGGTTTCGATCCCTTGCCCACTCATAACAAAGACTTAGAACAATGGTCTTAACAGCTGCCTCGATTGGCGCTCAACATTAAGAGGTTAGTGTTAGGACTGGTTGGCCTGGGGGTCAGGATAATGTGACTGGGTGCGACATCGTGCTACATGTCTGCAGCATTATGTCCCAGTGATATATATCACTATAAAATGCCACAGTGCACACCTCGTAGCTATATGACTGAAGAAAAATCCAGATTAGCCTTTCTTGTTTTTATTTTCTTCCTATTGTTGTATTTTTTTAAAATATTTTTTCGCCGTCTACATTACAATGAACTAAGCAATCATATGTCTGGTTCCAAGGGTGCAGTACTTTGCTTGAATATTACTTGCTGTCTGTTTGTGAGGTCCTTCGTTCTAACCTTTTCTTGTTCTTTATGTCAAAATGTGATGTATATAATAGTAGTATACATAAAATATTGTGACTTACTGGTTATAGAATCTGCATCGTATGCGAGAGGGCGTGGGTTCGATCCCCGGCCGAGTCATACCGAAGACTTACACAAATATTACTAACAGCTGTCTAGCTTGGCGCTCAGCTATTTACTTTCCATACGTACATTATTAGTACGTATTTACGTTATATACATACATTACTACGTTTTTATTTGATATACGTACATTCGCACGTATTTACTTTATATACGTATGTACTGTAATATAATCATTCAAAACATTATATCATACCCAGCGCCGGATCAATTCAAGTGTTGTTTTTTTTTTCGAAGATTGGGGAGTTTCCAAAATTTCAAATAACTCTAACTTTCCTCTAAGCGGCACCAAATCAAAAGACTATATCTATGTCTCTACCTATCCAAAGTCTTCATGATACCCAGCAAGCGCTCGCAAAAATACAACCAGGATCAAATTTCAAGTGACAAGTGACTGTACGTTTATGTCTACGTATTTTATGAATACATTATTTTTACTGTGAAATGTATACCTAAACGGTTGATACATATTGACGGATACACTAATTTAACTGCCCTAAGGCTATTCGCACAGTCCATGAAATAGTGGATACTTTAAATTTAATGTTATATACCTATATACACGGTCGATATAAATTATTGCTGCCATGTAAACTAATAAATGTTAAGTTAGTCATTTGTCTAAATCGGTTATCGTAATTCAATAGGATAGGTCGTAGGTACAGAGATGCGATTGCATGTCGTATCATGATGGGACAGATTATTGTTGTTGTATTAGGGTTTAGCACTCTTTTTCAGCATACGATAGGCTATACATGGCGGCCAGTATTAATGATGGATGAAGAACCCGGGAAACCCCCCAAAAAGAATCACCGACCCACGAGAAGCTACTGGCACGCTTTCTCACCAATCTGATTAAAATCAGGTTAGTGTCGTAGTACTAACAGCTGATTTTAATCAGATTGGCTTTCTCACATACCTAAATTTACCGAATCTGAGACTCAAACCCACGCAGACATAGGTGCGATGGTAGTGATCTGTAACGGAGAGCGCTTTAGACCACTCGGCCATTCTGGGCTCCTGATGGCAAAGATACTAGAGTTATCATATGACTGCTATGTGTATTTAACAACCCTTGGTGTATGGACTCTCGAGGACTACATAGAGTAGATATAATTTTCCAACGCGAATACCGTATATATATTTCATTGTGTGGGACTACAAACATGACCTTTTAAGGAGTGGAGAATGCACAAATTGAAAAATATAGTGTTAGGTATCACATGATGAAATGTATTCGTTATTAACGTAGAAAATTAACATTTTCGTTTATTATATAATAAGCTTGCTCCATAATCGAGGTTTAGAAGATTAAAATCACTCTTCGGCACAAACGCTAACCCGCATTTAAATTCTCACCACTTTCATGGCCTGCTGATATAAAATATACTTGGCTTCAGAAAGCGGTAGAATTGGGTTGAACTAAGGTATCGAAGTATACTGCATTATGCCATCTTGTATACTCTTTGACCGAATATGAAAACAACGCAAGTCCAATTCAATAATGCATCACATCGGGTTGGTCGTTGTGAATGAAGTAGGGAAATAAATTCAGAAATTTGCGAACGGCGTCTCGTCAAATTACTTTACCAAAGATTACTTTCTGTCAATAGATGATGGATTTGTGTGATCTCCCCATTCTACTTCTTGTTTTTGGTTAGTGTTCTCTAAATATAAATCTAATTCATTGCATAGCAAGCAGACGTCATAAATATAATTTACATTTCGTACACAAACAACATACATCATGAATATAATAAACATTCAATACGTAGCTTATATACGTCATGAATAAAATACACATTCATTGCATAGCAAGCAGATGTCATGAACATAATAAATATTCAATACACAACCAACATACGTCAGGAATATAATACACATTCATTGCATAGTAAGCAGACGTCATAAATATAATAAATATTCAATACACAACCAACATACGTCATGAATATAGTACACATTCGATGCATACAAATCGTATCTTGGGAATATCAGCCTTAAAATGAGAGCGAAACAATCAACGCTTTCTAATGTAAATTTGTGCATGCAGTTGCATTTTTTAACTTTTACGCTGGAAACGATTAAAATGCAAGATCGTCTGGGGACGTCCTCTGCAGAGCTAAGATGGGATGTTCCAAATATGTAAATATAATAACGCCCTCATTTGGCGATTAAAAATAAAGTGTGTATATGCATGTTTGCATGTAATTACACTGCTGAATGGGTTCATACGCTAAGATGATGATAATAATGTAGCTCCTTACTCCACAAAACTCCAACGTATTGAATTTCTGTTTCAATATATTTGGCATTTTGTACTTAAAAATATGTCAATAATGACAACGTGCGATGAATAAAGAAAAGATTATTGTCAAAATTAAAGATCTTACCTTACTGACGACATCGCAACAGAAGACAATGACATAATTTGCAGATTGCAATATATAAAGTGTAACTAGCTGCAAAAACGGGCGAGACGAATGACGAGAGAGTTAGATGTATCGACTTAAACCTTCTTGAAATAAATGGGTTATCGCTGTTCAAATAACGGCGTAGATCATATGACTGGGTCCAAATGTACAGTGCTTAGCTTGCATATTATTTGCTGTCTGTTTACAAGGTCGTTTTGTTCTCATACTGTACCTGTCGGGCGAAGTAGTTCAAACCTGTTCTTGCTCTTTATACCCAAAGATATTGTATATGGTAGAAGTATAATACATCAAATATGGTGTTCGAGTGGTTAGAGCGTCTCCCTCAGATGCGGGAGGGCGTGGTTTCGATCCCTTGCCCACGCATAACAAAGACTTAGAACAATGGTCTTAACAGCTGCCTCGATTGGCGCTCAACATTAAGAGGTTAGTGTTAGGACTGGTTGGCCTGGGGGTCAGGATAATGTGACTGGGTGCGACATCGTGCTACATGTCTGCAGCATTATGTCCCAGTGATATATATCACTATAAAATGCCACAGTGCACACCTCGTAGCTATATGACTGAAGAAAAATCCAGATTAGCCTTTCTTGTTTTTATTTTCTTCCTATTGTTGTATTTTTTTAAAATATTTTTTCCCCGTCTACATTACAATGAACTAAGCAATCATATGTCTGGTTCCAAGGGTGCAGTACTTTGCTTGAATATTACTTGCTGTCTGTTTGTGAGGTCCTTCGTTCTAACCTTTTCTTGTTCTTTATGTCAAAATGTGATGTATATAATAGTAGTATACATAAAATATTGTGACTTACTGGTTATAGAATCTGCATCGTATGCGAGAGGGCGTGGGTTCGATCCCCGGCCGAGTCATACCGAAGACTTACACAAATATTACTAACAGCTGTCTAGCTTGGCGCTCAGCTATTTACTTTCCATACGTACATTATTAGTACGTATTTACGTTATATACATACATTACTACGTTTTTATTTGATATACGTACATTCGCACGTATTTACTTTATATACGTATGTACTGTAATATAATCATTCAAAACATTATATCATACCCAGCGCCGGATCAATTCAAGTGTTGTTTTTTTTTCGAGAAATGGTTATTTTCCAAAAATTTCAAATAACTCTAATTTTCCTCTAAACGGCACCAAAATCAAAAGTCTAAATCTCTGTCTCTATCTAATCAAAGTCTTCATGATACCCAACAAGCACTCGCAAAAATGAAATCATGGTCATATTTCAAGTGACAAGTGACTGTACGTTTATGTCTACATATTTTATGAATACACATTTTACTGTGAAATGTCTACCTAAACAGTGGATACATATTGACGGATACATTAATTTAACTGTCCTAAAGCTATTCGCACAGTCCATAAACTGATGGATACTTTAAATGTACTGCTCTATACCTACATACACGGTCGATAGAGATTATTGCAGCCATGTAAATTTACAAATGTTAAGTTTGTCATTTGTCTAAATCGGTTATCGTAGTTCAGTAGGATAGGTCGTGTGTACAGAGATGAGATTGCATGTCGTAACATGATGGGAAAGATTGTTGCTGTTGTATTAGGGTTTAGCGCCATCTTTCAGCACACGATAGACTATACATGGCGGCCAGTAATAATGGTGGAGGAAGAACCAGGGAAACTACCCAAAAAGAACCACCGACCCACGAGAAGCTACTGGCACGCTTTCTCACATACCTAAATTTGCCGAATCTGAGACTCAAACCCACGCAGACATAGGTGCGATGGTAGTGATCCGTAACGGAGAGCACTTTAAACCATTCGGCCATTCTGGGCCCCTGATGGAAAAGATACTAGAATTATCATATGACTGCTATGTGTATTTAACAACCCTTGGTGTATGGACTCTCGATGACTACATAGAGTAGATTTTATTTTCCAACGCGAATACCGGATTTATATTTCATCGTGTTGGACTACAAAACATGACCTTTTAACGAGTGGAGAAGACACAAATTGAAAAATATAGTGTTTGGTACCACAAGATGAAATGTATCCGTTATTAACGTAGAAAATCAACATTTTCGTTTATTATATAATAAATTTGCTCCATAATCGAGGTTTAGAAGATTAAAATAAATGTTAGGCACACACGCTAACCCGCATTTCCTTAAAGTCTCGCCACTTTCATAGCCTGCTCATATAAAAATACGTGACTTTAGAAAGCGGTAGAATTGGGTTGACCTAATCTATCGCAGTAAACTACATTATATCATTTTGTATACATTTTGACTCTATCTGAAAACACAGCAAGTCCAATTCAGCAATGCGTCACATCGGGTTTGTCGTTTCGAATGAAGTAACGAGAAATATCTTCAGAAATGTGCAAACGGCATCTCGTCAAATTACTTTACCTAAGATTAGTTTATTTCAATAGGTGATGGAAATGTGTGATCTCCCCATTCTGCTTATTGTTTTTGGTTATTGTTCTCTAAGAGACGATTGATCACGGTGTTATTGTCCAGATCGAGCTAAGAATAAAATAAAATCTTCTATTACTGGGTGGAAAACAAAGATATGTACAGAGATATAGAATAACAAAGTCCCTGCATGTAAAACATATAAGTTTAAAGAATTACCTAAACAAAATGAAATCGAAAATGACATTTGATTGATTCGCTTTCTCTCAGAAATAGAGTTGTAATATTCATGTAGCAGTTGTATTGTAGTAATATAACAAATTTCATCATGTGACGGAATTGACTGATCCATCTCAGATTGCCCGCATAATTGCATATCCTGGTGCTTTAAGTATTTTCCAAATCACTGCTGGTGATAGGTCCTCGATTCCATATTTATTTTTCTCTCTCTCTCTCTCTCTCTCTCTCTCTCTCTCTCTCTCTCTCTCTCTCTCTCTCTCTCTCTCTCTCTCTCTCTCTCTCTCTCCTTTATAAGAAAACCATATTACCCATCATAAATACGTCAGGGGTTTCTTCTCCTGTGGTCAAACAATACTCACATTTTTCTGCTTCAGACATCGACTATCGATATTCAGCATAATTATCTATGGTCATTTCGCATCTAATAAATACACACAGCCCTATTAAGATGCATTTAGATATGTATATCTTCTCTCGCATTCCTACCGAGACCATGACATAATTATACATCATTAGATAAACCATCACAACCCGCTATGGTTATAGTTATAAATTACCAGCTGAGCTATGCCAGTTGACAGGCACCTCAATTCTCTACTGAAGAGAACAAACAACGTCATTACTTCCGAAATAATCTACTGTATACCTTGTTTGTACTAACTACGTTACATTTGGAATTGACAACTCATTGACATGCACTTCCAGATGTAAGAAAAATCGATTCTTAGCATCATTTAAAACATCCAAAGTACATATTCACACAATTTGTATCAGAGGAAATTCGCGAAATCTTGCACTACACGATTTCTATAAATGCAAAGCAACTGAATCCGAACTTATTCATATCACTAAATATTGCATGCTTTTCTTACAATACATGAATCACATAACATGCACGACTATCTCCGAACTAAACTCGAGGTATGAATTTAAGATGAATATATTCAACAATAATTTCAAACTGACACAAGTTAACAAATCGTATGTAACCTTTCATTTGAGAGCCCTCACTCGCTTCCCAACATAGATGTAACTCTGATTCTACTCTACTTTCAGGTCACACGAATTTTCAGACCCCCTCGACCATCGAAAAGCTGTTTAACTGGAAGAGTACTCTTTATTGTTATCAGAGCACCTCAGACTTTCTCCATTGACAGAAAAACTTGGACTGACTAATATAGCGAGATTAATTTGAATCCTGAATTTCGTATGGAAACACCTCATTTAGTTTGGCCAATCTGGATTGATACTTTAACCAAAACATTTGTATCACTTCCATAGAATTCATCATAATCCTCTCTAATCCGCATTTATTAAAAACCATTCTGTAAAATATCATTTATGATACCCGTTTTAAATGGTCACAGACCTCATAAATGTTTTCCTGGTTTGCCTTACACTTTGTCATTTTACCACAATTTACCTTGCTAACAGTAAATTCATGCGCCAGGTAGAACATATTAATGGTTACGTGCCAAGCTGACCCCGACAAAATGCATTGTGCATTTATTCTACAGGAATCATTCACCATTGTAATTTGCAAGTTCGCATTTTGTAGGCTCACACAGTCAGGTGTCGCACGGCATGATGGCAAATCTAATATTTTGACTTGTGAAAATATAAGGTTATATTTGTCACATGTCAAAATATAGGGATATAATTTTGTGAAGGTATACGGATATATTTTTCACATGTAAAATTATAGGAATTATAAAGCATGAAAATTATTTTGCCAATACGGCTCTATTTCTTACATTGAAGTATTTACTACATGTGATTATATATATGAGGTTTAGTTTTGTGATTGGCTGCCGCCAGATATCACAATGGTGCTACTAATTCCGTACGAATTCCGTAAAATAATGCAACCCATTATAGATGTGCGGATCATATGGCACGCTCAAATTTGTGAAAGAGTTTCCCTGTGCAGTATGAAAATCTGCCCTTCTTTGCATTGCGGACAGTTGATTGGTTTGTTTAAACGTAAATTGTTTTTGCCGAAGCAATGGGATATAACTGCCTTTTTCAGAAACACACCAAAACAGTCACGTGACTAGGCAAGCATCAGACTTACACTTGAAGAATTGATCTAAGATGGCGCCCCAGTGGAAGATTGCCACTTACTTGAAAAGTTCTGTTTAACTGATTAATAAAATGCGACGTTTTTAGCTTGACGTCTCGAAATGAGGTTGTTCGAATATAACCATTACAGTGAACTCAAACTTATAAACGTAAGCTTTAGGGCAAATATATAATTATTGAATATTTATATAACACATTGTAAAGTCGATAATGACTTACTCATGTTATTTCTTTGTAAAATGCACTATGATGTAAATAAAGATAAAGTCAATTTCACAGGTTCAGACAAGCAAATACGGGTACACGCGTCGTTGGAGAATAAACTAAGTGAAGGTCACATCCTTTATATCGTATTCTACATCAACGCACGTAACGCACACGTGGAAGTCCATATCATGTGAGTTAAGTTCATGTTATCAGTGGTCTTTGACCGTTGTCTGGGTTATCATTTATGCAACACTATTTCTGTCGAGTCGACCGGTACAGTGACGAATAACGTTCAACCCCCATGCAGATAAAGATAACATAATACTACTTTACTCAGAGACGTCATGTAGATGAAGAAAAAACCGTATATGGTTGAAAAAGTACAAAATAAAAAATTCTTTAATTTTCAAGCAGTTTTTACAATATTTCTGTACATCTTTTTTGTTTGGTATCATTGCTCGATATGCAAACTCTGTCCAGTCTCACCAGACCCATCACGTGCAAACAAAGCACTGCTAGTCAATGATTAAGTTGTACTGGTACAATTGTCCTATAGTTAATGAAGATATCCGCCCCGATGATTTACGTCTAGGCAATTTTGTACTCTGGGGCCTTAACATAACATTCATAAAGAAAACAAATCAATTAGTTCACATAACTTATGTTTGAAATGCCGTCCTTGATGAAAAACAATCGAGATTTGTCTTTTGGTGCAAAAGTCAATATTTTGTGTTTGAATACAATCAAAGCGGAAAGCAAACGGAGTGGATTTAAGCGGTGATTATAACTTAGTCCATCCAGAAACCGCCTTTGCCTGAGATAATTGGCGGAAATGTCGGAAAAGGCATTCTTCATCATTTTGTCTAGTGTTTTCGGGTGATGATACTATGACTAAAAGCTGGTGTCCAGCTGATTGTGCTTCATCAGGGAGATTAGATTATAATATGGCTGGTAAAGCCAGTGTAAAGTAGATTGTCATGAACAAGTGGGAATAAATTGTTATCAATGTTAGCAACCTCTTGTATATGGCCCGACATACTGTCGGTAGATTCCACAATTTTATCAACGGAGTCAGAATCCATCACGTATATATAAGGGTAAATGTAATCTTTAACACAATCATCAAAGACGTTTAAGCAAACTGTAGGATATATGTTGACCGTTTCAACTGAATTTCATCTTCGGTGATTAATGATATTGTAACATCATGTGTGTTATATATAAGAAAGACCAGAGTTCAAGAACTTAAAAACGCTTTTTATAAAATAATATAGGTGATATCTAACACGCTTTTTCAATATTGGATAGTGAGTTTACATTAAGACAGTGTTTGTTACAACAATATCAGCTTAAGATAACATTGTCTTGTTTGTCTAAATGATAACAGACAACGTTGTAATACACCATATTATGGTGAAATTAATAATATTATCAAAGTCACGTGCATATTAACAGCTAAATTCATTAAATTGACTATAACACAAAGTAACATAGTAACGTGATCTGGATGAAACAATAATGTTATTTCTAGGATCCTTGAGAAGTGTGGTGAAAATGTAAACACATATTGAACGGTGACTGTGCTTACATGATTTGAAAATATAAACACATATTGAACAGCGACTATTTTAAAAATCATGTAAGCACAGTCACTGTTCAATATTGTGTTTACACTTTCCAATCATGGTAGCACTGTCACTGTTCAATATATGTATAGGGGCCCCGAGTGGCCGAATGGTCTAAAGCGCTCTCCGTTACGGATCACTGCCGTCTCACCTCTGTCTGCGTGGTTTAGAGTCTAAGATTCGGCTAATATAGTTATGTGAGAAAGCTTGCCAGTAGCTTCTCGTGGGTCGGTGGTTCTTTCCGTGGGTTTTCTCGGGTTCTTCCTCCGTTATAATAATGACCGCCATCTATAGCCTATCATGTGCTGAAAAATGGCATTGAACCCAACAATAATAACCACAACAACAATATATGTATACATTTTCAAATCATTGAAGCGCAGACACTGTTCACAATATTTACGTACATTTTCAATTGAATAAAAAGTCACAATTATTGGTCAATACTTAGATATACATCAGGTTTCATAGAAAATATTATATATATATATATATATATATATATATATATATATATATATATATATATATATATATATATATATATATATATATATATCACCTAGTGGACAATATAGGAGGCATCCTACAAAAGCCCGCTTTGCTAAAATAACTAATTTATCAGAGATGAAATGTGATGCATCACTGTGAAAAGAGTATACGTCTGGAAGGAAGAAAGTAAATGCTTAAGTGGGTCAAAGCCGAGGATACAATGATATTTCTGGATACGGAAATATAACCAAACATAGTAATCGTTGAGTGTCTGCACCAGTAGCAGCATGGAACCATTTACTGTCCTTATTTATGTCCAACATAAAAATAATTCATCCGAGTCAGCCAAATTAGACAACAAGTACTCTTCCGATTCCAGGACCATCCTCTATTACTAATACAATTTTATCATCACGGAGCTTCGTTTGACAGGAACGAAGAAGATAACAATACTATCTATATAGTTGCTGCGATTAAAGAAGAAAGTATATTCATTTAAGGTGGCAGTAGGAAAATTGAATGATATATGTTTAAACAGGATGTGATTCTACGACACACGGACACTACAAATTATATCGTCCTTAACCACTAGTATCACTTGATTTGGTTCTTCCCATATTTTATTTCGTAATTATGATAGAGTATAAGGTGCAGTTGATCGAATTGTCTACATGTGCAATTGTGAGAATATTGGCATACTTATTTAGTAATTTCATCTAGTGTGATTGAAACGGCATCAGACCTGGTAATTTTGGATATTTAGGTTAAACTGATTAAACGCACCAGTCATTCAACAAATAACGGAAAGTACAAGTTATTTTAACAGTACATAAGGTGTATAACGTCTTTTATAAAACAAAACAAGACAACCTGGATTTCTGTCTCTTTAAATAGCAGACGAAATGCAAAGAGCGAAACTGTAGAATGTAATGTTTACATTATAAAGATACCCATGTCAAAAAAACTTGACCAAAACGTTTTTAAGTCAATGAGTACCTCAACCAAAACTTTCGCACTTCAAAACGTATCTAAGAATAACAAAACCAAACAACCTACCCTTACAATAACAAAACCAAACAACCTACCCTTAAAATGTTCTCATGAAGTAAACAAGTTAACCTGCATGATTACTGTACTTATCAGTGTTCACTGTCACATGTAATGCGTTCCAACACAGGCAATGGATCCCAAGCAGATAATGATGACACAGAACACTGCCAATAAAACACAGTCGGATACTGATGATATAGAACACTGACAAAGAAACCCTGGCAAATATGTTATCAATATAAATCGGTATACAAATTGTTGGTCCAACATTCAGCGGCCATAAGACAAGTAATATCGGATAATAACTATGAAAAGGTGTGTGTACTAACAATGAAGGCATATATTGTTTGCAAAAAAGTAACGAAATTATTTTGTGCAATTAAATCTGAAGAAGGGAACGAATCTTGCTATTGTTATGGTCTGTCGATATATATTTGCCGCCATGTGTCAGCGCAAAATAGGGTAGACATGGCGGCCAGTATAAATGATGGAGAAAACCCTTAAGGGAAACCCCAGTAAGAACTACCGAACCACGGGAAGAATCTGGCAGCTGTGTTACATAACCACAATGGCTGAGCCCGAGACTCCAAGCCATGAGACAGAGGTTAGCTGGCAGTGATCAAGAAAGTTGAGTACTTCAGACCACTCAGCTCAGCAAGGCCTCTTGAAGCGAAACAAAGGATATAACAAATATGCTACATTGTCTAATGATTCATGTGCCATCTTTTCTTTTTCGACATGCTGTTTACCCTTTCAAATAACTGTAAAACTATGTAATATGTAAATTGGTAAAGAAAAATAATTTTCCTTATATATTATCATGATAAAATGAGTATGAGAAAATATTGAATAAATCTGTCCTGAAATTCTTTCTACTTTTAAATATTGTTTGTTGGTGAAAAAATAAGAAATCAAGCCATACGTAAGCCTTTTTCTATAATTATTATTAAAAATTGTTTAACACATAAGCAAACATCTATTTTATATATTGTGTGCAATATAATATGCCTAACAGATTAAAGTCAAGTAGACCAGACAAAACTAAATATATTCTGAACATATCAAAAGTAAATTATCAAAGCCACCATATAACAACAAATCAAAACTCGCAAAATCCAATAAGCTTTGAAACATTTTCACACAAAACTTAATTAAGATACCCCTTTCAAGAAAATTAACATCACGAATTATAAACCGTCTCTAGACATAGATAAATGAAGAAAAAATAAAATTTAAAGACGCATATTCAAATAAAGTAACATAAACCAATTTTAAAATAATTGATCATACAATCATACAATAAAAGAAGCAGAAACACGAACATTATTGACAAAAAAGACTCATTAAAATTAATTAACAACAAACTAAAATGCAAGATAAAATAAGAGCTAACACTCTAAAGCACATGATCAGATAACGAAAGTTAATTAGTCAAATAAATCAGTACGATAAGTGTTAACAAAACATTAGTAAAAAGTAACTGTCTCAGTTAACTAATCTAACTAATTAAATGTTAATAAAAAGGAACATATACAAGTAAAATAATACATCAGATGTAAAAACAGTTACCAAAGGGTCTTCGTTTATTTACTATATTATGCAAATAACATCATCCCGGACTGAAATATTTCTTACAAATATAAGCATGATTAATAAAACGTTAAATCAGTGAGTATATCAACGTCAAACTAGACAATGACAAGCAGCACTCAAATAAATTAGTGTTATAAGTTATGATGTAAAACTGGAAATTGAATAATTTTGCTAAATATTCATATTTATCGTACTAAACAAAACTTAAATCATTACCAAAAATAATCACGTAAGCATACAATTAAACACAATAATTTGCTATAGGATGCATCATTTAAGTTCATCTGTATTATTTATTAATTTGCGTTTAGGCTTTTTCAGATGAATTATTATAATCTCTACATTTAAGGTTAACATGCTGATTTACCTGATTTAGAAATAATAATGTTTTAACATGAATATTTTTTAGAATGATTAGCATGTATGTTGGACAGAATGTACGTTTACTTCAATTGTCTCAGATGCTTTATTTTAGTGTTGATATTTTAGGCATTATTTGCGTTTACGCCAGGTATAGCTGTTTATATTTATCCAGATGTTTTGTTTCAGAGTGTTAATATTTTACGATCCTTGGGGGGAAGTGTACGACAATTCATCGACCACCGGATGGTACAGATAACTACGTTATGTCTTGCCACAACCGAACCCCAAAACTGGACACCGATGCCAGTGCGTACTCTGGAAACCAGCTTCCAGACTCGACAGACGAAGCCAACTCCGATGAAAGTTAAGTAGACACCGGCCCATAATATACTTCCGGCCAAATTGAGGAAACCTAAGCAGGCAGATGCGACTCAGGTACAGTTACACAAATACGCTGAAGAGGAAACGGAGAAGGAAACCACGAATGACGCGGTGAAGTTCGCATACAAGAAAGGGAACATGCCAGGAAAGGCAGCAAACACATAAAGCAAGTCATCGTGCTGAAAGAGAAGTGAGGCGAAGTGTTAAAACTCACGCACGAAAGTATCATGGGTGGATACATGGGAATTGCTCAGATCTGTAACCGTCTTGTTAAAGCATTTTACTGGCCGTGGGTCATGCGGTTCTGTATCTCCTGTGACAAGTTTTAGAGAATGGCACCAAAAACTGATCATTGTCCCATCCCTTTGGGGAGTAACCTCCTTATCGATGAACCATTTCGACGCATCGCGATGAACTTAATCGGATTGAGAACACCCGCGTCGTTGCACGAACATCGGGATATTCTAACGGTCGTCGATTACGCTACACATTCTATCCGG
Organism: Unio pictorum; assembly: GCA_030141615.1. NCBI lineage: Eukaryota > Metazoa > Mollusca > Bivalvia > Unionida > Unionidae > Unio > Unio pictorum. The sequence continues at coordinate 12,410,539 of JARLTB010000291.1, forward strand.
AGGCCGTCGCGTTGCGTAATATTAATTGAGAAACATTAGCTGAAGCACTGTTTCGGATTTGGTCAAGAGTCGGTGTGCCAGACGAGATCCTGACTGACCAAGGGATAAAATTCATGAGTCGCGTGATGACAGAGGTAAATCGACTGCAGTCGATTAAACACATCACGACTATACCGTATGACCCGCAATGTAACGGACTGGTCGACTGGTCGAACGGTTTAACGGGTCATTAAAGAATACGCTCAAGAAGCTGTACGAAGGCCTCTACAAATATTGAGTCGGTACGTTCCTGCAACGTTTTTTGCATATCAGGAAGTACCCCAAGCGAGTTTAGTTTTTTTTCCTTCGTACTCTTGTACGAGGACTGTACATGACCCAATTGCCGTACTAAGATAGCCGTGGACAGACGCTCAAGCTGTTTATGAGGTACGTACTACGTATCAGTACGTTGCGGATTTGGAAAACAAACTGGACGTATTGGTATTGTTGCTGTTGCCCTAAGAACACAACCATTTGCATATTTATTGGAGGTTGGCCGTACATCGTATTTGGGAAAGTTAGAAAACCTATCAGATACGACTACCGACTAAGGATAAACTATACCATGCCGATAACCTTAAGCCATACCAGGAAAGGTAGACCGTCAGCGATTTTGTCGCCGCTACGATCGTCACTGATGACACCGACGGAGATATGGAAGGGGCGAATACTCTCCTGAGCTGTCCGTTAACGAAGACACTTTCGATTGTAGAGTGAGATCCTATGTTGACCAGGTTACAGCTGAAAGAGACAGAGACATCGCTGGCCGTGTATTCCGATTTATCAACGGAAATACCCGGGGGGAAGTCTTTTGAGTTCAGGTTAAAGCTGGAGGACGACCAGAAAGTTCAGTGGAACCCTTATCCCTTTCCCCATGCAAAACTACAAGTCGTAAGGGAGGAGACTGAGTCGAGGATTCCTCGGGTAGTAATCGAGTACGCCGACTCTCCGTACAGCTCTCAGGTAGTCCTAGTACAGAAGAAGGATGGCACACCTCGTTTTGTGTTGACTACCGGAAGCTAGTTTCAGATGATGAAATTTCATGTGAAGATGCTACCTGACCCATAACATACTTTCGCTTCTATTTTGAATGCAACGTTTTTCTCAAAGTTGGATTTGTCCAAGGGATATTAGCAGATCCCTGTGATATAGGAGAATTGGACAAAGTTCGCTTTTGCTACTCACTATGGGACCTAGCAATAATTGGTCATGCCATTTGGAATCCAGAATGTGCCCAACATCGCCCCTAGAATGATGCGGTTGTTGTTGCAGCCCTTGTGCGATGTGGTGTCCACAACGTTATGGATGATCTCTTGGTAGCCACAGAGACGTGGGGTGAACACCTCACTCTGCTAGCTGACGCTTTGGAGCGGTAACGTTAAGAAGGATAGACAACTCACCCTTCAAAATATCACATGTGGTTAGGAACCTTGGATTAAATGGGACACACCCTTAGTCAAGGCTCGCTGTCGCCCGAGAAATCAAAGGTGGATTAGCAGGGAAACGCCGGACAGCCCATCACGAAGGATGAAGTGAGATCTCTCCTGAAACTGGCCATGCATAAACAGGGGCATGTGGCCAATTTCAGCCCGAATGCAAAGGCATTGTCTGACCTGACAAAGAAACTTGCCCCTGGTAAAGTAATATTGACGGTTTCGTGCGAGCTCGCTTTAAAAGCTCTAAAGGGCAGGCTTACTTCCAATGCGGTTATCCTCCCAGATTTTATTTAATCCAACGATTTATTGATTTAATGTTTGTAATGGATTAGTGTTTGAAGAACAAATTGCATCACAAACGGAAAGTATGGTGCCTACTGATTACAATTTTGGAGAGGTTTCTTCAAACGTATTACGACGGAGAGAGAGAGAGAGAGAGAGAGAGAGAGAGAGAGAGAGAGAGAGAGAGAGAGAGAGAGAGAGAGAGAGAGAGAGAGAGAGAGAGAGAGAGAGAGAGAGAGAGAATCACGACACTTTCGCTTGTTTTATGGTATATTTTCCCTAAGAAAAGTTCAAGGAAACACACATCCCACTTAGAAAATCAAATCCATAGGAAAGGTCCACCATTTTAAAATATCACCAGAGTGAACTGATAACGAATACAACTAAAACGTTCTCACAAAACAGTTCATCCAAATATGCTGTGATGTATTTGACTATAAAATTGACATAATTTCCGTGGGATCACCCAGGGTACGATTGTTCTTGCTTTAGTTTTACATTTTTAATGTAAATAATCTAGCGGTAAAACACGAACTATCTCGATACCAGGTGAAGAGCTCCTGAAGTCAATAAGAAGTGAACGAGGTAAGAAAATTAGTCTAGCCAATGAAATTGTTTATGATGAGTAGTGCAATGTTTTGTACGAAGGTAGTGTGGCAAAATAATAAATACGCTCTCAAGTTATTCCCATTGTTGCGGAAAAGACTGGAATGTGAACTTAAATCCCTCCGTTGTGTATTGTACCATTTCTTCTTGCCACATCAGCTGCTGAACGGTCACAGTACTGGTTCGCGTTTTGAAACTGACAATTTATTTTGTATCTCACTTAAACATTTTGACGTACACTGTCACATCGGTATAGTCAGGAGTGATGCAGTATTAAGTGGCATGGGTTTTTGTTTTTGTTTGTTTCTTTTAAAGCTTGTGATCTGGGGTTTGTACGAGGATAAAGACCAAAATTAAGTTGTCTGTCTATTGATGTGAATATTTACATCAAAATCAATATGACCTACAAAACACAAATATATACGTCAAGCATGATTATAATGAACACAACGATACCTAACTGTAGTAACGAAGAGATGTTTAAAATAGAAAAGGGAAAAGGAAGGGAAAGGGGGGGGGATAATATAAACATTGTAATGCGAGGAAAAAAGGAAGAAAAGGAAGAAGGAGAAGGGGGGAAAAAAGAGAACATTACACTAAGTAGTGGCACAATGTAGGTACAGTAAAACCAGTCAACCGGCAAGTGGCAAGATAAGTGTGATGAGAACACCGGGATCAAATAGTGATAGCTCAAGGAAACATAACACCAACAAACCGACAAGAAAAAGTAAAAGGAAAGGGAAAAGAAGGATGGAAGAAGGAAAAAGAAAGAAAGAGGGAAGAAGGGAGTAGGAAGAAAGTGGGAAAGATAAAAGGGAAAAGAAGAGAAAAAGAAGAAGGAAGAAATGAAATTACACCAAACACACCCCACTCCAACTCTAATCTTTTTTTTTTATTTTTTTTTTTAATTTTTTAAAATTTTTTATATTTTTTTAAAATTTATTTTTATATCTATATTTGTTAAATATTTTTATTTTTTAATTTGTTTAAATTTTTTAATTTTATTTTTTTTTATTTTATTTTATTTTTCTCCCCAGAGTTCTAATTTGGTACGAGAACCCTTTTCGACCAATCTCTTTCTCGAAATCTAACTTGATCAATTTTGACCACCGCTCAAAATTAACAAGCTAAAATACCTAACAGTGACTACACTTATTTATGTCGCTCAGACATTTTAGCAATTAAATTTGTTAAGGACCTACAGCATGTACACTATGTACTAGAAATATTTATTGATAGGAAAGATTAAAAATTCTATGACTACATGGATTTGATATAATTGCACCGGTGGCTTACACAATGTTGGTATTTGTTCTGCCTTCCTGCTTTGCCGTGACCCGACATTTTACTCTAAGGCGAGACTGCCATTAAACGCGGGTGCCGGGGAGACTGCGACAACACAGCCTAGTGTAGTCAAAGTTACCTTTGGTCCCGACCAATCAAATAGCCCGACCCTCGGGCATTAACTGGTCGCGAAAGCACATAGTTGCGGATGCGACCTTAATTCATATTTAAAAAAAAAACAAACTTGGTATCCTTTTGTGGGCGTGAAATTAAATTACTCAACAAACTTAAACGCTTTGCTATGGACTAGAGTATATAAAATTGCAGCAACAAACTGAACAACATAATTACTGTTACTACAATAGAAAGCATGAACTCTTTTATTAAAAAAGAAATGCGTTAAAAAAATAATTAAAGATTAACGACGGCTAACCAATAAAACCGAATTTAAGAAAGGCAATGACTGTTGTTTATATGCATATCATTTTGATATTGTATGCGGAGGTAATCTGCCATGTATTAACAGCTTGACAAAAATGTATACGCAAAGAGAAACCTCAATTCCAGCTGACTTTTTTTCAGATTTATTCCTTCTTTATATTTCTTGGGAGCACGCCTAAACACTATTCAAGGGTGGAACAGGGAGAATACACATATCAAAACAAACCATACAATGTACTATGCACACACGGGCAGAAGCCTAATCGCAAATCTACTAATTACACGATAGAAATGTTAGGATTGAATTTGTAGAAAAATTAATAAATTGATATTTTCTTTTGAATTGAATTAAAGTAATGTTTTATTTGTTAAAAGATATTAAAGGTAATTTCATTTGTTTTTGTAACACAACTATATAGAATAGAAATGGTTGTTGAGCAAGTAAAAAAGGGCAATGTATATAACCACACTATAACTCAAGTAAAAGTAGCTAAGAACATTGCCAATATACAATGCTGTGTGAGATTGTATACGAAAAACATTATACATGAATTTTGCCTGCTCAGCTATAAGTTCTAGGTTTCATTAGTAAAAATATGTCTCTGACCTAGTGATTGGCAAAGGTTCAAATCGGTTAATGAAGATCTAGTAACTTTCCACTCTAAGAAGCTATGAAACAAGATGGCTTCCAACTAACGGATATCCATATTTGGTCTGACGTCGTTAAGGCCGGTGTAGATGATTACAGAATTCAGTCTTATGACGTAAGTAAGATGCTTTTTACCTGTTAGAACTGGTCTCGACCGGGTTGTGGAGTTCGTAGTTTTCTGACTGATGCGTAGAAGGGTATGACCTTGCTTAACCCTCTATCTGGCCGCGAGCGTATAAATAGAAATGCGCAGTCAGGTCAGATCAGTTATAACGCATTAGCAGAAAACTGACGTTGACTCTTCAATTACAGGTAGGCATCTGTACAAGTTATAATTTCTTGTAAGAAATAAGTATTTTTGATGATTGAGATTTTTAATGGTAAAATTGTTTTGTGCGCAACATTACTATTGAGTTCTTTGTTTGTAATACATTGTAATGGAATGTTTAAATGTTCTAAAGAATTTATATTTATGTAACTTTAATTATAAAGGTTTGAATTAGTTGAATTAGCTGCCAACTTCATACTTGACTTAATGTTGAAATAAAGTATTTCTTAAGTAAGAAAGAGTAATTTCTAGCAATATATTCTAAATCAATATTCTTAATATTCTGTTTTAAAAATGAGTAAAATGCATTAACTGTTATTACATTTAAGGCTTTTGCTATCTTGAAATTGATTGAGAATTAACTAGTAAATAATATTCTAAGGTGCAGAAGTTAATGAAGTTGGAAAGCTTAAAGATGAAAAATGTAATATGTATTTTATGAATTTTATTATAAAGTTTTAGAAGTGTTTCTAGAATGTAGTAATATATATGTGTGTTGATTATTTAAATAAAGTTATAACGCATTAGCAGAAAACTGACGTTGACTCTTCAATTACAGATGTAGCTGTCCTATCATCGTGGCGCTCTCTTTAAGAGAGCCTGACTTCTTTCTTCTTTCTCTCTCTCTTACCATGGATATAGACGTTCCCCAACTTACGAGTAATTCCTTCTCATAGCAAGAAATGAGAAGAAGGTTATGTAAATCTAATAACAACATACATAACAGAAACTTTTTACATAACAAGTGAGTGGAGAATGTTACAGATCTCTGTACCCTCTCGCAAAGCCAGCGGAGTGATTATTTCTTTGAAGGAGTGTTTATAATTACGATTCATGGGAGAGATTGGCACTAACATATTTACGATCGTCAGACTTCATACCGCCTATATTCGCATTTTCTTGCCTGTATCATACAGATAGCTGTTCACGTGACTGATTCGTGATTCTACTTGCTGGAATGGCTTCACAGATTCCTAGCAATGTATATACCAGTATCTACGCGCTATCCAGTTCTAGTGACGCACACTCCATTCGACTATGGTTCCTTGATCCTACGTAGACAACGATTGGAAACCAAATCAAGTTCTTACGCAGACGACTATCAACTCATCCCACAAAACCACGTCAGCAGCAGCACTTCAGTGACCTTTGTCAGCTCAAAGATTCCTCAAAAGTACTTTTACACGGCAAATTAACTGTGTATACATTTACTATCAACGCCCAGAACATTGTGAGTTAAACCGTTTAATTCATTTAATGTGAGTTATTACTATTGACATTATCCCTACGAGTGCAATTTTTCTCTGGAAACACCAGATTCTCAAGTACAGGTATGTCTCTTATCACATTAGATATTTTTAAAGGTGATCAATCACAAAATCCTGTTAAATGGCTAAATCATTTTTTACAATGGGCTAATTTTTATGATTTGTCAGAATCTAAAATTTTGAATGCTTTTCCTTTCCACCTCCAACAACATGCTAAAGTATGGTATGAATCGCTACCTGATAACGTTAGGAACAACTGGTCAAGTCTAGTAACTGCCTTTACATCTAGGTTTCACACTGACGATATCATTTTAGATCTATCAATTTTACAAACTCGACAAGAATCGTCTGAAACAGTTTTGGACTATTTAACTCGTCTCTTACAAATTGCAAATAATCAAACTATCTCAGATGAAATATTGTTAGCAGTTGCATTACAAGGTTTAAAACCAGCTATTAAACAAATCGTAATGAATAAAAATCCAACAAATATGGATGATTTACGACAAGCCGCAAATCTAGCAGAGAAATCTCTTGTCGCAACTGAGAATGATGATTGGTCAACACTAAGCACAATTTTAGAGGAACTTAAACATCTTAAAGATGAAATTAAAGCAGTCAGCTCAGAACAGAACACAGAAAACAATGTACATGTAATATCTCAACCCTTCGTACGTGCCAAAAACAAACCATTTCGGCTGCATTGCAATAATTCTCATCATTATACATCGTCTTCTCAGACAGTTAATTTTCCAAACTATTTCTCCAGTTCAGTACATAAATCTAGCGATAACAATACATATCAGTTACCTACTCGGGCTGCGCGCTACCAGCCACAACTACATAGTCGTAAGCCATTCTGTCTTAGATGTGGTATTTGTTTTCAATCACACGGAAGATTATGTCCTGCGCTCGATAGAAAGTGTTACTCGTGTCACAAAACAGGTCATTTTGCACGAGTATGCTTTACCCCACAACAACAATATAAATTCGCGCCAAATCAAAGGTCACAACCTTGCCACAAACAAACTAGAGAACCACAAATCACATTAGTCACACCTATTCACAAAAATCTTGTTCCTCTTTATGTTAAAAACAAAATCACGAATGCATTAGCAGACACAGGCGCGTCTATTTCGGCCATCAACTTAAAATTTCTTTCTCGCGCAGGATTCAATTCACGTCAAATTCAACAGTCAGATATTTCTAATATTATAGGAGCCGGCGGAGAGACACATTTTGTCTCAGGTATTATTAACCTTACTTTGAAAATAGGAGGAATACGCTTCTCTCATTCATTCTATGTTATTCCTGCTTTAAAAAATTCAGTCATCCTGGGTTTAGATTTTCTCACTAAATACAAAGCAGTAGTGAATCTAGATACACAAACGCTCTCTTTGCTAGACGATACGGTAGTCATTAATATGCTGCGTCATCAGCCTGGATTGGCACGTGTCAGGAAAGGTACAACGATTTCACCATACTCGAGTTGTTCCATTCCTATTCATATCAGTAAAATCAAAAAAGGGACACCTGTTTTACTAGAACCATCTCATAATATGTCAAACTCTACATTTTTGACAGCTAGAACAATTGTAACGGTTTCGAAAAATAACTTTGCTCAGATCTTGAATCCTACTTCACAAGCTATAGACATACAGGCAAATACCGTACTAGCTTATGTAGACGTACTACACCCACAGACCATATTTACTGTTAGTGAGGACACTTATGACAAGAATATCACATCTGATACACCTGACATTGTGGACACACAAGCTAGTAAATCACAAGAACCAATTAATTTTGATTTACACTCTTCAGATTTGTCAGAAAATCAAAAACAAGAACTTCAATTATTTTTGAATAAACATAGGGATGTGTTTGCCTTGAACTTAGATGAATTAGGAAGTACTACGGTATTTACTCATCGAATAGAGACAGGTGATTCCATGCCAATTCGTTGTCAACCTTATCGTGCGTCTCCGCACATCAATAAAGAAATTGATAGACAGGTAGATGAATTATTAGAACACCACCTAATTGAACCCAGTTCTTCTAGCTATGCATCTCCAGTTGTTTTAGTCAAAAAGAAAAATGGGGAATATCGTTTTGCCATTGACTATCGGAAACTTAATCAGGTGACACAACCAATGACATTCCCTCTTCCAAGATTAGAAGATGTAATTGATGCAGTTGGACAAACTAAACCATGTCTTTTCAGTACATTAGATTTAAATTCAGCATTTTGGCAAATTAAAATGGATCCAGAGACAAAACATAAGAGCTCTTTCATAACATCACGTGGTCTTTACCAATGGAATGTAATGCCGTATGGACTCAGAAATGCGCCCGCCACATATTGCATTCTTTTAGGTCATGTACTTAGAGGTATACCATGGTCAACATGTCTTGCATACATAGATGACATTATTATTTTTTCCAATTCATTTGAAGAACACTTAGCACACCTTGAACTTATTTTTGATCGATTACGTCAAGCAAACTTGACACTCAAACCATCAAAATGTGTATTCGCAGCATCTGAAGTTATTTATCTTGGTCATAAATTCTCAACAAAAGGAATTAAAGTAGATGAGTCCAAAATTGACACAGTTACACAGTTTCCTGTTCCAAAAACACAAAAAGATGTTAGGAGTTTTCTAGGGTTGTGCAATTATTACAGAAAATTTGTCCAAGGATATTCTACAATAGCAACACCTTTAAATAAGTTATTGACAAAAGACAGTTCGTTTCTTTGGACAGACAAGTGTCAAAAAGCATTTGAAACTCTTAAGACAGCCTTGACCACAGCTCCTATCTTGGCTTATCCTGATTTTAATAAACCATTTAGACTCACATGTGATGCCAGTGGTACAGCTCTAGGTTATATTTTGTCTCAGTTAGGGACAGACGACAAGGAGCATGTCATTGCTTATGGTGGACGTGCATTAACAAATGCTGAAAGACAATGGTCAGTAACCGAACAGGAGTGTCTAGCGGTATTAGAAGGTATCCGAACATATCATGTTTACCTATCACATCAGAAATTTACTGTCATTACAGATCACAAGGCATTAGTTTGGCTAAAGACAGTTAAACACACTTCGAATAGACTAATTCGTTGGTCACTTCGCTTACAGGAATACGATTTTGATATCGTATACACTCCAGGCCATAAAAACACAAATGCAGACGCACTCTCACGTCGAAACTACGACCAAACAGCTAAAACTGACAGCCAGTTAGAAAAATCTCCAGCATGCACTAACACTCAGACTCAGTTAGAATCATCAGTACACTCCATTCAAGAAGAAATGACAGAAGTTACATTCTTTTACGATAAGGAAAATACTACTAACCTATTTTCACTACAGACTAATGATAACATACCTAGCAGTAGTTCTGAAGAACTACCGGATATCGCCCAATATCAGCGCGAGTGCCCTGATTTTAAGGACATGTATGTTTACTTAGAACAAGGAATATTACCAGAAAACACTCGTCGTGCAACAGCTATTCCATATGAAGCAAATCAATATGAACTAATCAATGGTGTCTTACATCATTTTTTCCAGCCTCGTACAAAACATAAAACTTCTCCAGATCAACTCATAAAACAAGTTGCTTTACCCACAAATTTGAGACTCGATGTCCTTCTATCTTATCACGATTCAAAAGCAGGAGGTTGTCATTTTGGTGTTCAAAGAACATATCAAGCTATCAAACAGAAATATTATTGGCCTAAAATGTATCAAAATGTGTATGACTACATTACATCATGCTCTAAATGTCAGCTTATCAAACGGGACACAAACGCACGAAAAGCTCCACTACACCCATTGCCCCCAGAAGACGTATTCTCTAGGTGGCACATGGACATTTTGTGCATGCCAAAAAGTAAGGAAGGTTATCAATACATCTTATTGGTGACAGATAGTTTGTCACATTGGTGTGAAGCCTTTCCCTTACGTTCTCAAACAGCAACAGAAATCGCTAGTGTTTTGTACAATGAGATATTTACACGTTATGGTGCACCGCGAACACTTGTCAGTGATCGTGGACGAAATTTTATGTCTCAAATTGTACTCGCACTTTGTGAATTATTTCAAGTAACACGTCACCATACTAGTTCATACCACCCTCAAACTAACAGTCTCTGTGAGAGAAAAAATAGTACCATTAGTCAGGCATTACGGGCTTACTGTAGCAAACATCAAGATGATTGGCCGTCCATATTACCCAGCGTAATGATGGCATTCCGAATGAGTCCAGCAGTTAATTCTACTGGATACTCACCGTATTACATAGTCTTTGGGAAAGAAATGACTTTACCCTTAGATGTATCTCTTACGCCTAAAGAAACTGTACAAACACAAACACAACAGTACATAGATCAATTGATTCAAAGATTGAAAATAGTTCAAGAAATAGCTAAAGCAAATACACGTGAAGCACAAAGCACAAGCAAACAGAGGTTTGACCAGAAAACAAAAGAACCATCCTTTCGCGTTGGAGATTATGTACATTTACAAATCTCACATATACCTGTAGGGTTATCAAAAAAGCTTTATCCTCGTTGGGAAGGTCCATATTACATCACTCAAGTAGGTCCGAATAGCACCTACAGATTACGTCGTTGTTCAGACAATAAAGAAATGAAATCACTTGTACACGCAAACAGGCTTAAGCACTATAAAGATCCTAGGGATTATAGACCTCCGACACCGGACACAAGTAGTACACCTCCACAGTCAAAACAAACATCAAATGATCAAACGAGCAATGAGCAATCACCAACCAACAATGGTACCGAATGGTACTTAGTTGATAAACTATTGAAATCCAAATGGATTTCTGGAAAGAAGCATTATTTGGTTAAGTGGTCAGATGGGTCCACGCCATCATGGCAGCCAACGGAGAATGTTTCTCAGGCATTAAAAGAAGCATTTCACAGAACACGCACACAATCAAACACACGTCGCAAACGACGAAGTCGAATATTTCGTAATTGAATTCAATACGAAATTCTGAAAACATAAAAAAAAGAACAAATTCCTTCGTATTTGGAAGAGAAAATTATAGTCCTATCGTCCATTCCATTATTTTTTCTCATACCTTCTATTTCTCTTTTCTTCTTTCTGGCGCCAAATCTCTCAGTTCTCTTTCTTTCTCTTAAGGTATGGATGAAATTTGGATTGGTTCGTAGGCATATGTTTCTTTTTAACTCTGAATGCAGAGTACATAGTATCAGAACAAACAACAACATAAAAACAAAACAATTTGAAACATGGGTTATCTCCAGCATCCCCCACTTTTGTATAGTTCAGCTTATAAGTGGATTCACAGTTTAAATCAGGCTTACACGGACTTGTTGAATTGAACGTATCGAATATTGTTACAAGGATGTCAAATGAAGCTACATAATGATATTATTTCACAGTTATAATACGTCTTAAAACGAATACGCGGTATATTACAGCAATCTCATTAATGCATGGGTTTGACAATGTTTAGAGGTTTATCTCTCACGATTTCATACCATTTGTATGAAAGTATGTACCTATGGTACTGTGTCTTGGCGCATTCGCCATAAATGATAAACTCGTCAAAATGTCCGCGCGATTATAATTACTCGACACAGAGATCACGTAATGCATAGCTTTCAAGACATGAGCAGCTATTGGTCTATATACGGCCAGCTTCTGAGTCAAATTCATTTTCCACTTACTGTTCTTAGGTTAATTTAGAGACGATACATATTTCATACACGCACAGGTCAAAGTTGATTGCAAGTGAACATACGTCATGGTTATTAAGGCTAGTGCAACATTAAATTGTCAGTTCCAAACTCTCGATATAATAAGTATTCACCCATAAATATGTTCTGCTAATGTTATACGAATAACATATAAAAGAGAAAAAGAAATGCAGAAAAAGGACACAAAGGAAGATTACACTAAAATAGAAAAAGAAAAATAAAGATAACAAGAACTGTATGCTATTATTTTGTTTTACAATCGTCTGATAAGCCTAGTTTAGAGGTAGGTTTTGTAGAATTATGTGTTTAATAAATATATATATCTTATCAAAGTATTCAATGCTGTGAAGTTTTATTCCCATTGTATTTTTTGGGGAATCCTTTTCACGAATTTTGCATTGTACTCTTTATTGTATTTTTTGAGAATTTGACTGAGATTTGTGCAATACACTTCCCATTGTGTTTTGGGAATTTTATCAAATATTTTGCATAAAACATTACTTGTACTCATTGTACTTTTTGAAATTGATTGAGTATTTGCAATGTACTTCTTATTGTAATTTTTTTTTATTGTATTTGACTTGGTATTTTGCAATGTATTTTGCAGTGTTTTACATTGTATCTTTAAACTTGCGTAAATGTCTCGCAATGTTTTTTTTTTACCATTGTATTTTTGACCTTTCATCTTTTATCTTGTTTTGATGAATAAAATTGATTTTTCTTTTCGAGCCTCGAGGACTCGGCTCAAATAGACTAGAGGGTATTGTTAGGATTGAATTTGTAGAAAAATTAATAAATTGATATTTTCTTTTGAATTGAATTAAAGTAATGTTTTATTTGTTAAAAGATATTAAAGGTAATTTCATTTGTTTTTGTAACACAACTATATAGAATAGAAATGGTTGTTGAGCAAGTAAAAAAGGGCAATGTATATAACCACACTATAACTCAAGTAAAAGTAGCTAAGAACATTGCCAATATACAATGCTGTGTGAGATTGTATACGAAAAACATTATACATGAATTTTGCCTGCTCAGCTATAAGTTCTAGGTTTCATTAGTAAAAATATGTCTCTGACCTAGTGATTGGCAAAGGTTCAAATCGGTTAATGAAGATCTAGTAACTTTCCACTCTAAGAAGCTATGAAACAAGATGGCTTCCAACTAACGGATATCCATATTTGGTCTGACGTCGTTAAGGCCGGTGTAGATGATTACAGAATTCAGTCTTATGACGTAAGTAAGATGCTTTTTACCTGTTAGAACTGGTCTCGACCGGGTTGTGGAGTTCGTAGTTTTCTGACTGATGCGTAGAAGGGTATGACCTTGCTTAACCCTCTATCTGGCCGCGAGCGTATAAATAGAAATGCGCAGTCAGGTCAGATCAGTTATAACGCATTAGCAGAAAACTGACGTTGACTCTTCAATTACAGGTAGGCATCTGTACAAGTTATAATTTCTTGTAAGAAATAAGTATTTTTGATGATTGAGATTTTTAATGGTAAAATTGTTTTGTGCGCAACATTACTATTGAGTTCTTTGTTTGTAATACATTGTAATGGAATGTTTAAATGTTCTAAAGAATTTATATTTATGTAACTTTAATTATAAAGGTTTGAATTAGTTGAATTAGCTGCCAACTTCATACTTGACTTAATGTTGAAATAAAGTATTTCTTAAGTAAGAAAGAGTAATTTCTAGCAATATATTCTAAATCAATATTCTTAATATTCTGTTTTAAAAATGAGTAAAATGCATTAACTGTTATTACATTTAAGGCTTTTGCTATCTTGAAATTGATTGAGAATTAACTAGTAAATAATATTCTAAGGTGCAGAAGTTAATGAAGTTGGAAAGCTTAAAGATGAAAAATGTAATATGTATTTTATGAATTTTATTATAAAGTTTTAGAAGTGTTTCTAGAATGTAGTAATATATATGTGTGTTGATTATTTAAATAAAGTTATAACGCATTAGCAGAAAACTGACGTTGACTCTTCAATTACAGATGTAGCTGTCCTATCATCGTGGCGCTCTCTTTAAGAGAGCCTGACTTCTTTCTTCTTTCTCTCTCTCTTACCATGGATATAGACGTTCCCCAACTTACGAGTAATTCCTTCTCATAGCAAGAAATGAGAAGAAGGTTATGTAAATCTAATAACAACATACATAACAAAAAAAACTTTTTTTTACATAACAGAAAGAAGTCAAAGAGCATCTATATTAATAGACGCATTTGTTTCAAAAGACAGCATTTTTATCCAAATAACATACAACTAACAAAACACATTTTTTTTTCTTCAACTAACAATTTTTAAACTAACAAACATTTTTTTATGATCACAACAACATTCTTTTAAACATTAAATTAATATTTCCACTATTGGAAGTCATTTTGCCATTGAACATACACTACGTTTCCTCGCTAAAGAAAACATATAGCCATAATGGTCACAAAACCATCAATCTACTTTGTCATCGTGTTTAGACGAGCGACGATCAAAATAAATAACTAAATGTTCTAAAGAATATCCAAGACTGCGTTGAATCAGAAAATAGAAACAATATTGTCCACACACCATAGAATCTGTGCCTTGTAGTTTCACATTATTGAATCGTGCCGTCTGGGCATTTATTCTCATAAAACCAATGATATCGTCTTCCAAAGGGGGTAATCCATACGAATCAAAATGCTCCACACATCCCTCTTGAGGAAAGTAGATAGCTGCCCAGTGAGTTCCTGGAAGATGACTGTCGTCGTGTTGATGACATAAGCTAGATTCTCTTGTGGTTTGCGATGAGGTAGTTCATCTTTAGCACACAGGATAGGATTCAAGAAGCAGTGCACGAACTACGGTTCAAAATGTAATAAAGTTCCCAGGTATCCATTTGTGTGGTCTTGTTTATTTTTCTTCACATTTGATTATAAGTCATCAATTCAATCCAGACTTTTTCCTTGAAAAGGTCTGTCAAGTAACGGTTTCTTTGCTTCGTCTTCCTACTCCTAGCCAAGAGAGCTTTGATGTGATAAATCTCTCGACCATTCAATACGTATGAAGTTAGATTACAAATAAGGATCACTTTAATTAAAATACTGCATTAATCTCACCGTATGCACATAAGTTCATATCCTTATTAACAAAGTAAATTGAAATTATCCATTGAAATTGTTATATTTTGTTTGTGGTATATTAAGCATACACAACATTATTTTTATAATTTTTGCATTTTGACACGCCTTTATTCCACATAAATAACCAAGACTGGATACAAATAGCCGGGTATGTTTCTGTGAAGATCCCTCTAGGATTGTATACGTTATACCACGGTATTCGACCATCGTTTCAGTCAAAAACATCGTGTACTGACCTGAAATAAATAATTTTATGCAAGCAATCAAACCAAATTGATTAATTTATGTTTTAAGGAAGTATAGCGGTTGCACATTTGTCATATTTTGTATATAATTACCAAGGAATAAAAATAAAGTTTAGAATAACGCTTATCACACTCTATGCAAATATTACTAGTAATACTTGCATAAGATTCACTGGATCAATGTTTCTGTCGTTGATATTGAATGAACTGTCCCTGTCGGCGATATTGGTAATGTAGAAAATCGTGCTTGCCCCATATAAATCCACTTCAATTTCTGTTGATTCGGCCACAGGAATATCACTGGACAAATCGCCAATACTCGAGATCTTTGAAATAAATAAAACAATAAAAAAACCACTCCATTTTCTATATTTCTTCGCATCAGAGAATGATTTTGTTTCTATACAGGTTTTGTTTAGAGAGGTTGAAACTTTGCATGTTAGAAAACAATAAAACTTGCACTGGCTTAAGATACTTTGATGGTTGCTGCTAGACGTATCCGTGCACTCCCGCCCCTCCCACCTCAATTTACCGCCAATAGGTAAATTAGGGCACCTTTAGATAACAATGTCAGCAGCATTTCTGGATAACCGCCGTGAATTTAATCAACTATATTTTCACTTGATTATCTATACAACAATAAATAATGAACAATATAGTGTTACAACTTGTCAGCAGCATTTCTGGATAAGCGCAGCAAGTTTTATGAGAAATGAATAATATATATATATATATATATATATATATATATATATATATATATATATATATATATATATATATATATATATATATATATAACCGAAATTCGCCATAAATACGAATTTATTGTTATTTACCTTATTACAAATGTTCTGAAAAGTCCTGGTGTCGCCTGATGAAGTTTAAACACTTGCACTCAACTCCAAATATGGCAAGTCTACTCGATCGTCTGTGTCTTGATCTGTAACACCTATGGTGACTGGAACCTGTTGTAAACGATTAAGGTATATTTGTTAAATGTAAAATTTTCCGCAATAAACCCTCACCATGAACAAAATAGTGTTACTCTTGTCAGCAGCATTTTTGGATAACTACTGTTAATTTTAAGAGAAATAAAATCGGTATTTTAATTGTTTATATATGCAACATTTTTGGGTTCGTCGGCTAGTCTTTGTGTTCACCTATCACCGACATGGTCATACGGGTAAAAATGATTTCTTATTATTTTAGTTGCTTTATATCATACCTGATTCAATTGTCTGCATGGCCTGCAACAGATTTCCCCTCTGTTATTTACAGCCTCCCTGTATACCAGTAAGGATATTCCTAGAATAAATAATTTATTATATAATCTTCTTCGATAAATGTTTGCGATTCGTACTCTGTATGATGTACAATTACAACATGCAAAGGACAAAACAGTCATTATGAGATGTAATTGAACACAATAAGCTGGATATCGTCATCGTTAGAAGAGAACTGACTTCATTGTATTAAATAAAGATAATTTTCTTAACTAAAGAACTGTTTCTTATTTAGTGTGCCTTGTGTTGTAAACGTCATCAATATGCAAAAGTCGCATTGATAAATATTAACAATGGCATGCACCGTCATCTTTATGTTTCCTTGCAGTTTTTGTGACTTCAAGAATTGGTCTATTACGTAAGAATAAATGTGTTTACTCGTGCTCCATTATTTCCAATTGAAGATTTGCCAGATAAAAGTGAACGTAAAGAGTTTGACACACACACACACACACACACACACACACACACACACATATCTATATCTATATATATATATATATCTATATATATATATATATATATATATATATATATATATATATATATATATATATATATATATATATATATATATATATATATATATATATATATATATATATATATATATATTGTAACGGCCAAGCTCGGTCCTAATAATATTACATTGGAGTATGGCACCAGGGATGAGTTGACTTCTTATCAGCTGACTAAGGACGGGAGAATGAAGTAAATTCGAACTCTTGATTTCTAGTTTGATGGCTGCTAGCTGACTGAATTCCCCACAAGCGGCCTACAAAGCCTTATATACACAACACCCACAACCAACAGAGCCCACAAAACCCAGTTGTAACAAAACCCACAATTTTTGTTAGAATGAGCAATTGCTGCATATGTATATTTAGTCAAAATTTCCAATCATTATTTATTGAATTAACAGCTTGATATTTTAAACATTGCTATATTACGAATGTATAGCCCCCAATAAGAAAGAAAGAAGAAGAAAATCAGTTTTGTATTTCGCGGCACATACAGTGTGATGCGGTCGCTCAGAGCACTGATTCGGAAACAGTTATGCACTCTAACAATATTACCGAGGTACACCGCATGACAGGGCAGTCAACATGTATATGTACCAGAGAAATATAGAAGAGAAAAATCCAAACTTGAATGCTATGATGTTTACAAATGAAACATCAGGGACTATAAACACAATGAGTAGGTACCGTACAGTCCTATCCGGTTAACTAGAAATAGTAATTAATCAAAATATCAAAGATAGAAGATGCCGGAATGATACTCCCTATTTTCGTTAATTCAAAACATGTAGACTATATCAGCTAGCTATTAATCGACGAATTAGCCAAATCAGAGGATCCTAGAAAATATTAATGTCAACTCAGTTGAGCAAGTCACTGGTTATACATTAATATTAACAACAGCCACACAAAAAAATCGAGACTGAATTGGACGACTTGCATGAATGGTGTTACCGTATACAAACATGCACTCCTCACCCCCTGAATGCAGGTTATTACAATATATATAAAGTTAGGTGTGAGTTTTAAGCATTACGATAGTTTCACATATTATGCCTGACGGTAACCAATTCAAAGGGTAATGCGCATATATGTTATCAAATATAGTTGATATTATATGCAATATTGTATATTTCCTTTACAGCGTAAGCATGGTCTTTTTAATATTAAACTTTAGGAATATATTTTAAGTGTACTTACCAGTGTTGCACGTGTGTGGGAATATATATTTTCTGGACCAATAGGAAGTTTACAGATAATTGCCGGGGGTAGTTTAGTAAGGAGTGTCTCGGTAATTGTTAAAAATCCCAGTTAAAATCGTATAACACGTCAAGCACTGTTGATTCCGGAAGCATGGGGAAGAGTTGTGATTGTAGAGACTTATATGTGCGTCATAATTGTGATTATCAAAGTTTGCTGACATTAAAAAAATCTTAGACAAAAACAGGTAGAGGAAGTGTGAAAAGTTTATGGTGATCACTTATACTTTTGTAATATCGGTACTAGAATTTGCGTAATCGGCAAAATGCTGCTGTTTGCTATCCGTGCATTAATTTTTCTAGGTGTTAATCATTACTAACCAGTGCTTCAGTTTTGACAGCTCAGTGGTTTAGCAATATATGTAAAAATGTCATTGACCTGGAAGTGAATAGATATAGGTATTGTAGAAAAGCTGTCTTCTTTCTTCTTCTTCTTCTTCTGCTGCTTCCTACGATTATCATTATTATTATTATTATTATTATTATTATTCATTGATCTTGTTAACGGTTCTTTTTAAACCGAGCTATTCCATCCTGGTTCTTTCTGATCCGGGCCATTTCTGTCCAGGTCCTTTCTGATCCGTTACTGGTTTTTTTGGACTGGGTCTTTTTGACCTGAGCCTTTTTGGTACCTGTACGTTTTGAGCTGTTACCAATGAAATGGATCAAATTGACTACTACATCTCGGGACATTATTTCACGCATGTAGATTTGTCTTTTATTTGATTTCATTTCTTCCATTTTGGATTGAGTTATGAGCTTGTCAATTAACTGATGATATACAGTCGGCTCCACTTAAATGTATATTGCATACATTGCTTAAGTGCATAACGAAAGTATGGTCTTGTTTTTCCTTCATTAATATACATGGTAATCAATATCAGATAAATGCATATCGATTAAATGCATAAGTCATTTAATTGCATACAATTTACTGGTCTCAACCATTGACTTTATACTTATTTGACACCGCATTATTACATGAACATTGTTCAGGCATCTAACATGGAGGTCAAGGCTTTATACATGTAGATTGCTATCCCAAAAATCATAGTAAATTTTAGACTGCTGCCCCAGCTGAACTTTGCGCTCATCAGCTAAGGCGTTATGTAAGATGTTGTCTTTGGTGGATCGTGTGGAAGTGACAAAGAAGTTAGATAATAAAGAAAGTTAGTTGTCAATTGCACAGTTGTTTGGTGTTAACCAATGTGTGATATTGACAATTCAGATAAATAAGGAAAGGTTCTTGAATAGTGTCAGAGTGACAGCAATCCTAACAGAAAGCTTCAAAGGGCAGGAAATTCGGAAGATGTCGAGGAAGTCCTGTTGCGGTGGTTCAGCTGTGTTCAACAGTCAATTACAGACATTTTTACCAAGTAACTTGCAAACTTCCTGCAACGACTTGAATGTCTTTCTTTTTGCGTAAACTTATTACTTGACTGGGAACTAATATTAGTAGCAACCCGTATACTTTTTGGCTACCAAAGAGTGATACACACTGTCAATAATAATTTCGGCAATAACAGTTTATAGTGTTTATCTGAATTTACATATATTGTGAAATTAAATTAAATTAAAACGTCGATGTTTAATGCACTGAAGCACATTTATATAGCAAATGAGCTTTGTTTGTATGATTTTTCATTTTACAAGTGTATTGTAAATATACCTGAATTCCACTTAAATGCATACGCCGTATATATGCAATGCATGGGTCTGGTCCCGAGGCTATACATATAAGCGCAGTTGACTGTATTGCATACTGTGATGAGCGCTTGAATGCTTATCTTCAACCTTTAATTTGAATGCCAATTCTTTTTGCATAAGGCCCTATGGAGCACTTTGTAGTGTTTGGCTGTTTGTGTTACACCTGTGTTACAAATTCTAATTAATAGCTTACAACTGTTTCAGTTTTTGGGGTGTTTGCCAAAGTTGAAGTACAAGTACAGATTCATTTTTCTATTTGACAGTTTTTTTTATTGAATAACCAAGAAATATTGTTTATGACAACAGTTATTCCTTGCATAACCACTCCGGTGGTCTAGTGGTTAGAGAGTTTGCCACGGAAGTGGGAAGTCGTGGGTTCGATCCCCGTCCAAGTCATACCAAAGACTTATAAAAATGGTACTAAGAGCTCCCTCGCTTGATGCTCAACATTAAGAGGTTGGAGTCAGGACTGGTTGGCCTGGTGTCAGGATAATGTGACTGGGTTGCCCATCATGCTATATGTCTGTGACATGATGCCCCAGTGCTAGACATCTATAAATTGCCTCACTGCAGACATCATAGGGATATAACTGAAATTATTTTAAAACTACGTTAAAAATCCTAATCAAACAAACAAATTCTTTGCACATAATTTTATGGTTGTTTTAATGTCATGGGATGATTTTATATTGAACTGTCAGTCTCAGAAATTTTGTATTGAAAAGGAGGTTTGAAACTTCTGATACAGATAAAAGTCACAAATATTCGTTATATTTTATTGTTAGTTGCTTACTTTTTACTATTAATTTTATCTTTCAATATATAAAATATTCATCAATAATAGCAGATGCAACAATCCGGTATGTAATACAATTCTACTGATTTTATATTGAACTGTCAGTCTCAGACATTTTGTATTGAAAAGGAGGTTTGAAACTTCTGATACGGATAACAGTCGCAAATATTCGTTATATTTTATTGTTAGTTGCTTACTTTTTAACAATTAATTTTATGTTTCAATATATAAAATATTCATCAATAGCACATGCAACAATTTTATTGTTAGTTGCTTACTTTTTAACAATTAATTTTATGTTTCAATATATAAAATATTCATCAATAGCACATGCAACAATCCGGTATTTAATACAAATCTACTTATATTTGTGGCTTCATTATTTTCTAAGGTCAAACATTTTTGTGGCTTTCTGTGCAGATTTGCTACTTGTTGATGGTTTGAGATGAAAATGTTTTGATGTTGTAAGCTGTAGATATGACTGATATTTAACCAGAACTATATCTATGATTTTAACCTAAAGGACGACTGACTTTTAACCTGAACTATGTCAATGATTTTAACCTAAATGATGACTGACTTTAACCTGAACTATGTCTATGATTTTAACCTAAATGATGACTGACTTGAACCTGAACTATATGTATGATTTTAACCTAAATGACAGCCGACTTTAACGTGAACTATATTTATGATTTAAGCCAGAATTATTTATTTGATTCTAACCGAAATTGTGATTGATATTAACCTGATTGATGAGTTTGATTACATCCTGAATGATGACTTTTATTGTAATCTGAACTAGATTTATACTTGTAACCTGAATTATGTTTCTGACTTTTAACCTGAATTATTAATGATTTTCAGCAAATCGTTGCTGCGGTTGGAGATCCATTTTATAAAATCACATGAGGCACTTCAGGTCGCACAGCAGATTGCGAAAGTCATCAGGCCACTTGGTAAGTGTGATGATGATTGGTTTACAAATGTGAATGATCCAAAATGTTTACTGTATTTACTTGTTTACAAAGTAAATCCAACTGATAAAAGCACTGACCTGGATTTGTTTAACTGTTTGTTCTACTTGCAATTCATAATCTAAGAGAGCATTAAATTCATAATCTAAGAAAGCATTAAATCCTTTTTAAATGAAAGTCTAGCTATAAAATACATCACACATTTGAAAATCTCACTTTGGAATAAGAAAGTATGTGATTGGCCATTACAATTTGTATATTTGCCCTATATATCTATCTCTTTCTCTCTAATACAGTATGTTGTTTAATTTATGTAACCAAATTTAACTATGGTTTCAGAGATGAAGGCATCATTTGGCTTTAAGCCCTATGTGAAAGATCTTTATGGTTGTACTCTCACCCGATTGAAAGCTGCTGACATAGACCAGGAGGTCAAGGAAAGGGCCATATCTTGCAATGTAGGTCACAAAAAGAAATTGTAGGGTTTTCTATTTAAGAAATATTATATATTTCATATTTCCAAAGTGAAGTAAAGAGAGACCCAAAGTTTTAAATCTCATGAATAGGGTATATGACATTTCTCTAAGATGACTGCAAAGCATGTGTCTTGTTTTTAATCAAAATGTCCGATCACATACTGATTTTACCTGGACACAAAATTACTAAATTGCAGATTGCCTATTTACCTATAAGAGAGAGGATTAGTTGACTTCAAGCTTTAAAACGTTTTATCTTTTGAGTCCCATGTTAGAGTATTGGATTAGTGATATCATGTTCTTTAACGCATGGTGATGCCAGGTTCTTTAACGCATGGTAAAGTTTTTGAATGGTAATACCAAGTTCTTTAACACCATGGTAAAGTATTGGATTGGTAATACAGGTTCTTTAACCCCTTGGGAACTGCTCCAGTGGCCTAGTGGTTAAAGCGTCCACTGTGGGAGGTCATGGGTTTAATCCCCGGCTGAGTCGTACCAAAGATTTTTAAAAAAATGGTACTAACAGCTGCCTTGCTCGGCACTCAGCATTAAGGGGTTATTGCTAGAACTGGTCGACCTGGTGTCAGGATAATGTGACTGGGTTGGACATCATGCTACATGTTTTTGGCATGATGCCGCACTGCTAGACATCACTATAAACTGCCTCACTGCCGACATCTTAGCGATATGACTGAAAATTTGTTAAAGCTACATTGAGAAACCTAATCAAACAAACAAACAAATTGACCCTGTAGTTTAGCATTGGATTGGTAATGCCAGGTCTCTTAACCTCTTGGTAGTGTATTTGATTGGTAATACCAGGTTATTTAACCTCTTGGTAGTGTTTTGGATTGTTAATACCAGGTCCTTTTACCCCATGGTAAGGTATTACATTGGTAATACCAGATCTTTTAACCCAATTATAAAGTATTGGATTTGTAATACCAGGTTCTTTAACCTCTTGGTAGAGTATTGGATTTGCAATACCAGGTTTTGTAACCTCTTGTTAAAGTATTGGATTGGTAGTACCAGATTCTTTAATCTCATGGTAGAGTATTGGATTAGTAATACCATGTTATTTAGCACCATGGTAAAGTATTGGATTGGTAATACCAAGTTCTTTAACACCATAGTAAAATATTGGAATGGTAATACCAAGTTCTTTCACTTCTTGGTTGAGTATTGGATTGGTAATACCAGGTATTTTAACCCCATGGTAGAGTAGTGGAATATTAGTAATATCAGGTTCTTTCACCCCATGGTAAAGTATTGGATTGGTAATAAGTTCTTTAACCTCTTGGTTGAGTACTGGATTGGTAGTACCAGGTTCTTTAATCTCTTTTATAGAGTATAGGAGTATTAATACAAGGTTTTGTAACCTCTTGGCTGAGTATTGGTTTGGTAATACTAGGTCCTTTAACTGCATGATGGCCTTTTGGTCTGAGCTTCTTTTTTGGATGTGGAAGGTCACAGGTTCTGTCCCCAGCGGAGTCAATCAAAAGACTCATAAAAATGGTACTAAGAGCTGCCTTGTATGGCGCTCAGCATTAAGTGGTTAGTGTTGGGACTGGTTGACCTGGTGTCATGATAATGTGACTGGGTGGGACATCATGATACATGTCAACCGCTTGATGCCCCAGTGCTAGACATCACTATAAACTGTCACACTGCAGACTTTGTAGTGATATGACTGAAAAATTGCTATAACTACGTTAAAAATCTAAATCACACATGCACACACAAACTAACCTCATGGTAGAATATTGGATTAGTAATACCAGGTTCTTTAACTTCATGGTAAAGTATTGGATTGGTAATGACAAGTACTTTAACCTCTTGGTTGATTATTGGATTGGTAATACTAGGTCTTGTAACCAAATGTTCCCTCTAATTTTCCGAAGGCTGTGTGTGGCAAAAGATATTGGCTGTGCAACTTTGGAAGGAAATTTAAATTTTTGTGTGCCATATAATGGTATATAGGCCTACTAAATGAAACATTTGTGCGCTCTGTTGTAATGTGTGTGCGCTCACTCAGCGAGTTGTGTGCATGCGCACAGCTTAGAGGGAGCATTGCTTGTAACCTCTTGGCTGAGAATTGGACTGATAATACCAGATCTTTTAACCTCTTTGTAGAATATTGGATTTGTAATATCAGGCATTTTAACCTCTTGGTAGAGTTATGGATTTGTAATACCAGGTCTTTTAACCTCTTGGTAAAGTATTGAATTTGTAATACCAGGTCTTTTAACCTCTTGGTAGAGTATTGTATTTGTAATACCAGGTCTTTTAACCTCTTGGTAGAGTATTGGATTTGTAATATCAGGCATTTTAAC
Source organism: Unio pictorum (assembly GCA_030141615.1). Lineage (NCBI taxonomy): Eukaryota > Metazoa > Mollusca > Bivalvia > Unionida > Unionidae > Unio > Unio pictorum. The sequence goes on from JARLTB010000291.1 coordinate 12,435,366, forward strand.
CTCTTGGTAGAGTAATGGATTTGTAATACCAGGTCTTTTAACCTCTTGGTAGAGTATTGGATTTGTAATACCTGGCATTTTAACCTCTTGGTAGAGTATTGGATTTGTAATACCAGGTCCTTTAACCTCTTGGTAGAGTATTGGATTTGTAATACCAGGTCTTTTAACTTCTTGGTAGAGTAATGGATTTGTAATACCAGGTCTTTTAACCTCTTCGTAGAGTATTGTATTTGTAATGCCATGCATTTTAACCTCTTGGTAGAGTATTGTATTTGTAATAATAATAATAATAATGAGGACTTTGTATAGCACCTAATCTTTAGAAGCTTGAAGCACTTTACAACATCTTAATGATATGACTACACACAGTAAAAACAAATAACAAAAACCAGGAAATTGGAAAACATAAAAACATGCTGAAAACATATAAGATACCAATTTACATGATATAGCCAATAATTTGCTGCAGTTGCCATTAAAAACCAATCAACTATGTTGAAAGGGAAGTAACTCTGGTATTTTTTACTGTTCTCACTTTCATTTGTAAAATTGTCATGTTGATCAGGATTTTTGACGTTTTGGAGTATACTTACATGTTTTAGGTTATATATAGAGTTATGTCAAGTTATAATGTGTAATATTTAAATTCTATTAAACATACGGAGAAAAGGTAAATATAAATTTAGTGCACAATATTATAGGGACTATACAATTCACATTATGTTGAAAATATTTTACATGTCTACTTCATTTTATTCTTGTCTTTGCTTAAAAGTCTTAGAAAATGTTTGAGTATTTGAAACATTGGGGTTGGGAGGAAATACAGTATCCAGTGAAATTTTTCAGTACCTTGTGATGAAGTCCATATTTTGATGGCACTGCCTTGTGATGAAGTCCATATTTTTATATTGCTTCATAATGATAAAGTCCATTTGTGATGGAACTGCTGTATAATGTAGCATTTTGATTGCATTGTTGTGTGATGTAGTCAGTATATTGATGGTACAGTGTATTATCATGTGATGTTATCAGTTTGATGGCAATGTTTTGTTATGAAGTCCATACTTTGATGGTATTGTCATGTGATGTTATCAGTTTGATGGCAATGTTTTGTTATTATCCTTAACATATTCTCTGAGCAACCAGACATTGGTTGCAGGATGTTCCCACAAATCATATCAAACTGTCTTTAAATTTTTTGCCCATGAAACTTACAAAAATACCTTAACAAAATAAATTTTTAATGTCATTATGTCTTATTTACAAATTGTTTCTTTGTCAGACAAACATGAAAGGTGTTGCCAAATAAACTTAATTCAGAGATGACTGGATTTACACATTGTTTCTTTGTTGGGGAATCGTTTAGGTGACACAGATAATGTGTCTGGGTGGGACATCATGCTACATGTCTGCGGCATGATGCCCCAGTGCTAGACATCACTATAAACTGCCACATTGCATATATCATAGCTATATGACAGAAATTGTTTTAAAGCTACATTAAAAATCCAAATCACTTCACAAATCACTAAAATCTGCCCCAGTGCTAGACATCACTATAAACTGCAACATTGCAGACATTGTTGCAATATGACTGAAAATTGTTAAAGCTATGTTAAAATTCTAAATCACATCACATTACAGTAAACGTTTTGCAAATATGTCTTTTAAAAAAAAATTATGACAACTTTGAATAGAGTAAAAAAGGTGGAAAAGAAATGTAAGTAATACGAGGAAGGGTAGGCAAACCATGGATTGGGTACAAATTTGAGTGAAATGTATAAATGTATATTTGACACCAACATTGTTGGCCAAACAGTCAGAATACAAAGTCACTGGGATACAAAGAATGCCATCTATGGTACTACTACTACTAGGTATATTATATTGGCACTACTGTAATTGCAGGAAACTTGTGTCTTTTTGAAATTTTAGCCATTTTGCTACAGTACTAGCTTTTCATTGCATTCCTATTGTTGAAAATTCACTGGTATTGTTTTACTGAATTCTGGAAATGAAAATAAAATTGTATTAGATTTACAAATTACCCAATTATAGCAGTCTGTAAGCCTTTTGTAGAGAAAACAGGAAGCAGTCTAGACCCATATGGTATTTTTTATGCTATGGTGTTTTCACTGATGAGAAATGGAAAAGAGGAGATTTTTTGTTAGAGTATTTTGGAGAGCGCATAAATGTCCAAGAGGCAGAAGAAAGTGAGAGGAAATATGTTAAAGATGGGATGAAAATGTTCTATATCTTGTTATACAGATTTAATGGGAAACAAAAGTGGTGTGTTTTTTAATATATATGTTTATTAATATATTGTTTGTATTTTTATAAATAAGATTCAATAGACAAAGTCTTTGCGATATAACCACATTGTGCAATGTTTGAACTTCATCTTTCTGCTTGGGCACACTTTTTTTTAAACATGCTTTCAAATCTTCTGTGTACAAACATTCAAAATTAAACATCCCAAACCAGATTTTGAGGAGTATATGCTCAAATTAGGGTAATTTAATATTTGTACTTGCATACTATATTTAAAACCACAATCAAAACTGTTCAACAATGGAACCATGTAGAGTTGAAACAAATAACCACATTTTCCTATTTCAATATTCATTGAAGTGTTTGGATATGATTTGAATATATGTTGATGTTAATAAAAGTATTATTCTCTTTTGTTTGCCTACTTTGGTATTTATAGATACCCTGACAAACCCAATTCCCCATTAGGCTGCATTGAAAATAATGTGTACTATGCCATCGAAATCTAATTAATGACACTGTAGAAATCGTGGACATTTTGGAGGATTCAATGTAAAAGTCAAATTGATATCATTTTTCCAGTTTATCTTCAAACTCATTACAACCATGAATGTTTCTTTTGTGCTGAAGACAGAAGGTAAAGGGATGCGACTTGATTACATGTTATGTTAAATGCTGGAACTATCTAAACAAAATTCTTAATGACATGATTTGTACTAATGCACATCAAAACAGAGAGTAGCATTCTTTAATTATAATAACAACCTGTCACCTTGCATAAGTGGTTCTGTTTTAAAGTCATATCAATTGACCCATGTACGTTTTAATGATACAAAGCTGATATGCATTACTGACGTTTAAGTAAATAATTAAAATAATGGTATCAGATTTTAAGCATATTAATTCCGTAGCCATGTAATGACTTCGGAAATGTAAGAAGAAAAACAAATGCAAAATTTTATTGGAGTTAGCTTTCCAAGGCATTACGATCAGGTAGTGGAGCTGATGTTTTGTGGGATTGAATACAACGGGTCTGACAGAACGAATGGCCGAAGAAGAAAAAATATTGGGGCGGGGGTGGTTTGATTGATGCATAAAGGTACATATACATGGTGATGTTGTGAGTAATATGACTTCAGAAGTTTGACCTGATTATCTTGCAAGTTTGAATTTGTGCTGATTTGGAAGGTTTGAAGTTAATCTCTTGTAAGTTAATTTAACATACATCATTCACAGTTCACCTTGCTTTGTTTAATATGGTGATTGACTTTTTAACTGTGATCTTAAAATTGATTCCGCATTTAACTTTTTACCCTCAAAGAAAAATTGCAAACAGAATCCTTGTTTATTACTGACATACTCTAAAAACATTGGAAAGATAGGATCTTAAATTGAACCTTTATTATTTGATGAAATAAAGTGGTATTTTGTGGATTTAGCCTCTGCTTTCTATATTATAGCATAGATGCTACATGCACACAGGGCAGACTCTGTCAGTATGTAAATGACGTTTATCCGGAGTCACCAAACTGTGTCATGAAGGTGAAAAATTTCAGAATCAGAAGAAACCACGATTATGTCTTTTTGCTCTAAGGTATATAAAGAAAGAGGAAGAATTGGTTTATGACTATGGGGATGAAATAAGAAATCTGTGGTGGAGGAAGAAGGTATGTTTTGAGATTATCATGGATATTTGATATACAGGACAACAGTTTCTGTATATTTACATCAGTACCCTTCTGGGTGTGTTTTAGACAGTGAATGTATTCATCATATAAATTCTTAATTTGTGAAAGCTGTTTTGTCAGGGCTTCACTTTGAGCCACATGTTGATGTACTTGCTAGAATCCAAAGAGTTTATAAAAGCTTTTGACCCTTAAGGTATGAGCCACAATGATGATGATGGCCAATATAAAGTACATGTCTTAAATCAAAGCCACATAAATATTTTATCTTGTTTTTGTTGGCCAGTTTCATGTAATTCTATTTTTGTATGCCCCACCCTTGATGCGGAAAAAGCATGGTTTGTTCATCCATCTATCCATCTGTCAAACAAAGTTTTGCACCTGTCATTTTCTCAAGTATTAAGGTCCAACAAAGGGGTGGTTTTGTTCATTGATCTTATTTGTAGGGTTTCTTTAGTTGTTTTTTATGTAGAAAAATCGAGGAAAGAATAATGAGATGCTTTCATTAATTGGTAACTGCTGGTTTTTTTCTTTGCTGAGTCACCTTGGCTGAAGTTTTAATAAGCATTCACTTTGTTTAAATAAAAGGTGTACTCTACAAAAAAGGTCTCATGGTTTTGTTTTGTTGTTTTCTCTTAAATATTTATTTTAAAAACATTTGCAGCTGCACTGGTGAATACAAAACTTGATTAACGATACCTATTTGATTTACCACAAAGCAGTTTCTTCACTTTTTTGTTGTTGGCCGGATCGAAAAGCAGGTTCCAACCCATAGATTGATGGTATCTGTTAGTCCGACTAATGGGAACATTTTGTACTTAAAGTTCAAGTTCTATTTTGCTGATAGTAATGCAACATCGCCATAAAAGTAAGTCATACTGACCTATAAAAGTAAGTCATACTGACCTATACAAGTAAGTCATACTGACCTATATTTCATGCTACACTGATCATGATTAACATTTGTCTTAAATTTTCTTGATTATATTTCATTATAACCAATTGCATTAAAATGGTTTGGGGATGAGTTTTTATAACAGAATTGGATACTCTGTGACCTATATTCAGACTTTTTGTGCCCTAGTTTCTTGTTGCATTTTCAATTTTTCTTTCAACTCTTTCATGGTAAAGTCATTTCAATTTCTTTAGGACATATTATAATGAAACACACTTCGCATTCTGGCCATACAGCAATCAGTGTTTTTTTTTTGTTCATGCAATTAATTTTCTTCCAAGGCAAATGTTATAGAAAGGTAGTTCATGATATGCAGGTATCATTCCATTGTATTTCTTGCATTTGATGGTATAGATTTGCTTTTTTATATTAAGCAACTGCCTTTAATGCAGCCTTTCCTTGCAAAAATTCTAAAATTAAAATAATGATATGACAGGATTATAATCATGTTCCCCATCAAGAATAATGGAAAATATTTGTGCCAAAATGTCAGATATATTCAAGAAGAAAAGAGAAAATTCTAGAAGTGGCCTTTATTGTGAGGCAGACAAATTGAAGATTTCCAGCATGTGCTCTCATACACACATAAAATCACACTGGCTAAAATGAGGCACTGCAGAATGGAAAAACAATGTGTCAAGTGTATGCTAGGATTTGAACCTAAGTATCAATTTCATGTAATCTGTCCAACCTAAAACCAGTTCTTCCTTGAAAAATGTAATAGTCCTATTCCAAAGTGAGAGTACAGTGCATGTTTATAATCAGAGAAAAGGGAGTCTCTCTTTGTTTTAAATCTACTTGTAACTGAGCATAATCAACACTATTTTGGGATACAGTTGTCATTCTAGCAGGAGTTTGGTGGTTAGGCAGTCACTTTATATAGTAATGAGCAACGTGGTCATGTTAGTGTAAAATGTATGATCCACCAGAGAAAATCATGGTCTTTTGGGGGGAATGCAGTTTTTATAACACAGTTTAATTCTATATTGAAAGCATTTGATACATTTTACCTTTATCTGTTATTGTATATGTATATGTTTTACAAAGTTTTAACATTACCTTTTTATCGTTTATATTGTTTACATTTTTTTGGACATGTTGGTATAAGTTAATTATTTATTTGCAGTTCTTTATTATTGTTATATAATTTTTAAATCAGCACCATGTGATCAATATTGTGCTGACATGCCCTAAACTATAAACAATGCATATATAATACCTGACTGACGAGATTAATCTAAACCATTAATGAAGTTTGGCCTTTGCATTGCTAGGCACGACTACCCGAATATCACAGCCAACATGTCCATTGCATCAAAATATATTATGGTCATCTGGATACATACAGACATGCCTACAAAATTTTATGTATGTCTTAAGTGGGTTTTGCATGAGCTAATCATTATATTATATCTCCAATTGTGAATTTTGAAAGATATTTATCTAGTGAGATTGATACTTCTTTTCAAGTCATTTTTTATACAAATAGGTTATTCACATAGTTTGTGTGCTGAGCTTGTTGACAAAAAAAAGGGAGAATATTTTTTAAAGTGATCCTTTGGAGATCTGTAAAGTTTAGCTAAAGTTAGCATGCTACTGAGTTTTGATATTGCATGCAAGTGAATATTTTATAAATTTCCTTTAACTGCTTAAACAGATAGTGTTTGTTATAAACATTTTGATCACTTGTAATTGGCTGATTACTTTTGTGAATTTCAGTCTCTGATGATGATCCATTTGATCTTGACAAAACTTATATTCCTGATGCAAGTAGTGGTAAGTTGATTTTTCAGAGACAAGATATGTTCAGTCGTCTAGTTTCTATATCATTTCAATATAAACTAATAAAAGGTATTTTCAGCTGGTGTTGAAACTATTTATACTGCAGTACAACCAGTTTTAGTATAGGAACATCTTTACAGAGCTGAAATCAGAACCTTTCATCTTGAAATTTGTAATCCTATCGTCATTGTCAAGGCTTTTTTATTCTACAAGACTGAATATATGTCAGCCATTTTAATGTACATAAACACTGTACTTCACAAGGGTATTACACTCACAGGAGAGTTTGAACTATTCAAGATTTAAGAGAGGCCTAGCTGATTTGGTTAAAGTTATTGTAGGCCTAGCTGATTTGGTTAAAGTTATTGTAGGCCTAGCTGATTTGGTTAAAGTTATTGTAGGCCTAGCTGATTTGGTTAAAGTTATTGTAGGCCTAGCTGATTTGGTTAAAGTTATTGTAGGCCTAGCTGATTTGGTTAAAGTTATTGTATACATATGCCATAAGGCAGAGTGTATAATGTTATGATGTTATTCACCTGTTACAATTTTGGTTTCTGCACAATAATTTTTCTTATCCATCATCAAGAATTGCCAAATTTTGTGGATAGCTTGTAGGGGAAAACCCTATTGATTTCAGGTTCAAAAGCTTAAATGTCAAGATTACTGACTGAAAGAATGAAAATGGTTCTGAACAATTAACCAAGTTCTGCAGTTACCAGACTCTGTCGATAGCTTGTGCTTGAGATATGGAAGAACTAACTGTATTGGTTTCAGGGTCCAAAAGTCATGGTCATTTTGATTAAAATCAAGAAAAATGGTTTCTGAACAGTAACTTAGATCTCCATCATCTATGTTTGCCAAACATTGTGTATAGCTTCCACTTATTCATTTTCAAATCAAAAGGACAAACTCAATGCCATGTCACTGTGACAATAAGAAGAAAAATTAGTTTCTTCATAGTAACATTAGTTCTACATGACATACCTCAACAAAATTGGGTAAGGAAGAAGGTTATTGATTTTGGGGTCAGAAATTCGAAGGTTAAGATCACTCTGACTAAAATAGAAAAGTGGTGTCTGCACAAATATTTAAGTCATCAATATAGACTATTAAACATGGGGTGAGTATATAATGTGTTGTTCAAAGTGCTCTTTTTAAATACTGTCATTGAGTACATAGTTTATTCCTTTTTATCCCAAAGTATTATGTCCCAAATTAATTTCAATAATTAGGGTTGAAATACGCTCCATTTGTGATACTATAGGGTGTAAAGGTTTTTCTTTGATAGGTTTTGTTTAATAAATGATTTCTTGTACATTTCAGATTATGTTTCTGACAGCATTACATCAAGCAACCAATCAACATGTATCAACATACTAAGTAGTAAGTATAGAAATATTGTGTAATTGATTAATAGTTGAAAACATTTTTTAAAGTTTTTTTTTCTCCACTTAAAGATCTATACAGTATGTACACTATATTTCAAACAAGCTGGTATGTTTTAGCTTTAAATGACATCTGTAACATCCTAGACCTTATGCACTTTTTTTGGTATTGGAGTTGGTAAGACAATTTTCAGTTTCTCCAGCTGTCCATAGGGACCATTTCTAACGTACCAACAGTGAACCTGGGGTATGCTGAAAATATTGAATAAGTTCAAGGCCACTAAGCGATTAGTCACATGTTTTTGTAATCCTGTTGCCTTGGATGATAAAAGATAACAACTTAATTATCAGTTTTGTCTTTGCCAGTTACATTAAAATTATATGTCTAATTTAATGCAGGGCATTTTTTATTTCGCTTGTAAAAACATATATGATTTGTATCTTATATAGTCTTACCCATTTATATCGACATCGCTTATATCAAAAAGCCACCTATGTTGACAAAAAAGCCCCAGTCCCTTGATCTACTATTACTATCAACTTGTCATGCTTATGTCGACGTCGAGATAAAAGATCAACGTACATGTCAACAGATGCCCTTGGTCCCAGCTTTAACAAATTGATGCATACGGAGGACTCCTGTATACGTGGTTTTCTGAATCCCAGATATAAAAAAATTGCGTGAAAATATGGATTACGCGTTTCCGAGACTTTGAAAGTGATCGGTGATTAAAACAGTTTTTTTTGCTGTGAAATTTACATTTTTAATTTTATTTACATTTACGATGGCTACCAACAGCAGTGTAAAAAGCAAATTAAATTTACAGTCTCTGGAAACTAAATATCTGGCTGTTAATGAAGTTGAGGGATGAACATCTCGCAAAGAGGTCTGTGAAATTTTTTCACTTAAAATAACACCCGTTAAGGAAGGTTGAAAGCGGCTGAGTCTATAAAGAAAGACTACGTTGAAGGTAACCGCACTCCTCAAAGGAAGAAGCAAAAGACTGCTACATTTAAAGACGCGGATGAAGCATCAAAATGGTCCAATGAAGCATTTGTGAAAAAACAGTATGGAGAACGTCGCTGCAACAAGTGGTTCGTTCAGTCGCATTAATGTTCATCATAACATCGGACACAAAAGTATTTGCGGAGAATACATGTACTGTTGACAGTTTTTCACTTCCCTGTGAATAGCCCCATCCCCTTGGTAGCCTCAATAAGATGGGAACAGACTGACCAAAATCTAGGCCAATTTAAGTACATGTACATGAAGCATGTAAATAACAACTATCCAACCATGTGCTAATGCCCAAGTTGAATATCATAATGTTTTTCGTATTAGGATGTTATCGATTCAATATTTTAATTTTTATTTTACTACACAAAGGTAACCAAAATATATTTTGTCAATATGCAAATGTATTTCACACTGATTCTGTCTTAATGTACTCAAAATTTCCAACACAAAGTTTCCTTTGTTTTCTCAGAACGTAAAGGCTATTTATTCACTGACCTGGTCAGCCTTTGCTGACGAATTTTAACTTTTGTCTTTTTTCAGCCCCCCCCCCCCCTCAATCACTGTTCTCGGGATCCGCCTATGTCGACAATATTTCCTCGGGCCTGAGGATGTTGACATAAACGGGTAGGACTGTACTCATTATTCCCACTATGAAAACATATTCATATGGACAGCATTCTTTTGCATACCAGGGCCCAGCAACATGGAACAAATTGCCCATTGAAACTGGACACAAAGACACAGTGATTCCATTCAAGAGTGCTCTTAAAACTCACCTTTTCAACTGCAAGAACAAATTTAAAGACTTAATGTTTCCAACCTTAAATATTTTTCAGCAATTTTTATGTTTTCTAATCTTGTGTTGCTTTTGCGGCTTTTTTGTGTTGTAATCATATCATTATAGATGTTGTAAAGTGCTTAAAGCTTCTAAAGATTAAGCGCTATAGAAAGTCCTCATGATTATTATTATTATTAAAATTATTATTATTATTATTATCATTATTATTATTATTATTGTGTACTTTGAGAATTTCATAATGGTTTGTTTTACAGGTATGTCTGATAGTCACCATCTCTGCTGTTTCATACACACCTACAAATGAAGTTGATCCCTTAAGTGACAATTCAGACACCCCTCCAAGCAGTTCAACAAATATCACTACCAGTGCCCTCCCACTTGAAGAGGCCACCATTCCCACAGTGATAACAAACCAAGCTGCTTCAGCTGACACTGCTAGTGCCCCTCTGAGTGACAGAGCTAATATGACCAATAAATCATGTATATGTTTTAAAATTAAATAACCTATATTTTCACTGTTGTTACTAAAGTTTAAGTGTGGGTGAATCTTGAGGTAAACATTTGTCACACTTCCAGAGCTAGTTACTGCTATAATTTCGCAGTAGTTGCATGGAAATATTTCACAAACATGTGAGCTTCAGAACAGCGTATCAATTTTATGGGCTGTCATTTTCTATGAATTGTGAGTTTAACCTGCATAACATTCAGTTTTTAAGTTCCACAGCTCTGTCACTGAAGTGCTTGAGAACACTCTTTGACATACAATTCATATGTTGGATGAGTGCAGTCACGTTATACCCTAGATCTATTCAATTGTTATACTTTTTGGCTGTATCACTTAAGTGCTTGAGAAGTCTGTATGGCACAAAGATTTATATTGCGAAAAGCAACTGGCAGAGCATCAGAAACAATATTGCATTACCACCTTCTCATAATTAACTATGGCCAATGCCTTTGGAATAAAAAGGATATTGAGGAGCACACAGCAAATTTTGTTTCAAACAAAATGCGGGAACTTGGTAGATTTATGAAAGAGTGTGAAAATCGTGACAGAATATAGTGAAAAAACTAACAAATATACAAAATCTAGTGTTGCATTGAAGCTTGGATATTCCCTGAAGAAGTGTGCCCAAATCATTCGAAGTGAGGGACTGAAAGAGAAAAATCAGCTAAAAGTGGACAAAGGAAATATGTTTATTCAGTTTTATGAAAGTGATTGGGGAGATCTTGTTTCATGTACCGCTCGTCAAAGTCTGGAAAGCAAGAAATTTAATAAACCTTTAATTATCCCATTCTGCGGAGATGTGAAGGAACTTTATGATCATTTAAAGAAATCTAGTGCAAACCTCAGAGATGAAATCAAGAGCAGTACAGATGTTTATGCTAGTTTAGCCAAAGTAACCCTATGTGAAATCAATCTTTTTAATAGGAAAAGAAGAGGAGAAGTGCAGAGAATGAAAGTGTCAGAGTTTGAAAGAGCAAGTGAAGTATCATGCACACCACTTAATGCAGAGGTCAGGACATCATTATCCGAAATAGAACAAAGACTTTGTGATAGTCTGATGAGAGTTGAAGTGAGGGGTAAATTTGGAAAAAGAGTTGCCATCCTTCTGACACCAAACATGATTGAAAATATAAGAACTCTTCTCAGATAGAGAAAGGCAGCAAATGTTGACCAGACTGAGTACTTGTTTGCAAGGCCAGGTAATGCGCAACATCCTTAAAGAGGTCAAGATGTATTACGAGAACTGTGTAACAACTGTACCCTTGAATATCCAGATGGAATAACATTGACAGGACTTAGAAATCATGTAGCAACCATTGCACAGGTTATGGAAATCACTGAAACTATGAAAGATCAGCTTGCTGGATTTCTGGGCCATGCTATACGCATTCATAGAGACTTTTACCGATTGCCCTTGTCAGTCTTGCAGAAATCAAAGGTGCACCAAATTCTCCAGAAGGCCAGCTCCCAAGAAGACTTTAAGGAATTGGAAAAGAGTCCAAAGGAGTGGAGAATTGAAACTGGTAGTAGGTAAAATTTTAGTTTTTCTGACTATATTTGGCAGAGTGGGTTTATAGTGTGACACTGTCTGTTTTGTCTCTCGTACTGTGAATGTTCATCTTTCATATCTTGCTTGTTATTTCTGTGTAGTCCATCTTCTGATCAGATTTCAGTCATATGGAAGATGTGTTTATTTCATCAGCCGAGGACAAATCCATTAGTGAGTGAGATCCATGCATATGAAAGAGGTGACCAATTAAATGATTTGATTACACTTTGTAAGCCATATTCCTGATCCGATTGTGTTCCAACTAATGAACGACATACTTATATCTTTATTAAGATCTCTGAATAGTTCATTAATAAGCAAGGTTAGCAGTTTTTAACAATCTGGATTCTATTTCTGAAAATCTTTTGGAACATATCTTTATATCAAATTTTTGCTTTGAGTGAGATACACTAAGAGGTTTCGCTAGGATTATTAGACTAGGAGTTCAGGACTCCCATTTTGGTAAAACTAGGAGTCCCACCAGCAAAAGTTGCAGTCCAATCCCAGACAATGTTAAACTTTTCAGATTAAAACTTGATCTGCCAGAAAGACTCCAAAGTAATGTAGTCCATTTCCATAGCCCGATTCATAAATATTACATCTTTTCAAAGCCTTTGGCAGAATAGGCCGCCATATCCCGAGTCGTGGAAACATAGGGGTGATATCCCATTTGTCCAAACTTGGTATTATTTCGAATATAATATACTAGTGACAATTGTCGCTTGCATTTGGTAAGAATTGCAGATTTCATTGTCATCAATTGAATTCGATATGGGTTTTGCGCCAATATTGGTGACCTTAGATTCACAGAATAATGGCCTGACAGCAGTTTAAGTCTTGCTATTCCTTCAGGGTGAGACAGTTTTGTGAGTCCAAGGAAGGTCGTATTCCAAACACTAAGCCATGCATCACACTTTCTAACACTTGGCTATTCAATCCAAACCGTCAGTTCTAAAAACTTCAGGCACTTTTCTGAATCGCATTAAAATCTTTGTCAGTGTGCCATTGAACCCCCAAATAACTTATCCAAATGTGAAGAAAGAAAAAGGTTTGCGCAATTCCTGATGTGCCTTGATTTCGATGTAGCACGCACTATTTATTTGGCTACAATCAGAAATGAACATAACTATGAAAGCTAAAGTTCTTGTGTACTCTTATAATAATCACATCTACATCTCGAGCTCTTTCTGTCTCTGAATCCTGTCATTGTAAATGTCAGCACATTTTCCCACCCAAGTTGTTAAGCGAAGTCTTTAAACTTGCCGCCCAGCTATTGCAGCATGTTCTTATTTTTGATTTGCTCTTATGAATACAGCAGGCACATCTGGATGTATTGTAACCACTGAATTCTGTCATTGTAAATATCAGCACAGCTAAAATTATAAAGTAATCAACATATTCTCAATCAAGAGGTTGTTGAAGTGGAACTGGCAAATTGTTGATTTTGCCACCCAGCACTTTGCATGCGTACAGAGGACTCCTGGATGGGTGATTGGAACTGGCAAATTGTTGATTTTGCCACCCAGCACTTTGCATGCGTACAGAGGACTCCTGGATGGGTGATTTACTGTGTCCCAGATCAAATATTTGCATCCTAATATGCGTAATTAAGCGTCTCCAAGACCTCTGTGCACCCACATCAGTAAGTTCATGTTGCATCTGTATTTTAGTTTGTCTACCTTTTCTACCTTACATTTCAAAACATCTGTTGAAATGAGGGTTGACAGCATGCAGTCTGGTTTTCTCCATCCAACATGAAAACTTGATTCATATTTAATTGTTTGGTCCAAAGTCACTCACTGGTATCTCAATTAACATTTTCCCAGTTCCTGTAATCTGATATATGTCATAACTTTTGAAATAAATTGCTTTCATTACTGTGATCAGACAGATTTGCCCAAATTAAATCATCATATCAAGATGAATCTTATGCTAGGAGCCTGCGATTTAGTGTCTTCTTGATAGCCCATGTTATAAACGCACATTTGCAACACTTCCGCAATGCAAGGACAAATTTCAAAATAATGCTTTCTATGGGTCCAGTTTGCCAAACAGATTTAGTCTACAGCAATTCTTGTCAAAACCCAAAAAACCTTGTGTATAAACAAGCACTCCATTTGACCACTTTAAAAGGAAACGACTGAATAAAGTTGTACATTGAATTAATTTTTTAGGCTTACGGCTAAATTAAATGTTTTTTGAGGTTGACTATGAATTATGTATTAATGTGTAGTACTTGGCTAAACTGGTTCAATTAGATGAACAAATCTATTTTTACTCTGGGGGGTGGGGGTGATCTTTTAAGGTCATTATTTTTGTATATTTAAATTCATACCGATCATAATTTAATAATAACAAGAAGAATTAAATAATGCAAGTCTGTCATATGTATCTTATCTCATGAAAATTATTTTGTCAGATGTTTTAGTGCCAGAAGAAGAAAAGGGAGAGAATGAAAATGAAGAAATTAAAACGGGAAATGGGGAAACAGAACAATGGGAGATCTCAGATAAACTTAAAGAGAATGCATAAGTTCCAGGTAAAACGTGATAATAATATAAAAATATTGACATTGATAATTTTAAACTCATTGATAAGTATAGAACTTTGACATCATAGTTTAGGGTTTGGCGATATACATACTTGCAGATTGATCGGTAAATTCAAATGAACAAATCGTGGATTGCAATTTTCATAATCTGTTACAAATGATATTGTTCCTCAGGAAATACTGTTAAGATTTGCCTTTGCTTTTTTCAATGTGTACATAGCTAAGAAGTGAAATTGATGTTAATTTATTGCATTAAAAATGTAATTAAAAGTATATACCTTTCCAATATTCCTTTAATATTGCTTTTTTGAGCCAATTCCCAGCACTAGTTCAAGTTTAATTAAATTTACCCCCTCCTCTAATTATCTTTTGCAGATATTTTTTGTAGTAAGTGTGGCGCCAGTTGTAAAGAATATGGGTCTTAATTACTGTTTTCTCTGGTTTGGTGGAATTTTAAAGTTTTTCCTTAGTCATATCAACATAATTTCTTTGTTATCTCAGAAATCAACTTATATTTTTCAGTTCTTGAATCTAGAAATATATGCACCAACACTGTACCAGTTGCAGCATCAACAAAGAGAGATAAAAGCACCAAATCAAAAACTTCGCAAAGACCTTGGACAAGTGAAGAAAGGATTGCTGTGCTCAAACACTTTGGTTGTTTCGTCAGGATGCTTAAAGTGCCTAGGCAAGAAGATGTACTTATTCTTCTTGCAAAAGAACCATGCCTTGGATCAAGATCATGGCGAAATATAAAGACTATGTTAACAATCCAATACAAAGGGCCAAAATAAACATGAAGTTGTGATGTCAAGTTTTCATACTATACACATAAAAACTTAATTCTTTTTAGCTTTACTTGAGTTTGCCTCAGGTCCATTATGAATTATACCCTACATCATGTCTTCAAAAGCAATTGCCAAAACACAGTTACAAATTAGCTCAGTATTATTTAATTCATTCATACCATATAAATTTCAAACCAAACATTGTTCTGGTAGCACAGACAGTTTTAATTTTGGGAAAAAAGTCATCAACAGCAAGTGCATTGTTAAAGAAATGCCTCTTTTAGTAGATGGAGTTGCTTCAGGTGCATGATTTTGATATAGATGCTTGCATAGTAACTAAGTTAGCACATACAAGATACCAACTGCTATATCAAGTAAACTTAAGATAAAGGGTTGGAGAAAACAGTGAAGGATCATAAAAATGTAGTTCAGGTAGAATATATAATTTAGCACTTCTTATTATATGCCAAACATTCCAAATTAATGCAGTTAGAAGAAAATTATTGGCTTTGTAATTTTCTTTTAAAATTCAAAATTTTCATTAAAAATATACATACCTTGACTACATTTAAAAGAACAAGCAGTTTAGATGTTAGTATTATCATAATTAGTATTACTATAGAAACGGTAAATAACAATATGCATATGCATGCAAAATTAAAGTAGTAATTAAAATATTAAGATTGCAGTAAAAGCAATATTAAGATCAATGATGAATACAAAAGAATGTAAATATTAGTGTTAAACAATGGCTGATATATTTATCAACATGTTAAACTTCAGATATTTTATCAGATTTTTTTAAAATAGAGAAATTTTAATAGTTTGTTTATCAGACATTTACACTTGTATTTAGGAATTTGTATTTGCAACAAAATTATAACAGTAATGTCTACATGATCAGGAACTCAGACGAGATTGATAATGAGCGAAATCCACACATATTAATTAGGTGATCTTGCATCTGATTTGCTAAACCAGATGCGTCTCTCGAAATATCAACTAAAAAGTTACTAAATTTACTTTTTGTTAGGATTATATTCACCAGCTTTTGCGGCATAAGCGAGTGATTATTCAGATTATGAAATGCATTCATTACTTCTGGGGTTTTGTTGTTTGTTTTCTTCTCTATTATAAGGTTGTCTGGTGCAATTGCAATTTCTTTTTCAAGTGTTTGAATTTAAATGGTGATTTTGTTTAACATTATTCCTTTAAATCTACTTATTCCTTTAAATTTACTTAAAAGCAACATAATATATTATTGTAGTAATAAAAGAGTTTACTTTTTTTTACTTCTATAAAAAAATCTTATATATAATTAGAGACATCACTTTAGGTTCTATTGATGTGAGCTTTTTTTAAAATTTGGTAGCAGTCTGAGTTTTGTTACTGGCATTTTTATATCAGTTTGCAAACAAAATAAAATGCCTGGAAATGGATCTAAACTTGTTTTGTCAGAGTTTATCCATCTTGAACAGTAAATGCACTGCCATCACTGCAATGATGTACCCAGAAGCAGAAGCATGTTTCAGTTTTAGCATAATGTGAGAAATTGTAGGTGGATCCAATGATCATGAAGACCTAATGAGAAAAAAAATATGTATGGCAAACATGAAAATGCTGTGTGACAACACATATAATCAGATTTTTGGGATATTATTGTTAATTTTAATTTTGTCAGATAGATATGTGAAATCCAGCACAAGCATGTTAATATTTCTGCAACTGTGCAGTTGTGTATACTTGAAATCATTAAAATCTATGTTGGAAATTAAATATGAAGGAAATTAATCTATATGAGATGAAGTATTTGTATTTATACTAAGAAGTTTTTATATATGTATAGTACATATACAGGTATTTAGATTTTAGTTCTACTAGTCATAGACCATGACTAGATGGTCTGTTATCTTCTGTCTGTCTGTTAAGCACATATTTGTCAACAAGATTCCTAAACATGTAATAGCAATAAAACATTAAACACAGTCATCACGAAGTCTACTTGGTCCTAACTAAAAATGGTACTGTTGAGGCATCCAATATGGCTACCATGGTGAATGTCTTGAAAATTTTGTTGCTCAAATCCTGAATGGATGGTCATATCAATATGAGATTTTCACTATAAAAAAAACAACAAACAGCTCGTACCCTGAATGAAAATCATGAATGTCTGCTGTCCCATGTGGCAATCATCTTGAAAATCTTATTGCTACTCGATGAACAAAAATTGACATTGAGGTTTTACCAAAAGAACTCATATGATGTATAGGTTAATTTGTTTTTGAAAATCTGACTTCCACTAGGCCCACTACAGTGGCCAGGTTTAAAGTGTTTTTGTCCCTATCACTCCTTGATGCAAAGTCATGTAAACATTTGGTTTTTACCATAATACATTTTGTGTATGGTGCTAAATGAGAAGGGTGCGTATCTGTTATCTACTATCTTGTTATCGTGACTCATCCATAAATAGAAGATTACCGGGGGGGGGTTTACAAGATTGATGATGATATCCATTTGTCCTTATTGAAAATGTACTGATCTGGCTTCAAATATGGCAATAATGATAGCCATATTGAAAGTCTTATCTTACTCCTTAATCTCTTACGGTTTCTCATCAGAAGAAATCATATAAAATTTAGTTAGGCCTGAATGCAAATTATGCCGGAATGATATCTTATGAAAATCAATGTGTCAACTTTGGAAATACTGTTATCACTACTACAGAAAAGTAGTTGGTCATATCCACATAGAGTTTTCATCAAAAGACTTCTTAAGATATCCATGCATGCCAACCATTTGCCCAGTTACGACTGGCTTGAAACGCAATTTATGGATGTTCACTTGACACAAATTCCTTGGCATAAGCGCATATAGTGTCCACGCTAACAGGGATATATCTGCAGATCGCGTTGGGATGAGAAACCAATTTGAAATGTTTCCGTTTAACTCATTGCCATATAATACTGGTCTCCCACTACTTGCTAAATGTCCCCATTCATTTAGCTGTGGAGAAAAATCTATTATTGACCAATTTGCAATGGTTAGTTTGGGGATTTTGAAATGTCTTGCTGTTACTTGAATTCCATGCAATTTTGAGAAATGTACAACTTTCTCTAATGTTAAACGCTTGTAATGCTCTTGCCTGACAATATCATTATTATAGGCATGATCTTTCTCCTGACTGGGGTCTTCAATTTCGTGTCTTTTTGCAGCTGGTTCATTTTCTTTTACATCAAACTCCTCACTACCATGGTTTTTTGGTTGACCTACGGGTCTCTTAAGTGAAGCTTTAGGCAACGCATTTTCTTTCCATGCACAAGGCAAGGCCTGTTCATTATTACACTACAAACTTACCCAGAGATTGATAATGTTAGCGGAGATAATAATGTGGTTTATTTTGTTTTATTTTATTCCCCTTTATATGATATGTACGCAGTAACAGTGACTGGGAGGAATCACTTTTTGTGTAAATGTGAGAAGTTATTGTTTCAAAGTGTTCCATTGTTTCTATTTATTTTCAAAATCTGTGAAAACCGGTAGAAAGATATCAAAGTTGGTTTCCCTATGTCAACCGACTTGTATACATGTGTATAGTTTTAAAAAAAGAGATCTCCACGCTAAAAGGAATCCAAGGTCTGCTGCCGGGGTCAGTTTGCTTTTTAATAAATTAACCTTTTTATTTGATATCCTACCGGTAGTTCAAACAATGAGTTTGTGGCTGTTACAAGGTGTGTTTATTCAACACAGACATGGAACCGAGGCATTAGCGTTTAAAAAGACGTACAATGAATATAAATGGCTGTACTGAAGCTCCTTATAAGAATTTCACTTATTACGCTACACTCGTATAGTTGCAGGATTTGGAAAACGATCATCAATCGTATAGTATTGTAATTGCTTGTTCGGTTACTGAACTAGGTTAATGTCTTCCATCCCACACGACCTGGCATGGGGACCTCTTGGTAACTTTACTTCGTGAGTTCGAACACACTCGTGTAAATCATTACATTCAATGTTTTCTCTCAATATCTGAGCAATGGAAACAGATTCGATCATATACAGTTGAAACGTTTTGACTTCTTCAGGTTAAATTTGTCATCCTGATCGCATCTCTTTCCTGTATCCATGATGGTTAATGCTGTTTATGACGTTATTAATTGCTAAATAGTTAATCAGTGACAATTTACAACTATCAAATTTATTTGAATTTTTTTTGTTCGTTTGTGTTTTACTACTAAATAATAATGAACAAACTTGTGTGTTTTGATTACTTGACTGACTTTTACATTCTTGCTGTTCTATCTGTAAATACTTTTATTTTAAAGTACATTGGGTTATGCTTGTACAGTCTGCATATCGCCCTTCCCACAGTACTAAAACTACTCTTCTGAAAGAATTTAATGACATTATCTCTGCGTTGGAGACTGGAAAGATTACAGTACTCACCCTCCTTGATGTGTTTGCAGCATTTGACACAATATACAATGATTTATTACTTCACTGTCTCCAGCATGTATTGAGCATTCCGAACACAGCCTTACAGTGATTCAAGACATACTTAGTCAACAAGGCACAAATTCCATCTGCAAATGGAATAAACTCCAGCCCAGTTGATCTATGTTGTGGTGTTCGACAGGGGTTTGATCTTGGAACTGTTCACTTATTTCTATACACTCAACCGCTTTCAAGTGTCATAAATCATTACCCAGTGTCTCACCAATTGTACGCTGTTGACACCCAAATATATAAGTCGAGCCACCCAACTGATGTTGATGCTACCATCCATGGAGTGGAGAGGTTTATTTCTGATGTGAAATCATGGATGACATGTAGCAAGCTGCAGATGAATGATGATAAAACTGAGGCCATTCTGATCACAACACCAACATTAAATTATCAGTCAGTACGAAACCTAGGTGTTACTTTAGACAGTACTCTCACACTGCACCAACATGTCACGAACATGCAATGCTGCATATCTTCAGCTGAGACACATCAGTTACATTCACAAATATATTTCATTTGATGTCACTAAAACACGTGTGTGTTCATTAGTACTTTAAAGACTGGACTATTGTAACTTTTGTCCTGAGGATGCCATTAGATTTCCAATGTCCGTCGGTGAATGCTAATCTTGAGAAACGCGTTTGTAATCAGTGTGGCCTGTACTTTCCATCTCGGGCTACGAAGTGCCCCCCCCCCCGTATTCACAGGCATGCAGCTGTGAGCACACAAGTTGAGGTGGCAGATGTAGGCGCTGTAAAGCCATAATCTGTTAGCGCTATTCTGTCAACTGCATCATCAACTAACGCAACTGAAAGTAGTGACGATGGTATGCCAGTTGATAGCAACTTATTTGACTGGATACAGTCTGCGTTTGTTGAAGTGGAGTAAGACATTGACTGTCTATCGAATTTAGGTTTCTATGAGATGACAACTTTAGTTGTATGTTCTAAATAAAAACTTTTTAAAGAAAGAACTTTGTTTAATTTTTTCTTTGTTTTGAGCTACATTTCGTGACGAGATCAGTGAGTGTTGTTCTTTTAGATCACCAGCTATTACACTGCCAGACCAAAGAGCAGTGTATATTACTTGATGCGGACGTCTGCAGCCGGGGAGGGGGTGGATGGAATTAAGCAACACCCGGACAAAGTGTGTGTGTGTGTGTGCGTGTGTGTGTGTGTGTATGTAGGAAAACAGGTATTCTCTGCGGACGTTCTCTATGGACAACCCCTAAATGTGTTTTTTATGTTTGTGAGTGAGTATGGGCATATTTAGGGGTTCTACAATAATGTAAGTAGTTATGATGGACACAAAAACTTCTTACTATGGTGCTGAACCATCATTTGTGGCTATGGCTAGTAGTCTAGAAGTATGGATTTGGTATGTGACATGTGTCGTGGAGATGATACATTTCTGGGTAAACTTTCAAACATCTTTATCAATTCAAAACTTGAACACAAAAAATATGAAACCGCAGGCTGTAAAAAAAAATGTTTGGGTTGGATAAGGGATTGTGACTAGCTATATGCTGAACAATCCGATTAGGTAACGAATTAAAACATGAGATTTTTATACAGTCTCAAGATGTCTGTCGACATTTTCGGCTTGAATATGGAGACAAAATTTCCACCTGAGAGAGAGAGAGAGAGAGAGAGAGAGAGAGAGAGAGAGAGAGCAAGGTTCTTTTCTTTTGCAGGATAGTTCTATATTTTAATGTATCATACAATTTCAACTTCATGTAAGTAACATTTTTGTATTATTTGGTGTAAAATCGGATATGTGAAAAAGACGTGTATTTGTATTTGTAAAATGTAATGTAAGTATAATAGTTAAATAAAAAATACTTTCTATGCAGTTATGACACTAAAATTGCCGTTAAACAGTCGGTTGAAATGGCACCTGTTATCGCGGACTGATTGGTGTGTTCCGCTATGAATTTCTGCCGACACAGGGATTCAGACTTATTTATTTTATCAATATGCTACGACATTCATTGAAAAACGGCAACATAAATGCCCAGCCCTTCTTTGTAATACGAAATATATAGAAATGGATGGGAAAGAAAAAAAAAATAATAAACAACTGACATTTACAACCGACTGCAATGTGGTTAACATTTTAGCTAGTCCGATAATCACCCCCTCCCCCTAATCTGCTGACACTGGTGGATAATATGTGGGTCTGATTTCACCTGGTCATTAAAATGTGCAGATCTGCATACACTTTAGACACATCGGTAATTGGTAACAACCATATATATCTAGTGCAAAATTCAAAATGGCCACAGGATTAAAGGTTGTGCTATTGCACGTGAATTTGCATGTCACCAAACGAAAGATTTGCTCCGAAAATATAATTTCACCAAAATATATCTTCAGCCGACGGTAGCTCCACAGCCACGAGAGACGTCGATAAGTGTAGTTTGCAGGTTTTAATGAATAGGCGATAGAAGCCTCTAAACCACCAATCATTATCATCAAGGTTAGAAGCTGATGTATCGGCTTACATTTCAGATTGACACTTATTAAGGTATTACATATATAAATCAAACCAATTCAATCATTTTTCATTTCATTCTACACTATAAATTGGTAATTTATTGCATGATATTGATGTGTTTTCAGATGATTTGCTTCAAGACCCCAGTTTCATGTGCGTGTTTTCGGTCCCGATTTCGTGATTCGAGAGTATATCACGTGATTAGTGACTTCCGGGACCCCAATTTCCATGACTACTGTTAAAATTGTCTAGAGTTATTATTTTATCAAATGCAAATACTCTCTTTAAATTTAAGTGTGTGTTTAATTTCAGAAGTCCATGTTTTTATTATATTTGACGGCAGTTAGTAGATACGAAAACTAGAAACATGGGACCACAGTTTCAGAGATAAATGTTAAAGTTCCACTTTGACCTTAAAACACGTGTGTGTGTGTGTGTGTGTGTGTGTGTGTGTTTCTATACTTGTGAGGACCTGAGAACGGTTGCACACCATCATCTCGAGGATGCGATTACATTGTGCGGACTTACACAGTAGTCCTCGACACTTTGGAAACTGGTGGAGTGTCATCATAAGAGATGAACTACTTGCTATTGATAACGTCCTTACAATGTCGGTAGTGTGTGAGGACAGTTACACTCCGTTTATATAGTACACACAATTTGCGGTCTTCCTCTGGTACTGCTCTCGTGTGCGAACATGTAACCAATAATAAGGCAAGTTTCTTCTGATTGTTTGTTATCCTCTCACTTCTCAGCAGTGTCACTGTAAATTTCTTAAATACGACTCCTAACATTTATTAATAGGTTAATTAGTGATTCTAAATAAAAGTCATTTTGTAATAATGGCAAACTGATGATGCCTGCAAGGGTGCAATTAATTAAGGCCAATGCAAATGATATAGTGCGGTACTTTTGGCGCCTGATTTCATGTGTACATGGATTTCAGTTTTTGGAGGCTGCAGACGCTTAACTATCGAAACACGGCAATACGTACTATATTAAACTGGTAAGAAACAAAAGGAGTCTTGATACATTTGGTTATTATACTCATCCTAAATACTCATCATTATACTGATGAAATGAGTAAATGTTTTTGTTCAAGATAACAAGATAAATTAAGTCAACACTGTCATATGTGAAACTGAGATCTGACTTTAATCAACGGGAAGCTTGCTTTAAAAAAAAAAAAAAATTCTTAACCCTTGACACGGTAGTGTTTCGATAAAAACAATTTTAAGTAATCTTAAAATTTTTTTAAATTTTTTTTTTAAAACAAACAACCTTTCAGTCTATGCCTGTTACACGTGGAATGTATAAACGGCTATCTGTAATGATTGGAATTGATATGAAACTGTCCTATGGGTAGTTTAAATAGCAGCGATTAAAATAAAAGAGGTCAGATATAAAATAAAAGTTTCACATTAACTGGCTGACAATAGAAATTGGGGGAGGCGAATACTGACCCCGCCCATTTACGCCAATATGCAAGCGCCCATGGGACAGGCCATTTCTCCCTGTGATACGCCTAATTTTCCCCCAGGACAAGACCCTTTTTTCATATTCTGGTCTGCATAATAGTTAAAGGTAAATGGCAGTTTAACACATTAATAATTATTCCTTATCATTGCACTTATCTTGAGAAAAGGACTGACCCTCTGAAATAATTCAACGAAACAATGTGTTACAGACTGTGTATGCAAGCACCAAAAATTGATTGGCAAATAAACGATGCCCAATTTTGTGGTAACTTCGAAGCCATTGACTTCATTTTAAGAGTTCAAATCTGCAGTCAAACGTTACCGTTCATGTATGTGGCCATTGTTTTCACACATTGTATATAAAAACCCTATTTCTTTTAGTTTAAGTGTCAAAACATGTAACACTGTTTACTGAATAAAATATTTATTTTGAATTAGATTTTTAGTTTATATATATATTTATGTATGGTTTTTCTTCTTCTGAGAAATGAAAATTGACAGGCATATTGAGTTCTCTGTGAAAAATCAAGAAATATTACGAGATAGGGAGGAAATACCGCCAAAGTTGGGAATTTTGTTTCTCTTTTTTCTCCCGGCGTGAAAGTTAACATATATGAACTGTTTGTTTTTGATGAATTTCAGTCAGGGCTAGTGCGTTTATTTACGTCATCAGCATGGGGTCTGTACTTAAAACATTCTTTCAGTACTGACCAGTACGGTACATAATCTATTTGAACGAGATCATGTATATACTATCAGATTTGTCCATACGCTAACTGTTGAATGCATGCAAAACACACCGTAATTGAATCATAAGAAGTAAGCTTCTTAATGTAAAAATTAATTACTTATGATTTCTGGTTGGTCGATTTATTTGTGAGGTGTTGTTTTGTGTGTGTGTGTGTGTGTGTGTGTGTGTGTGTGTGTGTGTTTGTGAACAATTACTTCCGACGAAAGCCGTTCGTAATGACCTTTTACATCTGCCTGGGCGGTAATAGATATTGTTTTAGACACAAGTCGGTCGCCAATCAAATCTCTTCGCTATAATTCAGTATTATCTCTCATGGATGTATATTTTACAAGATATCAGTCCTTAGGTGTGTGTGTGTGTGTGTGTTATGGGTAGGTAATGAATATGCTATTTACATATAATACGATTGAACCTCATCTTTCTTAAATGAATTTACTGCATTGCGGCAAATAAAAGATTGTTTGCATTGGACACCATCACTTAATCATTATCACATTTTTGCACAGTACACATCTCATCCGGTTTTTTAAAAAAGTTCATTGTTTTGTGTTTTTACATTATAAAATCTGAAATATGAAAAATGTACCACGTGATCTGTTGTCTAATTAAATGTCGGAAAAAACTCGGCAATTTACGGAATCGTGGTATCTTCCACGCAATACGATCACTACCTGCCAGTGATAGTGAATTTATAAACATAAGGTTCTTCTGTCATCTTACATTTGCACTTACTGAGCCAGATTCCAAGAAACGCATTTAATTATGTGTTGTGAGCATGATAACAGGTTGCGTGATAAAGAATTGCTGTGAAAACAAATTGAATCTTTTATAAACTTGATGTCGTTTAATGATTCCTGTCTTATTTCAAAATACAAAAAAGAATGTGATGTAGAAAGGGTTAGTGCAGATCATATATTGGGTACATACATTTTTGTAACTGGTTGTGATGCTTATTAATTGAATGACTTGGTATTTATTCAGACATGTTCAAGAACAAACCATAAAACAGATCAGAAGAGGTACGTAGGTGATCGCAACAAGTTTGGTTTTGTTTGTTTTTGCAGCGAGAAACACCCCAGTGTTTTGAATATGGTACAATAACAATCACTAATTTAATCATCATCCTTTCTTAAATGTTTCACTTGCTAGCTACTACCTTATTTTTTAAAAGGGAAATGATTGATTAATAATTGATGTTGAAAAAATGAATCTAACGTATCGTAAATTCAATACTTTCAGTACATTTGAGACAAAGAAATTAAACCGCGGTGAGGCGACATTCTTGTTCGTCAATTTATGGTTTTAGTGCTGTATTTGATAATTGCCTGGCTCTCTGTTTCAGATACTGTAGACAATACAATACTAGTACAAACGAAACCAAAAGTTCAATGATGTGCGTACGCCACACGAAGGCGTAGTTATTTTGACGTCATAGGATAATCTTTTGTTTCCATCTTCATTTAGAACATTTTAGTGAACACTGAACTGATTATAGAGAGTGAAGCGTAATGACACAGATAAGTAATTCATCGTGATGATAACACCTGTCTCCTTTACTGTCACTCGTGGACACTAGTTTAGAAGGGGAGATAAATATTCGGTGTACGTCCAGTATCTACCAAAGTTGACACACCTTGCGGACCGCATTCAACGGAATGAATCCAGCAAATATTCTAGTGTGGATTACGGTTGTGAATATATCATTTGCGACAAATTTGCGGCCTAGGTTAATTCTTGATTCAAGTAAGAACAGAAACATACATACATACATACATACATACATACATACATACATACATACATACATACATACATACATACAATACATACATACATACATACATACATACATACAAAAAATGCTTGTGATAAAGGAAGGTCAGTATTCTACTCCATTGTTGGGACTGACATTGGAAAGGGTGGAATGAATCCAATTAATAGTGCTACAATATGGTCAAAAATAGTACTACCTGCAATGACATATGGATGTGAATTGTGGTCCAGCTTGAGCCAGTCACAGGTAAACGATCTTGAAGTATGTCATAGAAAAGCGGCAAGAATAATTATAGGTCTTTATCAGCGCTCTTGTACAGAAACAACAATTATCAGTCTTGGACTGTGGACCATTGAGGGTTATGTGGATAAAATCAAACTTGGCTTCTTCAATAAAATCTGCAGAGCTAAAGGTTCATTTGTATGGAAAATTATATTCCACAGAAGAATCCTTGACTTCTTGATACATGAGAGCGAGAGCGTTGGGTTTGTTAAAGATACATATCGTGTTCTTTTGAAATACCAGCTTGACGGGTTTTTTCACCTATACGTGAACACTCTATATTCTACCCCGAAATCAGCATGGAGGAGGAATATTGAAATGGCAGTTCACTACTGCGAAGAATCATTGTGGTGATCTAAACTTGAAATGAGACCTGAACTTTTACATTATGCAAGTGTCCATACTAATCTTCAACCATTTGCAGTTTGGAAACTTGGTAAATGTGTTCCTAATAAAACTTGGACTTTCGCTAACATTGCTTATTTAACTATGTGTCCTATTACAATAGAGAAGGAATATAATTGTGAACTCTGCAAGAGATTGATTATAGACAGAACCATGCATATGTTACTATTCTGCAACGCCCTAAATGACGAGCGTAACACTATGTTTGAAAAAATAATAGATGCCATCGATATCCTAGACTCCCACTGGCTTTTATGTCAGGACAATTGACACCCTACTTCATATCCTTTTGTGCAAGAGAGTGGACATCTTTGATTCTATGGCAGACATTCATGTGTGTGGTGGCTGATGGAATAGACACAATTTACAGAAGAGCAAATGAACTAGAAAATGATATCCCATAGTATGCTTATTCAGTAAATTAAGGAAATGGACCCAATTCAGTTATATCTAATAAATAACTCACATGTGTTCTAAGTGAGTGAGAACATGATAATCAATTTAAATCGTTTTAGTTGAATGTAAATAAGTCTAATTCCATTATTTCTCCTCTCTTAATATATATTGCGTATATAACTCGTTTGCAAAGAGTTCTCTCACGCATGTGTTTTGATATTACGTTCTCTTTGCTTTTGTTGCTATATAGTGTACTGTAAGTAATTTAATCACAAACTATGTTCATAACTTTTTTTGCATTTACGAAACATTAACTGAATGAAATCTCTTCTGAAGAGGAAATAAAGAAAGTCAGTCATACATACATACATACATACATACATACATAGAGCCGTCCATCCATCCACACACGAACGCACACATCCGTCCATACAAACATATATACGCACAGACACACACAAGCGTACATAAATTCACAAATGCATACATACATATAGACATCCATACATATAAAAATACATACGACATTAAAACAAATATCTCCAATATACCCATTATCATAATAAATACGAGATTATGGTATATCACCCTGCCGAGGAACCAATAAAACTATTGCTTTCACAGTTAGAAAGAAAGTGAAAAACTTTATTTAGAACATAAATTATCTTTCGATAACGGCTCCTAACATGAAATATAAACACTCATCTGACTGGCTACTAAAATTAAGTGGAGTGGTAATTCTGAAGGCAGACAAAACATTTACTTTAAGCTGACCATCTACTTATTATAAATTAGACATCTATTTTAATCAGATTAACATTCTGTCACATTTTTGCTTTCTGTAATATTTGACAAATAAAATTATTACATAATTTATTTTAAACAGTAAAAAGTTTCGTTTTACATCACACACACATCATTGCATACATACAGACAGACAGACACGTATATATATATATATATATATATATATATATATATGCAATTAAAGTGTTGGTATAAAAAATTGTGATCCGCCCATGGCGCAATAATAAATAATACGCACATATATACACATTCTAGCGACTGTTTGCAGTTGAATCTAGATAATTTATGAATTTCCACACATTAATCATTAGTGTGATATGAAAATAATCATAAAACATATTAATAATTCTCTTTCTCTAAAATAAATTTAATATGGTACACATTTTCAGCACAAACCATTATGATTGTTGTATCCCCGTCACCCCTCTCGTGCAGAACGGACAGACGTTGCAGAAATTTGGAGTGAGAGAAATATACATATATGTATATATATATATATATATATATATATATATATATATATATATATATATATATATATATATATATATATATATATATATATATATATATATATATATATATATATATGTGTGTATATATATATATATATATTTTTTTTTTTCAGACCCAATGTTTGACAATGCTAGAGCAGTTGGTAATGTAGAGACCAATAAGATAACCGAGGCATCCGGGCTTGCAGCGAGCAGGAAACATCCAAATATCCTTTACACCCATAATGATCATGGTGGTGGGAACCGGATATTTGCGATAGATGCAACAACTGCGCATGTCAGAGCTACGTTTGAGATTACCCATGCGGACTCAAATGATTGGGAAGATGTGGCAGTAGGAACGTGCAATGGATTCAAAACTTGTCTCTATATAAGTACTTATACTTATTGCTTCGCTCTTGATGTCTCTTTAAGTGAAATCAGCGTGAACGTTTTATATATGTTAGAAGCGAGTTTTAAACCTGAAAACTCTACCCTACAAAATAGGGCTCAGCTCCATGGTAGAGCTAGTTTTGTGGAAATGACAAGAAAACATTGTCTTGTAAGATCATTTATGATAAAGCCTAAAGGTCAATACTAGATAACATTTTGCACGAATTCTTTGACCTTAGTGTGCATTAGTATATCTGAATAAATCAGCGTATAGTTTATGTAAATATCATGACCTCCTATTTCCATGTCATAATGCAGATGGAGACCTAAACCATTTCAAGAAAACATGCGAATAAATTGTTCAAACAATGGAAATATATTCCTGTATGGAGAACTACAAAATGCAGCAGCAGGCAAATAATAAAACAAACTTTCTTCTTCAGTCACTTAAAAAAAACTTATAAGCAACCAATGAATATTTCTCTTGAACCAGAGGTAAAACTTGTCACCGTGTTGTGCAAGAAACATGTCTGAAGATGTAATGGAAAGATGAGTTAGTGTTTTTTCTTTGTAAACCTAAAACTTCTTAAGTAAGTAAAGAACTTTACAATAACATATTCTTTACGCTTTTTCGTCCACGGAAAGCATGCAGACGAAAAAGGGTGACTTGGTCTATTCTTTAAATTGATCGAGTGTCAATAATCAAATGACCAATCAGAACACATTTACGTGGACCTCGGCGACCCCTGCAAAAGCTATCCATGCTTTATATCCCATAATTCCTCCATAATAGAACATGTTTGGGGACGTTATAATGTAATTTATGATGCAACATAAACCCACAATAAAAATGAGATAGTATAATTTCTGTCAGCTAATGATATTTAAGTTCATTATAATTGGAAGACAGTGTTTTAAGACCGACCGATACAGCTACAAAGACTTGGTACCCTATGTTGTTGTACATAAGTTCTGAATAGACCAGTAGTTGCACCTGTTATGTAACTGCCTAATAGAATACCTCTTGGACGCAAACCAATCTTTACCCCATTAAATTTGCATAGCTTAAGTGCTTAGATGGATAATTTAATATGTATTTGTTTTAATTCAGGCGATACTGGAAATTCTGGGCAAGGTGCCAAAAACATCATTTATCGTGTGCTGGAACCGGACTCAATCCATTCTGGAAGCCTCTCAATTGATGCTAAGATTCACTTTACGTGAGCATTTAAATCCCGTCGGCCTTATTTTAGGATGATAGGCTTTAATCGCGAAACATTTAATTTGCATAACTACAGTTACATCCTGTGCAATGATTTCCTAGTAAAACGAACCAGGTTTCTGGGTACATTTCCTGCATTTAAATTAGCAAACTTCTATCAAATCTGTTTCTGAATAAGAACTTATTTGTGAAACTACCTACTTAATTTCTGCCATTTCAAAAACCGGCCAAATCTCCTAGCTGTGTACCTTTACACCTACCTACCTTTATCCCTTTCTCTGTATGTTTGTCTAGTATCTACTGCTTTAATAAACATTTAGAGATTCGAAGATCTCATTCAATATTTTTTTAAACTCGACATCAATTATTTACATAAATATCGAAATAATATTTCCTAATTATTTTTCCTTAGATGGGACGCACAGGACTGTGAGACTCTAATGGTGGATCCCAGAGGTGAAATGTACATTATTTCTAAAGTTGATGGTGGTAAGGGATTGATTGCACAAATTCCAAGTTCTGCATGAGATTCAGGAAAGACTGTCCATGTCAGCTCAAGCGCATATTTAGGCATTTCCACCTCCCATCCAGATCCGGTAGGCGGCGATATTTCACCAAGCGGTGACGAGATCCTTGTTAAAACACGAGATTCGGTTCTATTTTGGAATATGAACGGATCACACGACTATGTTAGCGTTCTTCAGACACAGCCAATAAAACTGCCTTATATTTTAGAGCACCAGGGGGAATCTGTTGCTTGGCAACCAGATGGACGTGGTTACTACACGCTAGGGGAAGGACTTCACTCCACTTTGTATCACTATAGCCTCCTATAAATTGGTTCTATCTACAAATAAAGCATAATATAAATGTCAGTGGCCTTTTCAATTAAATGAACATGACATAAACTGTGAAACTTTTGTACAATTTCCATAAGAAATTTACTGTGAAACAAAAGCGGTAACGAGCAAGTTTTCAAAATATTAGCATAACGAAGTATTTCCTAAAAGCTTTGTCATTTTCTTACTTGGATATAGTCTCTGATTATACTCGTTACCATGATGACGACGACGTTAGGACTTAAACAATTGACAAATTAGTTCTCAAGCCTGATTCGGGATGGAGCATACACGTTAAATTCAAAACAGTAAAAAAAATATATTCGGAACAAAAATGTTTATGGCGTAAGAGGACTGCCTCTTAAATATCAGACTGAGGTACACTGCGACTTCACGATGTTGATGAATGATTTCGTTGATGTACTAATTTCCACATTCCACCGTCACTGTATAAACATTGTTGAATTGGTCTGAGACCTTATTCATCATAACCTCGGTGTATTGTAACGCCAGGGGAACGTAGATAGTGTTGGAATACGAAAGTTGAAAGAATAGAAGATAATATCTACTGAACGTATGGGATGTATTACATTACGTCACGACGAACTTGCAGCATAAGTATGTGACAGAAGTATATCAGGTACCTATAAGTCTTTATAAGTGAAAAACACTATTGTAATACTGTCGAGTAATGATGGGTTTCAGAATATTTTAGCCTTACCCAGTCAGATGAAAACGCAAGTATCAAATCAACAAAACATTAGTATCAGACTCTTTGATAGTTACATTACGCTTACATTATATAAGTCTATGTATATCTGTATTGTGTATTCCGTTATATAAGTCTATGTATATCTGTATTGTGTATTCCGTTATATAAGTCTATGTATATCTGTATTGTGTATTCCGTTATATAAGTCTATGTATATCTGTATTGTGTATTCCGTTATATAAGTCTATGTATATCTGTATTGTGTATTCCGTTATATAAGTCTATGTATATCTGTATTGTGTATTCCGTTATATAAGTCTATGTATATCTGTATTGTGTATTCCGTTATATAAGTCTATGTATATCTGTATTGTGTATTCCGTTATACAAGTCTATGTATATCTGTATTGTGTATACTTTCGGCGTATGGCTAAAAAAACGCAATGAGCAGATGCTGATAAGCTTTAAAATCAACCTTAATAATGAACCTCTCTGACGGGTTGTTAGGGTTCAGGCGGGGTACTCCACATTTGTTAATAAAATTAATATATACGTCCCACCGAGGCTCGTTTTGTAGGAAGTGAAATTGGTAAGAGAGAGAGAGAGAGAGAGAGAGAGAGAGAGAGAGAGAGAGAGATAAAAAAAGCTCCGAGAAATCAGTTTGGAATGCAGACATTTAAATTATTGAGTACAAAAAAAAGTGAAAAATTCAAATGAACAACAATTTATTTCAACTAAAAAATGAATCACAATAATTCCAAAATCACTGTACTTTCTCTCGACCGTGTAACAGCCAAGTACATCACTTGATATTTAGTGTGAGAGAGCTTTCAACATGTCATTGTATTCTACTCATCTGTGAATTTTATCCTATTTGTCCAATCCCTTCTCCTCTTCCTCTCGACTTGCTTCTACATTCCTATGCTCTCCACCTTCTTCACTCTCTCCCCCTCGACACCTTGTCATCCTTGTCCAGGACTCTCTCCTGACTACTTTGTAAAATACGACTGGGCTTTAAAGAGCCTCGGAACTAACTATACCGTAATTATGTCCCTTAAATACTTTCTTTATGAAGCTCTTTCTTTCTTAGCATTTTTGAAGTTGACCCCACCAAATTACGAATGGCTTACTCGGATCATTACCTTTTAACATGTTCCAGCATGATGTTTGGGCAATTAATGAGTTCACAGCTTCGACAGTAGTAAGTTAAATTCAGATTGAAAATGGTGTCTACACCCTCTCTCAATTCCGATTGGATGTCGATTCTACCTTGTTCTATTCAACTTACTAGATAATGCCTCCGGCCGTCTGTCAACATGGTGAGATTTACGACACTCATAAACGTCCTTTGTTCTTGAACAAATGTTTCAGCGTTCATGTGCTACTTTTCACTTCTTAGAAAACTGGGTTCTCTTGCCTTTCAAAAAATATCGGCCGGATCTAACAGATATTCATGTTGTCTAACCATTCCATTGTTCGCCTGACTTACGCAATCCCGGGCAGTGCAACGTGACAACCTTCTCGCATGTTTTGTTTAATATTGGATGATTAAATAATGCGGGTTTTATTGTAACGTGGAGATGCATTGTGCATTATGTCACATGTGAGATGTAGGTTTGAGTTATTCATTTGAATTATAAAACGCTCGTTGGATTTGGATTAAAATATTTGTCTGGGATTATTGTGAACTTAAATGTATCCTGGACAATGTAAGAGTTATATATCAGTTCTGCTGGTACATCAACACATTGAGGGCTAGGAAGTAATTCGTAACTATTGATTGGACATGTGATAGAACGTTTTAGGATTATTTTGTATGCTATTCCCAATGTAGTAAGTTACTCTTTAAGTTCATTTTTTAACTTGTAGAATTATGGTATTTGTGATGGCTAACAACACGTGCTATTGCTGTTTTCAAATACATAGTTTATGACCATATAATCGATGCGCAAATTGTCTGGTAGTCTGGCATTCGAAATTCTGAAAAATATTTGAGCAAAATCAATTTTTTTTTCTTCTTAATTTTAAGATCAGTTTGTTTCGGAATTTTCATAGTTATTGACATTTTAGTTTCATATATTTTATGTAACTAAAGCTTGTAGTATGATAGATAAAGAAAAGAAAAAGAGAAATTTAAATAATAAATCCATGCATAAGTTGTTGTGGTCATCTAGGCCTTCGTGCAAAAACAGTTTCATTAAAAGGGTACAGCAGGGAAAACTTCAAAGCAGATGGGAGTTAAAATCCTATTTTACCAGCAGAAAACCTTCCATCTTCATCATTCATGCATACAGTATCTGAGGTTCTTTTTTTTCTACTACATCCCGTCTTCTTCATTTACATGTTTTGTATATATCCATTTTAGTACCTGAACTGACTTAAAAATATGCAGTCTTTTAAAGAGCGAGAAAAGTACTTGCCTTAAGACACGTGTTCTAAAATGAGCACGCTTTATAGTAGGAAAGCATTCTATTTGCAATGATTATAAACATTGGTGCTAAAATATTTTCCGATGATCAAGAATTGTATTTTTAATACAGCGTATCTCACGTTTAATGTCAAATTGTCATCGATAAACATTTTGGATATCACATTCAGTTACATGCTTGGTTGATATTTTGTTTTGGGGCTCAATACAATCTCCCATATCGTACACTTTATCGGACTTAAACAGTTTGTTTTGGGGCTCAATACAATCTCCCATATCGTACACTTTATCGGACTTAAACAGTTTGTTTTGGGGCTCAATACAATCTCCCATATCGTACACTTTATCGGACTTAAACAGTTTGTTTTGGGGCTCAATACAATCTCCCATATTGTACACTTTATCGGACTTAAACATTTTTTTTTGGGGCTCAATACAATCTCCCATATCGTACACTTTATCGGACTTAAACAGTTTGTTTTGGGGCTCAATACAATCTCCCATATCGTACACTTTATCGGACTTAAACAGTTTGTTTTGGGGCTCAATAAAATCTCCCACACCGTACACTTTATCGGACTTAAACAGTTTGTTTAGTCCATCCACAGACAACGGTAAGAAATCAAAAGCGCCGTCGTCTGCTGTACAGGTATTCAATGTTTGTGTTAAAGAAAAAAGTTGTTCCTAACACTCAATACTCTGTTTTTAGATATGAACATGTAAAATATGGAAAAGTATTTAATAATTCTAACGACGCATAGTTAATTAAAGAAAAACAAGCGTCGAGTGAAAACAATTTTGCTATGTTTCTTTAATAAATATTTTTCATGACAATAACGCTCTTCGAAACATGGGTACAAAATACTGTGTAAAAATTTTATATATAAAACAAACACCGTAATGTTTGGCTGGCAATAATTGTTGCCCTAAGTCAATGATCTTGCATAAGCGTCTTTTCCCTTGTTTGCCCTTCTTTACTTTTGTTGGTTTTTGTCTTCGACGTAGGTAAAATGCTATTGAATGGATATATTTGATCAAATGTAAACGTATTTTATTTATTTTTCTAAATTTATTTTTCGATATTGAGTACAATTTTTTTATTCATGTATTCATAGATGAATGAAATCTTTCCAAAAACGATAAGTTTTGTCTGAGTAAGTTTTTTTGATAATATATTTTTTCGCAATGTCTTTTAGTCTTTAACACTTGGCCTTACGTTGTACCAGCCATTCATGAACGGCTTGACGATGCTTCTAAAATTCAAGGTATTGTCATATGAAGATAATCATTGATATTAATAGTGATGTAAGACGGATTCCTCTTACTATCAGTGATGACTTCAAAGATTTAATAACGTTTTTGACGTAATCATTAACATCAGCAAATCTCCGTCACTGTCGACATTTGTATCGTGATGCGATACAAATGATGCATGATGCGATGGGAGAGGTTTAAATCTCAAAAGAGACAGGAAAATACTTTTACTGCAAATATATAATACTTTTACTGCAAATATATAATGCATCGCTTCACTAGTAGCAAATAAAGGTGGAGGGTTAGGGACTGATATGTCGAGATGGCATATAATGCAGAAGTCATCTGATTCAAGTTCGTGTGATACAAGGGTGGATTTTACAGAATATTATCATCAGGTCTATGACGAAACCAGTCTTACACGTGACCAAGTGTATTGGGTGGGTTGGTTAACTGACAGTCTAAGGTTGAAAACATTAATGGAATCTATGTGTTTTGACGTGTATGGGTTTCCAGGACAGTCAAAGTGAATGTTGAAATCTCCAAGAATAATTAGGTTGCCACCAATCAAATTTCCATACTCCAGAAGATTCGGAAACTGCTCCAATCAAAAAGAGAGATTCAGTCAGCTTGTCATTTTTCTACTGGGAGGAGGGCGGTAGAGACAGAAAAAATGGACTGAATTTTGTTCTAGTGTGAGTGTTGTTTGGAGTAGTTCAAACGATGTGTGGAAGACATTGAAGGTTGTGTTGTACTTAAGACATTTTATCATGGAATTCTTTGTGATGACAGCAATTCCACCTCAACGCCTGGTGTTTTCAGCCATGTTTTTGTCAGGAATAAGACGTAGACATTCTGGTTGTTGTTTAATTAACTATTTATGTTCGCTTTTCCGGTGATCCTACTGATTGTGCGTTGAATAATACAATACGTAGTGGTATTCCTGGGACAGTTGACACAACGGTTTATGATTTCAGATGAATTTGCACCAGGTTATCAAAATTAACAGCCGAAGTTTTTAAATTTCATATCTGTTACGGGTGAAAGTAAGATAACTGGAATTCCTTTCTTTTTCTACGCCGGCAAGCTTTGAACAACGTTTCTTTTTTCGCTTCCGTTTACATTTAAGTAAATATGAATGTAGTCCTAGTTCGTTTAGTCTTGACCACAATGGAGTATGAAGAGACAAGGTGTGGTCAGTTAATGTAATTAATGAGGGTCCTTCATAGCGTAAGCGCATTGACTGATTGACTGGCGATCAATCTGATGGCGGTTTATTCAAAAACAAGGGACGTCTTAAGAGTGGAACAAGACAGCTGAGAAAAATTATAATTGTTCTCGTTTCCAAAACAGGGAGATGAAGAAACACATACGAACTAAACAGCCAATACATGATAAAACACAATAATAAAGACGAAGGCAGACACCAAGCAAATATATCATGAAAAATAGCACAAAAACGGAAGAAACTGCGTTATCTTGAGTTACATCAATGATATGATACGTTCTCAGGACATATAAAGCCTTTTTTATCTTCCTGTTTTTGTAGGTCACAGAATAGCTCATAATATTATAATTGTTATGTTTTGTCATTTCTGTTGAATGAAATCCTCTTAAGAACAAACGGCGTCTGCTTTTACATATTCTACAACTTCTGTAGTGACCACGGCAACGTTGCTACCACTAGTCAGAAACAAAGGGGTGGGGGGAATCATTTAAGAAAGAGGTGTAAAGAACAGTAAAATAAATTGTCCAGTTATAATCAGTACGATCGGTGTTTTTCACAAGAACCAGGCTATTACAGCAATATTGGAACTAAACGAGCGAGAGAGAGAGAGAGAGAGAGAGAGAGAGAGAGAGAGAGACAGACAGACAGACAGACAGAGAAGGTATTGGGTTATAATGCAGACGGAGCTCTACATTTTCACAGTTGCTGTTTTTGCTTATACCAGAATAAGAGCTATCCCTCACAATAAACTCGGGATGAAAGTGAGAATCAAGAAACAAGGTGAGACTGGAGAAGATTATGATCAATAAAGATGAACTCTGCAATGCCCATCCTTTTCTGTAATTTAACACAGTATTCAATCTCGATCCGTGGAAAAAGACGATAAAATGGGTGAAAGTAAATGGAAGGAAAGAGCAATAGGATAGAAAGAAAAATGAATGAACCGAATGGAAACAAATAGGTCCATAATGCCACTTTCAACATCATTGTGACAACGATGTTTCACCTGACTAAACATTTTTAACTTGAATTGGTTCTTAAATAAAAAAACAGACAACGATCAGGCTGCTAGAATGTGTATTAAGAAAAACAATTTTTGACCAACAAGACAAATTTAATAAAACATTCATTGACATGTCACTATCATCGAATTCCTACTGTACATTAATACATTGTAGCTCATATCTGCTCCATAGTCTAGTATGGTGCTAGAATAATCCAGTGAGTGAATCGTAAAAACTTATTTTAGGTTGCTAGAATAATCCAGTGAGCGAATCGTACAACTTATTTTAGGTTGCTAGACTAATCCATTCATTGACAGTTCTACTTAACATTAATGTATGGCAACTCGCATATTGTGCTCTGAATAATCCAGCAAACGATTTGTAAATCCAAAACCTTATGATACCTTTTACTGTAATGTCTCTCAACATGATGTTATCAATAATGAATATGACCAATGCAAAATTCACTTATTTGTAACCAAATGTTAACGAAATATATTGACTGGATATTTATACGTGAACTATAACGAATCTTGCATTACAGGTCTTGATAAAAGGTGATTGACACATCTTATTAAAAGCTACTTACATTCTAACAATACATTATATTAACGATAAAAAACAAACCGGGAGGATTGGTGGAAGAAAGGTTATAAAAATGCATTAAACTGCACACGCATATCGTCTGCTGCTTTTGGACCGATGACATTTTCATTTGTGTTACTGATGAGGAAAATTAACAATTAGCAAAGTTTGTAGAAATCTTAAAATATCTTTGTGCAAGATATTACAAAAATTAAAAGGATTGTTCTCCAACATATCGTTTGTGTTATTACGTTTTCTAAATGTACTCCACCATGCATCAGCAATCGAGATTATTACTTACGACTAACAATGTCACTGACTACAAGGAACACAACTCTAGTACTATCTACCTATCGCGCTTTAAATACTGATTTCCGGTTCTTAATCCCCGGTGAATTTTGAAGTACGAAAGGCTCAGCTGTTAAAGAAAGATGAAATGCAACATGACGATTACCAATATTTCAACGCTAATATCGGACAACTAAAGACATTGGTACTCAATATCACCAGCGAGATATCAATTTCTAAAAGGTATAAGTAAAGAATATGAGCTCTTGAATATTGATATCAACGATCACGTTTTGAGTCGCCTGCGTTTCGCGAGTAAAGTTGTTAATTTGCACATTCATGGACTGTTATATTATGTTTTAATACAAGAATATAACAACGGCATTCAATATATATATATATATATATATATATATATATATATATATATATATATATATATATATATATATATATATATATATATATATATATACATATATATCTGTATTCCAGAAAGGGGAATGGAAGAGGATATCACGCCATAGTTTTAGTAATGTCGCGAATGAAATACTATCAAAAACTGATAAATCTTTCCGTATTGATATGTACCATGTCCAGGTTTAGCCAGACATCTTGTCACGTTAAGGGCCAAACATTTTCAACATGCTTATTTTAATTAAAATATACAACTTTTGATGCTCACTATTAGAAATTCAGATAAAAATCAATGGAGCCTGCCAACTAGGTCAAGTAAGTCTTTACAGTTTTATGATCATGCAATACAAATAAATTCTAAAGACGAATAACTCTTTTGTGGTTTTTCTTATCCTCTGCTGACATAAACATTCGGATATGCTCTTGATCTTACATATAACTATGATGTTTTAGAAACCGTAGCAGTGATGAACCAAACTATATTAACAACCTTCAAAAACATAAAAGTTAGGAAAGACACTTTATCCACAGCTTCACTAGCATGCTTCCATGTAATGATTTCTTCAGAACAATCCACAGAATTTTCGTCGGGTACACCCTGACATTGTACTAATATTCTTTTGCAAAATTTAGGCTTTTCATCGTCCTTATATATGGCGTCCATGTCAATTGGTTTCACTTTGGAATCACAGCATTTCAGAAACTTGGCAATACGTCTTAAAATTCTTGGAACCTTGTTGTTTGAATTGTCCTGGTTATGATATAGTTTTAGATTCAATACCGTTACCAAGGTGATGAGTGCACTAAACGCCAGATCTAAAACAAGAAAATAGGACATGAAAGCCATCGGTTCTGATGTTTTGGGTAGATAATCACCAATGATAGTCAGGAATACGCTGACGGCAAGTAGAACAGTGATAGCATACGAAACCCTTTCACCAGACACTGGCGGAAGTACAAACACTAGAACATTCAGTAAACCCAGAAATATTATTGGAAGAAATACGTTTACTATGACGTATGTCGGTTTCCTCTTGAGCGTCAAAGTGATATCAACCGAAGACCAAACGACGTTAACGAATGATTTCGTTGACGTACGTAGTAATTCCCACGATCCACCGTCACTGTATTGGCCTGTTTGAATTCGATCTGAGACGGTATGTAGGATGACTTCTGTGTAGCTGTATCCCCAGGGATACAGAGATATTGTACAAGTCTGAGAATCGAAAGGATAGAAGCGAACATCCACGGAACATTTCGTATGCATCACATTACCGGTAGGCCATAATGCTGTGCCATCATACGTGTATGCTATTCTTTGCCAATCTTCGCCGAAAGTTGATATTGCGTCGTAAGGGTTAGATAAAATAAGATCAGGTACCCAGACGTCCTTATAAGAGAAAAACACTTTGGTAATATTGTCAAATAACGAAGGGTCAAAAACCATGTTTGCGTCATTCCACATTATGCCCATGCCCGCCACGATGGACAACTTTTCTTCCACTTCATCGAAGTCTTGCATTGATAACAGCATGAAATCTACATATGCGTTAACGGTTGGAGCCTGGTCTTTCACTAGTCTGATATTTGTGTTATAGTTGGACGTCAGATTTGTCATCAGGGTCTTCATACTTTACAAGCTTTGTGCAAATGTTGAATACAACATCAGTATTGAAGCAAACCAACACAGCAGTACCATTCTTTGCCACATTTTCATTGTGATTGCTGTACAAAAAATGAATCGTCAGCAGCTTTTTTTAAATTATATATCCATTATTATTAGTATCTCCTTCTATGTTACGATGATGAGCTTTTCAAGAAAGAGTTGGTATGAAATTACGGGTTTCAGAGGTTTTTCCTTTGACAATTCCGATTGCTTCGAACGTTTGAAGATATGGTATCATAACCAAGAAAGTAGAGGTTATCCAATTAATTCTTAATGCAGTATTGTCTGTAGTAAAAATTTCGACTTTTCTGTATATTTCGGAATGTCTTTCTGTGTTATCTGTACGCTTTTCGTTCTTTCTCTGTATTTAGTCTGTTTGAACGCCTTACTGATTTTCTCTTTACACTTTCCTACTTATTCTGCAAATTCCTACATTGCAAAATTGTTTTAAGTGGAAACGATTCTTACGTTTCTCCGAATAGAATCCAAAGTTTTGAACTTTCTATGTAAATATACCTTGAAAATCATTTGTGCATGCTGTTTACCGGATCCAAAGGGTAAAGATTTCTATGCAAGTGTTTCATAAAATTTTATTTGAAACTAACGACAGCAGTTACCTTTCGTACATCGATACTGGTTGGGCATGGTCAATTGAAGGCAATATATGTTCAATAAATTCAAGAGAAAACTTCATGCGCTGTCAATTTAAAATCTTTCAAATACGTTTATTGAATGCACAAACACCCTATATATTTACATTGTAATGCACTTTGAATCGTCTGAATAAATAGATTATTCTTTACAATGTTTAAGTTCGTATTGGGTCGGTTGATGAATATAGTTTATGGTAGCATGCCCCATTAGATATCAATGATCATTCTCCTCGCACCTTTTGAACAAGTAGTTGCTAGGATACTGCAAATAGTTAACATTGGTAGATTACGTTTTCCATGTGCGAAAGTGCATAGAGTATATCTGTATTAACTTGGGTTGTCATTGTTGTTTTACTACATTATCTTCATTAAATTCCTACACCTTATGTACATTTGACTGATGTCTCCAAAGACCATCTTTAACATTGAGCTCTCCTCAAACTATATTTTTCCAAATTAACAAATTCTGTGTGAAATTTGCATAGTCTGAATTGAAATTTTTAAGGTATGAAGGAACTGAATAATTTTCAGTTCTCAAGTTGATCGTGTAAGTGCCAGATAAATCATTTTGGAGATTGAAGTTAGAGTACAATTCATAAGTAGCAAACCATATTTTTTTTATGAGGTGTGGGGTGGGGTACAGGGATTTCTTTTGTGCAAGACTTTTTTCTAGTCTACCTAGAGCTAAATATGCAATAAATAAATACAAGTTCAAGCTATTTAACAGCATTATATTTTCCCCAACAGAGTTGCAGCCCCAACCCCCAAACAAACTTGAAAAAATAAAAAGTAAGTGGATTAAAACTAAAATGATTGCTCAAGTATGGATGTGAAACTGAACATACAGCATAATGTTTGACAGACGGGTGCCATATGGCTGACTGCTGGACCCTACTTACTGATAAACCTGCTCTTTCTTTCGAAACTAAATCAACTTCGACACCCTACACCCCTATCCACAGGGGCTCGTTACAAAGAAAATTAGGAGTATCCATGCATGAATTCAGGGATGGGGTTTTAAACCTGTAGCAAGTGTTATATTGTTACAAGTTAGAACCCTCATCCCTTGATTCATGGACGAATACTCCTAATTTTCTTTGTAACAAGCCCCTTAGTCCAAGTTTCCTCTGACTCTTGCCACCCCATTTTTTGATATTTGGACATACATGCTGGGGTGGCAAGGGTCAGAGGAATCTTTGACTAGAAGCCCAGGTGACCCCACCCAACCCAAATCTAATATATTGGCTCATGTCACTATTTTAATTAGCCACACCAACCAGAATAAATTGCTACAATGTTATAGCTTAGCTTGTGCAATCACTTTACTCTGAATGACTTTTGCTTAAAGCATCTATTCCCTATCTGGCCTAAATCTCATGCTTGCAAGATATGTGCCTTTCAAATCTAAATTCTAATTCTGCTCTTTAGCGGCTACTTCGAGATAATCTATCAGATCTAGACTTCTGAACAATAGTGACAATGATTAATATCTGACTGCTTAAATATGCAAAATGAATATCTGCTAAAACGTAAACTAAATCATAATCACACCAGCTGAGCATAAAACACAGTTACAAATGGCGTCCTGTGTATCAGTTTTGCGCGGCAAATTTGAACTTAGTATCTTCGAATCAATTTGAACAGCTTGAAATATAAACATATTCGATGAATTCTTCTTTTAAAATAACAACACGGGCATAGTCAGCAAATTCTAATTCTTGGAATTGATGAGTTAGCCACAACAACTACTCAATTTTGTTATTTTACATTGAGCTGCCATTTGAAACTTTAACAATATATAATAAAGTAACCGTAAAGTCAGTCAACTTCATAAGAACTTTATCACTGTGAGTCATAAGAC
Organism: Unio pictorum; assembly: GCA_030141615.1. Taxonomy (NCBI): domain Eukaryota; kingdom Metazoa; phylum Mollusca; class Bivalvia; order Unionida; family Unionidae; genus Unio; species Unio pictorum. The sequence continues at coordinate 12,478,593 of JARLTB010000291.1, forward strand.
AGTTACTGGGATATTTGTTAAATAGGACAGTGTTTATATATTCCCTGTAATGGTTTGAACAGAGCAAAATAAATACTTACATTTAAGTGATGAATCCTCATCAGCTATCTTCACACATGTGCAATGCGCATGCTTAAAATAAGATATATGTGATTCTTGATTCTGTCCCTCTTATGCACTATTTATAATTGTGAATTGTTTCCTTTTTATGCCAGGCAATATATATATATATATATATATATATATATATATATATATATACACACACACACACACACACACACATACTCGCACACATAGTCTCTGAATGGCTGTACGATTAAAATCCTATTTCTTGCATTTAAGCTGTCTTTTGCAGAATACCGGATCGTACCTCTTTCATCGACATCTTACAGGTTTGTGATGAAAGCATTTACTCCAACATGCCTTTTTGTTTTACGTTTCATTTATTTGTATAAAGGAATATGTATGAATAAATGAATGCTTGAACAGTAGTTGAAACACATTACTAAATAGCTTTAATACATATTACTGATGCAAAATGTCAAACAAAACTAAAACAATTTCACGCAAAAACATATAAATTTCACCAAAATATTCTACATGTTATAATTCTTTGACTTCCCTTACCAACATAAAGACTACTGAATAGCTTAGAGGCCTCTTGACTGTTTGCAGAAAAAGTTTATACTGAATATAGCTAGTATACAGTTTTCAATGTGCTATGGGGAAGTAATCTGTAAGAGTTACTTCCCTTAGTGAACACAATGAATGAACAGACATTTTAAGTCTCAGGGAATGTCGAAGTCTAAAGGTAGCACAAATAAAATTCCCTACCTTCATGTAAATTGGCTAATATATTTCATGGATAAATTAACAGTTTAATCACAGAAATTACTTTGTCATATTTGGTACAACTACAATTTCATGTCCAAATTAATGTATCATTGTAGAGATTCAAAATTTACCAACAATTTCAAGTCTAAAACGACATAATTGTAGTTAGACAATATGCAGTGTAACAACCTAAATAATCATTAATTAAACTATAAGTCGAAGACTTGTCTCACAAGTGATTCTGATAATATAAATATGTACAGTGAAGTAACTCTAGCAGGTGAAAATATTAATTCAACTGTCTATTGAAGGTTGATATAGTTCATTGCTCCTGTTCCACATTTGAAACCTCTCCAAATGTTTCTAGTTGTAAAGTTTCTTGAAAACAATCAAGGGGTCATATGTCACTAGTTATTATAATGTACACCGAAATGTAATTGTTACAGGAGTAATTGTGATGGTAAGTAGGTGACATCACAGGGTCCATGTTGTGCCACTCAGTATAGTGGCTTTATTTAACAGAATACTATGGAGTTATTCTTTTCTCTCAATACATTGTCATCTTTAACAGAATACTATGGAGTTATTCTTTTCACAGTGTCATCTTTAACATAATACTATGGAGTCATTCTAATTTCTGCTCAATACAGCAGCTTTCTTTAACAAAGTACAATGGAGTCATTCTTTCCTCACAGTATAGTGGCTTTATTTAACAGAATAATATGGAGTTATTCTTTCGTCTCTGTATAGTGGCTTTATTTAACAGAAGACTATAGAGTCTATCTTTCCTCTCAGTATAGTGGCTTTCTTTATCAGAATGGAATAGTCATTCTTTTCTCTCAATATAGCAGCTTTCTTTACCAAATACTATGGAATCATTCTTTCCTCTCAATATAGTGGATTGTTTTAACAGAATACTACGGAGTCATTCTTTCCTCTCAATACTGTGGATTGTTTTAACAGAATACTATGGAGTCATTCTTTTCTTTCAATATAGTTGCATTCTTGACAGAATACTACAAAGTCATTCTTTACTCTCAATAGAGGTGCATTCTGTACAAGTCACATAATACTGTGTTGTGGTTCTTTTCTCTCATTAAGGACAGATAGAGGCTTTCTAAACACAAGTTATACATGCACTTAAAATCTAAGTCTCTGATTACCGGTATGCATCTGATGAAGCATCTCGAGGTAGGATGTAAAGACTGGCCCTTAAACACCTGATCCATCGTCAAGATTACATCGTCCAAATGACCTGTATAACCAGGGTTAGACCTTCTTATCTGCTACCCTATCTGATTTGGAGGTGATTTTATTAAATCCTTTAAAAATGTCACTGACATGTCCATTCTATAAATCAAATCTTGTTTACATGAACAAAATAAGTTAGATAAATTTGGTTTCCCAACAATTAGAATAAAAGAACCAATCATCAATACAGAAATCTGGGTCATTTTGAATTCAATATAATCAGCAGAAGTACATATAGTGTTAGATTTTGCAAATCATAATCCATTTCCTTTTGTCCATTCCTGACCCATTTTATTTGGAGCTGGAGTTAAACACAATAGATTTTTGCCTTCTAGCAGGTAAAAAGGGTCATTGATACAAGGATAGCTCCTGATTTTGATGTTGCATAAGCTGACTGACATTTCTCCAGGCTGTTAATTTTGACAACATGCTTCCTAGCTTCAACAAAGGGTGTTGTCTATTTAAACCCTGAAATAAATATCTTTCAGAAACAGGCAATACAGCTAGGAAGCTAGTCCTTTTGGCCTTGGCAGAAAAGACCATTCGTTATGCTGCACTTCCATGTGGTGTCAGAAGCTTTATCCAGGGTGATAAAGATGGTTGCTACATGTTCTTTCCTTATAAAAGTGTATGCCATGAGTTGTATTTTTACTGTTCCCTCAAATTAGGTCTGCACTGTACTTTCTTGTGTATCTTAATTATGCTTGATAATCTTCTTTTGTAGCTAGCAGGCTTCATAGACAGAGATAACCTGTGTCTTTTGTTTCGCTAACAGTGCCCTGTATCCCTGTATACCAAGTTTAAGTTCAATGTCATCAAGCACAGCATCAATGTTGTTCCAATAATCATCAAAGTCCTGTTGACTGATCTTTCCATCCATAGAATGACCAATAATGTTATTCCTATAGGAACGAATTCGCTCCACACTAGCTCCTAGCGAGTTATCCCTTGGTTGATCTTGTGTATTATGTCCCCAACCTGTTACAGGAGCAGGAACTGTGCTGATATTTCTGATGAGGGTATAAAGTAGTGAAAGATCAAACTGATCCACTTTTCCTGTTGTATTTGGATCTGGGAAAACCAGCTGTCTTTGAACTGAGGTAAGCAGTCTGGTCAGCGTGCTTTTATTGGCCAGGATTGCCTGGTTGATGTCTGTGTATGACGAAGGAAATTGAGTACTGAGGACGTCCTTCATGGCATTTCCACAAACCGTTACAATAGCAATACAGAGGCGGGCATGATTCATGTGCTCACGTGTTATAGGCGCTTCAGGATCATGTCCCTAAAGAAAGAGAAAAGTCAATATTGTTACAAGACCTATGTCATCGGTGACTAAAAAAACTGATAATATGCCATCTATGACTAAATATACTGATATGTCATTAATGATTGAACATATAGTAAAAATTACACAGAAGGTGTTGCATATGACATATTTCTAAGTTGTCTCTCTGCAAGATGAACAATTAATAAACACATCACACATTCTATGTGTTGGTGGTTTTATTTATTTTATAAGTACCTCTGATCGATCAGTCCACATTAGATATTTAGAAACAAGATTGTGTGCAATCAATTTAAAAGATAGATACCAATATAAACAATCAGGTTAGAACGTTTAAACCATATCAATCAAGATTCGACGTTGAGTGGCAAGTAACATAAATTATTTCATAGGAATCATGCACTAGAAAACTAACCTACATGACATGATTTGAATCCTGTGTATATTTTAAATGTCCTTGCTTATACATTGGAGACTCTTATTTATCTTTTCACACCACATAACTATTATTCTATCTTTGAATTGGCCAGTACAATACACTTTAGTGTAAATGGTCAATACCGATTTTACATTGGACTGCAACAAGCAGCATGGTGTACATTGGGGATAATGAATTCTTACAGGTAACCAGAAGATAATCCTACTTTGCTTGAACATATTCCTTTTTACTTCTATCTTTGAATTTGTCAGTACAATATACTTTAGTGTAAATGTATATCATAATCAAGTAACTTATATACTGATCTGAACTAGACAAAGTTATGAAGAACAATATCCATGGAGAAGGCAAAAATAAAATATTTTCCCACTCCAAAGGCAACTCACTTCATCTGCAAGCCATGTCTGAAATTCTGCCTGCAACTCATAACGCAAGTTCTGACCCAGGTAGGAGGTAATCTTGGAGAGATTCAATGTAATGAACCTTCTAACTCTGCTGCACAACTTTGCATCGGGGATCTTGACTTCATCAACCACCATCCTAGTTATTCTTGCAAATACAACATGGTTCTTCATGTAGACTGTTAATCTGTGGAAAAGGTCTAAGTCAAAGACACAGCAGCCACAAAAAATGAGATTTTCTGATGTCTCCTTCTTCTTGGCAACTGGCCAGCGAGCTACACAGGCAGCGAGAAGTCTGTGAAAGATGGGAGTTGGCAAATACTTCCCTGTAAATATGCAGCGCATGTCTGGTGTTCTCACCATGCGGGGATCTTCTTCAGGGGAGATAACTGCCGTTGGAGTTTCTTGACGAAGCATGCAAGGTGTAAGGAAGTAGTCTTCTACCTGAAAGTATTATACATACATACATATTGAGAGAGACCTTTAGTTTCAGGATGATGTGTACAAAGTTTGGTCAACTACTTTCAGCCAATTAATCCTTGGAGAAATCATATACATTTTTCTATTTTTGTTCATAGAGTCAAATTTAACGGCGGATGAGTATTATTTGTATATTTGTTCAGACTTCAAATCCATTATGTGTTTTCTTTACCTATGACAGGATAATTCTTTTTTCTGATGTGCAATCTGATCTTTCCAGCTGATTGTCACTCTGACTGACAGATATGGTTTTAAATCAAGCAATTGTTTATTATAGCGCCAAGGTTTGAAGAAAACAGCCAAATTTTACAGTTAAATTATTTGAAAACAATGTACTAGATCATAAGACTGTTAAATTGAAGATAATGGATAAATCTAAAATGCTTGGAAGCACATTTACAATCTTCAAATATTCTTCCAAGTTAAAAGATCATTGTACTACACAAAATGTTATTTACTTAATCACTTGCCATGCATGAAGTAAACCTTTTATGTATGTAAGACTAAAGCAGAATTCCAAAGGAGAATAATAAAACACCTCAGAGATATCCAAAATAAGGAGGCCCAAACATATAACTACTTTAATCAATCTGACAACAACATAAGTTATGTTCAATATCAGACAATATAAATCATCTGATCAGATACAGTTCTCTCTAGAAACAACATTAGTCAGAAATATAAAGAATTTTATCTGATGCCTCAATTACATACTCTACATCTACAGACTGTATAGAGAGTTCAGGTAAGGCTATACATACAGAATTAAATTACTGAGTAGTACACACAGGCTGTATAGAGAGTTCAGGTAAATCTATATATACAGAATCAAATTACTGAGTAGTACACACAGGCTGTATAGAGAGTTCAGGTAAATCTATATATACAGAATCAAATTACTGAGTAGTACACACAGACTGTATAGAGAGTTTAGATAAAGCTATATATACAGAATCAAATTACTGAGTAGTACACACAGACTGTATAGAGAGTTCAGGTAAATCTATATATACAGAATCTAATTACTGAGTAGTACACACAGACTGTATAGAGTTCAGGTAAATCTATATATACAGAATCAAATTACTGAGTAGTACACACAGACTGTATAGAGTTCAGGTAAATCTGTATATACAGAATCAAATTACTGAGTAGTACATACAGACTGTATAGAGTTCAGGTAAATCTATATATACAGAATCAAATTACTGAGTAGTACATACAGACTTAATAGAGATTTCAGTACAGCTACAGAATCAACATTTTGAGTACACAGACTGTCTAGGTTTTATGTAATGCTATATAATGCAAAATTAATTACTCAGTACACAGAATGTAATGCTATGTTTATGTTCAACACTTCATGTTGTGTTATTTTGTGCTGTTTTTTGTTTGTTTTTCAAGGGTTATTCTTTGTTTCGTTTGTCATATTTTACAGAGTTACTTTATTCCAAAGAGGTTTTATAGAGTGTATTTCTTATTTTTCGCTAGTGCTGATTATTCGTATTCGAACTTTTTGTATTGCGCCTGACACAATTTACTGGTGTCCTTTCTGCATATACCTCAAACAAGTATTGTATTCCCTCTCATAGTTCAAAAGTTTGTTCCATGGTAGGTTTCATTTCTTTATTCCTTGGTTATTTTTGTTGTAGTGACTTTGCCAGAGTTGTTTTGTCTGGTGTTGTGATCGTGTTTTTTGTTGTTGATATTGTATGTTGTATTGTTCAGATGGCTCTATCTAGATCATATTCTTTTGGTTATCCTTTTATTCTATCAATTTATTGCAATTTCAAATATTAAATTTATATATTTGTTATCTTTAATCCCCATTTTATTTGGATTATTTCTTCCTAAATAAAGGTACTTATTTAGAGAGTGTAGTTTGTATTTGTTATTTGTTTGCATGTTCTGAGTTTCTTTATATTGCATTATATTGTTGTAGTTAGTCTGTATGCCTTGGCATATTTTCCGATTTTATGTTGTATATTTTGTAGGAGTATCAGATGGTTGTGGTTTTCTTACTGATATTTAATGAATTTGTTATTGTTGTTGTTGTGGTTTTTTTCTCCTTTCTTTCCATATTGGAGAGGAATTTGGAGACATGTATGTCAGGCCAAGGTTATAGTTGTGTTATCATTGTGTTTGTTTCTCTCCCTGTAGTGTATGGGGAATTGTATCAGTTTCATAGTTGGGGTCAAAGTGCCATCTCTCTCTCTCTCTCTCTCTCTCTCTCTCTCTCTCTCTCTATGATGTGAGGGAATTGTTTCAAGTTTCAGAGTTGGGATCGAAAAGCCATCTGGTTGCAGTCAAATTTGATATATTGTATATTGTCATTCCCGTAGTGTGTTGATCTGTTTCTATACTGTGGTAGTAGTATAGAGATTGGATGTATGGTATTATATTTTTTTGTTTTGATTTCCTTTTTTTGTCACTTGTGTTAATATGCATCAAGTTATCTATGTATATAGTTTTGGGAGTCGTCTCTTTTGGAGTCGGTTAGTTTATGCGTTTTTGGAAGAGGCTGTATTAGCCTTAGGTTTGTAAACTCCAAGTTAACCCGGATCCTTCCCTGGAGGAATGTCTCGTAGATAGTATGTTCCTTGTGCCTTGGATTAAATTGAGGTTATCTACTTTTGATGGGGTGGGATGCCAGTTTCAAATTCTGTTGGATTTAAGATATACAAATCTGGGTCCATATGGAATCCAGTTGAGTTTACATGAAAGTTAAATGTTATTGACTAGGATTTTGTATTACAGAGAAGATGATGGGAAAGTATGCAGGTTCCGAAGATAGCAGAGTTATATAGTAATAAATTTTGAGAAAGGAGATTTTGAAATTGTAAAGGGTTAACTTGGACTCCTAATTCACATTGTCTACATTTGGTATACTCCGTGTCATGGGCCTTTCACCTGCAGGCAACATGCTATTTCTGTCTTTTTGTTTGGAAAATTCCATATGTATTTGAGAGTCGAAAGTTAAAATTGTGATTATAGTACAAATTATTATCAAAGTATTCTCCACTCTTTAATAGTTAAGACTTATATTATATCATTATACATACATACATACATACATACATACATCTTGTCCATATTCTATTTTGTTGTTGTTGTTGTGTTTTTGTTTAGTTTGGTTGTGTTGTCTTCAAGATGGGGAAGTAGAGGCGACTTATCTATCATTTCTCGTTTCTTTGTTTTATTTCTTGGGTTCAAGGTGATTCATTGTCGGTTGTTTGTATTGTATAGTATTGTTGGTATTGGGGTTTAGTTTTGTTTCCTTTGGCGGGGAGTTTTGCCTTGATTGTGTTGATTTTGTTTTCTTTTTCTGTGTTGGTAGTTGTTTTGGTGCTGGCTTTACTCTTGCTCTAATTATTGTTTTTCTTTTTCTTTGTATATGGCATGAAAATAGAATATATTCCGTTCCCTCTATCTCTGTGTCTGCATATGTGTTGTCTGGTGTTTCTGTTGCTTTATTGTTGTCTGTGGTGTTTCTGGGGGTACTGTTGTGTTTCTCTCTCTATATTTGTTTTTTGGGAGTACTCCCAGATGCGGCTACTGCGTATGTATGTTGTGTGTCTAATAGTGGTGTATGGGTTTGATTGTTGTCCATGTTAGATATTTGAGTGATTTTCCCATCTTGCATGGGGCAGTCCCATTTGTTGTGTCCTAATTGGTTGCAAATGAGGAATGGTCTGGTGATATTGCAACTGACATTGCCACTCACAAAATATGAAATATATTCTGTCATAACCTAGGGAAAAAAAATGTCTTCTATATACTGGATCACAGAAATGAAAATAAAGTGTGAGGTTTTTATTATCAGGTTCCTCTATTCATAAACATAATACTTCATATTTTAAAAAAAATAGTTAGGGAAAACCATTTGATCAGCATTTTCATATTAAATGATTCTGTATTTATTGAAGTGATACATAAAAGCTTGAAGACGACAAACATAGATGAAGGCACTCCAATTACTTACTAATCTGATCAGAATTTGAGTTATTTCCCTTTATTTATCTTACTGGCCTTTCAGGGCTCAAAAGATCACAAGCGCTTACCATAAAAAAGTGTTAGGAATACAAATCTATCCTTGTAACAGGCAGTTTGTGTTGTTTGTTTTGTTTTTATGGTTTAACGCCATTTTTCAGCACAATATAGGCTATACATGGCGGCCAGTATTAATGGTGGAGGAAGAAACCGGACGAACCCCGGAAAGAACCACCGACCCACGAGAAGCTACTGGCAAGCTTTCTCACATAACAACATTTGCCGGACATTAGACTCGAACACACGCAGACAGAGGTGAGATGGCAGTGGTCCGTAACGGACAGCGCTTTAGACCACTCGGCCACTCAAGGCCCCAACAGGCAGTAGAGACGATAGAAAAGGCTTTGAAGCAATGAATCCCTACATGCTAAATAATACAACAATCAATTAATACATGAATACATCAACGTAACATGTTTTGAGTTGGTAATACAGCATAATCCGTCTTGAAAAACCAACTCTATTGCCAAAAATGTATGGTCTCTCCAGACAGGTGGTCTTTCATAACAAGTCACACTGCTTTATAAGCAATAAATTTGTGCACTGAGAATATGGTCTCTCAAAGCAGTGTTCTTTCAAGACAGGTTTTACTGTAGTTCATTTTCCAATATGTAAGTATTTTTGTTGTTGTAGGGTTTAACGCCATTTTTCAGCAAATGATAGGCTGTGCATGGCAGTCAGTTTTAAAGGTGGAGAAAGAACCCAAGAAAACCACTGGAAAGAACCACTGACTCACGAGAAGCTTTTGGCAAGCTTTCTCATGTATGTATGTATGTATGTATGTATGTATGTATGTATGTATGTATGTATGTATGTATGTATGTATGTATGTATGTATGTATGTATGTATGTATGTATGTATGTATGTAAGACTGGGTTAAATATCACATCAGCAAAATCCACACTAAATAATACCATAAAAGTAAATATTTAGTATTACTTGCACAGGCTTATGCTCCTTAAGTTGTCAGAAATCATTGAATTTTGCAGTTGAAGACCTTATCTTTTAAATCGTATTATGTAGTGTGGATTTTGCTGATGTGACATTAAAGTAAAGTAATATTTAATAATAAAATGTAAAGATAAAATTTCAAATCTGCAACTCATGCAAAAGGAGAATAAAACATGGAACCTTCATATTAACCGACCTTCTCTCCCATCTCATTAAATGATCGGGGTTTGGCAAGTATGTTTAGCTGTTCCATTATCATCAAGATGTGTTCTTTGTGTTCATGTAGATCTGGATGATTTTCCTTTGTCCAGATAGCATCTGTGAATATAAAAATACAGACTTTAGATTCCATGGGGGAATTTTAATAATTGAATACTTTTTAAAATATTTACTTCAAAACATCAGAGCCAGAGTTATTCCTATAGATTTGGAAGTGTAAATGTTATACATAATTATTTAATTTTATTGAGAATACATTAATATTCAACAAACCATTAAAACCAACAATGAATAATATATATATATATATATATATATATATATATATATATATATATATATATATATATATATATATATATATATATATATATATATATGTGTGTGTGTGTGTGTGTGTGTCTGTCTTTCTGTGTGTGTGTGTGTTGCAAACAAAATCAGATAACCAGACTTGAACAGATGAAACTCTCCAATTACGGTAAGTTTCATTTCTAATTTGACGTAAGGAAATAGAGTTATGTATATTTAATATGTCATTTATATTTATTTTTATTGTCTGTCTGTTAGATTTAAATTTGACATTTTGGATTAAAAATTCATTCATTGGGAAATTTTTTCTATAAATTTACTCTACAAGTAAACAACAGATGATAACCATATTTTCTGACCTTGCTTCAGAGTGCAAACAAGCTTCTAAAATGATTGGTTGATTCCAAGGACATTAGAGCTTTATTTTAAAAATGATTGGTTGATGCCAAGGACATATTTCTAGATCATAATGTTTGCGTGATTTCTTGAACGTGAGATTGTTCTGAGAGATTCTGGAAGGTCGTAACCCCTTTCCTGTTTACATAAAAACAGGTATTTATATTATTGTTTGGGAGAGAATGGTTCAATAGTTAGTATGGGCTTTGGAATGTGTGTGTGTTATCGTTTGAGTGTAAATTATTTCAATTCGATTGGGATCAAAAGGAATTTATTGTGTTATTTATCTAGAAATTACTTGTGCTCATTTGGATTATTATAAAACTAAAACTGACTTCATCATGAGACATCGTCGTCCATATTGGATTACATCGTCAAGATTTGAACCGGGAACTTTTAGGACAATTTATTATCAGGACTCTTGCAATTTCATTAGTGGATTATATTGTGAATTCTTTTTGGTTTATTTTTTTACTTTATTCTCTAAAACCGTAAGTTTATTTATTTTCTTTCATGAAAATATTTGTACTCAATAAATTGTTTGTTAAATTTTTATAAGCTTGTTATTTTCACTTCTTTCTATGTTGCTGCTTATTCAAGTCTAAGCACGTAACAAGAGGTTATGATTGTATTTTCATTTTCTTGAGCTGTTCTGGATATTAAATTGTATCAACCATCAATGAAGTTATTAATATCAATGTCACTAAAGATGCTTACCTATATTCAGTAAGTGATGGTGTCTTGATAAAAAAAACTGGTGATTTTGGTGTATTCATTATTGAGATTAGATTTTAAGCCTGTCCAATAGATTTGTATATATAAGTATGTCACAAGTTATACCTTTTATGATGATTTGTATGCTACACATGTTGCTCTAGTATGACGGTAGCAAAATTCAGGATGGTTGTTTGAGTCCAGAGTAATTACCAATCCATTCTACTGACTAAGACCCACCATTTTTAGAATTTTAAAATTGATTACATCCGTAACTCAATCAAATTGTAAATAAAAACAGAGTTTGAAAATCACTAGAAAAAGATTTACGACTATTAGCCAAGTATTTGACTTAATAAAAGAATGTACAAAGCCCAAATGAAGATATACTACAGCACTTAACACATTATAGTAACTTTTGCATAATCTTGTTTTTCAAATCTGCTGGCCAAAATTGTTAGATTCAACACTTTTTTCAGTTTAATTACATTAGCAATGGAATCGAATACTTTACCCATGCATTTAATTCTTACAGATATATTAGCATTGCTAAAGAAGACGTTGGCATTATTTGCAGGTCAAAAGAGGTGATCAAGAGTTGTAATTTTTGGATGTTAAAATATTTTATGCAGAGAAATCTCTGCCAGAGCAAAACTTAGCATGCCTTGTGAAATATAAATGATTGCTGAATTTTATGTCAATGTTTAATTGCAAGTCTTTTTAATTCATTGCCCCAATTCACATTTGTATATACATATTTGTCTGCAGATTGTCATCAGGAGGACAACTGGTTCTGCACCAACTAGAACATGAGTATTTCTTGGACCTGTAACTGGTCAATGAATGACAAATAAAGCAGTTTTAGCAGTAGGAATGAATGATGCCATTTATAGCAAAATCAGTGCACACTATTGTCTCAACTGTTCCAGCAGTGAAAGTACCTCTCAAAATAAAACTATAATGTAATGCTTATGCCATATTCTGGCTTTCAGCAGTATATAATTTTATTTTACTAGTTATATTTCAGGCATAAATATAACCAGGTCAACCTCATATCACTGTTACAAGAGGACAAGTTTCCCTTTCCCTTTCCTTTACCCCATACATCATACATTCCAGCTATGATGTTTTGTATGTCTTACTCCTCCTTTATGTTATGACTACATTGTCAAGAGAAACAGCGTTATTACCTATCTTATCGCACATTTGTTTATTGAGTATTGTCCTTTATTATGGATTAACCTGTGCTGATCAATAGCTTACCTGAAAAGCTCACCAGCTTATTTTTCAGTTGAAAATTACCTACCTGTGACTTTTCCTTTACATCTAGAGTTGGGTCCCATAGTACAGTAGCCATATTGAATGGGGTCAAAAGATTACTAGCTGATAATGCCAGACCCAAATCTTATATTGGTCAGTTTCATCATGGTGTTCAAGGACTGTCAATAAATCCTACTCTGGACAGTTTGCATAATGAGGTGGCTTCCTTTGCCTTACAGCGTGGCTTGCTGCATCAGCTGATCCAAATTCAGGTTGACTGGTATGGTAAGTGTTAACAAACCTTTCTTGATTCATCCGTAACTTCTGTTCAAAACATAGCTGATACATTTTCACAAAGGATAATAGAGTTCAGATTATACTTTTGATTTTCATAGAGATACCAATGTCATTCAGAAATGTCTGATATTTGGTCCATTCATATACAATATGGCTAGAAATGTCTGATGTTGGGTCCATTTATATACAATATGGCTAGACACGCATACAATTGTATCAATACAATTCAATTTTCATGATGCTAAGATTGTGGATTTTAAGGGGAGACTAATTTCTGAAGAAAGACCAATGATTGCTGGGATTTTGATTTATGGTTAGTATCAGCTACAACATCCACACAAATTAGATTACAAGGTATTACGTTTGACATGCAATCAAATTCCAGTTTCCAAAAGCATAGGTGAAACCAGATCAAATATACAAATAGCTAAACATACACAAGTGGTACATGCATGAAACATGGGTAACATTGTTCTAGTTTTGGTATGACCAAGTCACGTTTGATGTAATACATCCACATAAAATGTGTAGATACAATTTTGTTCAGGATATAGAAGAAAATAATGACAATAAAATGAAGAAAAAAAACCCATTAAAAAACAAAATATGGATCACAGTGATGTAATAATTGTGTATATAATTTTCTTTTATTGGGAGGTATTTATGAAATTCATATACAAAACAAATTCATTTACTGATATCAAAAAGTGGATGTGGGTGTAATTAACATCAAGCTAAACTACAAAAGTCATCCAACTTTGTGCTTTTATGTCACAATAACCCAAGGTCTGTGGTGAATGAGTTGCTTTCATTGATATTTATCCATATATTAAATAATCTTAATGTCAGTGATGAGGGGTTCAAGATAATCAGGCATGGGAAACAAAAGTAAATACATTAATCACTTTTGTCATGTTGTCCCAATGCTGTTGACTTCGATCTGCATTGTGTGGGTGAAATATGGTTAAATATATCATAAAATACATGTCACTCATGAATGTGAAGTAGGTAACAATACTCAAATTTTACAATGGTTGAGTTATTTTTTTTAAAGCTGTTTCCAATTTACTTCAGTGAATGTCTGATATATTCAAGGTGTAATAAAGAAAACAATGACAACAATTAACAATCTTGTAAAATGCTTAAAATATCTCTCAATTACATCAAAATGCTATGTATTTTATGAAATAGTAACAGAAGAAAGAAATGTACAAACCAACAAGTTCTACAGTAAGGATTCCTTTCTCCTTGAAGTCAGACCATTTTTGTGTGATATCACTGTGAGCAGCACTGGCAGCAGGGCAATTTAATTCAGTGTCATTGTCAGCTGGGTTATTGGGTAGATTAGGCCGAGGATTGATGAGGATCTTCAAGGCTTCAATCATCCACATTGGGTCTAACATAATATTATCTCTCAATACTTCAATGCTGAAAAAACAATATTTCAAAAGGCCTTGTATGTAATTAATGACTCCAGTATTATATAAATCAAGATTCGTGGTTTAAGTCGACACAAAGTCAACCGAGCTAATTTTATTTACAATTTAGTTTCTGTTTTATGTTCTTAAGAAATTAAACAATAACGAAAACTTACAGACACACACACAGTTATTTGATAAGAACCATAATTACTGCCAACCATTTTACTTTGCATTAATTAATGATCAATTAAATGAATATGTACAAAGAAAATGTTCCATTTGATAAACAAATCCGAAAAAGCAAAACTTCATGTAATTTTATAACATTATGATTCATTTTCAACTGATAGCTTCTAGATACTAAATTCTACCAAGTACTACTGCAGATCAGCCTTACAATCTCACCTGAAGTAGATAATAGCATACAAGACTCTAACCTGCATTATAATCTCACCTGAAGTAGATGATTGTTCCTGTTTCATGCAGATATCTAAGAAACAGATCAAGTTCTTCACTTTCTTCTATTCGAACAGTTCTTTCCTTGTTTAACTTTTCCACTGTACTGTGGGAAACCACCTACAATTACAAGTAAACAAAACCATTAATCTCTTTACTTTATAATCAACATTCAGCAAGATATACGTGTTCATATTTCATATTGATAATATTTATGCGTGTGTGTGATCTATACATTTTTAACATAGCTTTAACAATTTTCCAGTCATATTGCTACAATGTCTGCAATGTAAAGTGATATCTAGCACTGGACATCATGCAGGAGACATGTAACATGATGTCCCACCCAGTCACATTATCCTAAACACCAGATCGACCATTCCTAACACTAACCTCTTAATGCTGAGTGCAAAGTGACGCAGCTCTTAGTGAAGTTTTTGTAAGTCTTTATTATGATTCGGCTAGGGTTCGAACCGACAACATCCAGCATCCTGGGATTTCACTCTAACCGCTAAGCCACCAGAGCAGTCGATATTTTTAAGTAGGTATATATATTTTAATTTGACGAAAATATTCAAGAAGGTATAGGTACCTTAATTTGACCTTGCTAATATTAAAGAGTGACCTTATGGCTTGGTTTGGTCATCTCAGTCATATTCTGTCCATCTAGCAACTGAATGAATACATTACATATTACATTGATAACTGATTGCCAATATCAATGTAAACTTAATGATATGGCCTGTGTCCATCTAGCAACTGAATGAGTATGATATGGCCTGTGTCCATCTAGCAACTGAATGAGTACACTACATATTGCATTGATAAATGATTGAAAATATCAATATGAACTTAATGATATGGCCTGTGTCCATCTAGCAACTGAATGAGTACACTACATTATCACGTTGATAACTGATTGCCAATATCATAATGAATTTAATGACATGGCCTGATAATCTCGGTCATGTATCACGAATCATGTAGTCATTATCAACTGAATGTGTATACTACAGTGTATACTAATGACTCTGTCAGCCTCCAAGTGAGTTTATGGCTTGGCTTGGTCACTTCAGTCATGTATCATAAATTCTGTATTCATTTACATTTGCATGGATATGATGTAATTTACACTAATGGCACAACAAATATCCAAGAGGCTTGTCTAGATACCCTTAGTCATGCATAATACATATTGCATCCAAGTAGCTTGTCAAGATCCCCTTAGTCATGTGTCATACATCCTGTATCCAAGTGAACTTATTCATGTGAGCTTATGGCCTTGTATCATCACCTCATTAACATGTAATTGTATCCTGCATACATGAATAACTGCTTCTGCACACTACAGGCTACAATGATGATTACAAGGGCCGCAAGTGAATCTGATATTAGTGAACTGTATAAGAATGAATGATGCTGCCTGAACTATGACTGAATGACTCTAAGGAAAGTCCACATCTAATAATTGTTATTCATGAACAGTTACAAATTTATAGGATGTCTCAAACTTATCATGTATATGCTAGTACTAATGAGATATTTTTCTAAATGTAAATGATACAAGACAGAAAACTGACAGGTTAATGGCAGAAGACAGGAAAGAGACATGTAAATAACAAATAACAAGAAAGAGACATGTGAGTGACAGTATACAGATATGTGACATTGAAATAATACAGAAAAGTGGCAATGTCATCACAGAAAAATGGGGTACTTTAATACATGACATGCAAGTGGGGTACTATAATACAAGTTTTGCATATATATTAAGTTACGTGTTTGTTCCCAACACTATTTATCCCATGCACAACATGTGCAATATCTTGTCTTATTTTGCTAAGGAATATAATCGATCACAATGATGTTGTTTTTGTTTTAGGGTTTAAAGCCATCTTTCACCACAAGAAATGCTATACTTGGCTGGCATTACAAATGGTGGAAGAAGAACCCGGTAAAACCTTGGAAAGAGATATTGACCCATGAGAAGCTACTGGGAACCTTTCAAACATACCCACATTGGCTGAACCTGAGACTTTAAAACATGAGATAGAGGTCCTGAGACTAAAACCCATTCAAACAGATGGTCACAATGATATGAATCTATATCAAATAATGTTGATAGTACAGCAAGGTGTCATGATCGATATGCATAGAGCACTGTGCCCAATTTATTACACATTTTAATTATATCTGCATTTCTAGCTTAAATATTACTGTTCCCTAAAAACCAATTGGGAAAAGAAAGATGGAAACGGTGTTGAATGATTTGCAACAACTTCCAGATCAGTATTAGTTACTGTGTACAGCCAGTCACATGGCAGAAAACAGTGGATTTATAGTAATTGGAACTGTTAATGTATTTAACCCACTGTTGGATCATTTATTTCATCTATGTGTCTGTGTGGTTTATCAAAATATGATGGTTTACATCACATTTCAAGATTCTTTTCTAATTTGTTTTAGAAACTTTGTAATTTTCTTCTGGACCAAAATCACACAGATAAAACATGCAAGCAGTAGCCCACCTGTAAGTATTATTAATGTATGCATTGAGCATTGGATTCCAGAGTCTATCCTTATTGTTCTGGGGTCATTTCTTTAAACCATTGTGGTCCCGACCATGTGTAGCCATGGTGTATCCAGCAAGTGATGCATGACATTTTAAAAAAGTTCTATCATCAACATTTTGATCATGCAGACACTTTGTATGAACAAATATGTGCAGTTTAAAGTATCTCAGGTACTGCTGTAAAGTTAGTCTGGTTCCTAATTAAGCTAATTCTAATATGAAACCCAAATCGAAATCAAACAAAGATGAAACAATTGTCCGAAGTTTTCAACAACAATAATTTTCCAGTAAGTTTTGCTTTAGTTCCAAGTGTGTATTATACGGGTCATTTTCGCAATATGTATGGCAATATCACAAGGGTTGGCAGTTCTGAACTATTTGCGATAACTGAAATGTTTTTGAATCTAATTTTCCTGAAATGTTCATCTATGAATTAGTTCTTGATGACTGAACGTATTACTGGTACCTAATTATTTTGAAATGTGATGATTACAGTGGTTGCTGCTAAATTCCCAAGAGAAGTAAAGTTAAACAAAATGGATCATGGATGGACAGATCTAAAGATGAGTTGGATCCTGTGGATGGATGCAGGAAAGATAGACCTATCACTAACAAGGCAAGACTCTGTTTTCAAACAAAGCCTTCCATTTTATTCCATCTTTAATATATATCTTTACAGCTTCAAATTGTATGGTGACTGCAAAAGTCACTAGTTCTAACAAAAGGTTCAGGCAACTGTTCAGTATGATGGTCAAGATCTACTGATTAGAATACTTCTGAATCAATGGATATAAACTAATCAGATTTGAGTGATTGGAGTACTTTAAGACGTTTGAAGTGATCAAACTGATTGACATACAGAATATTTGGAGAGATGTAGTGATCAGACTGAATGACTGGAAGGATATAAGGTGATCAGACTGAATGACTGGAAGGATATAAAGTGATCAGATTGAATGAATGGAAGGATATAAAGTGATCAGATTGAATGACTGGAAGGATATAAAGTGATCAGATTGCATGACTGGAGTATTTGGATGATATAAAGTCTACAAAACCAAGTCGATTGTGTATGTTCATAGAGAACATCTCAATGAGGGTGAGGTGTAAGCACAGTTTCATGTTCACTTCATGACATGCCTTGACAGCTACTGTCAAGATCAATCTGCACTTAAATGTTTCTTTGTCTGAATTAACTTCGCATCATTTAAATTCATTCTTAGTCAACTGTTTAAGTGAATGAATAGTGGGAAATGTTTTGAATGCATTGTTAGATCATTTCTGAATGCATAGTTAGATATCTTTTGAATAAATAGTGGAATACATTTTGAATGAATAAATGGACATCTTTTGAATGAATAGTGGAATACATGTTGAATAAATACTGTGAAATATTTTGCATGAATGATAGGATATAATTTGATTGACTAGTAGTATAAATTTTGATTGCATTATGAGCTGGCTCTATATATTTGTATCAATTAGTCATGGTCAGAATCTTTGGATTTTGACCAGCCATATATGGAACAAACACATCTGCAAACTATTGGTCTGTAACATTTATAAGTTCATTTCACACACACAAAAAAGAAACAATAGAATGTGATTATCTGTGAATATTGTTTGGGGTAGATATACTGGATGCATAGCAATTACAATTGTTGTGGAATGATAATTTCATGTCTACAAAAGTACAACACAAATAACTTATGAATTATGACAACAGCTTTTAAATTTGATTGCAATGCCTACATCGGGTATTACATGTATCAATTTGGATACATTTTACCACAGTCTTATGTCTTTGGATAATTTTCCCAGACCTGCCAACTGTAACAAGGCCTTCTTTTTATCTGTCCAGCCGATATTGTTTTTAAGACTTGTCAACCCTATTAAGACCTTTATAAGGTAGTTTATAATTTTCCATAACATAGATCTTTTTTCAGTATAATAACATTATCATACACTCTTATGGTAGAGACTTAGGAAACCTGCATTTTAAAATTTCAAAAGTGTTATCTGATGCAGCAGAGTCAAACTTCATGCTAAACTATCACATTGGTGAAATACACTTTGACCTAAATAACAATCTCAGAAACTGCAGTTTTAAATGCCACTGAGCTCAATGGCTTGCAAGATCTTCTATTTGGCAAAAACATAGGTTTTTTATTTCATGAAGTGATAGTAATCATCTGTTGCAGCAAAATCATCATGTAGTTGGAGGAATTTGGCACGCAAAGGAAATTTAATTTGTATACTTTCTATTACATAACCCCTTCTTGTACTACACGCGGAGTCCCTGCAGTATAATTAAACCTAGTTAAGAAATAAAACTTTTCTCACATAAATGTACCAACACTGCTCTAGACTCAAACCCATATGGACAGAGTTGACTACACAGCCACAATGCCAAAATATCTTTTAAATAAATGATTAATGGGATTGAAACATTATGAGATCTGTTATCTGAAGATCTCTTTGTATTAAGAAACCTAGGAAAAGTAATTACTGGCAAGGGTACTTGGAAAATAAATTCTCTAAATTGTAAAACAATTGCAACTTTTCATGGTGATAATGTCCATTCAAAACCATTGCTGGACATTTTAATTTATCCTTGTACAAGGGTTGACATTGACTTTTCAAAACAATTGTCCATTCATGTGAAGTAATAAGTATAGTAGTCCCTTGTCGAATGAAACTTGCAATTTGTTTTGTTCTTGTTTATAACAAAGTTGAACAGTTCTGGTAACGTTGATGCTACACACAAGTTATCTCTAACAAAATTCACTTTTCAACATTCAAACTTTGTGTTCATTAAATTTAATAAATCAACAGAGAGCTAAACCCTTAAAGCAGTTTGCCATATAAAATGCTTGGATACAAATTATCCTCATCATAAATCGCCTGTCATAAGCAATAATTCAAAAACCAAAAGGGTCAAATATGAAGGGCTGTGTAATGCATAGGTTTTATAGAAATGGCACATATTGATGTTACTCATGCATTTAAATGAATACCTTCACACCAGCGTCCCTGAGCCTCATCAGCTCCTGTTCCAGAAGAAACCACCGAGTGGGTATCTGCTCTCCCCAGTGTGGCTGCTGTGAAGCCACCTCTACAATTTTCTTCTTCAACTCATCCAATTTGCTGTCCAGAATTGTATTGTCAATGGCAAAGTCCTCATCAACCAAGTGAACTGTAGTAGGTTTGTCGCTTAAGAAAGAGCGGATTTCCTTTAAGTATCTCTGCCCATATTCACGGCGATAATCCTAGAAATGTAAAGACAATTTACATTAAGTAAATGACAACCAGTCTCCTTAATAAAAATGAAGAGTAGCATTATTTATATACTGTACTTTACAATGATAAACTCTTGGTTTGTGTAATGCCATTTTGTCAATTTTTTCAAGTATTGTCTGATGATAAACACATTCATTACGTTTGGACCATTTGTTTCTCTCCTTTAGATACTACCAAATATCTCTCAATCACTCATTTCTAAAACATGTTAACACCAATATATCGCCATATTAAACTGTTTTTGTCCTTACACTCTTTAATTATTCATCTGAATTAGATTGATTTAGTCTCATCATTGTTCAATACAGTTGTATCACACCTAAATGTGTTCAGGATGAGAGTGCTAAGAACACAGACTGATTCTCAAGACTTGCTGAAGTTTCAGTAATTTTTAATACATGTACTGTCTAGACATACACATATTGATTTCCTTCCATGGCATCCACAAACAGGAAAGCATTAGGCAATGCTAATTTGGTATGTATTCATGGTATACATGTTAAATTAATGACATGCTCAATAGATACTACAAGATGTTCAACTGGGTACAAACCAATTTCCAGGAATCCATGACAATATCATTTCTTATGTTCATAGCTTCCTTTCAACTGCTGAGTATTGAAACAATCTTTGTTTTTCATTAGAAAAACTACATCATACCAAATTTGGTAAAACTATGTTATTCTATGTCTGAGTCAATACATACATGCATACATACATACATGCATGCATGCATGCATGAATACATACATACATACATACATACATACATACATACATGTACATATTTGAAGTATATAATGTGCAGCAATAAATTAATTGCCATGGTCATTCAGTATGAAACTGATATGGAATAGAAAATCACTGATATTGTCTCAGAAAATGTCAAGATAAATAGATGCAGTGTTAAAATATGCAAGTGTATAAATTCTGGTCAATACATACTTAAGATAAATACCCAATGTCACCTATCACATACTCCCTAACTCCAAAAGTATAATTTAAAATAAATGGTGCAATGCAGACATAAGGTTATAGGAATAAATTATATTCTTTAATTGATATCTAGTAAAATATTCAGAGATAATAACTAGCTAATACACAGAAGATACAGTGCTATAAACATACAAGTTTCAAATATACAATGACAAGGAGTTGTTTACGACAATCTAAAACTTACGGAATGCATACATATGCAACATACTAAACCAAATCTATAAATATAATTTTTGTGAAAGCCCCTTCCCCTGAAGGTTTTGGCATAATGTAAGATATTCCTCAGATACATCTACAAACAATGTTTGGTAATATCCATTCATAATTCTTTTTGTTTTACAATGCACATAATCCCTGGCAACTAAAAACCTATCTCAAGACCTTTAAAATCATTGTCACTTTGCTAATTGGAATGCAACTAAATACTTAAGTGTGGTTAAACAGCACTTATGTGTCTATTAGTCACTGTGTATATTAGGTCAATGAGGTCTGCTGAAAACACTAATGTCAATATAACCCCCAGTTAAGCAGCAACCCTCTGCCATATAAAGGTTTTCAACTTATTTATTCTGATTTATCAGATAAGTAATATGGTGGTCATCCTGGAGGTCTAATTGGGAAAAAGGTCAAATAGGTCAAATAGGTCAAATATATTAAAAGTAAATATAGATAAAAGGTAAAATAAATTATTAAATTACAAACTTGCTGCATTTAAATAATGTCATTCAAGGTGATGATTTTAATGAAGTTGTTCAATAGTCAAACTAACCTTCTTACTGTTGACTTTGAAGTCAGTAATGATATTACTAAAATTACATATAATTTCAATGATTTCCTGTCATAAATTGAAAGTGAGACAGTGCACGTTTACTTAATGATGTAAATAATACTGATAATGGGAAATCAAATAAAGTTTTTTTCTTAGATTTAAATAAAGTATTTGATACAAAAAAGTCATGCTACATAAATTACTAGAAAATAATCTTACAAAAACTGATTACAATGGTTTTCATTCTATCTCACTACAGTGGTCCTCCTCTTGAATGACACCGCCTTATGTCTATGGCACTAATGATTTTTTATTCAAATGTATCCCTCTAGGACAGTTATCCCTCCATTTCCAATATATTAATGCAAAAACTATCAAATTCTGTCCTCATGAGAGGCCACATATAGGTGCTTGCTGATATAAAAGTTATGAATATTTGTTGATTTTGTTCCAATATACCTTGAATTGGTCCCAAAAAAAGATAAGTTCTGATTATTGGTACTATTCTATGTTTCTTTCTTCAGCTCAAATCAGCATAACATCCTGTCATGAGGAATTACAATTGGTATATTAGCCATTGCGACTTATCTATTCATTTTTGCCAAATGTACTTGTAAACAGGGTTGCACCTAAAACCCGAAGGATGTGGACAGTACACGCCATCCTCCAAATTTGGAGATACCACATTTAAAGGGATATAGGAAAGTGTTTGTACATACTGGAAAAGTAGTGACAGACACAAATCATCAATTTGCTTGGACAGTTTTCTATCTAAACATTTTTTTTAACATATTGCAAAATTACTACTCAATTTGTCAGTAAAGGAGTTATTTGTTGGTAAGCTTGCAATATATTAACAGAAATGCAGAGTTTTAGTAATACAAATTTCACCATTTAGTACTTCTGATTTATTTTGATTCATTAAAAATGATATGCTGAGGTGAGAATTTACTTTGTAATCCAATATTTTGCATCACGTATTCAGGAACTGTGACCAAAACTCAATCACAGAACTGCATTTACAAAACAAATATCAAACAGTTTTGTCTTCTCCTGCACAACAAATATATAGATGATTATTAACTATTGAATGATATACATTGCTAATAGATATATTCTTGTTAAGATGGTCTCAAGTGAGAATAGGCTACAATTCCTCTTGTGGCCAAAGTGGTTAGAGAATCCAACTCAATGTGGGAGGTCATGGGTTTGAATGCTGGCCAAGTCATATGAAAGACATAAAAATGGCACTAGCAACTGCTTTGTTTGGTGCTCAGTATTACCAGGTAAATGTTAGGACTTGTTGTCCTGGTGTCAAGATAACGTGGCTGGGTGGGACATAATGCTACATATATGTGGCATGATGCACCAGTTTTAGACATCACAATAAACTGCCAGACTGCTTCTATCATAGCGATATGACTGAAAATTGTTAAAGCTAAGTTAAAAATCCATATCAAACATAGTGACATAGTATGTGCCACTATCTATAAATAATCATTCTCTTTCTTCTGATTGTTACTGTTAGCAGTTATATGATGAATAAAGCAGACATAAGTCAAAGAAATTCAA
The DNA here is from genome assembly GCA_030141615.1 of Unio pictorum. Taxonomy (NCBI): domain Eukaryota; kingdom Metazoa; phylum Mollusca; class Bivalvia; order Unionida; family Unionidae; genus Unio; species Unio pictorum. The sequence goes on from JARLTB010000291.1 coordinate 12,502,569, forward strand.
CTTCAGTGTCCCATGAGAGTATGCTGAATGTGATGACATACATCCAGAGTAAACTGTTAAAACACACCATGTATCATGGTGCTCGTACCAGAATATGCCATGTATCATGGTGCTTGTACCGAAAGATGCCATTAGTTTTGCACTCAAATATTATATGGTTTTGATGTGTATATTTGCAGCGGATTTCTGGTAATATTTTGCATAACCAAACTTAATAACATCAATGTTAGATCAAAGATCAGTGAGTGAAACTACAAGGGAATGAAACAAGCAAACGACACGGCTTGTGTTAGGTTTCTATGGAGGTAATCAAAGACTCTGCTTGTGTTCACTTTCGATGGAGGTAATCAAGGACTCCACTTGTGTTAAGTTTCTCTGGAGGTAATCAAGGACACTGCTTGTGTTAATTTTATCAGGAGGTAAACAAGGACTCTGCTTGTGTTAAGTTGGTCTGGAGCAAAGTAAATAAAGGATTCTGCTTGTTGATAATTTTCTCTGGACGTAATTAAACACAAAACTCTGCTTGTGATAATTTTCCTCGAGTGGCCGAGTGGTCTAAAGCGCTTTCCGTTACGGATCACTGCAGTCTTACCTCTGTCTGCGTGGGTTCGAGTCTAAGATTCAGCTAATGTAGTTATGTGAGTAAGCTTGCCAGTAGCTTCTTGTGGGTTGGTGGTCCTTTCCGGAGGTTTTCCCAGGTTCTTCCACCACCAATAATACTGGCTGCCATGTATAGCCTATCATGTGCTGAAAAATGGCGTTAAGCCCTAAAATAATGAAAAACAAACTCTGGAGGTAATTCAACAAAGGACTCTACTTGTGATATTTTTCTCTGGAGATAAGTAAACAAAGGACTCTGCTTGTGATAATTTTCTCTGTAGGTAAGTAAACACTAGGAAGTTTGCACATTAAGAGCTTATACCTTTCTACCAGGATGTAAAAAGATGGATTTCATCTGAGGCATACCAAATTTAGATCACACTCAACAAACCTTGGAAAAGGTTTCTTGTTGAACTAAGATCTGTTTGGCTAGGTAGTTTGGGGTCATAGTTCTTCTAAACTCCACTGTCGACTTAGAAATCAAACTCGTTTAGTGTCTTCATGACAAATAGCCAAATGAATCTTTTTCCCAAATCTTGCAGGATATTAATATTATAACTGGATATAATTGACCATAACTCTTTCATACCAAAATGTGCTATTGGAAAAATATAAACTGATCATGGATCAAGCGGAAGTGACCAGTTGTGAAATTAAATCCAATCCCCATCACTACAATTCATTAATCGTTGCTTCTAATACCAATACTATGTGAATGTGCAATCTGAGTCAACACCTCATACAAAGCATTAAACAATGTGAATTCATTCAATATGTCAAATAAATATAATAATCAATGTTTAATTCAGCATTAGTCTAACAATTCTTGTTAATGTTGACAAACTGAAAAGGTACTATAACTATGACGAGTGTTTGTTTGCCAGTTTTCAATTCCTTTCAACACAAAATTTTAAATAAAATTCTAGCAACTATTAGAAAATAGTAACTTTCTTCTTTATATAATAATGAAAATATTTAATAATAATTTACAGTTTGTACTCCAATGGGAATAAACAAATTTCAAGAAATCGCTTGGAATATAATAAGAATAAATCAGCATGTATATCTTTAAGGTAACTATGTCATTTCTTCAATGTATGGCGAATGAACAATCTAAAGGTTATGACATTTAAGAATCCAAAGGATATGCAATTGCTTAATTTTTATTTACCTCTATATACTAAAATTCATTATATATATTTTTTTGACTATTAACTACTACATCCAAGCAAGCCACCTAATAATCTATTTTTTCTAGTTAAATATTACTTTAAGAACAATTACCAGATATAAAACCCTCAGATAACTACTACAACCATGCAAATCCAGCCCACCCATGGTGAAATAATCTAGGTGACAAGGTCCAGATTCATAAATTTGCCCCATAGTTAATTGTTAAGTTAAGGCTATGGTGAGAATTTTTCAGCTACTAATGTTTATTATTTAAAAAAATATGGATATATTTGTAAACTAGGTGTTTCGGGATTGTGTTTTTCTTGAAATTGGTGTCAGGCATATGCACCTTTTCATAGTTACTCTGCAGTATTTCGATATTGATATATCAATAGTGGGCTAGGAAGAAGAGATAGCCTCCCATAGCAGTAAACATATGGGTTTGTGGAAAGTAGAATATCTAACAAAAAATGGCTTGGATGAAAAATATTTTCAATTGCATCTGCCTATTGGCAGATGGAGAAGTTGAGAAAACAGTGGACTGACAACATCACAGAATTGAACAGGAAAGGTATTCAGAGACACAGACATTGGCACATGATCAAGACAAGTGGAGGGAACTTATCAGATGTTAAGCAACACAGCACCTCAACAACCACACTAGGTCAAGAGACTGACGATGATCTAAACATATGAATTTATTTTACCTCACTTGTGTATTTGATTTGTTATGATTTTATATACTATGTCACAAAGTATGCAGTATTAAATTTGTACACACAAACTGGCCCCTGCACCCTTAGTTAAAACCTACAATTTGTCTGCCAACCTAGAATTCAGTTAGAGTGATCTCCCCTTGATAAACATTGGCAACAAATCTGTGGTCGTTACTACTTGAACTGAATGAATCATGGTAATTCAGTTCCTATAGTAAAAATATGCAAATATCATGATATAAAAATTTCAATAACCTAACATTTTTGCGTGCTCATGGATCAAACATATTTATCAGTATACATACATTATTGATTACAGCTTCTGCAGAGAGAAAACCACACGAGACATGGCATTTTCTGGAACTGCATGTGTTCAGTAATGGGCCTTTCAAACTCAAGTCTTAAACAGACTGAAATTCAATCAATAAAACAATATGTCTTTTGTTTTCAGTTACAACTAGGATAATATATTAAAAGATTCTTTTTTCTAAAATCATCAGCAAACTTATATTCATCAGTATAAACACATCCTTGAAAAATCTTAAGTATAGACAAATCCTTGAAAAGCTTCAGTATAGAGAAAACTATATGGACCACGGCATTTTCTTTATCTAAATGTATTTAAAACATTTGTCTTCAAAGATGCACCAAAGTGTCAGGTGCTGATTTCATTAACAAGAACTCCAAATTCACGTCTGTAACGGCACTGACATTCTATCAGTGAAACAAGGTTTCTTCTTTGTTTCAGTTATAATCAGAATACGTTGACCCTCAAAAGATTCATTTTATTATAATCGTACTTTCATTATCAACTAGGTTTGGCCAGAGAAACCCATATATACTCATTTCTAAACTGGTTCCCATTCGTCAATATCATTAGTACCCCCTGAGTCCATAAGGCATGCTTTCTATATGGATCAAACTGTGGGGACACTGGGAGGTTATATTATGATTGGTTAAGTATTAATAAAGAAACATATTTTTGGATAGAAACTTGGTTTTTTCCGCAATATATTACTGAATCAAATTACCTTAGGAATATAAGTAAGAAGTGGATGGATTAATGTTCCCCCAAAAAAATCAACTCCAATCGTCTAAGGTATGTGAGATGACCTTTAGATAACACAAAGTGAGAATACACTCCATAGGTTGGGCAGTGGTTTCAAAAGGGGAAGTTTTCTCTTCTGCATATCAATGAAACATCATAAACCATCATCGTTACGAAGCTGTTAAATGATTCAGGAATGTGACCTGTTGCATCATAGCAATATGTCCCACCAGACTAATTTCAGTCTTTAGAGTTCGCATATGGGCCATGTGAACAATGCAGAGATTTTAGACAGGGATTTCACTAGATCAATCCTATTTCCCAAAAATGGGAGCCTATTCATGGCATTGAAAGCAGGGAACACCATGAGCGATACTGACCTAAATGTCAGAACTGCAAGTAGTTTGAGTCAACTGATATTGCATGCATTTTGCTTCTGCCTGATTAGTAAATTATGATAGATTCTGCTTTAAACCAATGTTTTTGGACATTTGTTGTCAAATCTCGAGGAGCAGACAGATCTATTTTTGTACACTATCCTCACTCCATGATGATGCAGCATGTCAGAGCTGTTGGAATGGTAGATTTTGGTTTTGATTGGTACTATTTTTACTCAAGCAGCCATAACAGGAAGTTAGTAGCGTTTGAGGTATTGAAGCCTGCAGTAGTGCAAATTGTTTTTGTGTGCACAGCAGTGTGAACAGTTTATGCCTTCGTGCACTGATCAAGTAGTGAGCCATCTTGTTACGGTGATTCTCTCCACCACTGGGCTAATAACAGTATGTGACTGGTGATACAAAAGTTTGGGGAGTTTGACATTCAAACTCTAGAAACAAAAGAGACCATTCTGCTTGCTGATTAGCCTGGAATATGACAAACCTGAACAAGGATTTGTCATTGAAGACAGCAATTAAGACAATCCCAAACAAGACTTTGTTCTACTTGTCATTGAGATAAATGACCACTGTGGTATTGTCAGACAGAAAAAAGAACTCACTTTCGGTGTAACTCATCTAGCCAACAATGAAAGGTATTCAAAGTGACTTCATCACAAGAATATTTATAAGTAAATGATGATCTAAAGAGGCACAATCCATTAGCATCTGTGCTCACATCCATGACTGTGCTTTCTTTTATTGTACTTTGCAAGGGTATACTTGACATATGCCAAGTGAGGTCGCCGACATGCTGAAATGGAACATTGTACAAGTTGGTCCAAGGTGCAAAGTATCAGCTTCCATTGGAAGAACATGCTCATTTGTATTGGGTGCATAAACCGGAGATCTAGAACTAAGAGGTCTGCTGCCACATTCAGCAAATACAGCAGATGAAGAAATTCTTAGGTGGAGAGACTGTCCTATATAAGCAAGGAAAACACCATTATACTGACTCTCAACAATCATTCCTGAGGGGGTCATACTCTGTTTAACCAAATGTTGAACTCGTTCAAATAGGTGATCTAGAAGTGCTGATGGTATTAGGTCAGATTGTTTTCATGTTAACAAGAAATCCACAAGTGAGAAAGAGATTAACAAGGAATATAATAACCAGATATTAGTGTGTGTGTGTGTGTGTGTGTGTGATTTGGAATTTTTACGTTGGTTTAGCAATGTTTCAGTCATATCACTATGATATTTGCAGTGTGGCAGTTTATAGTGATGTCTATCATTGACCCATCATGCCACAAAATGTGTCCCACCAAGTCACACTATCCCGACACCAGGCTGACCAGTCCTAATACTGACCTCTTAATTCTGAGCTCCAAGCAAGGCAGCTGTAAGTACCATGTTTTTACATATTTTTAAGTCTTTGGTATGACTTGGACAGGGATCGAACCCAGATATAAGTAAATGTTTATGCAGAATGTCATTTCGGCACTGATTTTGCTGCATTGGAAGTGCCCCAGAAAGTCATTTTTACCAGATCCATTAATGAACATCAAGGGACTAATGTCAAGTTCAAATGGGAATGCCTTCAACTGTTAAACAGCGTCATTGTAGCAGAAACAATGAAACTTCCTAGAAGACACGTTAATCAGATTATATCTTGTACTTCACACTGATTGTGTAGTCTCCCTCCTTGATTGCATTTAGAATCTGTTGTGGTGTTTCCATCCTAAAACAAGGGGTGAAGACAAAGTTTTCTTAGGTTGATGATGGGGTGGGGGGCTAAAAATGTCATTTACCCATATAACCATAAACCGCTTCAAATAAAAGCATTGTGAATTTAAATTGTGGACAAATTATACTACCCTTTACTGTAGAAGGTCTTTGATTTTGAGTGGCGATTCTGAATCTTTGGACTTTATACCATAGCAAAAGCTAGACAAAGGGGGAAGTGTGCTAAGGTGTTATCGCATCCCTTGATGAGGATCCAAGGGCCATTATCACAAATCCTGTCCCACTTAGCATAGAAGAAATGGAACCTTCAGCATACCTGGATAAGTTATAAAGATGGCATGAAGACAAGGTCAATTTTCAAAATCAGAGTTTATTTTGCTGACACAAATGATCACCGGGTTTATGCTTTCTGTTCATTTTCGTTTGGGATAAAATAACTTTTCGTCAGTTGTATATTCAGTAGGACTGCTTCCCAGAGGTCGGTGTCTAGTAGTTTCATTCTCATCTTTTGTTAATTTCCCTGCAATTGTCTCCACTATATATGTGATGGAGGGGGAGGGGACAATGGTCTGGGTCTGCTTTGTGGCTTATTTGTATATTTCCTCAACCTGACCATTAAATAGGAGATTAGATGATAAAGTTTGGCATGAGAATGTCAATATTTGAACCACATAGTCAAAGTCATGATACTAAGAAGACGTATCTTTGTCACTAAAGAAAGAAAGCAAAGTTAGAAATTAAAGATAAAGTATAGTTCCATTTGAACAAAAATCTCTTCCAGCTTGCTTTAAAGTAGAAAACATACAGAATAGTGACATTGGAATGTGAGACATCTATGTCTTAAGCGAGCATGTAACATCACAAAAGCTTAAGTAGTGACTGAAGCATCCACTGGATTTGGCACCAAGCCTGGAGAAAGAGAATGTCAATCTAGCTTTCCCTAGGTGGGCAGATAACTTAAAGACATTTAGCTAAAATGTTTTAGTCTGGAAGAACTGTATTTGTGACGCAGTAATAGTTCTTCTGGTAACATGTTTAAAGAAAGAAATATTCTGTGTGTATGCTATGTAGCACATAATTCAGAAAAAAACGATTCAGTGATACTGTTTATGACATAATGGGTAGGTGGAGGTGTACCATACAATATATGATGATAATGTTTTTATGAACAATCAGCAATTAAACTTCTTGACAGTGAATTTAGCTATCTCTGTGATAAATACCTATATATGTTTTATAATTTTCCTTTGTTTTGAGCCTGTGATCAGTCATTGCATTCATCACTGTTACTGATCCATCTAATATAGTGTTTGACCTCATTGCAGTAACCTCAATAGGACTCACTTCGGTCATCGATAGTTTTGATTTCCTCAACCAATTTTCATAAGTTTTGGAGAAACATTTGTTCTGTAAATTTCTCAACAGAATATGGCTAATATACAAAATTAAAGTAACCATCAACTTACTTGTTGCGCCTGTATATCATACTTGAGGCGTTTGCTTGGACCAGGGTTGTTACCACCAATAGAAACAATCCTGCCGATGTGATGTAAAGAATTGCTGAAAATACTCAGCCCTTTCTGAAAATAAAAAGAGCTAGTGATATGGTAAGCAACTGTTTATATAAAATATACCGATCTCTCTGGTATCTCATTAAAGACCCTAAAATGGAGAATAGTACAAATGATAATAGTATACCTATTTTCAAAGCAATCCATACCAAAAGAAAACAGGGTCAAGTGTCCTGACCTTATTGAATCATTAAAAGGCATAATAATTATCCTTCAAGATGGTGGCTGTAAAAAGGTATCAAATGGTGATGTACAGGTTTTGTGAACTTGCACAACTTGCAAACTCCTACGATTATTGTGTAATCCACCCATTAAAGTTGACATGAGGAGATGTGTGACTCTAAGGATGATCCTATCAGCTAGGTTTTTGTATGTGTTTGAAGTTTTGGAGTAGAAATTGAAACAAACTAGACCGATTTGAGTTACAATAGTCGTCTTGAAACTACTAATGACCACACAAGTGTTTTAGTGGCACCAACTGAAAGATATTTGCGAATGGAGCTGATGTATATCAGCTCAAGACATGCAGACTTGCTGACATGTTGGTGCAATGTGAGAGTACTGTCCATAGTAACACCTAGGTATTGTACAAATTTGTGTGAATCTAATGTTGGTGGTTGTGATATTTATTCTTTGAGGTAAAGGAAATAAATGTGATCAGATTAGAATGGTCTCAGATCAGATAATCTCTTGTATCATATCTAATCAACCGAGTTAAAATGGTCCATATAGAGCACACACATCTGCAATCAGTCAGTTCCAAGAAAACAAAAGTCCTCCCTTCATGAACCAAAGCATGATGTTATTCTATATTGCTGCTTACAACCATCAATAATGTAATTCAATTGTGGAAATAAATGTGATGACCAACATACCTTGTATGCCTGAACATCAAAGTGGATATGATTTCGTGCACTGAGCTACAAATAGTATGTTTGTAAAAGGTTGTAAATGAATATATTGGAATCTCGTGTTCATACAATGCTAAAAGCAGTCAGCACCAATATATAAAAATCCCTCTTTTACGCATTAAAGCATTTACAACTCAGATATATTGCTGCTTACAGCCATCAAAAACGAAATTAAATTTTGCATGCTAGCATACTCTGCAAGCTCTGGAGACAAAATAAATGCTAGTGGAATGGTTTGCAATTCGTACATATAAAATATACCTGTTATAATTCAATCACAATCCCTAAGAAACATAAGATTATATAGTCAAATCACGTATCACTCTTTCTTATTATAATGATAGCACAACAGTTTTGGTCAACATGAATATATTCTGAAGATGACCATAAGATGTGTGATGTGTTATTGCAATAAAACATAAGATGAGATACCGTGTTCTGACTATCAATAACTTTAATATATACAAATGACTGCTGTGAGTTCTTAACACAGAGTGATATCAAAGAGGCAGATGCCTGTAGATAGTACCAGTGGAACTATGACTCATACATAGAGGGATCGGATTGGTCAGTTACACATGTATAATGTACCAATGTGCAAGCTTTCAAATCCATCCCGACAAACATGAGTCACTGAGTGGTTATCATGCATTCACAAAATTCCGCTGTATATCAGGTAAAGCAATAATTACCAAAATCATGGAAGAAAGAGATAATATATTGTTTGTCTATCTTTATATCATGACCATAATATATACCTATCCTGCACTGAGAAATACCATTAAACTCCCAAACAAACAAAAAAATACTGGTTATTATAACCACTCATAATTATCAACATGACGAAAGCCAACTGATAATATGCACATATTTGTTAAGCTCAAGTCAGCATGACATCTGTATGCCATAAAATGAAATGACATTTGATCTTTATTTCCTTATGTCTAATAAATTACAAGACCACTATGGTGGCCTAGTGGTTCGAGCATCTGCTTTTGATGCGGGAGGTCATGGTTTGAATCCATGGCCAAGTCATACCAAAGACTTACAAAAAATGGTAGTAACAGCTACCTCTCTTGACACTCAGCATTAAGAGATTAGTGTTAACAGTATCTGAGAGAAAAAGCTCAAGTTAATATGACCATCCATTCAAGAGAAGTAGTAGAAGATTTAAAAAAATAGGAAAATGGCTACCATACTGGATTTCAGAACAGTACTAATTAGACTACAACTAGACCATAATAATACACATATGGTTTCAGAGTAATCTTCCATGTAATGAAAAGTACCTATAACAAACTTGTGCTAATTCACAAACAAATAACAAACAACACACCACCCGATATGTTCTTCTTGCCTCGGACGAGTCAAATTGAGAAAGTGCAATGGTTTGCATTGACGTGCACTTGCTGTTATTCCAGTTGCATATGAGCTGTCAAAGAGGTCGAGGAATCGAGCTTATTGACACATTAACCCCTGGCGCCACGTTTACAGCGCAGGAGGTAGTAGTTTATTGCCAAGCTCTGTAGTGTCAAGGTTATGTATTATGCACCAATGCGGGTGGGATTATACAAAAAGTCGACATAGTTAGCTTTACAGTGATAACAAATAATCTGGATGTTTTAGTTGCAATACAAAACACAGACCAAAATCTAGTTTTGGACCCGTTTTTTCCCTGTACCCAAAATTCAATGGTGGTCAGAGTAAAAAATTTTGTGTCCAGATTTTAGACTTTTTTGCCTCAGATCTATGGCGAATCAGACTGGTCCAAACGGCACAAAGACTGTGCAAAAATAGGATAAGGTGGTCATTTTTAATAGAGAGTGGTCTCCATACAATAATGATAAGTCTGAAGAGCACAAAAATAAAGGAAAAAAATCCAACTCTTTGCTTCTGCTCATGCGGGAGCAAAAGAACCAATGGAAAACAATGTTTTTAACACCTAGACATTAGGGTAATTAAAAGCTGCTGGGAAGTCGATGTATTAGGATATATTCAGGAATAGTCCCCAAAATGTATTTCCTACTCACACTTCATGCGAAAACAGCAAAAACCTCCAGCGGTTAATGTGTTAAGGTATGTAATTCAAGTATGCTATAATGTATCTTTCAAGAAAGCATCTTTGGTGTGCGTACCTGACGACTTTTGGAATATTGATGCTATTAAAAATGTATTAATATTTATTCTACTAGGCAACTTGAAAAACGTGCATGGTTCGAATCAAGTAAGGCTTGTGTAAATCAGCAGTCAAGGCAAATAAAAAAACTCTCCTGTTCCTGACACATATAATACTGCAGTTTCATGCACTCAAGGAGAATCCTACTATTGACAGAATAAGGTAATAATCTGTAACATATTAAAACTTCCTGGTGTTACTGACATACCTGTGGAATTTGATCAATGTGTGTCCCCACTAAAATCACTGGTGGTGGGAGGACATTATAAGACGACGTATGGGAATTTGCAGAATTGAAGTTTTCCTTGTCAGGTGGTGCGCAGGAATGTATAGAATTCATCCAGACCTGAACTAGGTCTGAAAAAAATAAAAATACAAAAACATCATTGATTCTGTATACAATGTCAGAATGAACTATATGTACTTATTGGCAAGGTATTTTTATAACCAATACGCACTTTCAGTCCTTGATACAATGTTGTTTCTTTTATCTAAATTTAAAATAAAATATATGAAGCCTCAGTTCCAATTAACCCAAATGGTCCTTGCAATAATAACTTACTTTTATTCTTATCCTTCAAAGTCTTAATTGTAGAATTGACCGAAAAAAACCTTCCTCAACCAGTTTAACTGCAAATGCATTTTCATTTTGTGTTACATATTTATTTATTAGTAAGTGAACTTGATGTTAATTAAATATTTAAAACAGTGGAGTATAATAAAATACTTGTTGTTGGGTGCAATTTTACCTTACACAATTCTGAAAAAAAATTTAAATCATTAATTTGAGAGAAAACCTGTTACTCATAGAAGAATAATACTAATATTATATCAGCAGCAAATCTGGAACAAAAATGACATAATTTGTGGTTTAATTAGGTAGAAACAACACAGAACTCACCATGAACTTTGCATTTCAGTATGCCCTCACTGTCAAAGAAACAATCGTCTTCAACAAGATCACTGACCTCTCTGCTGGCATCTGACACTAGGAGGTATATGGCCCGTCTTGTCAGAAACATTTGGTGTGTCGTGTAAAAGGCATACTGCCCTGCAAAGTCCAATATTGTTAAATGCGCATGTTTGCTTATATCTTCTTTTGCTTTATTGGGATTTTGTTGCAACAATTTTAACATTTCCCTTAATGGATCCATCTTGTAATTGCCAGTGGCAACATTTTCTCCAAGCTCTGATCTAGGCATTGTGTTTGTTTCAGACTGATTGAGCTTGCTCTGAACTACAGTGGACGATGATTCATTTTGTAGACTAGATGTAGACAACATATTTTGGTCCTTGTTCTGCTTTTGAGAACGCCGATCTAGTACTTTTGTATTCTTGTCACCATCAGCAATGTGGCTCCTAGTATTGACATCAGTTGTCTCCCCTTGATTAGAGCTTTCATCTAGTTCCGAATCAACGTCCCTTCCCCCTTTTTGGTAATTCTGTTTTAGTACCTTGACAAGGCGCTGCAGTTTATAATCTTGTTCTGAATCTGAAAACATAAGGAACACTGAATATTAGGGTATCAAGTTGTAATGAAATTTAAAAGCATAATACAGTACATATACTTTTTTGTTTTCCCCACTCAATTTTATGGTGCAACTATGCTCCTCAAAAGTCACTACAAGCTCAAGTGCTCCAGTTGAGGAGTTAATACCAAGCTACTCACCACCTGTCTGTTGTCACCTGTACCTCATTGGCAGAGGCATCAATTAAATGAATCGATATATACTTAATATAATTAGTATGTAACATTTGTTTTATTTCGCAATTAATTTGTACATGTACTATCAATTCATGAAACATGTATACTGTCAGGCAAATGGAACATGGATTAAGTATTGGTGACTTCCAGTCTTCTGCCCACTGCACACATACAAGCGCCTAATGCATTTGAATGGTCATTGACAAACATTTTGACCAATTTTTGGCACCCTTTTGAAGATTCATGTAACTCACTAACACATCATGTTTACCACTTAAAATTTGCAAAAAGGTAGGATAAGGTTCCGATCTGGACTAAACTGAGGCCAGGACACACAGAACTAGTGGGTCTGATAAACAAATATAAAAATGAAGTCTAGTTATCACTTTTCTGAACATGCGAGGCTAGTGTAGCCAATACAATGCATCTTTTAGATACTTAAGGGAAATGAAACTAACAAACAATTGTATCTGGGTCCATTTAAAAGTAACCTCAAAAATGTACTTTCTGCCCCACCTTCAGGAGAAAATGAAAGACAAATTTCCATGGGCCTATGAGTTGATGAAGAATTATTCTTTGATCAACAATCAAACTGAATTTTCTGAGAGGGAGGCACCAGTGAAAACTTGCAGTGGCTCTGGTAATAAATACCTACAGTAAATGTAGAACATTGTATAGTTCCTAATTATTAGAAGCTCAAAGCGCTTTACAAAAAAACACCATGAATTTAGAAAACAACAATTGGAGAAAATATGTAAGGTAGGAAACATTATTAGGTTTTAAAGTTTGTTCTTGCATCCAAAAAGGTGAGTTTTAAGAGCACTGTTGAAAGGGATCACTGTGTCTTTTTGTCTACTTTCAATGGGCAATTAATTCCATGTTGTTGGGCCCTTGTATGCAAAAGAATGTTGGCCTGAACTATTTAAAAAAAAGACCATGTATATCCTTTGATGAAATCTTCTTAGACGTTTCATGTTCATGACTTTCAGTAAAACAACAGATTGTTCCCCACCTTTTTTATGGACTCTACATAGAGAAGATCACAACACCAAACCCCCATCAGCCACTGTCACTTCAAACTAAAGTAACCGTTTGCTGCAATGTCCTGGCTATCTAAATTAAGATGCACAAATATGTGTGTTTCCTATTGCACTCATTTTAAAATTAGGGCAGTAGGTAGGTAGGTGCCTTATTTATCTATAGCACAAGTCAAGTGAATGTGACCATGGTAAGTTTTTGAATTTCTTAAACAAGAAATGTATAAAGGTATTTGCAACCCCTGTTCATTCTAAATCACCTCACCTTCTGACCTAATAGAGGGTATACATGAAATATAGTGATGGGTATAACATGAAATATAATGATGAACATAACATGATATATCAGATGGATATAACATGAAATATAATAATGAACATGGCATGAAATATCATGATGAAAGTAACATGAAATTTATGAACATAACAAGAAATATCATGGAAATAACATGAAATGTAAGTCATTGTGACTTAAATAACCAAATATAATATCACAAATTTTAACAATACTTTTCCATAAAATAAAATGCAACACTTTACCTTAAACACTACTAAGCATTGATTATAAATTGCAAAGGTCATTTAAAATTGAACCATAACCAGTGCCTTACTGATTAAAGTAAATCTTAATTCAAGTCAATTTTGACCCAAGCAAGCCTCAATGATCTGAACAGGAAATATAACACAATAAAATCCCCAAATTAAATCCTCACAACAAAATTTTAGGATAAGGAGTACTGCACTCTTCACTTATGAAACTCAGCAATTTCCAGGATATTTCATAGACTCGATGGCATAAACTCACATTCAAAGGTATCTCAAATTAAAAATAATAGTGATAAATAAAATAAATTACCATTATTTTGATAATATGATGATATAATTCTTAGCCCATTAAAATATTTCACTGAAAGAAAAACACTTTTCAATATGCATATAAATTTATAAATGTTAAAACAACACACACAACAAAAACACAACAATAAAATTATAAACATCTAATAAAGTTATTTTACATTAGGTAATGTTTTTGTTTAAAATGCTAATTGTAAATAAGTACAATAATGGCGGATGCAAGATCATTTAATAGACAACCATTTTGCTCAATGTTCAGTTGACATTGGTAACAGTCCTACGTCCTAAGCTACAGCTACAATGAATCACTATGATGCCTGCTACAGCAGTTGTATTGGTTATCAGAGTGGTTCATCAAATCTGATGGAAACATCTGTCTGTGTTCGTGATACGGGTGTTATACTTGGGCTAGATATAAAGAATTGCTCGAAAGGACCCTGCGCATCAATAATTTAAAACAAATATCTATATGGAAACTAATTTTAAAGCATGGGAAAAAATGTTAGCATAATGTGTTGAAACATTTATTTCCAAAGGCCATTCCTGATGGTATATGGAACAAACTTACACTGGATGTGGACTTAATCAGCCAAAAATATGAAAGCAATGGAAAAGAAGGTACTATCCAAATTAGAAATCTTCTATGGCATTGCAGATAGCTGCAAGCAGCTTGCAGAAAATTAATGTTATTGGAATGAAAGTTCCGAGAGATCAAAATACTATATATTACAGAACTGTTGAGAATATTGGAAAAGGTGATGACAATAATCTCTCTGAATCAAGGGAGGCAAGTCAAACCTCATAGACAAGTAATAAAATGTCAGGACCTGTCCAAAGAAATATTCAGATGGGAAGTTTGTCATCAGATAGTAAATTGGTCTACACATCTTATGATCTAGTGCAAGTTATCAAAGCAGCAAACCCTAAGTTACCAACCTTTATTATAACAGAGAGCTGGAAGATGTGATTCTATAGATTTAAAGAATTTACCAATTGGCAGAGGTGGACATCGGATGAGAAATTAGATGAATTTCTTCCAAAGTTGCAAGGTGCTGCTAGTGAATTTATGTATGAACAATTGTGTCTGAGGAGCCACCTGCCATCACCACATGTTAGTGATGGACCTCCTAGTGGACACTAGTAATTTCGTTTAGATAGGATATTCTATAACTTAAGACAAATCCAATATTTTGATTTGACTATCATACCAGTCCAAACAGAAATACATTGATAGCATGCAATATTATGCAGCATACAACTGGCAAGGTTAACTATTCATATAATAACACAGCTGGGTTGTAGAGCTAATGTTACACTAGACAAAGAAGGTGTACTAAACCTATAATTTATATTTTAATGAATGTTCAAATAAAACTTTTAAATATTGATCTGTCATGACAAGAATGAAAACTTGCTGTAAGGCCATGCATGTACAGGACTAAAATGTTTGAAATCAGTAAAGCCATCTGTGTAAATATGCAATGACAGAAAGAAAAGAGAATACATATTTAATATTGAAATATAGCTTTTGACAAAGAGCAAATTGTGGTAAACATGCTGCATGTACAGAATGATAATGGTGCTAAATAGCAATTGTCAGAGCTGGAAAAGTACTTTGACTCTAAAAGAACAGAGACAAGTGAGGAGCCAGTTTTACAATGTTGTTATAAAAACGGGTGAAGAGATAGCGACCTGTCTGTCTGCAATATCAATGGAAATGTGACCTACAATGTCATAGGCAATGGTTGCATTAGATGTAAGAAACAGAAATTTCATAAAATTAATAGAAGGGTTAAACAGGAAAGGAGACAGAGAATATACATGTATACCTGTGGGAAATGAAACTATAATGCAACAACAACATCATCAACAGCAACAACAACAACAACATAATAATAATAATAATAATAATAATAATAATAATAATGACTTTATTTAAAGGTTATAACACAATTAGCTAAGAACAAATCTGACTTGAGGCCCTCGTACAAAGGAATTTATTTATTTTACCTGCAAGGGAAATTATCAATAGGAGGAGAAATAGCCAGTCAAATTATCAATAGGAGGAGAAATAGCTATAGTTTAAAGAACCAGCAACCATCATGAAAAAAAATCAAGAAGAAAACAGAAGAACTACATATATCAGATTTACTCTTTGAAATCCCACCAGAAACTACAGTTGGGCACTTTGAAAAAAAGAAATTTCATATCAAAGTTACAATGGCTAGAATAGATGCCCACCCAGGATAGGTCTCCAAGAAACTTGGGTTGTCAAACTCTTTTATGCCAGCTGATTACTTAATGGCTTTGCTATTTAGAGAAAGAGCACACCCATACTAAACATATATCTGTACCTGGTGTATTTTGGTATTCAAACGAATGCCCTCATCCATTTTTTTCCTCAAATGAAGGGTCCACTTTTTATGGTGTACAATACTACTATAGTACTGGTTAAGCAAGGCGAGTCTACATTTGATAGCAGATATAATCTCTGAGCTCTCTTTTAATAATAATAATAATAATAATAATAATAATAATAATAATAATAATATAATATTAAAATAATATTATTTGGTCTTTAGGTTAGCCATAGGCTTAGGATTTAACAAAATTCTTTGTGGGAAGAATTACTAGTAGATTCAGAAATGTACTGTCCTGCTCAGTCTTAATGAATCCTTCCCACAAAGCAATGTCACACATAACAAAATTAACCAGCTATTAGACTAGTGAAATTACAAAAACTAATAGACAGAAATTTTACTAGTCTTGGGTTAATTGACTACCAACCGGTTATAGCCATGATTAAGAATGATAACCCAAACACATACACACATATATGGGGCACAAAGATGAGCACAAATAATCCTTCTAACCTGAACCCGCAGGCAACTCTACCAAGGCTGCCTGGTTAATGGCTTATATGGTGTTACAACAAATACCACTCACCATGGAGCTATGTTACAAAGCAGGTTAGCATACAACAGAGGGTGACTAAAAGCCAAAAGGTGCATACAGGATGCAAGCAGTATATAGATTTGTGCACGTACATGAAGGAGGAGAAAGCAAATATTAAAAGGACAATAATTAAATACAACATACGCATTGTGATAGCATACCAAATACTCGTAGTAAAAGTTAAACATCAAGATTTAAAAACTCCACCTTGTGCATATGTGAAAGTAGTGAATTAGGAGGAACAGTTATTTCTTAAAGTACAATGTCTTTAAAACCTGTCATTGCTGTGTGTAAAGTTACATTTTATTAGCCCCCTGACCTTGACATTGATGTTATACCTTCTAAACCAGAAATTGATACATTAAGTCTGTTCCTTGCCCAAAATGTAAACTACTTACAGAATTTGGTAACATCAGATAGTGGAAAACTTTTGTTATTGTGAAGAAGTGAAATAGAGATGGATGGACACAGAACAGTTTAACGTGATACATTTCACCTAGTGGAATTTGCATAAATACGGAGAGGTAGATCATTAATGAATATGTATGCCCACATACCTTTTGTTCGCCTTATCCATTCATGGGTTGACAAAGAAATATCACAGCAATTGACATAGACATCAATGCCCTCTGTACTATGTCTCTCGGAAATGTTTACCCCCTCTCCCAGAAGACGCTTGACTAGGGTCGTCTTGCCTACTCCCATGTGTCCGACAACCATAATACGTATGCTGTGCACAGTCTCCTTTCCATCTTTTAGAGCCTCTTCAAAAAGTTGGATGTATCTGTCTTCCATTCTCAAAATTTCTATTGGAACACCTGTTCATATAATGGGTATCTTATCAACAATGAGGCATATTTTGTTTTTAAAAATTATGAACCTGAAACTTTTGATAGCTAAACCAAAGTTTTCAAGCTATATCATTGTTATCCATGTCTGCAGCATTAACAAATATTTTGCCAATAAAACTCATCATACATAATTTATTGGTGTCCAATTGCGCAAAGAAAATAAAACCACAACTTTTAAATATCTAATCCGATTAAAAAAGATCTACTGATATAGTTGACTCAACAGGTACTAAGATTCTGCTCTACAGTCACTATGTATTTCTGCAAGATGGGCAGGTTTTACGGTGAAGTTATTTACATTTAAGATAAGCGCAATGCTGAGAAATGTTGGCAGACCTTAATACTAATTTCCTGTATTACAATTAATTTACATGTGGTAATTATGAAAATCAGGTACCATCTAAGGCAATAGCTGATAAAAAATATACAATTAGCTCAAAGTGCACTTATCTTGACTAGTTTTAAAAAAAGGAACAGGGAATTTTGTTAGAATAATCTATATAGTGCATACCTTTTCTCGAACAAATTTATGCTATTTGTTAATTTCTAATTTATGTTTGATGTCTAGGATTTGAAAATGACAAAACAAGAAAGCAAGCCAATCTGTATCTTGTCCATCACAAATTACACCCATAACTCAGGTCAAAATAAGGAGAATTAAAATTTCTTTAAATAATTTGAAGTTTAATTACTTTAAAGATTAGCTTTAATTATTTAATTCCTATAATATACAGTGTTTTATTTTAATATTACCTAGGATTATGTTATCTTTAACAATCAAACCCTACAGGAATTACAAAACTAAAGAGGAAAACCTAACGATTCATGTTTCTGCCCAAGTTTGGAATTCCTGGTTTGATGTGGTTTTAGTGATCTATAGACTGGACATGCACCAATAAAATGTTCCCGGCCTGCCAAATTTGAAGTTATACAGGCATCTTTCATTACTTTATAGTAAACTATTAGCATAAGCAATGCATTGTATAGTCCAGTTCAGCAGGTGCATCTGAAATTACTTCCCTTAATGCGATCTTCATTGCCAACAATGAGAAAAGTATAAACTGCCACTTCCTGGGAACGATTTCCAATAAAATAGATATCCATTTCTTGTATGTGCTCTGTGAATAGATGGACACATTGGAACACATGGTATACATCCCTATCTAAAAGGGGTGTGTATGTTGGGAAGCAATACAAGTTGCATGATTTCTTGGCAAACAAATTTACATTATCACACCATCTCACATTTCGAACATTGAAATCAAAGAATGTCCTCTGCAGATCAGTTTATAAAAATTTGATACAACATTTTCTTCGATGAATTTTCAATTCATTTCCTACCAAACGTTCAAAAAGAAATAAAAGCTGATTATCATATTTCGAGTGTTGGGGTAGGTGGGTTATTTTTTAGGCACACCCAGTGAAATGAAATTATCCAGTAGTCAGTCTCAGGGTTAAACCTTGACGGAAATCAACCAGGTATCTACCCTTCAAATGTAAAAA
The DNA here is from genome assembly GCA_030141615.1 of Unio pictorum. Classification (NCBI taxonomy): domain Eukaryota; kingdom Metazoa; phylum Mollusca; class Bivalvia; order Unionida; family Unionidae; genus Unio; species Unio pictorum. Next base: position 12,521,790 of record JARLTB010000291.1, read on the forward strand.
GATTCATTTAAATTCTTCAAGTATTGTAAATAATTAATTATGACTAGATTTGTCATAGAAGGATGGACAGACATGCAGACCGCTGACTGCAACCGAAATATCCCAGATAAAGTCTGGAGATATCAAGACTGTTAAGCTAGGTCTGGGTATATCATGTGCTAGAACAAAATTATATTTTGGGGAAGTCAATTGTTATATAAAGCTTAAAAGTATGTCTGGTCTCCAATCATTCTGAACTCTGTGTTCCAAACTGATGTACATTTTGATCTGTTAAAAATGTTTGAAATTAGTTCTATACAGATATCCACAAGGACTTCTATTGTTTGCTTATAGTTTACATATGAATCACACAATATATATTACTATTAACTTATGTCATAATATTATACAGTGCATGTAGAATGTATGGGCAAATTGTAAGCAATATACATCCTTGTGACAGTACCCTTGCTTTGTGAACAGGTACATAAATAATCCTACATGGATTAATCATGTACACAACTGTCTACACCATATACATATTTTTAACTTATATTTAAATGACCTCTATAATGACAACAATTGAGCAAAGAATAGGTAATCTAGACATTATCAATGTATTTGAAACTGATGTTGCAAATTTAAATAATTCCCATGTATACATGTAAATGTTTGACAAACTATTAATATATAACGTTATATACTATTATATAACATGATAGTGATGGTCATATGCCATAACGGTACCTTGGGCAATCCAAAACATTTTTGTCACTCTATATGATTTATTTTCATTCAGATATTTGCTGTTTTTAGTTTGAATCTAGCTTGCGTGTGACAAACAATATAAGTAATTGCTTCCACATCCAACTTTTTAATTTCAATAAAAATGTCGGACGTCTTTTTCCAATATTACTATACAATATTATTTCAATAATCTTTCGCTATATTCATTCATCTAAGCCATACCTCCATTTTCAGCCTCGTCTGTTTCGGTTTGCAATGTAAGAATATTGCATCCTTCAACGAAAACGTGAACGGATCGTAGTAAATATTGCGCTCATTGTATAACATGCCATAGAATATCCAAAATGCTATTTAAAAACAAACAAAAAAATTAACTGACCAGCTATCTTGTTATCCGATTTGAGTTTTGGTCGTTGATAAAGCCACCCTGCAAAAAAGAACTGCTCCATAAACATGCATGTTGTCAACACAAAATACGTGGGAATTTTAGACGCTGAGCGAGATCCGGTCTCGTGCATGTGAAAATGGCAATGACATGTCGTCTGCAAAGATTTATCAATGAAAGCGCTACCTTCTGGGGAAAATATGCATATATAGTCCATAGAGATTTAATATTTTTATTTGAAAGTTATGTAGTGACAACCCACGAGTAGACGATTTAACAATCATTAATGAACAGAAATGGTTATAATAAAATTTGTAATAATATTTAAAATAACAAAAATATTTTATTTCTATTATAAATCGATAAACATGACTATGCACGATGAACTTGATATTTCAGACTCCCAGAATAATAAAATAATATTTATTCCACTTTTATTTTATTTTAAATATATTTTACATGTTTGTTTTACAATAAAGTTATGACTACAATATTCATAAATCATATTTTGGGGCGAAATTGTGAATGAAGAAATGTAAATAAATTAATTATGTTGTGGTGTGATGCAAAATCAAATAGAATTACCTGGTTGATATAAAGAATCCATTTTGTAAACAGTTATCACATTACTTTCATAGCTTGTGGTGTAAAGTAATCCATGCTGGTCATCATGGAATATTCCATACAGATTTGATGACACTGTGTGTATGGTCACTAGCTGACCGCTGTCTGTCAGCTGATGAATTCTGTTAAAGTGACACACGTACACATAATCCCTGTCAGCCATTATTGACCACGGTTTTTTCAATTCCTTGTGTCGATACAAACGCTTTTTTTGGTGTATATTCAAAATATCATAAGCATAAACACCATTAGTAAAGGAGTCATCAGTCCAACACGAGATGTACAGGATGTTATCTTTGACGGCCATGTGAGTCCATCTCCCTTCACAGATGTCGTAAGTTGAGTCCTGACGTCCATCTCTAATCGATAAAATTCCCCAACACAACATGTCGTCTTTCTTACCGCTGACAATGAGTTTGTCTGAATTCCAGTTTGCCAATGAATGACAATGAAATCCTGTCTCTAAAGTTTTGACGAGTTTTACGTCATCTATCGATTTCAATGACAGGATTACAACCGTACCGTTATACAGACACACAGCGACTTCTGTCTTGCTAATAAGACAGACATCCCTGGGACTTTCATCCAGTCTGTGTGATGAAATCAGTTTACCGTTATGACCATTGTAAACCTGAAGATTACTCGCATTCATCTCACGGTCTACGACTAGCAACATGCCTGCCATCATCACAACGCCAATGTATTTGGGTATACGGCCGGCTGTGGATAAAAATAACTTACATCAGGATACGGAATACACAAAATACAGACATTTATACTTTTAGTAAACAATGCCAAACAAACGTAAATACATCTATATGTCTAGTTCTGACCTAAATCAATGGCATATTGTCGTAATATATATATATATATATATATATATATATATATATATATATATATATATATATATATATATAGTAAACAAAGTAAAACATCTTTCTATCACTTTCTGACCTAAACTGATAGTATATTATCGACATTTAGCCACCAACACCATGGCAGTAATTATTTTTATTATTATTACTACTAGTGCATTTGCTATTTAACAATGTTTTCTAAATACAAATAATACAAATAATACAAAGTAGTATTAAATTAATATTATTTTCTTGTATGGTATTGCAACTATTACTGTTACTGCCTACTAATACTTTTAAAAATAATCATAAAACTAAATTGCTCAGAATAAAGTAAGGTTAATGGGGTAGCGTTGATTTCACATAAGTTTCAATTAACTCACGACAATTACCATATGTGATATGTGGACCAAAAATTTATACAAATACGTGAGGTGATAGCCTGATGTCTATTCCCACCCTCCAAAACACGTATCCCCTGGGTCACATCATAAAAATTATTTAGATCACCAACTAACAACCGTAAGACTTTCTTGACATGCAAAGAGAAATTTAAACATATAACTGGCACTTACAATGCATTTAATCCCAACCACTGTATAGCAATTTTGAATTTTTTGAGATTATCAATCTATACCTATATAAACAACTGTTATCACTAAAATACAAATTAATTAATGTATGCAACTTATTAACAAGACAGAAATCACCCCAACTCCAATGAAATTTTTTGACCATACCTAATAATTTGAAATTAATCAGATCCCAGCCATATAACCATATATACGCTTACAGTGCATGAAAATATAAAATTAATATATGCAATCAATATAGGCCGCGGATATCATTTTTAGCCCTTGGGTCAAACTCGTGAGTCATTCATTGAAAACGATCGAGTTCCGCCCCCTATAACTAAGTACCTACTTCTGACATACTTGCTAGGTGAAAATAAAAAAAGATAAATGAACATATAACAACTGACTTTTGTCTCTAACTTAGGCAGTCCTTATTGATAGGCTCAAAGTTCAGGTGTTCAGTCAAAACAAGAAGACATATATAAATGTTTTAGATACACATAATTTAAGTTAAAAACTGTTGACACATTATAAGATAAAAATAATCAGACACATAATTTAAGTAAAAATATTCAGACTCATAATTTAAGTAAAAATAATCAGACACATAATTCAAGAAAAATTTGTCAAATCAGATTATGTACATGGTAAGATATTAATGTAAATGTTTTTTTCAAATTTTTTGAATAAAAAAATTCCTTTTGAAAATATAAATGACTTAAAAAGTTACATTGCAGGGGCAGCACAAACATGGATCGAGAAAGAGATAGCCAATAAAGTCTACACAATCAGTATTCCGTACAAACACTCATTTCTCCCAGTTCAGTAAAAAGACAGTTACTGAAAACATCCCTCTCCTTCTAAAATCTATACACAAGTTCTAGTCTGCACAAATTAGAAGGGGAGTGAATGTTGCAGAGTTTTTAATTTTACTGACGGAAAAAAGCATGCTTACTGTACCTTATACATTAAAAATATATAAACAATACAGAAATATATAATCATCCAATAGTTTGCACTTACTATTCAAAATTGCATGTATGTACTACCCTGATTATTTCAATGAAAATCCTTTCTTCATGTAAACTTCTGCACTCTCCAGTTTATGTCGTCTGCTACTGAATCGAACGCTAGTGTTTACACCTTTCTAACACTCATTCGGAAAACAATACAGAGTCTTGGCGTATTAATACAAACCCGCGTTTGGAGACCTCCTGAACTACTAGATCAACAACCAGGAACCAGGCTAATGTCTTTCGGTTTGTTCGAAGGTGCTCCGTTGGGGTAACCAAATTTTAGTTGACACCCAGTGTAATTGGTTTGAATTTGCTGATAAATGCATTCTAGAAGGTGGCAGACACGCTAAATGTAGCAGATTTGCAAGATAATTACTGATAAGGTAATAATATGATACCATTTTACTGTTGGCTAGTGAAAATCGTTTGGTTGCTTCGCCCTGTGTTCATCAGCTGTTCGATGGATATCGTGTGGGTGTACAAGTTTACATACCAAAGTAAAGTTAAGCCATGTCAGTCAAAGGCAGTGCAATAATAGCCAGTCGTGTACGACTTGCGCATGGATAGTTAGTGAAAGTCGTCATAATAATAAATATCCTTGCTTGGCAAGTGGGTCAAAGGAAAGCGAGACTTCAGATGTCACCAATGGGGAATGCGAAATCAATTTTGACATAGTTATGAGAGAGAGAGAGAGAGAGAGAGAGAGAGAGAGAGAGAGAGAGAGAGAGAGAGATGCTTGTTAAGATTAACCACCCCCTCCTCCCAAAGAAATCAAAAATTTAATCTATCATAGGATAGATCTAGAATTTCGGGATCTGTTTGTGGATATAAAATATGAACTAAAGGTTGTCAAAATAGCTTCCAATATCGATGACTTGAACAAGGTGAATTAACGAGGTAGAACATGCAGTTTTAGTGTGAGACCATAAGGGATATAGAGAGAAACTAGATGCCTGTTTTAGAGACACATGGAGAGCAAATCATAGATTACATAGAAAAAATGCAAGCCTCAGATAAATTAGAATGACTTTAAGAAAGGCTACTGAAATTAACAAAATGCAAAGCAAAAGGTGAATGGTTTGTTTGTGAAGGACCTCCCCGACACTTAGAGAAAATATTTATTTACAAAGTTGTTTGATCTTTCTTTGTGGAATCAATCTATCTAGAGTATGAATATGTTGAAAATATGTTCTTTGTACTTGACTGATAGACTACCCTGATAGATACAAAGACTAAAACAAATCATAGTCAAATTTGCATATTTTAAGTACAGGGAATAGAGTTGTTCATAACCATAAATTTGGTGCAATGCCTTGAGTGCCTACAAATTTACTTTTGGTCATAAAAAAAACTAGTGACAGTTTGAAAACGGAGTAATATCTTGAGAACCCTTGTATCTGTTATTGGAACAAAAATATGACTCTTGAATCTTAAAACTACCATCTAGAGTGAAGATTATTTTTGGCTCATATGTTTCTTCATATGGAAATAGTAAAAAATGGCCAAATAATATGCATAGAAGTAAACCATACTCTCTATTTTCGATAGAAATAGATTAAGTAGAAGTAAACCTTCCTTTTCTATGGTAGATAAAAATTTAGAAGAAGTAATGAAGCCATACTCTCTTTTTATAGTAACTAAATTTAGCAGTAGTAAAACATAGACTCCATTTTTTGGTAGATAGTTTTAGTAGAGGTTGACCATAAGTTGGATACAAATTTAGCATATAATGCTTTTATCAGATGAACATTGTAAAGTTGGCAATAGCTTATGTTCAAACATTGTTTCCTTTTTCAGTAATATTGGATTGTTTACTGCAAAGATGGGTTTTGATTTAGATAACCATTGGACAATTTTGCATGTATAACATGCCCTTAAAAATTTAGTGTCTAGGCCGAGAACAAATGTGGCAATATCTTCATGCCATGTGCACGTCTATGATTATTGTATGAGCCCCTTTGTTAAATGGTACCTTTTGACAAACCTTTGGCCAATGTTGTACTGTGAATGTGTTAGATTGTATTTCAGAGATTTCCAGTCTTGCTAGAATGAAAGCAGTTAAAGAAGTTTCATTTTTCTGACATTAAATTCACCACAACAACACATTGAAGGAAATTTAAAGCTGTGTCTACTGTACTGGACCAAATTGTCACATATTTTGGTACAGAATAGTACATTCTAAAGACCCCCATCCCAAGTCCATGCTGTTTTGAATGTATCATACAGTTCAAGATAACATGTACTCAATACAGTTGCATTGGCATCTTTATTCTAAATATAGGAACATGCTACTTTCATCAATTATGTTTTAAATTTTATTATTGAACTAGCCCATAAAATGTTTTTCCCAAAAACAAATAAATTGGCATAAAATTCCATAATTAGTATTCCCATTATTAAAACTAAAGAAATTTGATTAACATTCTATAATTAGTATTCCCATTATCAAAAACATAGACATTTTCTTAACATTCCAAAATTAGTATTCCCATTATCAAAAACTAAACAATTTTGCTTAACATTCCAGATTTAATATTCCCATTATCAAAAATATCGAAATTTGCTTAACATTCTATAATTAGTATTCCCATTATCAAAAACTAAGAAATTTGCTTAGCATTCTATAGTTAGTATTCTCCTTATCGAAAATTAAGAAATGTGCGTAACATTCTATAATTAGTATTCCCATTATCAAAAATTAAGAAATTTGCTTAACATTCTTTAAGTATTAAAAACTAAAATTTTGCTTAGCATTCTATAATTAGTATTTCCATTATCAAAAACAAAGACATATGCATAAGATTCTATAATTAGTATTCCCGTTATCAGAAACTAAGAAATTTCCTTAACATTCTATAATTACTATTCCCATTATCAGAAACTAACAAATTTCCTTAACATTCTATAATTACTATTCCCATTATCAGAAACTAAGAAATTTCTTTAACATTCTATAATTAGTATTCCCATTATCAAAAATAAAGACATTTGCGTAACATTATATAATTAGATTTACCATTATCAAAAACTAAGAAATTTGCTTAACATTCTATAATTAGTATTCCCTTTATAAAAAATTAACAAAATGTCCTTAATATTCTATAATTAGTATTCCCCTTATCAGAAACTAAGAAATTTTTCCTTAAGATTCTTTAATTAGTATTCCCATTATCAAAAACAAATTAGTTCGCTTAAGTTTCCAAAATTAGTATTCCCATTATCAAAGACATATAAATGTGTTTAACATTCTATAATTAATATTCCCATTATCAAAAGCAAATAAATTTACTTAACATTGTATAATTAGTATTCCCATTATCAAAAACACAGAAATTTACTTAACATTCTATAATTAGTACATGTATTCCCAATAACAGGAACAAAGAAATTTACCTAAAATAATATAATTCCAATCATCACCTTCGATTTCAGGAAATATGTAGCATGTTTGTTAAAAGTAATTCTAATTGATAACTAATGTTCCTTTTTGTTTACGATTGTACTGTCTGTGTTTTCTAAAGTCAAACATGGATTGACTTCTCACGCCTCTGTGACTATTTGAATAGAATACTGTTACACAGTAGTAAGCTTTCCCATTCACAGGGAAGATAACTGTGATTGTGTTTGAATAGAGTTTTGTTACATTATAGTATGCATCCCATCCCCACCCCACCCACTTTTCACAAGTAATATAAATGTTACTGTTTAAATAGAGCACAGTTACACAGTAGGATGCAACCACAACCCCTTCACAGGAATAAAACTATGTTTAAACAGAGTACGTTTACACTGTAGTATCCTTCCCCCATCACGGGTAATATAACTGCATCATTACCAGGGTCTACATTTCACGTGCCATGCTTGTATATCGCTTGGTGCTACCTGTGTCTCATTAAGGTGGTAGTAAAAAAACAAGCGATTATAGCTACTTTTCCTAATTTGTCATTTTTATTAAAGTTTCCATTTATTTGTCAGTCAATTTTTGCAAATTATTTAAGAAATAAAACGCGTAAACCTTCATCTTGAAATCCATATCACAATAATGCATGCAAATTATTATCAGTCTGTATGTAAAGCTAAATCTAGTAAGGGCAATATGGAGTTTTATATTTATAAATCATTTTCTAAATGAATTTTGTCAGGGAAACTTTGGAATATTATCTACTGTACATAACAGTAACAAAACGTGTAAAGCACCTATTCTTTTTTCTCTCGATTTTGTGACTATAAAGCGATTTTTGAATCTCTTCGTAACAATCATTGCATATGTTCATTGTGCAGATTTGGAGGTTGGTGGTCGCATACAGCAAAGGATTATTAGGTAAAAGATTATGTGTCGTTTAAGACAGAACAGTATAACGGTGGTACTTCCAAGCAAGATATTGTTATTGGATCATTTTATTTCATCCCTAACGCCATTTCTTGTATCAAGTGTTCAAGAGCTGCATGCATTCCTAAACACATTCCCTTAGTAAAGCAGTTAAAACATTTAACTTTGCAACAGTACATTTAGAGTCTCTCTTATTTTTTTTCCAATAAAAAATATTTGATGTAAATCAGTACATACAACATTGAATAGCATTGCACACATCAGCCATTTTGTTTACATTAGTTACAGTATCAGTGACCGTTGTGAATTAATATGTATCTACTAATTAAGGCAGATCATATTATATCTGTATAATCAATAGGGTGGATCATGTTATCTATGCCTAACCATTAGGATGGATGGTTTAACCTGTGTATAACCAATAGGGTGGATCATGTTATCTATGCCTAACCATTAGGATGGATGGTTTAATCTGTGTTTCTCTATTAGGGTGGATCATGTTATCCCATAACAGCTATGCTTTATAAGGGAATTTTTACAAAGGTACACAAGTTCCCCATGAAAACACGTAACAGCGGCTAATATACGATTGGCATATCATGTCACACCAATAAAGCCCATTGACGCGTTGCGTGATTGAAGAGAAAAGGACGCGATGGGACTACGACACCTGTATTCGGTTTTTAAGATCTGATATAAGGCGAATAGCAGTCCGGTTTTAACTTTGTATTTCTGGTGATGCTAACCAACTGATAGCAAATTTCCGACACAAATATAACCATTTTCATGCCGTCTTTACTTGTGCAAATGGAAATCTGCTATTGATTTTTGTTACGTACATCTGATTTAATATATATATATATATATATATATATATATATATATATATATATATATATATATATATATATATATATATATATTTATTTTAATTTAATTGTTTGTTTGACGGTTTCAAATAATTTTTATTTTTCATTACATGCTATTGTAATTTTACTTTTATTCACTAGAGATGTTTTTTCTTAAGAAAATCGGTTGTCTGAAATATTCTTTGCTAAGCAAGTAATGTTGACCTAGATCCTGACTTTTATTCAAGGTTAATCGCAACCACGTACACAGGTTTTATTTTAATTTTAAAATTATTGGTTGTTGTCAAGGTCAAGATCGGACTTGTGAATTAAGAAGTAAACAACTTTTTATTATTAAAGTAAAATGATTGTTTGTATTCAGGGTCATGTTGGGAGTATGTAATATAAACACGATCATGTGACTCCCCTTTTTTTCCTCTCGATTTCTCAATTTGTTGATTGTTTCGAAACTGGGTATTATAAAACGATATAATCTCTTTTTATTGATATACATTTAGTTTCGAGTATATTTCATTTGATGTTGATTCGTTTTTTTTTTTGTTGTTGTTGTAGCCATTTTCTGAATCCATATTAATTTCCTTAATTTCATTAGGATTTTAAAAGGATTAATTCTATTCTCTGGAAATATTTAATGTGCTCATAAATAATTCTTGGACAAAGACTTTTTATCAAAATTGTATTCGGATTTCCAACACCGGAGTATTAAATTTTGTGATTTTAGAAAGAACTGTAGATAACCAAAATACAGACTATATCATATGTCATCATCTTCCATCTTGGAATTTCCAACAGGACTCGAACTTGAGTTTATTAGAACATTTCATTATATGGACTTTTGTATCTTAATTCGTGGATTATTCTTGGATTACTTTTGGATTTGATTCTTAAAACTGTAAGTTCTTTTTCCATTTTTACAATCTTTTCCCAGGGAAATAAATTATTTGTTAACTTTTACAAAGCTTGTTGTTTTCACTTTTCGATGTTATTGTTTATCAGAGCCTTAACACGTAACGCTTGATCGACAATGTATAATCTGTCGCACGTTTTACCTTATCACTGAAATGAGTCTTAATTTTCATAACTAATGCAGTAGATAAAAAGACATACTAATATCGTAACTTTATCTTTAGAGGGGAAAAACTGAAAATAATACTGATGATGAAATACCCACATAGTCAAGGGCAGTGTTCTTATTATTTCTTCATTATCATGTGGTCTTAAACTACCATTAGTGCCTTTCAAACATGATATTTAATATAAGACAGCTAAAACAATAATTAGCTATATACTGTCATTATGCAGACTATAATTATCACTTTTCATCCTTTCAGACAGTCGGACAACTATTGCAAATGGCCGTTGCTTCCCACGCACTCTTCGAGTTTATATCGGTAATGCTATGCTGTGGGCTTAGTGGAAATTTAATGAAATATTTAATTACTTATATTAAACCGTAAGTAACAAAGCAAATACAAGCATGTATCTAGATTTAGTTATATATGGCTTCTCTATTACATACCTTCCGTTTCTAATTCCAAAGTCCCATATTTGACTATACTGCAAATAGCCTGTCTTGAACTTGCAGTAGCCATGGTGTTTGTTCAAGGATTTGTGGATATAAACCTGTTGACTCTTATACGAAGTGAGTTGTCAACCTCAGACAGTGGCTGCAGAAAAGTAGAGCAACCGTCAAGATGAAATCTATCAATATAATTTGTTTTCAAAATATCAAGTATGCAGGGAATTTCAGCTTGTGTGCAAAAGATCAATGTCAGATAAATATGTACTTTTATAAAATACCAAAATTGTTTCAGGTCCAAGTGGCCGAGTAGTCAAAAGCACTAATCTTTACAGATCACTACCATCTCACCTACGTCTGCGTGGTTTCCAGGCTGTATCTGTCCAATTTGGGTATATGAGAAAGCTGCCAATAACTCCCAATGGGTGAGTAAGTCTTACCGCTGTTTTCTCCGAGTTATTTCGCCACTAGTCTAGATATAGTGGCCAACAGGTGTGTCCTATATAGCCTATATAGCCCTAAGCAATGGCGGTAAACGCCAAACCAACAACATCCAAAATAAGTCTACAACATATGCATGCTTTGTATATTAATAGAAACACACATTATTATTGCTTTGCATACAAAGTGGTACAAAGTATTTGCGCACTTGTTCTAGTTTACCAGATCGAAGCAAGGTAAGTTATTAGTATGCCATCCGTCGTCCGTCGTCCTAAGTGTTGTTTGTCAATCACTCTAGAGGGTTCAGTTATGACACTTGATCTATCTCTGTGCATAATCTAATATCATTCAGAGGTATGATGAATTTAATCATGGACATGGACAATGATTGAAACATACTTGGGTGTAATTGGCTGAACGTACAAACACGAGATGCTTTATTTTCAGATTTGTAATTGTAGGGTGTCCCAAGACCTTTTACTCCTTGTCCCCTCTCAAAAAAAAATAACACGACTCGTCTCCATACAATTATGATACAGAATTTCAGCGACTACCATTAAGAACATCTGAACCTGTCTTTATGGAATTAGTACGGACAATCGTAATGAAGAGTGCACCAAAGTTATGTGAACTTGATCCAATTCCAACATCGCTGCTGCTTGAGTGCTTAGACCCAATATGGCCTTCACTAACTGATGTTATTAATATCTCTATCTCCCTCTCATCGGTGGAATTTCCATCATTGTTCATAACTGCCATCGTAAAGCCTCTTTTTGAAGAAACCAACACTTGACCATAACGATTTATAGAACTACTGTCCAGTTTCTAATTTCCAGTTCATATAAAAAATCTTAGAAAAAGTTGTTCTAACCCAACTTGTATTTCATTTGTATTGAAACAGTCTTTTTAGCAATGTACAGTCTGCATATCGCCTTTGCCACAGTACTGAAACTACTCTTTTGAAAGTATTTAATGACATTCTCTCTGCTTTGGATAGAGGAATCACGATTGTCCGTAATAATTCCATACTAGATAGTACACCCCCAGTTTCAACACAGGTATTATAAATGTGTGTTTTGAAATTTTATGATCATATAAAGAAGACCGATGCTTACAAAATGTACACAAATCCCTCAAAATCTAACTTTGATGAGTTTATATAGTGTTTGTCTATGCAAAACCCCATAAAGGTTCATTTATAACTGCAAAACACCGTAATGTGCATACATGCCGTTTATTCTTTTATTTCACACCAGTAAGCCCAGAACTTTCATGTATCTTTTCTTGTTCTCTATCTTGCCATTCCAACAGATACAACTGTTTTAAGGTGAAGTCATCTTTCTGCCATTTCTACGTCACGTGTCCCCTCCCCAACAATTGTTACTAATACTACTTCTGCTGTTGCTACACCTGTAATCGCATCACCTCATAGCATATCGCTTAACAGTGCAATCACCACTATTAATTCAACTGTGTCTGTGTTAACGTACCATAAAGGCGTTGTCGAATTCTACCTTTGCAAACAATGGTAGTAGTTGTAATGTGTTGTGGTGATGATAATGGAGATGATTATGACAACAACCATACTAATAAGGTATTATTACTCCGCTTTTTCTACCATTTTGTGTATATGGAGCGTTAGTCGAATGTCGAGTAATATTTTAAAATCTACATAAAAGTGAAACACAATACTCAAAACCAATTCCCATATATGAGGACAGTGTCCGCTTTTTACTTTATACATCAGTACATATCAGCAATTCTCATATATGAAGACCATGTCCGCTATATAATTTATACATCAGTACATATAACAAATTCCCATGTATGAGGGCTTTGTCTGTTACAAATTTGGCATTGATCGTCGTACATGTTCAGCCATATAAATCATTCGAGCGAATCATCCCAGAATGTACACTATGGATTGCCACTATGTGTTTTACAAATAGAACAACAGCTTTATGGAAAGAAAGAAAAAAGAACTTAATATTTAGTGCAAATATGACTTTGTGTGAACTTCTTGGTTACGTCTTTTAGACCACTAAAACTTAGTACGTATATCATTCTTACATTTAATGTCTAAAATAAATGTCTTGCTAGATATAAAACGTTTATAAATCAGTAAACACATATTAAAAATATTGTGTAGGTTTCCATTTTACCTCATGAGAAGATCGCGTTGATTTGTTTTATTTCCCTTCTTTCTTTCTTTGTTACACTTATGTTGCGTTTATCATAGCACAACGAAGGGAAATACAATGAATACACCACATTATTAGGGCCCCGAGTGGCCGAGTGGTCTAAAGCACTGTCCGTTACGGACCACTGCCATCTCACCTCTGTCTGTGTGTGTTCGAGTCTAAGATTCGGCAAATGAAGTTATGTGAGAAAGCTTGCCAGTAGCTTCTTGTGGGTCGGTGGTTCTTTCCAGGGTTTGTCCGGTTTCTTCCTCCACCATTAATACTGGTCGCCATGTGTAGCCTATATTGTGCTTAAAAATGGCGTTAAACCATAAAAAACAAAAACAAACCACATTATTAAAAATAGAAGCAAAGAAGCAACATTTTGTATTGTAAAGTTTTGTTTAGAGTTACATGAAGAAAATTATATTCCGAAAATAATTAAAACACAGGAGTATGATGATGTCTTCCTATGCAGAGCACCCTTTGGGGGTTCCGTTCCTCAGACCGACCACCTACCTGTTTACGGCTCTTCCTAAGCGGTATTCTGGATCCGTCCCAACACAACTATTTTATCAGTAATATACTATCTACTATGCTGACATGGAATTTGTTAAAATACACAATATGAACAAATACTTTTATTTATAGATGTAGTATCAGGTAAAAGCAGAAATTTGATGCAGATATGTACGCATAGCTTTGATTATCAATTTGTGTGTAACGTATGCTTGTTATTATGTTACATTTCTTCTTGTCGATTTTCGATTTTGTAGACACACACACACAGACACACACACACACGAGAATGTGTAAGTGCATCAATTCAACTAGTCACAATAGTAAAGATAATGCGTAGTGAATATTGATCCGTTGGGGGTGGGTGGGGTGAGAGTAATGAGAAGACATCAAATTTAAACACACAAATACATATGCATTAGAGGGCTTTAATAATAAGACAGTTCAATGTTCGTTGGTAAATTGACTTCTTCCCATTTGGTTTGATTACTGTTTTTTTCTGCCGTTGTCTTTGTAAATTTGACTATCTTCTAAAGCCAGTGACCATTGATTTACTACAGTCTAACATACACAAAATAAATTCATAAATTAAAAAATAATTAAATAAAATAATAAAATTTAATAAGTACACAAGTAGTGTTTGGGAACTAAAACTAAAATGCAATAACAATAGCCAGACGTATCTTCATTCCAACCTATCTTCCTACCTACCTACATACCTACCTATCTGTCTTTTATAGCGCTGTAAGACAAAATTTTATTATCAGTTTTTATACCCTTCATGAGGCAATATTGCAGTTTCCAGTGTTTTCATAACATACCAAACGTGAATAAAAAAATGTAATATAGTAACTAGATAAATGGACTGGACTGAGAAGGTGTCTTATTGGGTAAGTTGAGGCAATGCACGGAATGTGGACTCGACGAAATACAGTTTCCAGACAAGCCTATCTCTACGACTACATGTAGACTGCCGTATAATACCACGCGTAGTCTGCCATGGAGTACTGTCTCTATGACTATACTATGTTGACTCAAGCACTACGCACTGTATGCTATACTATGTTGACTCGAACACTACGCACAGTATGCTATACATTACTGTCTCTATGACTACACGCAGTCGGTCATACAATATCGTCTCTAACATTACGCGCAGTCTGCCAGTTATTACTGACTCCAAAAGAACACGTATAATGCCATGCATTACTGTCTCTATGACTACGCTCAGTCTGTAATACACGACTTTCTCGAATACTACTCGTAGCTTGCCATACATTACTGTCTCTAAAACTACGCGTAGACTGTCATACAATGGGCAATGGCAGATGCTTTATCTGCTCGGGAAATAGACGCACCCGTCAATACACGAGTCTCCTGCTGCCTTGCAGGTCGGCTATGATTAGACAAAGGCTAAGGTAGTAAACCCTGAATGCAAATCCGGAGTGGAGACCCTCCGGCAGTAGGACGAATTACTACATCCCCTTCTGGCAACTCCTTGGTCTGGAGAGTGATAGGCTCCGCCAGATGACATTTGCCCAAGACACATTGATAATTCTGAACAAATCTGAACTTACCATATTGGATCAGTCGTTGCCCGGGTCAACAAGGACCCCACCTGCTTTTATCCATCAGGAAGGAGGTGACAAGTGTGCTACTTGTACTTTGCATAAATCAGAGCGAGAAACAAGCATC
Source organism: Unio pictorum (assembly GCA_030141615.1). NCBI lineage: Eukaryota > Metazoa > Mollusca > Bivalvia > Unionida > Unionidae > Unio > Unio pictorum. The sequence goes on from JARLTB010000291.1 coordinate 12,537,529, forward strand.
GACATCGCCACCTGAAACAAATTGGAAGACTGCAAGAGGTGACACATGAGATGGAACACTACACATGGTACAGTCATGGACTCTGTGAAGTCAGATGGAAAGCCCTAGGAGAACATCAAACTGAAGATGGGAATATATTCTACTATAGTGGAGGATTGGTCAAGTCCATAAATGGAGCAGGCATCCTTATATATATATATATATATATATATATATATATATATATATATATATATATATATATATATATATATATATATATATAAACCCTTGCTAACACCATGATCTAAAACAAAATTAAAAAAACATAAATGTCTGAATGTTCATGGAAAAACCTATATTTATCATTAAAGACGCACCCTTTGATGGCATGTCATTAAAACATTTGTTTTCATGTCTGCACCAAAGTGTTAGCTGTTGTTTTCAGTAATGCGTTCCAAGCTAATACCTATAAAAGGACTGATATTCAATCAATAATGCATTGTCGCAATGTTATTTTCAGTTATAGCTAAGATAAGATATTTTTAAAAAAATCAATTTATTCAATGTTATTTCATTATCAACAATTCCTGGTTAGTCAATCACAAATATACTCTGTTTGAAGACTGGTTCCCTTTCTTAACTATCATTAGTCCTAAAATTTTTGAGCTTTAACGTTATACAATGACGTTTGCTTATAAACATAACGACACGCAAAGAAGCTGTTCCCAAAGATGATTACAAGTCCAAATAAACAATGAATCCCCATTTAAAATGTATTTTTAAAGACATTGAGTACAAAACAAGAGATGGACATGCTAAACATATAACAAGGATTACACAGTATCACTTCAATTAACATAACGAACAATCTCGGTGATATTATTCGCGTTAAGTATAGAAATAATTGTTTTGTCTTAAAGATTTTTACAGTATTTTATTCATATCGTTAAGCATATAAAAAATTGATCTGTCCTAAAGATTTGTTTAGTAGTTTAATCATATCGTTAAATTTAGAAATAATTGTTTTGTCCGAAAGATTTTTGAAATATTTTAATTATGTAGTTAAGCGTCTCAATAATTCTGATGTCAATGATATCAGAGGTCATATTGTCACGTGCTATCTTTGCTATCGACAATAAACAAAGTTGTTGTACATATAATTTGAACATTTTATATAGTAGCCGCTTAATATTTTTAAAACAAATATAATGCACAATTTATTCTAAACATATTGATTATGTGATCAACGACCAGAAACGTGCCAGTATTGCAGATGGGTGGAGAAAACTATTTTCAAGAAGTACCGAGCACGTGTAGGCGATGTTTTTGTTTGTAGCACGTGACACCTTGTACCTTGCAATGCTCTCTGCGTAATGAATCGGTTTTCCTCAAATTGCGGCAACATTTACATTTATTTTTACATTACATGTTTGGGAACTTTATTTTTCTTCGTTTTTCTAAACAAACATTACCTGACGCTCAGTTTTAAGTTTTCCTATAGCAACATCAGGCAAGTCGTATTGTTGATATCACGTGACAGTATGACCTCTGATGTCATGGACATGTAGATTGCGAGATTTGTGCAGTCACGTGACTAAGAATACTAATGGCCAGATCCAGGTCAAATTTCAGCAACGATGTATATTCGTCTCATCTGTCAGCAGATTAAAGACATAACGATTGTTATGTTCGCGATTTTTTAGAAAAAAAATCATATTCCTGTCGATTTCAATCAGGTATATATACGGTGTCGGCGAATTCCAACTTTTTGATAGGGAATGCGCTTTGACCCTACACCCCAACATGAATGTTCAAATATCAAAAAATTGTGTTTAAAGGGTCAGAGGAAACTCGGACTAATGGAAAGGATGGTGTAGCGCAGTAAAATTATTCGCCAAGGAAGTGAATTCAACGAGAAACAGACGAGTATATCATGTGATAAGCTGTGCGAAAGGAACTATAGTATATTTGTCTTTCTAATGTACTGCCACTCCCTGTACATCTTTTCGGGCAGATACATGTATGCACACGTCTGGCAAAACCTTACCTTATATTACCAAATATTAACGTATTTGCAAGTAATAAACAAACGGTCAATAAAATTTACTGTACTTACCAAATCACTTTTTGCGGTTAATATTTTGTTGAGAACAATAGCTACCAGCCCGATCAGCCATGTTTTTATGTGTAATATAACTTGCAACAAGCGGAGGGACGGAAACTGTCTAGACAGAAGTGTCACGTGATTCTCACTGGTTGCGCAAGTTGAGCTGCAGTTGCGCTTATGCCCTAATAAAAAGATTACGATAATATGTGACCTTTGGGAATGACAGTAGTGACGTATGGAAATCAAAAGCATGCAAAGTTAGTTTTGTTTGCTGAATAGGGCAGGTTATGAATTCGCCTTATCGCTATCAATGAATTTTAACTACATGAATTTATGGACAAAATGATGCACCTTGTTATCAAACCACGGTCGCATCAGATTTTCATACGTTTTTACGCACGACATTCGGACCTGATTAGGAGTGTTTCACTAACGAGAATACGTTGCTTTTGTTGTTGTTGTTGTTGTTGTTGTAGGGTTTAACGCCATTTTTAGCACGCGGTATGCTTTACATGGCGGCCAGTGTTAATGGAGGAGGAAGAACCCGGAAAGAATCACCGACCCATCAGAAGCTATTGGCAAGCTTTCTCACATACATTGTGAGACATTGGCCGAATCTGCGACTCGAAACCACGTAGACAGTTGTGAGATGGCACTGATCCGTAACGGAGAGCGCTTTAGACCATTCGGCCCTGCGATAATTAGTACGTTTTTTTCTCTAAGTTTCCCTTATAATTTTCCCTAACTTTAAAGCAAGTTCTAGCGAAAGAGATGGTACGTTTGAGATACACCTGATATTCTAGTATATACCGTATATAATGTCGTTCTACAACAGCTATTTTAAAACATTTATAGGCGTTTTCTGTATAAATAATATTTAAACATTAATATATGTATGACATATATTACTTTTCTGATTAAAACGATAACAAGCTAGACATTAAACCATCGATTTTAATGAAATTCTGTCAAAGAACAAAGCCAAACAACTCGAACCACAGGTAGTTACTGGCATGCTTGCTCAAATCACAGCATTAGGCGAGGTCAAGACTCGATCCCACGTGGAAAAATGTGAGATTGCAAGGTAACGGGTCAAAACGGACCGGTATCAAAAATGCCCGGTCCAAAAAGGCCAGTAACGGGCAAAAAGGCCAGTAACGGACAGAAAGGCCCTGGACGGAAAAGACCCTGTACGTAACAAGAAGATCGATCAATTGTAATAATAATAATAATAAAATAATAATAATAATAATAATAATAATAATAAGAAGAAGAAGAAGAAGAAGAAGAAGAAGAAGACGAAGAAGAAGAAAAATAAGCAGCAGCAAAACGAAGACAGCTTTCCTATAACACCCATATCTTATCACTTCCAGGTCAATAACAAGTAATAATTAATACCTAGAAAGAAAGAAAAAAAACACGGATAGCAATTAGCAGACCTTTACCGATTACGTATCGATATTACGAAAGATTAAGCGATCACCTTGTACTTTAAACATTTCCTTTACCTGTTTTTGTCTCAGGTTTATTTATTATGTCAGAAATCATTGATAATCACAATTAAGACGCAACTACAAATCTCTACAATGACAAATATTTCCCATGCGTCTAGTCTCACCAACGCTTGATGTGTCATATGATTTTAACAGGTCTTTTTACGATTACCAAGATACACCTTACTAAACTACTCCAGGCGACTATCTGTAAACTTCATAAAGGTCAAGGAAATACATAATCCCATAAGGTACATGTGCACGCGCAGCAACAAATAGTAAGATTATTACAACATATAATACCTATATAAACAGCAAAGTCTTTACAGTTGACACAGAGTCAGGTGTTCATGGATTTATTTGTATGCTAACTTTATTACAATCCATTTATTTTAATTTTAGCATTGTTTTTCTAAATTACCTGCTGTGTTCAATTTGTCTCAGCGACTCACAATTACGTTTTTGTATTGTTTCATCTTGTTTCACCATAATCTGTTTTCTATACCGGTCTATCAATTTATTACGACTGGCGTATGTTCACTGTATTCATTGTGCTCGAGAAGTTAATCTAAGGACAGCATTCGATTGCGTTCAGTTTAAATGGTGGAGGAGGAACCAGGGAAACCCCAGAAGGAAACACCGACCCAAGAGAAGATTCTGGCAAGCTTTCTCACATACTTACACTGACCGCGCCTGAGACTCGAACTTAAAGAGTCTGGTTTAAGGCTTATTTTGCTACATAGAGGGGTGCTGCATCTTTGATAGTAGCCACTCTGACGGTGCATGGCCACGACACACACAAAAAATCACACACACACACACACACATGCGTTTTATCTTCTCTAATGAGAAATACTATCTATATTTCATTCAGTATGATCAATTAGGTAAGACATGTTTTGCCCAATATTGTAATGCTCACTTGGTTGTTATTGTTATTGTTGTTGTCTTCGTCGTTAGCATTTGTAAATATCTTAAAGGTGGCCTATTATATTCTGCCGATTTATTTCCTCCTCCCATACAAAAGAGTCGCTTTCGCAAACGATTTTCTTAAACGTACGTAATAAATGCTTTGTGAAACACATTTTCGAAACAGCACAAGGTATTCTTACTTTTAAAACTTGTGAAGATTAAATGCGTAAACTTTAACTGCGTCGTGAAACAGGGTTCTGGAAATAAGAATTTAATTTGAAAAAGGTGATAAACTTTTGACAGTGTCTGGGGGTGGCAAAATTATAAATCCGTCACTGTACACACACACGCGCGCGCACGCACACATAGACATATACCCACACATGCACATTATCCTCTTGAATCAGAAATAATACCTAAATATCATTCATTATCAGAAATAATACCTAAATATCATTTATTATGTTCAATAGGCCATATGATGTTTCTATGTCATTCAATTCTGAATGTTGTTCTTGTTGTCATCCTAGTCACCGTCATTTGTAAGTATCTTGCAATCGCCTTATTATCTTTACCGACTTATTATCGAATTCCCATACAAAATAGTAACTAAAGCAGCAGTTCACTTAGAGATACACACCGATCGTACAGATAAAACACACTTACTAAAGAGTATAAGATTTTCATACGCTTAAAATGTACGAAAATGTTATTCGTAAACTTACACAGCGACATGAAACGGGGCACAGCTGTTTCCATGTTTATTAAATACTGGTTAGTTGATTTTGCATTTCCAATTTTGTAAATGCAGTGTTGAAATTTGAAATGAATATGTGGGGGTCACTATTCACTTTTCTATGGTCAGTACATGTCCAAACAAATATCTGATTTTAGCACAACAATATTTGGTGAACTCAGGTAGTTTTTATTTGGTTATATGAAATCGTTCTCTATGAAATACTGATATTTGTTTTCTTAAAACATTCCTCTTTGAGAGGACTCCTATTGTTAGAATAATTATTTCCACATTTCGAAAAATAGTTTCACCAGAGACACTACAGTCAAATTGTATGCTATCGTACAGGTGTACGTACACGATTAAAAGATGAACAGGGATATCTCTGTCAACATACTCCTTTAAAATAGTTATATGGCAAAGTTGTTTCTGTTTCCTCTTCCTAGGAACCGCTCTTATGGACTAGTGGTTAGAGAGTTCGCCGTGGATGCGGCAAGTCGCGGGTTCGAACCATGAGTCATATCAAACTATTATAAAAATGGTTCTAACAGCTGCCTTGCATGGCGCTCAGCATTCAGATGTTAAAATTAGGATTGATAGGCCTGGTCTCAGGACAATGTGACTGGGTGCAGATATCGTGGCGATATGACTGAAAAAAGTTTAAAGTTATATTACAATCCAAATCACACACACACACACACACACACACACACACACCTCTTTGCAGCAGTGTTAATGATACAATTTAAGTCACTTACCTTCTTTCAACTTTATAAGGACCATATTACTTTCCCTGCAGAAGATTTCAAGGTACATGTATATGCAAAGGAGCTAGAACTATATCACCGGTCTGAAGTTTTCATTCTTTTGTATTTCTGTTCTACAACAGTTTCATTGTTGTAAAGTTTTTCCTGCTTCACAAGCCTTTGAAATACGTTTCTCTTTTAATAACTTAAATGGACCACGGATGGTACGGCGAACACTAGTCTAGAACGATTAAAACTCAAAGATTCTTGAAATAATTTCTAGCAATAAACAGCAACAAATGAGCAATCTCATTCCAATAATGTCATTTATCAAATCAATATAACAAAATCTATTCTTCAAGGTATGTTCCAATCTTTCCAAAATCCCTTGACTTCAGGGTAATAAGAGTAGATTTAAATTGCTAGATATATAATTCACACATAACTTTTGTGAAAATCCCAGATATAAAATTTAGCCCTTTATCAAAAAATCACAGGTTTGGGAAGGCCCAAAAAAAATTATTTACGAAAAAAACAACAAAGTATTACATTGGTTTTACAATGGTTTTAGATTTTATGTTTCTCAAAGAAATTGCATCGGAAACTCTTGTGGACATGCACATTATGGTCAACACGCAATGATTGTCATACATTGTCTTACATTGTCTTAGGTAAGCGACCGACACAGTCTTCAATAATGCTGCTAAATGGTTTGCCAATTTTGGTTTTTGCTTGTTTTTGCTTTGGTGCTGTAAAAAACAGCAACACATAATGGCTAGTTAGATGACCTAGGTTTCTAAGATTGTAGAATTTGAACACGCATCCTTTCGGTCGTGAATTTGGCACGCTAAACACTAATTCACCGCGGCTTCCGTCAAATGTGACAAGTGTGACTAAATCTGCAGTATTTAGAAACATCCTTTTTAATTTTAGGTCGATACAAATTATTCATCATGTGGGGACAAGTCACTTTGACTCGCATATGACCAGTCTCATGGGTTAGACTAAGAATTCCTGTCAATATGACTTCAGGCAACTAATTTGATAGGTCATTCTCCACTCCTTAGGTGGTCACCATTTTCTCATAAGACTCCGTTTTGGAAAAAAATAAAAAACTGGGACTTTTTGTGGCCTTAAGTTCATCACTAGCCACCTGAAACAAACAGAATTCGGAATCTTGGACTCGTGACAGAACATCTGGTATTTGTTTGTGATTTAATTCACAATAATGTTAGCGGCTTTTAATTTTTCGTTTTGTAACTTAAAAACTAAGTTATTTGTTAATTTGAGTACATTTGTCTTTTCGCTTCCTTGTGTTATTTAGTTTAAGACCATATAGTCATTACCAATTAGTTTTTATTGTCTAACTAAAGATTTAACGAACATTTAGTCAGATTAAAATTCTCAATCATCAAATCATCTCGACAAGTGTTAACTGTTAAGCTGACAAGTGTTAACTGTTAAGCTGACATTTGATAATAGTACCACTGTAATATTTAGTTGATTTCGAGCAAAATTATGTTTTCTTTATATAAAAATCCACATCATTTTGAAAAAGTGGATATAAAAATCTTTAATTTCACTGCACAGGTTTGAAAAACTGTATTTCTTTTCAACTAATATTATTTTTACAAGCATATTAAATATAGGTAAGATAGGAGGGCAGTGATGGTAAATGACAAAATGTAAAGTGAACTTCTTTACTTGGATTGTGGGAAAAGAAGACGAAACAATATATGAAATTAGCAGGTTCCTATGTTTTGATAATTGTTGGCAATGAATTTGTAATTTAAACAGATTATCAGAAACTGTTACGTATTTAGTAGAACAATATGGACTGAAATTGTATAAAATGGAATTCTTTAGGTATTCGTCTTTGTTAAAGATTGTGTAACTGTTGCACCGTGCTATAGATAAATTAATGAGACACTCCCCCTTAACATTTCATCATTCAAAACAACATTATATTGAGTACTAATTCACAGAAAAAGGTAGATTGAAATTTTGGTACAAACAGTTAAGTTGTCATAAACCTAAATTAAGTGCTGCTCACCAGCAAATGTTAGAGGTAATTCTTTGTACTAATTATACCAGAAATAAAACAAAATGTTTGTTACTTATGAGCAATCAGACACAATCAGCTTTGTTTACTTTATATGTTTTTGTCGGGAACAGGGATTTTCTGAGTGGGTGTCCCGCTTAATTTGGTTTTCATTATCTAGAGGTTGACCGCCCTCGAACGTATTGCCCGGTTCGAGTAAATATAAATATAAGTGGTGAAACTTATAGGTGAAATAGTTACGGATCTGAGCAGATATAAAGAGCACAAGCCAACACGAGACCCAGTAAACAGCAATTTAATTATTTACATACAACAACTATGAGGAGTCAGGAATATACCCTGCTAGAAACAAACCTTTCTCCGAATTACAAACTAAAGCACAAATAGATTTAAATAAAATAGCTGATACACAAGGATTTGCGTAATCATATTAAATAATGTAATGCATTGAATTCTTAGAACCTAATGTTTTTATGCAAACACGATAACAAAGTAAAACAATTCGTCAAACATATCTACAGATTATTGTACGACTTTGTATGCATAAACTCAACACTGTTATACTTCATAACGCAAATTACTACACGTATGTATTTAAAAAAAATCATGCAAATACAAATAAATTCAGCAAAGCATTGTATATGTCATCAACAAATTCCCTGTAGTTGTCACAGTGCCACGAAGGACGCGCAAACCCAGACGGATCATCCCGATTCAACAAGTGCCAATATCCCTAATTATAAGCCACATAAAAGCACAATATCAACTCAGACAACATTTAATAACAACCCACTACCAACAGCTCCAAGAAATAAACTAAAAGCACTAACTAATAAACCGCAAAAGGGGTCAGATGGCCCCATTAAATTTTACAATATGTTTGGAGACCTTGAGAGCATGGTTGCAGAAGAAAGTGCTCCATGTACTCAAGGTTGCTCCAAACCTAGTAAAGCCAAATATACTCCCGTACTTCCTAAAGACAAATAACAACACAAATTTTATCCGCGAATAGTCGTATCTAGCTCCAGAATATCCAGCATAATTTTATAATGAAGAACACCATCATACAATGGAACTGTCGAGAACTTAAAGCCAACTACAATGATATTCTTCTGCTTTTAAATGAACACGATCCTGCTGTGTTATGTTTACATGAAACATTCCTGAAAGAGACAGATAAAATTACATTAAAATGTTTTCCCTGTTCAACACGTACTTTCCAAACCCTGACAGGGTCTCAGGAAGAGTCTCTGTTGTTGTGAACAATAGAGCCCCTCACAGAGTCATTCCTTTAAATACAAATTTACAAGCCGTTGATGTAAGCGTCACTTTGCATCGAGTGATTACTTTTTGCTCCATTTACTTGCCACCAAACACTAACCTAGTACAAAAGGATTTAGACAATCTTGTTCAACAACTTCCCGCGCCCTTCGTTTTACTCGGGGATTTTAATGCCCATAATATTTTATGGGGATCGAATCACATAAACGACAGAGGCCATAAAGTAGAATATTTCATTTCTAGACACGATCTGTGTCTATATAACACTAACTCACCGACATATTTACACCCAGGTACGGGTACGTACACGTGCATATATTTGACAATTTGCTCCCGTCGCTGCTTTTGGACTATGAATGGAAGGTCGCTGATGACCTTCACAGCAGTGATCACTTTCCAATCACTCTTGAAAATAACTCCAAAATTGATGACGCAATTCCACAATGGAATATAAAGAAAGCCGACTGGGCTATGTTTGAAACTCTATGTAAAACTAACCTAAATAATGATACAGCATTTAACGCTGTTAATCCTATACAGCATTTTACTTCAATTCTAATTACAATTGCAGATGAATATATCCCTAAGTCCTCACCAAACATTAGGAAATTGCAAAAGCCTTGGGTAACCCAGGAATGCAAAGAAGTCATTAAACAACGCCGAGAAGCATTACAACAATTCAACAATCGTCCAACGCCCGGAAATATAAACAAATATCGTATTGCCCGGGCTAAAACTCGACGCACAATCAAAGAATGTAAACGTGTATCATGGAAGAAATATATTTCTTCTTTAAACTCTCGTTCCTCAATGAAACAAGTTTGGGATACTATTCGAAAAATAAATGGAAAGAGGAAACACAATTCTATTAGACACATGAAAACAAACAATATCAATTTTAATTCAAATAGTGACATAGCAAATATTCTTGCCGTTAGTTTCTCAAAAAATTCTTGATCAACTAATTATTCAGAAACCTTTTGAAGATTAAAATCTCAAAAAGAAAAGTCACGTTTAAAATTCACATCGAACAACTCGGAAAGCTATAACCAGCTGTTTTCTTTATTGGAGCTTAGGGAGGCTTTGGACAAGGCCCATGATACATCTGCTGGGCCTGACGAAGTATACTACCAGTTCTTGAAACACCTCCCATAATTGTCTCTGACGTTATTTCTAAAAAATCTTTAATGATTTATGGACTGCTGGTAGTGTACCTAAGAGCTGGAAAGAAGCAATAGTAATACCGATTCCCAAACCAGGCAAAGATCTCGAAGATCCTAACAGCTATCGGCTCATTGCACTGACAAGCTGCGTGTGCAAAACAATGGAACGAATGATTAATTCTCGGCTTGTATGGTACTTGGAAAGTAACAATTTAATATCTCCTTTCCAAAGTGGCTTCCGTTCTGGTCGTAGTACTAACGATCATCTGGTTAGACTGGAAACATTTATTCGCGATGCATTTATCAAGAAAGAACATTTAGTAGTAGTCTTCTTTGATTTAGAAAAGGTCTTTGACACAACATGGAAGTACGGGATACTAAATGACCTGCACGATCTGGGTCTTAAAGGCCGTCTGCCCTCTTTCATCTCCAATTTTCTTTCCGATAGAGAGTTCAAAGTACGAGTGGGCTCTACCCTTTCCGATATGCACCAGCAAGAGATGGGTGTGCCCCAGGGCAGTAATTTACCTGTGACGCTATTTAATATCAAAATCAATAGCATCACCAAGTGCTTAGATCCCAGTGTGGATAGCTCATGATATGTAGACGATTTTTTAATTTGTTATTGATCAAAGTACATGCATACAATTGAAAGGCAAATCCAGCAAAATATCAATAAGATCCAAAGTTGGGCCAGTAATAACGGTTTCACATTTTCTAAATCTAACACAGTATGCATGCATTTCTGTCAGTTGCAAAGACATCATGATTATGATGACCCTAAACTCACGCTGGATGGAACACTTATTCCAGTTGTTGAGGAAACAAATTTTTTGGGTATTATCTCCGACAGAAAGCTGACTTTTGTACCACACATCAAGAATTTAAAAGCTAAATGCTTAAAAGCTTTAAATCTGCTTAAAGTAATTGCGCACACTGACTGGTGTGATGATAAAAAAGTCCTCCTTAATTTGTATAGAACATTTATCCGCTCCATACTAGAATATGGATGCATTGTTTATGGTTCAGCTAGGAAGTCCTATTTGAAAATGTTAGGCCCAATTCATCATCAGGGAATAAAACTCGCTCTAGTAGCATTTAAGACATCTCCATGTGAAAGCCTCCTCGCGGAAGCGAATCAACCACCTTTATCGCATCGCAGAGACATGCTTTCTGCACAATACGCTCTTAAGTTAAGATCAAACCCTCTGAACCCTGGTTTTTTGGCTGTTTTTCCAAAAAAATCAAAACTTTATATGGTAATAAACCAAATGCCATACCTTCATTTAGCATTAGAATATCATCCAGCCTTGACAATATCAAAAGTAATCTCTCTACAGTTCAGAAAACGTTTGTCTCGAAAAAACACCTTGGCTCCTTAAGCAAACCAAAGTGATTTTTACGTTACACGATGGGAATAAATCTGTGACAAACCCTGTCATATTCCTGAACTCTTATCATGAACCTCTCAACGATACACTAAATTCTATACTGATGATCAAAGGTTGATTAAAAGGCTGCTGCAGCCTTCGTTAGTGGCAAACACATAACCAAAGTGCGCTTGCCAAACGTTGCGTCCATATTTTTAGCGGAAATCAGAGCAATAGACCTTGCACTGAAATTTATCGAAGAGAAACACATTTTAAATAGCATTATCTTCTGTGACTCATCATCAGTGCTTCAGTCGCTACACAATAGAAAACTGGATAATCCATTATTAGTCAATATTCTCGTCAAAAACTCGGACCTTAATACCTCCTACAATATAGTATACTGTTGGCAACCTAGCCATATTGGTATTAGAGGTAATGAAGAAGCAGACCGGGCTACTAAGATGGCTCTATCCCAAGAACCATCGGATTTTAAATTACCGTTTACTGATTTTAAACCTTGTATCAAAAACTACCTAAGTAGGAAGTGGCAGGTGTCATGGGATGATGCAATCAATAACAAAATTCATGCCATCAAACCAACCCTGGGAGAATGGAATCCTTCCTACAGAACTATCCGTAGGGAGGAGGTTGTCATTGCAAGAATCAGAATTGGTCATACATACATTACCCACTCCCATATACTAAAAGGTGAAGATCCACCAGAGTGCGTTTCTTACAATGAACCATTGGCTGTTAAGCACTTTATGACCGAGTGTTCCGACCTGCAACCTACGCGTGATAAATACTATAATGTACATGATATGAAGGAACCTTTTGATACTATGCAAATCTCTAGTATTTTAGATTTCCTGAAGGAAGTAAATCTTTATTTTAAACTATAACTTGTATGATATCACCTAAAAGCATTTTTATCTAATACAAATACCGCCGCTTATTTACAACATCTTATCATCAAAATACACCATTTACATCTCCCGTTGATTGGGAAGCTTCATATTTTTCTGTTACCAACATCCTACCATTTTATATTTAACTATTATGTTTTTTTATATCGCTGGTCGATGTCGAACCTTTCTTATTTTTAAACATATAACCTATTGTATGGCGCTAAAAAGCCTAAAAGTGCTGGTGCGCCGTTAAAATTCAATTAAACAATCAATTATTATTAATATTTTTAATTATTTTTAATTTATTATTATTATTATTATTATTATTATTATTATTATTATTATTATTATTATTATTAATTTTCCTGTGTGATCAGAATCTTTAGCTTAGACTTTGAAAAAAAATTCAGTCATATCGCTACAGTGTCTGCAGTTTAGCAGATCAGCATGATTTCGAGCACTGGGACATCATGCTACAGATATGTAGCATGATGTCCAACCCAGTCTCATTATCCTTACACTAGACCGACCAGTCCTAACACTAAACCCTTCATACTGAGCGCAAAGTGAGGCATCTGTTGGTGCCATTTTAGTAATTCTTTCTTTTGTATGACTTTGCCGAGTTTCGAACCCGCAACCTCCCGCTTCGATGCGTACGCTCTTACGACTAGGCCACTGGAGCAGTTTATTATTATTATACTTATTATTGTCATCTCAATTGAAGATGGTCTAAACGATATTTCTATTTTTATCGCTATTATTTAATTGTTCTTTTCCATTTATCTTCCGTACACGGTTGGGCTATAGTGCGATTTAGAGCTTACACAAACCCTGCATAACCCGAGTAAGACCGTCAAAGATTTGTTACATTTGCTTCTGATGTATCTAATTGGTCAAACATTTTTAGTTTGCGCTCAAATTTAAGCCATAACTACTTAACCTCGTTCACATCAGGGACAAGATAACCGTCAATATAGAGCTTTCCATCATCACGAACTCTCTGTAATCTGCAGAAGTGCATAGTATCAGGTTTACATGGCGGACAGTATGTTAGAGAAGGTAAAACACGAGAAGACTCCCGAAATCTACCAAGTAAATCGAAATCTACCATTTAAATCTTGACTCAGCTAAATGAAACTTCTAAAATAGTCCATTCTATTTAAACGTTTTAAAATGTTTTGTGTATTATTTATATTTACAAACGGACTATATTACTGATGAAAAAGAATGTCACGTGATAAGATTATAAGATTGTTATGTTACTCGATTCTGAGCTACTATTGTACATGATATTAATCTAGCTGTATTTCTAGAATTCGTTCTTCCACGAAACTAATATAATTTCTTAACTTTCCATAAAATTGAAAATCCCACATTTGAACCAATGGAACATTACCTGAAGAACTGCAACATGAAATAAATAAACGAAAACTACATACAAATGAACCCCAACAAGAATGCAATGAAATCGTCGTGAAGATGTAAGTGAGAAATATTAGCATTGCAAAGCGATATACGATATAGTGTATCGATTAAAACACTTAAAAAAAGTATCGCCAAATCAATGTTAGTTTCACAACGTCAAATGACACAAATCTTTCTTATATAAACATGCTGACAAAAATTAAGACATAATTTTTATGAGTTGCTTTTTAACAGTTGATTATCTTCGGAATTATACACTCACGCAACTCCCTGTCAATCAACACTGTAAATTAGTATTATTGTAATTATACACTCACGAAGCTCCCTATCGAGCATCACTATACATTAGTAATATCGGAATTAAACACTCACGTAGCTCCCTGTCGAGCATTAGTAATATGGAATTACACACTCATGCAACTCCATCTCGAATATCACTGTACATTAGTATTATCGGAATTATATAATCATGACTCCCTGACGAGCATCACTGTACATTAGTAATATCGGAATTATGGACTCATGCAACTACCTGTCGAGCATCAATGTCCATTAGTATTATCGGAATTATACACTCATGACTCCCTGTCGAGCATCACCGTGCATTAATATTATCGGAATTAATCACTAATGCAACTCCCTGTCGATCATTACTGTAAATTAGTATTATTGGAATTATACACTCATGACTCCCTGTCGAGCAACACTGTACATTAGTATTATCAGAATTATACACTCACGCAGCTCCCTGTCGAACATCACTGTACATTAGTATTATCGGAATTATAGATTCATTCAACTTCCTATAGAACAACGCTGTACATTAATATTATCAGACTTATTCACTCATGCAACTCCCTTACGACCATCACTGTGCATTACTATAATTATCGGACTTATATACTCATGCTAATTCCTGTCGAGCATCACTATACATTAGTATTGAAAAGATAATAACAGACTATTGTGAACAGTTTATGTTAAATTAATTTTCATAATTCCTATCCTGCTTGAAAGTCTCATTAAAAAATTTGTATAAACATATAATCAATATACTAATAATATTGGGCAAATAAAAATGTTTTCTGCGGAAGAGTATATTTAGGTTACCATTAAATAGATTGTGTGCACAAAAAGGTAAGACAAATGTAGAAAGAAAAGAAAAAAAAAACAAAAAAAAAACAAAAACAAAACAACGGTAAGCACTGAAGTACCTAAACTCATGCATAAAATATTAGTTTCCGGTCATGATGACCCTCAAATTATGAATGTTCTTCTTCTGGTAACACGTTAGAAGGAACTTATCGGCATTGCAGTAGGATTCTTAGGGATTCAATTTGTAATAAATGTGTTGATCGTGTGTCTGATGAATCTAAGCAATATTATGAGAGCTGACTCCCACCTCATATATAATGTCATCAACATCCACAGCAACGATCAAAGGATTTTTCAAACCATCATGTTTTGAAGTAAAATATTTTTTTCCCATCGAGACGAAAGCAATGAACAGCATTGTCTGTAAACACAGATATGTACATTCGCGTTTTGGATGCGTTTAGAGCCAGATAGGTCTGGCTTGTATCTCTACCTTCAAACTCGTGATATACATTTTCTTTTACCTCTAAAGTAATAAGACTCCATTATTACATCTTGCCATTGCTACATGGTCCCGACACGATCATATCCTCTTGGTTGACAGAGGCTATCCCATAACATTTATGTTTGGTTGCGATACTTACTGTTGATGATATGCTTTTGTAAGTGACAACTACAAACTGTATTCTTTTCTGGTAAGGTATCATTACAGCCACTACACATTTCCTGCAACGCAAATGTGCACTGGCTTTTCCGGTCAAGTGCAGCTTGCAACGTAGACAAGCGATGTGTCTAATAGAATACATCTACTGTTGTCAAAATCTACTAGGATAACATATTGATGATTGATAAAAATCAAATCTGTAAAACGTGGACGTTTTGCATCTGGACATTGCACTTTTATGGTACCTAACACATTCGCTTCTATGCTTCTGAGTGGTCTACCAGTTGTCATGTCTGTTTATTCCCTTTTCCATTTAAGCTCAGCAATTTTATCACAGGTATAGAAGAAACAGCCTTCACTTGCGGATTGATCTTTAAGTGAAAAGTCAATATATCAGTCTTTAAACATTGTTCTTCTTTATTTGTGGTTGTCGTTGCAGGTCTGAACACTCATGAAGTGCTTAACAGTGAATTGTTCATTGCATGCAACGCAATCTGGTGGATCTCCACCTTTTAGCATGTGGGATTGGGTTATGTATGTATGACCAATTCTGATTCTTGCACTGAATACTTCCTCCCTACAAATGGTCCTGTAGGAAGGAGTCTATTCTCCCAGTGTTGGTTTGATCGCGTGAAGTTTGTTATTCACTGCATCATTCCACGATACCTGGAACTTCTGGCGCAGAAACTCTTTTATTCGAGGTTTAAAATCAGTGAAAGGTATTTTAAAATCAGATGGTTCCTGGGATAGAGCCATTTTACCAGCGCGATCTGCGTCTTCATTGTCTTTAATACCAATATGGCCAGGTAACCAACATTATACTATATTATAGGAGATACTAACCTCCGCATTTCTGACGAAGTGACTGATTAATAATGGGTTATCCATTGTTCTATTGGTTAGTGACTGAAGCAATGATAGTGAGTTGCAAAAGAAAATGCTGTTTAAAATACGTTTCTTTTCGATAAATGCCAGAGTAAGGTCTATTGTTCTCATTTCGGCTGAAGAAATGGACGCATCTTTGGCAAACGAACTTTTGTTATGTGTTTGCCACTAACGAAGGCTGCAGCAGCCTTTTTCCCATCCTTTGATCCATCAGTATATATTCTGTCACCCAATGGCTAGGTTTCACATAATATCAATAATTGGAGAAAATGTTTTGGTTTACAAAGTACACCTTCTATAAAACAGTTTTTTCTGACATGTGCAATACAAGTCCATGATGTAACTAGCCAGTAATAACCTAATAGAACCTAATAATATGATACACCACTGTTTCTAAATAATGTACATTTTCATTCAGTTTGTATGACCTATATACAAAGAGTGAATGTGAATAGGACAACTGCAAAGCAACCTATAATAAAAATAATAATAATAATAATAATAATAATAATAATAATAATAATAAATAATAATGAGGACTTTGTATAGCGCATAATCTTTAGAAGCTGTAAGAGCTTTACAACATTTATAATGATATGATCACAAAAAACCAAAAACAATAATAAACACCATGAAATTGGAAAACCAAAAATGCTTAACAAATTTAAGGTAGGAAACACATTTTGGTCTTTAAGTTTGTTATCGCAGTCATAAAAGGTACGTTTAAGAGCAGGCTAGAAAGGGAACACTGTCTTTGTGTCTAACTGCAATGGGCAATTCGTTCCACGTTGTTGAGCCCTGGCATTCAAACGAACGTTGTCCATATGAATACGTTTTAATATAGTGGAATAATGAGTATACGATTGTCCGAAAAGAAGCGTAAGTATCTTGGAGGTGTGTAATAAAACGTTTAAATTGCTAACAACTATATCATTAATAACCGAGTGTTTGTAGTTTTGAAACGCCATTGGTACTATTGTATCAACTTACGTGTAGTCACTTTCATTGGCTGGAAGAACTTGGATCAGTTTGCATGTATTGAGTATTCTGCTATTTAGTCTTCTTCAGCTAATTTATTAAACGAATCTCGTCATTCGAGTCTGTTCTTCAAACACATATTTGTTTCTACTATAAGTTAGGTCTTTGTCACGCTCATGTTAGGTATAATCAAGTTATACGATAACAAGTGCTGTTGTTCGAATATGTATATTATTTATGTGCGCTATTTAAGACGTCAGCATCTCATTTGACGCCAATCAAAACCTGAAGATTTGACTTTGATTATCTATGTATACCAAAATGTTTTACATCTCTTTGTGAGTCCGAACATCATGATTTTAAAATGACTACAATTCAAACAATTTTCTGGATATTTTTACTATTTCATATTGTACAGTAGCGCTCCTAAAATATCAATATAGAAATAGTCTATCATAGTAGCCAGGGTCTTAATGGTTGTACAGTTTCCATTTATCTGTATTATCTCAACAACGTGATTATATCGGTTACTGCATGTATACCTACTAATGGCAAACACTGTAAATGAGCACATGGAATGATGGTAATTCTATTATTGTCCAGCTTAAACATATAGGGAATTTTCTATAAATAGTCGAACACACACACACACACACACACACAAACACTCACACACACACACACACACACACATATATATATATATATATATATATATATATATATATATATATATATATATATATATATATATATATATATATATATATATTAAAGTGCTCTCGCTCTCTCTCTCTCTCTCTCTCTCTCTCTCTCTTGTTTCAATGTAATACTAGGTAAACAATATATTTATTAGCGATCAGTTATACCAAGTTCAAGGGATAACATTTCACTTTAAAGAAATTAGTTCAATCATGCTTAGTGAACGACCGTGCTATACGATTATGCCTTTTTGCATATCGTACTAATGTTGGCGAAGAAGTTGTATTGTGCAATTACTAAGGTTATGTAACAGTTTGTGTTAGGGTAGCTAGATACAAATTAAAACAACAGTTATGGAGGGCTGATTACATTTATTTTCAGTTCTTCATCAATATAATAATGATTTTAGTAGGGGTATTGTGATTGATGGAAGTGGCGAAGGAGGATGATTAAAACATTGAGATATTTAGTGTGTTTTTCTACTATGACATCCCAACTTAGTAACTTAGATACATATAACAGAGTTATTAGCTTTCTTATAGGATACAGTGACTTCAGAAAATCTACTCTCTGCTGTAATGGAATTTCTATATTTAATTCCAATCCAGCCATGTAGATTACTTCCTTAATCAAATGTAAATGAACTTGGCTGTTCTCTCTCTCTCTCTCTCTCTCTCTCTCTCTCTCTCTCTCTCTCTCTCTTATATATATATGTACAATTGTTGGTCGGTGACTGCCTGTACTGCTGATTCCTTGATTGACCAGTGTACATGGTAGCCACGCATGTTTAATGACTGAATGTTTTGAGGCACTCCATACAGGTAACATTTTAGCTGTCGGTTATTTTGGGGATTGTTATATCAAGTGTTTAAGATACAGTAGCATCATTGGAATAAAAATTTACACCAAAATTAAATTGTTATTTGGAAAGCCTCAGTCATTGTATATACATGTCTATCACATATTGTTATTTTCAATCATACGTTGCAGGATTCTGGAATTAGCTCAATTCCCTTTAGTCGTATATGAATAAATCGCTAATTAATGCCCATACCTATATTTCTAAATAGAGACCAGTAGGTTCAATATGAAATCAATACTTAAAACAAGATTTTATCGTAGTAAATAATGTATGGTTAATATTATGTGCTTGATGTTTGCCCATCACTGAGTTTTTTCCACTTGAGTTTTGTAACGTTTGTATCAATACTTGTTTTTATTACTACTCTTTGACTGCATGGTTTAGCCTTGGTGACAAGCAGAGGTTCTAAAATCTAATTTATTTTCAACTAGGACAAAATTCGATCGGGATTTCCTAGTATGTTTTTGGTTCATAGATCCCGAGACAATATGCATAAATAGTGAGTGGTATACAGTTATTGTTATTTTCTTCTAATGAGCTAACAATCTATTAAACGTATAGTTGTCTTAATATATAGTCTGAGAGGAATTATTCAATGGAAATTATAAATCATTCATTGACGTTTGACTGATGTACTTCTTAGTGATTATTGTCAATTTGTTCAAGGTATTTTTAAATATATGCTGGTACATCAAGACATTCAAGACTATTGAAATTCATTTTGAACTTTCTATATTCCTTTTTATTGCGATAAGACATTTAGAATTTTTTGGAATTTAATTAACAATTGTTTTTCAGTTTTCATTTTCACTTTTTAAAGAAGTACATATTTTGATAAATTGTTTATTGAATTGTTGGTTTCCTTTTCTTTCTGTTGCTTTATTTTAAGATATAGAGTTGTAACAAAACAAGTTATCAATTAGACTATGTAGATATTATGATATTATCATTGGTTTAATATTTACACTCATGAGACGAGGAATGTACATATAGGTTTGATACATAATTAATACAATAATAAATATTATAATGAATTAACTGATCGGCCCTAGCAATCATAAATTCTTCTTTACGTTTGCATGCTAGACAATAATCACAAAACAGCGGATTGTTCCATATGTCCTAAGCAAACCTAAAGGTTGACTATTTACGTCAAGTGAATGGATGATTGGATGTTCTTAAAATGAACTGCCATTGAATACCCTCTTTGCTAATCTGCCATCACCAACAGTACAGGACAACACTTGCAACCTGCTTTTGAAATCGTCAATGCTCACGGAACATCCCTGAAAATGATGAAAAAGGGTTTTAAAGCAATGCTATATTTCATGATAGGAGAATTTCATTTTGACAATTATAGCGACGGTTAGTCTTTAAAATGCGAGTCTTCAATATAAACCGAATAATAGTTTATTTCAAAGAAGGAAATGTAAGGAATATTAATGGATAAAAGTAGAGATAGACCCAAACGGACAAAACAGACCTGCATGTGTCTCTGTCCCGCAATGGTTTCCTGGTAGGCCGTTCTGCCATGCACCATCCTTCTGTTATTAAATGCCATGAGGTCTCCCGGTCTCAGACGTATTTGTCTCTGAAATGCAGACCGTCAAGAATTAGTCTTGTAAATTTGTGTTTGTTTTATTATTCCGTACGTTAGATATAAGCAGACTGTTTGTTGTATAACTCCCGTTCTTTAGATCAATACAGTTGCGTTGTTATCTTCACTGCCTTTTGTATCTGACTTATTCTCCATTATTGTCTTTAAAAAACTTCGTATATGCATAAAACCTTGTATAAATGTGCTGAAATTCGACTTTTCGGCGACATTTCCAATAACCTAAACTAAATAAATCAAGAATAAACAAGCCAAAAACGGCTGCCGAGAATTATAATTATAACAGAACAACGTGGTATTCACATTGGCCAACTATTAATGCAAGTTTTTGTAAATGATTATCCATATCATGAGGAAATGACTGGTCAACTTACGTACGAAGGTGATGTTTGTATCATGTTTGCAAACTTCAGGTAGGCGTCGTAGTAAGCCTCCAGATCTTCCTAAGGTGAATAAGGACAATATCAACGGAGAAATTAAAATTGTTCAATCGAAAAATACAAAATACAAAATGCCCTTGCAAAATACAAATAAGAAGAAATGAAAAGACGTTTATTTAGGACACCAAACACACGCTTGCACGAGCTAAATGCTTTTCTGTAAATGATGAAGACAAAGTCATGCATAGGAAGAAAGAAGAAACAAATTTAAAGGAATTTAACCACGAAGAATCAATGCAAAGTCGAAATGTAAATGTGCAACAGTGGGAAAGAGTGAATGATAAAAACAAGCTTTTATTAAATCAGTACATACCTGAATTTGTGGAATATATCTAACGAATAAATCTTTATAACATAGACTTGCATTGTAACTATTCTATATGTCAAAGATTCGGTTTTAGTGTTGCTGTGAGTACTGTGTGAATTGTTTTAAACGTTGCATTCCGCCTCAATCAGTTATTAAGCTTATTATCGCACAGTTATTGCTGCTGGCATCACCTCTAATGCTGATGTCGATGACGACGATGACGATGATGATATTGTACAGATAGTTATATATTTTATAGCTGTCATGCAACACCACTATTTATTCTATATCTAACAGAAAGGCTAACTGACTAAATAACTTACTTCGGGAACTGCCATTGAAGACTGTGTAAGTGGATGCCAACTAATCCTCACAATCTAAAATAAATTAATACAATAAATTATCGACAGATAAATAGCTATGTGTCCATATTTTATACCGCAATGACTGAATTTTTTTATGAAATGAAATTAATGTTTTCTCTGGCAATTGCTTCTAGACATATATTGCTGAATATTTTGGTTATTTCATCTAACTCGGTGCAATAATTTCACTTTCAAATCTCCTTTTTTAAAGTCACATTAATAGGAAATTAAAAGAAATGGGAACAATCAGTTTATAAAATGTGGAGACATGAATCAGTAAAACAAACCATGGAAATGTACGTGCCAACGTGCGCCCAAAAATAAACAAGACAGTTTTATTGTCCAGATAATAAACTAATATTCTGACCATCTTTAAAATAGTTTCCTGATTTTAAGAACAGTCTTGTGATATATTCCTTTAATTGCTGATACTGTTACAATGTTTGTTCACTGAAAACGATCGAGCAGCATCGGTTGAGTACAGTGTAAAAGCAGAATGCACAACACGATTCCAAACGTTAGATTTTTCAGTCCGGAGAGAGAGAGAGAGAGAGAGAGAGAGAGAGAGAGAGAGAGAGAGAGAGAGAGAGAGAGAGAGAGAGAGAGAGAACTTGCCTCACCGACGCCGTTCACCTCAATATGTTTTCGTTCATGGACCATGTATATTGGATGTTCTCTGTAAAAGATTGGATCTAAGCTGCAAAGCATTGTGATACAAATACCTAACGCTTATCATAAGAGAAGCATATTATATGGGCCATAATTAATTCCTATGGAAATGAGGGAGTAGTGCTCAGAGATATGCATATCACCATCAAGTTTCATAGTGCTCAGAGATATGCATATCACCATCAAGTTTCATAGTGCTCAGAGATATACATATCACCATCAAGTTTCATAGTGCTCAGAGATATGCATATCACCACCAATTTCATAGTGCTCAGAGATATGCATATCACCATCAAGTTTCATAGTGCTCAGAGATATGCATATCACCACCAAATTCCATAGTGCTCAGCATATGTTATTGTTTTCAAATGATAAACGGAAAGTGTATATGCGAAAATATGACAGGAGCGATGTGGAAACATTATAGAGATACAACTGGCAATTCTATTTATACTTACCCTTTAGTCTAACATAATACCATATATTGTCAGATACACAAATCAACGAGTTATGTTAAACGGCGAGACAAAATTCATAGTGTCTAGCGTCCCCAAGGATTGTGTACATCGCAGTTAAGCACATCGGATGAACACTCGAAAAGACATTGGAATGATGGGATAGAGAATGTACTTTGGTGAAATACTACTTTCAAATTAGTAGCGGAAGACAAAAGTCACACATACTTTGTATATATTATTGAACTTTTATACATAATAAAGTATGTACTCCCACAGCGGCACGAAATTCTGATAGGTCAATAATTATAATGTAGGCGTAAGAATATAACGAAGCCTTATCAGTATCGACGTCATAAATTCAACTACGCATAAACACACTTGCGATCGGAAATCTGCAAACGACAGCAAGTATTTCAGCGATATAAACGTGTACGTGGATTCATTGACGTCTATGTAGAATAACATCCGCCTGATGTGATTGCAGTAGCTACCATATTGACGGTCATGGATTCCCAGTTGGAATAGTCACTTCTGTATTTTTGATGGAGCAGCTTATGTAGGCGACAAATATTTTCAACGAGACTTCATACAAAAATGAGTCGCCATCGTGCCATCATGACATCGATGGCAAGTAGTTTTATACAATGACATAATTGTTTAAAAAGTCATTGACGACTCCATTGCAACCGTAGATAAATGCAAAACTCACAACATTCAGTAGGTCCGTTAGAGGAAAGAAAATTTCCTTATTGTTATAATCAGAAAAAAATAATAGTTACTGTTATTTTCTTGTTATTACATGCTGTTAAAAGGAACACTATAGTAAAAAAATTCTCTCATGCACAAGTTTTTTCCCCCAGCTGTTTAAGAGGTCGTTGATTTATGTCCTGTTTTCGTATTGTTTTATATATCTTATATAAACAAACTCTTCCAAGATTATGCAGATCTCAGACATAGATTATTCATTTTCGTCCATAAATTGCGTTCATGGTGTAATATATTGTAATCGATGTTTTTTAGCTGCTGTCTCTTGCCAGATTTTTATACAATGTAAGAAGAGGTAAAACGTCGATGAATAATAGAATACCTTTCTTTGAGTTTTAATACCTCATCGTATTTTAAATATATTTTCTCAACTTTAATGTGTATATACGAGTTTTTGTTTCAAGTGATTTTTAAAAATGGATAGTAAAGATCAGATACTTAATTAATGGTACACCTTGATATTACAAACACACATGTAATATTAAGCTGATGTACATACTGTTGCAAGGCGAAATGACCTATACAGATCGATATTGACCTATACAGATCGATATTGACCTATACATATCGATATTGATTGATTACTTTTATGGCAATTATATGTGGCTAGCAATGATTAATAATAAACAGTACATTCCTCAAAGTTGACTTTCAGTTATATTCTTCAACAATCCAATATCGACTTTCTGTATGTTAATTTAGACAGAATATGTCCGCGTTTGTGACTTCAACACGGGATGTATTTCTACAATGACATCCAGTTATGCATCTGCATTACTGACGCAGTTACAGATAAATAACATGTACTAATATGTAAAGTTAACTTTGCTATAGTATTAAATACTACTGACACAATGCATCATGGAAAGAAAATTCGTTTCCTTTTGAATGTTCATTGTCAGCAACATTTAGTTGTATTTCCATATCGCAAGCTCGCTCTCAAGTCTGGCAGAGGTAAATCCGGTCCTTTGGAGTGAATTCCTAACTGAGATTACAGAATGAAACTGATCATGAAAGACCAGACTGTACTCGCCAGATTACTGATGTAATCCACAGCCAGTGTATTTTATGATGACGCGTTATATTCAATAATGCATCTGAATGATGAATGTGTGCGGTTCGATAACACTGCAAGCGTGATATTTTATCATGGCTGATATAAGCATAACATTTGTTCTCAACGTGCATGTGTCAGACTCCTCAGCGAATACGAAAGCATATCCGGTGTACAAATATAGTTTAATCCATCCCACGCGTGCGCCCATGAGAAGTTAATACGTAAGATACTGAGGTGTCCCAACTACTAGCCCTAATGCTGCTACACAGTAAGATGCTTGCCCTCGCTAATTTTCATGATCCCGTATGTAAAATTATGTATACATTGAAACTTAATGTCAACTCCAAACTGTTCTAAGAATGAAGACTTAACGTTCATGCATGTACTAATTCAAATCTTTACGTTCGTCTCTAAGTAAACACTCTATATTCTTGTAGAGAATCTAGCAAGGAAGAGTGGTTGATTCTTTGACACGTTGCATATGTATCTGATATGTATGTGCATAACAGACAACCTGTTGTACATTCACTCTTTATTTCAAGCACGTAAGTCTAAGCTATCAGGCAAAGAAAAATACTGACCTGTCCAAATGGACTTTCGCAAATATGACTGGTACTCTTGTAAGTACTTTGAATTCATCGGGGAATCGCTTCCGGAAGTCATCAGCAACACGAAACAAATCAACAATGGTTGAATCTCCTCCCTTCACAGTGTCGTCAAATCTGTTGTCATTCAACAAAAAAGGGGACATTTTAAACCAATGTATATATATATATATATATATATATATATATATATATATATATATGAATAATGATAAGTTTGTTTTTGATTTATTATTTATTGATTTTGTTCACTTGGTTTCTCCAGAAAATAGCACTCTAAATTCCTTTATCATATGCTCTCAGATGCACATCGTATTGATTTGATGAAAGATAAAGCAAAACGAAACTTCACCAACCTAAAGCATGCTAACTACAAACCAAACATGCACACAAAGAGGAGACAATTGTTTGAAGCAAGGGGAATGATTCGTAGCAGAACATATGAACCAGAGAACATATGAACATCTTAAAGTACTGTGATCAGCACGTCACATATGGTTAAACTAGCACCATGTTTTATTGTAAGAGCCAGAACACTTATTTCATTGAAAAATCTTTCAGATGATACGCTAATGCCAGTCACAGAACATTCCTTTCCAGAATATTTCTCAGACGTACTTGCAAAGATGGCATTTGCATTCTTATAAAATTTCGGTTGCGTTTTCTGTCATCTACAAGAAGTTACTAATTTTCTTTGAACTTCAAATAGCGGAGTATTATATAAACTCTAAATATTTTTTTTACATATTGTGTTAAGAAGACTTTGCATACAGTTAACACTAGTCGAGAGTTACAATAAGGTTCAATAAATTGATTGGCACTTTGGACAGTTATCACTCTTTCTTAGTAAAATATATTTATTCGAGAATACTTACCTAATAGTAATACCTAAGGAGTATGCACCCACATTTCACTCAGATATATACCCGATGAGACCGACTGTTGGTGGACTGTTTGAGACTAGGTAGAATACTAAACACCGTACATATGTAACTCCGGTCCTAGACCGAAAACAATGGACAGTCGACGCACTATTGCTGTATTGGAACAACCTGGACGAATACGCCTACTTTCCAACAAATCTAATTCTAAACGTAACACAGAAATCAAGAGAAGCAGGCTGTCGCCTTGTCCTTCTGGCTCCACTCAGGTATAATAAGTCGTGGATCAACGACCTCATCAATCCTGCATGGGAAACTCCTACAAAATCGTATTTACCCTCATATACTCAAAGCACCACAGCAATTGTACATCTATCGTCCATAACTAGTGAATCTACATGTCTACGTTGTATTAAACAGGCTCACATAATTAAACAAACCTCCCAACTAGTCCTGGTGAGAAACGCTCAATGACAAAGGCCCTGCACTCTGAGCATACGAAGGCAAACGGCACATTTTACCTCAGTGGTGCACCACTAACGTATCATGCCCAACCATTCATCTATGTCTCATATACATAATTTCCTGCTCTGTCTCTCCAGGCAGAATTAGCGAAAGGCATGCGCTATCAGCAGGCATGCATTACACGAATTTTAGACAAGATGGGTCTGTCTTACCAATAACGACATCCTCTTTAATCGCCAATAACCAGCTTTCTTCCAAGGTGAGCCACACTGTCGTCAAGCAACATCTCTGTCATCTGGACACAATAGCTAAAGGCAATCTAAAGGCCCAGTCCGGTCACTAACGCGGTGCCTTAAGAGAACAGAGCCGTTGCGTTGATATAGATCATGCAACTTCTTTCTTCTTCTCACAAATGGACATGATAATTTATCAAAAGAGACTATCTGGAGTAAACTGGTTATTGGCTCAGCAAATATAGAAGAAAAAACGGTTCCCATAAACATATTACGCATTTTGCCACACGATAGTAGGTCTCTTGCCACAAGAGTCGCAGAATGAGGCCCGAAATAACTCGGTTATGCCTTAGAATGATTCGACCATTTTTCATTGTATATGCGAACAACGTTACCTAGGGTGAATACTTGTTTTTCTAGTTAAACAATTGAATGTGCATGTATCTCGTCTTAGATCGCTTGTGACAATCTACACAAAAATCACGGTATGCTTGTGACGATCTACACAAAAATCACGGTATGCTTGTGACGATCTACACAAAAATCACAATATGCTTGTGACGATCTACACAAAAATCACGGTATGCTTGTGACGATCTACACAAAAATCACGGTATGCTCGGGTATTTCAATCTTACTAGTACTCAATCTCCTGCGGATTTAAGACAAGTCTTTTGTTTTAACTGATACACAGGTCTTTGGATCTTGTCAAGGATAAAACGTTCTCCATTTTTTATCTCCATCCATAGGAGTAAGCGTTAAATTTGTATCTGATATGATATCTCAAGCAAATTCAGTTTTTAATTTCATATCGTGCAATGATGCCTTTTATATTACACAGACATGCCGCATAGTGAACTTTAAAAATTGTTACAGATTGTTATTAAGGGTTTAATTTAGTAGCACATATATATATATATATATATATATATATATATATATATATATATATATATATATATATATATATATATATATATATATATATATATGTGTGTGTGTGTGTGTGTGTGCGCGCATGTTGGCCATTACAAGTGTAGTAACACAATTTAGAAGAACTGTGTGCTTGTTGTATGTATGTGCCGGTGTAATTGGCTGTTTGTCTAGCCGCCTATTTGGTCATTGAAGATGACCATCAAGCCCACACAAAGACGAAACCTTTAATTTGTAAACTTGTGTGCATGGTAGATCCATGAAGGGTGTGAGCGGTTGATACAAGAATTCAGATTAAACGTGATTTTGTCAGTGGACACATTTGAAAGATTTAAAACTATTTATGAATCATACGACTGTACAAACTACAGTCTTGTTTCTTTCAATCGATTGTTGTTTCAATCGAATACAATGCGAATAGTTTTTGATTATACGAGATTATTTGAATCTTATTTTATTCCATGATATTATTTGAATCTCACTTTCATCAGATGCTATTATTTGAATATTATTTACATTCCGAGAATTATTTGAATCTCGCTTTCAATGGCCTAATTCGATTGGGATGGACCAATATCGGCAACTCAACAGGTCACCTTTCCGATTCAATCTACTGCTTCTTAAAACGCGTGTTCACGACTTCCGTTGCATTGGCGGGAGCTTGGAGGAAGATTTCGCTGTATGAAGCCAAGCCCCTCCAGTCGAGTTAGGTATAAGCTGTTTCAGATACCTAAGGGAATGTAATTCCCTCCAGTTCTTACCTTCTCGCAGTTACTATCATGGCCTTCTGCTCCTGTAGTAACTGAGAGGTTATTAGCATGTGTGTTACTCAGAAGAACCGAAGAAGAGAATATCATGAAGAGATTGTAATGACATTATTGTTAGATCTTCAAAATACGAATGCATAAGAGTTCTTGACGATTTCTCCCGCCATTTTAAGTTCAACAGTTAGACAGAGGCGTTTCCAAGCTTACTAATCTGCTCAGTTTGCTTCAGATGAAATTGGAATGCAAGTACGGATCCTGTTTGAAACCATTTTCGGATAAGTAAGTTTTAGAGAGAGGACGTATGATAACATTTTGATTGCCTACGAACAGATACCTTTTGTTGGTGACAAAACCAGATTACGCCATGAGTACCACAGAGTCACTGTTAGATACTAAGAGTTATATGTGAAAACTGAGAGTTCGTGTAATTCACTGACTCTCCATGATGTTACTAACGCTCTCAGTAAATATCACTCTGTAAAATAATATTTACTCGAACGAAGTCCCAACTAATGGCTTGAACTTGTTTCAATTGAGCCAAATAAAAACACAGGAAATATTCCACTTAGGAAACAAAATTAAGTCTTTTAGCCCTAGTATGTCAAACTTAAAAAACCGACTCTGATTGGTCTTTGTTATGAATAAGATCATCCCTGCCGTAATGCATGCACGTGTCCTAAATTATAGAACGGTGGCACTTGATAGTTAACATATAACTTAGAACAGCGATGAAAAAAAGTCAGCGACATGTGGGACCAATAGAGCAGTGACGTCCCTTTGCAGTCCTTTTCAAGTGGTGCACCTTCCAGGGTTTTTTAAGACTAAAGGATTTAAACCATTGCTAAAAGACTGTCCTCATAATAGCCAAGAATCATGTAAGTACCCAGGTAATGATGAAATACGTGGGGTAGAGGCTGTTTTGATACGATTTAGCCTGGATGGGAAGTTCTGGGTAGATATTTCACTAAATTTAAGCGTTTGTTGATCCAGGATTTGTACCATTAGACGGGCAATCGAATTTGCCTCTCAGTTTCTGTAAGACGTTTGGAACAGAGCGTTGCAGGTGTTAAGTAAAGCCACACATACTCTCCCAAGTGCGTCACTAGACCAAGCCTCTGTATTTGTTACCCGTGAAATGAAGGTGTGCAGATTGCTCTTCCACTTAGTTATAATAAAATATATCAACTATCTCATACACAACTGGGAAATCTTATGGAAGAGCAACGGATGGAGAGACCTTAATGTGTGGAGAATATATCATCTTAATGACAAAGAATACGGACAGATCTTGCATTTGCCAGAATATATCTTATCTTAATGTAGATATTGCGTTGTGGTCACCAACGGCGAACCTAATAGACTAGGGTACCGCCGGCGTTGAGGAGACACGTCATTACCACCGAATGGTCTGAAACAATGAGCATGATCTTGTTCTTTTTAGAACAGTCTAAACAACAACGCTTGGTAAGCTAAATGTGTTAATTTAGGTCAGGATTGATACAAGGGAATTTGAAAATATGCTTAGGTCAGATAGAATTTGATCAAAATTTCGTACTGACGGAAGGAGAGCCGGATTGACCAGGTAATTTTCATCTTGAAGTTTGGTAAAAGTATACTTTGATTTAAATGAGTGAAATTGAAACTTGATCCGAGTTTGCTATTTGTTTTTCTGACCAGAAATATATTGAAAGCAAAACCCGCCCACTTCTTACTATCGCGGTACTTAAGGAATATGTAGCAGATAACTTCGAGTCGCGTTCCGCCAATTTCAAATTATAGCTATGGAAATGGCATTTGCCAAAATGTGTTCGTCGGCTTCGTTAAGTACTCGGATCATAATTGAGAGGAAATCAAATGCACGCCCTGGGGAATTAGTTTTGAGAGGAAGATAGCCATATAGACAAAGGCGAAGATAGAACACACGGCAATGATATAGCGCACTAAGCGCCGAGTTTCATCAAAGGCCATCCAATCAATTCGGATGGGGTGTGGTTTTGTCATTCCAAAAGCAGCAATATCACTGTCGACAACTGCAATGGCCATATACAATTCTGATATAGGTCCAATATATAGCCGCCCACCAAATGATAATGAATAACAATAAGTGGACACTTATGTTTCATCATAAGACAAAAAGATGATGTAGCTCTTGTCTAAGTTGCTGATGGAGTCGGAGAAGATAGCAAGAACGTCAGGGGTCAAAGACACGAAACGTCTTGACTAGAGGTTCGGAAGTCTGAATCGTTCCGTGATATCCAGAAGTGATGCCATAACTTGAGAACAAAAGTCATTTAGGCTGGCCGTTCAAGTAACTAAATATATTAGGAAACTGTCAGAAATTAGTAGGCATAGGAAATGATGACAGGTTGGAAATATATATCGAATATGCATTTCTTAGAGGCGTAAATAACTTGAAATGGTATATTTTCCATCCAGCTTCTGGCCATTGCGGAACCCATCGTGACGAAAGCGTGTTTCGTGGCACTAGCGGACGTAGTAACTGAGAGGTTATTAGCCTTTGCCGCTAATTCTTAACCTAACGGGAGATCACTCTGTCTGAACGCCGCATATGTAGTCAGACATCATTTATGTCCCTGTATCAGAAAGTCCTATTTAGGAGGACTGGATTTGCGAGGTGGCATTAGTTATCCTAAGATATTATGATTGTATAACGTACTTACATGAGAGGGTGTAGACTTGCCAGCACATATCCTGGTGACAAATGATCTTTAGACTTTTAAATGAGGCCCTAAATCCCATATTACATGGTAGCATTGTCAGAATGTGTACCAAACATTTTCACCTGTATATGTAAATATAATTTAGTTTTACAGATCACTTAAACCTAATTGGACGCAGTTTCCAACCGGCAACAATTTGCTATATAGGTCTCATGCAACGTACATAGAAGGATTACATCGGACCATCACAGGACTTGTGGTTTTGCTTTAATTTCTGTTTACAGACTGCACATGAGATTTTCAATCATAGGTAAAAGATACATTCTGTCAAAACAGCTTTGAAAGAAAGAGTTGATTTCAAATTCACTACAAAAGATACGATTTGCGATGCGCGTTTTCACAGCCTGAAATCAATAAAATTGTACCTATAAATTAGCAGAACGTTAGTTTCCCCTAATTACTGATTAGTGGTGATATTTTGGACAATTTTTCATAATTTTAAATTCTTACTTTAGTGTTAATACTGGGCGCCATGTATAGCATATCGTGTGCTGTAAATGGCGTTAAACCTACAACAACAAATTAATAATAGTTAGCATTTTTTCCGCATCAACCAGTGGTTAGATATAAATATAATTTGTATTGCTATATAAATGTGCGCGGATAATTTCGAATTTATATACATGTTATTATGCTATGACCAGGGTTTGAAAAAGAAATGCGTGTGATCTTATCCTAAACATATAATTTGCATAGTAACGCTGAAGATTTGCTATTTCATCGAATTTATACCTTTCGGGTAGAAACTGATGGGAATGTTTGTTCAATTCATGTAATTATCTTAAACTGACTATCCCAATATAGGACAACTGATTATGCTATGAGCATAATAGAGAACAATGTATTAAATCTTGCCCCTGCATTTTTTCTTAACCAAAGTTGAATATCATACATATTTAGCACAAAGAGCGGAAAATATTAAACGTTCGAGGTTTTATCGTAGTATCAGTGATGCACAATCCATCTTCATCATGTATTTACATTTCTACGAGACATGCTTAGAAAGAAACGCAATGTCTGTCTGCAAAGGCCGAGTATTTGTGTTGCTCTTTCTACTACATTACATATCCAAATCAAAAGTCCCGAATATATCCAAATTGACCCTTTGAACTGCACATTTGAAGACTAAATTACGATTGATGTTTATTATTTCCACAACATATTTAAAAGTGGGATCGTGTGATGCAATTTACTACAATGATATCATCGTCGTGGATATAGACCATTTTCAAACCATCCGATTCTAAAGGTTTCTCAAATGAATATAAATAGTAGTTATGTTTTACGTAATAAATAGGTTACACAGTTCATGAAAAGATTAACATCATATTATTGTATTGATAAAGAATCAGCTAACAGAGAAGCTATCTTACCGAAGACAGTGCAGAAACTGTAACCCCGGTGCACCATCTTGATATAAATAGTCCATGTGAAGCGGTAGTTTCACTGGGGAGTAAGCGACATGGGAAGGTCTGTATTCCTGAACAACATCATAAACCTAGAAACGAGAGAAGTCACCTCTTAAAATCATCTATATACAAACTATCCCGTTTTGGATCAAAATCTCAGTTACTCATGCCATACAAAATATTGTTATGTCATCAAGTTACCGTTTCTTGCTGCTGGAGAAAGAAAAGATATATTTCGTGCCTGTCAATATCGAAGTGTTTTCTGGGATGTATCACAATAAGCCTACCAAGACATCTTAAAATATAGTGTCAGTAGAATATATTCGTCACAACAATGGGAAAGAGTTATTGATCATTTTGATTAGTCATATTCCCATCTACCACCATGAAAATCTGCTACGCTCTTATCTATCCCGTGGCAGCTCGCTATATGATCTTCTTATTTCCCATTCATATGTGTAAAACAAAACTAGCTGATGAACTAGTTAGTAAAAGAAGATAATAAATAGTATTCATAACTAGAAGTAACCTATAATATATTGTGTATGTATCTAAACTAATCATTTTCCAGACTTGGGGAACATTTTTTAAACCTCTACAACCTTGGTAAAACTAATTTTCGAAGAATTGTATGCAATTATTTCCCTTACATCACCATAATAGCTCGTCCTCTGTACGGGTGCAATTTTCTCCACAGCCTGAAGAATAAAGATAAGGAAAAAAGAATAAAATAATCGTTTCGAAACTAGATTCATTGGTGACGAAAACATGAGAAACCCGCTCATACTGATGGAGGAATATAGTTCCGTACTCCGACAGTATGTTACTAACATTATTCACAATATATTGTACTTAATGTAAATAAGTGTAATGCTTTTCTATAATATGTATTAAAAATATTTGTCTCAGAACCCAGGCTACGTGTTTATGGTTAAATAGCCTTGGCAACATGGAATTAGATTGTGACCCAGTAAAGGTAAAGTTTATACAACATAAAACCAAAAAACGGACCTACTTTTACAACGTATGTACATGTTGCTTTATTTAACCGAATAGCCAGGTTAATTTAACGGTTACAGAGATCTATGTACACAGCTACATTGGCGGTAAAAGTTGGATTGAAGCTCTCACTGATGACATGTTTCACGTGAGTACTGATATATGCATGCAAGAGCATTCATATGCGTTGGCTGTGTGTATAGAGAATGGTAGTAGATGCCGATTCACAATAAACGATACATGAACGCGATATCTTTATCTTCGTTTCTTTTTGTCATGGATGCTATCATTTGGAAATATGTGGTCGTTTTTACAATTTCCTACCAGTAAAATTGACCGTTTCTCTGTCGGAACACCTTTCATCAAGCAAATTCCGTAATCGCCGATGTAGCTGAGCCACCTTTGGAAATAAACATATACCTCTTTTTAAACGAATACAAAATTATATTCACATTATTTAACGCAATACTGTCCAAAAAGAAACACTTACATTTTTAAGCGAGTTTTGGTACTAAAGGCACAATGATATGTCATACTGGATTAATTTGTTATATTATATTATATTAAACATGGTCGCAATTTATTAACGAAGAGGTACTCGATGAAATTTTTGTTAGTTTGATCTGCACTTCAAATTCGATCACCGTAACAGAGTGCATGTAGAACTCAAATTATTAAGCAACATTTTACATATTACTGGTTGGTTGAAACGTGTTGTATCCATGGCATATTCCTTACTGCAACAGACAAGAAAATGGTTTTATAATAAATGGCAATCGTTGCTTATAGATGTGTTCTCATAAGAAGTAAGAAACTGATAAATCTTTATCATGAATCTTAATCACCCTCAAAATAAACAATCCGTTATTGGACACATTTATTGACGTCATACAGGAATATAGCGTGTATTTTGTTGGTAGCTTACTTGTATATTCCTTTATCTGATGCATTCACTTCTTCATAGCTTACTTCAGGAATCGGATCCCCCTGAAAGAGATACAACTTTAGCTCTGTCATTAATCGTGACACAATGTACTCTTAAAAAGGCCAATAAGGTTGTATTGCACATATATAAAAGTCCTTTATATTCAATTTGAACAAGTTTGAAAATGAAAGTATAGTTGTGATTTAATGTTACTATCAAACTTGCAATTGTGAGAAGAAAATAATTGTGCAACGTAATTGCCAATTGACATCTTATCAAGTAATGGTAATCATATCCTGAAAAAAGACTCAACTATTACGTTCCAGCCAAAATACCCGAATATGTTTTGAAAGATTATTTGCAAGACAAAAGATATAAAATCTGATAATGAATCGCGGGTGAAGCAAATAATATCTAAATAAGCGACAACAATCGTACACGGAGTCCCTAAAGCAATGCGATATGAATTGGAGATATTTGTCAGTATTATATTCATGGCCTATTCGCTTCAAGGATTTAAGCAAATTGAAATAGTGGTTTTGAACTTTAGAGACAGTAATTTCACCGTCGATTAGAAAATGATGTCATGAAGTTAATTGTAGCTGTATGTGTGTTTTTATTTTCTTCTCTCAAATCGATGTTGTTTCTGTTATTACCTCTTGCAGAAAGAGAGTAGTGGTCAAGTGATGTCTGGTTGCCAAAGCATCTGGGTCATATCTATTGGCCCTAAGACTGGCCAGATCAATGGTGCCCATGTGACCCCCGGACTTCCACATCAGCAACATGCTAAGGCCGTCTTCTGCAGCAGAAAAAGTCAAATAAAACGGTTCAACGATTTGGGAGAAAGATTTCAAGAGATATACCATGCATGCACTAAACCAAATTCTCTTTCTTCATACAAAATTTAAGAACTCTGATTCGACTGTTTATCACTGTTGTATTGTTATACTGAGACGGAATTCTCCCTTACTGAACCAATTAATATAACATAGATCGGAGACGAGGGACTCAAGAGAGTGGAAAGAAGCTTTTGCAAGAGTCAAACACTGTAGAGACAGAACGGTATCATTTTGACTCCCTGATAGTAAATATCAACCTTTAAAACAGGATAAATATTTTATCTCTAATCGCTATAGGTGTGGAGTCTGTCGGGATATGATAGATGCTTCACGTTTCACAGATGGCAGAACTTTAATGAGTAAGAAATCTTAATGTGTGTGTGAACGAGAGAGAGAGAGAGAGAGAGAGAGAGAGAGAGAGAGAGAGAGAGAGAGAGAGAACGCGGATGAGGGGAATTTCAGACAAGGCATCAAAGGATTATATTGTTGTTGTTATTTTAGGGTTTAACGCCATTTTTCAGCACACGACAGGCTATCCATGGCGGCCAGTATTATTGGTGGATGAAGAGCCCAGAAAAAAAACCCGGAAAGAACCACCGACCCACGCGAAGCTACTGGCAAGCTTTCTCACATAACTACATTAACCGAATCGGACTCGAACTCACGCAGACAGATGTGAGACGACAGTGATCCGTAACAGAATGCGCTTTAGACCAATCGACCTCTCGTGGGGCCAAAAGTTTACTTAATAGTAATTAGGAGCTACTAAAGAACAGAATATATATGATGAAGGTACTTATTGTACGGTGTTATGTTCAGAATGTTCATATTGCCAGACATGATGGGTCTAAACTGGAATGAAACTCTATTCAGCTTACCGGATACTGAGGCCTTCTCTAGGACTGTATGGAAATCTATCTCTTCCACGTGAATTTTTTTCATATTGCTGGAGGTTTGAAAACACTTTGGACACTGGCAGCTGAATCTCAGCCATAAGCTACGGTACCTGAAATGCTATTGATTGTTGGTGATCCTGAACATCGAATTACAGATACACAGAGTCTTCAGCTTGTACAAGGCTAGTCACATGTTAATTACACCGGACATGTTAATATATTATTAGTAGAGTAGGCACTTATTCTACATTATCTGTATCTGTAAATATATCATGTGCCTGAAATGTATGAAATTGTAAATTACTATAAAGTCAATATCCTGATGACGACATGTCTGTGGAGTACTTACAACGCTTCTTCTGTAACTTCTGCATCTCTTCTTACTTCATCTAGATCCTACTATGTATTTTAATTCGCGTCAATTTCTCAACTTTGACATAAAATATCAAGAGCTAACTTTGTCGCTCTTAGCATGTTTTCTATGAAGCTATGAACCTTGGTTAATCGCGGTGACCAGGCTATACTGAAAGAACAGGTAATAACTCTGAAATAACATTTGAGGGAGTCTCCATCCAATAATCGAATGCCCACCAAAGTAGACTAAAATATGATGGCTTTATTCGCTTGGATCTCAATGCATTTGTAAATTGTAGTTCAGAATCAGCATTAACATCTAGATAGTTATCCATAATTAATGATTGCGACACTCCCTTGATCTCGGGTGTATCTATCGTGTATTTTGATAAAGAGTGTTGTTGTAGCGATGAATAAAGTTGAAATTAAAACTAAAATTAACCTACTCCAATACATGGTCAGCAATCTCCTGAATCCATATGCTGTCATCTTCTGATCAAACAGAACTAATAACATTTTGTCTGAAAGTCATCACGATATTGTATTTTGTTTAATGTTCAACTATCGTGTTACTGGGGAAAAGAATTTCTAGCAGCTGTGTTTGTATTTCAATCTGCCGTCATTCATAGTCTGATTTAAAATACCTTCATCAAAATGCGAAATGATTTTAATAATATAAATGATTATGCAGTCTAATATGCAGCTAGTTTGAGGGTATGTGGTAAATAACATCAGGTCCAGAATATCAGCTATTTAAGACTTTCAGCTCTTTTCATAACACACACACACACTGTGTATCAAAGGAACATCAGCGATTCTAGTCAGATGACGTATCCAGAATTTCAGCCAATGAATAAGTGTCGCAGCATCCGCAACACCTGCAGTCTTTAGTTTTCATCCTTGCCATCATATATTTTCAGGTGTTATTGCAACACATCAAGTCGACGTTATTTATTTTAAATATGTATATTATACACTTATTGCGACTCTACGGTCTTAAAATAAGTGGTTGCATAAAGTGAGAATTCTTGTAAAATTCAACACATTTTTTTCCTAGAATTCACGTGGAATGAAACAGTTAATACTTCGGTATTGCGAATTAAATCATAAAATAGTCCTATAATTCGAACATAAGTCCTAATGTTTAACTAGCTGAATAAATTGTTGTGGTATTCCAAAATAATTTCAAGTCTAGATATGTGGTTATGACTACGTAATCTAGATATAAGGGTTTGTCAAATGTTTTAAAGTATAACATAGCAAAGGGTACTAAGACTAATATTGTTTTGTGGTGTGCTCTCTTATAGTCATTATAAAAAATATGGACACAATATAGAGGTGCATTACATACATATGGTCGTTTACTAATGCTAATACGCATGCGTTTGCTTTACCTTGATCTGACACCATCCATCCACGTGATCACTAACTGGCGACCATTATCTTGCAAGTCTGCGCTTACAACCTGTTTTTGATTTGCTGTCACATTCTGAATCGGCTGAAACGACACACGATGTACAATCACAATGCACGAATAATTTTTTTAATGTATATTGATTTGCAGCATCAGTATTTTATAAACATTTGAACAACATGGCGGAATTTTAGACCTTTTGTTATACTATGGAAGAACTTCATTATTTCATAAAGTTGCATTAGTTTGTTTTAAAAATATGTATTTATTTATTCAATGTCTTTCAAATATCCGAATTATTAAATTAGTCTAAATATTCATTGTTTGATAGAAAATAGTTACTACTCAGTGTTAAACTAAAAAGTAGAAATCGTCTTTTAATACAAATAAAATAATTTTTTTGTATCACAAATTCTCTATATATTGCATGTACTATTATTTACGAGCACGTTTGAGAAAACTTACCAGTAGCTTCCAGTGAAAGAGGTGGCGCTCTACAGTTTCACATTTTGTATAGAGTTAAAATTATAAGGAAAACATTTCTCCGGCTTTCCTCAAAGGCTATACTGGTTATTTAAAACAGGTCTTGTATATCTAAGGAATAGTTCCAACAATCTGTAATTCCCTTTATTTTGATGTGTGTAATATGGGTTATAAAGTATTATATTAAAGTAGCATGCCAATATGATATCATTCTCTCCACGGTGCATGCTTCAGATACAAAGAACTTCACCATACATAGGTCACCCTGTCAAAGGTACATAATAACTGGTGAGGTAAGTAATGTGTACAATCTTATGCCATAAGCCTGGTAAGTTGGATCCTGCCAGCGTTGGATTAGGCGTTTTTGTTCATCTGAAATTGAATACATCAAATTTGTATAGTATTGAAATTCGTTTTAAGGACTTCATGCTTTAAAACAAGTAATCCTTCATAAGTATCATTGTAGTTTTACTCTCTTGTGGGTGACAAAAACAATTGGACTCACTATACAAAAATAAATCAATACGTCTATTAACCTATATTATCATATACACTTTTATTACCTGTAATGGTCAGAGTGACAAATTCGAGATTACCAAAATGCCAAGCGATGTAATGTGATGGATTCAGTGATGTTATTCAGGATATACTTAGAAGGATATCCTCAAAAGCAACACAGATTGCAACGCTACTGGTAATTAAATATGTTGACGTTCGTAATAAAATATTGGTGTTGTTGGTGTTTAAGCTAACAAAACATTCTCAGAAATCAAGGCAGACTATTAATACGACGAAAACAGCAATCTGTAATATTGACAAGCATTGACGTTATGCCTGCAACTATTAGTAAAATAATCAATCAATCTGCGAATCAAAACTTAGCAGAGTTGGCTGGTTATCGCATCAGAAACAAATATAACTGCTAGTCTGATGTTAGGATGCTGACCTCGTGTTTGACAATACCATATATAATAAAATATTCAAACATTTATCTGATCCCGCTTTCGACATGAACGCACCAGTTCTCAACGATGAATATGTGCATGATTATCATTATTATTCTACTTCGTTGTGTACCTAACACAAGTCAAATAATCGAATAACAATTTCAGGATACAAGTATTTCTTGCCCGCTAAGGCATTTATTGAGATTGAAGGAGGTAGACTTTTAAAAGCAGATGATACAGCATATGGAATTGGTGAACTAGCTGGGTTTTTTAATAATGGTGTCATGGCGTTATTTAAGAGAGCCACATACACTATTGACAGAACAAACGTTAAATCATGCCTTGAAAACGTCGATGTTGTCACGTCTGAAGGTGGCCATGCAAGCAACAGCAACGATTAATCGAGATCAGCTGATCCATTTATAATGTTTGAAACGGATAATATAGAGAGCAGATACTTAATATTAAATGCAGCCGAAAGAAAAGGTGCGTCAAATTCCAGCTTGGGATTCGCATCACGTCGATCAATATTGAGCGGCGATGAAGAATTTTCATGTGTGATTAAACCATAGCATATATTTGGATTCTGTAAAAAGGCTAAAAGGCTAAAAACGTGTGTATTTGGCGCTAAACAGACCGTGGCATTTGTTAGAAAAGCCACCGAAAATGATGCAATATGGCATGATGCAAACGTTAATGCAGACAAATACTAGCAACACATTCGTTGTGAGCTCTAGTAATGACCCAATCAGGTGACGAAGAACCACGTCTGCTCTCTTTTATGGAGCAATGTGGTAAATCAACATTATCAAGGTTGACCATGACCACATACAGTAATCAAAGCTATGTTGATGGATTATTCACTCAACAGATAGCATCACAGGAGGGGTTGTCAGCATGACGACATATATTCATCGCATATCAATAAAGTGCCATAGTAGATTCGCAGAAACGAAATCCAATGGTGTTTGACACGTTTGGAGTTAATGATGCTTCATTGAGAAAAAATCTGCATCAATAACCGTCTGACCAAGTGTTGCTGACTTTTAACCATCACGTTAGCGATCGCAGACTCAGCAGTGAAATGTTTATATACATTCCCACCTTACGCAACCTCTGGAATTTTTATTGTGCTAGAACACTTTA
Organism: Unio pictorum; assembly: GCA_030141615.1. NCBI lineage: Eukaryota > Metazoa > Mollusca > Bivalvia > Unionida > Unionidae > Unio > Unio pictorum. Next base: position 12,578,616 of record JARLTB010000291.1, read on the forward strand.
ATCGAGTTTTTCTACGATGCCACAATCCACTATTTTCCCGGATACATTTCAAGCTTACTGACCAGAACGGACATTTGCTGGATTTGCGATATGGCGTTTTGGACATAATATGCATATAAGTTCAAAGAGAAATTTTAAAATCTGTTTTTGAGTCGAAGTTGACGTTTTACAAACCCCACAAACAAATATTTATATAAATGTATCAACACCTGAGAGGTTTTGTATACATCAAAGAGATAATACGTAAAACTAGTCAGAACAATATTGGTAATTCCACAATCAGAACAATTTAGTGTTATTATAATTATTGACGAATACGGCGATGAAGAATTTCGGTTAACGCAGGAACAGTTCAATGAGCTACAGCGAGAACATATTAACACGATTGCGTGCGATAGAGATCGGACTCTAAATTAAGCACATTTTTGCCTTGAGTTAGAGAAATATCATAATCTGATTTTGAAGTAATATTATTCTTAGGAAAATAATACATATTTTAATCGGACTCAGAAGCAAAATCTGATCCAATCAAATTGATGGGCATTTTAACTATAATTTGTCAGATTATCAAACCATTTAATCGAACTTATTGGTATGTTGCCTATAATTTGTCAGATTAAATACAGTATGGACTAAAATCACTTCATCCAGTTTATACATTCAGTTAATATTTTTATTTGTAGCTTTATTTGAATGTTAGACAAGTACGCCATATTTAAGTTCTATTATAGTATGTTTCATTAACCTCAATACAGTTAACTTCATATCGTGAAAAGTAGTCAAACTGTTGCGACCTTTCCAAAATATTTCCTTTCAAAAGTTCATGACAATAAACTGGCTGCATATCGCATTTACTTTGACCATCCACGTGTGTACGATTACTTTGTCATCAATGTTTGTGCTAAAACTTCTACATTGCTCCATTTAATAACACTACAGTTTCACTAAAGGTGAACCTGAGGTTAATATGTATTTACCATATAGATCAATATATATATATATATATATATATATATATATATATATATATATATATATATATATATATATATATATATATATATATATATATATATATGTTTCATATTTTTTATTTTACGAGGCAGATAAACAGAGATTACACCCAAGAGTTAAGTACACGAGAATTTTAGTTGCTCGTCCTCTGCATATGCAACCTTTTTAGTGTTATGATAATACGTTACTACGTATTTAAAATATTTTTCATCGCATTGGTGACATCAGTAGCCACTCTTTTATTTCATACATTAAAAAGTAATATTTATTTACGTCGTTAGTGCCGAAGATTATAATTTTATCACGTGACCTTATTATATTCCGACAAGTCCTCATGGATGTCGAATTTTGATGTTTTCGAACGCGATTATGGGCTTTTGTACATGGAAACCAAGTTATGTTTCAACAATGTATCAAATGAACTAGAAGCAATGTGAAACTATTCAACAGTGCTGATGTAATGCAACAACAACTACTACCACTACTAATACTACAACTACTACTACTTCTACTACTACTAATACAAATACGATATTTGTTGCACGAAATGAAGCTTAAACATGGCGATACATAGTAATGGGATGGTGAGATAATTGGCCTGAATGTTTCCCCTTAGCCTACATGAAATCAACATAACGACGGATGTTAGCCTATGGTGGCTGAAGTACAACTATTTTACCCGTAATGTGAATGTGATTCATAAACGTATTTGACAGAGACAAATGTCAACCCTTACTGGCACAATGATGCACGACTATATTGTAGATGTGCTATACAGTTGAATGAAACACACATACATGCAAAAGCAAATCAAATAAGTTAATTGGATATTAAAAGTTTGCCTCCCGGAGCGGCTGGCATAAGAAGCTAATTTTTACAGATCACTGATATATATCCTCTGTCCGTGTTGGGTCAAGTGTCAGGCTCGGCTAACAATATTTTGTGAGAAAGCTTACCGGTAGCTTCCAGTTCGTCGTTGAACGAGATCGAGGCATGGACAGGGGGCGCAGCTTGTAGTTGAACATGAAAATTGCAGTAACGTTTGCTCTTTTTTATATTCTTGTAATTTTTAATGGCGAATACATCTGCATTTAGGTCTTAAATTATTTAAGTTGAACATCTTAGACGATGACATCACATGTACATCATGATACAAAATTTGCTTTTAAACAAACATGGATCTTCAATGGAGGATCTGTGCGACGTTTTATTTGAAATGTAAGATTATATAATATTTTATGATATACTTACAGCTAGACAAGGTTTTATTTGAAATGTAAGATTATATAATATTTTACGATATACTTACAGATAGACAAGGATTTATTTGAAATGTAAGATTATATAATATTTTATGACATACTTAGAGATAGACAATGTTTTATTTGAAATGTAAGATTATATAATATTTTATGATATACTCAGAGCTAGAGAAGGTTATATTTGAAATGTAAGATTATACAATATTTTATGATATACTTACAGCTAGACAATTTTTTATTTGAAATGTAAGAGTATATTATATTTTATTATATACTTACAGCTAGACAAGGTGACCATTTGTCGTACATAAACACGGTGGAGAAGATTTCTCGTCCTCTTAAAACACAACATTAAATGTCGAGATCTGCTGCTCATTGTGGCAAACATTTGCGTGAAGTCTACGCAAAATGGAACAAATTAGGATTTTCATTCATTTTAAAAGCACAGCATCGCCCACTGTCAGTCATTATCACCATTATATGTGGAATTTGTGGGCGGAGTAATGATTTTGCTATATACTTGCATGGTACATGTACTATGTATTATCACTACTACATGTGTACATTTGCCATCTGGTGAAATATTTACCCATGTACCATGACCTCCAAGGATGCCCTTTCAAACAGTTCAGTCACCCATTGTGCAAACGCTACCGGATGAGAAATTCAAGATGGCGGAAATTATACAAAATGAAATGGCATTAAAGGAACAGAAGACCTTTCTATCTTTTGCAACCAGGCAATTTGTCAGATACAGCGAGTCAACTAGATTTAACTAATTGGTACTTAATATCACTATATAATAAGAAGCAATCACAACACTTTGGCTAATCTATTGAGTAATAATTGTGTTAACTTGCAAATCAGAAACTAAATTAGAACTATAATGTGATATCAGTTACAAAGCTTTAGAGTCTGAGGTAATGCCAAAATTAGCAACATAAATGTTAATGATACTTTCGTATTTGCTCTTCTAAAACTTTGATTGCAAATGAATTTAATATTTTTCATTGGCAGTAGATGTAGTCAACCCCTTTTGTTGCTTTCTGTAGAAATTGCATTAATACTAATTTAATGTTTGATTGTTCATTTGTTCAATAACCCTTTCAATCGCTACTTAAATTTCGGAAAGATGTCTTAGTGTTGATCTCATCAAATATTGATATGAAAGACCGTAAAACTGTTTTCCGTAAGCTAATGGAGTAGATGCACGAGCATTAGCTTAATACACTATAAACCAGAATTAGGAAGGCGATGATAAATATGTAATAATGAGAGACCCCGAGTGGCCGAGTGGTCTAATGCTTTCTCCATTACCGATCACTGCCATCTCCCCTCTGTCTGTGTGGGTTCGAGTCTCAGATTCGGCCAATGTGGGTATGTGAGAAAGCTTGCCAGTAGCTTCTTGTAGGTCGGTGGTTCCTTCTGAGTTTTTTCCCGGCTTCTTCCATACCATTAATATTGGCCACCATGTAAAGTGTAATGAAAAATGGCGTTAAATCCTACAAGGACAATAACAACAACAATACATATGTAATCATAAGCGAAACGCCATCTCAATAATGGTAACATCGTACCAAGTATACGTAAGGTTACAAACAATCCACGATCATTAACATAGGCACCTAATCCCATCCTAGCACATATAAACATTATAAGTAAAATGGTGTTCTATTCTGCTTGATTCAAACAATCTGATCTGAGAGTTCTATTGCGTAGATCCATGGAAACGTACTTTGCTTTTTGCGTTTTAAGGTTCCAATGTTGATTGTGGTCTACTCCTTTCAGGATAATCTCGTTGAAATGGTAGGAGAGAAAGAGCATTCAGCAATTGGCTTCGTGTACACATCCTCATCCGTCGGATATATGTAGATTCGTACTCATGCTTAGGGTTTTAGTCTTCCCACATACAGCAATGAATAAAGTTTGGATTGCATTCTCTTTTGCATAAAATGGTGCTGTTGTGAATAATGAGATTTTTGCTTGTAAGGAGTTGTAACTTTAGACATTTTTATTTCCAACTAAATGGTCCATTCATCTATAGTACTAATTGTTACTTAACCTACGATAACGACGTTTCCATGAAACAAACTAACAATTGTAAGACACGTTTTAGAAGGCAAATCTTGACCCAACCTACACTTTAAATCGCCTATAACTAAACAAATAATAAGGATAAAAATAAAAGCATTGTCTCAATCCATCATAATTATTGGTTTTACACTGATGAACATATCTCTTCAATATTTTGACCTGCCGTACGCTATTATTCGTTTATTTGTAAATAATGTTTACTGTTTTTACAGATTTAATGATATAATGGGTTTGCCCATCTGTTTTTATTACAAGATGGCACTTCGGATTCGGATGGAAAGTCAGCATCTTTGCAATGCATTCCAATATTTTATGCTGTTTAATAATGTCCCGACATTTTTATTTTCACCTTCTCTATACACCATTGTAAAATATTCTCTCATAGACCCGCTTGACTAGACCTCAAAATAATTCTTTAGATCTTTTATTTCTATTCTTTGTTTGCCAGAATAGTTTCTCCTCACTCTTAGTACCCGCGGTAATGTTATGTTTGGCAGCTGGATGAGAGCAAGTATTGATGATGGTCTGCTTGGCTTGGAGTATACATCCATTGACACTTTCAGTGACTTGTGTAGCCATGTGAAAAGCGTATTGCTTGTATATGATATTTACATCCATCACACCATCCACCCACGCACGCACGCATGCACATACACGCAAATACATACGTACATATATATATATATATATATATATATATATATATATATATATATATATATATATATATATATATATATATATATATATATATATATATATATATACACATGCACGTATACCGATATTGGTTTGTTATACATATGTGCCCATGTAGTATTTTATTTTACACAGAAACTGCAAATCGTATATGGTACAAGTTTCCTATTTGAAATAAATGTTGACTTAAAATAAAAGCTGTTCGAGTTTTAAATCTTAATAAATACGAGATACAAAAGTCTGAACACTACATCACTTAAAGTCTTAGCATTTCTATAAACGCTATAATGGACGGTTACAATTTACCGCAATGTTGACGATGATCAAAGTGTACTCTAAAGAGGATTTGACCGATAACGTGAGACTATGTAGCACAAGAAGCAACGACCTAGAATTATAATTAGGACATGTCCCGTGATATTCGTATCAGAAAGTTACTATTATAATAAATCAGACAAATCTAGAGGCCAAGTGTAATCCCATCATAATGTACCAAGTTGTTAACGCCTGAGAACCTTAACAGTGCAAACAAATATAGCCTTGAAGGCTTTAACAATGTAGGGATCGGTGGGTAAATACTAACTATTATGCGATTCCACATGATTCAAAGGGGAACTACCGATAACACCCCACCCAGTTCACACAAGATAACCTGCTCTCGCCGGTCACAATCCAAAACCTCGACTCCTTTCTAACATTTCAATACAATCTGCGCATTTAGTCAGTGGTAACTTTTTTGTCTTCAGCTACCATGTTCATTTACCATATTGTACGTTTATCGTCGCGAAACTACTTGGTGGAAAAGAACGTGTTTGTTCCGATTCCATGTTTGACGGCTAAGGTTGATATTTACATTTGTATCACTGGATTCCCCATGAATCAAGTGCGTGTGAATTATAATTGCCGACAAGTGCTTACAATCGGCTGGGTTTGAAGTTTTGCTATGTTAATTTCTCTTTGAACATCAGCACTTCCAGTCACTGACGTACCGGATATAATTGATAATTTATCAGCAGTTATATTCGACGGAATTTTAGCCGAATCAGCCATTGAAATGTCTCACTTGTTTGTATTGTTCTGAATATTCAGAAAAGTAAAATATATAATTATGCAAATACACTTTGCATGTTATTATTTTACGGAGAATATATATATATATATATATATATATATATATATATATATATATATATATATATATATATATAATATCTTTGTTAGAGAAATATTGTTATGTGGTATATACTGGAATGTCAAATAAACCCGTACTTGGACTATTGCGCTCCACAATCATACTTACGAGAAAGCATTGTACTTACGCATGCCTGGTAGCTACCGTAATACTACATAAAAATTTAATTCTCGTTAGTGATACGACCATAATCGCGTGCAACACGGTGCCCTGGCTGGTCGTTATTATTCTGATTACCTTACCTCCTATCACTCGCTAATTGTGAAACAGCATAATCCCGTAATCAATAATATACTGCATCTTCCTTTGCTTTCATTAATTACTTAATTCTTGATAATATAATTATAATTATATTTTTAAAACCGGAATAAATTTAAATTTCAGATTCGATCACAACGATATTTACGTACAAATCTCATGATATTCAGAATAAGAGCTGCGTCTTAACACTAATCTATTTATGCTTAGCGCCAAGCGAGGCAGCTTTTAGTACCTTTGTATAAATCAGGATATGACTCCGCCGAGATTCAAACCCACGACCTCCAGAATCAGACGCAGACACTATAACCGTTTGGTCAACGGAGCGGAATCAGCATCATTATTATCATCATCATCAACAACAAAGACAACAAAAACAGCAAAATAATAAAAGTTATCATGATACTAATAGCAAACTCAATGACGTCATTGAATTACCTTGACCTACCTATATATTTTGTGATGTAGGTACTGAAGAAGACAATACATAGCCTTAACAAGCATTTGAAAGTCAGTTTCTTTTTTCTAATAATTTCCGCAAAATTAATGAACTAATTTATCGAGCAGAGATACATTCGTACGAATAGCATATGTAGAATTTCACTCTGTTTATACAATGTTAATTAGGGACACAAAGCATTCTCATCGAATTATACTCATATTAGGTAAATTGACGGTACATGTTCGAAACGAATGATCTATATCTGTCTTACTAGTACTGAGGCAATTAACGCTTTCTTCAAAGTGATCAGAGTAAATTTTTGTCACCATAATAATAGACCTCTAGACAGGTTATATTTAAGTTATGACTGATCCTGTTAAAGTTGCTGCTACAGGATATCAACTACGGAGTAATCTTTTAAAACCAGAGTTTTATAACACTCCATAACATAATTGGAATAATAAAATATTTCGCGTATACAAGGGTAGTTCACAAATTAGTAAAAATTATAAACACGAGTATGAAAATTGTTTTGAACAAGTTAATGAAATGAAAAAGTGTATTTCAACGCCAATAAAACAGCAATCTCGACCACGAAGACAACCATATTTCAACTGAGAGTGGATTTACTACAGGAAGTGGTATCGTTACCTGTCCTAACAATATAAATATGATGTATCCAGGTTGGAAGTTCTTATATCGGGTAAACGAGCTCGAAATAATTCTCAAGAAATAGTTAACGAAGCGGCTAATATTTGCCAACGATTATTTCAAGGTGGTATTATGGATATCGGTGTATATAGATCTCTTATTGATGAAATAATTGATGATTATCACAGCGATTAATTGTTTAATGGTTCCAAGGGTTGTGCCACTTGCAAAAGAATTATCAACGAAAGCAATCGACGTTATTCGTGATAAAGCTACCGGCACTGTTGGTGATCTCACCGGGAAAGCATTTTCTGTGGTCAAAGATAGGTTAGCAAGGTTAATACGTAAACCTCAAACACCAAAGGCGATCCAACCTGTAAAATTACCAAGTACTGAAGTTATGCCTGTAAATATCGGTAAAGTAATAAATCAAACTGTAAATTAGAAATTAGCGAAGTTGGCTGGTGTATCTTATAAACAAAGAGAAAGAAATATAACTGCCAATCTAGTAGCAGGAAATGGTCCTCGTTTTAAACGATAATCAATTATAACAAAATGTTTAAACTCATATTCAATACCGCATTTGATATAGATTAACCAGTACCAAGAGATACATCTCTGCGTGCTTATCAATATTATTCTTATGACGCGATAGTACCTGATGTCCGTGGAAGAATCGAACTTCAAGTTCAGGATACGTGTAGATATTTTTTACCCGCTGAAGGATTTATCGAAATCGAAGGTCAACTTTTAAAGGCAGATAATCCAAATTATGGAGAAAATGATCAAGATGGTTTTGCTAATAAAGGTAAGACGGCGTTGTTTAACAGTGCTAGATATATAATTAAAGGAAGAGAAATTGAGACAGTTCACGAAAATATTGATACCGCGAGAATAATACTAGGTTTGGCGCGGTATTCCGATGATTATACAAGATCGGCTATTCTTTTAGTGATGTTTGCAAAGGATATAAATGATCATTCAGAAAGTAAAAGTATAATTATAGGTCCTGGGAGAAACGCTGCTGCAGATAATCAAACAAATGTAGTTTTATCGCAGAACAATAATCATAATTTGGGATTTGCAGCACGTAATGCAATGTTAAACCGCGATGAAGAATTTTCATGTGCGAGTCCATTATCTCATATATTTGGATGTTGCCGAGATGTTACACTTTCGAGCTCATGTAGGTCATTTCCCCGTTGGTGGATTAAGAGCAATTGCTGTCATTCTCAGTGACAAATCGAGGTTACTTGAAGGTATTGGTGGACGAATGAGAGTCGTTGATGCACCGGTAGAAAACATGTAGACACCGAGATCAACCTCGTTATTAATAAAATGTCGTATAATCATCTGACTCCTGGTCAGGCGAAAAAATTACAATCGAAAAACTCGAGTGCATGTAGGACAACAATAACATTAAAACAAGATCAAAGAGCTAGTGGCGGGCCAAATATGTTGTCTAAAACTCAACTTAACCATTTCAATAAGGCGTTCAAATCGAAAACTGGTGTTTAACTTAATTTTGCTCCATCTGCGGTCTAAAGTATGATTAAATCAGGCGGCATATTTCTTCTTCTCGCCGCATTACCAGCGTTGATTTCCGCCGCCGCTCTCGCAGTCTCAAAAGCTGCCGCATTATCTGCTGTTGGAACCGTTGATTGAATGGCACTTAAGAAAGCGAATCGGCACGGATTCAAAAAAAGACGAGGTTTAAGACTACCAGGAACATATCCAGGAAAGGGTCTCAGACTACCAGGAACTTACCTTAGTTAAACTCACAATTGGGATTTACACCGTTCTCAAATTTTGATTTAATCGACGCTGCCAAAAAATACGATATAAAACACTTCAGAGGTTTTTTTTTATTCGAGATCAATTACCACAACAACCAAACAGCTTTGAAATCTCGATTAATAGCATTGGACCTGAAAGTCACTGGGTCGCATACGCGATTTATCCACGAGGAAATATTTATTTTTATTCTTACGGTTTAGCACCACCTAAAGAATGTATGCATTATATACATCAATTAAAATTCCCTCAGAAAGTGAGGTGTTGGTATTCGACGTTACCAACACAGACAATGGCCGATCCTCCAATATGCGGCCAACTAGTAATTAATTTCCTTAGAGCTATATCAACTTCGACCGCACCAACTCATAAAACCTTACACGAATATACCAGAAAAAACGTTTCAAAGAGATCTTAAATATATAATGGTAGATATGTTGAGAAGACTTCTCTCACGAGTAAAAAAACTGATGGGGTATCAATCGAGCATGTACAGACAATCATCAACGATTAAATGTCTGAAAAACGATTATATGTCTGAAAAGTTAAACTTGGCAAGTGTGGAACCCGATAGAATTTTGTGTTTCAAGACAGACAGGGGAAATTAAAACGAGAAATGTATCTCTGAAGGATATTCTAGTTAAACTTTACGGAGTAACCGAAAATTCCCTAGCGGTGTTTGATTCCACTGGTAGAATTAAACGGGTGTTACTTTTCCAACTGCGACAGATACTATTAGCAATCGAGTAAAAAAATCCGGCAATACACTAACAGGTGAACTTACCATTAACTCAAGTAAAATAACCACGCTTGATAATCCAATATAAGATAATGACGCGACAACAACAAAAAAAATACGTAGACGATAAATATAATACCGTCGATGATAAATTATTAACGTTGCACGCTGATTATAATATCACCGATGATAAATTAACAACGTTGCGATCTGTGTATGATGTTTACTGTTCACGTCAACGCGTTTACAGGTCTTCGCAGAAATTTTAGAAAAATTGATGAAACCACTGATAGTTTCTTTGCTAAACCAGCAGCGATCCCCGTTAAACTTTCTGATTTTAAACAAACACAAGATGACATCATCGCTGATTTTCTGCTATCATTGCCTGACTTGATAAAGTTAAAATTCATAACGAAAACAATATCAGTAATGTGTATTCCATACAAAGTGATTCTTTCACTTGGACACCTCAAAATAACATTATTAGTGTTACCGCAACGGTCAGAGGTATATATAGATTAACTCTGCTGTCAACAATACATTTCAATGTATGATCAGGTACATCTACTGGTGTTAATACTGTAAGTGATATCATCAATAAGCAAGACACTCTAATATTTGGATTAACATCTGTCACCGAGAATTTAGAAAAAATATCAATAACATCCTATGTAAAATTTGTAATTGATTTAAGTACATAATATAATAATATGACCTCAAACATCCAGCAGTATTGATACAATCAAAATAAGCGAGTTACAGACTAAACTAAAAATAACGTTGATGTATATCAAACAAAAGGTCAACGTCGTTGTTCTTTAAATACTTTGTTGATGTGTTCACAGATCCTCGTGATAACCTTTGACACCGGGATAAACAATTCTCTACTGTCGTGATTTGCACAAATAAGTTTAGTTCGCTCCCGGGTGCTGATTTTATTATCCGGTATTCGTACTTATGTGTTGGCTCACCCGATTCTCTCGCCGATTTAATATATTCCTATTCGGTAGATACATATTTACTGGTAAATATTTCATTGACACCAGCTAAATCTTTGACGCGATCAAGTTCTGTTATCAACTCGGTGACATTTTCTTCGTTCATTATACATACAGACCTTTGTTTAAATCGTCAACGATTATCCTAACTGTCCTAGATAACGGTATAATAAAAGAGAGAACATAATCATGAATAGGGTGTGTGTTCCATTCAGCGTCTTTACGCCGGTTAAACCCTCTTTTACTCCAGCAATCATTGTATTATTGGACAGTATTACAGTCAGTCTGTGCAATGCGCTGGTAAATATCTTGTTCAAACCAGGAAATGTCGTAGTATTGGTCAGATGTTATCTTGGAGATATCGTTTTCAGCAAGGATATTGAGTTGATCACAGAAGGATGATGTTACAAAATACCCGATATGGCATAGAGGGTACACCATACTCCTCTAAGTGAGTTGTCCTGTGCAGCGAGTCGCACGTGCCGTGCGTGTAATGAAGCTTTCACGCGAATCACGTTTTACAAGTACGGCATACTACTATATAGGTATAGTGCGGGGTCATTTTAAGACGCAGTGGACATTAGAGCAGACCTGTAAACGTTTCATTTGTCGGGAATTAGAGCCAAAAAGTTGGGTGAGTCAAATGCGTTCTTTTTGGTTAATGTTTTCAGTTAAATGCTCAGTTTCGTAATAGCACGTTCGTTTTATTATGTATTGCGTTAATTCGTTTTATTATTTGGAAAAATGTCCATTTTTATATTCAGCTCGCCGGTCAACGAGTGAATAGATGAGTATTCAAGTCCAATGTTAACCGGTGGAGTGGAGACGGGCAAACATGAACTACTGTCGCACCGGAAGGAAGTGCAGTGTTAACGTCCGTAGTTTTGGTTTATTGACTATTTTATGTAAGACACGAATAGCGTGTTTATAGTCAATTGAACCATATGTTTTGATTTATTGACTATTTTGTGTAAGACACGAATAGCGTGTTTATAGTCAATTGAACCATATGTTTTGATTTATTGACTATTTTGTGTGAGACACGAATAACGTGTTCATAGGCAATGGAATGCTATGTTTTGATTTATTTACTATTTTGTGAGATACGAATATCGTGTCTATAGTCAATGTAATGCTACGTTTCGTATATTGAATACATATATTTAGTACAGTAGTGGATGACTACATATATTTAGTACAGTAGTGGATGACTACATATATTTAGTACAGTAGTGGATGATTACATATATTTAGTACAGTAGTGGATGACTACATATAGTTAGTACAGTAGTGGATGACTACATATAGTTAGTACAGTAGTGGATGACTACATATAGTTAGTACAGTAGTGGATGACTACATATAGTTAGTACAGTAGTGGATGACTACAGACAGTTAGCACAGTAGTGGATGACTACAGACAGTTAGTACAGTAGTGGAGGACTACAGACATTTAGTACAGTAGTGGAGGACTACAGACATTTAGTACAGTAGTGGAGGACTACAGACATTTAGTACAGTAGTGGAGGACTACAGACATTTAGTACAGTAGTGGAGGACTACAGACATTTAGTACAGTAGTGGAGGACTACAGACATTTAGTACAGTAGTGGAGGACTACAGACATTTAGTACAGTAGTGGAGGACTACAGACATTTAGTACAGTAGTGGAGGACTACAGACATTTAGTACAGTAGTGGAGGACTACAGACATTTAGTACAGTAGTGGAGGACTAGACATTTAGTACAGTAGTGTATATATATATATGATATTGTGTCTAATTTGTTTCACTAAATTGGTACGCGAGTCGTTGCTCATATACTATAGGTGTTTATCTAAATGACAGTAGCAATCAGACAATTGGTCAGTGATTTTCTTACACGCGCAGGAAAAAAATTCAAGATTATCATTGATATCTTCGTTGATAAAATTTGTACGTTGGTCTAATTCAACATCGTGTAAATACCAATTTTGATATTCGACGTTGAATTGGTTGGATGTCATAAAGTAGCGAGGATATTGAATCGATGAATGATTATAAGTCTAGTGGTTTCGACAAGTCTATGAAAATGGTATATAACAACCTCAAACTCATCATAGGTGATGAGTGGTGACGATGTTTTTTGTTTTTTTATGGTTAACGCCATTTTTAAGCACAATCTAGGCTATATATTGCGGCCAGTATTAATGGTGGAGGAAGAACCCGGAAGACCCCGGAAGGAACCACCGACCCACGAGAAGCTACTGGCAAGCTTTCTCACATAACTACAAAAGCCGAATATTAGACTCGAACCCACGGAGACAGAGGTGAGATGGCAATGATCCTTAACGGACAGCGCTTTAGACCACTCGGCCACTCGGGGCCCCTGAATGGCGATGACATCGCGTAAATACCTTCCCGGTAAAGGATTTTGAGCTGATCTATAGTATTTTGTTCAATTTCTCTGATTACCCTTGCACGATTAATATTGTTTGTATACTATAGGTGTTTCATCTAAATGATTATCACAATCGGACAAAAATAAATCACGCGTATATAAATGATACCCGGGTGTGTAATCGCTTCGAATACGTTGTTTTGATTACATCTACCGCGGCTCGTCTCCTCGATTCTCGATGAATATCAAAGTATTTACACCCAGAGTATATTGATGGAAATTTAATATCTTAAGCGACGAATGCGATTGCAGGTCTTTGTTGCTGAGTTTTGATTTTTGGCCTAGAGTTAAGAGAATTCTACTCGGAGTAACAACTCGCAAATAATCTACGCGGTTGTCTAGTGGATTTCCGTTAATATGATAGATAATAAAACCTTTATCGATCTAGCCGTTAAAACACTCATAAATAAATCGGTGAGCGTAATTTGATCTCCCGTTGACAAACTTATATATATCCAGTGGTAATAATGTTACAGAGTTTTACCTTTCGTTTACAATGTCTAATGGTTCCATCACGAGAGGCTTCGTAGTTACTGATTACAGGAACAAATACAAACTGGTAATGGTTCATTTCTGATAAAAACTATTCAATTGTTTATCGCGATGAGCTCCTGTCATATAATCGTGTTCTTCAAATACAACCTTGCATCTCCGCTTCATGTAGTGTCTAAATAACTCGCGGAATCTTTTACCTCCACAATCACCGCATAATTGTGTTTTGCCTAGTATACCATTTCCACATTGATGCAAGTAGTAGGAATTCGAGATCCTCGTTTGATATATTGATTATTGGCTGCACAATATTCCCTAAGACAATTTCTTGAACAAATTTTTTTCGATCCTATCATTTGCCAATGATTTCGTTCCATTGCTATATTATTGATTCTTCAAATGAATATATACTTAATATATATATATGGGAGAAATTTCGAAAATGAGTTTTCCAAAAATAGAGCTAAATATGTTTGGTCGATGTATTTAACGATATAGGATTGTGACGATTTTACCCCAACCCCTTGTATTAGTACATGTATGTATAACTTGTGATTCTGACTGGCCTTGTACATGTATAAATTGTACGTCTGCCTGACCAAGCTTTGATGTTTCAAATTGTTCTAAGTTAGCTAATCCCCTTACGTAAGATGGTCTTTGTTTAGGTCTCGAGGGGAAATTCTACTAGGAGAATGTGTACATTGCGGACGGTTGACGTAAACCACCTCAAAGGACAGGAGACCGCCAAATAAGTAGACTGTAACAATTGATAGACACACAGACAGACATTCGGATGATTGACAGTCGAACGACTGACCAGAGTCGATCGCCCTCGAATCGAAATGCGATGTGGGTGGGACTTGATTCGAAAATTTGAGATAATACCTGATGTTTAGTAGGAATTAGTCAGTTCGCTACAATATGTAATTGTGTTAAGAGAGGTAGAACTCCGTACGGTCAGACGAAAATTGGCGGCAGACTCAGATTTTGGAAATCTTAAGATAGCTTCAAAGGTCAGTGATTTTGTTTGATTTCTGCTTGATACGTCTGCGGAATTGAAGGATTCTCGTATGTATATTCATTTTACTTGTATTGTAGTATGAATAGTTAATTATGATATTAATATTTTGCATCTTTCGTGATGTTCGTTAGTACCTTTGCTTACAATTGATTATGATGTAAATTCGTTGCATCTTCTTCATGATATTATTATATTACACCTTATTTTGTGAGGTAAAATGTTGCTCTTATTTTGTTAGTTATATGTGTGCATATTATTTCGTGAATTATTACGTTTACGCCCTTTTGAAAGGACGATTTGTATTCGTGAAGAATTGTATTGTTTGCTAGCCGCTATAAGAATTAATATTATAATTCTTTGTGTAGATATATTATGGTAGACTAGCACTTTGTTTACGTAATGATATATTTTGCCATTGAGTTAACGGATTTCCGTTATTGCAATTTGAATGTGAATATTGTGGATTTGGTACGCTTGTGTAGGTAATATATATAAATATATAGATAGTCATATTACTAATATTTAGTAATATTATAATGCAATGATATTTGAAATATTTGTATGTATATACTGATAGGGCTCAGTATGTAGATGTTTGAATTCTTTGTGAGATTGTGTTATGGCGCCATTTTGTAAGCGGCGGAAGTGTATGGGAATTTCGATGTGTGCGCATGCGTGACCAAAAATGTCCCGCCTTAAACTGATGGTTCAGTTCAGTGACTTAGTGTGAAGTAATATTCATCACCCTATGCTAATGCATTATACCTTTCAACAGGAAGCTTTCGGGTGACGTTGAGAGAATTCCGGGGGAATTCCGGATGACGTGGAGAGAATTCCGAGTGAATTTGAGAGATACGGAGTGAATTTCGGTGACCTCAAGAGATACCGTAGAAGAGGAAACTGAAGTAGATAGAAGAGGAAACGGAAGTAGAGGAATCGGAAGGAGAGAAAGACGAAAGGAGACATATTTAGATGAGTAACACTCAAGAAGGGAAAATATTCCTCACACTGAAATCAAATGATGATCTAGGGATCATTGGGTCAAGAGTGACATTGATTGCTTAATATCTTTAAAATTTTCATTTATTAAATTGTTATTGTTAAATTTCATCTTCGTATTTCTTTTAATTTAACTGTCGGCATTGCTGACTGGGGGCTCGTAGCCATATATAATATATTGTCCAGAAGTAAACATTCTGAATGCGGACCAAGGGAACTTCCTCATAACTCTTTAAAGTCTATAGGAAGAACCCCACCCCTACTACCAGAGCCCTCACAACGATGATGCAA